>CM077670.1:66567500-67990833 GCA_039707655.1 Elymus sibiricus
AGCAAAAAGACCATTAAGCAACACCTCATCCCCTTTTAATAGTATTGGCTTTCCTATGGACTCAATGTGATCTTGGATCACTAAACCAAAAATGTAGAGTCTTGATCTTTTGCCAATCCATGTCCTTAGCATTTTGAAGGGGTTCCACATCCTCTTGTCCCTGCCACGCCATTGTTGAACTTGTCTGAAATTCACTAGATAAAAGCATTAGTCCAACAACATGTATGTTGGCATAAATTACCAAAACCACCAAGGGAGCAAATGTGCTTTCAATCTCCCCCTTTTTTGTAATTGATGACAACATACATCAACGCTTCAAATACAGATATAGCAGAGGTATGTATGAAAGCTTTGAAGAAAAAATGTAACATGTATGAGCTCCCCTGAACTCCCCCCGAAGATGTGCATAACATGATGATATCACATGGGAAATATACATGCAACACGTATCTTGGCTATATGCATCAGAGCAATATATATGACATTTAGGTATCCACGTGTCCATGATTTTCTTCTTGCAAACAATATATACTAGCAAGAGGTCAACCATGTACATGAGTGTGATGCATATACTTACCTTGAAGTTCTTGATCAAGTACCTGAAGAAATACACTTGAGAAAACAAGGTTAGATAACACAAGATAATTTCTTCAAGAAAAGACACAAGATCAACAAGAGACCAAGATTGGGATGGCATGTAGAAGAGAGTATCACTAGGTGAATACTTCTTTGAAGCAGACATGTCCCCAAAAGAAATAGCTGTCTCCCCTAAAAGAACTTCCTCTCCCCCTGAATCTGACATGGATATTGGGAGTAGGTAGGGTGAGAAAACTAGAACAACCAAAGAACAAACTAATCATTAATCATGTTTCTCCCCTCTTAGAAACATGTAACATTCTTTCCTCTTTGTAGGGTGCATCTCTTTGTAGAGGTAAGCTTTGATGTATTCCTGTCTCCCCCTTTGACATCAATTTCCAAGAAGGGACTTCAAGGTTATTGATCAAGTGGGTTTGGTCCTTGAGAAATACATCTAGCCATTGAGTGGCTCTAGATGCAAGTAGAGGATAAGAATCATTGAGTGGAGCTGGAGCAGAAAAACTCAGGAAATATTTGACAGAAATTCCCTTAGAGCAGCAAAATCGGTGACACCGAGTTGAGTCATTCGGTGGAACCGAGTTTGATGCAATGGAACATTTTGTCAACTCAGCTCACTAGGCAAAGGAATTCTCACAAAGATTTGCAATGAATTAGCTGCGAAATTATCTAAAAGAAAAGAAGCAAAGAAACATCTAGATGAAGTTTTTTTTTACTCTAGCAAGAAGAGATCAAACAAAAGAAGCACTAGAGAACTTCATCTAGATGGGTCGGCGACTAGGTCACCTATGTTAGAGTATATTGACTTAGGAGTCAAGTGAGAACACTTGATCATAGGTCATACTCATCGTTTAAACTCAAAATGGGGTTGCCATTTTTCCTTTAAGCATTTCAATGTATTCACATCTTGTTGAGTTGCTTTAGCTCATGTCTTTGAGTAAAGCTTCTCTAAGACGTAAGAACTTACATTGGGATTTTGGTGATGTCCATCATGTAGTTGAACTTGAAGTGGATGCTCATGAGTTGAAGTTTGGAGCTATCCATCATTTGTAGTTCATCTTCCTACATGGGTTAGATTTGCAAGGAACAACATGTATATCCAAAATGACAAGAATGAAGTATATCTCAAAAATTTGTCAAAGGATATGTTTAAGTTGTCTTGTTCCTTGTTCCACCATCATTTGTTGATACTTGGGTCATACAAGATTGCTCAAGATAAGAGTGAGATGCAATCTTGTGACATGAAGCTTGTCCAAGTACCTACAATAGGTAGATACAATACATGGGAGCAAAATGTCCAAGATATAAGATGATCATGAAAGATATCATGGATTAGTCAAGAAAGCTCATGCCCTTGTAAGCACCCACATGAACCTCTAGTTCACGTTTGAAGCATCAATGATGTTCAACTCACTTCTCAAGTGACAAAACACTTTCTCATCAAGGGGTTTGGTAAAGATGTCCGCCAATTGTTTGTCGGTATGAACATGTTTAAGGTCAATGTCACCTTTCTCAACATGATCTCGAATAAAATGGTGATGAACCTCAATATGCTTAGTTTGAGAATGTTGCACGGGATTGTGTGCTATCTTAATAGCACTCTCATTGTCACATAGTAATGGTTCATGTCTCACATGCACACCATAGTCTTTAAGAGTTTGTGTCATCCATAGTAATTGAGCACAACATGATCCCGCGGCAATGTATTCCTCTTCGGTAGTAGATAGAGATACCGAGTTTTGTTTCTTGGAGGACCAAGACACAAGTGATCTACCAAGAAATTGACATGTACACGAAGTGGATTTTCTGTCAACCTTGTCTCTGGCATAGTCCGAATCGGAGTAGCCAACAAGATTAAAAGAAGATCCTTTGGGATACCATATGCCAAAGTTTGGTGTATGTAACAAGTATCTCACAATTCTTTTCACCACCTTAAGGTGACACTCTTTTGGTGCCACTTGGTATCGTGCACACATGCACACACTTAGCATAATGTCGGGATGGGAGGCACATAGATATAGCAATGAACCAATCATAGATCGATAAACCTTTTGATCAACCGGTTTGCCATCCTTGGTCAAGTCAAGATGTCCACTCGTGGGCATGGGAGTTTTCATACCTTTACTCTCTTGCATGTTGAACTTCTTGAATAAGTCCTTGGTATACTTTGTTTGAGAAACAAAGGAACCCTCCTTAGTTTGCTTGATTTGCAAACCAAGAAAGAATTTGAGTTCACACATCATAGACATCTCGAACTTTTCCGACATCAACCTTCCAAACTTTTCACTAAAAGAGGGGTTAGTAGATCCAAAGATAATATCATCAACATAAATTTGGCATACAAATAGTTCTCCATTAACCCACTTAGTGAACAAGGTTGAATCAATCTTCCCAATTTCAAAACCTTTTTAAAGAAGGAACTTGTCAAGCATTTGTACCAAGCTCTAGGGGCTTGTTTAAGACCATAAAGAGCTTTACGAAGTTTGTACACATGATTAGGTTTCTTGGGATTCTCAAAGCCGGGAGGTTGTTTAACATACACTTCCTCCTCAATTTCACCATTTAAGAAGGCACTTTTAATATCCATTTGGTAAAGAGTGATATCATGGTGATTGGCATAAGCAAGTAAAATACGAATGGACTCAAGTCTTGCAACGGGGGCATAGGTCTCACCATAGTCCATACCTTCGACTTGTGTGTAACCTTGTGCTACGAGACGAGCCTTGTTGTGTACAACTATTCCATCTTCATCTTGCTTATTCCGAAACACCCATTTGGTTCCAATGATGTTTTGCTCTTCCTTAGGCTTCTCAACCAATGTCCAAACTTGGTTCCTCTCAAAGTTGTGTAGCTCCTCATGCATTGCATTCAGCCAATCGGGGTCCTTGATAGCATCTTCCACCTTCAAGGGTTCAACACTAGAGATGAATGAGTAATGCTCACAAAAGTTAGCTAAACGAGATTTAGAGCGAGTGATTCTCCCGGATTAGATATCTCCAAGTATTTGTTCGACGGGATGATCCTTGTCGATTCTTGCTCTAACTCGAGGTAGCCTTTTCTTGGGTTGTGGTGAGGCTTCCTCATCATCATCATCTTCTTCTTGTTTGTTGATGTTGTCGTTGTTCGCTTGTGGAAGTGGAGAAGGAGGTTGAGGTGGATCATCTTGTTGCACTTCTTCATTCCCATCGTCTTGACGTGTTCCACTTGTGGATGCCTCCATATCAACTTGTCGTTCACCTTGATGTGAAGTTGGGGCTTCCACTTGAATAGACGAGGTACTCTCCTTCACTTTCACGGGGCGAATCTTGCCAATGGGCAAGTCTTGGATTGCTTCCGATGGTTCTTGATCTCCTACATCAAGTGGCAATTGCTCGACTTGCGAGCCGTTAGTCTCATCAAACTTCACATCTACCGTCTCTTTAACTTTTCGAGTGAAGTTGTTGTAGACACGGTAAGTGTGAGAGTTCGATCCATAACCAAGTAGAAAACCTTCATGAGATTTAGGAGCAAATTTTGAACGACGATGCTTATCAAGAATGTAGCATTTTGAGCCAAATACTCGAAAGTATCCAACTTGTGGTTTGTTACCGGTGAGTAGTTCATATGCCATTTTACCAAGAAGCTTGTGAAGGTAAAGTCGATTTGTTGCATGACAAGCTGTTTCAACCGCTTCCGCCCAAAAATGTCTTGGCGTCTTGTATTCATCAAGCATCATTCTTGCCATCTCAATAAGGGTACGGTTCTTCCTCTCAACAACTCCATTTTGTTGTGGTGTACGTAGCCGAGAACTCATGTGAAATACCCTCCTCATCAAGAAAGGTGTCCACATTGGTGTTCTTGAACTCCATTCCGTTGTCACTCCAAACCTTCTTGATCTTCACTTCAAATTGATTTTGAGCCTTTCTTGCGAAGTTCTTGAAGATCTTTTGTACCTGCGATTTGTCATCAAGAAAGAACACCCACGTAAATCTGGAAAAATCATCAACAATGACCAAACCAAAAGAGTTACCACCAAGACTCTTGTAGGAGTTGGGACCAAAAAGATCCATATGAAGTAGCTCGAGTGGTCTCCTTGTGGTCATAATGTTCTTCACAGGATGGCTTCCTCCAACTTGTTTTCCTTCTTGGCAAGCACTACAAAGTCGATCTTTGTCAAATATAACATCTTTCACTCCAAGAATGTGATCTCCTTTAACAAGTTTATCAAGGTTACGCATGCCAACATGTCCAAGTCTTCTATGCTATAACCAACCTTTAGAAGATTTAGCAATTAAGCATGTACGAGGTTGGGCTCTCTTAGTGAAATCAACAATGTATAGATCACCTCTACGAATGCCGGTAAAGACCATATTATGATTATCTTGGCGAAACACTTGGCAATCTACTTTGGTAAATAGAACATTAAAACCAAAATCGGCTAGTCTAGATATGGAAAGAAGAGTGTAACCAAGAGATTCAACAAGCATAACATTTTGTATGGAGCTATCATTGGATATGGCCACCTTACTAAGGCCAAGTACCTTACCCTTGGAGTTGTCTCCAAAAGTCACATACTTGTGTGGACCATCCTTTTTAGCAAGCTCACGAAACATGTCTCTATCTCCGGTCATGTGATCGGTACATCCACTATCAAGAATCCATTCTTTTCCTCCGGCCATGTAATCTCGAAGATTTGCCATAAGACTGAGATTCCTCATGGTCTTCTCGAATTCAATATCAAATTCTTCATCCTCATCATAGTAGCCATGCTCAACATCTTCATCATCATGCGTGTGATCATTACCTAGGGTAATAGATTCATTAGATTCATGATCATGACAATGTTCAAGTTTATGACTTCTAATGGCTTCCATGATAATATTACTAATAGTTCTAACATCTCCTTTGGCACGCATAAGATGACGAAGCTCAAACAAGCAATCATCAAACTTAGGATCACTAGGACTCATTTTGTGAAAAGCAACAGCCTTATGAAGAATCTTATCGAGACTCTTTAAAGAGTAATTGGGATATCGCTTTTCTAAGTCATGCCATAGAGTATAAGCACATTCAAAGTTTTGCATACAACCAAGCACAACCTTAGGTAATCCTCTAATGATAAGATTGACGGTTTTAAGATTACGAAGCATTTCAATTTCCTCTTCATGAGTAGGATGCAAGGGATCAATAGGGGGCACATAAGGATTATGAATATACTTGCTCAAGTTAAATTCATCAAAGATATCAAGCATTTCATCCTTCCAAAGTTGTAATACTCATTGAGAATAGGCACTCTACATCTAAGAATCCCCAAAGTAGACACATCCATTTCCCTCCAATGGTGATGAAACCAAGGCAATGGAGACCAATGCTCTGATACCAATTGTGGGATCGAGGAGATAGGTCTAGAGGGGGGGGGGGTGAATAGACACTTAACCAACCAAAGTTGCAGATTTTAATTTCTCTTGGAACTTAGGCAGATTTTGGCACAAGTTAAGATCACTCCAATACTTTCTACACATGCATATCTAGAGATTGAGTAGCGGAAATGGTAAAGCATGCAAAAGTACGGAATGTAAAGGGTAGAGTTTGGAAGATCAAATGCAATGAAGACACTGTGGTTTTTGGCGTGGTTCCGATAGGTGGTGCTATCGTACTTCCACGTTGATGGAGACTTCAAACCATGAAGGGTAACGGTTGCGCGAGTCCACGGAGGGCTCCACCCACAAAGGGTCCACGAAGAAGCAACCTTGTCTATTCCACCATGGCTTACGTCCACGAAGGACTAGCCTCACTCGGGGTAGATCTTCATGAAGTAGGCGATCTCCTTGCCCTTACAAACTCCTTGGTTCAACTCCACATCATGTCGGAGGCTCCCAAGTGACACCTAACCAATCTAGGAGACACCACTCTCCAAAAGGTAATAGACGGTGTGTTGTTGATGAACTCCTTGCTCTTGTGCTTCAAATGATAGTCTTCCCAACACTCAAACAACTTCTCACAGATTTGGCTATGGTGGAAGAAGGATTTGAGTGGAAAGCAACTTGGGAAAGGCTAGAGATCAAGGTTCAAATGGTAGGAATGGAATCTCTTGATCTCAACACATGAGTAGGTGGTTCTCTCTCAGAAAATGTGTAGTAGAAGTGTAGGCACGTTCTGATGGCTCTCCTTCTGAGAAGGAGGTGGTGGAGGGGTATAAATAGCCTCCACACAGAATCCAGCCGTTACACACTTTTGACCCAACTCGGTGGCACCGAAACCATAATCTCGGTAGCACCAAACTGTGTAAAAGATATGAACATTAGGAATCTCGGTGGGACCGATAGGAACAACTCGGATGGACCGAAGTGCAATGGCTAGGGCAAACCTGATCTCGGTGGCACCGATTGCATCAACTCGGTAGGACTGAAGTGAAGCAATAAGGCAACAGAGACTTGGCAAGCCATCTCGGTGAGTCCGATTTGCAAAACTCGGTGAGACCAAAGTAAGTGCAAACGATTATAGAGAGTTGGCAAGGCTAACTCGGTGGGCCGAGATCCATATCGGTGGATTCGATTTGTTAGGGTTTTGGCAATGGCTAAGTCTAGATGAACTCGGTGGCTCCGGATAGGAAATTTTCGGTGGGGCCGAGTTGGAATGTATGTTTTGGACATATTTGGGGTAGAGAGAGTGGTTGAGGGTTTAGGAGTACTGTCACTAAGCACTTGAGCAAAAAGACCATTAAGCAACACCTCATCCCCTTTTAATAGTATTGGCTTTCCTATGGACTCAATGTGATCTTGGATCAATAAACCAAAAATGTAGAGTCTTGATCTTTTGCCAATCCTTGTCCTTAGCATTTTGAAGGGGTTCCACATCCTCTTGTCCCTACCACGCCATTGTTGAACTTGTCTGAAATTCACTAGATAAAAGCATTAGTCCAACAACATGTATGTTGGCATAGATTACCAAAACCACCAAGGGAGCAAATGTGCTTTCAAGCTGTTGTTGTTGTTGTTGTTGGTGTTGGTGTTGGTGTTGTTGTTGTTGTTGTTGTTGTTGTTGTTGTTGTTGTTGTTGTTGTTGTTGTTGTTGTTGTTGTTGTTGTTTTTGTTGTTGTTGTTGTTGTTGGTGTTGTTGGTGTTGTTGTTGTTGTTGTTGGTGGTGGTGTTGGTGTTGGTGTTGGTGTTGGTGTTGGTGTTGTTGTTGGTGTTGTTGTTGGTGTTGTTGTTGGTGTTGTTGTTGTTTTTGGTGTTGTTGTTGTTGCTGTTGCTGTTGTTGTTGTTGGTGGTGGTGTTGTTGTTATTGTTGTTGTTGTTGTTGTTGTTGTTGTTGTTGTTGTTGTTGTTGTTGTTGTTGTTGTTGTTGTTGTTGTTGTTGTTGTTGTTGTTGTTGGTGTTGTTGTTGTTGTTGCTGCTGCTGTTGCTGTTGCTCACTACAAAAAAAACACTTCCGTGATGATACGTCATTGTCACGGTAGGTCACATTTTCTGTCATGCATGTACATCCGTGACGATTTTATGACAGAATCAAGATATTCATACCTGTGCTGTCGTAGAAGTGTTCCATGACAATACTGAAATTATCATCACAGAAGTGCCCACTTCCAATGCGATAAATGTCGCGTCATGGAAGTGTTTTCGTCAAGGGTAACCGACACATGGCATCCACCATAACGGGTCGCCGTTAAGCTATCGGGTTCCAGTTTGGATCCGATAACCCGTTTACAGCTCAGACCAATGGGGATTTTCCACGTGTAAAATTCTCATTGGCCAAAGTAACCATGTGTCAGCTCGGCGTGGCGACTGATGTCATTCCTCCGATGGACGAGACGAGCCTATGGAAATGTTACATGTGGCACGGCCCAACAGTGGCCCATTTAGGTTTAAAAGGCCTGCCCAGTCAAAGGCCCATAAGATTTACTCAGGTACTAGTGGGCTGACCCACTAATGGCCTGCTTAAACATGGCCCATTTACGGCCCACCGCCAGATCAGGCCCATTAATTGTTCGCTCAGTCTTTGGGCCCATTACGGCCGAGTGAGTTTTCAGCCTGTTAAAGGCACGACGTAGAAATGGGCCCATTTCAGCCCGGTATGCCTTTCGGCCTGTGAATGGCCCGTGCTGCATGTGGGCCATATTTGGTCCGAAGCGACATTCGGCCCCTTAACGGCCCGTAATCTCGGTGGCAACATTCCAGCCTAACCTGACTTTGAGCCTGTTAAAGGCCTGTCGTACAATTCGGCCCGTTCGTCCTCTACTAAGCTTTCGGCCTACGAAAGGCCCATGATATGATTGGGCCAACCAAGGCCGGAGATATGTTTCGACCTGGTAACGGCCCGTCATGTAACTGGGCCAATAATGGCTCGAGGTATATTTCAGCTTGCTAAAGGCCCGTGGACGACTCATGAAAATTGAGGCCCAACATGCTTTTCGGCCTACTAAAGGCCCATGGTGTCTTCTGGGCCATAACAGGCCAGCAGAATATTCAGCCTGTTAATGGCCCGAAGCTACATGGGCCCAACTAAACTTTGGGCCCACCAAAGGCCCATGTGAGTTATGGGTCTGGGCATACCGTGTCCATGAAGGGCCCATACGGCAGGTCCGTGTAGGCCCAAGTAAAGCCTTTTGTGGGCCGGCCCATTTATGGCCCACTAAAATGAAGGCCCGTTAGAGGCGCATGTTTGGCCCGTTCGCCTGAATCAGATTTTCACCCTTTTTTCCTGATAACGAATGATGACATATACAGTAACTAGGAATTAAGAAAAACCAACCCTATACAATAAACAAATTACGACATAGTAACTTAGAATAAACCTACACTATACAATAAAGGAATTAGGGCATATTACATCCACTGGGCATCAAAGTTCGCCACCAGTGATCATAAAGCGCAACCAAGAAGCAGATTACAAAACCTGGGCATCAAAGGCCCTGCCATTGTAGTGCAACAAAATAATAATGAACCAAGACCACTTCAGCACAGTTCAAGGAACGTTAGCCTTGCGCGGGAGCTGCTGCGCAAGCAGCTGAGCAAGGCAGTGAGAATGGCCTAGCGTGTTGGTCATATCTTCCAGCTCTAGCTATTTAGCAATGAGGTTCTCATTGGAGTTCTCTGTGATCTTCCTTAGAGATTGGACTTCAAGTCGAAGTTGAGTTGCACTATGCCTTTCTGCTTGCAGTTGAGACTGAAGAAGTCGAACTGATTCAGGCAGCGACTTCTGTGAGCTTATGTGACTGCTAGTCTCGAGTTACTTGAACACTGCATCAAGACATGACTTTGGGGTTGTCTCACTATCTTCAAGATGTTTTGCCTTGTTTGCTGCAATATATGTTGGGTTTGTCTCACAGTCTTCAGCGGACTTGTGCGTGCCATCAGGCATATCACCCTGAAACAACAAGACAGATGACAGGTTTTGCACGTATATAAACAAAGATAGTAACTGCGCTGCCAATTCCATCCAGTTTCATATTAGACAATAAAGAGATAATTCAAAATTACAAGAGCATAATTTGGCATTATTCATAATGCGGGGAGCTTCACCACACTACTGGATTACAGATTAACAACACAAGCATAGATGCAGGGCAAAAGAAAATCATTGTATCAATTTTCGTTAACGTGCATGCCATGTTCATATCATCAGCCAGATCAGTTAAGACAAAGCAGGAAATGACAAGGTGCAAATGTGGGTAGCTTCACCACACACTGGATTACAGATCAATAACACAAGCATACATGCAGGGCTAAAGAAAATCAATGGATCTGTATTGAATAATGTGCATGGTATGAATAAGGAATTTGGTTTCACGACTAAAACTTGAAACTTGCAGATGTTGCGAACATGCATTTTGATAGAAACAACAAACTAAATAGCAGTTGACGATAGGGAGTATGAGCATATTAAACAACAGTTGAGGATAAAGGCGTTAGAAGGACGGACTTACGTTAACAATTAACACCGGCTCTATAATGCCCTTCTCCATGTCAAGGGAGGGATAACTCAAGAATTTCAGCACAGAAACTTCTTCATAAGCATTGCCTGTACTCTACATTTTGTAGAGAGTAATTATTGATATGATAATACTGGAAGGGATAGAGGATAATGAAGATAAGATGCAGAGTGATGCTACATACTCAACTACCTATCCATGTAAGTACAGCGTTGCAGGACAAAATGTACTGACAAGAGCAATGGGTTACATGTCTGCACTGGCATTGTCTGTGTATTCAACTTGTTGATAAGATTAAGTATAGATCTGATAATTTTTAGGAAATGGTGGGCAAGGGAGATAAGATGCAGAGTAATGCAACACAATGAACTACTCACTCTGTCCCATAATATAAGTGTTTTGTACACTAGTGTAGTGTACAAAACACTCTTATATTATGGGACGGATGGAGTAGCTATTAATGTAGGTACAGTGATACAAGACGTTCGGTCCTTACAAGAGGACTGCAGAGCTAAACTTCTTCAGAAGCATAGGGTTGATTCTAAATTTATGTAAGAGTCAATACTGATCTTATAATGTCCACCAAATGGAGGATAAGGAGGATAACATGTGCAGTGATGCTACATAATCAACCAGCTATGAAAGTAAGTATGGTGATACAGGGCAAGAGGTACTCACAAGACCAATGTAGTGTGCAGTATAGTTGCGAGATCCTGTGGTCCCTTAAGAATGGATATTCTTCTGCAAACAGTTTTCGTACAAGTGAGACGGTAAGGCACATGCAGAAATGTAGTTCAAATTGTGATGTGATATCATAGACAGTACCTTACGCTCCAGACGAGACCAGTGTGTAACAAGATTATTCCAGTCACTGTCTAGTAAATGAAGCACCAGAGACTTTACAGGAAGTTTGTTTAGAGGCTTGCCATCGAAGTGTGCTTGCCTCAGGTAGCAATGATACTTCCTCAAAGCATGCTTGAAAAGCGCAACCAAGCTTTGCTCGTCTTGACTATCTAGTTTGGTCCTCGCCTATTTAAAAGAATGAAATCTTTTGTGTTCTATCAGCAGAAACATAGGCACTAATTACCATGAATAACATTAGTACATTACTTACATGTAAGTTGCGGAGAAAGATTGGAAATTCTTGTTTGTCTGTAGTATAATCTTTCCATGAAGGAAAGATGCGCACAAAGTTCCTGACAACAATAAAAGCTTCGTCTTCTAAACTGGGAAGAAGTGGAACAGGGGTCCTATTTGCTACAATTGGGGCTCTCTCCAGTTCGAAAAGGGATTTGGCAACTGGAGTTGGTGTACTCTTTGCTGGAATGGGGGTTTTGCGTCGTAGAGCTGGTGCTATGTCAACTGGCATCGTCATACTTTTTGTTGCAGTTGGGGTCTGCTGAGTTGGGGTATCTGAGATGGTCAGTGGGGTAGGGGTAGAGTCTGCTAGAGTTGGGGCTGTGTTTTGTGGGTCTGGTGATATTGCCACTACACCTAATGGGCTATTTGATTTATCAGGTGTCACTACCTTTTCCAAATACATTGTTCGTGCTCCATTGTGATCAGCAATCGCCCTCTTCCTTTTGAGCATCTAATACACAAGAACAGCATTTGAATGGAGAAATGTGGTATGATGACAGATGGAATATGTACTGAAAACGGATAGGCATGGCATATTCACATATATGATGTGTAAACTAAGAAAATGATGGTGCAACAAAGTAGAAGCAATGCAAAGCATCATTTGCAAGATATGTGCGACCAATGTAACCTTGCCAAGTTAGAGCAAGCACCTTGATGGGTGAATAAGATAGGGCATCTACCTCTAACTCCTCCACTAGGGAGCTATATTGACTTAGGTCTCCCTCTAGCTCAGAATCATTATTAGGATCATATTCTAAACACGAATCTGTAGGTGGAGAGCATGTGCATTCCATTGCATCCAGACTGGATCTCAGTCCCTTAATGCCAAGTTTGATAGCCATGTCATTGTTCTGCTTTATTCTTCTCATGCGCACAAGCTCATAATCATTATGATGATGTTCAGTATCTGAGATTCACGGAAACATAAAAAGTAGTCAGATTATCTTTGGAATGCACTGCGGATTCTACTCCAGTAGTGTCTCCCTACAAACCCTTGCATATACAAAGTTCATCCCCCAACCGTGCTGACCAGACCACACACAGAAATACAAACCTCTTGTGTCTTTATAAGGGGCGGACACACATTTCAAAACTAAAGTAGGAACAATAGCATCATATCAAATTCATATTTGAACAAATAAACTTCAGAATTATGAGTGGCATAATGTTTAGCTTCAAGGGTGAAGTGCTGGTAGTGCGACACAAAGCACGTAGGTAGATTGTATTCCATGTAAAAGATCATAGTCTATGTAAAAGGTCGATATAACCCTTCTATTTCTATACAATGCAGTGTGGGTTGCCCACACATGATGGAAGAGATCACACAGAGAAATACTATTCACTCATGTCTGCGGTTCCAGGATTTTGAAATAGGGTGGTCCACCCTAAAAAAATATTGACAACAAATATGACAGGAGCTAGTGAATCAATCATTACTTGTGAGCTTACTAGGACAAGTATGCAGAATCGTAACTGCAGTAAGAGACCGTCCAAAATCTGAATCAAGAAGTTGGGCTCGCACTTATTGTTTACAATTAATCGAAGTGAATAATTGGATATCATATCGAATGAGTAACAAAGACTAGTAAAATTGTCAACAAACCTGGCATGCGGTAGTAATCTGTGTCAATGTCACTATGACCAATAATGCAACATGACTAGAGTTTGTTCCTAGGCGAGGAATTTTGATACCCTGTCAACTCTACAGTACTAAAGATTACTGAAACATCTGAACCATTAAATGTAGATAGCACTCAGTACACAACAAACCCAAATGACAGTCCTGCACTCCTGCCTAATGAGTAATGAATCAATTAGAAAATGGGTGATGGGAAGTGGCTGCTGAGTGTTGAGGACGGCGTATCTCAGGATAAATCGGGTTGGCTGAGTGGGTGTTGCACGCCTGAGCCCTGAGCGGACTGGGAAGCTGGGCACACCGGCACGGCCAGGCAGTCGTGACGCAGTTGGGCGAGCGGCTCCTAACCTCCTGTTAGTCCGGCATCTCCTCCTAAAGTCATGGCGTCCGGCCACGGCAAGTCGCCAGCGAGGCAGGCGGCTGGTGGCGAGTAGAGATCGGGAGCAGAGCAGAACAGAGGGGAATCAGGGTCTGGAGGCATTAGCTTTTTTTAGCAAAGGCATTGGCTGGCTGACCATGTTCTAATCTCTTATGGTATACAAGCCGACCCAAAATCCCAGGGTGGGCCGCGGCCCACACTGGCCACCCTGTAGATCCGCTCCAGTGGCGCACATGCATTTCGAAACTAAATTAGAAACACTTAGCTGACCAATTAAACGACTCTGTTTTACTAAATTCAGCACCATATCAGATTCGTATTTTAACAACTAAGCTTGTTTAGCTTGATGGGTGGAGCAGTGCTATTATGACACGAAGCATGTAGGCTGATTGTAGAGTGATCATAAAAGGGGGGAAACCCTAAGCATGATCAATTAAACCCTATTATGATTGTGCCATGGCAGATCTGAAGCTGCAAACCACACAAAGGCTACTTAGCAACCAATGTTTGCGTTGAACTAACAACTAAGATTCTAAGAGCTGAAAAGAAAGTACAGTAAACAAGTGACGAGCTATTTTCTGGTTGAGATCAAAGGTTGAGCAGATATGATAGAGTACCACCTCTCTTGCGGCGCCATGTAGGCATCGGGGGTACGATGGCTGTCGGCGGCATGGAAGCAGATCTGCGACGGTATACGAAGGCATCGGGGGATAAGTCCCATTGCGGTGGACGAGAAGGTCATGGGAGCGGCCCGAGCAAGGTGGACGACGGCGCAGATGAAGCGAGAGAAAGCGATGCAAGGCTCCTGGTCCGGCACCGTGGATGAGGAATGTCGATCTCTTGCAGTGGACGATGCAGTCTGGGTAGGCGCTCCGGCATGGTGGAGGAGGGCGGACGGAGGAGGCTGCTGTGGAGATGGTGTTCTGGCGCCGACGGTGTATGAATGGTAAAATGGAGGGAGAGGGGTAGGGGGAACCATGTCTTTGGGACGCGCTTGTCTGAAACGTAGGGAAGTTACGAACTTAGCCCCCGTTTAAAATTTTGGACGTTTCGTCGGTTGGGGATAGGACGGTAATCTCGCATCTCCCCAATATTTGCCGAGAGCGATTTCGGGTGAGGAGAGGGTGTTTTGGTGCCCACGGTGTATGAATGGGGCTGACAGGTAGGGTGGTTGTGTCATGTATGAGTGAAGTTACAAACCTGCCCCTACTTAAAATATTTGCCTAGATCGATTTCGGCCGAGGAGAGTTTATTTTGCCGCCCACCGTGTATGAACGGGAAAATGTAGGGGGAGAGAGAGGTCTTTGGGACGAGCTTGAATTAAATGTGTTTTGCCGCCCATGTTTGGCGCCCACCGTGTCTGAATGGGGTGAGAGGCGGTCGTGTCATGTCTGAGTGAAGTTACAAACCTACCCCTATTTAGAGCAGTGGAAATTGGGCCGATAGGTTGTGCGTGTCAGGGGTAGACAGTAATTACCATCTCCCAAACACTGGTTCCGGGCAGCCGACGTGGGAGTGGGTGTTTTGCCACTTCTTTCGAATTTTGGGAGAATAAGCATTCGCATTTACCCTGGCAACTAAATTCGAATCCATTTTGTATTCTTATATGAATCTTTATAAATCATTCTATGTTTTTTATATATCTTCAAAAGCACAACAAAGATGTATTCCACCTTTATATATGAATATGATTTACAAATGCCATGATACTCGAATTCAGAAGGTTGAATCCAGTTTAAGGTGAATGCGAATATTTGAAACCACTTTATGTTCAACTCAAGTGTAACATGTATGACACAAGTAGCATATAGTGTACTCCCATTTAGATATGAATTTCAGAAGCCATCAAAATTCAAAATACTGAGCCAACCAACCAATAATATACAAAACTAACAAACATATGACCACATATAGAGTATATGGATCAATAATATGAACTAACCTACATAAGCTAGGCCGCTGTACTATTTTTGGCTAGAAGAGCATCTTTCTTTGTACCAAAGCTAGTACAACATCTTGGCCCTTTCAGATGCGTGCCACTTATGGCCCATCTATACTACTATTTTTGCTGAATGCACAATCAGCCCGATTGGCATATTTTGTAGGCCTGGCATAGCAAACAAAATGAAATGTCTTTGCCTTAACAAAAAAAATGAAATGGCTCATGCACTTATCAATTATTACAATCTGGTGCTAAAAAAATACATACCAAAAAGGAAGCTCTCCGCAGCTGAGAAAGGGAAGAAGGCGGCAGAGGAGGTGGAGCCGCCGAAGTTGGCGCTGGTGCCGGCGAGGGGTAGAGGTCGGGCTCACGGATCTGCCGCTGCATCCAAGGCTCCACCCCGGGGGCGCGGGCGCCCACTGGCCGCCGCCGACGTCGGTCCCAGCAGTCATGGAAGGGGCGCCACCCGCGGGCACGGGGGGCGCGGTGCCCATGGCCGGGGTGGCCATGGCGGGGCAGCTGCTCTACCTCCCCGGGCAGGGAACCACTCGGCAGAGGCGGCCCGCGAGTTCATAGTGAACATGCATCGCAGGCCCTGCACCTGGATGTGGCTTCCAGACTTCTTCGCGGAGGCGATGGCGGACCGCGCGCCCTTGGGGTTGTGGGTGCAGGCGGATGGGTGCTGCAACTGCCCCTCATGGGTGGCGACGGAGTTCACCCCCTCGGGCTTCATGTTCTTGAAGCGGGGGTGGAAGTCATTTGCCCTTGCCCGCAGCCTGAAGCGAGGCCATGTCCTCCAGTTCAAGTACGACGGGGCCGCCACGCTCTTCATGAAGATCATAGGGATCTCCGGCAACCACCTGGAGTGTTGCGCGGAGAGTGAAGACAGCAGCTACAGCAGCTCCTCCAGCGAGGACAACAGCGATAGCGGGGCCGCCTCCTCTGGCAGGAGCGGGAGCGATGACAGCTCTCCCCGCGTCAAGAGTGAAGACGAGGATTCCGATTAGGCGCGGGTGGCGCCTGAGGCGGTCCCTTGAGGACGATTCCCTCCTTTTGTTCCTGCAACCAATGTAGCCCCCGTGGGGCGTAAAAACACCTTTGTATGGCTCTATATGCCTAAGTACTCGATGTCTCCTATGTTTCTGCTTTTTACCCAAGATCCTTCTTTGCTTCTTACGCTACCTTTGTGCCCTGCGTCGGTGGGACCCAGCCCCCGAGCAGACTACAACCGTTGCCGGTTTGCTTGGAGCGCATGCTCAGCAAGGCCGGAGGGTGTAGGGCTCTTGAGGCCAGTAGGAGTCCTCGAGGCGCGATGCTCAGGAGCCCCCGAGCAGACTACAAACTAGAGGAGGGAAAGCCGAGGGGCGCTTACACTTAGCTCTTTTTAGAGGCGCGCAGCTTGGAGCGAGTCCTTCGCAGGGCGTAGCATGCGAGGCTTCGTCCCTCACGAAACCTTCTGCCCCGCGGGGCTCCGATCGCGAGGCCTCCCAAGGGGGGGGGGCTGAGGCCTTGAAATCCTGCACCAGGGAAAACTGTAAGATTTTGCAAGTCATGTAGCGGGGTGCGCTCGCGAGGCAGTCTGTGGGTGTTACGCGAGGAGGCAAGAGCACCAAGGACCTGGTGAGGTGACATGCACGGGAGCAGGCCCGCGAGCCATAGCTCAGTCGCTTGGGTTTTTCAGCGCTGCTGGGACTGACCCGAGCACAGGCACCGTGCCCAGCCCCCGCTCGCGTGAGACACACGGGGGGAGACCGTGAGCGCGCCTCCTTAGGCAAACTCAGCTGCAAGGACACGAGCTGTTTTTAGGAAGTAGACTTTACTGATGCATGAAATAGATTCATTACATAACAGAAAAGATACACGCTGCCATGTTCGACACGGGTCTGCTTTGAGGATGTGATGGCCGGAAGGCCCCTAAAGTATGTAGGCCGCCAGCGCGGAGCATGGGGCGTCCGCCAGCGCTGAGCATGGGGCATCTGCCAGTGCGGAGCATGGGGCTTCCACGAGAGTGGGAAGGAGCTCCTGCGTGCCGAAGGCAGCGCCGGTAGAGGGAGCTCCGGAGCATGTACAGCTCATGTCGTTCGTATCCGTGGGGTCACGGATAGAACTTGCGGAGATGTTGGATGTTCCATGCGTTTTGCACCAGAACACCCTCCTCCGTCTCGAGTCGTGCCGCGCCGGGCCGGGAGATGTGCGTGACCCTGAAAGGGCCCTACCACATGGGTGAGAGTTTGTGGAGTCCCTCTCTGGAGAGGATCCGGCGCAGAACAAGGTCACCCACCTCGATGGTGCGGGGACGTATCTTGCGGCTGTGGTAGTGACGCAACGCCTGCTGGTACCTTGCCGCGCGTAGGGAGGCCTGACGGCGCGCTCCTTCGAGGAAAAGCAGGTCATCCTCCCGCAGGCCGCCCTGGCGAGATTCGTCGAAAGCCAAGACCTGTGGGAACCGGTGCTTGACCTCGGCTGGGAGAACCGCTTCTGCCCCGTATAGGAGGAAGAAAGGCGTCTCGCCGGTGGGCTTGGTCGCTGTGGTGCGGATGGACCACAGCACTGATGGGAGCTCCTCCAGCCAGCCCTTTCCACAGGCCGCGAGCTGCTTCTTGAAGCTCCTGGTCTTGAGGCCCTTGAGGACCTCAGCGTTGGCACGCTCGGCCTGGCCATTGCTTCGAGGGTGCGCCACGGAGGCGAAGCAAATCTGCGTGCCGATGCTGGCGTAGTAGGTCTTGAACTGGCCGCTGGTGAACTGCGTGCCGTTGTCCGTGATGATGAGGTTGGGGACACCAAAGCGGCACACCAGGCCCTTGATGATCTTGACCGCTGACCCTGCCAGAATGGTCCGGACAGGCTCCACCTCCGCCCACTTGGTGAACTTGACGATGGCGACATAGAGGTAGCGATAGCCGCCAGCCGCGCGAGGGAAAGGCCCGAGGATATCCAGCACCCAGACCGCGAAGGGCCACGAGAGAGGGATGGTCTGGAGCCCCTGCGCTGGCTGGTGGATCTGCTTGGCATGGAATTGGCAGGCCTCACATGCCTGGACCAGCTCCGTGGCGTCCTCAAGTGTTGTGGGCTAGTAGAAGCCGCTGCAAAATGCCTTACCTGCGAGAGTGCGCGAGGACGAGTGGTGGATGGAGTCGCCTCCGTGGATGTTGGCAAGCAGCTCGCGCCCTTGCTCCTTGGAGATGCACCACAACGCGACTCCATTCAGGCGGTGGTGGTACAGGTCCCCCTCCTTCAGGTGGTAGAGCGCGGCCTAGTGGACCACATGCTCTGCCTCTGCGTCGATCTTCGGGAAGGCACCACCCTCCAGGTAAGCCTTGATCTCCGTGGTCCAGCTTTCAGGCTGTGGCTCGAGCGCCAGCAGCAGGCGAGCGCCTGAAGATGGTCCGCAGTGTGGCGCGCCCATGGGTGGTGCAGGAGGGAGCTCCTCATGAGGCGCCGCGGGGCTGACAACTGGAGGTGCCGCTGAAGGTTTTAGGAGCCGCTCCTCGAAGACGCCGGGGCTCTGGGGCTCGCGGTGAGAAGCGCGCTTGGCAATCTCGTTCGCCTCACTGTTGTCGGTGCGAGGGATGTGCCGTAGCTCCATGCCCATGAAGCGCTTCTCAAGCTTGCGCACCTCCTCCAGGTAGGCCGCCATGTGCTCATCCTTCGGCTTGTACTTCTTGTTGGAGAAGTTGACGAGAAGCTGCGAGTCCCCCTTGATGATGATGTGCCTGACGCCAAGCACGATGGCGGCCTTGAGCCCAGTGATGAGCCCCTCATACTCGGCGATGTTGTTGGAGACCTTGCCGGTGTGCCCGAAGCAGAGCTGCACTGCGTAGTAAAGCTTGTCACCTGTGGGCCTAGTGAGAACCACACCAGCCCCCGTGCCCTGGCGCGCGAAGGCCCCATCGAAGTGCATGCTCCAGCCCCCGGAGGCAGCCTCTTCGGGCAATGGCGACTCCTCTTGGGGCTCGCCCTAGCATAGGTCCATCCACTCGGCCGTGAAGTCCGCCAAGGCCGCGCCCTTGATGGTCCTGGTGGTGAGGAATTCCAGCTCGAAAGGCTGCAGCTCGATGTTCCATTCGGCGACGCGGCCGGTGGCGTTTGGGCTCCGCAGGACCTGCTCCAGCGGATAGGATGAGATCACCCTAACTGGGTGGCCCTGGAAGTAGTGGCGCAGCTTCCTGGAGGCCATGAGGAGCGCCAGGAGGAGCTTCTGCTACATGGGGTATCGTTCGCGCGCATCTCGCAGCACCGTGCTGACGAAGTAGACAGGGTGCTCGATGAGGCACATGACTGTGGTATCCAAATCATGCTCCCCGAGGAGATCATGCCGCTGAGCTGCACGGGCCTCTGGAGGTGGCGCCACGAGGGCTTCCGGAGGCTGAGCCCCCGAGGCCTCCTGAGGGGGCGCTGGGGCCTCCCGAGGGGGGCCCTCGACAGGCACCGGCAGGGCCTTGAGGGGCTCAAGCGACGCCTCCACGGGGGCGGCATCCGTGGGCGTGAGCTCGGCGGCCTTCTTCTTGGTGCAAACTCGCTCCTCCCGCTCTGCCACGAGAGCCGCGCTGGCCGTCTGGGGAGTGGCCGCCAAGTACAGTAGCAGACACTCGCGCGGGCGCGTGGCGACCATGACGGGAGGGCTCATGAGGTACCTCTTGAGATCCTCGAAGGCGGCATCCGCCTCAGGAGTCCACTTGAAGGGGCCAGACCTCTTCATGAGCTTGAAGAAAGGCAGAGCCCACTCGCCGAACTTGGATATGAAGCGACCGAGCGAGGCCATGCATCCCGCCAGGCGCTGCATCCCCTTGAGGTTGCGGGGTGGCCGCTTCTCTTCGATAGCCTTGATCTTCTCGGAGTTAGCCTCGATGCCCCGATGGGAGACCAGGAAAACCAGAAGCTTGCCGGAGGGGACACCAAAGACGCACTTGGCCAGGTTAAGCTTGAGTTTGACCTTGCGTAGGTTGGCGAAGGTTTCTCCCAGGTCCTCGATGAGGGTACGTGCTTCGCATGTTTTGATGACGATGTCGTCAACATATGCCTCCACATTTCTTCCCATCTGGCACCCCAGGCAGATGTGCATTAGCCTCTGGAAGGTAGCCCCCGCGCTCTTTAGGACAAAGGGTATGCACGTAGCAGAACACTCCACGGGGGGTGATGAAGGCGGTTTTCTCCTCATCCTCCTTTGCCATCTTGATCTGATGATAGCCTGAGAAGGCGTCCAAGAAGCAGAGCAGATCGCACCCGGCAGTGGAGTCTACTATTTGGTCGATCCTGGGCAGCGGAAAGTGGTCCTTGGGGCAGGCCTTGTTGAGGTTGGTGAAGTCGACGCACATGCGCTTGCCGCCGTGTGGCTTGGCGACGACAACAGGGTTGGCGATCCACTCCGGGTGGAGCACTTCGCGGATGATTCCGGCGTCTTGTAGTTTCTCGACCTCCTCGATGACGAAATCCTGCTTCTCGGTCGCCTGGTGCCGAACCTTCTGCTTGACGGGGCGCACGTTGGGGCACACCGCCAGGTCGTGCTCGATCACCTCCCTTGGCACGCCGGGCATGTCTGAGGCTGTCCAAGCAAACATATCAGCATTCGCCTGGAGGAAGGCGATGAGGGCGCCCTCTTGCTCGGGGGGAAGGCCGCTGCCGATGGTGAGTAAGGGGCCCGCACCACTCCCATCCAACGACACCTTCTTGGTCTCGGCCCGCTCCTGGGAGAACAATAGCTTCTTCTTTGTGGGCGCTAGCTCAGCAATCTCAGGAGCGTCCTCTTCGGCCTGGGCCGCGGCGGCGGCCACCTTGTAGGCGCATGCGAGGGTGCGCGCCACATCCTTTTCATCACAGCGGATGGTGAGGGTGCCGTCGCTGCTGGGCATCTTGACGAGGCCGGAAGCGTGGTGGGTCGCGGCCATGAACTTGGAGAGCGCCGGGTAGCCCAAGATGGCGTTGTAGGGCAGGACGATGTGAGCCACATCGAAGACGACGAACTCCGTACGGTAGTTCTTGCTGGTGCCGAAGGTGACGGGAAGGCGCACCTGCCCCAGGGGGATAGGTGGAGCCGTCCGTGACGCCCGAGAAGGGCCTGGTGGGCGAAAGGCGCCCGTATGGCGCCTGGAGCGTCTCGAAAGTCTCCACAGAGAGCACGTTGAGGCCAGGAAAGCCATCGATGAGCGTCCTGGTGATGGCCATGCCGCCGATAGTAGGAGTACACAGCAAAGGGACAACTCCTGAAGCTCTAGTGGCCTTGGGGTGATCCCTGGCGTCGAAGATGACGGCAAACTCGGACCACTAGAGGCGGCCGGCGGACTCTGGCACCGGAAGGGCCGCGCTCACTTAGCGCGAGAAGCGCTTGAGGTAGTGGCTGGTCGGAGGGGCTTGGGCCCCTCCCAGGATACAGGTCACCCCGCGCGGCCCCCGGGAGCCCCCGCCGGTGACGGGCCGCTCGACGCGGCGCGGTGAGGCTGGCAAGGAGCGAGAGGGCGCCTGGCCGCCGCGGACGGCGGAGACGAGCTCGGTGATGCGTTCGAGCCAGGCGTCGCGACCGTCCTTGGCGGGGCGACAGCGCAGCAGCTCCTGCGCCCTGAGCAGTGCGACGTGCGGAGCGGGAGGGCCGCCACCTGCGGGCGAGGACGCGGTGGAGGAGCGGCCACGCTCCGGCTCACTCACCGACGGGCGGACGGAGGAGGACGCCCGCTCCCCAACGGGCTCGATGGTGGTGTGGGGGCGCCGCCCAGGGGCACCGCGGACGGCGGACGCCGTGAGGACCCGGGTGGCATCTCGGCGTGCGGCGCGCTCCAGGTGGGCGGCGGCGCCGCCCACGTCGGTGTTGGCGTCGAGGTCGAGAGCGCGAAGACAGCAAGTCCCCCTACCTGGCGCGCCAAATGTCGGAGTCTCGGATCTGCGTCCAAGAAACTTCTCCAAGAACTTAAGGTTCGAACTCTGGGGGACTTTGCTTGGCGACCTACGACATGACCGCAAATATGGCGGGATCACTGGACACGAAGGGTACGCGGGAGCTACCCAGGTTCGGGCCACCATGCGGTGTAATACCCTACTCCTGCTTGTGTTTGTTTTGCAATGGAGAGCTTGTGGCTTAAGGTACACGAGGTGTGGGGGAGAATGAATCGATCCCCTTACATGGAAGCGGTCCTTCCCCTTTTGTGGTGCCTTGGTCCTCTTCCCTGAAATTATGAGCGGGAAAGGGTGGCCACAGGGCGGCAATTCAAAGAGGAACAGGAGCGCATGCTTATCCTAACTAAAGGTGGTCTCCACCAGATAAAGCAGTCTTCCTGACGTCCTGATGGCCTTGGCGATGACCTCCATCCTAGCACGCCGATTCGTCCTGATCTTCCTTCACCAAAGAGGAAATGCTTTGGGACTTGCTTTGGGGGAGACAGACGCCGCAGCTCCCTTATCACCAGAGAATGGAAACTGGGCTCGGTCACGCCCCACTATCCTTATCCTGACAGCGGGACGTCACCCATGTGGTGGAGCCTCGCGGCAGGTGTCATACGACCAGCTTCGTGAGGAGGCCTCGCGAGGGGAGCCTCGTAAGGCAACCTGGTCTTGGCAGCCTCGGCAGGGCTTGGCCTGGTGGCAAGGGGCCTCGCGAGGTGGCTTGTTCCGAGGCGGCCGTGGCAGGGCCACCCTCGCGGGCTGGCTCAAGCGCCGTCCTCTGGGCCAGAGGCAGACAAGTCGTGGTACCCTGGTTCCCACTGGGCCGACACTGTTTTGCCATTACAGTTCTGATTGGATTCGTAAAAGTTTAAGTTAGCAAAACATGTCAACTGGAAGTTAGAACAACAACGCACTTAAACAAACAAGGAATTAAAGAGTTTCGATTGGATGCTGAAAAGTATAAGTTATTAACATCATTAGATCAACCGGTTGCAGCAGCAAAGCAATTAAACAAACAAGTTTTACAAAAGGGACCTGTTGTGCCATTGGAGTTTCTCTTGGATCCTAAAAAGTTGAGTAGTCAGTAACTTGATTAGAGCAACACGTTATAGCAGCAAACCTGCTACACAAATAAGTTTTCGAAAATGTACCTGCTGTGCAATTGGAGTTCCAATTGGATCCTGAGAAGTTGAAGTTGGTAACATGATTAGAGCATCAAGTTATAGCAGCAAACCAGTTAGACAAGGAAGTTTTTCAAAATATACCTGTTGTGCCATCAGAGTTTCAATTGGATCCTGAAAACTTGATAGTTAGCAAGCATAAATAAAGTGTTGTAAGAGCCATAAAAAACTAACATCAAACTAGTAAAACTAACCAGTTTTGGCAACTTATTTAATTACACATGAACTAGTAAAACTAACAAGTTTTTGGCAATGTATTAAAGTAACAAGTCGGTAGAGTTTACTAGCAACACAAACATCTCTAAATTTCATTCATGTAAGCAAAATGATTCTGACACATATATATAAGTTAAAAAGACGGTGTCCGTCATATAAACCTGACAGTTGTCTCCACATGAACATACAAACATTACTAGTGCTAGAAGTCATAACAGCAAACCAGATAAACAAACAGGGTATCAGAAGGTAAATTACACATGAATTTTGTTGCACCCTAGAAGTAGATATGACCAGCTATCTACTCTACGTGCTTAACTAGATATTGAAGTTTAGGCAAACAGGTAATTCTATAAACAATAAGTAACAAACACATAGATAGGCACAGTCTATAATAGGATTAACAGGCTATGGAATTATGTAATCAGTAGCAAACTCAATTAAGGCAAGCAAGATAATTGAACAATTTTGTAGTCAGTGACTAACTGAAATTCCGAGAAGGAGATAACTGAACTTATGCTAGCTCTTTGTACAGGCACACTGCAACTTCTTTTTCGCTTACGAGGTTCTACGAGGGAGTCGATGACATCGGTTGCTTGGATACGCAGTCCCAATACTCCTTTCTTCCCACACTACATTTTGGTAAGTCGAATGGTTAATCTGATAAGATGGTGCGACCTTGTTATATTATATGAGGACAGGTTGTCAGACTAGTTGTAGCAATACACACCACACTGGGTTTTACTGTATAATTCATGCGATTATATTTGGCATATCGAGGTCTAAGCAATCTACAATAGGATGAAAAGACTGACATCCTTCTCATTATTGGCCAACTCAGTTCATAGAAACAAGCAATTCAACCATTATGTGGGTAAATCAAAAGCACCACTTGGATACATTTCACTACCCCAATCATACACGCAGACCAGTACGAATTAAATGAAATGCAGGGACTTATGCTAGCTCATTGTACAGGCTCACTGCAGCTCTGCTTGCGCTTGGGATGTTCCATGAAGAAGTCCATGTTACAACTTGCTTGGATGTGCAGGCCCTGTACTCCTTCCTTCCCCCTCTGCATTTTTGGCACGGCAAATGATTGATCTAATGAGAGGAATCGACCTTGCCGTTGTACCGGATGACAGGTACTTGTCGGAGTTGGGGCTCCGGAGACCCAAGAGGTTCGAACAATGGGGGTGGCAAGTTCCTATCGACCAAGGGTGACCACGGCGAGGCTACGGCGAGAGCGCTAGTGCGGAGCACGATAGGGGGCATGACGGTTACCCAGGCTCAGGCCACCTTGCGATGTAAAACCCTACTCCTGCTTTGTGTTGGGATTGCTGAGGGCAAGAAAGCGTTCTCGCATACAAGGAAGGGGATCAAGGAATGGATCCCCTACAATGGCCGCACTGCCCCCCTTTTACAACCGCCTTGGTCCTCTTCCCATGAAAAATAGGCGGGAAAGGTCGCCACACTTGGAGGGTTTTGAAAGGGGACAGGCGCTCAGGCTATCCTGTCCAAAGGCGGTCTTCGCGTGCAAAAGCATGATCCATGACGCGCAGGTGGGCTCGTTGATGACCTCCGCCCTGCGCGCCTAGCTGTCTTGGTCTTATTTCACCAAACGGGCAGTCCTTGGGACTAGCTTTGGAGGTGGGCAGCTGGGGCTGCCCCTTTAGCACCAAAGAGGAAAGCCTCTCTGTCCGCGCCCGCTGGCGCGGCCTCTGCCATTGTTCATCACCATGCGCGTCACCCACGTGGTGGGCGCAGGACCGCGCGGCTGGCATTAGGCTCGGTCGACCTCGGGCAGTCGCCTTGGGGGCCGCCTCGGGAGGCCGCCTCGCGAGGGCTCCGCCGCTGCTGCCGCCAAGTCTTGGGGGCTCGCGCCTTGAGAGGGAGCCTCGTGAGGCTAGCGCCTCGTGAGATGCCTTCGTCCTGTGGCGCCCTTGGATGGGCCGCGTCTTGGGCCTCGCCAAGCATCGTATCCTGGGCCGCAGGCAAACGTGCCGAGGTACACTGGGTCCCAGTGGCCCGACAATAGCCCCCAGGCCCGTGGCGCGCAAGTTCCCGCCCGTTGGGAGCGAAACGGCGAGGTCCCTGACAGACTGCGGGGACCAGGCTCAACGCGTGGCGCACGACGGGATGTGGGATGCCCCCACTTCCCCACTTTGCCTCGGTAACCGCCTGTGCCTGCCCACGCGGGGCGCAGGCCATCATTGCTTCCCTTCTGCTTCCTCGAACAGTGCCAGGTCTCTAACGCCTCCTTCCCTGAGCACTGCTCCTGCCTCCCTCGCCTTCCAAGCTCCACGCATAGCAATGGCACCCGCCGGCAAGAAGGGCAAGGCGGCGGCCGCGGCACCGAGCGCACCGGCCATGGAGCCGGCCCTGCAGTGCTCCATCATCGCCAACCAAGAGGGCCTGGACAAGGTGATCTCGATGACCACCAGCGACAAGAACAAGAACGGGGCAACAAAGATCTGGCCAGGCGCGCGTGCACGACACGACCTAGAGGTGACAACCTTCCCCTTCTTCATCCACAGCATCTACGCCGGCCTGGTGCCGCCATTGTCGGACTTCTTCAACGCCATCCTCTCTCATTACCAGATCCAAGCTCTCCACCTCCAACCCAACTCCATCTTCCTCCTTGCCATGTTTGCCTTCTACTGCGAGGCCTTCATGGGCGTGATGCCCTCGATGGCGCTCTTCCGCCACTTCTTCAGCCTGCCGATATCCGTGGTGAATCAACGCTCCACGTGCGCCTCGTTCCTCAACGTCAAGCCATGGAGGACGACATCATCAGCCTAACGATCCCGAAGAAGGTGGAAGGCTACAGGCAGCACTGGATCTACATGGATGCGCGCCACCGCAACCAACTGCTGATGGAGCCCACGGCTCCTGCCGTGAAGAGCTCGGGGTGGGAGCACGAGAAGCTCACCGACCCAAGGCGGGCGCTCGTCTAGGAGCGGCTGGCTGATCACAGGGGTGATGGTTGTCAAGGAGTATCTGCAGCGGCGCATAGCACCACTCCAGAGGCGCTCATGCTCGGTGTGGACGATCACCGACACGAAGGACCCCATGCGGCTGAGCGTCACCAGCCTGAAGTCGGAGGTGGTGGACGGGATCATGCAAATCTTGCTCGGCAGTACCACGGAGGACCCGCCCGCGGATGCGCTCCCGCGGTATCGCTACGAGGAGGTCGACGAGATGGTCGCTGAGATGCCGGTCTTCGACGAGTGGGGCCTCGTGCCGGAGGGCCACGTGGGGCCTCGTGAGAACCCGTTCGTGGTGGTTCCAGGCTCGGGGGACCTGGACAACACCGAGGCCGAGGTGGGCGATGCAGGGAGGGCGATGGCGGTCCCGCCACGCGGACTCACCGCCAGCTCCTCTGCGACCTCGAGGACGACGATGAGGATGAAGACGATGACGCCCGATTTAGGGTCGAGCCCTCCCGACCTGTTGTTGTGTGGGGGGTGAAGGAAGCACCACCACGACGGCCAGCGAGCCACGCGTGGAGGAGATCAACGCCAGTGGCGGGGGCACCAAGTCCCCCGCGGAAGAGGCCGGCGCGAAAGGTGGGGCCACGAAGCCCCCGGTCGAAAAGGGTGACGCCGAGGCCAAGGCCGAGGCCGCCGAGCCTCGGGGGGGCACCTCGGGAGGAGGCCTCAGGAAAGGACCTCGCGAGGGCGGCAGCGAGGACTGTCCGCCGTCTGTCTTGAAGAAGAGGAAGTGGGTTGCCAATGACGAGTAAGCATCCATCTTCCGCCCTTTTATTTTTGAGTTCGCCTCGCGGTTTGTTGCTAACGCCTTGCTCCGCTCAGGGCACCCACGAAGAAAAAGAAGAAGACGAAGAGGACCCCCGGCTCGAAGGGGGCCCCGGCGCCGGCTGCAGGTGCCGAGGAGCGTGAGGAAGCCGGGCGCCTCCCTGACGTCGAGGCGGGGCATGAAGAGGTAGAGGAGGAGTAGGTGGCCCCTCCAGAGCCGCAGGAGGACGCGGCTGTCGGGCCCGTGGAACCCAGGGTATCCAGGCCCGTCTGCCTTTGGCCCAGGGCGCAACACCTGGCGTAGGCCCAGCAGGCCGCCACCGTCGAGCGTCTCACCAGAGCCCCTCATGAGGCCCTGGCCTCCGGAGGACCCCTCCTCAGGGAGCGAGCGAGCAAGGCTCGACATCTTCACCAACAGCCTCGCGAGGCCCTCTCACGAGGCGGCCTCCCGAGGTGGCCTCCTGAGGCACCCTCCCGAAGACACGCAGGACAAGGGCTGTTCGGCTCGGTCGCGCGGTCTCATGCCCATCACGTGGGTGACTCGCGCGGCGACGAACGGCGACAGAGGCCGCGCCAGCAGGCGCGAATGAAGAGGGTTTCCCCTTTTGTGCTAAGGGAACAAGGCCAGCAATCCACTTCCCAAAGCAACCCCAAAGGTTGCCCGATCAGCAAAAGACTACCGAGACGGTGGGCGCGCAGGGCGGAGGTCATCACCGAGCCCACCGGCGCGTCATGGATCATGCTTTTGCAGGCGAAGGCCACCTTTTGTCAGGATAGACTGCGCTCCTGTCCCCTTACAAATTGCCGTTGTGTGGCAACCCTTCCCGCCAATGTTTTCGGGGGAAGAGGACCAAGGCAGCTATAAAAGGAGGGCAGGGTGCCGCTGTAGAAGGGATCTGATCCGGGACTGATTCTTCCTCCCTCTCCACCTTGTACGCGAGAACCCTTTCTTGCCCACTGCAATCCCAACCAAGGAGGAGTAGGGTTTTACACCGCAAGGTGGTTCAAACCTGGGTAAACTGATGAGTCCATGGTCCGCCCCCGCTCACGCGCTCTCACCGTAGCTTCGCCGTAGTTAGGCTGTGGTAGAGGACGAGAGGTAGGAACGAGCTCACCCTAGTGTTCGAACCTTTGGGTCCCCGGAGCCCGAACTCCGACATTTGGCGCGCCTGGTAGGGGTACGCTACTATTCTTCAGCTTCATCCTCCGCTCCACCAGCCCCATGGCCGACGCACGCTCGAGCGCGCTGAGCACAGGGCTGGCAGTGCGGCCCAGACGGAGCCGGTGGCCCGCGGCAACCGCCGCCGCCCTGTCGAGACCGCAGCTACTGCCGCCAGCGACCCCGCTGCCCATGAGCAGCAGGACTCCTCCCTGCACCCCTCGGTGCAAGCGAACGGCCACACTGCCACGGCCTCCTCCTCCCTCGCTCACTGTGGGCTGCCGAACGCGCAGGCCATGCTACTCATGGCGCGCGAGCTGCTCCGCTACGACACCTGGCTTGGTCGCATCACCGAGCTCATCAACGCCGCCGGGGACGCTCCGGCGCCTTCCCACTCGCTCCGCCCCCCGCCGTCTCGCGCTGGGGACCTGGCGCACGGCACACACCCGCTGCCTCCTCGATGCAACGAGCTTGGAGGGCCCTAGCGCAACGCGCGGCCGCATGAGCCATCCCGTGGTGCGTCATCGCCAGTCCGAGACGAGGCCAGCTGCCAGATCATCCGACGCGCGCCCCCTGACACGCGACTGCTCCTTGAGCGGCAGCGCCAGAGCCAGGACCAGGCCGTCCAGGAGGTCGCAGCGGCTGGGCGCCAGAACCGCGCCGCCCTCGCTGGCGACGTCCCTTCAAGCGGTGTGGGCTGCCGTGCCTTCACCCGCGAGCTGCGTCGGGTGGTGTGGCCCGCGAAGTTCAAGCCTGAGCTACATCCATGCTACGACGGCACCCCCAACCCTGCAGAGTTCCTTCAGCTCTACGCGCTAAGCGTCGAGGTGGTGAACGGCAACGACAAGGTCATGGCGAACTGGTTCCCCATGGCCCTCAAGGATGGCACGCGCTCCTGGCTCATGAACCTCCCTGAGGCATCTATCTCCTCATGGGCCGAGCTCAGCAGCCAGTTCGTCGCCAACTTCAAGGGCACGCAAGACCGCTCCCTCACCATCAACGACCTGCGGCACGTGTGGCAACGCCCAGACGAGACCCTCCGCAAGTACATCCAGCGCTTCAGCCAAGTGCGCAACAAGATCCTGCGCGCCTCCGACGCGGCCGTCATCTCCGCGTTCTACACCGGCGTCACAGATGTTAAGATGTGTGAGAAGCTCGCCATCAACGACGAGCTGGACTCGGTGCTCGAGCTGTTCAACCTCGCTGACAAGTGTGCCAAGGCTGAAGAAGGGCACCTCTTCGTCCACAATGACCCCGATGCGGCGCTCGATGCCGCCAAGGCCAAGAACAAGGATGCCAAGTGCAAGGGTCCTGCCGTGCTTGCGGCGGAGCCCGAGCAGAAGCACGGCCGTGACCGCGATGAGCCCAGGAAGGATGGCCGCCCTCTCTGCGCCTACCACAACGTGCACTCCCACAGCACCGAAGACTGCCAGGAGCTCAAGCTGCTCTGCGACAAGCGCCTGGGCCACCGAGACAACCGCAATGGCTGTGGCGCCGGTCGCGGAGGTGGCCACGGTGGCAACCGCTGGGACAGCCGCGGCGGCAACGAGAACTTACATCAGGGCTGGCGCGACCAGCCTTGTGAGGCAAATCCTCAGGCCAATGCCGCTCTCCCGCCGCTGCCGCTGCCACCCCGAAGGAACGACGTCAACCAGCCCGATGAGGGTGCTGGGGGCTACCAGGAGCCTCTCGCGGTTGCCTGCATCCTCGGCGGGGCTCAGGTTCCCGCGTCCAATCGCCACTTCAAGCAGTTCTCTCACGAGACAGGGTGGCGCCCGTCTGGAGACGGAGGACGGAGTTCCTGTGCCTCATGCCTGGAACATCCAACACCTCCTCAAGTTCTACCCATGACCCTCATGCGTACGAATGAAATGGGGCTGTACACGTCCCGGAGACTCTCACTGTGTTCGCCTGACGGGTACGCGAGAGCTCCTGCCCACACCCAAGTGGAAGCCCCTTGCTCCGCACTGGCGGAACGATTGAACCGCGATCATGCCCACGCCCAAGTGGAAGCCCCATGCTCCGCGCTGGCGGAACGATCGACCCATGATCATGCCCATGCCCAAGTGGAAGCCCCATGCTCCACACTGGCGGAACGATCGAGCCGCGATCATGCCCACGCCCAAGTGGAAGCCCCATGCTCCACGCTAGCGGAACGATCGAGCCGCGATCATGCCCATGCCCAAGTGGAAGCCCCATGCTCCGCGCTGGCGGAACGATCGAGGCGCGATCATGCCCACGCCCAAGTGGAAGCCCCATGCTCCGCGCTGGCGGAACGATCGAGCCGTGATCATGCCCACACCCCGGTGGAAGCCCCATGCTCCGCGCTGGCGGAGCAATCAACTGAGGGCGCCCCACGGGCTGCACCAACCTCAAGCTGACCCGTGCTGGACACGGCAGCCGCATCTCTCTTTTCTTACATGGTGTATTTCGTCATGTCCTTACCTCATGAGCCATGCGCGCTCGCGACCTCCCTCATGAGCCTCACGCGAGCGGGGGCTGGACACGGTGTCTGTGCTCGGGTCAGTCCCAGTAGCGCTGAAAAACTCAAGCAATTGGGCTCTGGCTCGCGGGCCTGCTCCCGTGCATGCCACCCCACCAAGGTCCTTGGTGTGTTATCTCCTCGCGTAACGCCCATGAGCGAGCCGGCGAGCGTGCACTGCTCCCCCGTTGTGGGATTTCTGCATGCAGTTACCTCAGGAACATGCCACCTGGAAGGCCTCGTGAGCGACGCCTCGCGAGGTGGACCAATGGCAAGACGCCCCCTTGAGCCTCAGGAAGCTTTGCAGGCCCTGCCTCGGGAGTCAACCTACGATGGCCATCTCAGCAGGAGATCTCGTGAGAGGAAGCCTCTCAGGGCACACCCTACAAGTGGCGGCTCACCGGACGCTGCCCTCCATAAAAGCTAAGTCTAACTACCTCGCGAGCTACCCTCGCCATCTCCCAAGCTTTCCCTTCTAGCAACCTCGCTGAGCGCCGGCGTTCCTCCTTCCCTGAGCCGCTTGCACGTCAAAGGGGGGCTTCTTGAGCATCGCGCCTCAGGAGCCCTTACTAGCTCCCGATACCCCTCACCTCCTGGCCTTGTCCAGGCATCGCGACCTAACATACCAGCGACAGCTGTAGGCCCGCTCGGGAGCTGGGTCCTGACGACGTAGAGCACAAAAGGCAAGCAAAAGAGAAAAACAGGCCTCTCCATCGCTCGAGTCCCCTCCTTTCGTGATCTCGCCGAGTGCTGGCGTTTCCTTCGCGTGAGCCACTTGCACGCCAAAGGGGGGCTTCCTGAGCATCGCGCCTCAGGAACCCTCACTAGCTCCCGGTGCCCCTCACCTCCTGGCCTTGTCCAGGCATCACGACCTGACGTACCAGCGATGATTGTAGGCCCGCTCGGGGGCTGGGTCCTGACGGCGTAGAGCACCGAGGCAAACAAGCAAGAAAAACAAGCCTCGCGAGAGGACTTCAGGAGTGAACATACATTACAAACCACAAAAGCATTAAGTTAAAACACAGAAGCCATTGTTTTCACGTCCCATCAGGACTGCATTGTTCTCATACAGGGCAAGGAAGGAATATGCGTGAAGTGCGGCTCGCCCCCAAGATCCGCCACGAGGGTCGCGGGCACGCCTAGTTGGAGTCTACATCTTCGCTCTTGACACGGGGGGGAGCCGCCGTCGCTCTCCCTTTCACTGGAGGGGGCGGCGCCATCGTCACTATCGCCCTCGCCGGAGGAGCCGGTGTCGCTGCCGCTCTCGCTCTTCGCGCAGCACTCCGGACGGCTGCCGGAAACCCTGAAGAACTTCACGAAGAGTGGGGGCATCCCCCGCCACATCGTGTTCCATGTGTCGCGCCTGGCCCGCAGGCGGTTAGGGCATGTGTCGTTTCACCCCCACTAGGCGGGAACGTTCGCGCCGTGGGCCCGGGGGCTACTGTCGGGCCCATGGAACCCAGGGTATCCAGGCCCGTCTGCCTTTGGCCCAGGGCGCAACACCTAGCATAGGCCCAGCAGGACGCCACCGTCGAGCGTCTCACCAGAGCCCCTCATGAGGCCCTGGCCTCCGGAGGACCCCTCCTCAGGGAGCGAGCGAGCAAGGCTCGGCATCTTCACCAACAACCTCGCGAGGCCCTCTCGTGAGGCGGCCTCCTGAGGTGGCCTCCCGTGGCACCCTCCAGAAGACACGCAGGACAAGGGCTGTTCGGCTCGGTCATGCGGTCTCGTGCCCATCACGTGGGTGATGCGCGCGGCGATGAACGGCGACAGAGGCCGCGCCAGCAGGCGCGGATGAAGAGGGTTTCCCCTTTTGTGCTAAGGGAACAAGGCCAGTAATCCACTTCCCAAAGCAACCCCAAAGGTTGCCCGATCAGTGAAAGAAGATCGAGATGGCGGGCGCGTAGGGCGAAGGCCATCACCGAGCCCACCGGCGCGTCATGGATCATGTTTTTGCAGGCGAAGACCACCTTTTGTCAGGATAGACTGCGCTCCTGTCCCCCTTCAAATTGCCGTTGTGTGACAACCCTTCCCGCTAATGTTTGCGGGGGAAGAGGACCAAGGTAGCTATAAAAGGAGGGCAGGGTGCCGCTATAGAAGGGATCCGATCTGGGACTGATTCTTCCTCCCTCTCCACCTTGTACGCGAGAACCCTTTCTTGCCCACTGCAATCCCAACCAAGCAGGAGTAGGGTTTTACACCGCATGGTGGCCCGTACCTGGGTAAACTGCTGAGTCCACGGTCCGGCCCCGCTCATGCGCTCTCGCCGTAGCTTCGTCGTAGTTAGGCTGTGGTAGAGGACGAGAGGTAGGAACGAGCTCACCCCAATGTTCGAACCTTTGGGTCCCCGGAGCCTGAACTCCGATAGTGGCCCCTGAGGCCGAGGAGGGTGAGCCTCAGGAGGCGGCCTCAAGAGGAGGCACAGTGGCTCCGGAGGCGTCTGCTGCAGCAGGGGATGCAGAGATGGCGGAGGCAGAAGCGCCGACTCCCCCTTCGAGCACCGCGGATGCCGGAGACGCTACGGGGAGCCCCCAACACTTGCCGGCAAGCGAGACCCCTGCCGCAGGAGCGACAAGCCCATGGGCTGCGCTGCCGCGGCAAGAAGAGGAGGAGGCCCCGGCGAGCCCGCCTCTCCTGACAAACGACGCCGGGCCCTCCCAGGCCGTGATGGTGGATGGCGGCGAGGAGTCGGACCCTGCTTGGGCCCTGACGCTCATGCACAACCGCACACTGCTCAGGCACGGGGTCCTGTGGACCGCAAGGGATGCCCTAGTGTCGGTGTAAAAACTGGCAGACCTTGGGGTAGGGGGTCCCGAGCTGCGGATCTTGGATCGATGGTAACAGAGACAAAGGAGACGATGTTTACCCAGGTTCGGGCCCTCTTGATGGTGGTAAAACCCTACGTCCTGCTCTTGTTTATATTAATGGAGATATATCAAGTACAGAGTTGATCTAGCTCGAGATCGTAATATGTGTCTAACTTCTAAGGCTAGGTGTTTGATATTGCATGTATCTCCTACGGGCTAAACCCTGTGGCTTATATACACGCCAGGAAGGGTATCTAGGGTTACAAGGTCGGTATCTTGGAGTAAGGCGGCTGGAATAATCTTGAAGTGTTCTACAAGTCTTTGGTAGAGGCAGTCTTGATCACGTCTCCCTTCTGCGGCCTCCGGAGTCCATCTTGCTTACGTACGGGGGCATATCGGCCCACCCGAGGAGACGGGCCGGCTAGGTTAGCACCCCCTAATCCAGGACACCGTCAGTAGCCCCCGAACTGGTCTTCTACGCCGAGGACGGCCTTCGATTACTTCGGATCCGGAGTCTCCGGCTTGACAGACGAGTTCCACTTTACATTTCGGATTCTCTTTAACAGAGCATCAACATCCGCGGTCCAACCGAGCTCGTAACCCTGCCCGAGGTGAAAGGGTATCTTAGCCTCGAAGGCTTGCTGTTTAAGTATGAACAATCCAGTCCGGCCTGACAGCTTTATCGGAGAGACTTGCCCCACGACAGGTCGAGCAGTTACTGCTTCCCCTCAATTCGCGTTTCGAGGCGGCTGTTTTACTGGCACGTCCCGTCGAGGCAGAGATCGTGCCCTCTTTCTTAGGGATATCATCAAGATTTTCGTTTCCCCCTGTATGTTTCAACGGCATTTTTGATAATGATCACGAATTTATCAGCACAACGGGGGAGCTCATGAATTTTCACAGGTTATTAAAGCAAAGGGGAGAACGGCACAATAGCCTACGCTCCCATTCCTCCCTCGCTGATGCTGCTTCGTCTAGCTCCAGCGCCCAGATCCAGCACGCACGCCATTCTCTTTCGCAAGTTTCGACTCCCTCACCAGTCATGGCCGATACCCTTAAGGGGCACTGGGGCGGCTCCACCATGACGACGGTGACCATTGCCGTGCTGCGGGACGCGGGGTACCTAGCCCCGGCCATCGCTGCCCGCGCTCCATCGGCCGATGAGCTGGTACCCGCTCCCAACACCGGGGAGCGGGTGGTCTTCGTCCCCCACCTCATCCGAGGCCTGGGGTTCCCGCTGCACCCCTTCGTGCGTGGGATCATGTTTTACTACGGGTTAGACTTCCATCACCTAGCCCCCAACTCCATCATCCACCTCGCCGCTTTCATAACAGTCTGTGAGGCCTTCCTCCGCTGCGAGCCACACTTCGGCCTATGGTTGAAGCTCTTCGGAATCAAACCGAAGTCAAGTGGCTCCGAACTCGCGGAGTGCGGGGGGGGCATGATTAGCAAGAACCAGGGGGCCACCTGGTTCAAGGGCACCTTCATCGAAACAGTGAAGGAGTGGCAAAGGGAGTGGTTCTATATCACCGAGCCCTTCGCCACTGGTCAAACCGAGGTCCCGGCCTTCTCGGCCGGGCCTCCCAAGAAACTCAAGTCTTGGAAGGAAAAGGGCGTCGCCTGGTGGAAGCCCGAAGAGGTGGAGACCCAGGTCGACAGGATCGTGTGGTGGACCACCACAGGGAAGGCTGAGGTGGCCGACATCATCAATGTCATGCTCAACCACCGTATCCTTCCCCTCCAACTTCGGGCGATCCCGATGTGGGCACAGAAGCCCGAGGACATGGACACCATCAACACCTTCTTCCGCTCCACCTTGGCCACTATGTGGACGAAGCTCATGAAGCTGGCCAACGACAAGATTCCCAAGGAGGGAGAGGACCGCGGCCTCGAGCACGGCTACGATGCTCCCCCGGTGAGTGATTCCACACTTCAATCTTGTACTGCTTACGCATAGGCAAAGTTTTTTACTTGGATCGTCGCATTTTGATATTCTGCAGAACTGGCTAGCATGGGTGCATGGGGTACGATGCCCTGCCCCATTGCCGGAACAACCTTGACCTACCTTGCTCTCTGCGCTTCTGACCGAGGAGCCACATGTGGTGGCTTCCAAAGGGGCGAAATCCCAGGCGGGGAAGTCCAGTGCTCGGACCCGGGGGACCTCGGTCACCCGATCAGAAGAGACCCATACCTCCGCCGCTCAAGACGGCGGCGCCGAGGAAGGAGAGGAGGAAGTTCAGCCCCCGAAGGGGAAGAGGTCGGCATTAACAGACGCCGACGCGGGCATGCCGCCGAAGGGCTTGAAGAGGTCGAGGGGGCCCTCATCTGAGGCTGCCCATAAGTCGCCGGAGAGAGCCGAGCTCTCCGGTGACTCAGAAGAAGACCCCCTTGCAAAGGGGAGGAAGAAGTCGGCACCTCGAGGGTAAGCGCTCATCCTTGTCTCCATTACCTGAGTCAATGTTTCAACAAGGGGAATTTTACAAAAGCAACTTTTCATACGCAGTGCGCCGAAGGTGATCCCCAGCGGCTCTTCGAGCGGGTTGCCGTCCGCCAGCGGGACCCCAGAGCCCGCTGCTTCTCCCCCGACGCAAGGCGGTCTGGGGGAGGCAACATCCACCTTGGCTCCCGAAGTCAACACGGCGGGAGCCAGTGAGCTGGAAATAATGGCCGAGACCGAAGCCTCGGCCTGACAAGACCCGAGGTCGGAGCACCCCGAGGTCACAGAAGAAGGGCCGGGCCAGTCATTGGCCCAGCCGGAGTCTACCCCGGCACCGCCTTCACAGGCGGAGGCTCCTCGGGTGGATTCATCCGAAGTCATCCCTCCATCCCAGCCTGCTGTCCAAGGACGGATCGGCATGGGGTGGGCCGAGGAGGCGGAGGAGGCCCTGAAGGGCTGTTCCCTCAAGGAGGAGCACCGTGCCTTGATAGGCATGGTGCTGGAAGGATACCGGTCCGCAGAGGCCGGCCTGCTTGAGGTTTTCAAGAGCCTCGTAGCAGGTTTCGAGGTACGCCTTCTATGAATTTGGTTTGCTTTGAGTAGTTTATTTTCTAATCTTTGTCCGAGGACATAATAGCACAGCCTGCTAAAGGGCGTGGTAGGCGAGTAGCCCCCGAGCCCGAAGTCGGTTTCAAGAAACCGGCATCGGGGTCGTGTTAGTATGTGGGAGCCTATTGAATTGCCCCCAGGACGCTACTCGAAGCGGCTGTCCCGGAGGGTATAAATGGTCTAAACCTTCTTCCCTCTAACAAGGATTTATTTCATTACAGGTTTCGACCTCGGTTCCGGACTCCGGCACCGAAGAGATGGCGGAGATGAACCAGAGACTTGAGCGGTCTCAGGGTGAGCGAGTTGAAACTTGCTTTTTAGATTTCGGATGAAGAGGTAAAATTTATGTTTAAAGAAAGAAACTAAGGATTTATCTATGCTGACAGCGGAGCTAGAAATGCTCAAGGCCGAGCTCGACAGAGCTCAGAAAGAGGTACGGCAACAGGAAACTGCTGCCGCCGCGGCTGAGCAGGCACGGGCTGCCGAGAAGGCGGCCGGAGAGAAGCACCAGGCAAGGGTGCTAGAGGTCAAAGAGACCCCGAAGGGCGTGTTCGAAGCACACGACAAACTTCACGAGGAGGGGTGGCGAATGAAATAGGAGCTCGAGAAGCTTCAGCATGCCCACTCCGAGCTCAAGACCTCGACCCGAGCGGACCGCGAGGTGCTCCAGCAAGTGGAGCAAATTGCCTCGGGTAAGATGTTTCTACTGCAGTGTGAGTTTGGCGGCAAAGGGTATGTCGAGCTTACCCAAGTGTGGCGTTCCGCAGAGGTCTTCAAGGATCTCCCGCAGAGCGCGGAGGATGCGGTGGCGTACTTCGGCCAGCTGGCGGGTCATGAGGCGGAGAAGGCCTTCTGGGGTAAATTCTTAGGATCGCCGTCCACGCAGCTGCTAAACCATCGAGTGAAGCAGCTGGTCGAATTGTTCCGCATGACGAGGCCAGCGCTCCAGGACCTCTGCGTCGCTTTGTGGCCTGCCGAGGCCATGCCGAGGAGTTTCTTCGGCCTGACTACTCGGTCCGCGATGCCGTACCATGCGTGGATCGCTGGAAGAGGTCCGCGTGCTTCGAAGGGTCTCAGAGGGCGTATGCTTGTGTGAAGACGCATTTCCGCAAAGTTGATGCAGAGACTTGTGCTGCTGGCCCTCCTGCCGACAAGCCGCGGACCGCCGAGCAGTTCTTCGCCGAGGTGGAGGCAGGAGCTCGGACCACCGAGGCCATGTGCCCTAAGGACAGTTTGTTTTATTAAGTAGTCCGGAATGCCTGAGTGTATGATGTAAAAACTTTATGTGTTTAAGAACGGCTTTAAGATTCCATGCGTATTATCTTATAGTTTTGATTATTCCTCCTTTATGACTGTTTAAAATGAGAGTGGCCAGTCGCCGGCTTCAGCCCCAGTGTAGGTCATACAAAGGGTGTTCCCAAAGTCACATTAGACCCTTAGCCGATGTCTCGGTGCCCGGAGGCGGTCGGTGAGTTAGGGGAACTAGGCAATCGGACTATAGTGGCTTGACGTCTTTCATTTAGTCATAGGAGTTTGACTGTGGGGTTTTTGATAACCAGCCCCCGATATAAGAAGTGTTTGGCCAATTCGGCCGAGGTCTAGGCCCTAGCACACTTCGGCTAAAAGATAAAAGCCCTTCGTTTAACACGGGTGATCTCTATGATCACATCGCTTGACGCGGTCTCCGGATGGCAGACCAGTTTATGCTTACCTAGATAGTCAGTTTTTGGCTTTCTCCACTGAGGCGCCACGCCAATTGACCTAGCGGCGCAATCGCAGTGGTTCTCCCGTTATGCCCTTAGCTGAATTCATCGATAACGTAAGGGGTACACATAGGAGCCGGGCAACCCAACTATTGACCAAAATCTAGGTTCGAAACTAATGCATATAAGGCCAAAAAATAAGGGACGCCGAATACATCGGACTTTCACATACAATTGCATCTTCTTAAAATACTGCATCGTCCGAAGCTATGATGATAAAGAAATACAAGAAATACCTTGAAAGGGCATTGTATCTTTATTGTATAATATCAATCGTGTACATGCCCAATTGTGACGAGAGTAATCGAAAGAATACAACGTAAAGGGTAAAGAAGGAGGAGGAAAAAACAGGTCGGATAATTACTAACAGATTTTAAAGGATCCGGACCGAAGCCTGCCGCACGTCTGCATTTCTGAACTGTTGACCAGATCGTCTTGGTTGGAGACGAAGAATTTGTGAAGGTCGATGCCCTTCTGGCCCTTTACACACTCTAAGTGTTTGATTGACCGAGCGCCTTAAGTGGAGGTGTGGCCGAAGTCACTCTGTGGTTAAGGCCACCTAAACTTATGCATATTTTGGCTGCTTCTTTTACAGATGCCTGCCTGTGCTGGGGCTCTAAGCCTCGCCATTGCGTGGTTAACCCGTGCATGACGTTTCAAAATTGTTTTGGCTCCTCGGCGTCCCAGGGCATCTTGAGTGCGAAATTATGCACTCTAGGGACATAGTGCCCACAGAGAGGGCACTCGAGGAGCCCGCGCCCCTATTTCGGGTGCGGGGGTAACTGGCCGAGGTCGATTTGTGCAGCCTTGACTTGCTTCAAAGAGCGGGCAGCGCGTTTACTGCTGCGGGCTGCCTCCTCGGACGCTTGAACCTCGGCTGCGAAAGCTGCGGTCTGTTCCTCTGTCCGGAGTGAGCGTTCTGTGTTACCATTGACAGTGATAATGCCCTTGGGTACCGGCATTTTTAGCTTGAGATAGGTATAATGCGGAACTGCATTAAAGCGGGCAAAGGCTGTGCGCCCTAGGAGTGCATGGTACCCACTCCGGAAGGGTACGATGTCGAAGATTAACTCCTTGCTTCTGAAGTTCTCGGGCGAACCGAAGACTACCTCTAGGGTTATTGTTCCTGTACAACGGGCTTCGACGCCCGGGATGACACCTTTAAAGGTGGTAGAGCTCGGCTTGATCCGAGATGAGTCGATGCCCATCTTCCAAACTGTATCCTCGTAAATGAGGTTAAGGCTGCTGCCCCCATCCATTAGGACGCGTGTTAGAGGATAACCATCAACAATGGGGTCCAGGACGAGCGCCGCCGATCCGCCATGCCTGATGCTGGTCGAATGGTCATGCTTATCGAAAGTGATCGGGTGAGCCGACCATGGGTTATACTTCGGGGCAACTGGCTCCAGCGCGTATACGTCCCGAAGTGCGCGTTTCCGCTCCCTCTTGGGGATGTGGGTGACGTAGATCATATTGACCTCTATTACCTCGTTTGGAAACTTCTTTTGCCCTCCATTAGTGGGCTGCCGAGGTTCATCCTCGTCGTCGCTGCGGTGCTGGGTTTTATTTTGCCCCTCTGACGCTATCTTCCCGGCTTGCTTAAACACCCAGCAATTCCTGTTAGTGTGGGTTGCTGGTTTTTCCTGGGTACCGTGAATCCCACATGGGCGGTCCAGGAGTCTATCAAGCTGGCTAGGTCCGTCTTTGTTCCCTTTATAGGGTTTTCTTTTCTGCCCGGATTTAGGTCCGGTGAATCCTGCGTTGACCGCGGCGTCTTCAGTGTCGCTTCCGCCATTTTTATACATGCGCTTATTTTTATTGCGCTTTGGTTTTCCATTGGCGTCGCGAATTTCCGAGGTGCCTACCTCGCCGTTGTGGGTACTTCGGGCAAGCCAGCTATCTTCCCCGGCGCAAAAGCGAGTCATTAGTGAAGTCAGGGCTGCCATAGTTCTCGGTTTATCCTGTCCGAGCTGTCGAGCCACCCCATTCATCTCGGATATTCTTTTTTAACGCGGCGATGGCTTCGGCTTCGGAGCAATCTATAATCTGTTTCTTCTTAGTGAGGAACCTGTTCCAGAACTTGCGGGCTGATTCGCCTAGCTGCTGGGTGACACGGCTGAGGTCATCAGCGTCCGGAGGTCGGACATATGTGCGCTGGAAGTTTGCTCGAAAGGCGTCCTCTAGGGCCTCCCAGCTGCCGATTGAATGAGGAGGTAGGCTGTTAAGCCAGTGTCATGCCGGCCCCTTTAGTTTAAGCGGCAGATATTTAATGGCGTGGAGATCATCTCCATTGGCCATGTGTATATGCAAGAGGAAATCCTCGATCTAAACTGCTGGGTCCGTGGTACCATCATATGGTTCTATGTTGATGGGTTTAAACACTTCCGGGAACTGATGTTCCATTACCCTGTCTGTGAAGCAGATTGGGTGAGCCGGACCTCGGGACCGAGGAGTGTCTCGTCGGGTCTCGGGAGAGAGCCGTGAGTAAGCTTGATCTCAGGCACGGCCATTCCTGTCCATCCAGGCATCGTAGCCGTCAGGCCCGGCGGGCGCACGTCCCCTTGACCGGTAGATGGACCGAGGGGGAGCCCGGTTTTCCTCAATACGACGTCTAGCATCACGAGGATCCAAACAATCCACGGGATCCTTGCCATGACGGCGTGGGGGTGGCCGTTCGCCGGGATCTTCTCTTCTTGGCCTGTCCCAGCCTCTAGGGGGCCGATCGAGGTCGTTAGCGAGTTCTTCATCAAATTCTGGTAGGAGGCGCCTGCGTGGGTATTGTTGGGGAGCGTTGCATGGGAAACAAAAATTTTCCTACGCACACACAAGATCTATCCATGGTGATGAGCATCTACGAGAGGGAGAGTGAATCTACATACCCTTGTAGATCGCTAAGCGGAAGCGTTAAGAAACACGGTTGATGTAGTCGAACGTCTCCGCGATCCAAATCGCAAGTCGTCCCTCGATCCGATCACGAACTAGTGCCGAACGGACGGCACCTCCGCGTTTAATACACGTACGGCTTGATGACGCCTTCACCTCCTCGATCCAGCGAGCGATGGCGAAGTAGTAGATGAGTTCCGGCAGCACGACGGCGTGGTGATGATGGTGAGGAACAATCTCTGCAGGGCTTCGCCAAGCACTACGGAGATTATGACGGGAGAACTAGAGGGTTAGGGTTGCCGACACAAGGCTTGGGAAATCTTATGTCTCGCGTATGCTAGCCCTGCCCCTCTATTTATATGTTGAGCCTTGGGGTCTAAACTTGGAGTAAAAGCCTCCTCCAGGTCGGTTTTGCCCGCACAAGGTCGGTTTGGCCCGCAGGGAAAGAGTCCAACTCGGATCCCTGCAGTACCGCGCACAAGCGGTAGTACCGCTTCACACAAGCGGTAGTAGCGCTTATGCGGTAGTACCGCTTCACACAAGCGGTAGTACCGCTTACGCGGTAGTACTGCCTTACCAGCGGTAGTACCGCTTAAGGCAGCAGCAAAACTTCCTTTTGCACTTTCCAATACCTCGTGGGCTTTACCCCTTTGGCTCATATAAAGTGTTGCTGCACCCGAACACTTCGGTAAACATCCGGAACTCCTTCCGGTGAATTCCGGAACCCTTTCGGAGATCAAAACACTATTATCACATATATCAATCTTTACCTCCGGACTATTCCGGAGACCCTCGTCATGTCCGGGATCTTATCCGGGACTCCGAACAACCTTCGGTCACCAACACAATAACTCAACTATACTAATCGTCACCAAACGTTAAGTGTGTAGACCCTGCTGGTTCGAGAACTATGTAGACATGACCGAGACACCTCTACGATCAATAACCAATAGCGGGACCTGGATGCCCATATTGGCTCCTACATATTCTACGAAGATCTTTATCGGTCGATCCTCTCTGTCAAGGATTCAGTTAATCCCGTAGGCTGTTCACTTTGTTCTTCGGTATGTTACTTTCCCGAGATTCGATCGTCGGTATCTCTATACCTAGTTCAATCTCGTTACCAGCAAGTCTCTTTACTCATTCCGTAATACAAGATCTCGTGGCTAACACTTTAGTCACATTGCTTGCAAGGCTCATTGTGATGTTGTATTACCGAGTGGGCCCTGAGATACCTCTCCGTCATACGGAGTAACAAATCCCAGTCTTGATCCATGCCAACCCAACAGACACCCTCGGAGACACCTGTAGAGCACCTTTATAGTCACCCAGTTACGTTGCGACGTTTGATACACACAAGGTATTCCTCCGATGTCAGGGAGTTGCATGATCTCATGGTCATAGGAACAGATACTTGACATGCAGAAAACAATAGCAATAAACTGACACGATCATATGCTATGTTCGTAGTTTGGGTCTTGTCCATCACATCATTCTCCTAATGATGTGATCCCGTTATCAAATGACATCTCATGTCAATGGCTAGGAAACCTTAACCATCTTTGATCAACGAGCTAGTCAACTAGAGGCTTACTAGGGACACAGTGTTGTCTATGTACCCACACATGTATTTGAGTTTCCAATCAATACAATTATAGCATGGATAATAAACGATTATCATGAACAAGGAAATATAATAATAACCAATTTATTATTGCCTCTAGGGCATATTTCCAACAGTCTCCCACTTGCACTAGAGTCAATAATCTAGTTCACATCACTATGTGATTTACATTGTAATGAATCGAACACCCATGAAATTCCGGTGTTGTTCATGTTTAGACCTTGGAAGAGGTTTAGTCATCGGATCTGCAATATTCAGATCTGTGTGTACTTTGCAAATATTTATGTCGTCCTCCTTGATGTAATCGTGGATGGAATTGAAACGTCGCTTTATGTGTCTGGTCCTCTTGTGAAATCTTGGTTCCTTGGCTAGAGGAATGGCACCAGTATTATCACAAAACAGAGTCATTGGGTTAAGCGCACTAGGCACTACTCCAAGATATGTCATGAACTCCTTCATCCAGACACCTTCCTTCGCCGCCTCTGAGGCAGCAATGTACTCCGCTTCGCATGTAGAATCAGCTACCACGCTTTGCCTGGAACTGCACCAGCTAACCGCACCCCCATTAAGAATAAATACGTATCCGGTTTGTGACTTAGAGTCATCCGGATCAGTGTCAAAGCTTGCATCGACGTAACCCTTTACGACGAGCTCTTGATCACCTCCATAAACGAGAAACATGTCCTTAGTCCTTTTCAGGTACTTTAGGATATTCTTGACCGCCGTCCAGTGTTCCATTCCTGGATCACTTTGAAACCTTCCGACCATACTTATGGCAAGGCTGACATCGGGTCTTGCGCACAGCATTGCATACATGATAGAGCCTATAGCTGAAGCATAGGGGATGACACTCATCTTTTCTCTATCTCCTGCAGTCACTGGGCATTGAGTCTTACTCAACTTCACACCTTGCAAAACAGGCAAGAACCCCTTCTTGGACTGATCCATTTTGAACTTCTTCAAAACTTTGTCAAGGTATGTGCTTTGTGAAAGTCCTATTAAACGTCTTGATCTATCTCTATAGATCTTGATGCCTAATATGAAAGCAGCTTCTCCTAGGTCCTTCATTGAAAAACTCTTGTTCAAATATTCCTTCACGCCTTCCAACATTTCTATATTGTTTCCAATCAGTAATATGTCATCCACATATAATATTAGAAACGCTATAGAGCTCCCACTCACTTTCTTGTAAATACAAGCTTCTCCGTAAACTTCTATAAACTCGAACGCTTTGATCACCTCATCAAAGCGAAGATTCCAACTCCGAGATGCATGCACCAGTCCATAAATGGATCGCTGGAGGTTGCAAACTTCGTCAGCATTCTCTGGATCGACAAAACCTTCTGCTTGCATCATATACAACTCTTCCTTAAGGAAACCGTTAAGGAACGCTGTTTTGACATCCATCTGCCAAATTTCATAATCGAAAAAGCCAGCTATTGCTAACATGATTCTGACGGATTTAAGCATCGCTACGGGTTAGAAGGTCTCATCGTAGTCAACTCCTTGAACTTGTGAAAAACCCTTTGCCACAAGTCGAGCTTTATAGATGGTGACATTACCGTCCGCGTCCGTCTTCCTCTTAAAAATCCATTTGTTCTGAATGGCCTTACGCCCTTCAGGTAATACTTCCAAAGTCCACACTTTGTTTTCATACATGGATCCCATCTCGGATTTCATGGCCTCTAACCACTTCTCGGAATCCGGGCCCATCATCGCTTCTCCATAGCTCGTAGGTTCATCGTTGTCCAACAACATGACTTCTAAGACAGGGTTGCCGTACCACTCAGGAGCAGTACGCGTCCTTGTCGACCTACGAGGTTCGATAGCAACTTGATCCAAAGCTTCATGATCATCATCATTAACTTCCTCTTCAGCTGATGTAGGCTCTACAGAAACATCTTTCTGCGCTGCGCTACTTTCAGGTTGAAGTAAAGGTTCAACAACCTCATCAAGTTCTATCTTCCTCCCACTCAATTCTTTCTAGAGAAACTCTTTCTCAAGAAATGTTCCGTTTTTAGCGACAAACACTTTGCCTTCGGATCTGAGGTAGAAGGTATACCCAACTGTCTCTTTTGGGTATCCTATGAAGACGCATTTCTCCGCTTTGGGTTCCAGCTTTTCAGGCTGAAGCTTTTTGACATAAGCATCACATCCCCAAACTTTAAGAAACGACAGCTTTGGCTTCTTGCCAAACCAAAGTTCATATGGCGTCGTCTCAATGGATTTCGATGGTGCCCTATTTAAAGTGAATGCAGCTGTCTCTAATGCATAACCCCAAAACGATAGTGGCAAATCGGCAAGAGACATCATAGATCGCACCATATCCAATAAGGTTCGATTACGACGTTCGGACACACCATTACGCTGTGGTGTTCCAGGCGGTGTTAGTTGTGAAACAATTCCACTTTGTCTTAAGTGACTGCCAAACTCATAACTCAGATATTCTCCTCCTCGATCAGATCGTAGGAATTTAATCTTCTTGTTACGATGATTCTCAACTTCACTCTGAAATTGTTTGAACTTTTCAAATGTTTCAGACTTGTTTTTCATTAAGTAAATATACCCATATCTACTTAAGTCATCAGTGAAGGTGAGAAAGTAACGATAACCACCGCCCGCCTCAATACTCATCGGACCGCACACATCAGTATGTATGAGTTCCAATAAGTCACTTGCCCGTTCCATTGTTCCAGAGAACGGCGTTTTAGTCATCTTGCCCATGAGGCATGGTTCACATGTGTCAAGTGATTCAAAATCAAGTGACTCCAAAAGTCCATCAGCATGGAGTTTCCTCATGCGTTTTACGCCAATATGACCTAAACGGCAGTGCCACAAGAAAGTGGTATTATTATTATCAATTCTACATCTTTTGGCATCAATGTTATAAACATGTGTATCATTACTATCGAGATTCAATAAGAATAAACCCCTCACATCGGGTGCATGACCATAAAAGATATTACTCATATAAATAGAACAACCATTATTCTCTGATTTAAATGAGTAACCGTCTCGCAATAAACAAGATCCAGATATAATGTTCATGCTTAACGCAGGCACCAAATAACATTTATTCAGGTTCATCACTAATCCCGATGGTAATCGAAGAGCGAGCGTGCCGACGGTGATCACATCAACCTTGGAACCATTTCCCACGCGCATCGTTACTTCATCCTTTGCCAGCCTCCGTCTATTCCGCAGTTCCTGTTTTGAGTTGCAAATATGAGCAACCGCACCGGTATCAAATACCCAGGCACTACAACGAGAGTTGTTAAGGTACACATCAATAACATGTATATCATATATACCTTGTTTGTTGTTGGCCGCCTTCTTGTCAGCCAAATACTTGGGGCAGTTTCGCTTCCAGTGTCCAGTTCCCTTGCAATGAAAGCACATAGTTTCTGGTTTGGGTCCAGCCTTGGGTTTCTTCACGAGAGGAGCAACTGCTTTGCCACTCTTCTTGGAGTTACCCTTCTTACCCTTGCCATTTTTCTTGAAACTAGTGGTTTTATTGACCATCAACACTTGATGCTCCTTCTGAATTTCAGACCCAGCGGCTTTCAGCATCGCAAACAGCTCGGCGACTGACTTGTTCATCCCGTGCATGTTATAGTTCAACACAAAGCTCTTGTAGCTAGGTGGCAATGATTGAAGAACTCTGTCAGTGATAGCCTCTGGCGGAAGGGGCATCCCCAATTCAGCCAGACGGGTGGAGTACCCAGACATTCTGAGTACGTGATCACTGATAGACCCATTCTCCTCCATCTTGCAAGTATAGAACTTATCGGAGATCTCATATCTCTCGATCCGGGCATTTTTCTGGAAAATAAACTTCAACTCCTGGAACATCTCATATGCTCCATGACGTTCAAAACGTCTTTGAAGTCCCGGTTCTAAGCCATACAATATTGCACATTGAACTATTGAGTAATCTTCAGAACGAGCCTGCCAGGCGTTCACAACGTCTAGAGACTCAACTGGAGCGGGTGGATCACCAAGCGGTGCATCAAGGACATAAGCCTTCGGGGAAGCCGTAAGGATAATCCTTAGATTACGGGCCCAGTCCACAAAGTTACATCCATCATCTTTCAACTTAGCTTTCTCTAGGAACGCATTAAAATTCAGGGGTGCTACTGCGCGAGCCATGATCTACAACATAAATATAGCAAAGACAACTTAGACTATTGTTCTAGATAATGAGTTTAGTTAATCATATTACTTTAAAAACTCCCACTCAAATTGACATCCCTCCGGTCATTCGAGTGTAACATGATCCAAATCCACCAACTCAAGTCCGATCATCACGTGAGTTGAGGTGGTTTCAATGGTGAACATCTTTATGTTGATCATATCTACTATATGACTCATGTTCGACCTTTCGGTCTCTTGTGTTCCGAGGCCATGTCTGTACATGCTAGGCTCATCAAGTTTAACCCGAGTGTTCCGCACGTGCAACATGGCTTACACCCATTGTATGTGAATGTAGAGTCTATCACACCCGATCATCACGGCGTGTCTCGAAACGACGAACTTTCGCAACGGTGCACACTCGGGGAGAACACAATTTATCTTGAAATTTAAGTGAGGGATCACCTTATAATGCTACCGTCGTCCTAAGCAAAATAAGATGCATAAAAGGATTAACATCACATGCAAATCATAAGTGACATGATATGGCCATGAACTCGTGCTTTTGATCTCCATCTCCAAAGCACCGGCATGATCTCCATCGTCACCGGCATGACACCATGATCTCCATCATCTTGATCTCCATCAACGTGTCGCCATGAGGTTGTCGCGCCGACTGTTGCTTCCACGACTATTGCTAACTCATAGCGATAAAGTAAAGCAAAACGGCGAAAAATAATAAAAGACAACTCTATGGCTCCTGCCAGTTGCCGTACTCATCGACATGCAAGTCGTGATATTCTATACAACACATGATCATCTCATACATCACATATATCTCATCATGTAATTGGCCATATCACATCACAACATACCCTGCAAAAACAAGTTAGACGTCCTCTAATTGTTGTTGCAAATTTTACGTGGCTGCTACGGGTTTGCAAGAACCGTTCTTACCTACGCCAAACCACAACGTGGTGTAGTGATTGCTTTTTGATCTTCTAAAAGAACCCTCTTCATTGAAATCGATTCAACTAAAGTGAGAGAGACAGACACCCGCTAGCCATCTTTATGCAACGAAGTTACATGTCAGTTGAAGGAACCGGTCTCTCGTAAGCGTACGAGTAATGTTGGTCCGGGCCGCTTCATCTCACAATACCGCCGAATCAAGTATCAACTGGTAACGGCAAGCAATATGTATACACCCACGCCCACAACTCGTTTGTGTTCTACTCGAGATCTCATCTACGCATAGACCTAGCTCAGATGCCACTGTTGGGGAACGTTGCATGGGAAACAAAATTTTTCCTACGCACACACAAGATCTATCCATGGTGATGAGCATCTATGAGAGGGAGAGTGAATCTACATACCCTTGTAGATCGCTAAGCGGAAACGTTAAGAAACGCGGTTGATGTAGTCGAACGTCTCCGCGATCCAAATCGCAAGTCGTCCCTCGATCCGATCACGAACTAGTGCCGAACGGACAGCACCTCCGCGTTCAATACACGTATGGCTTGATGACGCCTTCACCTCCTCGATCCAGTGAGCGATGGCGAAGTAGTAGATGAGTTCTGGCAGCACGACGGCGTGGTGATGATGGTGAGGAACAATCTCTGCAGGGCTTCGCCAAGCACTACGGAGATTATGACGGGAGAACTAGAGGGTTAGGGTTGCTGACACACGGCTTGGGAAATCTTATGTCTCGCGTGTGCTAGCCCTGCCCCTCTATTTATATGTTGAGCCTTGGGGTCTAAACTTGGAGTAAAAGCCTCCTCCAGGTTGGTTTTGCCCGCACAAGGTCGGTTTGGCCCGCAGGGAAAGAGTCCAACTCGGATCCCTGCAGTACTGCGCACAAGCGGTAGTACCGCTTGAGCGGTAATACCGCTTCACACAAGCGGTAGTACCGCTTATGTGGTAGTACCGCTTCACACAAGCGGTAGTACCGCTTACGCGGTCGTACTGCCTTACCAGCGGTAGTACCGCTTAAGGAAGCAGCAAAACTTCCTTTTGCACTTTCCAATACCTCGTGGGCTTTACCCCTTTGGCTCATATAAAGTGTTGCTGCACCCGAACACTTCGGTAAACATCCGAAACTCCTTCCGGTGAATTCCGGAACCCTTCCGGAGATCAAAACACTATTATCACATATATCAATCTTTACCTCCGGACTATTCCGGAGACCCTCGTCATGTCCGGGATCTTATCCGGGACTCCGAACAACCTTTGGTCACCAACACAATAACTCAACTATACTAATCGTCACCAAACGTTAAGTGTGTAGACCCTGCTGGTTCGAGAACTATGTAGACATGACCGAGACACCTCTACGATCAATAACCAATAGCGGGACCTGGATGCCCATATTGGCTCCTACATATTCTACGAAGATCTTTATCGGTCGAACCTCTCTGTCAAGGATTCAGTTAATCCCGTAGGCTGTTCACTTTGTTCTTCGGTATGTTACTTGCCCGAGATTCGATCGTCGGTATCTCTATACCTAGTTCAATCTCGTTACCAGCAAGTCTCTTTACTCGTTCCGTAATACAAGATCTCGTGGCTAACACTTTAGTCACATTGCTTGCAAGGCTCATTGTGATGTTGTATTACCGAGTGGGCCCTGAGATACCTCTCCGTCATACGGAGTAACAAATCCCAGTCTTGATCCATGCCAACCCAACAGACACCCTCGGAGACACCTGTAGAGCACCTTTATAGTCACCCAGTTACATTGCGACGTTTGATACACACAAGGTATTCCTACGATGTCAGGGAGTTGCATGATCTCATGGTCATAGGAACAGATACTTGACATGCAGAAAACAATAGCAATAAACTGACACGATCATATGCTACGTTCGTAGTTTGGGTCTTGTCCATCACATCATTCTCCTAATGATGTGATCCCGTTATCAAATGACATCTCATGTCAATGGCTAGGAAACCTTAACCATCTTTGATCAACGAGCTAGTCAACTAGAGGCTTACTAGGGACACAGTGTTGTCTATGTACCCACACATGTATTTGAGTTTCCAATCAATACAATTATAGCATGGATAATAAACGATTATCATGAACAAGGAAATATAATAATAACCAATTTATTATTGCATCTAGGGCTAGGTCCGTCTTTGTTCCCTTTATAGGGTTTTCTTTTCTGCCCGGATTTAGGTCCGGTGAATCCTGCGTGGACCGCGGCGTCTTCAGTGTCGCTTCCGCCATTTTTATACATGCGCTTATTTTTATTGCGCTTTCGTTTTCCATTGGCGTCGCAAATTTCCGAGGTGCCTGCCTCGCCGTTGTGGGTACTTCGGGCAAGCCAGCTACCTTCCCCCGCGCAAAAGCGAGTCATTAGTGAAGTCAGGGCTGCCATAGTTCTCGGTTTATCCTGTCCGAGCTGTCGAGCCACCCCATTCATCTCGGATATTGTTTTTGAACGCGGCGATGGCTTCGGCTTCGGAGCAATCTATAATCTGGTTCTTCTTAGTGAGGAACCTGTTCCAGAACTTGCGGGCTGATTCGCCTGGCTGCTGTGTGACACGGCTGAGGTCATCAGCGTCCGGAGGTCGGACATATGTGCCCTGGAAGTTTGCTCGAAAGGCATCCTCTAGGGCCTCTCAGCTGCCGATATAATGAGGAGGTAGGCTGTTAAGCCAGTGTCATGCCGGCCCCTTTAGTTTAAGCGGCAGATATTTAATGGCGTGGAGATCATCTCCATTGGCCATATGTATATGCAAGAGGAAATCCTCGATCTAAACTGCTGGGTCCGTGGTACCATCATATGGTTCTATGTTGATGGGTTTAAACCCTTCCGGGAACTGATGTTCCATTACCCTGTCTGTGAAGCAGATTGGGTGAGCCGGACCTCGGGACCGAGGAGTGTCTCGTCGAATCTCGGGAGAGAGCCGTGAGTAAGCTTGATCTCAGGCACGGCCATTCCTGTCCATCCAGGCATCGTAGCCGTCAGGCCCGGCGGGCGCACGTCCCCTTGACCGGTAGATGGACCGAGGGGCAGCCCGGTTTTCCTCAATACGACGTCTAGCATCGCGAGGATCCAAACAATCCACGGGATCCTTGCCATGACGGCGTGGGGGTGGCCGTTCGCCGGGATCTTCTCTTCTTGGCCTGTCCCAGCCTCTAGGGGGCCGATCGAGGTCGTCAGCGAGTTCTTCATCAAATTCTGGTAGGAGGCGCCTGCGTGGGTAAGACTTCGGCACACTATGGCGCCGGTTCTCCATATCCTGCTCGGCGGAGAGCACTTCAACCCACTTGTCATTTAGCGCGTCGGTATTTTCCTGCAGCTGCTGCTGCTTGCGTTTTAGGCTCTGGGCCGTCGCGACAAAGCGTCACCGGAAGCGTTCTTGTTCGAAGGGGTCCTCGGGGATGATGAAGTCCTCGGTACCGAGGCTATCGTCCTCTTCGGACTCCGGCATGTAATTGTCGTCGGCCCCTTCAAAGAGGTCGTCGGGATCAGAGTCCACGAGAGGTCGGTCTGGCGTGCTGTTCCTTACTGGGGAGGCTTGAATGTCCTCCTCATGGTTATCGGCGTCGCCGTCCTCCTCGTTGCCGTTATTGGCTATTGCGTCATTGCCACTGGGTTCCCCATTATTGCCCCTTCGGCGCCGTCACCGGCGTCTTGGAGGGGATTTGGGGGTGTCCACCATATAGACATCGTATGTTGATGTGGCGGTCCACCTGCTCGTGTTGACCGAGGGCAAGGTGTTCTCAATGGGGCCGTCGGCGTCCTCATCCATATCTAAGGGTTCGCCGTAGTCCAACACGTCGGTTAAATCGTCGATCGTGGCGACTAGGTGGGTGCTGGGTGGGATGTAAATTTCCCTATCATCGGCTTTAAGTCCGATCTGATCGTAAACCGAAGTCTTGCCGTCCGAGATGGACATGCTCTAGATGCGGCAAAGCATCTCATCAAGGTGAGATAACTCTTCGGGATCCATGGAAGCGCCGTAGGCAGGGCTGATTTGGAGCAGCCCCGGCGTGTGACCGGACGTGTGTCCGGTGCGAGGGGAATCCGAGCATGGATCCGATTTCTGCGCCGGGATCATTTCTGGCGCCAGCGTAGTTTCAGAAGTGGCTGCCGGATCTATCTCCGGACCAATAATCGGGGAGAGACTGGCCGGAGCGGCGGCATCTGGAGTCTCAAGGGGCACCGTGATGGAGTTCGGTTCCGGAGTCGAGCCTCCAGAACCGGCCGAGCTTTCGATCCGGCCGGGAGTCCATCCCGATAAGACGAGCTCGCCACGGGAGTCCGCAGTGTACTCGAGGCCGCCAAAGTTCACGATCCGACCTGGGGCGTAGTTCTCGACAGAGGTCAGATGACCCGTCGAGTCGGCGCAAAATTCCATGCTGCCGAAGACGAAAAGCTGTCCAGGGGCGTAAACGTCCCCACAGCCATTGATGCAGTTGATCTGCAGATGAGCCATCAATCCTTCTGGTGATCACGCAGCGGAACTCTCAATGAAAGCACCAGTGTCGGTGTAAAAACCGGCATACCTTGGGGTAGGGGGTCCCGAGCTGCGGATCTCGGATCGATGGTAACAGAGACAAAGGAGACGATGTTTACCCAGGTTCGGGCCCTCTTGATGGAGCTAAAACCCTACGTCCTGCTCTTGTTTATATTAATGGAGATGTATCGAGTACAGAGTTGATCTACCTCGAGATTGTAATATGTGTCTAACTTCTAAGGCTAGGTGTTTGATATTGCATGTATCTCCTACGGGCTAAACCCTGTGGCTTATATACATGCCAGGAAGGGTATCTAGGGTTACAAGGTCAGTATCTTGGAGTAAGGCGGCTGGAATAATCTTGAAGTCTTCTGCAAGTCTTCGGTAGAGGCAGTCTTGATCACGTCTCCCTTCTGCGGCCTCCGGAGTCCATCTTGCTTAAGTACGGGGGCATATCGGCCCACCCGAGGAGACGGGCCGGCTAGGTTAGCACCCCCTAATCCAGGACACCGTCACCTGGGCTGGCTCGAGGCGGAGTTCCAGGAGGCCGAGTGGCGCCTTGCCGAGGAGCGCCTGCGCCTTGCCAAAGGGTGGCGCCGGCTTGATGCTCTGCTCACGAACTTCTCTCATGGCAGCACCGAGAGCTCAAGCGGAGTCGAGGGCGACGATGGCGAAGATGATGGCGACGCCGTGACCTCCTAGGCTCCCTTTTCCTTGGTTTACTTGTGTCAGATCGACGTGGCCCTCTGGGGGCGTAAAAACAATGTCTTTTGTTTAAGTACTTTATGATTTGCTGCAATGTATGTGATGTGTGCTCCTCGTGAGGCTCTCTCGTGAGGCCTATTTCCCTTTCTTTGCATGCCTCGGCGCTCTACGTCGTCAGGACCTAGCCCCCGAGCAGGCCACAGCCATCGCTGGTATGTCGACTCGCGATGCCTGGACAAGGCCAGGAGGTGTAGGGCACTGAGGGGCGGTATGGGCTCCTGAGGCGTGATGCTCAGAGAGCCCCCCTTTGACGTGCAAGCGGCATGCGTGGAGGAGGAAACATCAGCACTCAGCGATGTTGTAGGGAGAGGAGAGCACGAGAGACGCCGAGAGAGGCTCGTGAAGTGTTTTGTAATTAGCTCTTTCGCGAGTGTCGCTTGCCGTGTCGTGGCTGCGGAGGGCGCTTCACGAGGCTCCTGCTCGTGAGGCCTCCCGCTGACACTTGGTGTAGATAGCCGCCGCAGATTGGCTCGTGAGGCAGCGCTCGCGAGGCTCTCTGAGAGTTTACAAGGGCGTCTTGTCATGAGCCACCTCGCGAGGCAGGGCTTGCGGGGCCTTCGAGTGCCTTATTCCTGTGACAACATATCGATTCCACAAAAAAAGAGGGGGAGTGGTGCACGCTTGCTAGCTTGCTCGTGGGCATCACGCGAGGAGACGAGACACCAAGGACCTTGGTGAGGTGGCATGCACGGGAGCAGGCCTGCGAGCCAGAGCTCAATCACTTGGGTTTTGCAGCGCTGCTGGGACTGACCCGAGTACAGGCACCGTGTCTAGCCCCCTCTCGTGAGATGCGCAGGATTAAGGTCGCGAGCGTACACAGCTCCTGAGGCAGGCAACTTATCAACACATAAGATATCTTAGGAAATAAAGCTTTACTGCAGCATAGTAATAAGTTCATTACACAACCAAAAAGAGATGCGGCTGCCGTGTCCAGCACGGGTCAGCTTGAGGTTGGTGCAGCCCTTGGGGCGCCCTCAGTTTCACATCCCAAAGAGAAGAGACTGCCGTGTCCGGCACGGGTCAGCGTGAGGTTGGTGCAGCCCGTGGGGCACCCTCAGATTGATTGTTCCGCCAGTGCTGAGCATGGGGCTTCCACTAGGCATGGGCATGATCGCGGTTCGATCGTTCCGCCAGCGCAGAGCCTGGGGCTTCCACTGAGACGTGGGCGGGAGCTCTCGCGGGCTCATCAGGCGAACGCAATGAGAGGCTCCGGAGCGTGTACAGCTCCACTTCGTTCGTACGCATGAGAGTCACGGGTAGAACTTGCGGAGGTGTTGGATGTTCCAGGCGTTCAGCACAGGAACTACGTCCTTCGTCTCCAGACAGGCGGCGCAGGGTCTGGAGACATGAGCAACCCTGAAAGGGCCTTCCCACATGGGTGAGAGCTTTGGAGTCCCTCTGGAGAGAATCCTTCGCAGGATGAGGTTGCCAACTTCTAGAGTACGCGGGTGAATGTTGCGGCTATGATAGCGACGCAACGCCTGCTGGTATCTTGCGGCACGCAGGGCGGCCTGGCGATGAGCCTCCTAAGGAGCAGTAGGCCGGCCTCCCGCGAGCCGTCCTGCCGAGCGTCATCAAAGGCAAGGACTCGCGGGGAGCCATGCTTGCGCTCAGATGGAAGGACTACTTCGGCTCCATGGACGAGGAAGAAGGGGGTCCCTCCGGTGGGTTTGGTTGCCGTGGTGCGGACGAACCACAGCACGGACTGGAGTTCGTCAAGCCAGCCCTTGCCACAGGCTTCCAGCTTTTTGTTGAAGCTTCTTGTCTTGAGGCCCTTGAGGACCTCAGCATTGGCACGCTCAGATAGGCCGTTGCTTCGCAGGTGCGCCATAGAGGCGTAGCAGATCTGCGTGCCGAGGCTGGCGCAGTACGACTTGAAGAGGTCGCTTGTGAACTGGGACCCGTTGTCGGCGATGATGCAGTTGGGGACGCCAAAGCGGCTCACGAGGCCCTTGATGAACTTGACAGCATATCCTGCCGGGATGGTGCGCACGGGCTCGACCTCCGCCCACTTGGTGAACTTGTCGATGGCGACGTAGAGGTAGCGGTAGCCGCCCGCGGTGTGAGGGAAGGGTCCCAAGATGTCCAGCCCCTAGACCGCGAAGGGCCACAAGAGAGGAATCGTCTGGAGGTCTTGTGCCGGCTAGTGGATTTGCTTGGCGTGGAATTGACAGGCTTCACAAGATTGAACCAGCTCGGTGGCGTCGTGAAGTGCGGTGGGCCAGTAGAAGCCACTGCGGAACACCTTGCCAGCGAGGGTGCGTGATGAGGAGTGGTGACTACAGTCTCCTCCATGGATGTCGGCGAGCAGCTCGCGACCTTGTTCTTCAGAGATGCATAGCAAGGAGACGCCATTGGGGTGCTTGCGGTATAGCTCACCGTCCTTCAAGCAGTAAGGGGTGGCCTAGCGAGCCACACGCTCTGCCTCTGAGTCCTTCTCCGGGAGGGTGCCGTGAAGCAAGTAGGCTTTGAACTCGGCGGCCCAGCTGTCCGCTTGAGGTTCGAGTGCCAGCGGTAGGCGGGCTCCTGAGGCTCGGCCGCAGTCTGGTGCGCCCGTGGGTGGAGCAGGTGGGAGCTCTTCGTGAAGCAGCGTGGCGCCCGCGGTGGGTGGTGTAGCTGGTGGCTTCAAGAGCCTTTCCTCGAAGACGCCGGGGCTTTGGGGCTCGCCGCGAGATGCTCGCTTGGCGATGTCGTCGGCTTCCTTGTTGCTGCCGCGGGGGACGTGCTGGAGCTCTAGGCCAAGCAAACGCTTCTTGAGCTTACGTACCTCTTCCAGATAGGTGGCCATGTGCTCGTCCTTGGGCTTGTAGCTCTTGTTGGAGAAGTTGACGAGGAGCTGCAAATCGCCCTTGATGGTGAGGCGTTTGATGCCGAGAGCGAAAGCCGCCTTGAGGCCGGCGATGAGACCTTCATACTCCGCGATGTTGTTAGAGACCTTGTCGTCACGCTTGAGGAAGAGTTGGACAGCGCAGGCAAGAGGGATTCGCCCTCATGAGGCTCTTCATGGGGCGGATCCGTCCATTCCGTGACGAAGTCAGCCAGCGTTGCACCTTTGATCACCCTTGTGGTGCAGAATTCCAGCTCGAAGGCCTGCAGCTCGATAGTCCACTCGGCGACACGGCCAGCGGCGTTAGGGCTGTGCAGGACCTGCTCCAGGGGGTAGGACAAGATCACCTTGATGGGATGGCCCTGGAAGTAGTGGCGCAGCTTCCTGGAGACGATGAGGAGCGCGAGGAAGAGCTTCTGCTACATGGGTTAGCATTCGTGCGCATCCCGCAGCACCGTGCTGACGAAGTACACGGGGTGCTCGACGAGGTGAGTAGTTCTCGCAGCAGCTTGGTCTTCGGGGGACCCGAGGGGCTCAAGAGGCTCAGGAGGCGGCTCGCGAGGCGACTCACCGGAGGCCTCCTGAGGGGGGCCCTCAGCAGGTGGAGGCGCGGCCTCGGGAGGCGGCGTGCCTAGGGCCTCCTGAGGCTGGATCTCAGCAGGTGGCGGCGTGACCTTGGGAGGCGCCGGCGTGGCAAGCTTCTTCTGTGCGAGGCCGCACTCTTCTCGAACTGCCACTAGGGCTGCGCTGGCCCTCTGGGGAGTGGCTGCTAAGTTTAGGAGCAAGGGCTCGCGAGAGCGCGGCGTGACCATGATGGGCGGGCTCGTGAGGTACCTCTTGAGGTCTTCGAAGGAGGCGTCAGCCTCGGGAGTCCACTTGAAGGGGCCGAACCTCTTCATGAGCTTTTAGAATGGCAGGGCTCGCTCGTCGAACTTAGAGATGAAGCGCCCCAGCGAGGCCATGCATCCTACCAAGCGCTGCATTTCCTTGAGGGTCTAGGGAGGACGCATCTTCTCGATGGCCTTGATCTTCTTAGGATTGGCTTCAATACCACGATGAGAGACCAGGAAGCCGAGCAGCTTGTCGGAGGGGACTCCGAAGACGCACTTGTCTGGGTTGAGCTTGAGGTTGACCTTGCGCAGGTTGTCGAACGTTTCCTGGAGGTCCGCGAGGAGGGACCAGGCTTCGCGAGTCTTGACAACAATGTCGTCGACATAGGATTCTGCTTTTCTCCCCATCTGGGGCCCCAGGGCGATGCGCATTAGCCTCTGGAAGGTGGCCCCAGTGCTCTTGAGGCCGAAGGGCATGCAGATGTAGCAGAATATGCCGCAGGGGGCGATGAAGGCCATTTTCTCCACATCTTCAGCTGCCATCTTGATCTGGTGGTAGCCTGACAAGGCATCCAAGAAACACAACAACTCACACCCGGCGGTGGAGTCCATGATCTGGTCGATGCGAGGCAGCGAGAAAGGATCTTGAGGGCAAAACTTGTTGAGGCTCGTGAAGTCGACGCACATTCGCTCTTTGCCGCCCTTCTTGGGGACGAAGACTGGGTTGGCGAGCCACTCAGGATGGCGCACCTCATGGATGACTCCAGCCTCTTGGAGCTTCTGAACTTCCTTGTCGATGAAAACTTGCTTCTTTGGCGCCTGGCGTCGTGCCTTCTGTTTCACGGGGCGTGCATTGGGGCACACCGCTAAGTGGTGCTCAATCACTTCCCTCGGCACACCGGACAAATCAGATGCCGTCCAGGCAAACACATCCGCATTTGCCCGAAGGAAGGTGACGAGCGCGTCTTCCTATGCAGGGGAGAGGCCGGTGCCAATGGTGAAGGCAGGGCCTGAGCCGCTGCCGTCCACCGACACCTTCTTCGTCTCGACGCTGTCCTAAGATAACAACTGCTTCTTCTTCGCGGTCGCGGCCTCATGAGGCTCGGCGGCGTCCTCGTCAGCCGGGTAGGCAGTGGTGGCGGCCTTGTAGGCGCTCTCAAGGGAGCGGACCGCGTCCTTCTCGTCACAGCAGACGGTGATGATGCCACTGTAGCCGGGCATCTTGAGGACGTTGTAGGCGTGATGAGTCACCACCATGAACTTGGCGAGCACCGGGTAGCCCCAGATAGCGTTGTACGGTAGGCTGATGTGCGCCACATCGAAGTCGATGAGCTCCGTGTGGTAGTTTTTGCGGGTGCCGAAGGTGACAGGAAGACGCACTTGCCCCAGAGGGATTGTGGAGCCGTCAGTCACTTCAGAGAAGGGCCTAGTCGGCATCAGCTGCTCGTAAGGCACTTGGAGCTGCTCGAAGGTCTCGATGGAGATCACGTTGAGGCCAGCGGCTAAATCGATGAGGGTCTTGGTGACGGCGACGTTGCTGATGGTGGGGGTGCACAGCATAGGGACCGTGCCCGCCGCGCTCGAAGAATTGGAGTGATCATTGGAGTCGAAGGTGATTGCGTACATCGACCACTTGAGGGGACGAGAAGCTTTGGGCCTCAGGAGGGCAGCGTTCACCTCGCGAGAAAATGACTTGAAGTGGCGGTTGGACGCGGGAGCCTGGGACCCGCCAAGGATGCAAGCCATGCCGTGAGGCTCCTGGTAGCCCCCAGCGCCCTCATCAGGCTGGTTGCCGTCGTTCCTCCGGGGTGGTGGTGGCAGCGGTGGGAGAGCGGTGTTGGCCTGAGGGTTGGCTTCACGAGGCTGGTCGCGCCAGGCGACCTCACGAGGCTGGTCGCGCCAGCCCTGGCTGAAGTTGCCGTTGCCGTTGCAGTCTCCCCAGCGGTTGCCATTGTGGCCACCTCCACGGCCGGTGCCGCAGTCGTTGCGGTCGCTGCGGCGGCCTAGGCGCTCGTCGTGCAGTAGCTTGAGCTCGTGGCAGTCCTCAGTGGCGTGGGAGTACGAGTTGTGGTAGGCGCAAAGAGGCGGCTATCCTTCTTGGGCTCGTCACACTCGCGTCCATGCTTTTGCTCGGGCTCCGACGCAAGCACAGCGGGGCCCTTGCGCTTGGCGTCCTTGCTCTAGGCCCTGGCGGCATCTGGCGCCGCGTCTGGGTCGTTGTGGACGAAGAGGCGACCTTTCTCAGCCTTGGCGCACTTGTCAGCGAGGTCGAACAGCTTGAGCACGGAGTCGAGCTCGTCGTTGATGGCGAGCTTCTCACGCATTCGGACGTCCGTGATGCCGGAGGTGAACGCAGAGATGATGGCGGCGTCGGAGGCGCGCGGGATCTTGTTCCGTACCTGGCTGAAGCGCTGGATGTATTTGCAGAGGGTCTCGCTAGGGTGCTGGCGCACGCCGCGCAGGTCGTTGAGCATGAGGGAGCGGTCGTGCGTGCCCTTGAATTTGGCGACGAATTTTCGGCAGAGCTCGCCCCACGAAGAGATGGAGGCCTCAGGGAGGTTCATGAGCCACGAGCGCGGGCCATCCTTGAGGGCCATGGGGAACCAGTTCGTCATGACCTTGTCGTCACCGTTCGCCGCTTTGATGCTCAACGCATAAAGTTGCAAGAACTCCGCGGGGTTGGGGGTGCCGTCGTAGCGTTGAGGCAGGTCTGGCTTGAACTTCGTGGGCCACACCACGCGGCGTAGCTCACGGGTGAAGGCGCAGCAGCCCATGCAACTGGAGGGAACGTCGTCGGCGAGGGCGGCGCGATTCTGGCGGCCTACCGCCGTGACTTCCTGGACGGTCCTATCTTGGCGCTGGCGTTGCTGCTCGAGGAGCACACGCACATCGGGGGGCGCGCACTAGATGATATAGCAACTGGGCTCGCCATGGTCCGGCGAAGACGCGCCGCGGGATGGCTTGCACGCTCGCGCGTCGCGGGGGCGCCTAGCGCCTTCGTTTGGCGAAGGAGGCGGCGGAGGAGCACCGCGCGCCACGTCTCCAGTGCGGGAAGGCGGAGGAGGGAGGGAGTGGGAAGGCTCCAGAGCTTCTCCCACAATGTTGATGAGCTTGGTGATGCGACCGAGCCAGGCGTCGTAGCCGGCGTCGCTGGGGTGGTAGCGCAAGAGCTCGCGTGCCATGAGCAGCGCGGTCTGCGGGGCCGGCGCGTCGCGACGGGCGAGTGAAGAGGCCGTGGCGGTGTGGCCATCCGCCTGCACAGACGGGTGGAGGGAGGAAGCCTACTGCTCCCTCGCAGCAGGGTCGGTGGCGGCGCCTGCGGCGTGGCGTCGACGGTTGTCATGGGCGACCGGCTCCGTTTGGGCCACCCTGGCTGCCCTGCGCGCATAGCGCTCACGGCGAGCGTCGGCCATGGCGGCGAGGAGGCGAGAAGAACTGATGCAACCCCCTACCTAGCGCGCCAAATGTCGGAGTTGGGGCTCCGGGGACCCAAGAGGTTCGAACACTGGGGGTGGCAAGTTCCGGTCGACCAAGGGTGACCACGGCGAGGCTACGGCGAGAGCGCTAGCGCGGAGCACGACAGGGGCACGACGGTTACCCAGGTTCAGGCCACCTTGCGGTGTAAAACCCTACTCCTGCTTTGTGTTGGGATTGTTGAGGGCAAGAAAGCATTCTCGCGTACAAGGAAGGGGATCAAGGAATCAATCCTCTAAAATGGCCGTGCTGCCCCCCTTTTATAACCTCCTTGGTCCTCTTCCCACGAAAAATAGGCGGGAAGGGTTGCCACACTTGGCGGGATTTGAAAGGGGACAGGCGCTCAGGCTATCCTGTCCAAAGGCGCTCTTCGCGTGCAAAAGCATGATCCATGACGCGCAGGTGGGCTCGGTGATGACCTCCGCCCTACGCGCCTGGCTGTCTTGGTCTTCTTTCACCAAACGGGCAGTCCTTGGGACTAGCTTTGGAGGTGGGCAGCTGGGGTTGCCCCTTTAGCACCAAAGAGGAAAGCCTCTCTGTCCGCGCCCACTGGCGCGGCCTCTGCCGCCGTTCGTCACCATGCGCGTCACCCACGTGGTGGGTGCAGGACCGCGCGACTGGCGTTAGGCTCGGGCGACCTCGGGCAGTCGCCTCGAGGGGCCGCCTTGGGGAGGCCGCCTCGTGAGAGGGTCTCGCGAGGGCTTCGCCGCAACTGCGGCTAAGTCTTGGGGGCTCGCGCCTTGAGAGGGAGCCTCGTGAGGCTGGCGCCTCATGAAATGCCTTCATCCTGCGGCGCCCTTGGATGGGCCGCGTCTTGGGCCTCACCAAGCGTCATATCCTGGGCCGCAGGCAGACGGGCCGAGGTACCCTGGGTCCCAGTGGCTCGACAGTACTTACATGGTTATACCAGATCCCGTAGCGCCGTCATGCTTCCCAAAAAAATGGTTTTGCTTGTTTCAGATGATAGCTCCAGAAGAAATAAGAGTTGAAGTCAGAGTTGCATAGGCGTATAAGCTAAGAGAGCAGCAAAAGGATATCCAAGCATTGTCGGAACAGTGCACATCGCAGTGATATGTGGATACCTAGTTCGGGCCGGCGTTTGGCGTACTCGCCTAGAGTGCGGGTCACTTCAGAGCCGTTGAGGGTTATGCACTTGCATTGGTTGGCCGACTACGAAGCAAATCTTGAGCGGCGGCAGAGCGCTATGATGCGGTGGACGAGGCTGTTGGTGAAGCACCAGCGGGGGGGGGGGGGGGGGGTGGAGGTGCGACGATGTGCTTGGTGAAGTAGAGCCGGTAAGGTGGAAGACGGCGTCGGTGAAGCAGACCTGATGCGGTGGAAGTCGGTGTCTGTGAAGCACGTCGGCTGCGGCGGCCGACGTTGTCGGTGGACCACCCAATGCAGTGGACGACGGCGTAGATGAGGCAGCTTCGGTGCTGTGGTGCAGTGCGACCGTCGTCTTCGTCGTTGTCGTCCAGTACAGAGGTGGGGAAAGAGACCAGACGAGGGGCGATTCCAATTTTGCTTCGGTGGCGGCGAATTAGGGATTTGAGCGCTCTGGGCGCGGAAGGGGGCGGGGGGGGGGGGGGGCAGGGGGATATTACAGAGCTGGAATTCGGGCCGCCAGATATTTCAATCCGAAATGTGGAGGCGCGAAGTTTTTAACGTCCGTACGACACACGACACGACCGTGGTCTACCTGGTGCACCTACATTTGAGAATGCAAACGAATCTGTATGTATTACCATGCCCGTGTTTTCCTTGGAAATAATTAGTCCTTCGAAACGAGATGCTATTAATTAATTAATGATGAGTTCTTTGAATTAGAGTGTGTTTGTGACATAGCGATCTCCAATTCTAACATGGATTTCGCATTTCATGGTATCCACACTAAGTTTTTGAATGCGAATTCATATGTATAAGATGGACACTATGGTGGTGAGAAAACTTTGGATGTATTCAAGCATATGACCACACACATACAAAATACCACAACAATCGAGTCAGTATTAGTGCATCAACTTTTCCAAACCATGCATGTATGGCACGAATTGGAAATAATTACAAAAGCCATATGCATGGTCCTCAATTCAAATTTTACAATGTACACTACATTGAAACATCAATATTAAGTCTATTATTATCTACATTCAAATGTTGTGTTTAGCCCCCCCCCCCCGGGCATACACACTACATACTTCCTCTATCGATCATCTTCCCCTCTTAACCACCTTATAGAGCTATTGGTTTCCGACACCTGCTCATTCTTTTTCTCCATGTTTTGATCTCTAATTCTCTCAAATACACAACCCCGTTTCCCCCACTCTCTCAACAAACGTATTTCTCTCACACACACACCATGGCACTCCATGACGAGCTCTCTCTCTCTCTCCCTCCCACCATCTCTCGCCAGATACATACATTGCCTCTCTAGACCCCCCTTTCACGCACACGCACGCACATTGTCTATCTAGGTCACTCTCTCCAGACCGCCTCACTCTTTCAACCGCACAGCAGCCCACACTCGCTCAATCTCTCTCTCTCTCTTTCTATCTATCTATCTATCTATCTATCTCTCTCTATCTATCTATCTAAGTCTCGATTAACCTCGCCTTCTCTCACACACAAACAATATATCTCCCTGTTTGGGCCTCGATCGACACACTCCATACTCTGTCACACAGATTATCTATCTAGCTCACTCTCACCAAACCGTCTCACTCTTTCGACCATTTGGCGGCCCACACTCGCTAAATCTCCTTCTCTCTCTCTCTTTATGTATGTCTCGATTGACCTCGCTTTCTCTCACACACAAACGATATATCTCCTTGTTTGGGCCTAGTTCGACATATTTTATATACTCTCTCATGCACATTATCTATCTAGGTCACTCTCTCCAACCCGTACTTCTCACTCTTTCGACCGCATGGCAGCCCACACTCACTCAATCTCTCTCTCTCTCTTTATCTATGTCTCAATTGACCTTGCTTTCTCTCACACACAAACGATACATCTCCCTACTGGGGCTCGCCCGCACTCTGTATACTCTGTCACGCACATTGTCTATGTAGGTCAATCTCTCAAGATATCTCTTATAGCCATCACCTATCCCAAAATCTCGATCGCACGATATCTCTCCAGAGCATATATCTCTTTTGACCGAATGTTGGGCCACACTCACCCTATCTCTCTATCTATCTATGTCTCGATTGACCTCACTTTCTCGCGCCGTCTCTCCCACAAATAGATGCTACCTCTCCATCTCTTGACCGGGGGACCCATAAATTAAAATGCTACAAACTACACACCGGGGGACCCACCTATCATGGAACAAATTTGGACCCATATAAATTAAAAATGAAAAGGACGAGGATCGACCAGGTCCTTCCAGGCGCACGTAACTAGCCAATATAGTAGCAACGTTTGTTTGTTGTATCTTTAATGGATAACATGTTTTTATATTACTTTCAGTAGATTAGTGGGACCGGCTCGTCAGCACGTACTACTCCCCTTCGTTGAGCCACTTACTGGTGGGTCCCATGTCTGCTCTCTCTCTCTCTCTGCTGCCCTTCTACGTTTAGACGCATGGGCAAACACAAAGAACGCGCGAGCCAGTAAACATGGCGCGCCACCCGGGGCTGATGCCCCATGCCGTCGACCGTATTTGGATGCGTTCACAAGTTACGGCACCAGTTTCACCTACCACGAGTAGTAGTATTTTACAAGTATAGGAAAAAAACGGGACCATGATTTACAAGTTCAGGCACCCGTGGTGTATTTAACTAGTAATAATTAAATGCGTGGATAAATAGATGTATCGCCTAGTGCTAGAACAAGGGACCTGCTCACGCCCTACAAGTATTTGGAATAGACGCAGGTATTTAATATGAAATGTTTGCGATGAGAAGGAATACATGTCGCTTGATGACTTTTTTTTATTTAATTTGATAGGGCTCTAGCAGAACACTCAATCGATCAAACCATAGATTTCATTCAGTCTGACAGTGACTTTACATTCATACCAGGATCGAACTAAAATAAATAAATGAATAAAACTAATTGCAGCAGTGGCGGGGCGTCTTGCGGCGGGAAGCGGCTCCTCTGCCGTGCCCTGTGTGCCATTGGGCCACTGACCGGTGGCGACGGTGGCGTCTTGCGCCGGTGTTGGCATACTCCTGGACGTTGGGCCAAGCTTCCAGGAAGGCCAGAATGTTTTGGACTTCGGTCTCCAGGAGCTAGTCAACCGGCGGGAGGCGGCGACTAGCGGCGGTGCAAGGAATCGGTCGACGGCGGCGACCCATGCCGCTGAGGGGGGCACTGGCACCGGCGCGGGGTCAGGCGCTGGCAATGGCGCAACGGAGACATTCGTGTGCACGGGCACCGGCACGGGCGCGTGCTTCAGTGCACGCGCAGGTGCATGCACTGGCAGGTGCACGGGCGCGTGCAAGTCAGCGGGGACCTCATGGATCCCTGCGGCTTCAAGCTGGGCAGCAATGTGCGGCTCGAAGCCCATCAATGCCACAGGGATGGGCGCTGGCGCAGGTGCGGCGACGGGAGCTGGAACAGGCGCAAGGACAGACGATGTGACTTCTTGCACGTCCAGGTCAAGCTCGTCCGAAAGCTCCTTAGGGTCTTCCTCATGAAAATGGAAGACTAGGGGCATCCCATCGTGATGCGCCATGGTTTACAGCAAGGTCAGGCTGATTGGAGGCAGACGACAGGAGAATCGGAGAGGCGGAAAGAAGATAGTAGCGAGACCGGGGAGTGTGGCGGTGACTTAAACTGTGGCGCGGGCGCCATTCAAAGTGGGGGCAGTTGGGATGAAGGTGGGCGGCGAAGGCTGGTAAAGGGCTCGCCTGCCGGTAAGAGCCTGTGCAGCGGCCTGCTCGCACGCCTCCTGTCGACTCACACGCTTGCTTGGACTGCACCTGCCTATGAGAAGCGGGACGCGTGGTGGCACGTTGGTCTAACGCCCACGGTTTGAATAGGGAAATAGTTCGTGTTAACGTGACAGCTCTTTGTTCCAAAATACCTTGGCTATTCATGTGTGCAACTTTTCATAAGCAGCTTGTCTCAAATTGAACAAAAAAATTACCACAACCTATTTTTGCCATATCACGAGACCATGCGCAGTTTCATGAATTTCAGGTGAGTTTTCGATTTTCTGGAATTTAAAACCAGGATTTGAAACCATATCATTACATGCATCATGAAATAAATTTTCAAGCGATACATCTTTAGTGTTGTAGTAGATGTTCATATTTTTTAAGATAGAATTTGGTCAAACATTGCTTAGTTAGACTTCAAACAAATTATATATCCATAGTAAAAAGATACTCCCTCCGTACCAGTGCATTGCGTGATATACTCTAGTAGGCATGAACAAACAAAGCTCCATTCTATATTCATCCTAGTGTAGTAGGCAATGGAGTTGACGGGTGACCTTGGGTAGCGGCGACCGAGGGACTGGTAACGTGCTCGGCACGGTAGGTAACATGGGCTAGTTACTAAAGCATCCCTCCATTGTTCATCGGTAGTAGTCATTATGGACCGGGGACATAAGGGGAATTTCGTAGGGCTGGAATTCTGGCCACCAGATTTTTTGATTCAAAACACGGAGGCTGGAGTGGAGGCGCGAAGTTTTTATCACGGTTCTTTTGGTCGGGGTTGGCTAATGTGCGTACCACACACGCCACCACCACTACACGAGCCCAGTCTGCTGGTACGCCATCGGGTGCTACCATTCGAGAATGCGAAAGAAATCTTTTTTAAAATTGGCGAATGAATCTATATGTATTACAATACCCATATTTTCCTTGCAAATAATTGGTCATTCCAAAAGGGACGGTAATTGATTTATGATGAGTTCTTGAATTAGAGTGAGTTTGTGATATAGTGATCTCAATGTGGATTTCACATTTCATGGTATCCACACTAAGTTTTTGAATGCAAATTCAAATTTAAAAGATGAACAGTATGATGGTGAGAAAACTTAGTATGTATTCAAGCATTTGACCACACACACACAAATACAACAACAACCGAGTCAATATAGTGCATCTACTTTTCGAAACCATGCATGTATGGCACAAATTCAAAAATAAAATGTAAGCCATGCATGGTCCTCAATTCAATGTTTACAATGTACACCAAACTGAAACATGAATATTAAGTCTACTACTATGTACACTCAAATGTTGTGTTTAGGTCTCTCCATCGACCCCCCCTTCACAACACATACTTCCTGTATCGATCGATCTTCATCTCTTTATTAATAGAACTATTGGTATCTGACACACGCTCATTATTTCTCTTCATGTTTTGATCTCCATTTATCTCACACCCGCCCTCATGCTCTCAACAAATGTATTTCTCACACACAACCTTGTCATGCCCTCTCTCTCTCCCTCTCCCTCTCTATCTCTCTCCCTCTAGACACATACGTTGCCTCTGTAAAAAAACTCCATGCACACCGTGCGCATAGACACAAAGTCTATCTAGGCCACTCTCGGTAACTATCTCCCTCCAGCCCTCACTACAGCTTCGTCGCACGATATCTCTGTGTATCGTCTTTCACACTCGAGTGTACGCTAGCCCACACTCACTCGATCTCTCCCTCTATATATGACTCGATTGACCTCGCTTTTCTCGTGTCATCTCTCTCACACATAGACGCTCGCTCTACGCCTCTTGCATAGGCAGAGCTATGTAGATTGTCAGGGGGTTACCCCCAACCTTAGATAAAATTGTGAAGGTCTTGTTTAGGAGGGTTCAGACAATACTTTTTATACATCTGGCCCCACCCTCCCAAACACCGATGGGTTGTGCCCCCCGGAGAATATCAGGTGCTCCTACCCTTAGATGCTATACGGCGATACGAGTTCTTGTGAGCCGTTAGATCTGAGATCCAACGGCTCATAGGAGGTCTGATTTTTTTTGCAAAAAAAACCTTAATGAGTTTGGGAATTGGACACAATTAGTACATAAACTACTTAGATGCCTTTGGATCCCAGATCCAACAGCCTCGAAGCTCGTATCACCGTAGCATCTAAGATGCGGGAGCACCTAATATTCTCTCGTCTATAAGAATATCATGTGCTACCACACATTAGATGCTGTGGTGATACGAGCTCCTCGGAGCCGTTGGATCTGAGATCCAACAGCTCTTAGTAGGTCCGAATGCGTTTTACAAAAAAGCCCTCAAAAAGTTTGGGAACTGCTCACAAGTACAAAGACTACTCAGATGCCATTGGATCTCAGATCGAACCGCCTTGAAGCTCGTATAACCATAGCATCCAAGCTGCGAGAGCACCCGATGTTCTCTCGCGCGAGAGAATATGAGATGCTCCCACACCGTAGATACTACGGTGATACGAGCTCCCGGGAGATCTAATGGCTCCCATTAGGAGGTCTGAATGTTTTTGCAATATAGGCCTCAAAGAGTTTGGGAATTGTGCAGAAGTACAAATAATACGCACATGGCATTGGATCTCAGATCCAACGGCTGCTAGAAGCTCGTATCACCGTAGCGGCTAAGTTGCGGGGAGCACCTTATATTCTCTCGTACGTGAGAATATCGGGTGCTCCCACACCTTAGATGCTACTGTGATACGAGCTCCTAGGAGCCGTTGGATCCAAGATCCAGCGGCTCACAGGAGGTCTGAATGTTTGTTTTGCAAAAAAGCCCTCGAAGAGTTTGGGAATTGCCCAAAAGTACAAAGACTACTCACATGCCATTGGATCTCAGATCCAAAGTCATAGAATCTCGTATCACCGTAGCATCTAAGCTGCGGGGAGCACGTGATTCTCCGCCGCTGTTACTTTTGTTCCTAAACTTGTAAAATACGTGTAACTGGTGCAGTAACTTGTCTAACCGTGCAAAGTGTTTGTGCAAAAAATCCCTCGTATACAGAAATATAGGAACAACACACGGGGGTCCCACTCGTCATGGAACAAATTTGGACCTAAAAATAAAAATCAGAAGGACGAGATTCGAGCCGGCAACCTGGACTACAAAGCGTACGTCGATAGACAGAAATAGCAACGGTTGTTGGCTTTGTCGCATAACTTGATTTTATATTGTATCACGTTGAGTATAGTAGAGGGAGTGGCTCGTCAGCACATGCATGAACATTGACTCACTTACTCGCTGGTCCCATGTCTGCTATCTCTCTCTTCTCTCCATCTACAACCTTTAGACGCACGGGCAAAGACGAAGAGCGGCGCGAGATGGCCATGGTGTTATTATAACTAAAAAATGAGTGGAAAATAGATGAATTGCCTAGGGACAAGAGACCTCGTGGCTGGTCGAGACGTAGCTAACCACACATTTCATCCGTGCCACGTTAGCATGATGAAGTTGTATGGCTAGTGGGGTGTTTTCGACCGACTGGCTGGGTCCCGAGTTCGAACCATAGCTGCGTCTCATATATTTTTACACGCACATTTTCCTCTGTGCTGACAGAGGGCACACCCTACCGCGTGGTTTCTGGGTCCTCCCCGGTGGTGCACACATATTTTCTTCCTTACTGAGATGTGGGACACCCTACCGCGCGGTTTTTGGGTCCTCTTTAGTTGTAGCGCCGAAGTAATGAGTCGTCAAATCACAAAACCCTATCTTTCCCGCCGAGTACATGAGTGAAGCACGGTGGCTAGCTAGTTGGGCTAGTGCGACCGATCAGCTAGGCCGCCGCCACATTTGTTTCTTCCCACCACATTTGTTTTTTCAAGCATTTTTCCCTCCTTGCTACAAGGTAAATTAAAATACTATCCACCACTGCGTTGCTTTGGTGTTTGGGCGCGGCAGGCGCGGCCGGATTTTTTTGTTTGACTGGAGCAGGCGCGGCAGGAATTAGTCATGATGACTCCGCCAGTAAAACCCACTGCTCCTTGATGTGAAAAGGCATCAACTGGGGTTTCCCATGGTGAAAACCAAAAGATTTACCCCGCTCCCTCTGCCTTCCCGTAGATTTCATTGCCTTCCAGCCATTTCGCCCCCTTTGCTTCCCTTCCCCATTGCTTCTACCGGGTTCCATGGCGGCGCACCAGATTGCGGAGTCTGAGGTGAGGCGCCTAATAGAGGAGCTCCAGGCCAAGGATGCGGAGCTCAGGGCCAAGGACGTGGAGATTCGTGAGCTCAGGGAGGAGAAGAGTGCCATGCTCCTCCGTTATGAGTGGGAGTTCATGGAGCTTCAAAAGCGGCATGAGTCCACCACAAAGATGCTTGAGGCATCGGGGGAGTTGTTGCAGAGAGCGGGAGATACCCTAGGCGGCCAGGTTGCCCTGATGGTGAGCCAGCTAGAGCGTGAGTGGGCCAATCGTGACAAGGTCCAGGATCGGCTCAACCACTTGCTAGACCATGTTGCCACGCAAGTGTTGCAGCTGCGTGATGCCTACCGTCGTGCCAGCGCGACCATGCCAGCCGTCGGGCTAAACCCGTTCGACCACCCCATCGACTTCAATCAGCTGCGGCTTCCTGACCTGGTTTCCTTCTTCACCTATATCTTCGAGGAGCTGAACCGTCTCCGCGCGGTGGTGGGGGCGGCGCTAGACAAGGAGGGGGTGCGGGCGGCCGTCGCCGTTGCCGGGCGAATCCTCTCCGAGTGAGGGTGTCCCGGACTAGGGGGTACTCGGGCTGCTAGCCTATCTCTCATAGGCCGGGCTGGTGGGCCGCTCTCCACATGTCGATGGAAGGCTGGATTATGGACGACCCCGTGTGTCAGAAGGAAATCTCCGAAGTCTTGGCGTCTCCTCCAAGGAATAGATGGCGTAATCTGTGTGTTTATCCTAGATGGTAACCGACCATGTGTAACCCTAGGACCCCCTGGTGTCTATATAAACCAGGAGGTTTAGTCCGTAGGAGGGAGATATCATTACCTAGGGTTTAGCCCAGTCGATCTCGAGGTAGATCAACTCTGTAACCTTCATACAATCACATCAATACAATCAAGCAGGACGTAGGGTATTACCTCCTTGAGAGGGCCCGAACCTGGGTAAATCGTTGTCTCTACGTTCCCTGTTACCATCGACTCCTTGACCCATAGTTCGAATCACCTACCCGAGATCTTCCGGTTTCGGTACCGACATTGGTGCTTTCATTGAGAGTCCCATCGTGGGTCGCCAAGGATCGATGGCTCACCGTCCCCGGACAGCTCTTCAGCAATGGAATCTGCAGCGGGGATATCATCGTCCTCGGACAGCTCTTATCTTCAGCGACGGAGTTTGTAGCGGGGACATCTTCGTCCCCGGCCAGCTCTTCACGTTCGGCAGCATCGTGTTGTACGCCGATCCGACGGGTCACCTCGACCAGGTCGGCAACTTCGCCCCCGAGCAGGAAATCAGGTTCGGCGGCCTTGAGTACGTCGCCGATGCTCGAGGCGATCTGATCTTCACTAGGTTCGCGGCCTTATCCGAGGAATCCACTAACCCCGCGGCCTTGACTTCGGATCTCTTCCCCGCCCCAGTCCTCGGGGTGGGCCTCGAATCGGATCTAACCTTGAGTTCGGATCTGACCCTGGTGCCGGAGAACCAGGGGTCATCCTTGGCCGAGCACACTCCCACTATCGGCGCGCCGGAGCTCAACTCCGAAGACAGCCCGAACATAGATTCGGTGGACCCCTCGATTTTAAGTGAGATGCTGTACCGGATCCAGATGATAAATATCGCGGACGGCACGTCCTCGGACCAGGAGCAGGTCGGATAGGAGGCCGGCCGCGGGGAATTTTGCGTCCCACCCACCACCCACTTGGTAGCCACTGTCGAAGATTTAACCGACACGCTGGACTACGCCTCCAATGAGGCTGACTACATGGACGAGGACAAAGAAGTTCTGCCCTACACAGATACCTTCCTTGCCACTGCGAATACCGGAAAGTGGACCGCCACCTCCACCTATGACGTCTACATGGTTGACACCCCTGTGAAGGACGGTGACACAACCAAGAAGGGCGGCGACGACACCACCGAAGACCCGCCTAGACGCCGACGACGGCGTGCCAGAGGGCGGGGGAAGGGCAAGGAAAATAACACAGACACAAACGACACCGGAGATAATGAGACTCCAGATAACTTGGGGGAGCTCGGCAATAACATGCCCGAGCAATGACCTGACGCCCCTGAAGGGCATGAGGACCAGGGTGACCCCGAGGACCTCGATGATTCCGAGGACAGTAATTACCTTCCCCCATCTGAAGAGGAAGATAGACTCGGACCCGAGGACTTTATCGTCCCAGAGGATCCCCTGGCTCAAGAAAAATTCAAGCGGCAACTCATTGCCACTGCCCGAAGCTTAAAGATGAAACAACAACAGCTAAGGGCCGAGCAGGATACACTCAATGACAGATGGACGATGGTCCTAGTCGCCAAAGAAGGCCTCGACGATCAACGTCAGGGCCAATATAAGAGTTACCCACGGCGGCGCCTCCTTCCAGAATTCGAGGATGAGGCCTTCGAGCCCGTACCTCCCAGACGAACTTACGCTGACCAGCCCGACCGGCCCCCTCGAGGACGAGATAGGCCGGCTGTGGAAACCGAGCTCCCACCCGCGCCCCCTCGAGGACGAGATAGAGCGGCTGGAGAAGCCGAATACCCAGCTGCGCCCCCTCGAGGACGAAACAGAGCGGCCGGAGAAGCCTAACTCCCACCTGTGCCCCCTCGAGGATGGGATAGGGCGGCCAGGGAAGCAGAATACCCACTCGTGCCCTCTCGCCGAGTAGGCAAAGACCCGGTTCAACCAGATGACCAATACGATCTGCGCCACGACCTGAACGCACGAGCGAGATCCATTTATGGATCCACGGGATATGCACCCGCTGGACGGGACGGATACCAGGCCTGGCGCGATAGAAATGACAGAGCTCGGGATCAGCATTGTGCCCGGATGACAACTGATCTTCGACGCGATGTGGCCCGGGCCAGGGGCGCCGCACACCCAATGTGTTTCACTGATGAGGTGATGCAGCATCAATTCCCCGAGGGGTTTAAACCCGTTAATATAGAATCCTATGATGGGACAACTGACCCAGCTGTGTGGATTGAGGATTTTCTTCTCCACATTCACATGGCTACAGGAGATGATCTCCATGCTATCAAATACTTACAACTGAAACTCAAGGGACCGGCCAGGCATTGGCTGAACAGCCTACCCGAAAACTCCATCGGGAGCTGGGAAGAGCTCGAAGATGCATTCTGAGCTAACTTTCAAGGCACCTATGTTCGGCCACCGGACGCCGATGACCTGAGCCATGTTATCCAACAGCCCGAAGAATCAGCCCGGCAATTCTGGAACCAGTTTTTGACCAAAAAGAACCAAATCATCGACTGTCCGGACGCTGAAGCTATAGCAGCATTCAAACACAGTATTCGGGACGAGTGGCTCGCCCGACAGCTCGGCCAGGATAAGCCGAGAACAATGTCGGCTCTTACCTCCCTAATGACCCGCTTTTGTGCGGGTGAGGATAGTTGGTTGGCTCGTCGAAGCAACCACCCCGAAGACCCTGGCACTTCAGAGACCCGGGACGGAAACAGGAAACCCCGGCGCAATAGAAACAATAAGCGCCGGCACTCAAACAATGGCGGCGAAGCCGATGACACAACGGTCAACGCCGGATTCAGCGGCTTGAAATCGGGACAGCGGAAGAAACCCTCTAAAGGGAACCGAGATGGCCCGTCTGCGCTGGACAGAATATTGGATAGGCCCTGCCAGATTCATGGCACCCCCGACAAGCCAGCTAACCACACCAATCATCACTGTTGGGTAATTAAGCAAGCCGGCAAGGCAACAGCCGAAGAACAAGGCAAGGGCCCCAGGAGCGAGGACGACGACAAACCTCGCCGGCCGAATAATGGAGGCCAAAAACAGTTCCCTCCAGAGGTCAAATCCGTGAACATGATCTATGTCACGCACATACCAAAGAAGGAGAGGAAACACGCGCTTCGGGATGTCTAAGCCTTAGAGCCTGTAGCCCCGAAATTCAACCCGTGGTCGGCTTGCCCGATCACTTTCGACCGTCGAGATCATCCGACCAGTATACGCCATGGAGGAACGGCGGCTCTGGTACTCGACCCCATCGTAGACGGATTTCACCTCACTAGGGTCCTGATGGACGGAGGTAGCAGTCTTAATCAGCTTTACGCAGATACAGTGAGGAAGATGGGGATCGACCCGTCAAGGATCAAGCCCAGCAAAACCACCTTTAAAGGTGTAATTCCTGGCATCGAGGCACGCTGCTCGGGTTCTGTGACTCTGGAAGTAGTCTTCGGCTCGCCCGATAACTTTCGCGCCGAGGACTTGATCTTCGATATTGTCCCTTTCCGCAGTGGTTATCATGCACTCCTCGGACAGACCGCCTTCGCTCGCTTTAACGCCGTCCCGCACTATGCGTACGTGAAGCTCAAGATGCCAGGACCAAGGGGCGTCATTACCATTAACGATAATACCGAGCGCTCACTCCGAACAGAGGAACACACTGCGGCTCTCGCCGCCGAAGTCCAAATCGCTGAAGAGGCATCGCAAGCCCAGCCCACTGCCAAGACACTGGACCCACGCAAGCGCTCCCGAGTTGTAGCCTCGCCCCCGGCGCACTCCCATGCTCCCCCCAAATAGGGATACGCACCCCACTGCACCGCCCACCTAGCCGCAAAATATGTACCTAGAGTGCATAATTTTGCGCTCAAAATTCCATGGGCAGTTGTGGGGACACATCAATCAAAGGTCAAGAGCTCGGTTCGACCGACCAACGGCCAACAGATGTCTTCAAATCGGCATCATCAATGGGCACCATCTAGGGCCTGCTCAGCGTCCAGCTGATATACCACGGCGATTTCTCCAAACCCTTTTTAAGGGATTGCCCGCCAAAGATTACTATTTTCGCCGAATACACGGCGGACAGCTTCGCTTCCACGAAAGCTTATCGAAGAGCAAAGGCGCAGACGTGCATCAGGGCGTAGTAGGGACGTCAAAACCACTCGTGAAGGCCCTGTGTAGACCTTTCTCTCGATATTTACATTTCTTTTAAAGTATCTATTAAAGTTACTTCGGCAATCCGAATTGTACGGTTGGACGTCACATTCAAAGGAAATAAAGACCACTTTATTATGGTATACTCGTGCAGTCATTCACGTTGCATATTCCTTTCCGCCTTTTCAAGCCGAAGTAAACTATCACGATACATTTATTTCAAACTGGCTAATAGACCGGGGGCTCGACCATAGATCTTTCCTTAAACCTTTATACCAGCACTTCTCTTTCTTTTATGTGCTCGGTGTCACAGATATTGCATTATATGAATCAGTTCCGAATTGAGTCTTTGGTCAATAGTTGGGTTGCCCGGCTCCTGTGTTTACCCTCTTACGTTCCGCACTATTTGGCTAAGAGGGTAAAGGGAGAACCACTGCCATTGTACTTCTAGCTCGCCTGGTTAAGTACCTCAGTGGAGAAAGCCGAAAACTGACTGTCCCAATAAGCGAGAACTGGTCGGTGATCCGATGACTGGCGTTAGCCTATAATCATTGGCGGTTAATCCGTGTTATATGAAGAGTTTTCTCTTACGAAAACCATGTGATGATGGTGTCCACCGCGGCTTGTCCGAATATCACAAACACCGGGGGCTCGTTACCGGCCCCCACCATCAAGCTCCTCTAGCTAAGTGAAAGCACTAAAACCGCATAGTCTGATTGCCTGGTTTTCCATACATACAACCGCCTCCGAGCACCGAGACGTCGGCTAAGGGTTTACGTATTACGAGAAAACACCCCATGCAATATTTGCAAGGGGGCTGAAGCCGACGACTGGTAACTTTCAGATTACAAACGGCCGCACAGGAGTCAAAATTAAACATAATCAGGCATCTTTGTTCATAGCCAAACAACTTGCATTCGCATAAAAGTCTTAACTCCTTGGTTACAAGGAAACAACATTTACTCATACATTACATCTTTGGGGCATTGGGCCTCTACTGCCCGAGCACCGTCCATCACGGTGGGAAAATACTGCTCGGGGCGCCTATGCTCTTTTCCTTGCGGCGGAGGTCCTGTGGCCATCTCGACGGGCTTTAGCTTCGGCCAATGTACCATCATCTTGCCGAAGGCCATCCGAGCGCCCTCGATGCATGCGGAGCGCTTCCAGGCGTCGACCCGAGAAGGGGCGTCCTACAGCCTCTGCACCAGACCGAAGTAGCTGCTCGGCAGCGGCTCCGACGGCCATAGTTTGACGCAGAGGTCCTTCATCACCGGCTCCGCCATCCGATGCAGCTCCATCAGCTGTTTCATCTGGTTGTTGAGGAGAGGAGGGTGTTAAGGTGCTTGAAATTGCGCCCAGAAAAGCCTCTGCTCGACCCAACCCTCCTGGCCGGCGAAGAACCTCGCCGCATCCGCCGCACTCTTCGGGAAGTCCGCAAAGCCGCCTATGGAACGCCATACTCGCGTGAGCAACGCGAACCTGTTACCTCCAAAGACACATTGTAGCAAGTACGGCTTACCGTCCGTGATAAGCCTGACTTGGCGGAGCTCTTCTTGGTGGCCGCGCGCCTCCGTCCGCGCTTCCTTAGCCACCGCCGCCAATGAGGTCAGCTCGGCGGCCTTACATTTTGTGACGGCATCCCCGAGCTCTTGCTGCACCTCCAGCACCCTTGCCTCGTGCTTCTGGCTCATGGTTCGCTCCACGGCCAGTTCGGCGGCCGCTTTCTCGGCTGCCAACTTCTGCTCCGCTGCTTCCAGCTGAGCCGTCTTTAGCGCGGCCTTGAGGTTTTCCACCTCTACGGAGGCAGCTGTCGTAGCATAAGTAAAATCCGTTAGGTTACTTTGCAACCTACTTACAAAAACAACGGCTGTATTCCACATTACAGTTCGGACTCACCTTGCGCCTCGTCGAACCTCTTGTTCACCAGGCCCAGATCATCCTCGGAGCTCTTTAGCTTCTGATTCAGTTCGGCCAACTCTTCGGCGTTGGCGGCTGCGGCCGAAGACGATGCCTGTGCATTATTCTACGCATGTTAGTATCCGAGATATTGATTTTTGATCCTCCGACTGGCTTTGCTCAATCCGGTCAGAGTCTCGGGGGCTACTATGTATACGACTATACATTTACACAAATCAATTTTTCTAAGGAAAAACCATTACTTCGCACACCTTGAAGCCGGTAAGAAGGCCACTAAAAGCCTCCTTCAGTCCGTTATCTACGGACCGAAGACTTTGCAACACTATGCCCATGAGGACACGGTGCTCTTCGGCGATGGAGGAGCTGTTTAGAGCATCCTCCATTTCGTCCGGCCACCCGGCTGACGCCCGCTCTGGGGCGGGCGGGGATGGTGGTGGCGCTCCGGTTCCTTCCTTCTCGAAGTCCGGCACGCCGGACTCCGGATGCTTTGACGTCTCCGGAGTCATCCTCGGAGATAGCTCGGCTCGTCCGAGCTCCTCTTTGTTCACCAGAGGGCCCCTCCCCTCCTGGTCTTCGGCGACCGAGGTGTTCACCTCGGCCATGGCAGCATCGCCCTCTCCCCCCGCATGTGGCATGGGAGGAGTCCTCCTTGACAGGACCTCCTCGGTTTCCTTCGCGATTGGGGAAGGCGAGGCGCGGGATCCAGTGCCGCTCTCCGCCAGTGCCGCCGGTGGAGAGTCCTCCTCCGAAGTTCGGTCGATGGGGAGATCGCGCAGCGGACTGCAACGTTGCACACGTAAACTTGATCAGTATCAACCCAGTTCGGCTAAAGATGGTCAGGTAGTCACTAGAGAACGTACCTTTGGGCCTGCGGCTTGGCCCTGGGAATTTTCTGAGGAACCTCTTCGGAGGCCTCAGAGTCTTCGGCAGAAGCCGAGCTATCGCCGGACAAGGCTACCTTAGCCTTGCACGGTCTTTTGGGAGCGGGTTGAGGAGGCTCCTCCTCGGCATCCTCGGACGCCGCCCTCTTCCTTGTTCGGGAGGAATCGTCCTCCTCCCCGTCCTCTCCCTGCTCCTTCTCCTCCTCTTGGGCAGAGGGAGCATTAGTGTCCCCGGATCTAGCGCCCGGGGGTCTTCGGGAGCGGAGGCCCTCTCTGGCCTCCCCCTGTTGGTTCTTCTTCTCCTTCCTCTCCGGCGCCTCGTACGGCACCATGGCCAACATGGCTGTCAGGAGGGGCGTCCTGGGTCCCTCTGGCAGCGGCGCCGGACTGTTGATCCGCTGGGCCTTCTTCAGCCAATTCTGCGGATGAAAAATAGTGAACCTGAGTACCTTGTCAGAAGGGAACAGTTCGAATAAAACATACAAAATTACTCATACCTCCCGTGGGGGATTTGCGGCGTCAAGTCCGACGTCTTCTTCCTCGGCCGGCCAATCTTTCTGCGGCTTGAATAGCGCCCTCCACAGTTGGGCATGGGAGGTGCGGAGGAAGCTGCGCACGGTGGCCGGGTCGTTGGGTTTATAGGCCCACATGGGGGAAGCCCTGTCCTGGAAGGGGAGAATTCGGTGGCCGAGCATGATCTAGATCACGTCGACCAGCGCGGCACCACCTCCTCGTTTGGCCCCCAGTCGAGGCCCTTCTTGGTCCATGAGACCAGCCTTGTAGGGGGCCCGGAGCGGAAGGCCGGAGTCGCCTCCCAATTCGCGTGCCTCGGCTCTGTGATATAGAACCACTCTTTTTGCCATACCTTGATGGTCTCGATGAAGGTACCGTCTGGCCACTCCACTCGCGGAAGTTTGCTGATCATGGCCCCCCCGCAGTCCGCCTGTTGGCCAACAACTATCTTCGGCTTGACATTGAATATCTTCAACCATAGAACGAAGTGTCGCCGGACTCGGAGAAAGGCCTCGCAGACAATGATAAAAGCCGAGATGTGGAGGAAGGAGTTCAGCGCGAGGTCGTGGAAATCGAGCCCGTAGAAGAACATGAGGCCCCGGATGAAGGGGTGAAGGGGGAAACCCAGGCCCCGGATAAAGTGGGGCATGAACACCACTCTCTCGCCCTGCCGCGGCGTGGGGATAGCCTGGCCCGCCTCCGGAGCACGGTGGGCGATGTCGGCCGGAAGGTAGCCCGCGCTCTTTAACTCTAAAATGGCGCTGTTGGTGACGCTTGAAGCCTCCCACTTGCCCTTGGACCCGGAACCCGCCATTGCTAGATTGGGCGGGTGGAAGGAAGGGTTTCTGAGAAGGCGAATCTGGGCGTTGGAGCTCAAGAGATGGGAAAGGAAATGACGAAGGGGGAAGTGAGAGCATATGAAGGAAACGGCGGCAGTGCCCCTTTTATGGGCTGTAAAAACCCACGGTCCTTTTACTGCGCCGCAGTCCTCGCTATTTCCCCATGTAACCGTGCCATTATGCGCGCATCGGATGAAGTGGATTATTGATCATATCCCTTGAAAATAGGACACGATCTCCATATCGATGGAATGTGCCAATGAAAACCACCTCGAACTGCGGATCGAGTTTGTCATAAACCAACTTGCGGTCGTGGTAAGGTGTGACCCTTCGGTAAAAGTTGTCAGATACAAACACTGTTCACACCGAAGCGGCTTGCCTTCGGGGCTGAGTTATTATTGTACTTTGTTTCCGAGGTACGGTTCGGCATATGTATGACCGGACAATGCTTGATAATATAAGTCGGAGTAATACGGGTCTGTTACCGGTATCGCGGAGGAAAGTGAACTGGTCCACGAAGCCAATGGTGTTCGGCTTCTACCTCGGCTTCGATGACTAGTTCAGGGGCTACTGAGGGTGTCCCGGACTAGGGGGTACTCGGGCTGCCGGCCTATCTCTCATAGGCCGGGCTGGTGGGCCGCTCACCACATGTCGATGGAAGGCTGGATTATGGACGACCCCGTGTGTCAGAAGGAAATCTCCGAAGTCTTGGCGTCTCCTCCAAGGAATAGATGGCGTAATCTGTGTGTTTATCCCAGATGGTAACCGACCATGTGTAACCCTAGGACCCCCTGGTGTCTATATAAACCAGGAGGTTTAGTCCGTAGGAGGGAGATATCATTACCTAGGGTTTAGCCCAGTCGATCTCGAGATAGATCAACTCTGTAACCTTCATACAATCACATCAATACAATCAAGCAGGACGTAGGGTATTACCTCCTTGAGAGGGCCCGAACCTGGGTAAATCGCTGTCTCTACGTTCCCTGTTACCATCGACTCCTTGACCCATAGTTCGGATCCCTTACCCAAGATCTGCCGGTTTTGGTACCGACACCGGGCATTGTCACTGGAATCCATTTGTGCCTTTAGACGCCGTCTTTGACGAGCTGGCTCCCGTCGACTAGGAGCGGGCTCTGCGGGCGGTGGCACCCTGCATCACCACCGTCATGCGCCTGGAGAAGCAGAGGGACTTCGGTGTTGTTTAGGCGTCCTCTGCATGCGCATGTCATGGTGTAACATGACCGTTGGATCAAACTCAGACGGTCTAGATTAGTCACTGTAGCGCAGAGCACTATAGAGGTGTGCTTCATATGGTTCCTATTTGGTCGAGTACTTTTTTTAGGGATGCTCGGTCGAGTACTGTAGCAGCATACTCTCCGTGCACTATAGCCCGAGTACTGTTGACATTGATCTCACCGTTCATTCTAGATCGGACGTTAAAAAAATGGGCATGTTACACAACTGTTCATAGGTGACATGCGCACAATATGCCACTGGATGTCAATCCTCCAGAGACACCCTTCCGGGGCGGCTGCCGCCACCATCCCTTGATTCTACTTCTCTGGTTGCCTTGTCTGCTAAAAATAATAGTACACCACAGATCGCTTGTACGCCGAGGTTGCACGGGATGGAAGGCACGTACATGCAGGGGACCCACCCAGGACTGTATTCATGAATACTAGCCACGATGTAAACCAAAAATATGCTGAAACACTCGCAACAATATCCCTCATCACAGATTTATCTATAATTAGTTACTTTTCTTCGGGTGGTATAATCAGTTTACTATACATCCTTTTTATCGTCATATCTTACTACACCGGCACCAAGATAAGACTACTATATGAACCACTGCACATGCCTAGTAGTAGGAGTACTAGTAGTGTAAGTTCAAGTGGCTGTCGTGTTTCGCACTCCTCCGTCGTAAGAGTGGAAACGCTTGTTGGAATCAATTTTTTTTAAATGTGGAGACGCTCTACCGCGTGGATCCTCCTCCACGGTCGTCGGGAACCTTGCTACTCACTTTCACCGACGTGTGGGACAGCCAGCATCGGGGTACACTTGCCATACACCAAAGTACTCCGCACTAGAGTGCACAACTGCACGGTGGACTTACCCCGGTCATAGCGCCGCAGTAATGCCCAATGAGGCGTCAAATAACAAAACCCCACCTTTCTAGCAGTAAGTTGAACAGACGAAGCAACCATCATTTCACTCTTCTTCCTCATCTTCCTCTCTTCAAGAAAACCCCAATTCGCTTGTCCCTCATCTTGTTCCTCATTTCTTCATGAAAACCCCAACTCGCTTCTGCCATTGTTCTTCTCTCCCAAAGAAGGAAAGGTGAGCGCATCAATGGTGCTGCCATACTTCCATTCCAGTCATCTTTTGCAACCCCGCGACCGATCCTAACTCCCTCTCTGTTCTTCTTTTGGGTTTCTGATTATCGTTTTCTTTCCTTTTAGTTCTATTTGACAGTTTCTTGATGTACCCTAGAGCACCAGCCAAAGTGATGTCTATGGCTCTGGCGAAAACCGTCGAGGCTCAGAGTCTGAAGAAGCGCAAGCACCCCGCCGAGACGACCACAGACAAGCTCAAGGCCATCGCCTTGGCCAAGGCCACCTCTCCGGGACCCCTCGTTAAGCCGGTTGAGGTAATATCTCTTGTTGACGATCTTTTTGGCGATCTTGATCGTGTTTTTTGATCTAACTTGCAAAGTGCTTGCTAATATGCGAGGTTTGTGTAATGTACACGTAGTACTAGAAGTATAACTTTCTGGGCAATCTTGCATGTGATTTTTGTGTGCCAAATGACGGTTCTAAATGTCTCTTTTGACCAAAACATGCGGGAGGTTGACATGCATATGATTTTTGCAAATAACAAATATTTCTTATAGATTACTTTCAACTACTTTATGAACATCAATGCTAGCTGTAGGAACAGAATATAGAGCATGATTGGTTTTATGCCAAAAATTGGCATGCCAACATTCGTCAAATGCCAAATATTGGGTAGTGTTTGGTTAGTTACCAATTTTACTTTCCCACTTTTGCTATTGCCAATTGTTGGCTTGACAAGTATTGGCAATGCCAAATGTTGTCATCAACCCAATTAGCCCCCAGTAGCCTCAGTAACTTGTGTTATGGGTAATGTAAATAATCCCTCTGTTCACAAATATAAGATGTTCTAACTTTTTAGTGTATCTGATGTAGACATGTTTTAGTGTCTTGTTCACTCATTTATGTGCTTATATGTAGTCTTATATGGAGTAAAATATCAAAAATCATCTTATATTTGTGAACGGAGGCAGTAATAAAATATTGGTTCCTGTTTGAATTAGAACCAGGTCCGTTGTGGAGATGAAGTTCTCAAAGTCATGTTGTGTGAACTAGAAAACCTAAGGATGTGCACTACTAAACTATCCAGCTGCCGTGTCCTTGTAGCCACATGTCGTGAACAAGTGTTTTCCTATAGCATTGTTGTCAGGCGTGTTCTCGAGGGTGTACTTCACCACAACAATTTTCTAGTTGTGCCTGCGATTACGAAGGGTGTGGTTCTTATAAAGCTTCCCAACAAATCTGATGCGGCCTATCTTCATCGTCATGTTTATGAGTCGAAAGATCACACTGTTAGGTTCTCCAAGGTTGACGGGATGCTGAAGGTGCCGATAGACATCTCTCACGATGTCCATGGCCTGGTCAGTTTTGTGGGTCAGATCCCGTAGGTCAGTGGCAAGAAATAGTCTGCAGAGTTTAATTAGTGCAACTTTGCTTGTGTGTAGTAAGTAATATTGTTCAGTACTTGATTTGTGTGTGTGAACCCTGTATGGATTAGTACTGCCGCTTTTGTTTTGTGGTGAATCCTGAGAACATTCTATGTTAATGTTTTAGAAATGGTGAACCTATAATCCCAATTTCGGCTGTCTGATATCTGTGTTTTTTCATGCCAGTACAGTACTCCCTCTGTTCAAAGACATAAGATGTTTACATTTTTTGTGAATCAGATGTATATAGAGTTAGAGACATTTTGGTGTGTTTGTCCACTCAATTCAGTCTGTATATTTTGAAATATCTAGATCATCTTATTTTTGTGGACAGCGGGAGTGTATATCAGTTATGGTCACACTCCAATATATGTATGCATTGCAGGGTTTATCGCACCCACTAGGATTTCCATTCCCGCGGATGTTCGCTCCATACGAGTTGTCATGACCTTTGGACTATCCTGCTTGTGGGAGTAAGGAGGGGCCCTGCATGCCACCCATAATTGGATGAACAACCTTCAATTTAGAACTTGAAGATAGTGATTTCCTGGTAAGGATTAAGTCGTGTCACATAAAGTAAATCTCATTGATTAACTGTCATGTTTTCTTACTTTTGCTGCAATTTTACGATGCATGTTTTGCCATGTCACATTCGTTAAAGAATAAACCATTTGGTTTGCTCTATGATGGTTATTTTAGCAGGTTTCACTTCTTATGATGTGTCAATAACGAAGGCACTGTCCATCACTTATATTAGTGGACACAATTGGACCCGTCTGTTGTCTAAGTACAATCTGAAGCCCTCTGATCAACTGCAGTTTACTTTAACAAACACGCCAGAATTAGTCCTTGTCGCCTTTCAAAGGAGGAAAGAAAAAGACTGGATCCGGGTCATGGAGCCGGAGGAAGTTCAAATTGCTCACGTGCACTCTCGGTTAAGAAGGATGCATGGCATATTTGCAAAGTTGCAGTCTTAAATTAAAGCAGACCAGAGACGAGCGTTGCTGTCAGAACCAGCACTTGCACTGGCAACAGAGTGGGCTGCAGTTCGCATGGCACATACCAAAGTCCTTACAAAAACCGACATCTCCACCTTTTTGGTGAGCATTGGCAGCCCAAGTGCTTCGTTCTTTTGTCTTTCCATGTTTTGATCTAACTGTTTGTGTATGTATTCTTGTTTGCAAATAGAGAATTCCTAGATCAATGAGGGAGTCATTCAATAATCCTGGCGACCGTGGCCAAGTTTCTCTTACCATGCGCAGCCTTGGTGTGAATGAACCTGCATAATATACCATAAGTACAAAGGATGGTCGCATGATGATTGATGCTAAAGGATGGTCAAAGTTCAAAACTCAATCAAATCTTACAGTTGGGGATGATGTCAGAATCGAAATTTCTCTGCAAGGAGAGCTGGTCCTAATCAACTTCGAAATTCTTTAGTAGCAGCACTCAACAGCCGAACTGATCTATCCTTCGAGAGCTTTTGAGGTAATATGCCATGGTGAAACAAGTGGCATGTGTGTATAAGTAGTACTAGCATATATATCATATAGGACATCCTGGATGAATTGCAACTCTGATTGCTGGTTAGGAACTGTCGTTCGATTTCAGTCTAACAGCTATTGTGCTTTATTCAATTTTCTGTCATCTCCTTGCGATAGCATCTAAAACCAGCTCCGTCCCGATCGCATGCAATATTTATCGGATGAAATGCCCTGACTTAGAACACATGGGCCACCAAACATGCAGGCCCACCGGCCTGTGGGCCAAAGTCAAGAGCCGTCAACCTATCTGAGTTTTTATTCTCAAAAACACACACACACACACACACACACACACACACACACACACACACACACACACAGATATATATATATATCCAAACCCCATATTTATGTATATATATTCCCCTTGATTTTTCTTATGTATAAAGTTGTGATATAAAAGATTTTTATATTTCTTTACAGAGGGAGTATCTCTCCATCAAAATAATATTTATGTCTAACTAGTTACTCCTGCCTTTCTACTTCATTTCGCTGATATGTGGGACATCCAGCAACCAGGTCCATGTGCCATGCACCAAATTAGAGTGCACAACTGCACGGTAGACTCACCCCGGTCGTAGCGCCGCAGTAATGCCCAATGAGCCATAAAATCACAAAACCCCATCTTTGCAGCAGTAGTAGTAAGCTGGACGGACGAAGCAGCAATATTTCACTCAACCTGAATCCCCTTCACCCTCGTCTGGTTGTTTAGACAAAACCACCTCTCGGAGATTGCTTAGGGTTTTCTCATGGAGAACCAGGTACGAAATCCTCACCCATCCCTGGTAAATCCTTGTCCCTTTGTCGCCGGCAATCCTAGGATGGCAACCATCGCCGTTGATGCATTTTTCTTCGTACTGAATCTAGTGTGTTTCATTTGAAGTGCCCAAAGTGTGAGGACCCTACAGGTTTCTGTGCCCTTGGCGAGACGCTAGACTTGTTCCTTCTCATCCTAACACAGGATGTCAAAAAGCGCACGGTATGTTCCTAGAATCATCTTTTCTATCCTGTAGGGTTGGGGTTTTTGAACATGTTGTTGACTAATTTGGAAATTTGGATTGCTATATTTGAATAAAAGGTACAAGTACCATGCTCAACACTGACGTGAAAGACAAATTTTTTTCTAGATTTGGATAGCGAATAAATTGTGTTCTCATATTATTTTTCCTGTAGTGCATCCCTTACTCTGCCAGAACACATCTACTCAAGAAGGTCGGCCTTGGCATAAATGAATACACTAGTATAATGGTCACATTGGAGACATGCCATGGATATAAGTTCACAGTTGGGTTCATTAACCAAGAAGATCGCTCCTTTTTTTACGGCCAAACTTGGATAAACTTTGTCAAGTGTTACGGACTGAAAGTTGGCACACGAATGTTCATGGAAATAGTAGAACCTGGTCTTATCTTCCCAGTGACCTTCCACCCAGACGCCGTTCCAGTGGTTCATCCATGTTAGTTTTGTATATCTGGTTCTTCCCTGTTGCCTCTTTTACTTTGTAATCCACCTATTCTGTCTAACTGATCACAATTTGACTTTAGAAGTAGCAACAATTTGTGATTCCCTTCTCTCACAATGATGCTACTTCTAACTAATATTTCTTATAATTGGTAACACGCGTAGGTTATTACAAAGTGCAGGACTCTACTCGTCTGTTATTTGATAAGAACTCGACAGTTACTGATGGCACCGAAGTCGACTGGGATGACATCCACCATTTCCTACACTTTATTGATCATCTTGAGGACCTTGTGGGGCATTTCAATGGTGGAAGGCGACGTGGAATATGTGTGCCACTGGTGCACATGTTCAACAGGACCAACTGTGTCAAGAAACTGATGGTACGAGCTGTTTTCTGTTATACATGTTGTTCATAAACTCTTGCTTATTCACAATTTTACAGCTGTGTTCTTCTTCTTGAAACAGAAACTGCCCAGTTTTATTGTTCCTATACAGATGCCTGACCATGGTCGACTCAGACTTACGCTTGGTCACAACATGATGTTTATGTCGACCTACTCCATTTCCCTTAGAGGTGAAAAGATACTTATTCATGGGTGGTCTCAAATCAAGAAGACCCATCGATCTTGGAGAATAGGACAAAAGGTTATGTTCATGCTTTTCCATGGCTCTGAAGCAAATATCCTGTTTATTGACCACATTGCGAGATGAAGTCGCATTCAAAAAGTTGTGGATGTGCGGGGTGGCTCATGGGCCTTGTCCTGGGGCTTGGTGGCCTCACACTTAACTTTAGGTAAAGTAGCACTATTCGAGACGTGCCTTGTATGGTTGAACCTGTATAAGTACTCATACTGCTTTTAACCTTGGTTGTTAAGTGCTTCTGCTGCTTTTAGTTAAGGTTGTTAAGTACTCCTGCTGCTTGTACAGTCTGTCGTGTTTCTTCAGTTTCTTCTTCCTCCAGCCGCCAAAACCAAACCAGCGCCGGTGGGGCTGCCTGCTCCCGCCTCCCACGGCTGGCTGCGCCTCCGCGCACGCATCGCCGCCTTACTGTCTCCTAAATCATTAATGGTGACGTCAGCCCCACCCCGTACCCGAACCAGTCAACCCTCATACTCCCCTTTGCCCGTGACTTCACTGTCGCATCTTCCCCGGCTCCTGTTCGTTCCCGTCCGAGGCCTCGCCGTCGTCCTCCGCGTGCCACCGTTTGGCGTTGTCAACATGGTCAACAAACATGAGGAATCGGGAGAGGACTGTGCGTGGAGAGGATGACAGTAGGGACCCACCATGTCCATGGCCGTACGCAAGCAAGCAAGTGCATGCCTCATTGTTACAAGCAAAAAAAGAAAATGCTTCCTCCTAGTGGTTTGCTGACATCTGGGACCCACGGCATTTTCAGCGTATAGTCAATAGACAAGAGAACTGCACAAGAGCGGCTGACACCTGGGACCTAGCAGCTCGAGCAGTTTTTTTTTGTTATTGTTGAGACGGAGCACGGTATCAACTGGGCTGTGGCCCGTCTAGACCAGGCTTCTATTTTACATTTACCACATGACCAGCCCAGCTATTTTTTTTCTTTGTGAAGATGGCTAGTCCAGTTTATCTTCTTCTGATGAATATTCAATCCAGGCCAACCCAACCCAGTCCAACTTGTTTTTCCCTGCCCTGCTGGGCTGCAAATCTTTCAAGGCGGCTGCAAATCTTAAAAGTAATATGAAATGGGCTGTAAATATAAAAAACACACAACAAATTGCCAATTACTTTCAAATTTCTAATTTTTTTCTTCACATTTTTAGATTTCAAATTTCATTGATTTTTAACCTAATTTAAATATATTTTGAAATTACTTAGAATTTGGCTAGACATTTTGGGATTAAAATTATTTTTGACCCCACCGAAATATGCAAAATTTCGTTTAAATTTTTAGCCCTGGTCCTGGCCAACAAAAAGAAAATGGACTGCAATAAATTGGGTAAGAATTTGTAAATCAGTTGTAAATTAGTTAAAAAAATAGCAAATGGGCTGTATGCTGTCCGCCATAGATTGGGAGGCTGACTTGTGGGCCTATTAAGTTGACGTGTATGCAAGAATTCTTTACTTATTATATATTAGTCAGCAAACGATTCTAGTAGAAGTGATCGTTGGATGTCAATCCAACGGCCATCGTGCTTCTTCAATCTCTGATCTTCTTGCTCCAGCCGCCCAATCCAGCACCGGTGGGACCGCCTACTCCTGCCTCCCGTGGCCGGTTGTGCTACCGCGCAGGCCTCACTACCCCCTTGTACGCGCACCGCTGGCCAGGCCATCCCTCTACTCACCCAGACCTCCTGTTATTTTCCGGCGACACAGGCCTCACACCACAGCCGAACCAGTTAACCCTCGTACTCTGCTCAGCGTGGGCATCCACTGCTATGGCTTCGCCAGCTCCAGGTCATTCCCTTGCTGGGCCTCGCCGTCGTCCTTCGCGTTGGTGCTCTCGGCGTGGCGTGGTCAACATGGTCAACAAACAATAGCCATCGGAACAGGGATGTACGTGGAGAGGCTGACAGTAGGGACCCACATGGCCCATGGCTGCACGCAAGCAAGTGCTTCCTTATTACGCGAAAAAATGATTCCTCCCCCTGACAGCTGGGACCTACCAGCTATATCTTCGCACGGAAGGAAGTGACTCCTTATTACGCAAAAAAATGATTCCTCCCAATGACAACTGGGAGTCTGGGACACACAAGATTTGGAGGCTGACTTGTGGGCCTACTAATTTGACACGTACGCAGGGCTTTGTCAACTTAGTCAACAAACGATTCTAGCAGCAGTGATCATCGGATGTTAATCCAATGGCCATGCTGCTTCTTCAATCTCTGATCTTCTTGCTCCAGCCGCCCAAACCAGCTCCGGCGGGACTGCCTGCTCCTGCCTCCCGTGGCCGGCTGTGCTGCCGTGCAGGCCTCACCACCCCACCCTACTCCCACCGCTGGCCAGGTCTTCCCTCTACTCACCCACATCCCCTGTTATTCTCCGGCGATGGCAGCCTCACACCGCAGCCGAACCAGTCAACCCTCGTACTCCCCTCCGCGTAGGCATCCACTACCGCGTCGTTCTCGGCTATGCGTAGTTCCCTTCCTAGGCCTCGCCGTCGTCCACCGCCTTGGTGCTCTGGGCGCGGCGTGGTCAACATGGTCAATGAACGACAGCCGTCAGAAGAGGACTGTACACGGTGAGGCTGATAGCTGGACCCACCAGCTACATCTTCGCACGCAAGCAAGTGCCTCCATATTATGCGCAAAAAAATGATTCCTCCCCCTGACAGCTGGGACCCAGCAGCTATATCTTCGCACGCAAGGAAGTGCCTCCATATCCTCCCTGACAGCTGGGTCCCACCCGGTCGAAGCGTACGTAGCGTTGTCTGTCTGGTCTTGAACATGTACGTACATACTGGTCGATCGGTCTCTCTGCAAGGATGAACCATGGCTCAGGGTGTGCAAAACCGAACCGGAAACCAAAAACCGAACCAAAAAAAATAAACCAAACCGAAATTTCAGTTTTTTCAGGTTTTGGTTTCAATTTCAGTTTCCAAATTTGAAAACCGTTGAACATTCGGTTTTTTCGGTTATAAACCGAAAACCGTTCGGTTTAACCGAAATAACCGAACTACCTTCGCTGTGCAAAGATACGATGTGAGCCTTCGTTGGTCGCTCCTTTTATAGCCCTCTGCGCACCATGTTGTTGCTTGCTTAGCGATGTGGTACTAAATCGTGTTGCTCCTGGGCACCTGGCGCTAGTGGCTGGTGCATGCAGTGCTTGCTTGTTTGGGCCTTATACTGTTCAGCCTAGCCATATGTCTATTTGGGCCTCAAATTCTTTAGCCCAGATGCTGTTGACTGGCGGAATTTAGTATAGTTGTACGTATATATGGCATGAGATTTGCTACACTCAAACAAAATGATGCTCGCGCCAGACACCAGCGCTCATCCAGTCATCCTTGTATAAAATAACGAGAGTTGTTTGTTTGGTATGTGATGAGCTCATCCTAAATCTCCACATGACACGAGAGCTTATCCTTGTCACAACAAAACACGAGAGCTCATCTAGGATTTGCTACTGTCGTATAAGGATTTGCATGCCTGCCATCTAAAAATCTAATCTTTGCAAGCAGTTCTCGCAAGAACAATGTAACTTACATACACGGGCCGACTCATTCGACCAAAATATCATTTGTTGTTCAAAAATTCGCGTCAACTGTGGTTATTTTGGTTATTACCGAAACCAAACCGAAATTAAATGGTTATTACCGAAACCGAACCGTATCTATGTATAAAACCGTATAAACCAATGTATAAAAACGTATAAACCAAAAACCGTATAAACCGAACCGAATCAAACCGAAAAAACCGAATGCACACCCTGAACCATGGCCGAGTAAATAGCGTCACGTGCCGTAGTTGAGCCCCCGACGTAGCAGTTCAGACAGTCCCGTCTAAATCGTGTACACGTACGTACAGCCACACGACAAAGAATACGGCCACGTACGTACATACGGGCGGGGTCTGGAACGCGTACTCGTGCATACGTACGGCCAGGGCTCGTGTACATGGAGAGGCAACGGACGGCAACAACGGTCTCCTGGTCATCGGCAGCCAACCAGCTGGGTCAGAACGGAGGAAACAGCGTCGTGTTCATCGGGAGGCAACCGACTGGGTCGGAATGCATCCTGTTCATCGGGAGCCAACCGGCTTGGGCGGAAAAGCCAAAATGGGGTCCTGTTCATCGACTCGGGGTCTGGCGTACCGCAAAATGGAGGAAACGGCCTTCTGTTCGACCGCCTACGGTCGAAACGGGTGGCGTACCGCAAAACGGAGGAAACGGACTTCTCCACAACTGCCTACGGTCGAAACGGGGGTCTTGTTCATCGGGAGGGGTGTTGCATACCACAAAACGGGACTCCACGGGCTACTGTTCATCCACGGTCGACCTCCTCCAGCCTCCACCAGCTAGTGCTCATCCACCATCGACTTCCTCCAGCCTCCACCGGCTACTGTTCATCCAGCCTCCACGGGGTCCTGTTCATCCACCCCCAACCGGCTGGGGTGTGGCGGCCTCGATCCTCGGGATCCTGTTCATCCAGCGCCAACCACCTTCACACGTCCAGGGTACTATTCATCCATAGCCAACCCACCGGCTGGGGTGGGGCATATGAGCGGGTGGCAGCAACGGGAACTGTTCATCCACAGCCATCCAACCGGCTAGGTCAAATCACCACGTCTTGCGCAAGGGGCTCGATCAATGCGTCTCGACTCATTCTACGTATCACTCACGCGGTAGCAACATGCACTGTTCATCGAGAGGCAACCCAACACATGCTATGTCTCGCATGTATGGGGGCTCGACCGGCTTCAGTTAGCAGCAAAGGAATCGCTCAGGTTCAGTTAGCAGCGAAGGGATCGATCGGCTTCAGTACGTAGCTAGTGCGATCGCTCGGGTTCAGTTAGCGAACGCCTCACACACACGCGCGCATACGAGAGAAACACGCAAACCACACTGCATCGCTCGGCCCCGACCACCCACCGTAACCGGGAACTCCCCGAAATTTTCCTCTCCCTCACTTCTACCACGATTTTTTACGTCATGTACGGCCCAAAGAATGTCATGCGGGTGCGTCTCCGGCCCGCCCAGGATGAAAAGCCCATTTTCTGTCATAATTTTTTGTCATAGAAGTAGGAGCCCACCACATCTATGATGATACGTGTTTTTGTCACAATTATTGTCATAGAAGTGTCACAACCATGACAGAAAAAGTTTTCGTTCGAGCCATAATGTCACGGATGTGTCTTTTTTTTTGTAGTGGATGCTGCTGCTGTTGCTGCTGCTGCTGTTGCTGTTGCTGTTGTTGGTTCTGGATGAGTAGCTGCATGAGAGCATTCTGGTTCTGGATCAACTGGGTAAGTTCAGGTGGGAAGTTGGATCCTGGGTCACGTCTCAGAGGCATCTGATGGGTTTAGAGTGGATGAGAAAATTAGAATAGAATAAGGGCCTAATGGAAAATAATCACACTACCCATATGCATATGACAAACATTAACACTCCAAACATTTATTCATTCCAAACATCAAGGTTCAAAGCACAAGATAGAAGTCTTGTGACAAAGCGAAAACATTGGCCTAAACGATAAATGAAAAGTAAACATAACATGGTGGTCGAAACTAGTTGTCTTCCTCAGAGGAAATGTCCATGATTCCACCTCCCTCAGCTATACTCTCTTCATAGTCGTCATCGTTGCTCACCAAGGGGCCATTAACGTCATCTGGGTGGAGGTTCTCTTCCTGGTCCAGCTTCTCTTCCACTTCCGCAAGCAGAAGCTTCAATTCCTCAAACTTTTCCAGGAGAACTTTGACTTCATCCTCATGCTCGTAGCGGGCTTCCCCCAGTTCATCTTCAAGCTCCACTTCATGAAGCATCAGCTGCTTCAACTTCTTCAAGCTTCGGGATATCTGGGTCTCCAAGGACCTGATGTGCTCATCCTGGACTTGGATGTTGGAGATGGTGGAGTCATCCCTCCTAGTGCGAATGACCTTCCCATCCGATCCTCTGCTGGAGACCATGGTAAGTTCGTCTGATCCATAGAGGGCTTCCCGATACTCCTCACGTATGCGTCCTATAGTCAAGTGAGCGGAAATATCCCTACCGACGATCCAAGTGGGAGCAGTGAACTGGAAGTCTATTGGCTATGTGATCTTCTCAAAAGTCCTTCCCGAAACATGAACTTCAATCTTCCAGTGTTGGTCTTCAGGCACGGCCTTGATCAGGGTCCCGGTGATGGCGGGCAGAGCTATCCTCAGATACTTGCAAGCTTGCACGATCTTCCTTTCGAATGGGATTGTCTCATCAGGCTGGCAAAACTCCACGATGACAACTGGGGTGTAGGTGACAGCCATCTAAAATGTTGAAATCGGAGAAGAGTTAGAAATGAACAGATGAGCATACAAGAATTAAAGCATATAATAAAAATAGTTTTCTTCCTAATGGTTTTCCAATCCTAGTGGTCATGTCCTACGGTCAGTGTGTGCTCTGATACCATATCCGTAATGACCTGACTCGAAACGGTCAAGTCTTTGTGTATCCGTGCTATCCCTGGATCATGCTAGCACACACAGTACATCAATGTATATATCAAAGTTCAATCACACCTGCTTTATTACATCGTAATCTCATATCGAGTCTTTATTACAATAATAATAAATTGGCTAAAGACCAACTCATGAGATAAAACTACTGCGAAAACGATGAAGGTAGACGAGTCCATCCGACTCCATAGGGCAACATCGAGCATAGAACGTAGACCTCACTCCTCGTCGGAAAATAGCTCTGCAACATGAGACGTTGCAGCCGTGTTGGTCAGCATTTTGAATATGCCGGCAAAGTCACAAAATGAACAGAATAAAAGCTAAGTTTAAGTTTTTGCATAAAAGCTAATTTTTTCCTACGTCAAAGGAATCAATTTAATTACTACAAATTAATGTTATTAATGAGATGGTTCCGCCAACCAAATTCTCATAACACAAAGTTATTATTAAACCCAATTCATTTATAATAGTTATGTCGAGAGTTCCTGATAGTTCCAATACAGAGGCTCAAGTTGTCCGTAACTGGGGACACGGCTAATTGATTAGGTTAATACTCTGCAGAGTTTTGCTCACTTTCCCCACAAGAATTGATCCCTCCTTTTACATCCTCGCACTTCATGGTGTTTGAGAACAGGATGACCGAAACATGGTCTTTCAAATAGTTTCCCTAACTACGACCAGTGCCCATCCAACCCTACCATTCGTCTACATCTTGTAGCACTGGTCCAGCCAGGGTCACAACTAGGATCGACCAAGCCAGAGCCCATATTGACTTGTGGATGTGCAGGTAAGCTTCCGGTCATGAAGTATCCATCTATCTCTTTGAGCCTGGGTGGAGCTTTCCGCATGATGTCGTGGCGCTTCTCCATGCATCACTGGGTCAACCACTGGGTACTCCAGGGTGCTCTTCATTCCATTCTCCACCCAGTGGTGTACTAAAGTCTTGGTCTTGAGATCTTGAAATCTTGAGGTTGTAGTCATCAAAATTTTATAACACTCACAACTCCCATGTATTCACACAACCAATCTCAGTCTACTAGAGCGTAGCAAAATAATACCTCATCTTTTCCCGGGCATTGGTAAGAAGGGTGTGGGGTTTTCCTATCTCATGATACTACTCAAGAACAAGTTCAATATCACCTACTTGATGCATGGTGGAAAGTTGAATCTAATGCAAATAAAATCATGGGTACTATAACAAAATATGATCAATGTGACTTGCCTTGATGATGTCCTTGAAACTCTAACAATTCGTAGTAGCAAGATTCGCACTCCAGAAAATCTAATGAAGCAAACAATGATATACATAAGCAATCATACTATTGAGTAATTCAACAAGTAAAATACTCACACATGGGAACACAAAGGAAATCCAATAAGAAAAACCAAAGAAAATCTTAAAAGAAAACTTGGGAAAAGATCAACTCAATCGTATCAATCACAACAGCACTAAAAAGACCTAAACAAATAATTAGCAGTAAAGAAACTACAAAGATTAATAACCTAACAGAAAGTATTTTACTAAATAAATTAATTAGCAAAAAGGATTAATTTAATAGCTATTATGTGAAGAAAGTTATGGCATAAACAAATATTAACTAAAACAAACCAAAACAATACTAATTAATTACAAAAACTAAATTCTTGTTAATTAACAGAAACTAAAGTTAATTATATTAAAGTGGCAAAAGATTTACTTTTTAATATATTAAAACTAATTCTATTAAATTTTTAAACATGCGTATATAGGTGATGTTTTTAATCTACTTAAAACAAAAATAATTAAACTATAAAATTTATTATTAATATGCTACTGTATAAACATAACTAATACTAAACAGTAGCAAAAAGAATTAAATTAAAATCTATTTTTAATTAAGAGATATTAGCAAATTAGTGTTTGACTAAAATTTGATCAAATTCAAATTTAAACTATTCAAACATGAAAACTATTTGAATCTACAGAAACTACACATGATTATTAAACTAATGCAAAAAAGAATCACTCAAAAAGGATTAAAAACATTAAATATCTAAGCAAAACAAAATCAAAAACTAATCTAAAAACTAAAATTGAAACAGAAAAAAGAGAAAACACTACGGATCGGTGGAGGGACACGTGGCAAGATCTGATTCGCTACGGGGTGTGTGCGGCAAAGCTAACGAGCGGACGACTGCAAACTAACAGAAAATGATTCGGTAAGAAAATAAAAAAACGTGATATAATCTCGCTCTTGGATCTAGATCAGACGGCTTTGGGGGTTCCCGGTGGCTTACAGCGGCGGGGAGGAGCTCCCACGATGTCCCGACGGCGGCGGCGGCTTTGGTTGTGAAGGGGGCGATAGCTCCGGTAGTCCTCGAGCTCGGGGAAGTCATCGGGGAGGTGCAGCAGATGACGGCGAGCAAGATGGTGGCGAGGGCGGGGGTCGGGGTGGTCGGAGGGGAGCGGGGCGGGGGCAATGGCACAGCGGCAGTGCGACGGCTTCGGCAAGTGATTGCGAGGGCGAGAGGGCTCGGGGTTGAGGGTTTAGGGGCAGAACGAGTGCGGGGGCTCGGCTTTTATAACCAGGGCATGCCGTGGAGGAGGGGGCAACGCCAAACGGAAAGAAACCGCGAGGGGGATCGGATCCACGGCGGCGCCGGCGAGGGCAGGAAGGAAAAAGAAGAAAAGGAAAGGGGCGATCGGGCGGTCGATGGGACCCAGTGGTCAGCGAGAGAGAGGGAGAGGGAAGGGGATCGGTGGCTGATCCGAAAAGATTCGGACGCAGGGTGCGCTGGCTGGGCCGCGGCTAGCTAGTGGGCCTAGGGAGAGAGAGGTGGGCCGCGGTGCTGGGTGGGCTCACTGGCTCGCCTGGCCTTTTTCTATTTTCTTTCCTATTTTCTAATTTTAGCAGCACAAAATCACACCAAAACTAAATCAAAACAAATCCAAACTAAATGAAATTTTAGCACATAATTACTTGGCCATACTCACGCCACTGTGCACATTTTAGTTGGCAAAAAAATCTAAATAAAATCCAAAAATTATAGAAGCATTCTGTGGCTATTAAAATAATTCAAATTGACTTTTGAATTATTCAAAATAGCCTCAAAATGATTTTCTCCTATTTTTCCATGGGAGGGAGTCATTTTATCCTCATGCTCATATTTTTCTTTTATAGGACAAAACAAAAATCTCAAAAAACTTAGAAGGCAAATTCAAATCACCAAATCAATCAATATGCATGGATGCTTAGCTAATAAAGTAAACATTCCATAATGAAATTTTGGGATGTTACATTTTCTCCCTTAATTTGCAAGATTTACATGCAGAGGGAGATTACCGGCAGATGGAATTCTGGACCTAAAAAGCTACAACAAAGATACCTATTCTACGAAGCTCCAAATGACCTGAAACTTCACGATGATTTTTTTATCGTATATATGAAAAATTCTGGAACAAAGAAATACCAGAGGGGGCCCACCAGTTACCCACAAGGCAACATGGCGCGCCCACCCCCCGGGCGCGCCCTGATGCCTTATGGGGCCCACAGTTGGCTGATACGTCTCCAACGTATCTATAATTTATGAAGTATTCATGCCATGTTTATTATAGTTTTGTATGATTTTGGTGCACTTTTATATGGATTTTATATGATTTTCATGGACTAACATATTAACCTAGTGCCCAGTGCCAGTTGTTGTTTTCTGCTTGTTTTCGGTTTTCAAGAAAATCCATATGAAACGAAGTCCAAATGCAGCGAAACTTTTTGACGATTTTTTCTGGAAGGAAAGGGACCCAGGAAGCTTCAGGAGAGTACCAGAAGACCCACAGGGGCCCCACAAGCCACCAGGGTGCGCCCAGGGGGCTGGTCGCGCCCTGGTGCCTCGTGGGCCCCCTGTGGCCCCTCTTTGCGTGATTCCAACGCCAAAAATTCCTATATATTCAGAAACCTCCAGAAATAACCCTAGAACTTTGACTCCACCGCCGCAAGCCTTTGTACCTCCACGATCTCATCTAAAGCCCTTTTCCGGCACCCTATCGGAGGGGGAAATCATCACCGGAGGCCATCTTCATCATCCCGGCGGTCTCCATGACGAGGAGGGAGTAGTTCACCGTCGGGGCTGAGGGTATGTACTAGTAGCTATGTGTTTGATCTCTCTCTCTCTCTCGTGTTCTTGATTTGGCACGATCTTGATGTACCGCGAGCTTTGTTAATATACTTGGATCATATGGTGTTTCTCCCTCTCTATCTTGTTGTGATGAATTGAGTTTTTACCTTTGAGGTTTCACTATTATCGGATTGAATACTTTTATGGATTTGAGAACACTTGATGTATGTCTTGCATATGAATACCCGTGGTGACAATGGGGTATTATATTGATTCACTTGATGTATATTTTGGCACTCAACTCGTGGATTCCCGAGGTGACATTGGGGTAATCTATGCATAGGGGTTGATGCACGTTTTCGTCCTACTTTCTCTGGTAGAAATCTTGGGACACTCTTTGAAGTTCTTTGTATTGGATTGAATATTATGAATCTAAAGTTGTTTGATGCATATCGAATAATCAACTCACGAATACTTGTGGTGACATTGGAGTATCTAGGTGACATTAGAGTTGGTTGATGCGTATCATATGGTGTTATTTTAGTACGAACTCTAGGGCTGTTTGTGACACTTATAGGGATGGCTCAATAGATTGATCGGAAAAGATAACTTTGAGGTAGTTTCGTACCCTACAACAATTTCATCTTATGTTCTCTGCTAGATAAGAACTTTGGAGTGATTCTTTGTCGCACGTTGAGGGATTGTTATATGATTCAATTATGTTAGCACTGTTGAGAGATTGCACTAGTGAAAGTATGAACCCTAGGCCTTGTTTCTAAGCATTGCAATACCGTTTGTGCTCCATTTTATCACTTGCTACCTTTCTGTTTTTTTTATTTTCAGATTACAAAAAACCTATATCTACTATCCATACTACACTTGTATCACCATCTCTTTGCCGAACTAGTGCACCTATACAATTTACCATTGTATTGGGTGTGTTGGGGACACAAGAGATTTCTTGTATTTGGTTGCAGGGTTGTTTGAGAGAGACCATCTTCATCCTATGCCTCCCACGGATTGATAAACCTTAGGTCATCCACTTGAGGGAAAATTGCTACTGTCCTACAAAACTCTGCGCTTGGAGGCCCAACACGAGTCTACAAGAATAAGTTGCGTAGTAGACATCAAGCTCTTTTCTGGCGCCATTGCCGGGGAGGTGAGTGCTTGAAGGTATATCTTTAGATCTTGCAATTGAATCTTTTAGTTTCTTGTTTTATCACTAGTTTGGTTTATAAAAGAAAACTACAAAAAAAATGGAATTGAGGTTGCCTCACATACTTCATCTATATAATATCTTTCTTGAAAAAGATGGATCGGAAAATTGTGCTCAATTGCTAGAGGAAGAATTTAATAAAATGTTTAATGTGAGTACTTTGAATGATGAGCATGATTGCAATGTTGTTAGTATGCTTTCTATGAATATCCATGATGCTAATGATATGCAAAGCCATAAGCTTGGGGATGCTATGTTTGATGAATATGATATTTTTAGCCCCCCAAGTTTTGATGAGAAAATTTATTATGATGATAGCATGCCTCCTATTTATGATGATTATATTGATGAAAGTGGGTTTGGAAGAGTGTCAACTCTAGGTACTAGTGATCCCACTATTTTGGAGGGTGTTGAATCTTATTGTAATAATTATGAAAGTGGATTTGGAGAGGTCATGACTTTATTTAATGATGATTCCACTATTTTGGAAGAGGTTTCAATTGATTATGACAACAAAGTTGCTATCTATGATGATTATTGTGATGACATGTATGCTATAAAGAATAATGATAACTATGAAACTTGTCATCATGATTTTAATTTTCAATTGGATTATGCCAATCAAGTATCACATGATAGTTATTTCATTGAATTTGCTCCCACAATTATGAATGACATGAAATTTGCTTATGTGGAGAGTAATAAATTTCTATGCTTGTGGATCATGAAAATAATGCTTTATATGATAGTTATATTTTTGAATTCATACATGATGCCACTGAAAATTATTATGAGAGAGGAAAATATGCTTTTAGGAGTTGCAATAATATCAAGTTTCCTCTCTTTATGTTGAAAGTTTTGAAGTCATGTTTGTTTTGCCTTCCTATGCTAGTTGATTCCTGCTCCCATAAATTGTTTGCTCACAAAATACCTATGCATAGGAAGTGGGTTAGGCTTAAATGTGCTTGTCATATGTTTCATGGTGCTCTCTTTGTGTTTCAATTCTTTACTTGTATGTGAGCATCATTGAAATCATCATGCCTAGCTAAAAGGCATTAAAGAAAAGCGCTTGTTGGGAGACAACCCAATATTTATCCCTACTATTTTTTTGTTCACATGATTAATCTACTGTATTAATCATGTTTTATATGTTTTATTTCAATAATGTGCCAAGTAAAGCCTTTGGGATGGTGTGGATGCTTGTTGATTTGATTCTGTGCAAAAAACAGAAACTTTTGCATCCAGTGCTGGAATTTCTATTCTGTACTGGAGCCTGAGAAAATTCTGAAATTTTTACAGAGTATTGGTTACAACTTTTTTACGTTGTTCTAATTTGTTAGAATTTTTGGAGGTACATAAGTATGGTTTTTAAATCGCTCACTACATGCTGTTCTGTTTTTGACAGATTCTGTTTTTAGTGCATAGTTTGATTGTTTTAGTGTTTCCATAGCTTATATTGAGTAATATAAATTGTGGAAATGATAGAATACAGTAGTAATTATGTGAGAACAATTATGAATCTTGTCTTTACAGTACCTAAGTGGATGATTTATTTTTATCATACTAACGTATCTCACAAGTTCCGTTAAGTTTTGTGTGATTGAAGTTTTCAAGTTTTGGGTGAGATATCGATATGTGGAGAATAAGGAGTGGCAAGGACCTAATCTTGGGGATGCTCAAGGCACCCCAAGGTAATATTCATGGAAGACTCAAGCGTCTAAGCTTGGGGATGCCCCGGAAGGCATCCCCTCTTTCGTCTTCAACATTATCGGTAACCTTACTTGGAGCTATATTTTTATTCGTCACACGATATGTGTTTTGATTGGAGCGTCATTTTATTTTTGTTGAGATTTTCTTGCTATTATCAATAATCATGTTTTGTATCTTTTATTTCAATAAAATGCCAATTATAGCCTTTACCATGCTCAGTTTGCAAGTTCATGTGTTGCTTTTTGAAAACAGAAAGTTTTCTGTTATGTCCAGAATAGTCCTGAATAGTCCAAACATGATAAAAATCTGAAATTTTTACACAGTAAGAATGCATGAGTTCTCTGTCACGTGGTAATTTTTCAGAATTTTTGGATTTAGGGAAGTATGAAGTCTTATTCACCCTTTACAGACTGTTCTGTTTAGACCGATTTCGGTTATAGTTGCATTGTTTGCACATGTTGCTTGTTTAATGTTTCTATTTGTGGATAGGAGTGTTAAATATGCAGAGGCATTTAGTATGCAATGTTTAATTATAATTTTATTTATTTGTTACAGTAGAGAATGTTAAGGTTTTGAGTTGATTTATACTAACTTATCTCACGAGTTCTTGTTGAGTTTTGTGTGGATGAAGTTTTAAGATTTAGGAGAAGCCATGATATGAGAGGAATTAAGGAGACACAAGAGCTCAAGCTTGGGAATGCCCAAGGCTCCCCAAGATAACATTCCAAGAAGTCTCAAGCAACTAAGCTTGGGGATGCCCCGGTAGGCATCCCACCTTTCTTCATCAACAACTATCAGTTAGCCTAAGTTTTTACTTGTTCACATGATATGTGATATTCTTGGAGTGTCCTTTTATTTTCATTTTGTTTTGCTGTTTGAATAAAATTACCAAGATCTGAAATCTTTATTGAGAGAGAGTCTTCACATAGCTACTTAATTGTTTGACTACTCATTGATCTTCACTTATATCTTTTGGAGTAGTTTGTCATTCATTCTTGTGCTTCACTTATATCCTAAGAGAAAATGTTTGAATGAATTGAATATCATAAAGCTGAAATTATATGTGCTTCATGTGCTTGTCTCATGCTTAAAATATTTCACATTTGGTTTAGAAAGTAAAATCTATTGAAGTTTGATAATCACAATATTAGTCATTCGAGCAATTCATGAAAGATAGTATATATAAGAGAACTTTCACATATAAATATATTATCTTGGACATCTTTTATGATTGTGAATACCCATTAATTATTTTCAAACTTGAGCAAATTAGTTGAAGTTGGACAAGGAAGACAATGTAATGAGTTATGTTTGGGTATATTTGCATAGAAGTTATATTGTTATGGATCCTCTAACATGTGGTGCTTGCTTAGGATCTTTTGCTAGCCTAAATTTCTGTACTAAGCGGGAATACTGCTTGTGCATCCAAAATCCTTGTGCCAAGTTTCTTCCATGAGTGTCCACCATACCTACCTATATACGGTATTACCCTGCCATTCCAAGTAAATTTGCATGTGCCATCTCTAAAACCTTCAAATAAGCATCTGTTTTATGTGCCCGTACCGCTCATGAAGCGGCAGTGGGTGGTTAGTATCTTCCATGTTAGGCGAGTTATTCTCATGATGAGTGTTTATTCACTTGTCATTGCATGAGAGAGGGCGGTAATTGGGATGCCCAGTCCCACAAAACAAAAACATATATAATGAAACAAACTCCACCGGAGAATTGATTGTATGGAGGGCACCCGAGGATTCGGCTAGCCATGGCTTGTGTTTGAATGGTTGAGGGGGAGTAAACTTTACCTTTCCGCTTGGGAACCGCCTATAATGTGTTTAGCATGGAAGATATTGAGAACTCTCGGTCGTGACGTTGACAGGAAAGGCATGCCTCTCAAATTATATTCATCTCTGTTTTAAGCAATGAGCTCTGGCACCTCTCAAATCCATGCTTCCCTCTGTGAAGGGCCTATCCTTTACTTTTCAGTATTTACTTTCATGCAAGAGTCAATAGTATTTCTTATTATTCCAACCTATTCTTTAGTTGGCAAGCATCATGTGGTGGGGAAAGATCTAGGCACATATGGCCAGTCAAATATATTTGATCATGAATTATTATTGTTGACAATTATCTCTATGATAAATAAGTTGGGAGGCGAAACATTAAGCCCCTATCTTTCTCTGTGTTCGATGGATGCCATTTGTTCTAAAAATATGCTTTGAGTACTAGCAATCATAGAAGACTATATGATAATTGAGTATGTGGAGCTCTTACTTAGACTTCGTTGAAGATAGGTTGAATTGCAATTGTTTGGTGACTAAGTACATAGGTTGTTAAGTTTCAAGAGAATGCATTGTTTGAACCATAACATGTGAATGGATTGCTACTTTATCATGGTGGGTTTTTTGAGAAAGAGTTGATGTTATGATGCTAGGAAAAGTGATTGAAATTATCATTGATCAAACTTATGCACTATGCTAGCATTCACACTTCATAAATTATTTCTTTTATCATTTACCTACTCGAGGACGAGCAGGAATTAAGCTTGGGGATGCTGATACGTCTCCAACGTATCTATAATTTATGAAGTATTCATGCCATGTTTATTATAGTTTTGTATGATTTTGGTGCACTTTTATGTGGATATTATATGATTTTCATGGACTAACATATTGACCTAGTGCCCAGTGCCTGTCGGGGGGATGACCCCCGGGTAGGCAAGCGAACCCGGAGCCCCTTTTCAGAAAATCAGGGCAGCCCGTGCCCCTCCCCGTCGGCTAACCAACCGGCCGGCTTCTCAGTGCTAGCCGGCTAGGGCCGGCCCTGGGCCGGGTCCGGCTGTCTGCTAGCCGGTTGGCGATGGGTCAGCGGCTGTCCCATCGCGTCCGGCGACAAGACAATCCCCCACGATGGGAGAACATGGCAACAGTGCATTCTGTCTCGGGGGCGTGCAATCCATCTCGGGAGCGTGCAACCCACCTTGGGAGGGCGCGCCGGCAAAGCTGCCAGCCCTGTTGACAGTGACGGCCGGCACCTGCACCTGCTCGCCTCTGCGGAGCGCGCACGCGCCGTCCACTCCATGACGCTCGAGGTGATGGGCCACAGTAACGAGTCGCCAGCGGGCCCCGCAGGAGGCGGGGCCCAGCAGCCGGTGGGCCCACGGCCGGCTCCAGACGCCACCACCCGGGTCCCGGCGCTCGCAGTTTACCCATGTAACCCTGGGGGGTCGGGCTATAAGACCCCCAGGAGGCCTCCATGCAGGGAGGTCACCATCTTCTTGCTCACTCGGTTCGGTCGGCACCAGAGAGGATCCAGTAGCAACACATACACACACACCCTCACGAAGAGGTCGAAGGGAAGCTAGCTCCTTCTTCCTCCTCCATCCAACAGCTCCAGGAGCACCGTTGTAACCATTGTGGCCCCTGAGCCTATCAACCCAATTGGCAGGACTAGTGGTGTTACCTCTCCGGAGGGCCCCGAACCTGGGTACGCCTTGTGTCTCCCGCACGCGTGTGCCAACCACGCTTTCGGAACCCACCGGTGTCCTTACGCAGCCCCCCACTTTTAGCCATCTCATGGCATCTGCCGTGATTTCACCACGACAGTTGGCGCCCACCGTGAGGCTGCTCGCGGCGTCGGCCGGAGTCAAGTTCCGGACGAGGCCCTTCACCAACTCCGGCGAGCGCATCATGCACGGTTTGGTCCGCGCGCCTCGCGCGGCCAACCCGGCCGGCTACGACGCAGCGCCTGGCGCGGACGCCACCTGCCCCACAGGCTGCCTCATCGTTCCTTTCGGCGCGCTACGCGTCTTCGTCGCGCTCATCCCCGACAAGTACCCCAGCGAGGTACACAGCTTCGTCGACTCCCCCGTCCCCGTTGGCTGCGCCGTCTCCGACGACGTCGCGGCTCTCTGCGCCCGCGCAGAGGTGCTGACCATCGGCGCTAGCTCCGGCTCCTCACGTGACAAGGAGAAGGCCGCCACGGCTGCCGCTGCCGCGGCTGTGGCCCCGCCTCGCCGGGCCGACCCGCTTCGCGAGACGATCCGTAGCCTGCGTGCCCCCATCACGCCCGACGCCGACATGGCGGCAGCAGCGGCTCAACTCAACGAGGACCGCGAGCATCTGCTGGTCGAGGCCACGGAGCTCGCGGCAACGCGGCGCCGGCTGGAGTCCGCCCAGCGAGAGTACGACAGCGCCCACGGCTTCATGCCGGCCACTGCTGAGTCCAGCCGGGTCGCGGAGGTGCGGACCCGTGGGGGCGCAATCGGCCGTGCGCTAGGCGCAGGCCGGCCCGTCTACGACACCCCTGTCAAGAACATGCGCGCGGCGCAGGCGGCCAAGGCGGATCTTGAGTTCTTGGAGGGCGAGGAGCTGCTGCAGCAGCAGCAGCGCATCCGCGACCTCATCGCCGCGGCGAACGAGCAGCAGCAGCGTTTCGACCCGGCCTAGCCATCCGCCTCCACCTCGGGCAAAATCAGGAACCCGGAGAGGGCCCTTCGGGACACGCGGCAGGCGTCTTCCCCTGGCGGCAGCGCCAGCCGCTCTGGTCGGCACCGGGCAAGCCGGAGCCGGCGTGACCGCGTCGCAACGGCTGGCGACGGCATTGCCGACGAGACGGCCGGCAACGACCGGGTGCGACAGCCGGAACTTCCTCCCCCGCAGCCTCGACGGCCCCGGCCGGCTTCTGCCGGCACGGTACCACGCGGCCCCGTCGCAAGCTGGCTGGGCCCCCGCGAGCTCTACGCGGCCCCATTCGCGAGGAGCCCTTCCCCAAAGGCTTCTCGCTGCCCCGCGACTCCCCCAAGTACGGCTGCGTCACCAAGCCGGGAGACTGGCTAACTGACTACACCACGGCTGTCAGCATAGCCGGCGGCAACCGGCGCATGGCGGTCCGCTACGTTCCCCTCATGCTGCTCGGCTCAGCCCGGACGTGGCTCAACAGCCTAAGGGCCGGGAGCGTCAACTCCTGGTTGGACTTCGAGGATGCATTCGTGCGCAACTTCACCAGCACGTACAAGCAACCGGGCCAGCCTCGCCAGCTCTCCATGTGCGTTCAGGGCCCGGGCGAGCCTCTCCGCGACTTCCTTACGTGGTGGACCGAGCTGCGCAATTCCTGTGAAGGCGTCCACGAAGTGCAGTCCATCCAGTACTTCGTCGACGGGTGCCGAGACGGCACCGCTCATGGCGGTGGCAGACAAGTACGCCACGGGCGACTCCGCGATGCGCGTAAAATTACCGTCGATGCAGACGGCAAGCCGGTCCCGGTCCAGCCGGCCACCCCAAAGCCAGCTGGCGAAACCAGCCAGCGCCGGCAAGACAACAACAACAACAAGCGGAAGGCCGAGCAGCCGGCTCCTCGCTACAGCAACCAGCAAGTAGCCGCGGTGGCGGAAGAGCAGCCGGCAGAGCAGGGCGGCGTCAAAAAGCGTGCCGGCAAGACGGCCTGGCAGCCCAAGTTCTCCTTTGAGCAGATGCTGGACGCCCCGTGCAAGCACCACAGTGGTGCGAAGCCTTCCACGCACACGCTCCGGAACTGCAGCATCACCCAGCACCAGATGCGTGGCGATTTCCCACCGCCACCGCCCGGGCCCGGCCCGCAGCTGCCGCCGCCTCCCCCGCCGCCTCCGGCGGCCGGTGCCCTCGCCGACAACGCCTACCCGCAGCAGGACGCGGCACGAGGTGAACGCCGTCGTCCCCCCGGTCCCCCAGTACATGCACTGGTCCGACCGCCCCGTCAGTTGGACCTGGGAGGACCACCCGGCCGTGATGCCCACGCTGGGTGGCTACGCGCTCGTCCTCGACCCCACCTTCGTCGCTGAGAAACGCACCTGCCACTTTTCGCGGGTGCTGATCGATGGTGGCAGCAGCATCAAGATCCTCTACCGCGACACCAAGATCAAGCTCGGCATTGAGGAGGGCCAGCTGCAGCCCACCCAGACGGTTTTTCACGGCATCGTGCCCGGCGCTTCGTGCTCTCCCATCGGCCGGGTGCAGCTGGACGTGCTGTTCGGCACCAGCGCCCACTTCCACCGCGAGCCGATCTGGTTCGAGGTGGTCAACCTCGCTAGCCCCTACCACGCGCTTTTGGGCCGGCCCGCCATGGCCAAGTTCATGGCGGTTCCCCACTACGCCTACCTCAAGATGAAGCTGCCGGGTCCTAAGGGCATCATCACCATCACTGGCGACTACAAGAAGTCCCTGGAGTGCGCCAGAGCCGGCTCCGAGCTGGCCGAGTCGCTGGTCATCGCCGAGGAGAGGCGCCAGCTCGACCGCCTTGTCGCGCTGGCTGGCGAGCAGCCGGTCATGCCGGCTCAGCTCAAGCAGCCGGCCGACGAGGGGTCCTTCAAGCCGGCCAACGGCACAAGGAAGGTTTCGCTCGACCCGTCGAACCCCGACTCCAGCGAGTACGTCGTCGTGGGCTCCGGCCTCGACAGCAAATAGGAAGGCGAGCTCGTCGACTTCCTCTGTGAGAATCGGGATATCTTCGCATGGTCCCCTAAAGACATGCCAGGTGTTCCGAGGAAGTTCGCCGACCACAAACTCCACGTCCGACCGGATGCCAAGCCGGTCCGGCAGCCGCTACGCCGCTTCTCCGAGGAGAAGCGAAGAACCATTGGCGAAGAGATCGCTCGGCTGCTCAGAGCCGGGTTCATCATGGAAGTGTTCCACCCCGAGTGGCTGGCGAACCCGGTCCTTGTCCTGAAGAAGAACGGCACTTGGCGCATGTGTATCGACTACACCAGCCTGAACAAGGGCTACCCCAAGGACCCGTTTGCCCTACCCCGGATCGACCAAGTCATCGACTCCACAGCCGGCTGCGAGCTCCTGTCCTTCCTGGACGCTCACTCCGGCTACCAAGAGATCAAGCTGACCCGGCGGATGCCCTCAAGACGTCCTTCATCACCCCCTTCGGGGCGTATTGCTACATCACCATGTCGTTCGGCTTGAAGAACGCCGGCGCCACCTTCCAGCGCTGCATGCAAAAATGCCTCCTGCCTCAGATCGGCCGGAACGTGCACGTCTTCTTCGACGACATCGTGGTGAAGACCAAGCAGCACCTCACCCTCCTCGAGGACCTCAGGGAGACGTTTGCCAATCTGCGTCAATACCAGATCAAGCTCAACCCGGAGAAATGCGTTTTCGGTGTGCCAGTCGGCTAACTCCTTGGTTTCCTTGTCTCGGAGCGCGGCATTGAGGCCAACCCGGAGAAGATCAAGGCCATCGACCACATGCGCAAGCCGGTCCGGCTGCGCGATGTCCAGAAGTTCACCGACTGCTTGGCCTCTCTCAGCCGATTCATCAGCCGGCTGGGGGAGAGGGCCCTGCCCCTATATCAGCTGATGAAGAAAACGACGCCGTTCGAGTGGTTCGACTAGGCGGACGAAGCTTTCCGCGACCTCAAGCGCATGCTCTCCACCACGCCCGTCTTGGCCGCACCGGCTGAGAAGGAGCCGCTCCTGATGTACATCGCGGCAACCACCCGCGTGGTCAGCATGGTGCTGGTGGTACAGCGCCCCGAGGAAGGCAAGGCACAGCCGGTCCAGCGCCCTGTGCACTACCTCAGCGAGGTCCTCTCCACCTCCAAGCAGAGCTACCCCCACTACCAGAAGATGTGCTACGGCGTGTACTTGGCCGCCAAGAAGCTCAGGCAGTACTTCCAGGAGCACGCCATCACCGTGGTGAGCACGGCTCCAATCGGCGAAATCATGGGATGCCGGGATGCCTCCGGGCAGATCGCCAAGTGGGCCATCGAGCTAGCCGGCCACACCATCCTCTACGAGCCTCGCACCGCCATCAAGTCAAAGGCGTTAGCCGACTTCCTCGTCGATTGGGCGGAGACCCAGTACTTGCCACCAGCTCCCGACGCGACGCACTGGCGCATGCACTTCGACGGCTCGAAGATGGCCTCCGACTTGGGAGCCGGCATCGTGCTCTCCTCCCCCAAGGGCGACCGGCTGCGCTACGCGCTGCAAATCCACTTCGCCGCCTCCAACAACATTGCTGAGTATGAAGCCATCGTCCACGGCCTCCGGCTGGCCAAAGAAATCGGCATCCGGCGCATCCTCTGCTTCGGCGATTCCGATCTGGTGGTCCAGCAAGTCTCCGGCGAGTGGGATGCCAGGGACTCCAACATGGCCAGCTATCGCAACTTGGTCCAGCAGATGACCGGCAGCTTCGACGGCTGTGAGTTCCTCCACGTTCCCCGCAACGAGAACGAGGCAACTGATACTCTGGCCAAGCTCGGCTCCAGCTGGCAAGCGATCCCAACCGGCGTCTCCCTCGAGCACCTGCGCAAGCCGTCCATCAAGCCGTATCCAGATTCGGAGTCCATCTTCGTCCCTGCAGCCAACTGGCCCAGTGGGTGTTTCGCTTGCGCTCAAATCCTAAGGCCTAAGTACTGGTCGCTCTCCTCCGAGTCCAGCTCCCCGTCCCAGCTACAGACCGGCTCCCGGCTGTTCGACTGGCGGGGAGGAGGACGAAAGGGGGGAGTGAGTAGGAAAACGGCTAAGGGAAAATAACAAAGGCGAAACCACCAGACGGCAAGCACAAGCATACAAGAGAAACATACAATTATATATACAGCAAGGCCCGCGGCCAATAGTTCGTTACAACTAATTCACACCCCCCAGTGGGTGGACTTGCCGACTAACAAAAGTTCCGAGTTCAAAAGAAAGACAGGAAAAATAAAAGCCCTAAGCTGCGGCCGCGTCGGCATCACTCGGCGTCGGGTTCTTCGTGGCGGCAGTGTTGTCCAGCTCGCCAACGTCGTCGTCCGCGTCGGCCCCCGTCTCGGCCGAGCTGCCCTCCGGGTCCGCGAGCTCCAGGCCGAAGTCATCGGCGGGGAGCTCCGCGCCGTTCGGCGCCCGCTCCGGCATGAACTCCCCGTATGGGGCGAACGACGCAATGTCGCTAGCCCGCACGGCGATCGCCGCTGCCCGCTCCGCCAAGTCCGCCTCCGCCCCAGCCCTCCGGGCGCGCAGCTGGTCCAAGCGGATGGTTGGGTACCAGGACAGCATGACCCGGAGTGCCATGTCCGCGCCGGCTCGAGCTGCGGAGGCCCTCCACGCGTTGAGTCGCGCCGCGCCGGCCTCCAGCCAGCGCGCCAGTCGGCTCACGCTGTTCGGCGCCACCGCACCCGGCCATAGGGCGGCCACCATTGACAAACCGGCCTCGAACAGCCGGTTCATCTGGCGCTCCACCGCCTCCAAGCGAGCCTTGGCGGCCACGGTGATCTCCCTCACCGACCAGGCGGCGTACTCCTCGATGACGGCCCCCGCCGCCATCTGCTCCTGCCGGTGGGCGTTCACCGCTGCCTCGGCCGACTCTTGGGTCTCAGAGAAGAACCCTGGAAGAAAAGGGAAAGAAGATTGGCCAAGGCACCAAAGGCTGGAAAACAGAAGGAAGCAAAGGACTCAAGCAAAAACACTTACGCGTGAGGAGCTCGTCGATGTAGAGCGTGTCCTGCAGCGCCTCTCGCTCCCTCGCCGCCAGCGCATTGGCGTTGCGGTCGCGGTCCCCCTTGAGCTGGGCGACCTCCTCGGCGGCCCTCTTCGCCACCTCCTGCTGCTGCGCCGCCACTTGACGACACTCCTCGGCAAGCCGGTAAAGCTCGGCCTTATGGGCGGCGGCGGCCTCGTCCCTCTCCCGGACTGCCCGGGCCGCCTCCTCCTGCAGCCGGCCGTGCTCCGTGGCCGCCTGGTCACGGAGCTGGCCGGCTTCCGCCAGCTAGCGACGAAGGGCATCCATCTCCGCCGGGTCAACGGCAGCAGCTGCGCATCCAGATCCGGATTCCGGTCAGAAGCCGGACGAGAAAGCAAAACAAGAAGCCAAGAAGATCCGACCCGGCTACTGCGCAAAACGGCCCGGATCTCGGGGGCTACACCCAGTGGGAGCGCTGGCACGCCCCCACTGGAGGAATGCAAGAAAGGAGCCAGATAAATACCTCTGGCCTGGCGAAGCTCCCCCTCCTTGGCCGCCAGCTGATCCCTGGCCGTGCGATACCGGCCCAGGAGGCAGTTGTACGCCGCCACCCGCTGGTCGTAGATGGACTGCAAAGAAGCAAGTCAGCACAAGGACGCCTGAGAAGGCCCGACCCGCCTGCTGCGCAGCCGGCCCGGGCCTCGGGGGCTACACCCAGTGGGTGCGCTGACGCGCCCCCACTAGAAAGCGACCAAGCCGGTCAAAAAGAGCAAAAAGAAAACGAAAAGCATGAAGCATGAAGGGCAAAGGAACTCACCGCGAAGGTCTGCTCCAGCTGTCGCTGCCGGCCGCTCTCCGCCTGGGCGAAGCTCTGCCGCTGGCTGTGGTGGTTGGCTCGCTCCGGGGGGCGCCGCTCGTCGCCTCGCTGGAGCTCGCCGCCCAGGTCCGCTGCGGCTAAACGGAGGACCCGGCGCTGGTTCCACTGCCGGCCGGCCTCAATTCGAGGCTATGCCCCGCGGCCCTCGGCTCCGCCGTCACCAGGACGCGCGAGCACCCCGGCGCGGTCTCCGTCCTTGGCGGCGGCGCTCCTCCTCCGCTTGGCACGGCCTCCGGCTCGCAGTCCCCTCCGCCTCCGCCTCCGGCTCCATCGGCCGGGTCTACAGCCGGCGGCACCTCCTGGTCGGCCGTCGGGTCGGCCTCCGGCTCGTGGTCGCCAGATTCGCCGCGACCGGCGGCTTCCTTGGCGGCCGCGCGGGCATCCTCCCCCGCCCGGCGGGCCGGGTCATGCATCGTTTTGGAGCGGTGCTCCGCAACCGGCGACGACGGTGGCGATGATGCCGTCCACTCCGGCCACGCGGCCTCCTCCGCGACCCGCTGCTGTCTCGCCATGACCTCGGCCACGGTGATGCTCCACGTCTTGGCCGAAGCCTCGGCCATCTCCTTCTCGGCCGCGTCCCGGACCCTCCAGGAGTCCCGCTCGGAGTCCTCCAAGGCGGAGCTGGATTGGCGGGCCGCAAGCACCTCTTCGGCGGTCTCCGCCGCCTCGCGCTCCTCCATACCGCTCCGGCCCCATTGCCGGTCGGTCTCCACCGCGGCTGCCGCCGCCGCGGCCGCCTCCGCCAGCTCGAGTGCGCTCCCGGATGGCGCGCAAAAGAGATGAAGAAGAAGAAAAGAAAAGAGAGAACAGCAACAACAGCGGCAAGTAAGGCAACAGTTCAACTGCAAGAGGAAACTTACCCGATAACCACGGGGACCGCCCGCGTCGGGCCCGCCGGCACCGCCATCCGGCGCGCCTTCTTGGCGGATCTCTTTAGGGCGCCCGCCTGCGCCGCGGCGGGGCGCTTCGCAGCCGGCCGCGCCTCGACCGGCTGCTTCCCGTGCGGCCGGCTTGGGCCTACTGGCTCCCCGGTCACCCTCCTTTGTCGCCCCCTGGGGGCGGCCTCATCGCCCGCAGCCGCGCCCTGAGGAGCTGCATCGGCCGTCCCGTCCTCGTCACCTTCGTCGTCATCCGGCCACTCGCGCAAAACATCCGGGATCAGAGACTTACCGGCTTGAGCTGGGTCGCCGGCTTCCGCGTCCGCGAGGTGCTCCTCGCCGCCTTCGGCTCCCGCGTTGCCAGCCTCCTCGTCCTCTGGGTCTGACTCATCTCGGTCCGGCTGCAGAACTATGGGACTCGGGCCGTCATGCACCAGCTGGCTCGAGAAACGCTGCAGCCGGCCCAGGGGGTCAGGGCACATGAGAAGGGCGGACGAGGCAAAGAACAAAGACCAGACACTCACCGCTGGCGCCGGGGCATCCCGGCTGTACGGATCCTTGCCGAACCGCCACTCCTTCGCCTTGAGCCCGGCAGCGGATACGTCGTTGACGCGCACGACGATCTCCTCCTCTGTCAGCTCCTTCATCGACAGGCGGCAGGGGTCGCGCCAGCTGCTCATATCATAGATTCGGTGCGGCCGCCTCTGCAGCGGCAGCACCCGGCGGCTGATGAAGGCGGCGATGAGGTCCACGGTGGTGAGCCCCTCGCAGTCCGTCATCTCCTTGACCCGGCGGCAGATCCCCAGGATCTCCGCGGACGGGCTCTTTGGGTTGTGCCCCAAGTTCAGCTTCTCGGCCGGGGGCACAATGACGAAGGGGGGGAGGTTGATGCGGTCGTTGGCCGGGTCCGTGTTCTTCACGTAGAAGGACTTCTGCCACTTCTTGGCGGACTCCTCGAGCGGCAGCTTCGGGAAAGGGCCCGCCATCCGGGTCACCACCACGGCCGCCCCGCATTCGGACATGACGCCGGCTGCTGCCCCTTGCTGCTTGAGGTAGAACATCCGGCTCCACAGCTCCACGTACGGCAGGATGCCGACGTAGCCCTCGCACAGCGTCGCGAAGCCGGCGAGCTACAGAATGGCGTTCGGCCCCAGGTGGTGCAGTTGGAGGCCGAAGTACGTGAGGAAGCGCCTGAAGAAGACGCTCACCGGAAGCCCGAGCCCGCAGAGGAAGTGAGTGTAGAACACCACCACCTCGCCGCTCCGCGGTTCCGACACCACCTCCTCGCCGGGCGCGCGCGCCTCCACCTCCGCCGCCGGCGGCAGCCGCCACGTGCGGCGAAGATACTCGATGTCGTCGTCGGTGACCACCGACCCCTCCCACGAGCCCTTCGGCGGCGCCATTGGCGAGAACGGGAAAAGCGCGGTCGAGGAAGAGAGAAAGCAGGAAATGGTGGAGCGAGGAGAGAGCGGCCGCACGAGGGTCGCGGCGCGGTGCAGTGGCGTGCCTGGCGGGCGGCGGTGCGCGAGCAACGGCGTACGGCGGCGGCGTGCGCAAGGAAGGAGACGGGGAGGCAGAGGCGAAGCAATGGGCGGGGGCAGAGGAGCGAATGCCTCGGCCTCTCCCCCTCCCTTCCCATTTAAAGACCCCGGTCGAACGTGGGGGAGTGGGATCGTTTGCGCCCACGATCCCCACTCCCCCGCCATGCGCGGGCGCGTTAAGGACACGCCTTAACAGCCTCGAGAATTCCAACAGGCGCGTGCGGCCGCAATAAATCCCGCGCGCGGGCCGAGGCCCCGGCCCAGTGGGACCCAGCCCGTCGCGACGTCTCGTCATGCGTGTGGCCTGGCAGGCCTCTTCAGCCGCTGGGCTGCACGTGGCGAGACTTCATCTGGCGACCGGTGCGCTCCCCCATACCGGCAGCGCCAGCCGACCGAGCCGTTCAAACTCTGGCGAAATCAAGTATCTCAACCCGGCTCCAGGAAACCGGCGAGCGGCAACTTCGAGCCGGCGCGTCCTCGCCGCGCAACCGCGCTCCTTCAGGGAGACGGTAAGCTGCAAAGCCTGCCCCGCTTGGAGCCGGCGACCCTTTACAGCTTCGGGGACTACTGTCGGGGGGATGACCCCCTGGTAGGCAAGCGAACCCGGAGCTCCTTTTCAGAAAATCAGGGCAGCCCGTGCCCCTCCCCGTCGGCTGACCAACTGGCCGGCTTCTCAGTGCTAGCCGGCTAGGCCCGGCCCCGGGCCGGGTCCGGCTCTCCGCTAGCCGGCTGGTGATGGGTCGACGGCCGTCCCATCGCGTCCGGCGACAAGACAGTCCCCCACGACGGGAGAACATGGCAACAGTGCATTCCATCTCGGGGGCGTGCAATCCATCTCGGGAGCGCGCAACCCACCTCGGGAGGGCGCGCCGGCAAAGCTGCCAGCCCTGTTGACAGTGACGTCCAGCGCCTGCACCTGCTCGCCTCTGCGGAGCGCGCACGCGCCATCCACTCCATGACGCTCGAGGTGACGGGCCATAGTAACGAGCCGCCAGCGGGCCCGCAGGAGGCGGAGCCCAGCAGCCGGTGGGCCCACGGCCGGCTCCAGACACCGCCACCCGGGTCCCGGCGCTCGTAGTTTACCCATGTAACCCTGGGGGGGTCGGGCTATAAGACCCCCCAGGAGGCCTCCATGCAGGGAGGTCACCATCTTCTTGCTCACTCGGTTCGGTCTGCACCAGAGAGGATACAGTAGCAACACATACACACACACCAGAGAGGATCCAGTTGCAGAAGCCATTGGGGAGAAGATTAAGACAAAGCATCAAGTTCAACATAGAAGACAACCTTTGCCGGCAAGACCAAGCCGGCAAGGTGAAAGCCCGGCAAGCTCCGTGCCGGCAAGATCTCGCTAGCTATTAGCGCTCCACCTCATCAGGCATCTAGTCACTAATCGGTGAGGTGTCGACCGCGCAGGCAGTTTGGTAAGATTTGTCGGGGCACGTGTCAGCCTGCTGGAAGGAGATTTACCTTTAATGACACCTGTCTAGGAGGCGTGTCAAGATAATATGAGGTAGCTGGGCGAGCTATGCAGAAACCTTGCCGGGGCTCCTCCTCCACATGACACCTAACGGAGCATTAAATGCTTTTGTCCTAAACTGGCAGAGTTAGGTATGATAGCACTGTTTGCTATCTAGTCGATATGAAAATGACTATTTTGCCACTGTGGTTACCCCTTGAGCTATAAAAGGAGGGTCAGGGCAACGTTTACTGGGATCGACCCTTTGCACAACTTGCATGCGGAGCTGCTCCCTTTGCACCTTGCCGGGGAAGCGCTCCTTGTACTTGGTGCTCAAACACATCCAATATAATCAAAGCAGGAGTAGGGTTTTACACCTCACGGTGGCCCGAACCTGGGTAAACTCTTTGCATTTCTGCTGGTTCTGCTCTTTGTGCTTGCTGATCTCCCTAGTCGAACCGCAAAGGGGCTAGATGGCCCCATAGATGGTCGTACGCACGGCATCTTTGGCGCACCAGGTAGGGGGATCGCTTATGCGAACCTGAATCAGCAGATTGCGCGCTGATTTCATCAGTTTCATGATCTTCTTCATCGTCGATGGCCCCCAAGAAGAAGGGCATCACGATGACGGCTGCTTCCACTTGCAAGTTTCCTTCGCACGTATCCGCAGGTGGTGCAGCCAACGCGAGCGGTGCGGACGCCATGGTTGGCACGACCAGCGCAGGCGCCGCGGTCACTATGCCTACCGTGGTCGGAGCAGGAGGCGGAGGCACTGGAGGCAGTCAATCCCCTCGACCCTGTGGCGAACAAAACCGCGTTGGCACGGGCGGAGCGGATGGACGTCTTCCTCCTCCTCGCCGCGTCGACGAACGCAGCCACCGGAACAACAATGCCCGGACTGGCGTGAGCCAAGATCCTGCCGCGGCAACGTCTAGAGATGCTGCATCAAGACATACGCCACGTCCATCGCATGATGGGCGCAGTGCGACTCCAAGAGGCGTCAACGACTCAGGGCAGCGGCGACCACATGGCAAGACTCATGTCAATCAAGTTCCAGATCCTCAGGCGCCACCTCCGCCACGACAGCCCGCTGCTGAACATGTGCCGCGACAGCAAGATCGCAATGGCGCTCCTGCTGGCTCTGCCAGGAGTAGAGCGACGTCGCGTTCTTCACTTCCGGCCATGCCAGCCACGGCAGCAGAGACGATGGCGCGGGCCTAGATGCTGCTTAACTTTCCTCCGACGGCGGATAAGATGGATGAGTGGAGAGCCACCATCCAAAGTCTCATTGGATTCGCTGACATGAGCAAGTCGCAGTAGGCGGAGCCTTCACGGCGTCCGCAAACAGCACCGGTAGCTCCAACTGGTGGTCGTGCTGATGGCGCTGCACCAATAGTGCAGTCACCTCCGCGACAACAACCTCAACAGTAGCAACGTCAGCAGCCGCGGCAAACCCAGCGAACCGTAGAACCCAACGAGATGTCGATGGCTACTTCGGATCCATGGGCATGGCAAGATCAGCGGCAAGTGCTGCAAGACAGGCGGGTAGAAGATGCCCGCACAACCATTGAAAGGCGCCGGGAGGTGCTCCGTCAATCCGACATGCACAATGGCCCAGTCGTTGATGAGCCTGCACCCGAGGTTGGCAGATATTTGCCTTATGAGGTTGGATGTCCAGCCTTCACTTGTGAGCTGCGGCAAGTCCGTTAGCCGTCTGTCTGGGCCTTCAAGCTGGAAGTACCAGAAAAGTACGAGGGCAAGCTGAACCCGGCAGAATTTCTGGGCATTTACACGATTGTCGTGCAAGCTGCTGGGGGAAGAGATGAGAAGATTCTAGCCAACTATTTTCCGTTGGTGTTGAAGCCCAACGTGAGATCTTGGCTGATGAACTTGCCGGAGAACTCCATTTCTTCGTGGTCGGATCTTTGCAATGAGTTTGTTGGTGCTTTTACCGAAGGCCACAAGGCCCCTGGTCAGCCCAGTGATGGTGAAAATCTGCGCAAGTACATACAGAGATTCAACCGTGTACACCGCAACATCCCAGATGTACACCCGGCAGCTATGATTGCCGCGTTCCACACAAACATGCGCAACCGAAAGATGCGGGAAAAGATGAATGTCCGGCTGCCAAAGACCGTCAATGAGCTCTATACGTTGGCGGATAAATGTGCATGTGCTGAGGAGGGAAGAAGACTTCACGGGGAGGACGCTGGTGCCGAGGTGGATTCTGAGGAGGATGATGCAGCCACCCCGAAGAAGAAGGGCCGAAAGCGCAACAGGAAGCGCAAAGGCAAAACTGTGATGGCTGTCGAAGGGTCCGGTAACTCCAACACCGCCAAGAAAGCCAAAACGGAAGACTCTAGCAAGGAGGCTGCTGTATGTGCCGCTTGTCAGGAGGCAGCAGCAAACGAGAAGGCCGGCAAATTTGATGGACCATACTGCAAGATTCACCACACCAAGGGCCATGATCTCCAAGAGTGCCGACAAGTCGAGCACCTTGCTGAAAAGCAGAAGGCTGAATATGAAAAGCGCGACAAGGAGAAGGGTTAGAATGGTGCTGGCAGATCCGGCAAAAAGGGCCGCGGTGGTCGAGGAGGCCGTCGTGGCAAGGCCAAGCAGCCGAAAGAGAAGCCTGCTAGAGGCCGTGAGAAGAAAGAGGAAGATGATGGAAGTGAAGAAGAAGAGGACGATGGAGAGTCCAGTGAACAAGAGTTCCAGAAGGCAACAAAAGCCATGTGCATTGACGGAGGCGCATCTTTGCACTCCTCTCACCGCCAACTCAAGCAGTGGGCACATGAGGTCAACGCAGTAGAGCCGGCAATAGGTACCCAGAAGCCACTCAAGTGGTCACACACGCCTATCATTTTCAATGCCGAGGACCACCCTGATCGCACAACTGCGGTCGGGTGTTTGCCGTTGTTGGTTTCACCAACGATTCGCAACCTCCAGGTCACGAAAATGCTAGTTGACGGTGGGGTTGGTCTGAACCTGATTTCACCAGAAGTAATCAAGCGGCTGCAGATTCCTGACAAAGAGCTCGAACAGACTGGGATGTTCCAAGGAGTCAACCCGGGAAGGAGCCAGCCCAAGGGGAAGATCACACTACCGGTAATGTTTGCCGGGGAATTGAACTATAGAACAGAGAAGATTGTGTTTGATGTTGTCAAGATCCCCTTGCCGTATAATGGAATTCTTGGCCGCCTAGCTTTGGCTATGTTTATGGTAGCATCCCACTATGCCTATAACACGTTGAAGATGCCAGGGCCGATGGGTGTCATTTCCTTCAATTCTGATAAGAAGGATGCAGTCATATATGTTGACAAACTTTACAAAGATGCAGTTGCAGCAGAGGCCACCAAGGCGCCAGCTCCCGCTATGAAGAAGAAAAGCAACAAGTCCGGCAAGACCTCTGACAATAATTCCGAGAAGCGCACCTCCTCGGAGTGCTATGCACCTGTCGAAGACTTGCCGAAGTGCTCTACTGGCAAGAAATCCAAGGCTACTCCACCAGCAACAAAGAAGGTGCCGGCGAAGGAGGATGGCACCGGCGGTACCTTCACCGTCAGTTCCACCCTTGACACCAAATAGGAAAGCGCGCTCATTGCCTTCCTGCGGGTGAATGTCGATGTGTTTGCAAGGCAACCATCTGACATCCCCAGCGTTCCCAGGGAGGTAATCAAGCACCACCTTGCTGTCTATCCTCGCGCTCAGCCCGTCAAGCAGAAGGTTAGGAAACAGGCATTGGAACGGCAATAGTTTATTGCTGAGGAAATCAAGAAACTTGAAGCAGCAAGTTTAGTTAGAGGTGTACTACATCCAACTTGGTTGGCAAATCCAGTTGTAGTGCGCAAAGCAAATGGAAAGTGGAGACTTTGTATCGACTACACTGATATTAATAAAGCATGTCCAAAGGATCCTTTCCCTATGCCGCGCATTGATCAAATTGTAGACTCTACTTCCGGCTATGATTTACTCTCCTTCCTTGATGCATATTCTGGGTACCATCAGATATTCATGGCCAAGGAGGATGAAGAGAAAACCGCATTCATTACTCCATTTGGCATATACTGCTTTGTGCGTATGCCTTTCGGATTAAAGAGTGCTGGTTCGACATTTGTAAGAGCAGTCCAGATTGGTTTTGAGCCCCAGCTGCACAGGAATGTGGAAGCATATATGGACAATATAGTGGTCAAAACCAAGGACAAATCAACCCTCATCCAAGATTTAGAAGAAACATTTGCAAATTTGCGCAAGATCAATTTGAAGCTCAACCCCGAGAAGTGTGTATTTGGCGTTCCATCCGGCAAACTTCTCGGGTTCTTTGTATCTCAACGTGGAATCGAAGCAAATCCCGACAAAATCAAAGCAATTGAACAGATTCAAGCACCAAAAAGCGTCAAAGATGTGCGGCGTCTTGCCGGCTGTGTTGCTGCCTTAAGTAGGCTCATTTCAAAATCTGTTGAGCGTGCCCTGTCGTTTTTCAAGATTTTGAAAAAGCCAGGTCCAATGAAATGGACTCCGGAAGCGGAGGCCGTGCTGCAGGATTGGAAAAGATACCTCTCTTCTGCGCCAACACTAGTTGCGCCTAAACCACAAGAGCCGTTGCTGCTATATCTAGCGGCAACAAATCAAGTGGTCAGTGCTGCATTAGTGGCACAGAGGGAAGTCGACGACGAAGAAGCAGCAGCGGCAAGCCCGTCCAACGACAAGCCAGAATCTTCTCCGGCAAGATCTGATGCCGACAAGTCAGAAACAGCGCAAGCAAATGAAGCTAACCAACAAATGGTGCCAAAGAAGAAAGTGGTGCAGCGGCCGGTTTATTTTGTTAGTTCCCTCCTGCAGGGGGCTAAGTCAAGGTATTCTGGTGTGCAGAAGTTGCTTTTCGGCCTTCTTATGGCCTCGAGAAAGCTGCGTCACTACTTCCAAGCACATGAGATTACTGTCGTCACTCGCTTCCCGTTGCAGCGTATTTTGAGAAATCCAGATGCAACTGGCAGGATAGTGGAGTGGGCGTTGGAACTGTCGAGCTTTGCACTCAAGTATGAGAGCACTTCAACTATTCAGATCAGAGCCTTGGCGGAGTTCATTGCAGAATGGATGCTAACGCAAGACGAAGAGATTCAAGAATCAGCTTTCCCCGGCAAAGAAACAATTAAGGAATGGATTATGTACTTTGACGGTGCCTTCTCGCTGCAAGGCACCGGTGCCGGAGTACTGCTTGTCGCACCCACCGGAGAGCACCTCAAGTATGTAGTTTAGATGCATTTTCCCAGGGAGAAAGCTACAAACAACACTGCTGAGTATGAAGGGCTCCTTGCCGGTCTCAGGATCGTAGTGGACCTTGGAATCAGGAAGTTGATTATCCATGGTGACTTGCAGCTTGTTGTAAAGCAAGTTAACATAGATTATCAGAGCCCGTTGATGGAAGCATATGTGGAATAAGTGAGGAAATTGGAGGAGCACTTTGACGGATTGCAAACAGAGCACATACCTCGTGCGGAAAACAGCATTGCTGATCATCTGTCAAAGTGCGCTGCTCAAAAGCTACCTGTGGAACCAGGAATTTTTGCGCTCCATTTGAATCAGCCATCAGTCACTCCATCAATGCTGGCCAGCAAAAGAAGAAAGTTGAACACCGACAAGATTTTTTCGGCAGAGCTCCCAGAAGCCACCGGCAAGAAAGTTGCCGAAAACAATGACACGCATGTCGGTGAGCGGCAGCATCCCGCAGAACTTCAAGTTCTTGCCGTTGAGGCAAGCGCTCTCACAGCGAAAGAGATGCCTTTAGTCCTTGTTGTCGAGCCACAGGCTCCGGCATGTGCACAACACATAGTTCATTTCCTTCAAATAGGAGAACTTCCCGATGAACAAGAAGAAACTGAAAAAGTAGCCCGCCAGTCAAGTATGTATCAGTTTGTGGACAACATTCTGCACAGAAAAAGACCAAATGGTGTGAAATTGAAGTGCATTTGCCGAGAAGATGGACTAAAGTTGTTGGCAGAGATACATGGAGGCATATGTGGCTCTCACATAGGATCAAGAGCGCTTGTCGGCAAAGCTTTCCGGCAAGGCTTCTATTGGCCCACTGCCTTCCAGGATGCAACTGAGCTAGTAACCAAGTTTGAAGCATGCCAGTTCCATTCAAAGAACATACATCAGCCAGCTCAAGCTCTTCAAACAATCCCTCTCTCCTGGCCTTTTTTGGTCTGGGGGCTCGATATTTTGGGCCCCTTTCCTCGTGCTACCGGGGGCTTTGAGTTCTTGTACGTCGCCATCGACAAGTTCACAAAGTGGCCCGAAGTTGAGCCAGTGAGGAAGGTGACAGCGCAGTCAGCCGTCAAGTTCTTCAAAGGACTAGTTTGCCATTTTGGGGTTCCTAACAGAATCATCACCGACAACGGCACTCAGTTCACAAGCCGCACCTTCATGCAGTACATCCAAGACCTTGGAAGCAAGATCTGTTTTGCCTCTATCGCTCACCCGAGAAGCAATGGACAGGCAGAACGGATGAATGCCGAAGTGTTGTGTGGTCTCAAGACAAGAACCTTTGACAGACTGCGCAAATGTGGAAGACGCTGGATTGATGAGTTGCCGGCAGTTCTTTGGTCACTCAGGACGACACCAAATCGAGCTACCGGCCAAACACCCTTCTCCCAAGTCTATGGTGCAGAAGCGGTGCTCCCCACAGAACTCACATACGGGTCGCCTCGAGTGCTCGCCTATGATGAGGCAGAGCAAGAGCAGCTGTGGCAAGATGACGCAACGCTCCTTGAGGAAGATCGTCTCCGGGCGGCTGTGCGAGCTGCACACTACCAGCAAGCCTTGCGCCGCTATCACAGCTGCAAAGTGCATGCCCAGAGCCTTGAGGAAGGCGACCTTGTTCTTCGGCGCATTCAGTCCGCCAAGGGATCAAACAAGTTGACGCCGAAGTGGGAAGGCCCTTATCGGGTAGCACGGGTCACCAGACCTGGCGCAGTCCGTCTGGAGACCGAAGATGGCATTCAGGTGCAAAATTCATGGAATATTGAACATCTTCGCAAGTTCTACCCATGAGGCGCAGTTGCCGGGCTTCCCGGCAACCCCATTTGTACAAGCTTTGTCGGCAAGACTTGTAACCCTTTGTACAAAGCCAGGCACAGATCCTGTGCATATGTGAATAAAGCTAAGTGTTTTACAATTTTTGGTGCATTTTTCTTTATGTATGAATGCATGTAATGTTGTGGTTAAACTTTGACTTGTATGAAATGATTGATGAACCGCCAAGGTTTCCAAACCACTCTTTTCTCTTCTTTCTTTTTCTCAAAGGATAGAAGGATTCCTCGCGTGCAAGTTTCCCGGGGGGAGTGACAATGGGGATACCACTTAATAGAGTTCAAGTGATCGTTTTATATGACAAGAAAAACACTACAAGGAAAAGCTAAGTTGAAAAACTTTGAAACAATTTCCTTGTTGCATTTGTAATTTTCCCTTGAACGATTCTGTGTTTGTATGAGAAACCTGCACGCGAAGGAACCTTGTCATGATCAGTTGCGCTCTTATTTTGTTTCGAGTCCGCTCAACAATCTCAGTAGCTGCATTGAGAACGATAAGGGAGAAATCGCCGGCAGCGACACAACCGGCAGGCTGCAAAGGATCCATTCCTCAAGCGCTCGCGGCAAGTACGCGCGTCGGCAAGTTTCCGGTACGCGTAGGGTGCAAGAAATCATACAAAGGCAAAACAAAATAAGGGAGATAGCATACATTCAATCATCAGCATAAGTTATATTACATCTCAAAACCAGCACAGATTTAATGTACCTTTTACATAACAGCACTATGCTGAATGCAACGGCAAGCTTAATCTTGGTGGTCGCCTTGAACCCGAGGAACGTTGAGGACCTTGTCGGCAAGAGGGGCAACAATCTTGTCGATGGCAGTAACATCAGTGTTCTTCGGCAACCTCCTGAAGATCTCGGAGAGATCAAGATCAGGGTGGCGATACGCAAGTTTGAGCAGCACCTTGTATACAACTTCACGCGTGCACTTCCGGGATTCATCAGCAAACGCGGCAGACCTAACTTCGTTTTACGTCTTCAAGGCATCAATAAGGCCCTCGAAGAACTTGGTCAGTCTAACGCTGTTGGCCTCCTTGTCGTTGACGGTGAAGCTCCAGCTCTTCATGTCCATAACGGCAATCTGGGAAGTGATGCGCTCAGCGGCATTGACAAGCCTGCCGGTCCAGAGGGAAAGGTTATTGTGCAGTTGAGTGTAATTGTTCTCAGCATCCTTTTTCAAGGCCTCCTCCTTTTCCAGTCTCTCCGTCAAGGCTCTTTCCCTTTCTTTGGCGGATTCTAAATCTGAAACCAAAGTGGCCATTGAGACTTCTGATCTTCAATTGTCTTGGCGACGGCATCAAGATCTTGATTCTTAGACGACAGCTGCGTCTGCAGGTCCCCTAGAGTGCGGGCTGCCTTCAGTGCTTCATTCTTAAGAGTCTCGACTTCTTTATTGCTACCGGCAAGGTCTTCTTTTAGTTTGTGTGGGATTGAGGAGATAGGTCTAGAGGGGGGGTGAATAGACACTTAACCAACCAAAGGTGCAGTTTTTAGTTTCTCTTCAAACTTAGGCAGATTTTGGCACAAGTTAAGATAACACCAATACTTTCTACACATGCATATCTAGAGATTAAGCAGCGGAAATAGTAAAGCATGCAAGTGGATGGAAAGTAAAGGGGTAGAGTATGGTAGATCAAACTCAATGAAGACACGGTGGTTTTTGGCGTGGTTCCGATAGGTGGTGCTATCGTACGTCCACGTTGATGGAGACTTTAACCCACGAAGGGTAACGGCTCCACGAGTCCACGGAGGGTTCCACCCACAAAGGGTCCACGAAGAAGCAACCTTGTCTATCCCACCATGGCTTACATCCACGAAGGACTAGCCTCACTCGGGTAGATCTTCACGAAGTAGGCGATCTCCTTGCCCTTACAAACTCCTTGGTTCAACTCCACATCATGTCGGAGGCTCCCAAGCGACACCTAACCAATCTAGGAGACACCACTCTCCAAAAGGTAATAGACGGTGTGTTGATGATGAACTCCTTGCTCTTGTGCTTCAAATGATAGTCTCCCCAACACTCAAACAACTCCTCACAGATTTGGCTATGGTGGAAGAAGGATTTGAGTGGAAAGCAACTTGGGAAAGGCTAGAAATCAAGGTTCAAATGGTAGGATTGGAATCTCTTGATCTCAACACATGAGTAGGTGGTTCTCTTTCAGAAAATGTATGGTGGAAGTGTAGGCACGTTCTGATGGCTCTCTTCACAGAGGAAGAAGGGGTGGAGGGGTATAAATAGCCTCCACACAAAATCCAACTGTTACACACTTTTGACCCAACTCGGTGGCACCGATCAGAAATCTCGGTGGCACCGACCTGTGTAAAAGATATGAACATTAGGAATCTCGGTGGGACCGACTGGAACAACTCGGATGGACCGATGTGCAATGATTGGGGCAAACCTCATCTCGGTGGCACCGATTGTATCAACTCAGTGGGACTGAAGTGAAGCAATAAGGCAACAGAGAGTTAGCAAGCCATCTCGGTGAGACCGATTTGCAAAACTCGGTGGGACCAAAATAATTGCAAACAATTACAGAGAGTTGGCAAGGCCATCTCGGTGGGACCGAGATCCATATCGGTGGATCCAGTTTTTTAGGGTTTGGCAGTGGCTAAGTCCATATGAACTCGGTGGCTCCGGATAGGAAATTTCGGTGGGGCTGAGTTGGAATGTAGGGTTTGGACATATTTGGATGGAAAAGTGTTTGAGGATTTTGGAGCAATGTCACTAAGCACTTGAGCAAAAAGATCATTAAGCAGCACCTCATCCCCTTTTAATAGTATTGGCTTTCCTATGGACTCAATGTGATCTTGGATCACTAAACCAAAAATGTAGAGTCTTGAGCTTTTGCCAATCTATGTCCTTAGCATTTTGAAGGGTTCACATCTCCTTGTCCTTGCCACGCCTTTGTTGAACTTGTCTAAAATTCACTAGATAGAGGCATTAGTCCAACAACATGTATGTTGGCATAAATTACCAAAACCACCCAGGGAGCAAATGTGCTTTCAATCTCCCCTTTTTGGTAATTGATGACAACATACATCAAAGCTTCAAATAAAGATTTAGCAGAAGTTTGTATGAAAGCTTTGAAGAAAACATGTAACATGTATGAGCTCCCCCTAACGATGTGCATATAGAATCATGATATTACATGGGAAATAGAGGCACAATTGTAAGGAAATATACATGCAACATGTATCTTGGCTACATGCATCAGAGCAATATATATGACATTTAGATATCCATATGTTCATGATTATCTTCTTGCAAACAATATATACTAGCAAGAGGTCATCATGTACATGGGTGTGACGCATATACTTACCTTGACGTTCTTGATCAAGTACCTGAAGAAATACACTTGAGAAAACAAGGTTAGATAACACAAGATAAATTCTTCAAGAAAAGACACAAGATCATCAAGAAACCAAGATTGGGATGACATGTAGAAGAGAATATCACTAGGTGAATACTTCTTTGAAGCAGACATGTCCCCAAAAGAAAGAAATAGTTGTCTCCCCTTAAAGAAATTCCTCTCCCCCTGAATCTGACATAGGATATTGGGAGCAGGTAGGGTGAGAAAACTAAAACAACCAAGAAAAACTGATCATGTTTCTCCCCTCTTAGAAACATGTAACATTCTCTCCTCTTGTAAGGTGCATCTTTCTCTCTTCCCTTTTTACAAAGAAGAGCTTGTAAATAAGCTTTGATGTATTCCTCTCTCCCCCTTTGACATCAATTTCCAAGAAGGGACTTCAAGGTTATTGGTCAAGTGAGTATGGTCCTTGAGAAACACAGCTAGCCATGAAGTGGCTCTAGATGCAAGTAGAGGATAAGAATCATTGAGTGGAGCTGGAGCAGAAAATCTCAGAAAATATTTGACAGAAAACTCCTTAGAGCAGCCAAGTCAGTGACTCCGAGTTGAATCAATTCGGTGGAACCGAGTTTGGTGCAAAGGAACTTTTTGTCATCTCACAAAGATTTGCAAAGATTTGCAAAGAATTAACTGCGAGTCTAGCTAAGAGAAAGGAAACTCAGGAAAGAAAAGAAAGAAAGAAAGAAATATCTAGATGAAGGTTTTTTTTTTTAAAACTTCATCTAGAGGGGTCGGCGACTAGGTCACCTATATTAGAGTATATTGACTTAGGAGTCAAGTGAGAACACTTGCTCATAGGTCATACTCATCGTTTAAGCTCAAAATGGGGTTGGCATTTTGTTTTAAGCATTTCAATGTATTCACATCTTGTTGAGTTGCTTTAGCTCATGTCTTTGAGTAAAGCTTCTCTAAGGTGTGAGAACTTACATTGGGATTTGGAGGTGATGTCCACCATGTAGTTGAACTTGAAGTGGATGCTCATGATTTGAAGTTGGGAGCGATCCTATCATTTGTAGTTCATCTTCCTACATGGGTTATATTTGCAAGGAACAACATGTATATCCAAATTGACAAGAATGAAGCATAACTCAAAAGTTGTCAAAGGGTATATTTAGGTTGTCTCGTTCCTTGTTCCACCAACAATTGTTGATACTTGAGTTATACAAGATTGCTCATGATAAGAGTGAGATGCAATCTTGTGACATGAAGCTTGTCCAAGTACCTACAAAAGGTTAAATATAATACAAGGGAGCAAAATGTCCAAGATATAAAAATGATCAAGGAGGTATCATGGATTAGTCAAGAATGCTCATGCCCTTGTATGCATCCACATGAACCTCTAGTTCACGTTTGAAGCATCAATGATGTTCAACTCACTCCTCAAGTGACAAAACACCTTTTCATCAAGGGGTTTGGTAAAGATGTCCGCCAATTGCTTGTCGGTACGAACATGTTTAAGGTCAATGTCACCTTTCTCAACATGATCTCGAATGAAGTGGTGACGAACCTCAATATGCTTAGTTCGAGAATGTTGCACGAGATTGTCTGCAGTCTTAATAGCACTCTCATTGTCACATAGTAGTGGTACATGTCTCACATGCACACCATAATCTTTAAGAGTTTGTGTCATCCATAGTAATTGAGCACAACATGATCCCGTGGCAATGTATTCCGCTTCAGCGGTAGATAGAGATACCGAGTTTTGTTTCTTGGAGGACCAAGACACAAGAGATCTACCAAGAAATTGACATGTACCCGAAGTGGATTTTCTGTCTACCTTGTCTCCGGCATAGTCCGAATTGGAATAGCCAACAATATTAAAAGAAGATCCTTTGGGATACCAAATGCCAAAGTTTGGTGTATGTAACAAGTATCTCACAATTATTTTCACCGCCTTAAGGTGACACTCTTTTGGTGCCACTTGGTATCGTGCACACATACACACACTTAGCATAATGTCGGGACGGGAGGCACATAGATATAGCAATGAACCAATCATAGATCGATAAACCTTTTGATCAACCGGTTTGCCATCCTTGGTCAAGTCAAGATGTCCACTCGTGGGCATTTTAGTTTTCATACCTTTACTTTCTTGCATGTTGAACTTCTTGAATAAGTCATTGGTGTACTTTGTTTGAGAAACAAAGGTACCCTCCGTAGTTTGCTTGATTTGCAAACCAAGAAAGAATTTGAGTTCACACATCATAGACATCTCATACTTTTCCGACATCAACCTTCCAAACTTTTCACTAAAAGAGGGGTTAGTAGATCCAAAGATAATATCATCCACATAAATTTGGCATACAAACAATTCTCCATTAACCCTCTTAGTAAACAAAGTTGAATCAATCTTCCCAATTTCAAAACCTTTTTCAAGAAGAAACTTAGTCAAGCATTTGTACCAAGCTCTAGGGGCTTGTTTAAGACCATAAAGAGCTTTACGAAGCTTGTAAACATGATTAGGTTTCTTGGGATTAATAAAGCTGGGAGGTTGTTTAACATACACTTCCTCCTCAATTTCACCATTTAAGAAGGCACTTTTAATATCCATTTGGTAAAGAGTGATATCATGGTGATTGGCATAAGCAAGTAAAATGCGAATGGACTCGAGTCCAGCAATGGGGGCATAGGTCTTACCATAGTCCATACCTTCGACTTGTGTGAAACCTTGTGCTATGAGACGAGCTTTGTTGCGTACAACTTGTCCATCTTCATCTTGCTTATTCCGAAACACCCATTTGGTTCCAAAGATGTTTTGCTCATCTTTAGGCTTCTCAACCAATGTCCAAACTTGGTTCCTCTCAAAGTTGTGTAGCTCCTCAGGCATTGCATTCACCCAATCGAGGTCCTTGAGAGCTTCTTCTACCTTCAAGGGTTCAACACTAGAGATGAATGAGTAATGCTCACAAAAGTTAGCTAAACAAGAGTTAGAGCGAGTGATTCTCCCGGATTGGATATCTCCAAGTATGTGTTCAATGGGATGATTCTTGTCGATTCTTGCTCTAACTCGAGGTAGCTTTTGCTTAGGTTGTGGTGAGGCTTCCTCATCATCATCTTCTTCTTCTTCGTTGGTGTTATCGTTGTTCGCTTGTGGAGGTGGAGAAGGAGGTTGAGGTGGATCATCTTGTTGCACTTCCTCATTCCCTTCATCTTGTCATGTACCACTTGTGGATGCCTCCATATCAACTTGTTGTTCACCTTGATGTGAAGTTGGGGCTTCCACTTGAATAGACGAGGTACTCTCCTTCACTTCCACGGGGCGAATCTTGCCAATGGACAAGTCTTGGATTGCTTTCGATGGTTCTTGATCTCCTACATCAATTGGCAATTGCTCAACATGCGAGCCATTAGTCTCATCAAACTTCACATCTATCGTCTCTTCAACTTTTTGAGTGAAGTTGTTGTAGACACGGTAAGTGTGAGAGTTCGATCCATAACCAAGTAGAAAACCTTCATGAGATTTAGGAGCAAACTTTGAACAACGATGCTTATCAAGAATGTAACATTTTGAGCCAAATACTCAAAAGTATCCAACTTGTGGTTTGTTACCGGTGAGTACTTCATACGCCGTTTTACCAAGAAGCTTGTGAAGATAGAGTCGATTTGTAGAATGACAAGCCGTTTCAACCGCTTCCGCCCAAAAGTGTTTTGGCGTCTTGTATTCATCAAGCATTGTTCTTGCCATCTCAATAAGAGTCTGGTTCTTCCTCTCAACAACTCCATTTTGTTGAGGTGTGTACGTAGCCGATAACTCATGTGAAATGCCTTCTTCATCAAGAAAGGTATCCACATTGGCGTTCTTGAACTCCGTTCCATTGTCACTCCGAACCTTCTTGATCTTCACTTCAAATTGATTTTGGGCCTTTCTTGCGAAGTTCTTGAAGATCTTTTGTACCTGCGATTTGTCATCGAGAAATAACACCCACGTAAATCTGGAAAAATCATCAACAATGACCAAACCGAAAGAGTTACCACCAAGACTCTTATAGGAGTTGGGACCAAAAAGATCCATATGAAGTAGCTCGAGTGGTCTCCTCGTGGTCATAATGTTCTTCACGGGATGGCTTCCTCCAACTTGTTTTCCTGCCTGACAAGCACTACAAAGTCGATCCTTGTCAAATATAACATCTTTTACCCCAAGGATATGATCTCCTTTAACAAGTTTATCAAGGTTACGCATGCCAACATGTCCAAGCCTTCTATGCCATAACCAACCTTTAGAAGATTTATCTATTAAACATGTCCGAGGTTGGGCTCTCTTAGTGAAATCAACAATGTATAGATCACCTCTACGAATGCCGGTAAAGACCATCTTATGATTATCTCGACGAAACACTTGGCAATCTACTTCGGTAAATAGAACATTGAAACCAAAATCGGCTAGTCTAGATACGGAAAGAAGATTGTAACCAAGAGATTCAACAAGCATAACATTTTGAATGGAGCTATCATTGGATATGGCCACCTTACCAAGGCCAAGTACCTTACCCTTGGAGTTATCTCCAAAAGTCACATACTTGCATGGACCATCATTTTTAGCAAGCGCACGAAACATGTCTCTATCTCCGGTCATGTGATCGGTACATGCACTATCAAGAATCCACTCTTTTCCTCCGACTATGTAATCTCGAAGATTTGCCATAAGACTAAGATTCCTCATGGTCTTCTCAAATTCAATATCAAATTCTTCGTCCTCATCATAATAGCCATGCTCAACATTATCATCATCAGCATGTATATGATCATCACCTAGGGCAATGAATTCATTAGTTTCATGATCATGACAATGTTCAAGTTTATGAATTCTAATAGCTTCCGTGACAATGTTACTAATAGTTCCAATATCTCCTTTAGCACGCATAAGGTCATGAAGCTCAAACAAGCAATCATCAAAGTTAGGATCACTAGGACTCATCTTGTGAAAAGCAATAGTCTTATGAAGAATCTCATCCAGATTCTTTAAAGAGTAATCGGGATATCGCTTTTCCAAGTCATGCCATAGGGTATAAGCACACTCAAAGTTTTGCATACAACGAAGCACAGTTTTAGGTAATCCTCTAATGATAAGATTGACGGTTCTAAGATTACGAAGCATGTCAATTTCCTCTTCATGAGTAGGATGCAAGGGATCAATAGGGGGTACATAAGGATTATGAATATACTTGCTCAAGTTGAATTCATCAAAGATAACAAGCATCTCATTCTTCCAAACGTTGTAATACTCCCCATTGAGAATAGGCACTCTACGTCTAAGACTCCCCAAAGTAGACACATCCATCTCCCTCCAATGGTGATTAAATCAAAGCAATGGAGACCAATGCTCGGATACCAATTGGGGGATCGAGGAGATAGGTCTAGAGGGGGGGGGTGAATAGACACTTAACCAACCAAAGGAGCAGTTTTTAGTTTCTCTTGGAACTTCGGCAGATTTTGGCACAAGTTAAGATAACACCAATACTTTCTACACATGCATATCTAGAGATTGAGCAGCGGAAATAGTAAAGCATGCAAGTGGATGGAAAGTAAAGGGGTAGAGTATGGTAGATCAAATGCAATGAAGACACAGTGGTTTTTGGCATGGTTCCAATAGGTGGTGCTACCGTACGTCCACGTTGATGGAAACTTCAACTCACGAAGGGTAACGGCTGCACGAGTCCATGAAGGGCTCCACCCACAAAGGGTCCACGAAGAAGCAACCTTGTCTATCCCACCATGGCTTACGTCCAAGAAGGACTAGCCTCACTCGGGTAGATCTTCATGAAGTAGGCGACCTCCTTGCCCTTACAAACTCCTTGGTTCAACTCCACATCATGTCGGAGGCTCCCAAGCGACACCTAACCAATCTAGGAGACACCACTCTCCAAAAGGTAATAGACGGTGTGTTGATGATGAACTCCTTGCTCTTGTGCTTCAAATGATAGTCTCCCCAACACTCAAACAATTCCTCATAGATTTGGCTATGGTGGAAGAAGGATTTGAGTGGAAAGCAACTTGGGGAAGGATAGAAATCAAGGTTCAAATGGTAGGATTGGAATCTCTTGATCTCAACACATGAGTAGGTGGTTCTCTTTCAGAAAATGTATGGTGGAAGTGTAGGCACGTTCTGATGGCTCTCTTCACAGAGGAAGAAGGGGTGGAGGGGTATAAATAGCCTCCACACAAAATCCAACCATTACACAGTTTTGACCCAACTCGGTGGCACCGATCAGAAATCTCGGTGGCACCGACCTGTGTAAAAGATATGAACGTTAGGAAACTCGGTGGGACCGACTGGAACAACTCGGATGGACCGATGTGCAATGGTTAGGGCAAACCTCGTCTCGGTGGCACCGATTACATTAACTCGGTGGGACCGAAGTGAAGCAATAAGGCAACAGAGAGTGAGCAAGCCATCTCGGTGAGACCGATTTGCAAAACTCGGTGGGATCGAAATAATTGCAAACAATTACAGAGAGTTGGTAAGGCCATCTCGGTGGGACCGAGATCCATATCGGTGGATCCGATTTGTTAGGGTTTGGCAGTGGCTAAGTCCAGATGAACTCGGTGGCTCCGGATAGGAAATTTCGGTGGGGCCGAGTTGGAATGTAGGGTTTGGACATATTTGGATGGAGAAAGTGTTTGAGGATTTTGGAGCAATGTCACTAAGCACTTGAGCAAAAAGATCATTAAGCAGCACCTCATCCCCTTTTAATAGTATTGGCTTTCCTATGGACTCAATGTGATCTTGGATCACTAAACCAAAAATGTAGATTCTTGAGCTTTTGCCAATCTATGTCCTTAGCATTTTGAAGGGTTCACATCTCCTTGTCCTTGCCACGCCTTTGTTGAACTTGTCTAAAATTCACTAGATAGAGGCATTAGTCCAACAACATGTATGTCGGGGATATAAGCCGCTGGTATAACCCACCTGTTCAGGGCTGGGTTACTGATTGGCGGCTTAAAGGATAAAGGACGCAACATTCAACGATCAAGCGGCCCATCAGGCGACTCATGAAGCAGGCCGGGTTAGGGCCCAATAGTTGAGGCGGTGGTTAATCCAAGGACGTGATATGTTTTCCTTTCTTGAGGAGGACGATAAGTAGGAAATAGACTAGATCACGGGTCATGTTACGACCTGGACTCTGTTGTAAAACCCTGGGCCTCAACCTGTATATAAAGGCGAGCCCCTGAGGCGGAAAAGACTAAGTAACAAGCTCTCGAGTACTAGGTTAGCCAAGTTGCACCCTTGTAATGGAGATCATCATCATCAATACAAACAAAGCAGGACGTAGGCTTTTACCCCCACCATGAAGGGCCGAACCTGGGTAAAATCTTGTCTCTCGATTCCGATCAACCCCGTTCAAGTTACCACCTAGCTGCGATGGCCTCACGACTAAGTCCTTTCACGAGGACATCTGCCGTGACAAAACCACGACAGTTGGCGCCCACCGTGGGGCAATCGCTTGGTGGTGTTGAGTACTTGAAGGGAACTCCCGCAGGAATCGAGGGATACGTGATCGGCCGCATGACCAAGAGTCGCTGCGGCAGGCTCTACATCGACGATTCAGGCTGGGCCCCCGAGGCCGACTCAATCGAGTACGGGTACCGGGTCCCCTTCGGCAACATCCACGTCTTCATCGGCAAAACCAGCGGATCTGAACCCGAGCCGGACATCTGCACCGACATCGTCGAGCCGGCTCTGTCAGGCCCATTTCTGGGATAAATCACAGAATGGCCTCAAGTCATACCAGCCCCAAGATCAACTGGTAGACTTCCTTGATATAGATAACCAGTACAAATATAATATTACACAGGGTTGAGTCAGAGTGCTCAACAAATTATTACAAACTTGCCAACATACTTCGGTGGTGGAATAAAATAGTGGTGTGGGGTGGATAACACTGGTACAATAAAATAAAGTCAAGCGTCAGTGTGAGGCTTGGCTATTTTATTGGTGTAGCGGAAACACAGTGGATGATACAGGTGGTAGACTCCAAGATCACAGGTTGACTGACTGGGAAAACCTCTAAGCGTCGGGCTCGCTAGCGCAATCTTCCTCCACAAGCTCATCCTCCTCCAGGTCTGGCCACATTAAAAGCCAGGGACAAGCCTGTCAGTACGTTGGAATGTACTCGCAAACATTATGAACAAAAGATATACCGAATGCTTATGCTCATGATGGAATTAAATGATATGCTCATGCTGGAATAAATGATATGCATATGCTGGATTAAAATGATATGTATATGTTGGCTGAAATTCAATTAAGGCATGATAAATATTAGCATGTGCGGAAAAATTAAATGTTATTGACAGACCAAAATATAAAGTGGAGAATCGGGTGAGACAGGACTGCCCGAGAATCCAAAAGAAATGCCAAACGGGTGTCTTAAAGAGAATCGGACGAGACAGGACCATCCGAGACCCAAGCGACGCCACGAGAGGTCTTGAAAAGAAATGCCAGTCGGGTGTCTAAAAGTGACGCCACAGTAGGTCTTGAAAAGAAATGCCAAATGGGTGTCTAAAAGAGAATCGGACGAGATAGGACCATCCAAGACTCAAGCGACGCCACGAGAGGTCTTGAAAAGAAATGCCAAATGGGTGTCTACAAGAGAGTCGGACGAGACAGGACCATCCGAGACTCGAGAGACGCCACGTAAGGTCTTGAAAGAAATAAAGTTGAGTGTCCGGGGTAGCCTAGCCAGCCCCTGAGGCACTCAGGAAAAAATAAAATAACAGAAACGGGTTAGTCCACAATAATATTTATGCTTGCAACAATAATATGCATAACAATAATATTCATGATAACGAAATATCCATGACAGCATTAGTGGTGACAATAATTATCCTGCAAAATAATTTATGCTCAATTTTGATTATTTCCTCCGAAGACCGACACCGGGACCGACACTTGACCCTCCCCAGCTAACGTCCTTGACCGCGGACACGGCTATTTGAATAGATATAACTCTACATAGGGTGTACTCTTTACCCACGTGTATGAGATTTCTTTAGTCAGCACCGTGACGTTGGCTAATTCCCATTACGGTCTTTGGGCTGAAAACACGCCTGACTAGCACACACCAGATTAACTTTCCGGATGCCAGGAATCACCCAATGCATCGTTCAAGAAAAACTCTAAGTCGGGGAGACTACAATCTCGAATAGCATGGGATCACTATTTATACGCATGGATTACAAGGGGTGCCCCCCTCTCGGCCCAGCCGGAAACACCCATGCCCCCTGACCTGATGACGGGATTTAGTCCATGGCCATGGAAACCCTCATCATGGCCCTCTATGTGGTGTGTACACGGACAGGGGTTAGCAACTTACTGAACCATACTTCCCTCGCGGGAAGACCCGAGGCAGCACGGTGTTTAGCTAGGTGTGACAGAACAAGACTCGATCTAGGTCGACTCAGGAGGTGTTGTTATTATTATGACCGGCATGTCCCACATGCCACGGTGACACCGTCGTGTCACAACGAGACCGTGCTCACCAGCACGTCCAAGTCAGGAGCTGCACTCCTAGTGCTCACAGCCTTTCCCCTTGTCAGATGCTTGAGTGAAGTGCAAGTCATGCACAAGAAATAATATGACCATGCATGCATGCACTTGCGATAAACTACACATACGGTGCAATTTCAACCGATGCAACCATGCAATGCAAATGCAAATGCAATCACCATATCCCAAGTTCAAAATGCTTGCCTTGTCCAAAGTAGTCAGAAGGAGAACACTCAAAATTCCCGGCAAAGTTCCCCTCTTCTTTTTCTGAAAAATTCAAATTCAAACTCCAATCAAAAATTTGTTAACAGTACCAAAAATTGTCTCAAAATATTTTTAAATAAATACTAAAAAAACTAGAGAGAAAAATAAGAATTTCAAAAAAACATTCAACTCAATCAGAGTTGTAGTTTAAAAGTTATTCAACTTTTAAACTCAGGGGTTTTTCTGTAAAAATTCCAGTCCCTGTGCGTTTATAAAGAAAATGCTTCGGGAGAGAATACGCTTCCCAGCGTGGAAAGCGTAAAACAAAGAATACGCTTTCGGTTTAAAAACAGAAAAAAAGAAAAATGCTTCGGGCGTTATACGCCTTTCAGCAGAGAAGGCGTAAACCAGAGAATACGCTTTCTGTTTTAAACGGAAAAAATAAAACGCTGACGGGTGGGGTCCACCCGTCAGGTTTAAATTCGAAAGCGCTCGCGCGCGTGCACAGAGGGCGGCGATGATCGCCGGGGTTTTGGGAGGCGGCGATGATCGGGATGTGTTCAGGGTGGAACTCCGCGTCGATGGGTGGTGGTGGTGGTCGCGGGCGAGCACTTGAACGGCGGCGAGGTTGATGGCGGCGGACGATGTTCCGGGTGTGATCGGAACTCACCGGAGAGAGCTCGGGTGGTGAAATTGGAGCGCGGAATCGAAGTATGGGTGTGATTTGAGGTTACTGGCAAAGTTTGAAGGGTGCAGATGGAGTATCAGCGTCGTGGTGATCGGGGAGGGAGGCGGCGGCTCGGTGGCCGGAGACAGGGAAGAAGACCCTCTCGGGGTCAGGTGAGAGGCTTGGCGGTCGATTGAGATGGTGTGGAGGTGGTACGAGGAGAGCATGGAGCTCGCGAGGTGCTATTTATAGGCGATCGGGGAAGCCAGTGGCTTGCGGCTGATGCCGGAATTTATTTCCGCCGGCGAGGTAGGTTAGGAGCGGTGGTGAGGTGCGGTGAATGATCCAGGAGGGTTGACGGAGTACTCCCGAAGCTTTAGCGCGGACGGGAACGAGCACTGCGGCCTTATCCACGGCGAGGTCGGTGTACGGGTGCGGCGGCGGCATCCGGCTCCGGCGACTGCCAGTGGGGCCCTGGGCGGCTTGGACGGTGCTCTGGTGTCGCGGGGAGGCGCCGCGTGGGGGAGATTAGGTGGAGGGAGCAGTAGGAGGAGCAATGAAGATGGCGGGCGCCGTCGAGCCGATCCGCTCGGGTTGCCACGGATGAGCTCGGTGTTAGCTGCACCGGCCAGCTACTGTTCCGTCGGTGGAGTTACTGACCAGAGGGTTTTACGGCGGCTCAATGATGAGGTGAGGAGGTGTGGATGAGAAGGAGAGCGATGGAGTGAACTATACGGCACCGATCGCCTCTGCCACTGAACTAGGTTCAGTTAACTGAATTTTATTCAGTGATGAACAGTGCGCATACCAGGTGTATGATGAAATGACAGAGAGGTCTAGGCATTTTAGGAATTTTAGGGAATTTTTGTGGTGAAGTGTTTTTGCAAATAAGAGAGCTTGACAAAGTTTCAGAATTTTTGGAGCTATTAAAAATAGGTTTGTATCAAAAATATTGTTTTTGGTCCAAATTTGAATTGAATGGCATTTGAAAATTTTGAACTATGGGACCCAATGTTTCTGGTGAAATGGGTTATGGGTACTGCCTAGTTGTTGGGGAAATTTTGGTGGAGGCAGAAGAATCACAGAACATATGGTTCCTTTGTAATTCCAAGAAACTAAGAATAATATAAATTCCAACTTTGGAATTTATAAAATATGAGAAAAAATATTTTTGTGGAGGGGAGAGGTGGTGGATACTGTCCTAGGATGTGAGAATGACTTGAGGGATAATTTAGAATGACAGAATAAATTATTGAGAGAATTTAGAAGAGCTAGAAGAAGTGAAATGGCCATTTTTATGGAATAGTTTTAATATTCCAGAAATTTTTCTAAAGAGAAAATATTTTTTTATCTCCCAAAATAATTACCATGTAATAAACCATCCAAAACAGAACCATTTAAAAATTTGGAACCCAATTAAAATAAAAATGGTTTTTAGAACAGAAGAAAGAGAAGAAGAAATTAGGGCCAAAATAACTCAAAGTATTTTCTTTTTAAAAAAAATAAAAATCCAGAGAGAAAATTTTGGGGTGTTACAACACCTACCCCCCTTAAGAAAAATCTCGTCCCCGAGATTTCAGCTGTCCCTCAAACAGGTACGGATATTCAGCCCTCAGGTGATCCTCTCTTTCCCACGTTGTTTCTTCCTCGGTGTGATTACTCCACTAAACCTTGTAAAGTTTTATCACATTCTGCCGGGTTCTCCGTTCAGACTCCTTAGCTGTGAAATGTGAAACATATCATGAACATCCGATAAGTCTACGGGTAAGTCCAGTTGGTAGGCAACCTTGCCTCTCCTTGCAATTATTCTAAACGGTCCAACAAATCTCGGTGCCAATTTTCCTTTGACCTTAAACCTCTGTAATCAATACTTAACCTCAGGGTACCATTTCTTAGCAAATAAAACTGGCGATCCCCATGGTGATGAGCTGGGTCGAACATAACCTTTTTCCATTAATTCCTTAATTTGTTTCCTTAGCTCAGCCAATTCTGTTGGGGCCATACTATAAGGCTTCTTGTATATGGGTGCTGTTCCGGGTGCTAGCTCAATAACTAATTTAATTTCACGGTCAAGTGGCATGCCTGGTAACTCCTCAGGAAATACGTCGGGGTATTCGCACACCACAGGAACCTTGCTCAACTCTGTCGTATCCACTTGATTTAATTTTCCCTGTGAAGTAGAAATCTTCCTTGTGCCAAATTTTATTGTCTTCCTTTGACAATTTGTGAGAGTCATTGTACGGGTGTAGCAGTCTATAAAACCTTTATTTGTGGTCAACCAGTCCATTCCCAAAATAACGTCCAGATCGACTGCTTCCAGTACAATGAGATTGTCTAGAAACTTCATTCCTTTGATTTCAATATTCACATCCTTGCAGTACCATTGAGTGCTTTGCTTCGATCCCGGGGACTGTATAACCATTGAATTTTGCAAATGCGAAAACGAAAACTGATTCTTCGAAGCAAATCTTTTAGAAATGCACGAATGGGAAGTTCCAGAATCAAACAGACCTGTAGCATTAATTGTGTTAACAGGGAACGTACCAAACACGATGTCCGGTGCGTTTTGTGCTTCCTCAAAGGTCACGTGATTCACCTATCCCTTCCTTTGGTTGTTGTTGGGGTTGCTATGCCGTGGGGCTGCATTAACATTGCGGCCATTGTTGTTGGGCTTCGGAACATTATTGTTGTTCCCCTATTTTGGGCATTGCCTGGCAAAATGCCCTTCTTCACCACAGGCATAACAGGTAATGCCAGGATGGAACGTTGTGTCCTTAGTCCTGTTGTTGAAGATGCTGCGACTCTGCTGCGGTCATGGTGTTGGAATTGGTGGTCGGGGTGCCACAGGCCTCTGAAATTCATTCCGGGGCCTGTTGCTGCGAACCTGTACTGCCTGGGTCATACGGCGTTTGCGAATTTCATTTATGTTGCGGTGCTCATTCTCCAGAATAATGGCCTTGTCTACCAGTGCCTTGAAATCTGGAAAGGTGTGAACCACCAGTTGGCACTTGAGAGATGGAATGAGTCCATCAAGAAATTTCTCCATCTTTTTATTTTCTGTCATGTACTCATCATTTGCGTACCGGGCTAGCTAAGTAAACTGGTCCAGGTACTGAGTTACCGTGATGCCTCGTTGCTTGAGATCCTCAAACTCCCTTTTCTTCATTTTCATAATACTGTTGGGGATATGTGCTCCCCGAAAATATTCCTTGAATTGTTCCCATGTCATATTTGCTCCGTTGGGGTGAGTGTGGCATATATTTTCCCACCAAGATGCTGCTGTACCAGAAAAATAGTGTGGGGCATATAACAGCTTTTCCTGGTCCGTACACTGAGCGATGTTCAATTTCCTCTCCATATCACGCAGCCAATCATCTGCTTCCAGAGGTTCATCTGTGTGAGAGAATACAGTAGGATTGGTCCTCTGAAGCTCAGATAATTTTGACCTGTGTTGATTTTGTCCTTGGTGATTTCCCATATTGATTAAATGCAGCATCATCTCTTGGTGCTGTTGCTGACTTTGCTCGTACAAATGGCATACTTGTGAAAATGCTGAGTCGTTGCTCTGCTGACTTGTCTGTCCCTGTGTGAAATTATTTCCCATCTGTCCAAAGTTGTCCTCTGGCGGACTGGGCATGGAACGTGTCCAGGGACGATGCATTTTCTTTCTGGGGTATTTGTGTAACACCGATGAGAAAAGAAAACATATAAAGAAAGGGATTTTTTTTAAAAGACTGAAAATGATTTCCCTCCCAAAAATGTAAGTGCAGGTTATAACACACATGCAGATTTAATTTATACATGCTAGATTTAATTATAAATGCATGAGAGGCAAGCTAAAAATGTTAGTATCGACTCTATTACTAGCGTCCGTGCCTAGGGGTTTCCTACAGTCAGCCTGGCTCTGATACCAAGGTTTGTCAGGCCCATTTCTGGGATAAATCATAGAATGGCCTCAAGTCATACCAGCCCCAAGATCAACTGGTAGACTTCCTTGATATAGATAACCGGTACAAATATAATATTACACACGGTTGAGTCAGAGTGCTCAACAAATTATTACAAACTTGCCAACATACTACGGTGGTGGAATAAAACAGTGGTGTGGGGTGGATAACACTGGTACAATAAAATAAAGTCAAGCGTCAGTGTGAGGCTTGGCTATTTTATTGGTGTAGCGGAAACACAGCGGATGATACAGGTGGTAGACTCCAAGATCACAGGTTGACTGACTGGGAATACCTCTAAGCATCGGGCTCGCTAGCGCAATCTTCCTCCACAAGCTCATCCTCCTCCATCCTCCAGGTCTGGCCACATTAAAAGCCAGGGACAAGCCTGTGAGTACGTTGGAATGTACTCGCAAACATTATGAACAAAAGATATACCGAATGCATATGCTCATGATGGAATTAAATGATATGCTCATGTTGGATTAAATGATATGCATATGCTGGATTAAAATGATATGTATATGTTGGCTGAAATTCAATTAAGGCATGATAAATATTAGCATGTGCGGAAAAATAAAATGTTAGTGACAGACCAAAATATAAAGTGGAGAATCGGGCGAGAGAGGATCGCCCGAGAATCCAAAAGAAATGCCAAACAGGTGTCTAAAAGAGAATCGGACGAGACAGGACCATCCGAGACCCAAGCGACGCCACGAGAGGTCTTGAAAAGAAATGCCAGTTGGGTGTCTAAAAGTGACGCCACGGTAGGTCTTGAAAGGAAATGCCAAACGGGTGTCTAAAAGAGAATCGGACGAGACAGGACCATCCGAGATTCAAGCGACGCCACGAGAGGTCTTGAAAAGAAATGCCAAACGGGTGTCTACAAGAGAGTCGGACGAGACAGGACCATCCGAGACTCGAGAGACGCCACGTAAGGTCTTGAAAAAAATAAAGTCGAGTGTCCGGGGTAGCCTAGCCAGCCCCTGAGGCACTCAGGAAAAAATAAAATAAGAGAAACGGTTAGTCCACAATAATATTTATGCTTGCAACAATAATATGCATAACAATAATATTCATGATAATGAAATATCCATGACAGCATTAGTGGTGACAATAATTATCCTGCAAAATAATTTATGCTCAATTTTGATTATTTCCTCCGAAGACCAACACCGGGACCGACACTTGACCCTCCCCAGCTAACGTCCTTGACCGCGGACACGGCTATTCGAATAGATATAACTCTGCAGAGGGTGTACTCTTTACCCACGTGTATGAGATTTCTTTAGTCAGCACCGTGACGCTGGCTAATTCCCATTACGGTCTTTGGGCTGAAAATACGCCTCACCAGCACACACCAGATTAACTTTCCGGATGCCAGGAATCACCCAAAGCATCGTTCAAGAAAAACTCTAAGTCGGGGAGACTACAATCTCGAATAGCATGGGATCACTATTTATACGCGCGGATTACAAGGGGTGCCCCCCTCTCGGCCCAGCCGGAAACACCCATGCCCCCTGACCTGATGACGAGATTTAGTCCATGGCCATGGAAACCCTCATCATGGCCCTCTATGTGGTGTGTACACGGACAGGGGTTAGCAACTTACTGAACCATACTTCCCTCGCGGGAAGAACCGTGGCAGCACGGTGTTTAGCTAGGTGTGACGGAACAAGACTCGATCTATGTCGACTCAGGAGGTGTTGTTATTATTATGACCGGCATGTCCCACATGCCACGGTGACACCGTCTTGTCACAACGGGACCGTGTTCACCAGCACGTCCAAGTTAGGAGCTGCACTCCTAGTGCTCACAGCCTTTCCCCTTGTCAGATGCTTGAGTGAAGTGCAAGTCATGCACAAGAAATAATATGACCATGCATGCATGCACTTGCGATAAACTACACATATAGTGCAATTTCAACCGATGCAACCATGCAATGCAAATGCAAATGCAATCACCATATCCCAAGTTCAAAATGCTTGCCTTGTCCAAAGTAGTCAGAAGGAGAACACTAAAAATTCCCAACAAAGTTCCCCTCTTCTTTTTCTGAAAAATTCAAATTCAAACTCCAATCAAAAATTTGGTAACAGTACCAAAAATTGTCTCAAAATATTTTTAAACAAATACTAAAAAAACTAGAGAGAAAAATAAGAATTTCAAAAAAAGATTCAACGCAATCATAGTTATAGTTTAAAAGTTATTCAACTTTTAAACTCGGGGGTTTTTCTGTAAAAATTCTAGTCCCTGTGCGTTTATAAAGAAAACGCTTCGGGAGAGAATATGCTTCCCAGCGTGGAAAGCGTAAAACAGAGAATACGCTTTCAGTTTAAAAAAAGAAAAAAAGAAAAATGCTTCGGGCGTTATACGCCTTTCAGCAGAGAAGGCGTAAACCAGAGAATACGCTTTCTGTTTGTAACACCCCGATTTTTGGCCCTTTCTTTTTCTTTTGGATTTCTTCGAATTTTTATTTGGAATTTCTTTTTCCGTGGCTATGTGGTCTTGAAACCTGGGAAGATCTTCTCTCTTGCCACTTCCTAGTGGCTTGTCATTCTCAAATCTATCCCAAGGCCATGTCATTTCCATCTTAGCCCAACCCCAATATTTATTTCTTGGGAATATTCCTTTTTCTATTAAAGGAATAACCCTGTTTGTCCTAGGTTGTGAAGCAACCTATATTTCTGCCATTCCAAAAATTCCCACAAAATTCTCATAAATTCTTTGGACCATATGTTCCACCAATATGTCAAAACCCATCCCTTCCTAGTTCAAAAATAATTCAGGAATATTCATTTCCTATTCTGTCTAGGATGGCACTTTGTGAAGGAAGTGCTATTTATATTTTCTTGATTGCCCTCAAAAATTTGTGCACTCTTTCACATCCAAATTATTGCCACATGCCAAAATTAAGCTCCATTTGCCTAGTAAATCTTCCTCAGTAAATTCCCAAAGTTTCTGACCAGAGAGAAGCTTTGTGAAGGAAGTACTAGCTAGGCTTATCCAAATGAGTTGAAATTTTGGGAGATAATTTATATGATCAAATCATGCCTCTCCACCAAATTTCATATCCATCTAACACTCTATGTGAGCACACCTTCAAATCTTGGTTTCTGGTCACAATTTCAGTTTGTGAAGCAACTATATTTTATTTTGCTCCAAAAATTCTGAAATTAATCCAGGACCTAAGTATCCCTAAATAATGTGAGCATGCCAAAAATCACATTATTTTGCTAAACCATTTGCTCCACAAAATTCCCCCAAGTTTCTGTCCAGTATGAAGCATTGTGAAGCAAGTACCACTTTGGTGTTTCCAAATGGTATGAAATTTTTGCAGTGCCTTCATATGCCCAAATGACCCTCCTACACCAAATTTTAGCCCAACCCAAGCATCTATGTGAGTGTTACTTCCTGATCTATATTCTGGCCAATTTTTGCAGTTGTAAAGCAACTGCACTCTAACCTTGTCCAAATGACCTCAAAATCCACAGGACCGTAGTCCTTCCTACCCTAAACCTGCGTGACATCTTATTTGACCATTTAACCAAACCATTTTACCTCAGCTATTGGTCAAAGTTTGCTACAGCAAACTTTAGCTGAACCTTCCCATCAACCCAAAGCGCTTTTAGTTGATCCATCACCTCTGGTAGGACCCATCTAGGAAGGACAACGCGCTAGACACCAACTACCCAGCATGCGTGCCCTCCTCTTGCCATTGCACGTGGTGACCGCGTGGCTGGCGTGCGGTTGGCGCGCTCTGGGCGTCGGTTAGCCTCGGGACTCCTCTGCCCGGCCGTTCCTTCGCGCCCTCTAGTGCCATCTTGCTCCTCCTTCGCCCACGTAGCTCGCTGGACCCCTCTCCCCTCCTGCATCGCCTGCCGCCGGCCCCAGCAGCCTCTGGACGTGAGCGCGCAGTCCGCCCGAGTGGCCGACCGCCCCTATGCTCGCTCGTCCGCGCCCGCGCGTCCCTGGCGCCGCCCAGCATCTCCTCTGCCTCTCCCGTCGCCTCAAGGGCCCGCGCCTGCCCTGCCCTTGCCAGAGCATGCTCCGCCCGGCCGCGGTGACATCCGGGGGCGGCACCACCTCCGTCCCGGCTATTTAAGCCACCCCGAGCCCATCCGAGCACTCCATCCTCCTCCCCACTTCCCTCTAGCCCTCCTCGACCAGTCAAACGAGCTCGAGGAGCTCTCCTTGCTCACCATTGCAGCCATGGCCGCCGTTGGCCTCGCCTTAAATCTGAGCCCGACCGAGCTTTTCCCCTCGCCATTCCTAGTCCATAGGACTCACCGAAGTACGGCGGAGCTCCTCTGCCCTTCATCTCCTCCTCCGGTGGCCTATCGGCGTGCGCCCGAGTTCGCCCGAAGCCACCGTCCGCCGCAGCTCGTGCCCTGCTCGGTTGCAAGCTCACCGGCAAGAATGGATGGCCCAGGCAGGTGCGCGCCGTCCAGCCGAGCTCACCGGTAGCCAGGGCGTCGCCGGAGATGGCCTACGGCGGCGGCAATCGCCGGCGGGGTCTACTCTGTCCTCACTCAGGCGCGAGCACACGAGAGGGAAGAAGAAGACCCAGTCGGTGGGCCCCACCTCCCCACGGGCCCCACCAATCAGCCACACAGGGAGTTGACCCCGACCCGCTGACGTGTATTAGTGGAGACGTACTCCACCGAATACGCGTTCTGTATCTGAAAGCGTACTCCTGCCCGGCCTAGGAAGAGAATACGCTTTCCCACGGCGAAAGCGTATTTTCTAAAGTGCCCTTTCTGTTTTTCAGCCGCCGGCCAAAACTGCTAATTAGCGGACGTTCGTCCGTTAATGCCAGAAAAGAAGAGTTTTTAATTCTTTTTCTGCCTAACGAACGAACGGCCGTAACTCCGCAACCGTGACTCCGAATCAGGTGATTCCAAAGCCCACGATCTCAGTTCGTCGAGCCCGTTCCGATGGTATCATTTTCATGAGGTTGTCACACTGTGAAAATGACCATTTTGCCCTTGCCCTTAAAACAGCTCCGCCGAGAGGGAAACTTTTCCGGCGATTCTTTTCGCGAGTTCATCGCACCCCTCCCCGGTGGTTCCTCCATTCCCAGGCAAGCCACAACAGCCACTTGCATGATGGCATTGCAGTAGCCATGGTTTCCACTTGAATATTTAATAATTGTTTGCGCATTTAATTATTTTCTGAATGCTTCGAATATGCTTGTGAATCCATGCTCATTGCTTAGGTCATGTTCATTTTCATCTAGTAAGTATTATGATTAATTGCTAAGGATATTCTTATCATGCTGTATTCTTGTACACATTTTAGATGCTAGTGATAATGATATGTCTACATGTAGTATTCTCGTCCGTTATAAAAGTACTTGTGATATTCATGATCATCGTTATGCCATGCTCATATGCATCCCGTAGACTAAATGACTTATTGTTGTTATATGGTTATGTTGCCCATCCATGTTTATGTCGATATCATGCTCATGTGCATTATCATTTTATTATGACTCAGCTCATCACCATTCAAGTTGAACCTGACATTATTCGAACTTGAACAAATCTGTTGGCTGAGTCATGGTGCCACCGAATCGAGCTTACCAGTGCAGCCACACTTGCCTTATGGGGGGCCCTAATGCGGTCTATTGTCATGCCTCTCGCCGATGCCTCCTACGATGGAAGGTTATGGGTGCGCGCTACCCTGATCAGGTAGGCTACCATACCCTTGAGGACCTGAGTTTTGATGGTACCAAGGTCCCCGTTTGGGACGATGTTTATGTTTGGCCACGACGGTGGCAGCCATAGAGGTGGCGGGTGTCACATGTTGACACCGGGGTCACCCAGGACATAGCCCAAAGGGGAGTTTGTCGGAGTAGCCGGGAGAGTGTCATGCAATAGACTGGTTTTGTTGAAATGTCGTTGGTCCACCCGAATGGGAGCACGAGGCCATGAGTTCCATAGTGTGGGTACAGTGTACTAACCTCTGCAGAGTGTATAATCTATTGATAGCCGCGTCCTCGGATATGGACACAGTTCGTAGTAGGTCACACTATGGGTCAACAGTAATAATAATCTGAATAATAACAACCCCGGTTAGATGAGAAAAGGAGTTGGTTGATCTTTATGTGGTCAGGCGATGATCACAGGTAGAGATCAAGCTCCGTGTGGTCATGTGATGATCACGATGGTATAGTTGATACCGAGCTTGGTTGATCCTGAGGTGATCGTGTGATGATCATGATGGTAAGTTTGTGGTTACGAGATAACCTCCGAGCACAGTAAGTTGGTCCATGAGACCTTAAATGTCGAACCCCCTTGCATGCTAGTGCTAGTATCATCATGTTCATATCATGAATTATATGTACATACCATGCTCATGTTGTTGCCATGCTCATGTTGTTGCCATGCTCATGTTGTTCTAGTAGTATCGTGTTCATCATTGATGATTAACCTATAAATGCCATGCTGTTGTTTGTCTTGATTGCTTTGGTTGCTGTGAGCTTCCGAGTACATTCAAAGTACTCACCTGGCGTGTCATGCCAGATTGCAGGTGATGCCGTGTTTGCTTGCTTGTCGAGGATCTCGAGGTTGCGCTCTAGGATGCGTCCCAGCCAGAGTCCCTGCGGAGTGGAGTTCATCACCGTCGCCGTTGTTCCGCTGCTAGAATTTATTCCGCTTCGAGATGTTCCGCTGCTAGCATAGAACTACCTTAGCAGGCGAAGTGTCGCCGTGCCCCTATAACCCTTTGTAATATCGCACCCTTGTACCGGTGTTATTCGTAATAAAGAGCTGATTTGTTCTATGCCAAGCAGTGCCATATTCCAGAAGACTTGATCTCTGGGCTGGAATACGGGGTGTTCCGGTTTCTCTGAGCCGGGGTGCCACACTGTTTTAAACGGAAAAGAATAAAACGCTGACGGGTGGGGTCCACCCGTCAGGTTTAAATTCGAAAGCGCTCGCGCGCGTGCACAGAGGGCGGCGATGATCACCGGCGATGATCGCCGAGGTTTTGGGAGGCGGCGATGATCGGGATGTGTTCAGGGTGGAACTCCGCGTCGGTGGGTGGTGGTGGTGGTCGCCGGCGAGCACTTGAACGGTGGCGAGGTCGACGGCGGCGGACGATGTTCCGGGTGTGATCAGAACTCGCCAGAGAGAGCTCGGGTGGTGAAATTGGAGCGCGGAATCGAAGTATGGGTGTGATTTGAGGTTACTGGCAAAGTTTGGAGGGTGGAGATGGAGTATCGGCGTCGTGGTGATCGGGGAGGGAGGCGGTGGCTCGGTGGCCGGAGACAGGGAAGAAGACCCTCTCGGGGTCAGGTGAGAGGCTTGGCGGTCGATTGAGATGGTGTGGAGGTGGTACGAGGAGAGAATGGAGCTCGGGAGGTGCTATTTATAGACGATCGGGGAAGCCAGTGGCTTGCGGCTGACGCCGGAATTTATTTCCGCCGACGAGGTAGGTTAGGGGCGGTGGTGAGGTGCGGTGAATGATCCAGGAGGGTTGACAGAGTACTCCCGAAGGTTTAGCGCGGACGGGAACGAGCACTGCGGCCTTATCCATGGCGAGGTCGGTGTACGGGTGCGGCGGCGGCATCCGGCTCCGACGACTGCCAGTGGGGCCCTGGGCGGCTTGGACGGTGCTCTGGTGTCGCGGGGAGGCACCGCGTGGGGGAGATTAGGTGGAGGGAGCAGTAGGAGGAGCAATGAAGATGGCGGGCGCCGTCGAGCCGATCCGCTCGGGTTGCCGCGTATGAGCTCGGTGGTAGCTGCACCGGCCAGCTACTGTTCCGTCGGTGGAGTTACTGACTATAGGGTTTTACGGCGGCTCAATGATGAGGTGAGGAGGTGTGGATGAGAAGGAGAGCGATGGAGTGAACTATACGGCACCGATCGCCTCTGCCACTGAACTAGGTTCAGTTAACTGAATTTTATTCAGTGATGAACAGTGCGCATACCAGGTGTATGATGAAATGACAGAGAGGTCTAGGCATTTTAGGAATTTTAGGGAATTTTTGTGGTGAAGTGTTGTTGCAAATAAGAGAGCTTGGCAAAGTTTCAGAATTTTTGGAGCTATTAAAAATAGGTTTGTATCAAAAATATTGTTTCTGGTCCAAATTTGAATTGAATGGCATTTGAAATTTTTGAACTATGGAACCCAATGTTTCTAGTGAAATGGGTTATGGGTACTGCCTAGTTGTTGGGGAAATTTTGGTGGAGGCAGAAGAATCACAGAACATATGGTTCCTTTGTAATTCCAAGAAACTAAGAATAATATAAATTCCAACTTTGGAATTTATAAAATATGAGAAAAAATATTTTTGTGGAGGGGAGAGGTGGTGGATACTGTCCTAGGATGTGAGAATGACTTGAGGGATAATTTAGAATGACAGAATAAATTATTGAGAGAATTTAGAAGAGCTAGAAGAAGTGAAATGGCCATTTTTATGGAATAGTTTTAATATTCCAGAAATTTTTCTAAAGAGAAAAAATATATATATTTTTGATCTCCCAAAATAATTACCATGTAATAAACCATCCAAAACAGAACCATTTAAAAATTTGGAACCCAATTAAAATAAAAATGATTTTTAGAACAGAAGAAAGAGAAGAAGAAATTAGGGCCAAAATAACTCAAAGTATTTTCTTTTTAAAAAAAATTAAAAATCCAGAGAGAAAATTTTGGGGTGTTACAGGCTCGGCTCGCAACCCGCCTAGGTCCAAGCCGGCCGGAAGCACGTCTTCATAGGTTTCACCCAGGGGGTGGACCTCACAGATAACTCTGCGTCCGGCGGAGATACCCTCGTCTACTCTGATGGCGAGTCCTCGGTAGGCGAGACCGAGTCGATCCTCCCGCTTTACGATGGCGGGCTTGGGGGCTACTCCGACGACCAGCCAGCTCAAGACTCCTTCAGCACGCCCCCTCGGGCTGCTGTCTACATGGCCGGCTCGGCCCCGGCCCTTAATTCCACGGTGGCCGGCGCCGTGACGGGAACCGGTACCTCAGGGGCCGGCTCAACCGTTCCGCCGGCTCAAGCCATGACAGAATTGGCAACCACCTTGGCGACTCTCCTTGCGATGCCGGTGACTGCAGAGAACCAGGCGGAGCGCAACACGGAATTGACGAAACTCCGTGAGCAGATGGCTAAGGTATAGGCAGATATCAACGCCGAAACCACTCGTATGGTGGAGTTGCAGTCCCAATTCCAAAGTGAGGTAGAGCGCCTGAAAACCGAAGCCTGGCGCATGGGGCTCCGTCAGAACGCCTCAGAAGCGGTTCACCAGAGGCGCCATATGAGCCGTCTACCACCTAACTTCGAGCCAATGCGACTGTTCAACACGCTGCAGGATACGCCTCTTCAGGGGGCTGGGACAGGCACCCCGGAAGCACCACTTGTACCCCCGAGCAGAGGCAGGCAGCCATCGCCGGGTCAACCACATCAACCGGCTCAACAGCACCCGCAGGATCCGGCCCAGCGGCTCCCGCCGGTTCAGACGCCTCCGCATCGTTTCCTCATGCTGGCGGGTCACTTCTCCAATCCATTGGACAACTTGGTGGCAGCAACGACAAACTTGGCCGCGCTCCCAGTCAGGGGAAACTCACCGGTTGAGATCGAAGCCCGGAATTCCATTGAGATGTTAAAAACTGCGGTCGCCCAGCAGGCGAACTACTCCTACAGTCGGCAGCGACTCCACTCTACCCCGCTTCCAAGCCATAGCAGAAGCCGCCAGGATGAGTCGCCAGCCGTCTCAAGTAGCGCTCGTCGGCATCGTGAGCAGCCTCATGACCCGCCACGCCTTGGGCCCCTTAACGCCCAGGAGATTGTTGACACGGCTCAGGCTCAGTGAGCGGCAGAGGCGGCAAATGCGGCGGCTCAAGCGCCGCTTGTCACAACCCAATTGACTTCCAGTAGCAGGACCATTGGGATACCGTGTTTGGTGCCCGCCTTACGCAACGAGTGCATGCCCAAGGACTTCAAAGGCCCCCGCAAGGTTCCAAATTACACGGCTGACCTTGAGCCGACGGCTTGGATTGAGAGCTACGAGATAGCCATGGACATGCTGGATGTCAGCGATGCTGTCTGCGCCAATTACCTGATGATTATGTTGGAGGGGCCGGCTCGTACATGGTTGAAAAACTTGCCCCCTAACTCTATTAACACCTGGGCGGAGTTGAAAGACCGTTTCATCAAGAATTTCCAGGGAACCTGCAAGCGCCCAATGACGATCGTCGATCTTCAGCACTGCATCCAACATGAGGGTGAGTCGGCCCACCACTGGACGCGCTGGGTCGCAGACATTATTCACGCCTCTGATAGCATCACGGCGGCTCAGGCGGTCCTAATCCTGGAGAAGAACTGTCATTTCGAGCCACTCGTGCAGAAACTGGGCCGGCTCAAGCGGAAGGTTCAGGATATGGGCGAGCTTATGGATGTCCTCACCAGGTATGCCGAGTCAGACACCACGAAGGATCCCAACCCAGACGATGACCAGACTGGCAAGGGAAAGAAAAACAATGGTGGCAAGGGTAACCAGCAGAACAATTCAGGGAACAATGGAAACCATGGTAATCAAGGCAATGGAGGCAAGCGTAAGAATCAGGAAGGAGGATCAGATTTGGTTGCTAATACCAACACTGGGTACAAATACCCGAGAGGGAATAATTTGGGAAGATCCTACAGTAGGAACAAGCCACGTAATTTTGAGGAAGCCCTCAAAGGCCCATGCCCAAACCACAGCCTCCCTAATAAGCCGTCAACCCACTCTTGGGAGAACTGTCGCATAATGCAGGCTTTCGGCGAGCAGTTTTTTCAGAACCGTCAAGGCGGCGGCGGAGGCAACCCGGGGCAGCCAGGAGCCGGCTCGTCCGCTGGTTTTCATAACCCGAGGTTTCATGGCCCGGGCAGCTCAGGTGCAGGTTACCAGGGTTCAGGCAACAACGGTGGCAATCAGCATTCGCGGCAAGGAAGTCAATAGCAGGGCAATCAGCAATAGCGCAATCAGTCTGGCTTTCAGAGCAATCCCAAACAGTTGAATAGTGGGCAGTATCACGTGTTCACGACTCATACTGACAAGCGAGATCGCAAACTCCGGAAACGAGCTGTCAGTATTGTTGAGCCGGCAGTCCCGGAATATCTACGTTGGTCGGAACAACCCATTACATGGAGCAGAGAAGACCACCCTCCCCGGGTCGACAATCCAGGCAGCTTGGCTTTGGTGGTGGCGCCTCAAGTCGGCGGTTACTCGCTCACGAAGGTGCTCATGGACGGTGGGAGTAGCATGAACATCTTGTACTATGACACTTTTCGACGCATGAATCTGTCTGAAAAATAGCTCCAGTTGTCCTCCACAGTGTTTCACGGGATTGTTCCTGGAAAATCTGCTTATCCTATAGGGTGGATCAAGCTGGATGTCGCGTTTCGCACTGATGATAACTACAGGTGCGAGTCTTTGACCTTCGAGGTGGTCAAAATTAAGAGCCCGTATCACGCCCTTTTTGGACGGCCGGCTTACGCTCGCTTTATGGCTCGACCCTGCTATGTCTACCTCAAACTCAAGATGCCTAGACCAAAAGGCACTATCACAGTTAATGGAGATCGAAAGATCGCCCTTGAGTGCGAGGAAGGGGATGCAGCCTATGCCGAGACGGCTTGTGCTACGGAAGAGTTGAAATATTACACTGAAAATGTTGACCCGGCCGATATGACGCCCTTGAAGAAGCCCACTGCGGAGTCTGACCCGCCACTCAAGTTCAAGTCGGCCGAGGACACCAAACAAGTTGAGTTTGTCCCTGGCGACCCATCCAAGACGTTCACCATTGGGACTGGTATGGATCCCAAATAGGAAAGCGCGCTCATCGAGTTCATCCGTGAGAATCGGGACATCTTCGCATGGAAACCTTCTGACATGCCGGGTGTACCGAGAGAACTCGCTGAGCATCACCTTAATGTGGATCCAAAAATGAAGCCTGTTCGACAATTCCTCCATCATTTTAACGAGGAGAGACGCAGGGTTATTGGGGAAGAAGTCGCCCGGCTCCTAGCTGTCGGCTTCATCGTGGAAGTTTTTCACCCGAAGTGGTTGGCTAATCCAGTGCTTGTTCTAAAGAAAAACGGCACTTGGCACATGTGTGTTGACTACACAGATCTTAACAAGGCTTGTCCCAAAGACCCGTTTGCCCTCCCTCGCATTGATCAGATCATCGATGCCACGGCGGGTTGTGAGAGTTTGTGTTTCCTGGATGCTTACTCCGGTTATCATCAGATAAAGATGGCCGTCGAGGATCAGGAGAAGGCGGCTTTCATCACACCTTTTGGGGCTTTCTGCTATGTCCCTATGCCTTTCGGGCTCAAAAGTGCAGGGGCGACTTATCAGCAGTGTGTCCAGAATTGCTTCCACAAGCAGATTGGGCACAACGTCCATGTTTATGTGGATGATATCGTGGTCAAGTCATTGAAGAAGAAAACCTTACTGGATGATCTCAAGGAAACTTTCGCTAATCTTCGGACTTACCAGATGAAGCTTAACCCGGATAAGTGTGTTTTTGGTGTTCCTGCAGGCAAGCTGTTGGGTTTCCTAGTATCGGAACGAGGCATTGAAGCCAACCCGGATAAAATCAAGGCAATAACCTCACTTGCGAAACCGTAGAATATCAATGACGTTCAACGGATGGTGGGTCGGATCGCTGCTTTGAGCCGGTTCATAAGCCGCCTTGGCGAGAAGGCTATCCCCCTGTACTAGATGCTGAAAAAGACTGATGACTTTGTCTGGAGTGACGCTGCTGATGCAGCTTTCGAAGCCCTCAAAAAGCAATTGGCCGAGCCGCCTGTTCTCGCTGCTCCTATCGCCAAAGAGCCTATGCTCCTGTACATTGCTGCCAATAACAAAGCAGTAAGTGTTGCAGTTGTTGTCGAGAGGAAAGAGGCAGGGAAGGAATATCCAGTGCAACGGCCAGTCTATTATGTCAGCGAAGTACTATCTGAGTCCAAGCAGAGGGACCCACATTGGCAGAAACTGGTGTTTGCCATCTTCATGGCTAGTCGCAAACTTCGACATTATTTTCTGGAGCACCCCATTACTGTGGTTAGTTCAGCACCCTTGGGAGACATCATCCAGAATAGGGAGGCTACAGGCCGAGTTGCCAAGTGTGCGATTGAGCTTGGCCCACATCATCTTAAATACGTGCCTCGCACGGCTATCAAGTCCCAGGCACTTGTCGATTTCATCAATGATTGGACTGAACTCCAAGCCCCGGCAGAGAAGCCTGATAATACATATTGGACTATACATTTTGATGGTTCCAGACAGCTAGAAGGCTCGGGGGCTGGAGTCGTCATATCTTCCCCTCGAGGTGATAAATTTTGTTATGTCCTGAGGATTCTGTTTACTTGTACTAACAATGCGGCAGAATATGAGGCTCTCCTCCATGGTCTTCGGATAGCTAAGGAGATGAATCTCAGCCGGGTCAGGTGCTTGGGCGACTCAGATTTGGTTGCTCAGCAAGTTTCACGCAAGTGGGTTTCCAAGGACCCACTTATGGTGGCTTATCGGCAAGAGGTAACCAATGTGGCTGGACACTTCAAAGGATATCAAGTCAATCACATCGACCGGCGACTTAACGAGGCGGCCGACGCATTGTCACGACTCGGCTCTCAACGTAAGCCGGTCCCCCCTAATGTGTTCCTTGACTTGCTCCATAACCCTTCTGTCAAGCTACCTTCCGAGGAAGATCTCGCTGTTCCTGACCTGGAGGCACTGTTGGTGGCGGCTCTCCACGCTATTCTGGACTGGACAGTTCCTTATCTGGATTGTCTGACTCGAGGCGAGCTCCCTCAGGATGAACTCATGGCTCGTTAGATCATCCGCCGCTCCAAGTCTATGTCCATTGTTAATGGCGAGTTACATAGGAGGAGCATCACAGGAGTTTTCCAGCGTTGTGTTTCCCCTGATGAAGGGCGAGAGATGCTCAATGAGATTCATTCTGGTGATTGTGGTCATCATGCCGGCTCAAGGTCCTTAGTGGCAAAAGCTTTTCGGCATGGTTTTTACTGGCTTACGGCTCACGCAGATGCTGAGGATATCGTGCAGCAGTGCGATGGTTGCCAGAAGTTTGCTCGCCAAGCTCATGTTCCGGCTCAAGAACTCTGGATGATCCCAATAACTTGGCCCTTTGCCGTTTGGGGGCTTGATATGGTTGGTCCGTTTAAGCCGTCCAAGGACAAGAAGACCCATCTTTTGGTTGCTGTTGATAAATTCACCAAGTGGGTTGAAGCCGAGCCAATCAGCAATTGTGATGCAGCCACAGCAGTCAAATTCTTGAAAAAACTGATTTTTCGCTTTGGTTATCCACATAGCATCATCACTGATAATGGCACAAATTTGTCCAAGGGAGCTATGAAGCAGTTTTGTCAAAGAGAGCATATTCGGCTTGATGTTGCATCGGTTGCCCACCCTCAGTCCAATGGCCAGGCAGAACGTGCTAACCAGGAGATTTTACGAGGCATCAAGCCTAGGCTTATGGTCCCACTCGAGCGCACGCTGGGTTGTTGGGTCGAAGAGGTTCCTTTTGTCCTTTGGAGCATCCGGACTACCCATAACAGATCAACAGGCTATACGCCTTTCTTCATGGTCTATGGTGCAGAAGTTGTTTTGCCCAGCGATATTCGTCATGATTCCCCCCGGGTCACTGCCTTTGTCGAAGCAGATAACGAGCAGGCTTGTCAAGATTCTCTCGATGCATTGGAGGAGGAACGCGATTTAGCAGCAGCACGCTCTGCAATCTATCAGCAAGACCTTCGTCGCTATCACAGCCATCGGGTTCGCAGCCATACTTTCCAAGAGGGCGACTTAGTACTCCGTCTGATTCAAGAACAGGCGGGTATGCACAAGCTCTCCCCTCCCTAGGAAGGACCTTTTGTCATCAGCAAGAATCTCAACAATGGTTCATATTACCTGATGGATATACGTGAGCACAATAAATCACGTACGTCGGAGGAGGAGACCAACAGGCCTTGGAATATCGCTCATCTCCGTCCTTATTACACTTAGAGCCACCGGCTCAAGTTGCTTGTACATACCTTTGTATATATTATGATCAATAAACATAAGCCAACACCCTCGAAACTCGGGGCCTCTGTCGTTTCATCTCAAATATTGTGCATGAGTCTTTTTCATTTTTGATCATTGGTCACTTGGGGGCTTCCAACTCACCGAGTTTAGTTATCTCACCCTCTTGACCCGGCAATTAACGCCACATTATCTTGGTTAAACCTGCCTGTCTGCTTGATGCTACTCCGATTAGGTGACCCGGTGTACTCTTGACATGTCAATCATCTTTATGACCCTGAACTTGTCTTGGTTAAAACATCGGTTGTCACGTGAGAGCCGGCTTACAGAGAGCGAGGATAAACCATGGGCTATCACGCCAGCTTCATTGAAGCAAGACTCAAGCCTCGAACGCCGGTCTATATTGTCGTGCCTCGAAAGCCGACTCAACATTGATGTCTATTCATGATTTCTGTTCAAATTTTTATAGGGGTTATCTTTGTTTTCCTTTGGCCATGAGTCGGGTTAAACAAAAATCCTAAACAGGTTATTTCTGAAGTGCTAACCACGAGCCGGACGGCTATTAAGCAACCCGGATTTTTCTACGCCTGTGTTCTGCAGAGCAGGACAAGCTATTGCTGGTTCATACAAACATGACTCGCCATTCTGATATTCAACAAAGCAGTTTCTTCCAAAAGAGATTGGGCGGGTTAATATTCAATCATACCAGTGCTGTTGTTTCATCCAAAATACTGCAAAATATTCAAGTGCGCGAAGGCACGTCAGAGCACCCAAGTGTTTCAACTATCCTATTACACAAGCCTCAGCTGGGTTCTATTATGCTCACAGTTTTGAGTCAACTACTATTGAGCACCCGTTTCTGCGTCTTCCGGGTCTTTGGTGGCCGGGTCCGCGCCTTCGTGCTGCTTTTTGGCGGCTTGCCTCTCCGGATCACCCTGCTCCGGCTCTGCTCTTCCTCTTATCTGAAGATTTTCGAAGTCCCATTCGAGGGTGGTCAAGGCTTGGAATTCGGCGTCCTCTCCCATGATAATTGATGCATCAACATCAAGAGCAAAGATGTGCTTACGGCGTGAAGGAGACATGTCGATTGGCTCGAAGATTGGCGGTGTGACCCGTTGGTTATTTTCAGTATAAGCTGCCTGGTACCTCTTCAAGTCCACTTTTTCAGCAATCTGACTCGCCACGACACGAGTTTCTTTCAAATAGTGGGAATAATCAGATGAACTGAATTCTGTGCCGTCCGCCTTAAATTCCGGAAACCCGCCAACCAGCTCAGACAAGTCCATATCTGGCACATACGCCTTGGCTCGGCCCAGGGATAGCATGCTGGCTGATCGGGCGGCTGATTTCTGGAGCTCCTTGATGTACTTCGGCACGGTGGAAAGTTGATTCAACACGTCTTTGATATATTTTGGCGGCTCTTTATGTCTCATCACTGCCATAATTGTGAACAAACTCCCTGCATAGAGTTGCTCAACAAAGGTGTACATCGCCTTCAGCTTGACCAGCGACTCTTGTCCAAGATTTACAGTCCAGTTCCCTGGAATTTTTTGCCCAGATATGAATCAACTACTGATTGCAGTCTGCAGGCGAGTTAACAGTACCAAATATGAATCAACTAAGATTGGCGGGTCACTTACCAAAGATGGCTTGGGTCATGTGATTGAGGTGACGCTTTAACCCGGCTACCTCATCAGAAAGGGGCTTGAGTTTGTTTTCTGCATCTTCAGCACGTTTCAACAGCAAGGTTTTCTCTTTCTCATGAGAGGTCGTCAACGCTCTTAGCTTTTCGGCGGTAGTTGATGCTGCTTCTTCTAGAGACGCGGCTGCTGACTCGGCATCAGCTCGAAGTTTCTTCTCCGCCTTAAGTTTCTCTTGCAAGCCGGCCGCTCTTGACTCAGCGTCATTCACAAGATCCTGTCGTAATCAGGTCACATCAGTACAATGAGCCTACAAAATTGGTCATTTTGGTGTTTGGATACAACCACACTTTTCTCAACTGAAGTCCCAAGCAGTTGCTAGCAATCTACATGGCACTTGGGGGCTAATGCAAGTTCATTTTTCTTTTACAAATATCAAGGGAAAGCTCCAACTCATCTCAGTACAATGAGTCGGCCCTTGGCGGCTATCACAGTCAATTTTCTTCTGCATACTGAATCAATATTATGAAGACCCGGCTGTTTCACAGAAACAAGCCGGCCCTTGGGGGCTACACCACATTTTGCTCTCTAAATTGTTGAAGACCCGGCTGTTTCATAGAAACAAGCCGGCCCTTGGGGGCTACACCACATTTTGCTCTCTAAATTGTTGAAGACCCGGATGTTTCACAGAAACAAGCCGGCCCTTGGGGGCTACACGACATTTTGCTCTCTAATTGTTGAAAGATCCGGCTGTTTTACAGAAGCAAGCCGGCCCTTGGGGGCTACATGCCAATTCAGTTTAACAGATGAAGTTTAAGCACCAGCTCGTTATATGCATAACAACCCGGCCCTTAGGGGCTACGGTTCAAGGAAAAGATAAGCATATTTCAAGTCTTTCACACAATCATGTTTGTTTCTGTCTAAGACTTGGCGGCTACATATGATATATATAGTATGGAAAAGAGATGTTTTCTTACCTCAAATTTCCTCTTCAGCATGTTAACCATGCTGGCTTCCATGTCCCGGCTTGTGGATAGCCGGGTCAAGTACGCCTCATGAAGGTCAGCCGCGCTAAGTTCTTCAAAGATTGGGAGTGCATGTTTCGCCAAAGCGGTTGAAGGCTCTGGAGCTTTAAGGGATGTTCCGGTGGTGGTGACCTTGTCGGCGGCTTGGGGAGATGACAACACTACATTTTTCGCCGCCTTTGCTGGGCTTGAAGCACAGTCAGGATTTGGCGGGTTGATGTCTTCCACCTCATCTGTCACACAGGTTTGAGTGTCCACCTTTTCTGTTGATGGCGGCTTATTCTGTGGCGGCGGCTCAACAATCTCGTCAGCCTGGTCTTTCGCAGTTTCAACTTGACCTTCAGGGGTCACCAACTCTGGAGTTTCGGATCCGGGTTTCTCTGGGGTCGAGGGTACTTCGCCAGTTTTTCTTTTCTTGGCCTTGGCCCTGCGAACGCACAAGCAGATTCAGATAAATAATACAACAGGTATAACAAAGCATGACTCATCGAAAAGCACTTACCCTTGTTTGATGACCAAGGGTGGCAGTTGAGTGGCAGATGAGTCGCCCGAAGATGGTGGCGACTCCTGATAATCCGAATCAGATGGGTTACGTGGTTGTTTAAAAAGACCGGCAAGTGGGTGAGATGGAGTTGGACTATGAGGCACCTCATTTTCGACGCTTGCAGAGGTTTGGCGTGTCAGATAAGCCACCCAAGAGTTCTCCAGAACCACTTCGAGTCTGGCGTCTTGCAGAGCCGGCGTGCTGCGATTTCTTGAAAGAAAATTGTGGGTCTAAATAAGTGTGTGGATGAGAAAATGACACTTTTCTGACAGTTTTTCTGGCTCTTTGGGGAACAAAGTTTTCTGAGTCGGAAGATATGGAAATTACCTCAACATCATTAGCCCGGCTATTTTCAGCATCACCCTGAGAATACACGGTGTTGGCCAGTTCAATAAAAAGACGGCCAAGGGAGTCAAGTTCTACCTCTGACTCGTCACCAGCTGCTGGTGACCCGCCTCTAGCTACTGTTTCACTTTCAACAGCCGGCTTATTCTTCTTTCGAGCCGGTGCAGTTTTAGTGGCCCTAGGCTTGGATGCGGGTACTTTCTTCGTTTTCTTGTTCCAGAATGAAGAGTTGGCCTGTAGTTTAACGATCAGCAAGTAAGCTTAAATTATCAATTGATAAGTCGGATAAAACGATTACAAGACTGCTTATTGGAGGAGCTTGGTTGAGGGCATAGAATAGTTTCAGTCTGATCCTATTGCATATTTCTTGAGGTTCCGCGAGTAGCTTCTTCATAGCTTTATTTATATCATTAGCTGACATATCAATGGGACTGAACCGTTGTGGATCGGTTGACTCGCCAGAATAATTACACATTAAATCGTCTCGGCGGCTTAAGGGCAGGATCTTCCAGGAAAGCCAGCACCGGGTCAAGTCAACACCAGTCAGACCATTGGCTAGCAAAGCCCTCAACTTTGGATATACATGGGCGACTTGGGCACGTTCTTCTTGAGAAGCCCAGCCAGGAAGTTCAAAGGTTGGGGGAAGGCGTTCAGTTCTATAACTCGGCAGAGGGTTTTCATCAGCTGGAGCTGTGTTCTTACAGTAGAACCACGTTTTGTTCCAACCTTTAGGGTGACTCGGCAGAACAGCTGAAGGAAAAGGAACGTCTCTTCGTCTTTGAATTGAGACCCCGCCAAGTTCTAGGCAGGGGCCATCAGCGCACTCAGTTTGGCGGTTGAGATAGAAGAACTCTCTGAAGATAGGAACGGTGGGTTCTATTTGCAAATATACCTCACACAAGACTTGAAATTGGCACAGGTTGGATACAGAGTTTGGACCAATGTCTTGAGGATGAAGGTTGAAGAAGAGTAGTATATCCCGGAAGAATTTTGACCCGGGAGGAGAGAAACCCCTAAGGAGATGGTCTGTAAAAATCATGACTTCCCCTTTGCGGGGGTGAGGGATGTTTTCTGCTATTGAAGGGGCTCGATAGCCAATTACTTCCTGAGCCTGTAGGAAGCCTTGCTCTTTAAAATCGTTCAGTACAAGGTCAGAGACTTGAGAACACACCCAGTTGCAGACTGTGGTCTTCGCCATAGTAAGTCGCCTACATATGAACGAGGAATGCAAAAACATAAATGGCAGGGTTACTCATGTTCATGATAAGCTCGCATCATGCGATTGAAGGTACAGGGGCGTGTCACCATGATCAGTAAATCGCCAAAGTTATAAGCCGCCCGAATGGGAGATTGGCTATGATTATCAAAATTGGGCGGATCATAATAAGTGGACATGAGTCGCCAAGAGTAAGGGCGGCTCATTCTAAGACCAAGGTTCTCCAATTTATCCTAAGTGTTGCAGAAACAAGTTTCGAAAAGGAACAATTACCATTATGGATCTACAAAACAGCTTAAAAAGAGATATATTTACTATACCTAGTTCATACAGTGGAAACTAGGTTTGATCTATTCCGGATTTCTAGTAAAGGTCAGAGGCTCCTAGATGCAAAATGGAACTACAGATAGCGGAGGAATATTTCTATGAAGAAGGCATTTGGAAATCGATCTAAATAGCGGCAATGGCGATAGCCCTGTGCAAGAACTCCGATGAACTAGGGTAAGCTACTGCTACAGATTTAAGGGAGCAATGGAGCGTACCTGGATGCGGTGAATGGCTTCGAGATGATCCTGAGTGGCCTCGACGACGGCGCGCGCGAAGAAAATGATGCGGATGAGATCGCCGGTGCGCGTCGGGGTCGTACAGCGGCAGAGCTCCTGACATTGGTAAACGCGTTGCGAGGAAGACGAAGCAATGGGGCGGTCAAAGTGGTAAAGTGAAAACGAGATGCCCTCGGGCATATTTATAATAGAAGGGAGAGAGGCAGGTGCGAAAACAGAGGAGCGCAGTAACTTTTGTGAGTGGATGACGCCTCGATTTTCGGGCTTGACAGATATACTCAAGAGATTCGCTATGATGTCGCGCCTGTACCCCGCGATTTCTGGAAGGTGATGTCATGACACAGGTGAATCAGAAATGTTAAGGTAACAGTGTTTCATGAGCCGGTGAACTCGCGTGACTCGGTCATGGAATGAAACTAGATGATGAAAAGAAGGATAACATGGCAATGTGACCTCGGAAGATTGATGCGAATAAATTCACCTCACTCTGGGGGCTAATGTCGGGGATATAACCCGCCGGTATAACCCTCCCGTTCAGGGCCGGGTTACTGATTGGCGGCTTAAAGGATAAAGGACGTAGCATTCAACGATCAAGAGGCCCATCAGGCGACTCATGAAGCAGGTCGGGTTAGGGCCCAATAGATGAGGCGGCGGTTAATCCAAGGACGTGATATGTTTTCCTTTCTTGAGGAGGACGATAAGTAGGAAATAGACTAGATCACAGGTCATGTTACGACCCGGACTCTGTTGTAAAACCCAGGGCCTCGACCTATATATAAAGGCGAGCCCCTGAGGCGGAAAAGAGTAAGTTACAAGCTCTCGAGTACTAGGTTAGCCAAGTTGCACCCTTGTAATGGAGAGCATCATCATCAATACAAACAAAGCAGGACGTAGGCTTTTACCTCCACCGTGAGGGGCTGAACCTGGGTAAACCCTTGTCTCTCGATTCCGATCAACCCCGTTCGAGTTACCACCTAGCTGCGATGGCCTCACGACTAAGTCCTTTCACGAGGACATCTGCCGTGACAAAACCACGACAATGTATGTTGGCATAAATTACCAAAACCACCAAGGGAGCAAACGTGCTTTCAGTTTGGCCACTTGGGATTCCAATTCCACCATGGCGGCGGCAGCGGCGGCAACTTTGTCGGAAGCCTCCTTGAGCTTGGCGGCGCTATCTCTAGCATGGATTTCAATAGAATCTTTATGGTTCTTTTCCAGCTCTTGCGTCCTTTGCTCGAGGAGTTTCTCAAATTCTTCATCCTTGCCACGGAGTTTAGCGGCAAGGGCCTCTTCGCGGGCGGCAAGTTCTCTCTCTCTCTGGCGCCGAGCTGCGCTGTGCGCTCTGTCAACTTGCCGCCCAAGGTTGCCGCTTCCTTCTTAGAGGCGGCAAGCCTTTCTTCTTGATCGGTGAGGACGCAAGACTGTTGGTTGTACCATGCACGCAGTTCATTCGCCTTCTCTCTCAATTTCTGATCAACCAGATCCATAGATTTGCCCTCTTCTTGGACCCTGTTCCATCTTTGGCTGTACCTTTCTTGCACACCCTTGAACCCGATAGCCATGATCTCCAGGAAAGCAAGATCTTCGGGACTGTCAGTGGCATCAGTGGCTTTGATGTTTCTTTGGGTCAGAGGTAGCAGGATCCAAGTGATTTCTTCATGAAAGTTCGGTCCTGTGGTGCCAGATGAACTGGGGGAACCTGAATCATGCTGAGAAGTGACTAGCGTCAAGCTGCTTGATGGGACCTGCAAGGTTGATGCCGCTGGTTGGTTGTCGGGGTTCGGCGTGTCAGTGTTGACGGGCGCCTTCTCCACATCCATCCTGGCGGAATCAGACGTATTGCCATAGGATTTCTCGGTCTCCTCGGGGATCTCTCTGATTTCCTCGGCAACTTGCTCAAGATTCTCTTCGGCAGCGATCTTGGTGGCTTCATCAGCGGCATCTTTTGCAATATCATCTACGTCCACAAGGATTTCACCTTCTTCGGGAGATGTTGGAGTTGTGGAGTGAAGCAGAAGCAAGGGTGAAATGAGATTCAAATTACAAGACAAGTTCAAGAAAACAAAAAATTCTGTGAGAGATGTATAAAGGCAAGAGGATTACCCGTTGACGTTTGTTGAGGAAGGGCATTTCCTTCCCCGGCAACCTGTGTTGCCGGCGCACGGTCATCGACAGCTTCGCTTGTCGTGGTAGTTTCCGTGCGGACAGGCTCATCGATGAAGGCCCTTATCGGAGAAGCACTCTCCGGAACGATGGTTGACGGGGAAGCCACAGTAGGATCCGCCTCCTGGCGTTCTTCCTCTTGGTGGACCTTTCCCATCTCTTTATCAAGCTCAGAGGGAGGAACTTCAGTACCAGCACTAGTGGGCGGGATCTGCACCACGTTCTCGCGCAGGGGGTTGGGCTGGGGGCTGTTAACGATGGTTTCAGCCATTGTAACCCCCTGCCCAGCACTTGTCGTGGGATCTTGCTCCGTTGCAGATTTGGCGCGCTTCGCTTGGTGGATTTCTGTCAAGACAGAAGAAATCAAGTCAAAATGGCAATCAAATACAATCAAGACTCGATGAAGATAAACAAAATTACTTACTCGTCGTCTTCAGATTCACTGAGGACGGAGAGATCATATCTCGCTGGTGGAGGTGATTCTCTGGCCCTTTTGAGTTCCAGAGGAGATGAACTCGTCGGCTGAGAAGATCTAACATCCCCGGCAACCTCTTGCTAGGAAGATGAAGGCTGAGATTGCGGACGTCTGCTTGGTTGCCGGCGCACCTCTTCTTGGTGTCCAGTCCGGGTGGTCGTCTTCTAAACTGGCTACCCTCCGAAGACGGCATCTCCTCTTCGGGGCTCGAGGACCTGCTTCTTCTTCTTCTTCTTCTTCTTCGAGCTCACCGGCAACCTCGGTCCTGACAACCTCGTCTCTGGCAAGTTCTTCCTCGTGCTCGTCGGCAACTTCTTCGTTGGGGTTTTCTTCTCCATCGTCATCAGTTGCCACAGTACTAGAGCCGCCAGCTGCTTTGATTCTTGCAAGCTCTGCGGCTTTGCTGGCGATATATGCCAGTTCTTCATCTCTAGTGGCCTGGATGAGATCTGTTTCCTTCCGGGAGGCTTTCTCTGCCAAATTGGAAGCCCAATCTAACTCAATCTCCAAGGTAGGCATGGGCCAGTCTGCTTTGACTCCATAAGCACTGCAGTCCGGCATCATCACCACGATGGAACCCTTGGTGGAATTAATAGGCAACGGGATGATCTGATCTGGCAAGTGAAATGTGCCGGTCTTCCGGAACAGCTGTTCGCGGAGACTGGCATGTTCCATCACCATCAAGTTATTGCCAAGCCCGGGATACAACCGCATGATGTCTCTGGCACCTTGATAATCCTAAGTAGGCCTTTGCCTCTTCTGCAGTGGTGAAAGGCGTTGCCAGAGAAAATCAGCTCCCACCATTTCAATGGTCAGCTTGGTGGCCTTAAGGCGGGCAATTCTGTTCAGTGTCGGGCGAAGCTTGTCGTCATTAGCACCCAGCTTGCTCCAGTTGTCGCCACGCACCACCTTTGTTGTGCGCGGCAAGCAGAATGCGGGGAAGTCCTTCTCTTGAATCCAGCACCACTCTGCCCTCCATTCCTCCCATTTGAGATGAAGTTGCCCAGCAAGGTACTAGCCTTTGGATTTAGCCCTTGGGATCCATGTCACGCTGCCGGAGAGCGACTTGTCATCAATGCGGGGAATGAAGAAGTGGCGGAACAGATCTACGTTGGGGGCGACTCCAACAAAATTTTCGCATAGATGAGCCAAGACTGCCATGCATGTCATTGCATTTGGACTGAAATCCAACAGTCTGAATCCAAAGCTATCCATCATGGCACGGAAGAAATCTGAGAACAGGGGAACCAGCCCGCAGTAAAAGTACGCACAGAAGAATGGGTAAGAATCCGACAGAAGCTTGTCGCCTTCGGGGAGCGCCACAGGGGCCTTCTGATCCTTGGTGTCTCTTCCCCAGATGTAGGCGTACCTCCTGATCAGGTGTTGGCATCCATGGACGATGGAGAGAAAACCACACTCGTCCTCCACCGCTTCTCCAGCTCTTCCAACTCCTTCTTCTTCTTCTCCGCCTTGGGGTCGAGCGGCTTGGCGGGTTTCTTCCCCGCCGCATCGGCCTTCTTAGGCGCCATCAGGGCTTGGAGAAGAAGGACGGAGTTGAGGTGAGATGCGGATTGATGGCGGCGGCGGCGGAAAGGGCTCTGATGAGAGGAAGGAGACGAAATACAGGGGAGCAGTTGCGAATGAGCAGCGCCTCCTCACGGTTGCCTTTTTATGGGGAAGGCGCGAGGGGGCTGGCTCTTCACTGCAGATGACGTGGGCGCGCTTTTGTAGGCGCACTACACGAAATCATCGCTACAGTCCACCACTCCTGCAGCCGCATTTAATGTGAGGCGCGGGCGTTCTTGAGAGAGATAATCATCACAGGATTCTGCGGCGGTAATTTTTCACCACGTGTCTGTGCATTGTTTGGGCCTAGACCAACGATGCGTCAGACGCGCGTATGGCCCAGGCCCGGGGGCTCCTGTCGGTGTATAAAAACATAGCTGGTTTTATAACCTGACTTATGCACAGACAGTGGTAGCACAACCAGACATCAGGGCTTGCCGAGCATCTTCAATATCAAGAATTCAAGACCCAGTTGCAGAAGCCATTGGGGAGAAGATTAAGACAAAGCATCAAGTTCAACACAGAAGACAACCTTTGCCGGCAAGGCCAAGCTGGCAAGGTGAAAGCCTGGCAAGCTCCGTGCCGGCAAGATCTCGCTAGCTGTTAGCGCTCCACCTCATCGGGCAGCTAGTCACTAATCGATGAGGTGTCGATCGCGCAGGCAGTTTGGTGAGATTTGTCGGGGCACATGTCAGCCTGCTGGAAGGAGATTTACCTTTAATGACACCCGTCCAGGAGGCATGTCAAGATAATATGGCGTAGTTGGGCGAGCGGTGTAGAAACCTTGCCGGGGCTCCTCCTCCACATGACACCTAACGGAGCATTAAATGCTTTTGTCCTAAACTGGCAGAGTTAGGTATGATAGCACTGTTTGCTATCTAGTCGATATGTAAATGATTGTTTTGCCACTGTGGTTACCCCTTGAGCTATAAAAGGAGGGCCAGGGCAACGTTTACAGGGATCGACCCTTTGCACAACTTGCATGTGTAGCTACTCCCTTTGCACCTTGTCGGGGAAGCGCTCCTTGTACTTGGTGCTCAAACACATCCAATATAATCAAAGCAGGAGTAGGGTTTTACACCTCACGATGGCCCGAACCTGGGTAAACTCTTTGCGTTTCTGCTGGTTCAGCACTTTGTGCTCCCTGATCTCCCTAGTCGAACCGCAAAGGGGCTAGATGGCCCCATAGATGGTCGTACGCACGACACTCCGCCGCTGCAAGCCTCTGTACCTCCACGATCTCATCTAAAGCCCTTTTCCGGCACCCTGCCAGAGGGGGAAATCATCACCGGAGGCCATCTTCATCATCCTGGTGGTCTCCATGACGAGGAGGGAGTATTTCACCCTCGGGGCTGAGGGTATGTACTAGTAGCTATGTGTTTGATCTCTCTCTCTCTCGTGTTCTTGATTTGCCACGATCTTGATGTACCGCGAGCTTTGTTAATATAGTTGGATCATATGGTGTTTCTCCCTCTCTTTCTTGTTATGATGAATTGAGTTTTTACCTTTGAGGTTTCACTATTATCGGATTGAATACTTTTATGGATTTGAGAACACTTGATGTATGTCTTGCATATGAATACCCATGGTGACAATGGGGTATTATATTGATTCACTTGATGTTTTTTTGGCACTCAACTCGCGGATTCCCGAGGTGACATTGGGGTAATCTATGCATAGGGGTTGATGCACATTTTCGTCCTACTTTCTTCGGTAGAAATCTTGGGGCACTCTTTGAAGTTCTTTGTGTTGGATTGAATATTATGAATCTGAAGTTGTTTGATGCATATCGAATAATCAACCCATGAATACTTGTGGTGACATTAAAGTTGGTTGATGCGTATCAATTATGGTGTTATTTTAGTACGAACTCTAGGGCTGTTTGTGACACTTATAGGGATGGCTCAATAGATTGATCGAAAAAGATAACTTTGAGGTGGTTTCGTACCCTACAAAAATTTCATCTTATGTTCTCTGCTAGATAAGAACTTTGGAGTGATTCTTTGTCGCACGTTGAGGGATTGTTATATGATTCAATTATGTTAGCATTGTTGAGAGATTGCACTAGTGAAAGTATGAATCCTAGGCCTTGTTTCTAAGCATTGCAATACCGTTTGTGCTCCGTTTTATCACTTGCTACCTTGCTGTTTTTTATTTTCAGATTACAAAAACCTATATCTACTATCCATACTACACTTGTATCACCATATCTTTGCCGAACTAGTGCACCTATACAATTTACCATTGTATTGGGTGTGTTGGGGACACAAGAGATTTCTTGTATTTGGTTGCAGGGTTGTTTGAGAGAGACCATCTTCATCCTACGCCTCCCACGGATTGATAAACCTTAGGTCATCCAATTGAGGGAAAATTGCTACTGTCCTACAAAACTCTGCGCTTGGAGGCCCAACACGAGTCTACAAGAATAAGTTTTGTAGTAGACATCACTGGCCTCTGGCCTCCTCCTTCTACTATATGAAGCCATTTACCCTAAAAAGATAAGAGGAGGACTTACGGGACAAAGCGCCACCGTCTCGAGGCAGAACTTGGGCTGGAACACTTTTGCCCTTCGGCGGAGCGATTCCGCCGGGGATACTTCCCTCTGGGAGGGGGAAATCGAAGCCATCGACTTCCACAAAGTTCCTCTCATCATGGGAGGACCAATCTTCATCAACATCTTCACCAGCACCATCTCATCTCAAACCCTAGTTCATCTCTTGTATTCAATCTTTGTCTCAAAACCTCATATTGGTACCTGTGGGTTGCTAGTAGTGTTGATTACATCTTGTAGTTGATGCTAGTTGGTTTATTTGGTGGAAGATTATATGTTCAGATCCTTAATGATATTCAATACCCCTCTGACCTTGAACATGAATATGATTTGTGAGTAGTTACGTTTGTTCTTGAGGACATGGGAGAAATCTTGTCATAAGTAATCATGTGAATTTGGTATTCGTTCGATATTTTGATGATATGTATGTTGTTGCTTCCTTTAGTGGTGTCATGTGAGCGTCGACTACATGACACTTCACCATATTTGGGCCTAAGGGAAGGCATTGTGGAGTAATAAGTAGATGATGGGTTGCTAGAGTGACAGAAGCTTAAACCCTTGTTTATGCGTTATTCCGTAAGGGGCTGATTTGGATCCATATGTTTCATGCTATGGTTAGATTTATCTTAATTCTTCTTTCGTAGTTGCGGATGCTTGTGAGAGGGGGTAATCATAAGAAGGTTGCTTGTTCAAGTAAGAACAACACCCTAGCACCGGTCCACCCACATATCAAATTATCAAAGTAGCGAACGTGAATCAAATAAACATGATGAAAGTGACTAGATGATAATTCCCATGTGTCCTCGAGAACGATTTTCTTTATATAAGAGACCGTTCCGGCTTGTCCTTTTCTATAAAAAGGATTGGGCCACCTTGCTGCAGTCTTGTTACTATTGCTACTTGTTACTCGTTATGAATTACTTTGCTATCAAACTATCTATTACCGCTACTTTTAGTACTTGCAGAGAAAATCTTGCTGAAAACCGCTTATCATTTCCTTCTGCTCCTCATTGGGATCGACACTCTTACTTATCGAAAGGACTACGATTGATCCCCTATACTTGTGGGTCATCAATCCCTTCAACAAATACCTCGGGTTGCAAGGATTATGCCTCAACCCAAACCTTACCGAACTACTTACACATGGAGATCAGATCGCGGGAAGAAAACATTGAAGAACACATATTGAGATTGATTGCAATATGTTTTACAATGGATTCCTTGTGCGATGCACGATTACAAGTATGAATGAGATGGAAGAGCACTATGGTGGTGGTGGAGATGGCTATGGTGATGGAGATGGCGACAGCTAGGGTTTGTGGATGGAGAAGAGGTTCTGGCTTCTGTGTTCCTCCTTCTGCTCGATGCTTGACGCCTCTCTGTTCAAATTATGATGGGGTCCTTGCTACTTGTAGCTTGCGTTGGTTTTATTCCCGAAGAGGAAGGGATGATGCAGCACAACATAGGTAAGTATTTCCCTCAGTTATGAAACCAAGGTTATTAATCCAGTAGGAGAACCACGCAACACCTCGTTAGCAGTACCTGCACACAAACAACAAATCCTTGCACCCAACGCAAACGAGGGGTTGTCAATCCCTCGGCGGTCAATTGCAAGATTAAATTGTATGTGATAGATAGATAGATTGAAACAAAAATACAAAATAAAATAAATAAAAGAAAAGTGCAGCAATATTTTTAGGGTATATAATGGCCACCCCCTGCCGCTTCATGAGTGGTACGGGCACACAAAACAGAAAAATTATTTTGAAAATTAGAGTTGGCACACGCAAATTTACTTGGAACGGCATTGAAATACCGCATATAGGTAGATATAGTGGACTCATTTGGCACAACTTGGGTTCAAGGGTTTTGGATGCACAAGCAGTATTTCCGCTTAGTACAAATGAAGGCTAGCAAATAGATTGAGAAGCAACCAACCAAAAAGCGAAAACGGTCATAAACATGCATTGAACATAACTAACACCGAATAAAGCACCATAAGTAGGATATAATTTCGTTGCATAATTATTGACTTTCGTGCATGCATAGGGAATCACAAACCTTAACACTAATATTCTTCCTAAATCACAATTACTCACTAACATGACTCACATATTATCATTTCCATATCGTAAAACTATTGCAAGGAATCAAGCTTATCATATCCAATGATCTATATGAAAGTTTTTATTATATCCCTCTTGAATATTCATCACTTTGGGACCAAATTCATATCTTGTGCAAATTACTATTACTATTATCAACTCTCAAAAAGATATAAGTGAATCATGAGAGTGCAAATATTTCTTCAAAATTTCAATATTGTCAATTCTCAAAATAATATAAGTGAAGCATGAGAATTTATTTCTTCAAAATCTTAATCTACTCTCAAAATAATATAAGTGAAATATGAGAGTTCATTTCTTCAAAATCTTAATCTACTCTCAAAATAATATAAGTGAAGCATGAGAGTTCATTTCTTCAAAATATAGCCACCGCCATGCTCATAAAGATTTAAGTGAAGCACTAGAGCAACTGCCTAGCTCAAAAAATTTAAGTGAAGCACATAGAGTATTCTAACAAATTATGATGAACGTGTGGCTCTCTCGAATAAGTGTGTCCAGTAGGAATGATTGTGACAAACTAAAAGGAAAACAAAGCAAAGACTCATATAATACAAGTCGCTACAAGCAAAACACATATTATGTGATGAATAAAAATATAGCTCCAAGTAAAATTACCGATAGTTGGTAGAAGAAAGAGGGGATGCCTTCCGGGGCATCCCCAAGCTTAGACGCTTGAGTCTTCCTTGAATATTACCTTGGGGTGCCATGGGCATCCCCAAGCTTAGGCTCTTGCCACTCCTTATTCCTTCATCCATCGTGATCTCACCCAAAACTTCAAAACTTCAATCACACAAAACTCAACAAAACCTTCGTGAGATCCGTTAGTATAACAAAATAAATCACTACTTTAAGTACTATTGCAAACCCATTCATATTTTATTTTTTCATTATGCCTACTGTATTCTAACTTCTCCATGGCTTATACCCCCCTATACAATCCATAGTTCCATCAAAACAAGCAAAACAATGCATCAAAAACAGAATCTGTCAAAAACAGAACAGTCTGTAGCAATCTGAACATTGACCATACTTCTGTAACTCCAAAAATTCTGAAAAATTAGGACAACGTGGACAATTTGTATATAAATCATGTGTAAAAAATTCAGAATTTTTCGTCTCACAAGTGATTTTTAGAATTTTCTGTACTGGACGTAAAAGTTTCTGTTTTTGCACAGAATCAAATCAACTATCATCCAAATCATCCCAAAGGCTTTACTTCGCACAAACACTAATTAAAACACAAAAACACAATCATAACAGTAGCATAATTTTGCAAACACACCAAAACAGAACCGAAAAGCAAAAAATATATTTTATTCATTGGGTTGCCTCCCAAGCGCTATTGTTTTATGCCCCTAGCTAGACATAATGCATAATTTTAAGTGTTGTCATTTTTAGTTTTAGTCCTCGCAACCCCCTTTTCACCTTATTTGCCATTATCAATAATATCCACTAAATGATCAAGCTTAGTGCGAAGGATTTTCATTTCTCTCAAAACACCAAGAGAGATTTTGTGATCTAAAGCATCAACCCTCCTATCTTGTGACACCACATTGCCATTTATTTTTGAGGCAAGATTGAATATTCCTCGAAGGTTAGAATCCACACTAGCCTTGATTTCTTTTATTTGTTCAGTTTGACAAAAGCATTCTAGAGTGATAGGTTCGATAGTTTCAACTTTTGGTTGTACAAAAATAATTTTCATATTTTCGTAGGTTGCAAAGGCATCACCCCCATGAAAATCGTTTTCAAATATAGAATCCAAGACACGTCTATGAGCAAGGGGTAGACCAACATAAAAACCTTTAAGGAACAATTTAAGGTGAAACTGATGCCTAGCGCTTTCTTGTATTTTAATAATCTATGCCATGCTTCTTTTAAAGATTCGTCACCCAAATATTTAAAGTTTAAAATTCCTTGCTCGTCTCCTAAGTATGGAGGGAAAGGCATAACGGGAATAGGACTAGCCATGATGATAAAGCAAGCAAGCAAACAAGCAAACAAGAAAAAGGCAAACGGAAAATATTTTTGTATTTTTGTAAAAAACATTTTAGAAGTGGGGGAGATGAAAACAAGAGGCAAATAAAGTAAATGCAAGGAGATGAGAGTTTATGTGAAGGTACTTGATAGATGTTGATGATGTCTCCCCGGCAACGGCGCCAGAAATTCTTCCTGCTACTTGTAGCTTGCGTTGGTTTTATCCCCGAAGAGGAAGGGATGATGCAGCACAGCAGAGGTAAGTATTTCCCTTAGTTATGAAACCAAGGTTATCAATCCAGTAGGAGAACCACGCAACACCTCGTTAGCAGTACCTGCACACAAACAACAAATCCTTGCACCCAACGCAAACGAGGGGTTGTCAATCCCTCGGCGGTCAATTCCAAGATTAAATTGTATGTGATAGATAGATTGATTGAAACCAAAATACAAAATAAAATAAATAAAAGAAAATGGCAGCAATATTTTTAGGGTTTTAGTAATATGATTTAGATAGACCCGGGGTCCATAGTTTTCACTAGAGGCTTCTCTCAAGAAAATAGCATACGGTGGGTAGACAAATTACTGTTGGGCAATTGATAAAAAAGAAAATAATCATGACAATATCCAAGGCAATGATCATGTATATAGGCATCATGTCCGAGACAAGTAGACCGACTCCTGCCTGCATCTACTACTATTACTCCACACATCGATCGCTATCTAGCATGCATCTAGTGTATTAAGTCCATAAAGAACGGAGTAACGCCTTAAGAACGATGACATGATGTAGACAAGATAAACTCACGTATGAATATACCCCATATTTTTACCCTTAATAGCAATGATACATATGTGTCATGTCCCTTTCTGTCACTGGGATTGAGCACCGCAAGATCGAACCCATTACAAAGCACCTCCTCCCATGGCAAGATAAATCAATCTAGTTGGCCAAACCAAATCAATAGATCGGAGAAGAAATATGAGGCTATAATAATCATGCAAAAAAGAGATCAGAAAAGTCTCAAATAATATTCATGGATAATCTGATCATAAACTCACAATTCATCGGATCCCAACAAACACACCGCAAAAAGTCATTACATCGGATAGAACTCCAAGAACATCGAGGAGAACATTGTATTGAAGATCAAAAAGAGAGAAGAAGCCATCTAGCTACTAACTATGGACCCGAAGGTCTGTGGTAAACTACTCACGCATCATCGGAAGGGCAGCAAGGTTGATGTAGAGCCCCTCCATGATCGATTCCCCCTCTGGCGGAGTACCGGAAAAGGCCTCCAGATGGGATCTCTCTGGAACAGAAGCTTGCGGCGGCGGAAAAAGTATTTCGTGGACTCCCCCTAGGGTTTCTAATTTTCTGGGAATTTATAGTGCTAGAATTAGGTCAAACAGAGAAAAGGGGGGCCCACGAGGCACCAGGGCGCGCCTGCCCCCCCAGGCGCGCCCTGGTTGCTCGTGGCCACCTCCTGGATCTTCTGGCCCTCTCCCGAAGCTTCTATTGTTTATCTTGTCCAGAAAAATATATCCAAAAAGTTAATAGGTTAGAAAAATAGGGCAGAAAACAGCAACTGGCACTGGGCACTGAGTTAATAGGTTAGTCCCAAAAAATGATATATAATTGCTGTAAATGCTTATAAAAACATCCAAGATCAATAATATAACAGCATGGAACAATCAAAAATTATAGATACGTTGGAGACGTATCAGTCCTCTTTATAAAAGTTGTTCAGGTAGATGATCTGCCTCGGAATCCACGCCATACGGGCACTCATACGGGCGCTTGCCATCTTTTGTTCTGTCTTCGCAGAAATGCCTCATGTTGATTGCTTGTTCCTCCATTCTCCTTCCATTCCATTTCCACACTTGATTTCTTCACTTTTTAGCCCATTTCCTGTGGAAACTGATCAAAGGGAGGATTTGTGGAATCCTTTGCACTTATTAGCCATTAGTGATAATATCAAAGCGAATATCTCTTATTAAATGAAATATCTCGGTTTAAACAAGGGTGAAATGAGTGTAAAAATATCACTCATCACCTCTCTACTTGGTTGCAAGCGTGTAGCCTTCAGGATCCGGCATCGCTTCACCATCCAGAGCTAATTGATGACCCACAAGTATAGTGGATCAATCATAGTCCTTTCGATAAGTAAGAGTGTCGAACCCAACGAGGAGCAGAAGGAAATGAAAAGTGGTTTTTAGCAAGGTATTCTCTGCAAGTACTGAAAGTAGTGGTAACAGATAGTATTATAGCAAAGTAATTCGTATCAAGTGACAAGTAGCAATAGTAACAAAAGTTCAGCAAGTAGGCCCAATCCTTTTTATAGTAAAGGACAAGCCGAAAAGTTCTCTTATAGTAAGCAAAGCGTTCTCGAGGACACATGGGAATTCTCGTCTAGTCACGTTCATCATGTTTAGTTGATTCACGTTCGCTACTTTGATAATTGGGATTTCTATTTCTGTGCCCCTGGTTGCTAAGTTCTCCTCAGTTTTGCCCCGCCCAACTAACGCTGCTCACTTTTGCCCTCTCCCCTCCACCACCCGCTCACAATAGCCCAAACGGAGCACTTCCATCCGGTCATAGCCTTTGACCGTTACCTCCTGACTAGTGGGGCCGCGTGATATCCTGACAGGTGGGGTCGGTCCACTCTCTCTGTTACCACAGTGCTGACGGGGTAGAATCCTAACATGTGGGGTCGATGCAACTTATGACATGTGGGGCCGCGTGATACCCTGGCAGGTGGGGTCGAGCCCCTCTCTCTCCCTACAGTGATGTCTCGGTAGAATCCGGACATGTGGGGTCGAGGCGACTTATGACATGTGGGGCCGCTTGATACCCTGCCACGTGGGGTCTGGCCACTCTCTCCCCACAGTGCAGACGTGATAAGATCCTGACTTGTAGGGTCGAGGCAGATTATGACAGGTGGGGCCGAGGCAGCTTATGACAGGTGGGCTGGCATTGCATATGATAGGTGGGGTACATTCTCTCTATCATTTGTCAACGGCCGACCGCGCACAACCCCGAGCACCATACCCACATAGCCATGGCCGCAGCTTGCCCGCATCGCCAGATTTGATTCCGGTGCCGATCAGCGGCCCGCGGCGGTGCACGTCCGCCACGGCACCAACAATATTTCTCTGCCCGCATTGTTCCTCCAGGCCAACATACAGCACGCAGAGCTGCCACCGCCACACCCCCATTCCCCACCATCTGGATTTGCTCTGCCGTCGAAGACAACCACCGACAGCAGCGCGGCATTTCTTAGTGAGCTCTTGGATCCTGATCCGCCTTATTCAAGCGCTTCTGAACCCTTTCCCTTAATCTCGTCTAAACACCTAATTTCAGGGGCACCGTCGTGGTAAATGTCCGGTCGCAGTGGTTATAGCGGCGAGGGTGGCGATTCGATCATGTCTTGGCCACGCTCACCTACACCAGATTCGGAGGAGGTTTAGGTAGTTAGCGCTCACGGCCTGTCTGAATGATCCCTTGTTTAATTTGTAGTGTTAATTTACTTTTGGATGGATTATTACAGTTTAACAGGCAGGCTGATGATCCTTGGTATATTGCATACCAAGATGAGTCAATCCAGTGGGCTAGCCAGTAAAAACAGATTGATTGTTGAGCTAAAGCGTACTATTGCGGAAGAAAGGAGAATTGCTCGCAACGATAAGTTGAAACTAGAGACTGATCTGACCATCTTTGATCATTTGGTAGAGGAGCTGCAAATGGATGGAGAGGAGAAAGCAAGAGTCATACAAGGACTTGAAGTGAAGGCAGAGGAGAAAAACAGATACATGGTGACACTTACAATAGTTGTCATCTCTTTACTAGCTCTTTACTATGTAGTTAAGGTAAATTGAAATAAATTAATGTAGAGATCTCCAAATATGATGGGCTGTTGAGCAAGTTTGTACCCGTGCAATCTGGGCAAGATGTGACATCTTGTTAACCCCTTGGAATTTAGTCCACATGATATGCAACTTTGTTTGTAAAAGTTTCAGGCAAAAGATGCCCTTCCCTTCTTTGTAGGGCTCCCATCCCTTCTTTTTGTTAGGCGTCCACACAATATCTAGTTTCAATACAAATCATATGCTATTTTAGGTCTACAAATTGGAAATTTAAGGAATTGAAAACATCGTGGTTTGTGAACTGGTCCACTTCAAATTAGCCTTGCATCCAAATGTTTAGGGATCCAAATGTTTATTACACCATCATGTTCAAGGCAGCAGCTTGACAAACATAGCAAATAATGCCACTTTTAAAACACATTTCAGCACAAATTTCTCTCCCTCTAATTTCTTTTGTTTAACCCTTAGCTGGTTAATAGCAGCCAAATTTTCAGCATCTTTCGTTAATAACACCTCAATTTGCATATCCTTCCTCCTGATCAAATCATCTGTCCAAGCCTTCTTCTGCAGCAACTCTTGATTCCATGCTTTGTAGGCCTGTAATTCAGTAAGATCTCGGGAATCCTTTTTCTCTTTTGAGTCGATGCACCATGTCACGCAAATCAATCAAGTGCTGCTTCAAGAACTCGGGAACTTCCGGATCAACCCATTCCCAAAAGTTACAGCCACCAACCTATGATATTAACACTATTTAGAGTCAAGATTATATTATCATTTAATGGCCAAAAAACTTGGGAAATGAGAAGAAATAGGAAATCACTCGAACTCTTGGCAGCAGTAATATCTCCGTCCTGGGTTGGAATCGCTCCAAGAAATCTACCTGGAAGCCTTCTCCTTGCACCAACAAGGTACATCTGGCCAATATTGCAGCGGCTTTTCTCTGTACGGTATTGGGGAAGAGGAGGATTCCTCGTGCATGTACCATGTAGTGCTCTTGGCACTAGAACTAGACATGTCCTGGCTTTGTGCAGACTTATGAAATTAAACAAAAATGTCAATGGTCATAAAGCAGATCATGGAGCAGCTCAATGTGTAGTAGTAGCGCTGGTGATAAACTAGCTCAATGTGCAGTGGCATTGGTGATCAACTAGCTCAATGTGAAGTGGCATTGGTGAAAAACTAGCTAAATGTGTAGTAGCAGTGGTGATAAACTAGCTCAAAAAACTAGTCATGTACCAAATCTAACCCCAAAATACTCTAACGTTCTTATCGGTGCCAAACGTTCAGATCCTTGGAGATCCTCACCGCGATGCCCCGCTCAGATCCGTGGAGATCCTCACCGCGACGCCCCGCCCAGATCCGTGCAGCCGACACGAGGCGGCGAGGAGGACGGGGGGGTGAGGAGGAGGTCGAACTTGCCATCGCCGACTGGGATTTAGGGTTCGAGTAGAGAGGGGGGAAAGGGGGAATGCGGCGGCGCGAGTGAGATTCAGTGGCTTATCTGTCGCTTATCCCTCTTCTGCCGCTGCCATGTGGGCCACGGAACACCCGACCGAATCCAGCCAATCAGGTCACCTCTCACGGATCGACCATGTCTAACCCTAGCACCTAATCCAATCCGTCCCCGAACAGCAATCCAATGTCGGATGGTGCGGGGTTTTGAGAGGGGTTTCGAGAGGGGTTTGAGGGGTTTTGAGAGGGTTTCAGTGATTAGGGTTGAGCATAACTAATTTAAAAAAAACAAAAAATATATAAAACTTGCACACATCATTTTTTATGTTAGTAGGTGCTAGGAAAAATAAGAAACCACGTCTATGGATATTTTCATGAAATTCCCTTCACATAACTTAGCTATCACCAACAAGGTTGCATGGTTTTCAAGGGAAATGAGCTAGGGTTTAGGGTTAAACATAGCATAGTTTGTCCAAACTATCCCATATTGGGCATGGACCCTATATTTGCAAACTAGATGTCAAGGTTTTTTTTAGCTTATTTAGAGAAGGTCAAAAAAAATTCTTAAAAATGGGGTTGTCTATCCTAGCTTTTCATGCCCCAAAAGAGACGTCTTCAAAGTACTTCACAAAAGAGACTTATTGAAAGTACTTCACAAAAGTAGCATTACATCAAACAAAATGACAAATATCAAATTGTTCCTACTGAAATCCAAATTCACAACATTACAAAGTTCAAACTCAAGTTCAGAACATCGAAAGGTACACAACATTACAAAGTTCAAACTCAAGTTCAGAACATCAAAAGGTACACAAATTAAAAAGTTCAAGCTCAAGTTCAAATCATTTCAAAGTTCAAACTCAATTTCACATCATTTCAAAGTTCAAACTCAAATTTCAATCCTTTTCTGGCTCCTTGTATTTTTGCTGGATTCACCACCTTGCTCCTTGTGTTCCTTGCTGAGTTACTGGGTATGTTCACTGACTTTATTCTTTTGGTATTCACAACAGGTTCTGGCGGTGGAGGTGGTGAAGGAGTACTTCCAGTAACAGAACTTGTGATGGCCAATGGGTAAACAGCTTCAGGTGCCACAGGTTGAACTGATCTTTCTTTGGCTTCTAGCGCTTGAAAACCATCAAGAGCCACTCTTTGAAAGTCATCATCAGATGTGGCTTCAACAGTTGGTTCACCTTCAGTTGATGTCAAATCAACTTGTGCTATGTTCCTTTTAGTCCCTTTCTTTGCCTTTGTTATATTCTTCTGTGTGCTTATCCTAGAGCTGTTGATAGAGAGAACATTAAAATTTGTTTCCCTTAAAAAAATGAGAACAAATGTATAAAGAGAAGGCACACATACCAAGCAGTACTTGCAACCAATGAAAGCTCAAGTGGCTCAAGTGACTCTAGTGGCTCAAGTGGCTCAAGTTGTGTTTGTTCTGGTTCTTCTAGTTGTTCTACAGCTGCTTGTCCTTCTGCCCCTTCTTCTAGCGCTTCATGATCCTCTGCATTTTTTGGTGCCCCATTGATCATCGTCTCCAAATGATGGACCACTGGATTGGTACAAATCCAAGCAATGTGGCCTAGTCCTCCACATCTTTTGCACTTGCATCTCCTACGTGTACCTGCCTCTGCACTTGATCTTATCCTGTTCTTCCTCGGCCTTCCTGGTGATCTAACTAAAACTGGAGCATGAAGCTTAAAACCTGGATCGATGATGGTTCATTGGTCTTTTCCCAACAATGCAGGCACGTTCTCAGCATATGTTGCCTTAAACTTCGCAACAGAGAAGTATTCAGACACATACTTATCAATCTCACCAATTTCACCCCCAGTGAGAAAAATAGGGCATATATGCATGGCTGCCCACGGATCTGCCATTGTCTACAGCTGCATGTCTTACTACTTAAATTCACTGGGTACCTCCATTCCCTGTTTTTAGTGTCAGTACATGTTACCTCAGCCTCGTGTGTTGATCGTCTAATGTGTTTCATCATCAATCCTCTTACCCTAGCATGCAATGCCTTTATCACAGACGGGATTATGACATGGCCAGCATATTGTGTATCTGCAATTCTTCTACGCAAATCCATCTTTATCATGATCATCTGCCTAATCTTGTCAAATGCTTGCCACAACATAAGCCCTTTGACTGACTTAATTTTTGAATTGAAAAACTCGTCAAGGTTATTGGTCACATAGTCTACCTTGCATATTTCATTGAATTTGCTTCTCAACCACATCATTCCATGATGCACTTCCATGTATTCCTGCACAGTAGAATTTTCAGCATAAAAAACTCTCAAGTGGTGCTCATGCTTCCTCAAGCTGCAAGTTTATGATGCTGGCCATAGGTTCTCATCATACACTTTACCCCTGAATTTCATTGTAAAATTAGTGGCTAGGTGTCTCATACATTCCCTATGCTCAACTCCAAGGAAAACTACACCTACCGCAGTCTCTAAACCCTTGCAAGCATCTGTGTGTATAGCCAATCCTGGTGGCTGCCCTATAATGTTGCGCAAATTCTTCAAAAACCACACCCAACTTTCCTCCGACTCCATCTCCAACACACCATATGCCACTGGGAAAAGCCAGTTGTGTGCATCAACTGCACAGGCAGCTACTAGTTGTCCCCTAAATCTTCCATTCAAAGCTGTTGCATCCACAACCAAATAAGGCCTGCAACCGTCCAGAAACCCCTTCCAGCAAGCCTTGAAACAAACAAAAGCCCTCCTAAAACATTCCTTCTCAAATGTCTTCCCCCTAATTTTGTACTGTATAGTATGCTTGTAAAACTCTACAACACTGCCTGGACTTGCCATCTCCACTTCAGCTTTGTAGGTGTACAACAAAGCAAAACTTTCATTCCATGGACCATTAATTCTATCAAGAGCCATTGCCTTAGCATAAAAAATCCTCATGTACGGTATGTTCATCTTATACTTGCCAAACAACAACTTGTGTAGTGCTGTAGGACCAAGTGTTGGTGTCTCTCTAAGCATATCCATGATTGCATCTGCCACCCACCTAGTTTTTGCTAATTTTGTTGTTTGGGCCTTCCCCGCTCAAGGTGGGCAAGTGTGCTTCTGTGGGTTCAGTTGACCTGAAATTCAATGAAACAAGTGTATCAAACAAAAGGGATCAAACATCACTGAAACTAATGTTCTATGCAAAATTAAATACCTGAATATATTTACTTGTACGCATACGGGAGGCATGCAACCTCCACCTACACCTCTCATATGGACAGCGAACCGTCAACCTTCTGGGTTCACTCTTGTCAATCACAAAATCATTTTGAGTGAGAATGCAGTATGTAGTCAGTGCATTCCGACAGTCCACCATCGATTCAAATATTGTTCCTGGTGTAAGCTTAGGATCGTTCTTGTCCCATTCAATTGTTGGAATGTCCTCACCAGCGTATTCTTCTGGCACCAACATGTCAGCATTCTCTTCCTTCTCTTCATCATCAGTGTCATCAAATCTAGCAAGGCTGCTTGGCTCCTCCTCGTATTCGTCCTCCATTGCTTTTTTGCTGAATTCATCAACCAATTCAGGGTACATCCTCTCATCCTCGTCGTCGTTTCGAGGCACTACCTTGTCAGGCTGTGCATCATTTTCAACATCCACTGCACCACTCGCCTGGCTTTCACTGCCAGTAGGTTTAGCCGGTCCTGACCTACGAGGAGTGCGGGGCCGTTCACTGTTAGCTGAGTTATCAGGGGCCGCACCCTTTTCCAAATTTTTTGGAGGCTAGAGCACGTCGATTTGAATTTTTCCAAATTGGCTGGGAGCATTCATAGCAAAAATATTTTCTACATGCTCGTCGCAAGTTAGTGTCACAAATTTTTGCTCACTACTATCGAAATATTTGAGTTCAATAGCATCGGCTCTAGGGATAATCAGAACAGAGGGATTTGCATAAATCTTTAAATGAAATAATTGTTTCTACCACCTTTGGATACCAAAATCTAGACAAACGATGCGCTTTTGTACCTCGCTGGATGCTAGTTTCCATTCTAACTGCGAGCCGAAAGGCAAGCGCTCGATCAATCCTACAGTTAGGTAGGCAATAATTCAGTCAAATAGGAAACAATTCACGCGCCCATTGGTCAAATGCTAGGAGTTAGATCACACATTGCAAAGGGGTTCGAGGCTTACCCAGCCGGAATCCATGAGTTCCCTTCTGCTCCTGGTTCGACCCAATCCTCCCCATGGTCGATGGGACGGCCGCCGGTGTCCATCGACATTGCAGCTCAAGCTGCTGCCGCAGGTCCACCCTCCAGATCCCCTCGAACCACTACAAGCCTGGGGCATGAAACGCAGCAGATCAGTGCATCGTGGGCGAGGGTAACTGTCGATTGCAGGCTAGATTGGGCGACGCTGGTGGGCTGGGTGGGTAGGGGTTGGTGGGGGTCGTGCGGTGCAGCCTTTCTACGGCCGCCCCACCGGCTATCGGCGGATGGTCCGGCGGCGGCGGTGGCGGTGGTGGTGGTGGCGGCGACGGTGTGGGGAATGGCTCAGGCAATGGCTGTTCGAAATGAGGTAAGAGAGAGACCCACCTGCAGTAAGCTGCCTCCGCCCCACCTATCAGGATATCCGGCGGCCCCACTAGGTAGGAGGAGACCAAAAAAAACTAGTAGGGAGGTAACGGTCAAAGGCTTTGACTGGACGACAGTGCAACGTTCGGGCTTTTGTGAGCTGGTGGTGGAGGGGGAAGGGCAAAAGTGAGTAAAAATAGTTGTGTTGGGCAAAATTGAGCACGACTAAGAAACCAGGGGCACAGAAATAGCAATCCCTTGATAATTTGATATGTGGGTGGACCGATGCTAGGGTGCTATTCTTACTTGAACAAGCAACCCTCTTATGATTACCCCTTCTCGCAAGCATCTGCAACTATGAAAGAGGAATTAAGATAAATCTAACCATAGCATGAAACATATGGATCCAAATTAGCGCCTTACGGAATAACGCATAAACTAGGGTTTAAGCTTCTGTCACCCTCGCAACCCATCATCTACTTATTACTCCCCAATGTCGTCCCTTAGGCCCAAGCATGGTGAGGTGTTATGTAGTCGATGTTCACATAACACCACTAAAGGAAGGACAACATACATATCATCAAAATATCGAACGAATACTAACTTCGCATGATTACTTATAACAAGACTTCTCCCATGTCCTAAAGATCTCGGGTAGGGGGGGCGAGCTATGAGATCGGATCGATGGGTAACAGGAGACGTAGGACACGATGATTTACCCAGGTTCTAGCCCTCTCTAAGGAGGTAAAACTCTACACTACAAAAAAACACTTCCGTGATGATACGTGTTTGTCACAGTAGGTCACATTTTCTGTCATGCATGTACATCCGTGACGATTTTATGACAGAATCAAGATAGTCATACATGTGCTGTCGTAGAAGTGTTCCATGACGATAAATGTCGCGTCATGGAAGTGCTTTCGTCAAGGGTAATAGGCACGTGGCATCCACCGTAAGGGGTCGCCGTCAAGCTATCGTGTTCCCGTTTGGATCCGATAACCCGTTAACAGCCCTAACCAATGGCGATTTTCCACGTGTAAAATTCTCATTCGCCAGCAGAACCACGTGTCAGCTCGATGTCGCGACAGATGGTATCCATCCACTGGACGATACGCGCCTATGGAACAGTGACAAGTGGCACGACCCAACAGTGGCCCATTTAGGTTAAAAAGGCCGGCCCATTAAAAGGCCCATAAGATTTCGTCAGATACTAATGGGCTGGCCCATTAACAGTCTGCCATGTTTTGGGCAAAATTACGGCCCATATCAGATCCGGCCTGTTACCAGTCTGCCATGTTTTGGGCCAAATTACGACCCATATAAGATCCAGCCCATTAACAACCTGCCATGTTTTCAGCCAAATTATGGCCTATATCAGATCCGGCCCGTTAACAACCTGCCAAGTTTTGGGCCAAATTATGGCCCATATCAGAATCGGCCCCTTAACAGGCACTATGCTTTTGGGCCCATTGACGGCCCAATTAGGACTTTGGCCTCTTAAAGGCCTGTTTAACAGTTCGGCCCAATATTAGTTTCGGCCTGTTAGCGGCCCTTGGTACATATGGGCCGTTGTCGGCCCGGTTTCACTTTCATCCATTTAACGGCCCTTGCTGCATGTGGGCCTATTTCTGGTCCGAAGTGACATTCGGCCTCTTAACGGCCCGTAGTTTTTCTGGATACATTTTAGCCCAACCAGGCTATCGGCCTGTCAAAGGCCCGTGATATAGTTAGGCCTAATTACGGCCCACTTTGCATCCGGTCTGCTTACAGCCCATAATGTGATTGGGCCAACCAAGGCCTCACATAAATTTTGGCCTGTTAACGGCCCATCATGTCATTGGGCCATTCATGGGCCGAGGTATATTTCGGCCTGCTATCGAACCGTGAATTGTTCGGCATAATTCAGGCCCAATCTACTTTTCTGCCTGTTAAAAGCGCATTGTATTTTCTGGCCCATCTAAGGCAAGCGGTTTACTCGGCCTGTTAAAGGCCCGAAACTAATAGTGGGCCAGTTTACGTCTAGGCCTGATAATGGCCCGAGATGATTGTGGGCCAAAGTTTCGGCCCATTTATAGCGATTGGTGGGCCGGCCAGTTTTAGTACCGATTTTTTATATAAACCTAACGTTTTGCCCCATTGCGCTCGGTCGAAGCTTACGGCCTTTTCAGAGAGTGACGACAGCATATAAAGTAAATAAATTATAGCATCGTGATGAAGAATTAACCTAGACTATACAACAAACAAATTATGACATATTACATCCACTGAGCATTAAAGTTCATCGCCAGTCATAATAAAGCGCACCCAGACAGCAGATTACATACACTGGGCATCAAAGGTCGCCAACAGTGCAAGTAAACACGCCGACAAAATAATATACAAAACCAACAACACTTCAACACGGTTCAAGGAAGGTTAGCCCTGCCCGGGAGCTCTAGCGCAAGCAGCTGAGGAAGCTGATGACAGTGCGCTTGTTGGACGCTTATATCCTCCAACTCTAGCTACATCGCATCAATAGACATCCTATACTTTTGGTTAATCTTCCATAGAGATTGGAGTTCCAGTAGGAGTTGAGCTGAAGCATGTCTTTCTGCTCGAATTTGAGACTGAAGAAGTCGAACAGATTCAGGCTTCGACTTCATTGAGCTTGTGTCACTGCTATTAGCGAGTAACTTCGACACTACATCAAGACATGACTTTGGGGTTGTATCGCTATCCCCAAGATGTGTTGCCTTCTTCCCTGCAATATATGTTAGCAATGGGTTCGTCTCACTATCATTGTGGCAGTTCTTCCTGGTGTCAGAGATATCACTTTGAAATACAAACAAGAAAATGGATAATAGGTTTTGCACGTATAAGCATCAGTGTTGTCAATTCATCCCATTTCTTCCGGGCAAATAAAGAGACACGGTTTAAAATAGCATTAACATCATATGGCATTGTTCATAGTTAAGGCATGGCAGGAAATGGCATTGTGCAGGAGTGGCCAGCTTCACCACACCACTGGATTACAGATGAAGAACACAAGCATACATGCAGTGCTAAAGAACGTATAAGCATCAATGGGCAATGTGCTTTCAATTAATCCCATTTCAGATTGGCAAATAAAGAGACACAATTTAAATAACATTAACAAAATATGGCATAGTTCATAGTTAAGATATAGTAGGATAGACATTGTGCTGGAGTGGGTAGTTTCACCACACCACTGGATTACAGATCAAGAACACAAGCATGCATGCACTCTAAAGAACATCACTTGCTCTGTTTAGTTTCATTTACATGGTATGAATAAGGAACATGGTTGTACAACTAAAAACTGAAATTGAGAAGGACAAACTTATGTTTATGAACTTCTTCATAATAAACTTTAAACATGCAAAGTGATGCAAACGCGAAAAGTAAATAGCAGTTGCAGTCATGCCTATCCAAATATACTCAACAAAGTTTGAAGGCTCGAGAAGGACAAACTTACGTTAGTAGTGAAGACCGGCTCTATAAAGCCCTTGTCCATGCTGATGGGGGGGGGGGCAATTCAAGTAGTTTACCACAGAATCTTCTTCATAAGCATTGTCTTCATTCTACATTTTGTTAAGCGTAAATATAGATGTGATAATATAGGAACAAATGGAGAATATTTAAGCTAAGATGCAGAGTGATGCTACATAATCAACTAGCTATAAATGTAAGTACAACGATACAGGCAAAAAGGTACTGACAAGAGCAATGCAGAGCTAAACTTCTTCAGTAGCATTTGTTTTATTCAACATTTTGGTAAGAGTAAATATAGATCTGATAAGGTCTAGATAATGGAGGCAAGGGGAAATAAGCTAGAGAGGATGGTACATGAACAACTAGTTGTCAATATAAGTACAGTGATAAAGGATAACAGGTACTTACAAGAACAATGCAGAGCTAAACTTCTTCATAAGCATTGGGTTTAATTCTACATTAATGTAAGCATGTGACACCCTGGTTTTTCCAGCTTTTTTCCCAAATTTCATCTGAAATTTTTTATTTGGATTTGGCTTGGTTTTGTTTCTGAATGGCTCTATGGACTTAAAACTTGGTAATTTCTTTTGATTTTCTTTCCCAAGTGATTCAGGCCCTCAAAAAAATTTCTCAAGGCATGTCACTTCCACTCTTGCTCAATCTCAATTTTATCCCAATTTAATATTCCTTTTCCATTAAAGGAATAGCCCTTTTAAGCTCTAGGTTGTGAAGCAACCTATATTTCTGTTCTTCCAAAAATCCCAAGAAAATTCTCATAAATCCTTTGCATCAAGCGAACCTTGAATATGTGAAATTATTCAAGATTTACTTCTCATGGTTAGCACAGCAACCAATCTTTGATTCTAGTCAAAATTTCAGTTTGTGAAGCAACTATATTTTATATTGCTTCAAAAATTCTGAAATTAATCCAGGACATTCTCCTACTCATATTATCAGTCTCCACAAATTTTTGGCTCATTCCATTTAGCCAATTTCTCTATAAAACTCGCCCAAGTTTCTGTCCAGTGGGAAGTGTTGTGAAGGAAGTACCCTGTACACTAACCCAATTGGGCTGAAATTTTGGTGGCATGTTGGCATTCCCAAATAACCCACTATTACCAAGTCTCAACTCCAGGAACCCATCCAAGTGAGTGCAACATCCTCAGCAAGATTTCTGGATCAAAGAGGCAGTTGTGAAGCAACCATGCTCTACACCTGTCCATTTGGTTTGAATTTTTCCCAGCATATGCACCTTCCTACTACACTCCAATATGGCAAACTCTCACTCTCAAAGCCCTAGCCATTTTACCTGGAACCTAGCCAGCTGGCCAGACAAGCTCTTGTCAAACCAAAGACACATGAAGGACTCAGGTTGAGAGGACGCGTAGACGTGATTGCTCGGGTCAGAGCGCGCTGCAAGCGTCCATGCACGCGGTGACCACGCGTCTGCCAGGGCAGAAATCGCGCTCTGCGCACTGAACCCTCTCGGGCCTCGCCGGTTCTTCGCGGTTACGCCTTCTCGCCATGTCCCTTAGTGTCGACGTCCTCCCCGCCGTCCACCTGGCTCGCCTGGAAGCCTCCCGTCGCAGACAGCGCCCTCGCCGGACGCGGCCAAGCGCCGCTACGCATGGCACAGTACTGGAACTATGGCCGTGCTGGCTGTCCTCTTCCTCCCGTCGAGCCGTCGCATCGTCTTCACTCCCCTGACCTCTCTAGCGCTCTCCCTCACTCCACGACGGCCAGCTCGCCGTCCTTGCCGCGCCAGCTCACCCGTGGCGGGATCTGGCTCGGCCACCCTTCACCCGCCTATAAAAGCCCCTCCCGGCCTCTCCATCCCTCACCACTCCACTCCTCTCCCTCTCAATCGCCTCCAGCAAAGCTAGGGCAGGCCGGAGAGCCCTCCTTCTCCGTCTCCGGCGAAGAGCTCCGCCGCTCTGCCCCAGCTCCTTCCGCTCGCCTCCGCCCACCATAGCTCCAACCGAGGCCACCCCCGAGCTCGTGGCACTCCACTGACTCATCCCAGCCTTTTCCCAGTCCGAGTGCTCGCCGGAGTCGCCGGATCCGTCGACCCCCGAAGAGCGACGCCGCCTGAGACGAAGGGGGCGATGCCATCCGGCCATCTCCCGACAAGCTGCGGGTACCGGAGTGCTCACCGTCGTCCGCTCGTTCCATCCCCGCCGTCTCCGGAGCTCGCCGCCGTCGCTATGACCGGCAACCATCGTCGGTGAGCCGCCGTCCTCTGTTCCCTCTCTCTCTCCGTTCAAATATGACAGGCGGGCCCCACCTATCGGCGACTCCACGCGCGCCCGAACCGGTACGTAAGTGGAGACGCCCGGCCGGTTTACGTCTTCGACGTGGCCTCCTCTGGGTTTTTTCTGTTTTTCTGTTTAAATTCATTTTAAATCCAGATTTGACTGAACTTTGACCAGCTATAACTTTTAAACCATAAGTCCAAATGAGTTCATTCTTTTTGCATTATTTTTCTTATGAGCTCCTCTAGTTGCTGTAAAAATTTGGGATTTTTCTTTGCTGTCTAGAATTTCTGTCCAAAAGAAAATGATTTATGTGGGATTTGAAAATGCTTTCAAAAATGTTTTTCAGATTTGTTCTGCCTAGTTGGTGAAGGCCAGGAGTATTTCCACACTCTGTTGGTGCAAGGCAAGCCACAACTCTCATTTGCATAATTGCATTGCAATATCATAGTTTAATCAATTATTTTAATGCCAAATGTGATTTATTTATGAATAGATTAATTCATGTAATGCCTTGGAGATTTCGGATAAGTTACTGTCTTGATGATGATGAGATTTTGGATTAGTAGGGGATTTCCAGATTCATGTCGTAACGTTGCCGGACTGTGAGATTATCGTCTATGATTACTTTGTGATTCTGCCGGCACTGCATATAGGGGTTCAGTAGCATAGAGTGATGATGATGCTCGTGGGATTTCCAGTTGGTTATTGTGATAACTTGGACCACTTGGATATCGGAGTATCAGTGATGACTACAGTTACTCGGGGATAAAATCCTTCATCGTTGATCAAGTGCCACTGAACCGAACTTTCCAGTGCAGCCACACCTGCCGGAATGGGACGGCCTTGGCTTGGTCTAACTGCGTGCTCTTTTATCGGTACCACCAAAGAGGGAAGGTTATGCGTGCGTGCTGCCCTGATCAGGTAGACGACGATAACCTTGTGAGCCCAGTTTGGTTTTTGAGCTTAGGTCCCCGTTTGGGACAATTGGTTGGCCACGACGGTGGCAGGTGTCACGGGGTGACACAGGGGCCACCCAGGGCAGGACTCCGGGGGAGGATGATTGTCAGTGGTACGGTGGAGGAGTCACGGGTTAGGCAAGTTTCTTTGGAGCAGCACCGGTCCACCCGAAGAAGGGAAGTGTACCGAGGTACAGGGCCAGGAGCTTCATAGTGTCGGTAAAGTGCGCAACCTCTATAGAGTGTAAGAATCTATTCGAATAGCCAAGTCCACGGTATTGGACACAGTTCGTACTAAGTCACACTGTCTGATCAACACCAATGAAGGAATGACGTGTTAATGATGGGAGAACTCGTCTTAGTATGGTTAGCTGACCGATTGTTGAGATTCACTGGTAATTGCTGAGCATGATTCTCAGGATGATGGTCGGAAGATCTTGGGGTGACCATGAGTGGGTCACAAGAGTAAGTGGGTCAATCATGTGGTTCAGGATAACGTGGTTCTGTAGTGGTAACAAGATTGATAGGTGTAGAAATAGCATGTTAATATTGTCTTCCACGCTTTTAGTAATATTGAATTCTAATTCAATCTTGATTTGACATTGTTATGCCTTGATGCTCTTGTTTGTTGCGAGCTTGCGAGTACATTCAAAGTACTCACCTGGCGTGTCATGCCAGTTTGCAGGTGCTGCCATGTTTGCATAGTGGAGGTGTTTGCAGTGCAAGCTAAGACGTGTCCCTAGCCAGAGTCCCTGCAGAGTGGAGTCCATTTCGACGCCATAATTCTGCTGCTAGGATTCGAGCTGCTGCTAGCATAGAATTGTCGTAGAAAGCGTAGCTTTGCCGAGGCAACCCTTTGTAATATCTCAAACCCTTGTACATGTCGGAAGTCGGGCTCTAGGGACCCAAAGGTTCGAACACTGGGGTGAGCTCGTTCTGCCACTTCGTCTCCTACCACGGCTAAGCGACGGCGAAGCTACGGCAAGAGCACGCTAGCGAGGGACGGACCGTGGACTCAGCGGTTTACCCAGGTTCGGGCCACCTTGCGGTGTAAGACCCTACTCCTGCTTGGTTGGTATTGCTCTGGTGAGAGAGAGTACAAGGTTGGGGATGATGAGAACAAGAGCCGATCCGCTCTACAAAGGCAGCACTGCCCCCCTTATACTCGCCTCGGTCCTTTTCCCCCTTGAAACTTAGGTGGGAAGGGCTGCCACACTTGGCGGGTTTTGAAAGGGGACAGGCGCTCAGGCTATCCTGACTAAAGGCGGTCTTCGCCTACCAAAGCGTGATCCATGACACGCCGGTGGGCTCGGTGATGACCTCCGCCCTGCGCGCCTGCCGTCTTGGTCTTCCTTCGCCGATCGGGCAACCTTTGGGGTTGCTTTGGGGAGTAGATAGCTGGCCCTGCTCCCTTAACACAAAAGAGGAAACCATCTTCCTCTGCGCCTCCTGGCACGGCCTCTATCGCCGCTCGTCGCCGCGCGCGTCACCCACGTGATGGGCCCCAGACCTCGCGGCTGTGCCGAATGGCCTTCGTCTCGTGCGCCGTCGGGAGGGGGCCTCGGGAGGCCACCTCAGGAGGTCGCCTCGCGAGAGGACCTCGCGAGGCCGCTGGTGGAGGTGATGAGCCTTGCTCGCCCGCTTCCTGAGGAGGGAGCCTCGGGAGGCCAAGGCCTCATGAGAAGTCCTGGTGAGGTGCTTGGTGATGACAGCCCACTGGGCCTACGCCAGGCGTTGCGCCCTGGGCCAAAGGCAGACGGGCCTGGGTACCCCGGGTTCCATGGGCCCGACAGTCCACCCGGGCCCGCGACGCGCACGTTCCCGCCTACTGGGGGGCGAAACGGCGCGGGCCCTAACCGCCTGGTGCCAGGCGCGACGCATGGCGCACGATGCGACGGGGGACGCCTCCACTTCTCCCACGATGCCTCGGTAACCGCCCACGCTGACATAAAACCTGCCGCGGGCGACGCGAGGCCATCATTGCCTTCCTTCGCACATTCCATCTCCCCGCGCCTTCCTTCCCACGCACGGCTCCTTCTACCTCTCCCAAAACTCCGCCGCCCTAAACCCTTGCTGTGCCGCCATGTCGCCCCCCGGCAGGGAGGAAGAGTCGGCAGACACGGAGGTTGCGGGGGTGGTGCCAGAGCCTGCTCTGAGCAGGCCCACAATCGCCAACGCCGAGGGGCTCAGCCAGGTGCTTCCAATGACCGCAGCTGCTTCCAACAAGTGGGGGGCCACTCGCATCTGGCCGGCTTCGCGCCCGACCGCCGACCTCGACGCCACCTCTGCCGTCCTCTTCCTTCCAGCGCTCTTCGCGGGCCTGCTACCCCCATTCTCAGATTTCTTTAACGCCGCCCTTTCCCTCTATCAGATCCACGCGCTGCATCTCGAGCCGAACTCCGTCCTTCTTCTTTCTGCCTTTGCCTTCTTATGCGAGGCCTTCCTGGACGTGACGCCCTCAGTGGCGCTCTTCCGCCACTTCTTCAGCCTGCGGCTGACCGCGGCAAACCAATGTTCCGGATGTGTCTCGTTCCGCATCGCAGACGAGACGGTGGGCGACGGCATTGACATGAGGCTTACCAAGAAGATCGAGGGCTTCAGGCGGCAATGGGTGTACGTGGATGCGGCCCAATTCAGCCCCCTGCTGCAGCTGCCGTCATCTCCGGCGGTGAGAAGCTCCGGGTGGGGGCACGAAAGGCTCGCCGACCCGAGGCTGGCGCGGGTATGGAGGAGGTTGGCCGAGCTGAGGGCCACGAAAGTAACGGTGGTCATGGTCGTGAGGGAGTTCCTCCGGCGCCGCATTTGCTCCCCTCCAGTGGCACTCCCGCCCGATGTGGGCCTTCACCGGCCCGGAGGACCCGATGCGGCTGAGCACGGACAGCTTGCTGCCGGAGGTGCTGAACGGGGTGCTCCAAACCCTGACCGGCGAAGAGACGAGCGAGCCACCCATGGATGGGCTTCCCTTGTATCGCTACAAGAACAAGGAGGCGATGGCTGGCTCAATGCCGCGCTTCGACCAGTGGGGACTGCTTCCAGAGGGCCTCGAAGGGCCCCGGGACAACCCCTTTCTGGTGGTTTCTGGTTCAAGCGAGCATGGCGACGCCGGGGCCTCGGCGGGCGCTACGGAGGGTGGAGGCAGCCCGGTTTGGCCGGCCCGCCACCAACTAGTCCACGCGATTGAAGACGGCGATGACAAAACCCCGCCTAGGGCCTCGCCCGCCGCGCTCATCCGGGCGGAGGGCGCGGGAAGCCCTCGTGCGGCAGCTGCGAAGCTGCGGGGCTCCGGAGGTGGTGGCGAGGGCGGATCCCGTGGCCCTCCCGAGAGGGGGGCCGATCGTGAGCGAGGGCCCCGTGAAGGCGGCGGCGGCAACGTTCCTCCGTGGCCTCTGAAGAAGAGGAGGTGGTTTGCCAGGGACCAGTAAGCGCTTGCCTTCCTTTCTCCTGCGCCCGTCGCATTGCATGCGCCTGAGCCCTTGTTTCTCTTCCCTTTTTCAGGGCCTCCTCGAGCAAGAAGAGGAAGAAGGAGGAGAGGTCCCCCGGCCTGGCGGGGGCTACATCGCCGGTTGCTAGGGCCGGGGGGCATGAAGAGAGCACCAGCAGCCTCACCGCCGAGGCTGGCCTCGCGAGGGCTGAGGGGCAGGCAGCCCCTTCTGAGCCACAGGAGGACGCGACTCGGGGGACCCAAGCAGGCGAGCCTCAGGAGGCGTCGTCAGGGGGCGGCTCCGCAGCTCCTGGGGCGCCCACTGCTAGGGCGGACATTGCGGCGACGGAGGCGGTGACGCCTGCTTTCTCACCCCGCACCACCAGTGACAGCGGCGTCGCGGAGAGCCGGCCGGACTCGCCCGTGCGTGGGGCCCCTTCCTGGGGTTGCCAAGCCTCCGGGTGCGTTGCCACATCGGAACGATGAGGGGGCCCCCGCGAGCTCTCCACTCCTGACCGGCAGCGCCGGGCCCTCGCGAGAGGGCGGCGCCGGGGCGTACACCGGTTGGGCCCTGCAGCTCGTGAGCAGCAGCGCCGTGCTTAAGCGCGGGGCCCTGCAAGGCGCCAGGGCTGCCCTTGACCAGCTGGAAGCAGACCTCCGGGTGGAGGAGGCACGCATCATCGAGGAGCGCCAGCGCCTCGCGGAGAGGGGGTGCCAGCTTGATGTGGCCATCAAACTGGGCCGCCATCGAGACGACGCCGCACGGGAGAAGTGCGAGAAGGCCGCCCAGGACGCGAAGGAAATCTTCGAGAACGCTGTCAGGGAGGCCGATGAGGCCGACAGGCGGCGCGAGGCGGCGGAGGCCCATAGAAAGGAGCTCCAGGACCAGAACGCCTTGCTGGAGCGACAACTCCAGGCACGGAGAGATGCCATATCCGCCCTCGAAGAGGGGCTGGCGGCCCGCGAGGCGGACCTCGGCATCCGTGAGCGGGAGCTCGTGCGGTCGGCATCCGCGCAGGACTTGGAGCGCGAGCGGCTAGAGACGTTGGAGTGAGAGGTGTCCGCTGCCCAAGGCTCCTACGCTGAGCGCCTAGACAAGGCCAATGCTAATCTGGTGGCGAAGGTGGAGAAGATCCAGGAAGACGCTGATAGGAGGGTCGCGCTGAGCCGCGAAGCGCTTGCCAACGAGAACAACAAGAAGTTGAAGCGGCAGGAGGACCGCTTCAAGGCCAAGCGCGAGGAGTTCCAACACGAGATCGCGGGCCTCAAGGAGATGCTGGCCAAAGCCGAAAGGCGGCAGGAGACCGCGCTGAAGGCTCGGGTTGACGCCGAGGACGAGCTGACCTCCCTCTGGCAGCAGGTGGGGGGTGTCGCCGCTGTCGTGGAGCAGGCGTGGGATGAGGAGGCCCGAGCGCGGGGGCGGCAACTCCAGCGCTCTAAGATGTTCCGTGCCCTCGAGCTCCGGGCCCGCCGCGCCTTAGGCTCCATTTGCAAGGAGGAAGTCAGCAGCCCTCTTGAGACCCACGACGGTAGCTACCTCGACTTCTTCACCAAGCTTTTGGAGCGGATCGAGGTGGGCGCCAAGAAGGTGGGTGGAATCATCGAGGAGGAGAGCCGCGATCTCCTCACCCAGGCCGCGACGCGCATCTTCAGCCATTTCCTCGACGCCGACCCCAACTTTGACTTCGGCAAAGTGATAGCCCCCGTCCCAGAGGAGGTCCGCGACACCCTCGGGAAGGCGGTGGAGGACCACGTGGACTCCTTGCACGAGCACTTCGCCCCTGGCGATAGCGAGAGCTCGAGCGGAGTCGAGGGAGATGACGATGACGGTGGCAGCAGCGGTGATGGCGCCATGTCTTCTTAGGCCCTTCCCCATATCCTGCATATAGTTGATCGTGACCCCGTGGGGGCGTGAGGACAATGCTTTTACATTTTAAGTACTTTCGCTCCTGGTTGTATCAAATGCCCATGCCCTCGTAACGCTCTCCCTCGAAGCCTGTTTTGCTCATTTTGCTTGCCATGGTGCTCTACGTTGTCAGGACCCAGCCCCCGAGCGGGCCATAGCCGTCGCTGGTATATCAGGTCGCGATGCCTGGACAAGGCCAGGAGGCGAGGGGCACCGAGAGCTAGTGAGGGTTCCTGAGGCGCGATGCTCGGAGAGCCCCCCTTCGACGCGTAAGCGGCTTACGCCAAGAGAAACGCTAGCGCTCGTGAGGTTGCCAGAGGGGAAGGCTTAAGAGGTGGCGAAGGCGGCTCGCAAGGCAGGAGACTTAGCTCTGCACAAGGTAGTGTCTGGTGGGCCATCTCCCGTAGAGTACACCTCGTGAGGGTTCCGCTCGCGCGATCTTCCGAGGCGGGGCCTGCTGGCTTCCTGAGGGAACTGCATGTAGAGTACTTAACGACAGGGGAGCAGCGCACACTCGTCGATTTCCTCATGGGCATCACGCGAGAAGACAAGACACCAAGAACCTTGGTGGGGTGGCGTGCACGGGAGCAGACCCGCGAGCCAAAGCCCGGTTGCTTGGGTTTTTCAGCGCTGCTGGGGCTGACCCGAGCACAGACACCGTGTCCAGCCCCCTCTCGTGTGAGGCTCATGAGGGACGTCGTGAGCGCGCGAGGCTCGTGAGGCGAGGACAAAACGAAATGCCATGTAAGAAACTGAGCTATACTGAAGTAAGATAGCAACCCATTACATAACTAAAACAAGATGCGACTGCCGTGTCCGGCACGGGTCAGCTTGAGGTTGGTGCAACCCGTGGGGCGCCCTCAATTACACATCGAAATGAGAGGAAGAGTGCTGCCGTGTCCGGCACGGGTCAGCTTGAGGTTGGTGCAGCCCGTGGGGCGCCCTCAATTGATTGTTCCGCCAGCGCGGAGCATGGGGCTTCCACAGGGGTGTGGGTATGATCGCGGGTCGATTGTTCCGCCAGCGCGGAGCATGGGGCTTCCACTTGGGCGTGGGTATGATCGCGGGTCGATCGTTTCGCCAGCGCAGAGCATGGGGCTTCCACTTGGACGTGGGTGGGAGCTCTCGCGGGCCCATCAGGCGAACACAATGAGAGGCTCCGAGGCGTGTACAGCCCCATTTCGTTCGTACGCGTGAGGGTCACGGGTAGAACTTGCGGAGGTGTTGGATGTTCCAACCCTGAAAGGGCCTTCCCACCTTGGTGACAGTTTGTGGAACCCCTCTCTGGAGAGGATTCTGCACAGGACGAGGTCGCGGACTTCAAGAGTGCGAGGGCGGATGCCGCGGCTGTGGCAGCGACGCGAGGCCTGCTGTTACCTCGCGGTGCGAATGGCGGCCTGGCAGCGGTCCTCCTCGAGGAGCAGCAGATCGGTCTCCCGCGAGCCGTCCTGACGCGCCTTGTCGAAGGCAAGGACTTACGGGGAGCCGTGCTTAAGCTCCAGTGGGAGGACCGCCTCAGCACAGTAGACGAGGAAGAAGGGGGTCTCGCCGGTAGGCTTGCTTGCCGTCGTGCGGATGGACCACAGCATGGACTGCAGCTCATCGAGCCAGCCCCTGCCGCTCACGAGTCATGCTCACGAGGCGTGCTCACGAGGCTCGGCGTTCGAAGTGTCTTCGCCTCTCGAGGCCGGCTCACGAGAGGCCGCCCACGAGGTCCTCGCGAGCTTGTCTCCTGAGGGACTGCATGTCAACGGGTTTCACAACGGGGGGAGCAACACGCGCTTGCTAACTCGCCCGTGGCTGTTGCGTGAGGAGATAAGGCACCAAGGACCTTGGTGAGGTGGCGTGCACAGGAGCAGGCCCGCGGGCCAGAGCTCGGTCGCTTAGATTTGGCAGCACTATAGGGACGGACCCGAGCACAGGCACCGTGCCTAGCCCCCGCTCACGGAATCGGCCAGGGGAGGGGTTGCGAGCATGTGGCGCTCTCCGGTCGGCACCGAACTTAACAGGCAATTAAGCAGGTAACATAACTAATCAAGGTAAAATCAGCAAAATTCATTACACAACCAAAAGGATAGGGTTCCGGGAGCGAGGCGCGGGAGGCGCGGCAAGAAGGAGTGTGGGCCGCGCAGGGCGACGCGTCGAGCGCACCTGGCAGGACCGCGCTGGGGTGACGTCAGACCGCTTGGCGAGGCGCGCCAAGGGAGTTCGCTCCTCCGGGGCCAGGGGGCTCGCGAGGGCTTGGGGGCTCGCGAGGAGCTGGAGGCCCTCGAGGCCCTGGCATGAAGGGCGCCAGCCTCTGGAAAGAGGCGCCGGCGTTCCTCAGCCCGAAGGGCATGCGCATGCCGCCGACGGTGGGGCCAACGCCCTGGCCGATTCGCGGCAGCTGGAAGGGGTCCTGAGGGCAGATCTTGTTGAGGCTGGTGAAGTCGACGCACATGCGCTCCTTGCCGCCCTTCTTGGGGACGACAACTGGGTTGGTGAGCCATTCGGGATGGCGCACCTCTCGGACGACTCTAGCTTCTTGGAGCTTCTGAACTTCCTTGACGATAAAATCTTGCTTCTCTGGCGCCTGGCACCGTGCTTTCTGCTTGACGGGGCGTGCATTGGGGCACAGCGCTAAGTGGTGCTTGATCACCTCCCTCGGCACACCGGACAAGCCAGATGCTTTCCCGGTGAAAACATCCTAGTTTGCCCGAAGGAAGGTGACGAGCGCGCTTTCCTATGCAGGAGGGAGGCCTGTGCCGATGGTGAAGGCAAGGCCGGTGCCGCTGCCGTCCACCGACACCTTCTTTGTCTCGGCTCGGCCGCGTCCTCGACGGTCGGGTGCGCGACAGCGGCAGCCTTGTAGGCACGCTCAAGGGTGCTGGCCGCGTGTCGGGGGATGACCCCCGGGTAGGCTCAAGAGGACAAGTCACCATTTCGAAACTTTGCCAGGGGAGCGGCCCCTGGCTGGCTGGAACACGGCCGGCTGGCTTGAGCGTGGAAGACGGCCGGCTGGGTTGAGCCCGGAAGACGGCCGGCTAGTTTGAGCCCGGAAGACGGCCGGCTGGCTTGAGCCCGGAAGACGGCCGGCTGGCTTGAGCCCGGAAGATGGCCGGCTGGCTTGAGCCCGGAAGACGGGCGGCTGGCAACCCTGCAACTCGTCCGGCGAGCCACCCTGCAACTCGTCCGGCTGGCCACCCTGCAACTCGTCCGGCTGGCCACCCTGCAACCCGTCCGGCTAGCCACCCTGCAACTCGTCCGGCTAGCCACCCTTCAACCCGTCCGGCTGGCCACCCTGCAACCCGTCCGGCTGGCCACCCTGCAACCCGTCCGGCTGGCAACCCTGCAACCCGTCCGGCTGGCAACCCTGCAACCCGTCCGGCTGGCAACCCTGCAACCCTTCCGGCTGGCCACCTGGAGCCAGCTGGCCTGCTACACGAAGTCAACCGCGACATCCCGTCGGACCTGCGCGGACGAGACGGCCATACTCTACAGTGGAGCACTGTTGATGAACAGCAGACACTGTTCATACGTCAGGTGTCACCTCAAATAGTGTATAGTTGGCCATGTGGGCCACCCCTTGTCCCCTGGGCACCCCTTTATAAGGTGCACCATGGGAGCTCACTTGAGCACGGGCTCTCAGGCCTCATTCTCACGCATGCACACAGGTGGCTAGAAGCCCACGGCTCTCTTCTCTCATACAGCTCCAGGACCAACCATGTACTACCATATACTCCACATATACATCAGACATGCAGGAGTAGGGGTGTTACCTCCCACGGAGGGCCCCGAACCTAGGTAAACCACCGTGTACAGTTGCCCAATCCCGTCCCGGATCTCCACTGTAGCCTTGCCCTCACATCTTCAAGCCATCCCATGGCATCTATCGTGACGCGGCATCCCTCGCTAGAACACCACGACATTTGGCGCCCACCGTGGGGCTAGCTGCTGCTGGAATCACGGTCCGGTCGGGACCATCTTCGTCACCGCCCCCGCGGGCTACTCCGCCTCCGGTCGCCTCCCTGATCGCCGCCTCCTGCCTTGTCCTCGCGCCCGTCTCCCGCGGCCTCTGCCGCCGCTACGCTGTCGTTTAAGGCCCCAGCCTCGTCGCGCCCTCAACCTCCAGCGCGCGTGCGTCCGCCCGCTGCCGCGTTCGCCCGCCGCTGCTGCCGCTTCTCCTTCTTGCTGCTGACATCGCCGTTGCCCGCAGTAGCCACCACGTCGGGGCCCTCTGTGAGCTCATCCTCCTCTCAACCTCCCCTCTGCTGCCGCTCCCGAGGGCCTCTGCGGCCACGCGCTGATCCCCGCGCACGCGTCCACCACCGACCTGCGGGCCTCCTCGGGCCCTCTGCAGGGAGCCCCGTGCCCCTCGCCTCCTCTCCGCGCTGCTCCGCCTGCTGCCAGCGGCGACGTCGATGCCCGCTCCTCCTCGCCCGCGGCAGCCCTCGTCGCCGTCGTTGTGGTCCTTCCGCACCGCTGGCCTCCCGTCCGCTCGTGCGCGCGTCCACCATGCTGCTACGCGCCGCTCGGGCCTCCTGCGCACCCGAGCATCCGCGGCCGCGCGTCCGCTCCGCCCGCACCGTGCGCCGCTGCGTCTGCTCTGCCCCGCCCCGGCTGCACCGCGCCTGCGCCCGGTAGAGCCCCACCGCGCGTCCGTGCGCCCACAGTCGCACGCGCCACTGCTGCTGTCCACCCCGAGCGCCGCCCCATTGCTCCTCCACACGCTGCCTCCTCCTCCGCGCCCGGTCAACGGCGAGTGCGTCCGCCCCACCCTGCCGCCCACTCCTCCCCGTCGCCGGCTCCGCCTTGCCCCGCTCCAGTCCGGCGTCCTCGCCGGTTGCGCCTCCGGCTGCGCCTCCGGCTGCGCCCCGCGCGCTCGACGGCTCGCCGTCCCAACAGTGGACGGCTCCGCCCCCGCACACGCCCGCGCCGGCCTCCCCCCCCCCGCCGCGCTCGGTCGCGTCGCCGGCGCCCCGTGCCCGGCGTACCTCGCGCCCATTCGCCCCCGCGTAGTCGCGCCGCCCCGGCTCCCGCTTGCCCGCTCGCCCGCACGGCCTCGGCCTCAGCCGGCTCCGATTCGCCGCCCACCGGCTCGCCTCTCGCCGGCCCGCCGCCACGGCCCCCGGACCATGCCCCAGTCGGCTGCCGCCCTCGCAGGTCCGGCTGCCCGACAGAGAAAAGAGAAAAGGGGTGGGGGCGGCTAGAGAAAAAGAAAAGTCAAGGGCCGGCTCAAAACAAAAAGCTTCCGGATAGAAAAAGAGAAAAGACCGGCCGGCTGCCCGCTTCGACGCCCGGCCGGCTGCAGCAAGCCATCTGCGGAGCCGGCCCGGCCGCCCGTCCGCCTCGACGCCCGGCCGGCTATGCCAGGCCGGCTGGGGAGCCGACCCGGCTGCCTGTCCGCTTCGACGCCTGGCCGGTCGGGCCCGACCGGCTGGGGCGCCCCTCGGCCGCCCGAAGGCTCGGACCGCCTGCCGGACGCCACCTCCGGCCCGTCCGTGTCAAAAAGCAATGTGAGCTCCCGTCCGCATATCGTTACACGGCGCACAAAACGGATAACGCCGAGCGACCCTCGGGGGCCACTTCCACTTTTTCTCAGTTGCACTGCTGCGTAGCCCGGCGCCAGCTAGCTTTGGCCTGGGGCTGGCCGTTTGGCCCTATTCGTTCTTCCCTGCAGACGACTTAGTAGTGTGCACAGTACCGAAGGCCCACTCTTCGCCTCATCTACAGACTGGCTCCCGGCTGTCCGGCTAGCAAGAGCACAAGCTGGAGGTCACCCCACGCGAAAAACGTCCGGGGGAGAAAACGGCTTGGGCGCCCCGGTCGTTTCCTTTATGAGTATCTGCTCGGGCGAATCTGCTCCCAGATTATGAGTACTGTACACTTTACTCTGCGGCCCACTCTTCGCCTCAGCTACAGACCGGCTCCCGGCTGTCCGGCTAGCAAGAGCAAAAGCCAAAGAGCGGAGGGGACATAAAAAGACTGAAGGGGGCTCAGACGAAACCGAGTCAGCACCCTCTGCATAAAACTCGCGCTGCCAAAGCTAAATATTTGATATATCTAAACTGACTAATTTTGTCTTTCGCATGATCATTTCCGTGGGGAACCACCCCCTCCTCGCCCGGAGGCTCAGAGGCTACACCAAGTGGGTGCGCAGGCGCGCCCCGCTGGGAAAACGCCATGCCGGTTGCAGGCACGCCGCCGGCTGCCACCGGCATCCTCGACGCCACCGTCTGCTCCAACGACAGCGAAGACCCTCCGCCCGACTCTTCGAGTCGCACGGAGGCTCGGAGGCTACACCCAATGGGTGCGCTGGCGCGCCCCCACTAGAGAGTCAGCAAAGCTCCGCGCCCACCTGCCGTTGGACTCCGCTCCGCGCCCGGCGGCGCCTCGCGCCCACCTACCGGCGGACTCCGCTCCGCGCCCGGCGGCGCTCCGCGCCCATCTGCTTCAACAGACACTCTACAGTGGAGCACTGTTGATGAACAGCAGACACTGTTCATACGTCAGGTGTCACCTCGAATAGTGTATAGTTGGCCATGTGGGCCACCCCTTGTCCCCTGGGCACCCCTTTATAAGGTGCACCAGGGGAGCTCACTTGACCAAGGGCTCTCAGGCCTAATTCTCACGCACGCACACAGGAGGCTAGAAGCCCACGGCTCTCTTCTCTCATACAGCTCCAGGAGCAACCACGTACTACCATATACTCCACATATACATCAGACATGCAGGAGTAGGGGTGTTACCTCCCACGGAGGGCCCCGAACCTGGGTAAACCACCATGTACAGTTGCCCAATCCCATCTCGGATCTCCACTGTAGCCTTGCCCTCACCTCTTCAAGCCATCCCATGGCATCTGCCGTGACGCGGCACCCCCCGCGAGAACACCATGACACCGCGTCCTTCTCATCGCAGGTGACGGTGATGATGCCGCTGCAGCCGGGCATCTTGAGAACGTTGTAGGCGTGATGGGTGGCCGCCATGAACTTGGTGAGAGCTGGGTAGCCCAAGATGGCGTTGTAAGGCAGGCCAATGTGCGCCACGTCGAAGTCGATGAGTTCGGTGTGGTAGTTCTTGCGGGTGCCGAAGGTGACGGGGAGGCGCACTTGCCCCAGTGGGATGGTGGAACCATCGGTCACTCCGGAGAAGGTCCTGGTCGGCATCAGCTGGTCGTAGGGCACCTGGAGCATCTCGAAGGTCTAGATGGAGATCACGTTGAGGCCGGCGCCCCCGTCGATGAGGGTCTTGGTGATCGCGACGTTGCTGATGGTGGGAGTGCACAGCATGGGGAGCGTGCCTGCGGAGGCCGTGGACTTGGGGTGCCTGCGGGTTCGGCGGCCCATGGTGGGCAAGGGAGGAGGCCGTGGCGGTGTGGCCGTTCGCCTGCATGGAGGGGTGCAGGGAGGAGTCCTGCTGCTCGCAGGAAGCAGGGTCGGTGGCGACAGCAGCCTCGACGTTGGGGCGGCGGCGGTTGCCACGGGCCACCAGCTCCGTCTGAGCCACGCGGCCAGCCCTGCGCTCGGCGCGCTCGCGACGTGCGTTGGCCATGAGGTCGGTGGAGTAGAGGGCGGAGCGGAAGAACAGTAGCGCACCCCTACCTGGCACGCCAAATGTCGGAAGTTGGGCTCCGGGGACCCAAAGGTTCGAACACTGGGGTGAGCTCGTTCCACCACTTCGTCTCCTACCATGGCTAAGCGACGGCGAAGCTACGGCGATAGCGCGCAAGCGAGGGATGGACCGTGGACTCAGCGGTTTACCCTGGTTCGGGCCACCTTGCGGTGTAAGACCCTACTCCTGCTTGGTTGGTATTGCTCTGGTGAGAGAGAGTACAAGGTTGGGGATGATGAGAACAAGAGCCGATCCGCTCTACAAAGGCAGCACTGCCCCCCTTATACCCGCCTCGGTCCTCTTCCCCCTTGAAACTTAGGCGGGAAGGGCTGCCACACTTGGTGGGTTTTGAAAGGGGACAGACGCTCAGGCTATCCTGACTAAAGGCGGTCTTCGCCTACCAAAGCGTGATCCATGACACGCCGGTGGGCTCGGTGATGACCTCCGCCCTGCGCGCCCGCCGTCTTGGTCTTCCTTCGCCGATCGGGCAACCTTTGGGGTTGCTTTGGGGAGTAGATAGCTGGCCCTGCTCCCTTAACACAAAAGAGGAAACCATCTTCCTCCGCGCCTGCTGGCACGGCCTTTGTCGCCGCTCGTCGCCGCGCGCTTCACCCTTGTGATGGGCCCCAAACCGCGCGGCTGTGCCGAACGGCCTTCGTCTCGTGCGCCCTCGGGAGGGGGCCTCGGGAGGCCACCTCAGGAGGTCGCCTCGTGAGAGGACCTTGCGAGGCCGCTGGTGGAGGTGCCGAGCCTTGCTCGCCCGCTTCCTGAGGAGGGGGCCTCGGGAGGCCAAGGCCTCATGAGGAGTCCTGGTGAGGTGCTTGGTGATGACGGCCTGCTGGGCCCACGCCAGGCGTTGCGCCTTGGGCCAAAGGCAGACGGGCCTGGGTACCCCGGGTTCCATGGGCTCGACAGTACCCATCTATTTGTAATAAAGAGTTGATTTGTTCTATGCCAAGCAGTGTCGTATTCCAGAAGACTTGATCTCTGGGCTGGAATACGGGGTGCTCCGGTGACTCTGTGCTGGGGTGCCACAAGGTTTCGTATCAGAGCAGGTCTGGCTATAGGACACCCTAGCTAACCCGGACGTTAGAAACCGTTAGTTTAGAGTCCAGTCTGTTCTGTGTTGCATCGAAGTGCTGCACTTGGTTGATGCATTTGCTTGTTGCATGGCATGCATATAGTTTTGTCTCGCTAATCAGTTGATTTTATAGATGGCATCCGTTCCAATTGACTACACCTCAGCCCCTGCACCCCTCAGCTTCGCATCCCTGCTTTGGGATGTCTGGCGTCTTCTCTATCCTAATGGAGAGATGCCAAGGTACCAAGTGTTCCAGTCCTCGCTTGCGGGAATGGTGCATGAGTATCATGCCAATGTCATCATGTCAGTCGATCTACCCTTGGGAAAGCGTACCTACAGTCTCCATGGTGGTTGTGCCTCTACCCCAGATCGCGCTGTCCAGCTTGCCGCTCTGGCAGGCCTCACTATTATTCGCCATCAGGAAAACGCGATGCAGGAGAATCGTGCATTCGAGTACTACCCCACCATGTCCGCCACTCCCAGACGGATTAGGTTTCCTCCTGTCCGCTCAGATGACAATGTTGCTGTGGCATACATGTCTCGTTACATGGTCGCAGAATACGTCCTCATCGCTGAGCTAGTCCGAGATGCAACTCGTGCCCAGAGAGCCCTTGGTATGGCTTTAGCTCCGCCGACCTCTCCGCCAGCTCCTTCGCTCTCCAGTAACCCGCCGTCCAACCCTAGTACCTAAGTATCCGCGAAGTTCTTGTTGCATGAGTTGTGGCAGTGCCAAGTGCTGTAAATTACCCTGAGTAGCAATAAAGTGCGTTTTCGCAAGTTTGGTGCTTTTCCTTGAGTAGTTTTTATTTGCTTTTCTTTGGTTCCTCGGTGTCATACTACCTTCTCTATGGAAATTGCTCATCAGCTATCGGACACGAAAAGATAACGAGGATTGTCAGTACTAGGAGGATTAGGTTGAGTAGTATGAAATCCTCAGGATTAAGTTGCTCGAGGGAGCATTGGGTTAAAAGCAAAGGATACTCTGAAGTGACTATCAGTGTCAAGCTTACATCAGCAATGTAATTAGCAGGTATGGTTAAACAAGCAGGAAAGCCAGTGTGTGCAAAACCCATGATATGGTTATAGTACAAGTTGGGATTCAAAAATGATAGTCGGCCAACTCTTTCGCAGGAAACCAACAAGCGAAGTTGTGAGGATGTATATATATAGCAATATGGTACAGCAAGAAACTTCGGGTGTAAGCAATCCAGTCGTCCTCTGCACGCCACCGGAGAAACTTATGGGGCAAGGCTCTTTGAGTCTTCCTCAGTACGATATGTGAATAGCTTCCAGCACAAGATACCCGGTCTTCTTCGGTAAGCTACCATGAGAAAGCTTCCAGCATAAGGTACGGAATCTTCCTCGACAAGTAACCAGGAAGGAAAGCTTCTGGGGGACGCTATCCAGCCTTATCCAGCACCCTATTCCAGCAGAAGCTTCGAGCATAAGCTACTCAGTCTTCCTCAGCACGATACTGATGGCTTCCACCACAAGCTATCCAGTCTTCTTCAACACGGTACCCCAAACAGTTGGCAGCATTGGTATAAGTTAGTACATGGTGCATTGGCAATACATTTCGAGAAGCAAAGTCATAAGTGTTCAGTTAGAAATATGAGTTGGTCAAGATACAAAAGTCAGCATTGGGAATTAGATGTTCAGCTATACCTGCTTTTATACATTGTGGCGTATTGCCCGGGTCTTGATAGTTACTCATAAGGAAGTAACCACGTTTGAGCCGGACTACCAAAGGAAGGTGAGAATTCAACATCCGCATAAGTTATGCAAGAGAACGAACGCTGGTATACCCATCAGCATATTGGGAGAACTTACCAGCTATGAGGTAAGACCATTTGGAATTACAATTTCGACAGTGGATATCAAGGTACTTATGAACTTAGTATATGGTCCCGACGAACCCTTGCATGCTTTTCTTGGAAACGGCACCACGCCTGTGTTCTGAGCTGTTTCCAGCCGTCCAGGGTGGATGCCGATGTTATAATTCTCTTTTCAACAACTATCTTGTGTTCTGAGTTGTTTCTCGGCCGTCTCAGGCAGCTGTTGAGTTTATTTTGATAGCGGTGACTCTATGTTCTGAGCCGTTCTTCGGCCATCTTAGGGAGCCGCTATATTCTTTTGTCAACATGGTCTCATGCTCTGAGCTATTTTCCAGCCGTCTTGAGCCATGATTGAATTACTCCAGTAAAAGTCCCAGATCTGAGTTGTAAAGACCGTTCTGGTGGCCACTGGTTTATCTGCCGATTTTGTGCAAGGGATTCAGATGACCAATGCCTTGTCATTACCGCTTGTGAGATGAAAAGCTTGCTAGATAAGTGTGACTGCACTAGATTGAGGACCAGACATGCTTGCCGGAATTTTGGCACCTGACAACGTCCATAGTCATATGAAGAGTTAGGAGTACGTGACCAAGTTTCTGTGGCATAGGAATCGGGAAAGAGAACAATAAGGAAGAGCAAGACTGAAGATGTAGGTGTGATGGTCATTACAAAAATCTCGTGATACAAATACCTAAGATGGGCAGATCAATTATCATCATGAATACCCCCCCCCCCCAAATGGTCTACTTCGCTCAGCAGGGAAGGATTTCATATTAGGCATTGCAAGGCTTGTGGATATCTCAACATGATGGGTACTTGCAATGCTACACAACAATTTCAGATCAAATGCCCACGCATGCGCTCCCCTGTCATGAGCAAGGTTATTCTGCCAGGACTACTGTCAGCCAAGATATTACTATAAGGTATTACCCCTTTGGACATGACGAGTAGCAACCAAGTAGTCAGTACAGAATGGAGAGAAAGTAGTCAGCTCGGAGGATTCAGCTACCGGCAAATGGTCAGATTCCACCAGGAAAAACAGTGTGATTTTCGGCATTGTAATTCGATACCCTAACCAGTTGGGTTGTGTCCACGAAGGAAAGTTGTCCATAGTTCTTATTGGTACCAGACGAAAGCAGGACCTGCTCATCAAACATCGCTCCCAGACTTATGGAAGGGTGACATACTCCAGTCAGGAAAAATATGCCAGATGAAAGAGTAGACATGGTAACAATGAAGTCAACATAATAGAGTAAAGATCTGTCAGAATGTGGGTGCGGTAAAGCAAACCACCACAGAGTAAGGAAGTCAGGTCCTAAGAGATCCGTGGGAAAGCAGTAAGGATACCTGGGCGGGAACCCGTTCTCCTTAAAGGCAGAATATTCATACTGGTTTCCTAAGCAACCAAATCTCGAGGATGAGATTTACCATAAGGGGGGTAGGTTTGTGACACCCTGGTTTTTCTAGCTTTTCTTCCCAAATTTCATCTGAAAATTTTTATTTGGATTTGGCTTGGTTTTGTTTCTGAATGGCTCTATGGACTTAAAACTTGGGAATTTCTTGTGATTTTCTTTCCCAAGTGATTCAGGCCCTCAAAAACTTTTCTCAAGCCATGTCACTCCCACTCTTGCTCAATCTCAATTTTATCCCAATTTAATATTCCTTTTCCATTAAAGGAATAGCCCTTTTAAGCTCTAGGTTGTGAAGCAACCTATATTTCTGTTCTTCCAAAAATCCCAGGAAAATTCTCATAAATCCTTTGCATCATGTGAACCTTGAATATGTGAAATTATTCAAGATTTACTTCTCATGGTGAGCACAGCAGCCAATCTTTGATTCTAGTCAAAATTTCAGTTTGTGAAGCAACTATATTTTATATTGTTTCAAAAATTCTGAAATTAATCCAGGACATTTTCCTACTCATATTGTCAGTCTCCACAAATTTTTGGCTCATTCCATTCAGCCAATTTCTCTATAAAACTCTCCCAAGTTTCTGTCCAGTGGGAAGTGTTGTGAAGGAAGTACCCTGTACACTAACCCAATTGGGCTGAAATTTTTGTGGCATGTTGGCATTCCCAAATAACCCACAATTACCAAGTCTCAACTCTAGGAACCTATCCAAGTGAGTGCAACATCCTCAGCAAGATTTCTGGATCAAAGAGGCAGTTGTGAAGCAACCATGCTCTACACCTGTCCATTTGGTCTGAATTTTTCCCAGCATATGCACCTTCCTACTACACTCCAATATGGCAAACTCTCACTCTCAAAGCCCTAGCCATTTTACCTCAACTTGTTGCACAAGTTTCTATCCAGAAACTTTCCTGGAACCTAGCCAGCTGGCCAGACCAGCTCTTGTCAAACCAAAGACACAGGAAGGACTCAGGTTGAGAGGACTACCGCGTAGACGTGATTGCTCAGGTCAGAGCGCGCCGCAAGCATCCATGCACGCGGTGACCACGTCTCTGCCAGGGCAGAACTCGCGCTCTGCGCACTGAACCCTCTCGGGCCTCGCCGGTTCTTCGCTGTTATGCCCTCTCGCCGTGTCCCTTAGTGTCGACGTCCTCCCCGCCGTCCACCTGGCTCACCTGGAAGCCTCCCGTCACCGACAGCGCCCTCGTCGGACGCGGCCAAGCGCCGCCACGCGCGGCACAGTACTGGAACTGTGGCCGCGCTGGCTGTCCTCTTCCTCCCGTCGAGCCGTCGCATCGTCTTAACTCCCCTGACCTCTCTAGCGCCCTCCGTCACTCCACGACGGCCAGCTCGCCGTCCTCGCCATGCCAGATCACCCATGGCGGGATCCGGCTCGGCCACCCTCCGCCCACCTATAAAAGCCCCTCCCGGCCTCTCCATTCCTCACCACTCCACCCCTCTCCCGCTCAATCGCCTCCAGCAAAGCTAGGGCAGGCCGGAGAGCCCTCCTTCTCAGTCTCCGGCGAAGAGCTCCGCCGCTCTGCCCCAGCTCCATCCGCTCGCCTCCGCCCACCCCAGCTCCAACCGAGGCCACCCCCGAGCTCATGGCACTCCACTGACTCGTCCCAGCCTTTTCCCAGCCCGAGTGCTCTCCGGAGTCGCCAGATTCGTCGACCCCCGAAGAGCGCCGCCGCCTGAGATGTAGGGGGCGACGCCATCCGGCCATCTCCCGACAAGCTGTGGGTACCGGAGTGCTCGCCGTCGTCCGCTCGTTCCATCCCCGCCGTCCCCGGAGCTCGCCGCCGTCGCTATCGCCGACAACCATCGCCGGTGAGCCGCCGTCCTCTATTCCCTCTCTTTCTCCGTTCAAATATGACAGGCGGGACCCACCTGTCGGTGACTCCACGCGCGCCCGAACCGGTACGTAAGTGGAGACGCCCGCCCGGTTTACGTCTTCGACGTGGCCTCCTCTGGGTTTTTTCTGTTTTTCTGTTTAAATTCATTTTAAATCCAGATTTGACTGAACTTTGTCCAGCTATAACTTTTAAACAATAAGTCCAAATGAGTTCATTCTTTTTGCATTATTTTTCTTATGAGCTCCTCTAGTTGCTGTAAAAATTTGGGATTTTTCTCTGCTGTCTAGAATTTCTGTCCAAAAGAAAATGTTTTATGTGGTATTTGAAAATGCTTTGTTGGTGCAAGGCAAGCCACAACTCTCATTTGCATAATTGCATTGCAATATCATAGTTTAATCAATTATTTTAATGCCAAATGTGATTTATTTATGAATAGATTAATTCATGTAATGCCTTGGAGATTTTGGATAAGTTACTGTCTTGATGATGATGAGATTTTGGATTAGTAGGGGATTTCCAGATTCATGTTGTAACGTTGCCGGACTGTGAGATTACCGTCTATGATTACTTTGTGATTCTGCTGGCACTGCATATAGGGGTTCAGTAGCATAGAGTGATGATGATGCTCGTGGGATTTCCAGTTGGTTATTGTGATAACTTGGACCACTTGCATATCGGAGTATCAGTGATGACTACAGTTACTCAGGGATAAAATCCTTCATCGTTGATCAAGTGCCACTGAACCGAACTTTACAGTGCAGCCACACCAGCTGGAATGGGATGGCCTTGGCTTGGTCTAACTGCGTGCTCTTTTATCGGTACCACCAAAGAGGGAAGGTTATGCGTGCGTGCTGCCCTGATCAGGTAGACGACGATAACCTTGTGAGCCCAGTTTGGTTTTTGAGCTTAGGTCCCCGTTTGGGACAATTGGTTGGCCATGACGGTGGCAGGTGTCACGGGGTGACACAGGGGCCACCCAGGGTAGGACTCCGGGGGAGGATGATTGTCGGTGGTACGGTGGAGGAGTCACGGGTTAGGCAAGTTTCGTTGGAGCAGCACCGGTCCACCCGAAGAAGGGAAGTGTACCGAGGTACAGGGCCAGGAGCTTCATAGTGTGGGTAAAGTGCGCAACCTCTGCAGAGTGTAAGAATCTATTCGAATAGCCGAGTCCACGGTATTGGACACAGTTCGTACTAAGTCACACTGTCTGATCAACACCAATGAAGGAATGACGTGTTAATGATGGAAGAACTCGTCTCAGTATGGTTAGCTGAACGATTGTTGAGGTTCACTGGTAATTGCTGAGCATGATTCTCGGGATGATGGTCGGAAGATCTTGGGGTGACCATGAGTGGGTCACAAGAGTAAGTGGGTCAATCATGTGGTTCAGGATAACGTGGTTCTGTAGTGGTAACAAGATTGATAGGTGTAGAAATAGCATGTTAATATTGTCTTCCACCCTTTTAGTAATATTGAATTCTAATTCAATCTTGATTGCTATGACATTGTTATGCCTTGATGCACTTGTTTGTTGCGAGCTTGCGAGTACATTCAAAGTACTCACCTGGCGTGTCATGCCAGTTTGCAGGTGCTGCCATGTTTGCATAGTGGAGGTGTTTGCAGTGCAAGCTAAGACGTGTCCCTAGCCAGAGTCCCTGCGAAGTGGAGTCCATTTCGACGCCGTAATTCTGCTGCTAGGATTCGAGCTGCTGCTAGCATAGAATTGTTGTAGCAAGCGTAGCTTTGCCGAGGCAACCCTTTGTAATATCTCAAACCCTTGTACCCACCTATTTGTAATAAAGAGCTGATTTGTTCTATGCCAAGCAGTGCCGTATTCCAGAAGACTTGACCTCTGGGCTGGAATACGGGGTGCTCCGGTGACTCTGAGCCGGGGTGCCACAAAGCATTAATATAGATCTGATAATTTGGAGCAAACAGTGGATAAGCAAGCTATCATGCACACAGATGTCACATAATCAACCAGGTATGAATGTAAGTACAGTGATACAGGGCAGCAGGTACTAACAAGAGCAAAGCAGTGAGCAACATAGTTGCAATATCTTGTGATCCATTTCAAACCGTTATTCTTCTTCGAGCAGTTTTCCTGCAAAAGAGATCGGTAAGGCACATGCAGAAATGTAGGAGTTCAAATTGTCATGTGATCTCAGAGACAGTACCTCTTCCTGAGGACGAGACCAGTGCATAACAAGGTTTTTCCATTCAATATCTTGTAAATTTAGCACAGGAGACTTCATCGAAATTTCGTATATAGACTTGCCATCAAAGTGTGTTTTCCTCAGGTAAAACCAATACTGCTGCAACGCGTCCTTGAAAAGCGCAAGCAAGCTTTGCGTGTCATGACTATTGCTACTTGTGAGCTACGTTGGGATTTCCTCGAAGAGGAGAGGATGATGCAGTACAGTAGAGATAAGTATTTCCCTTAGTTAAGAACCAAGGTTATCAATCAAGTAGGAGAACCACATAGAACCACGTTAGCAGCACCTACACACACAAAAGCAAACACTTGCACCCAACGCAAATAAGTGGGTTGTCAATCCTCTTAGCGGTTATTTGCAAGGAATAATTCTGATAGTGATAGATAGATAAAGTAAAATACTAAATAAAGTAAAAGTAAATAAATTGCAGCAAGGTATTTTTGGATTTTAATATATGATAAAAGTAGACCCGGGGGCCTGCTGGCCCTTGCACATCACTGTTGACCCGAGGCGACCACCACCACAAGACCGACCAAGCCATGTGCCACCGAGTCCCTGATGGATTCACCAAGTACCCATGAACCACCAATGCCTCTGGATTCGCCAAGTCCAACGATGCTCTTGTATAACTACGCCGCGGAGACCAAGACCACATCGCCGCCTGAACCCCGAAGATCCCGTGGAATGCCAAGACCAGAAAGACAAGTACCCCGACAACGTGTGTACCACTACCGTCGACCCCGTGGACGTCAAGTTCCTCGCCACAACCCCGAACATCTACGGAATGTGTACGACTATGAGACGTGTACCACTACTTCCACTACCGTCGCGTGTACCACTACTTCCACTACGACACATGAACGTTGACACCGCATCGAACTCAATCTTCCCCGAAACGCATGCTTGCTTCAAAGGTATAACCGCCGAGATGACGCCCGTGGACGAATGCATATGTGATGTATGAGATGCTCGTGTTCGCACCGTGTCCGAATTGTTTTGTGCACGATCCTTGTTTGCCATGCCACCGACACGTGGGACACCCGGTAACCGGGATCACTCCCCGTCACTCCTTCATGTTCCGCACATCCGCACACTTGTTCTTTGCACCGGTATCTCGACGAGTTACTGGAACCAGAATGTTGCCATGGCACCGTTTCCGTTTTCGCCGCCGTGGCACCCAATTCTTTCCGCCATGGCGACAAATGCTCCATATCATATTATGACACCATTTTCATAGCATTGCATACAACTTGAATGTCATCCTCATGCATGTTAACCACATTTAAATTGTTGTTTGATTTAGAATTGCATAAATAACTTGCTAAAATGGTTTATTTCATGACTAAATAACCGTAGCTCTGAATTAAATGAACTATATATGTAATTGGGGTAGAAAATATGTAGATTAACATGGTGCACTTTCTTTTGCTATTTAACAAAAATTGTGTTATAGGCAGATCAGTACCAAATTCAAAAATTACATATGAGGATTTTCCGGAATTGTTTTGTGTTGTTTCCGGCCTCATTTAAATTGCCTAAATAGGTAGATTAATTATGCTTCATATCTTGCCATGTTTAACAACATTTAATCTTGTCATGCATCATACTTGGATGTGCATCGTGCCGTGTTTATGCTTGTGTGTTTACCATGTTGTTTGCTTCATTCCGGTTGTGCTTCTTCTCGATAGTTCCGGTTATGTTGCGATTGTGAGGATTCGTTCGACTACACTTGTTCGTCTTCTTCATGGACTCGATCTTCTTCCGAGCGGGATTCCAGGCAAGATGACCATTACCTTGGATATCACTACTATCTTTGCTTGCTAGTTGTCTCGATGCTATCGCTTTGTCTCGCTACCTACCACTTGTTTGTCAGCCTCCCAACTTGCCATGATACAGCCTCTAACCCTCCACCATCCCAGCAAACCGTTGTTTGGCTATGTTACCGCTTTGCTCAGCCCCTCTTATAGCGTGCTAGTTGCAGGTGCAGTTGTAGGTTGTTCCATGTTGGGACATGGATATCATGGGATATCACAATTTCTCTTATTTAATTAATGCATCTATATACTTGGTTGTGTGTGGAAGGCTTGGCCTTTTGCCTGGTGTTTTGTTCCACTCATGCCACCCTAGTTTCCGTAATACCGGTGTTATGTTCCTTGATGAGCGCTTCTAACACATGTGGGGCATATGGGAACCCCCCTGATCATTTGTTTTAGGATAAGACTTCTCCAGCAAGGCCCAACATTGGTACTACATTTGCCTAATAACAACAAAAACTTGCATAGGGACTTTTCGGACCCCGAGGATAATTAATCAACAACCCTGGGCCAATGCTCCTCATGAGTGTTGGTCCAAATTGGGCGATGTCCGGCGCCCCCTGGGCATCCAGGGTCTCAGCCAACCCGACGTCTTGCCCATCCGGTGTGCCCTGAGAACAAGATACGTGTGGCCTATCGAGATTGTCGGTACACCGAGAGGTCTTTCTGGTTTAGTTTTACCTTTTATGAGTGGCTTGTCCACCGGGATTCCTTATCGTAAGCATCCTGTTATCATGGTGTGAGGATGTTCCATCGGATGCGTGTGGTAATTTATGATGGACTACTTGGAGCACCCCTGCAGGGTTAAATCTTTCGGAAAGCCGTGCCCGCGGTTATGTGGCGACTTGGAAATTTATAACCTCCGATTGTAGATAACTTGAAACTAAATTCAAATAAAATACACCAACCGCGTGCGTAACCGTGATCATCTCTTTTCGAGGGAGTTCGGGAAGAGAACACGGTGGGGTTATGTTTGTACTCATAAGTAGGTGTTCAGGATCACTTCTTGATCATTACTAGATTGCCACCGTTTATGCGTAGTTTACTCTTCTCGCTCTTGTACTCGTAAGTTAGCCACCATACAATGCTTAGTGCTGTTGCAACCTCACCACTTAACCATTCCATACCCATTAAGCTTTGATAGTCTTGCTACCCATGGAAATGGGATTGATGAGTCCTCGTGGCTCACAGATTACTACAACAACAGGTGCAGGTACAGGTAACGCGATGACTTGACGTGAGAGCGATGCATGTTTGCTTTTGGAGTTCTTCTTCTGCTTCTTCTTCTTCGTTGATCATAGGATGGGTTCCTGGTCGGCAGCCTGGGCTAGCAGGATGGATGTCGTTCGTGTTTTTTGTTTGTTTTCATCCGTAGTCAGATTCTACTCTTTTGTATGGTGTTTGCTATGTATTGATGTATTCATGTGGTGATTGTATGTATTTGTCTGTATCCCCATCTATTATGTACATGGTACGATGTAATGATATCCACCTTGCAAGCGTCTTCAATATGCACTTCTATCCTTGGTGGGACCTCCGAGTTCCTCGAGGATAGGACCGCATATTGGGCATGACAAGTTGGTATCAGAGCCTCGACCGACCATAAGAGCCCCCTTGATGGATCGTAGCTTGGCCGTTGTCGAGTCTACACTACTGCAGGATGGTCCTAACGCGACACTGTTGGGGAACGTCGCATGGGAAACAAAAAATTTCCTACGCACATGCAAGATCTATCCATGGTGATGAGCATCTACGAGAGGGAGAGTGAATCTACATACCCTTGTAGATCGCTAAGCGGAAGCGTTAAGAAACGCGGTTGATGTAGTCGAACGTCTTCGCGATCCAAATCGCAAGTCGTCCCTCGATCCAAACACGATCTAGCGCCGAACGGACGGCACCTCCGCGTTCAACACATGTACGGCTTGATGACACCTTCACCTCCTCGATCCAGCGAGCGATGATGAAGTAGTGGATGAGTTCCGGCAGCACGACGGCGTGGTGACGGTGGTGAGGAACAATCTCTGCAGGGCTTCGCCAAGCACTACGAAGATTATGACGGGAGGAACTAGAGGGTTAGGGTTGCCGGCACACGGCTTGGGAAATCTTGATGTATCCCGTGTGCTAGCCCTACCCCTCTATTTATATGTTGAGCCCTGGGGTCTAAACTTGGAGAGAAAGCCTCCACAAGGTCGGTTTTGCCCGCACAAGGTCGGTTTGGCCCGCACAGAAAGAGTCCAACTCGGATTCCAGCAGTACCGCGTACAAGCGGTAGTACCGCTCACGAGCGGTAGTACCGCTTGAGCGGTAGTACCGCTTCACACAAGAGGTAGTACCGCTTATGCGGTAGTACTGCCTTACTAGCGGTAGTACCACTTAAGGCAGCAACAAAACTTCCTTTTGCACTTTCCAATACCTCGTGGGCTTTACCCCTTTGGCCCATATAAAGTGTTGCTGCACCCGAACACTTCGGTAAACACCCGGAACCCCTTCCGGTGAATTCCGGAACCCTTCCGGAGATCAAAACACTATTATCACATATATCAATCTTTACCTCCGGACTCTTCCGGAGATCCTTGTCATGTCCGGGATCTTATCTGGGACTCCGAACAACCTTCGGTCACCAACACAATAACTCAACTATACTAATCGTCACCAAACGTTAAGTGTGTAGACCCTGCGGGTTCGAGAACTATGTAGACATGACTGAGACACCTCTACGGCCAATAACCAATAGCGGGACCTGGATGCCCATATTGGTTCCTACATATTCTACGAAGATCTTCATCGGTTGAACCTCTATGTCAAGGATTCAGTTAATCCCGTATACTGTTCCCTTTGTTCTTCGGTATGTTACTTGCCCGAGATTCGATCGTCGGTATCTCTATACCTAGTTCAATCTCGTTACCGACAAGTCTCTTTACTCGTTCCGTAATACAAGATCCTGTGGCTAACTCTTTAGTCACTTTGCTTGCAAGGCTCATTGTGATGTTGTATTACCGAGTGGGCCCTGAGATACCTCTCCGTCACACGGAGTAACAAATCCCAGTCTTGATCCATGCCAACCCAACAGACACCCTCGGAGATACCTGTAGAGCACCTTTATAGTCACCCAGTTACGTTGTGACGTTTGATACACACAAGGTATTCCTCCGGTGTCAGTGAGTTGCATGATCTCATGGTCATAGGAACAGATACTTGACATGCAGAAAACAATAGCAATAAACTGACACGATCATATGCTACGTTTATAGTTTGGGTCTTGTCCATCACATCATTCTCCTAATGATGTGATCCCGTTATCAAATGACATCTCATGTCCATGGCTAGGAAACCTTCACCATATTTTGATCAACGAGCTAGTCAACTAGAGGCTTACTAGGGACACAGTGTTGTCTATGTACCCACACATGTATTTGAGTTTCCAATCAATACAATTATAGCATGGATAATAAACGATTATCATGAACAAGGAAAATATAATAATAACCAATTTATTATTGCCTCTAGGGCATATTTCCAACAGACACATCAATCAGAGACCCCGCGACCAAACTGTGTGCGATGCATTAATCGCAAACGGTGTCATACTAAAACCGTCGCTAATAAGATGAACTGTTTGCTATGCCGGAGACATAAAAAATGATTCAAATTACAGACGCGTGTGCGATACATGGCATACAGTTGATCCATACGAACTATTTGCCATAAGACAGAACAACAAACACGATTCAGATTAGAGATGCGTGTGCGATACGTGGCATACAGTTGATCCATACGAACTGTTTGCGATAAGACAGAACAACAAACACGGTCAGCCAAATCGAGGTGTGTGCGATACACGGCATACAGTTCACTCGGATGAACTATTTGCTATTACCCGACACAACAGAAACGGTCTGGCAGATCAAGGTGTGTGTGATATACGGCATGCGGTTCGCTCCGATGAACTGTTTGTGATTACCCAACACAACAGAAATGGTCAACCATATCAAGGAGTTTGTGATATATGGGCACACATTCTAATTAAAAGAATTGTGCGCGATGGTAATAACAAGCGCACACGGTTGATGGAACAAGTCATGTGCTGACATCGCCGATTGTGGTGCAGACGCCACGTACGCATCCGAGAATGCTTGCCCCCGTTAATTACACCAACCGGGAATCGTGCCGCACTTCGAAACTGGAACCGTCAAATAATTTTGAGCTTCTTTCCCGTCACATTCCAAATTACTCCGATTCACACCGATATGTAATTGCAAACCTGTTCACACCGATGAAAACCTAAACGTTTTCCCACTTAGCCGCTTATTACTAGGTTATAAATACCACCTACTTGAATATGACTGCATATTCCTCCTCAATTCCTCATCAACAAACAAACAAGTCTTCGTCCTTCCTTGCGCCTGCCATGGCCCGTGGGAGGAGTTCTTGGTCGAGAAATGACCACGGAGTGGCGAGCGAAGCAGCAGAGATGTCCCGCCTCACCGCGATATCAGCCGAGAGGTGCCGCCGCGCCGCCAAAGCAGCACGGATGTCCCGCCACGCCACCGAAGCAGCACGGAGGTCCCACCGCACCACCGAAGCAGCACTGAGGTCCCACCACGCTGCCGAAGTAGCAGAGTGGTCCGGCCGCGCCGCGGAAGCGGCACAGATGTCCCGTCGTGCCGCGGAAGCGGCAGAGAGGTCCTGCCGCGTCACGGCGGCCTGGATGGATCTATCGCGGGCACTCGAGGGCTCTCACAGGCGCATGCGCGCTATGCTCAATAAGCTGATGGACGATGACATCCCCTGCTGGGCAAAGCTGCAGGAGAGCTATGCCACGTTGGATAAGTCCACCGGCGTCATCCGGGGACCACGGGGTGACAAGGTGAGGCTCCGCACCGAGCGCGACCTGCTGAGGGCGAAGATCGCCGGCAGGGCGAAGCAGCACGAGGAGACAACTGCCGTGTTGGAGAAGACGGTCGTCATGGTCAGGAAACTTATGGACGAGAATGCTAATCTCCGCATCGAGCGTGACATGCTCCTGGAGGAATTCGTGGATGCTCGCAAGCGACGGATTGAGGATGTGAAGGAGATCAAGGTGGACGAAATGACGAAGATGGCATAGTAGATCTAGGTGAAGAAGAGAGCAGTGACCCAAATCGTTGTCTGTGTCTTCCTTCTTTTGCCCTTGTGTCTTTCGGGCGTTGCCGCATGTGGCATCTTTAATTATCTTCCTGAATATGTAACACAATTATTATTATCCATTGCCATCGTCTTCATATATATATCAGTCTTGCTAAGTCTCACTCGACGCTATGTCCGTGAGATCTTACATCAAGATCCGTGCAAAATTTTCTTTTCAGATTTTATTTTCTCTCTCTTAAATCTCAGTCGACTGAGGCCTAGCCATGCCATTAAAACTGGGGCTCGGGCACCATTAAGGGAGAAGTTGGGAGCGAGGTGGGCGGCGGATGGAGGTCAAAGGGCTCACCTCCCAGTGAGCCTGCGCAGCGGTCTGCTCCACGCCTCCCGTCTACTCAAATAGCTACCCCGCACGTCGCCTCCTAGCCAATAAAAATGGGGACGCGTGGCGGCACGTAAATGGTTAGTACAACGCCCACGGTTTGAATAGCACTTGTGTTTCCGATTGTAACGTAGCAGCTCTTTGTTCCAAAATGACTTTGTTGGTTGTTAATCTGTGCGCCTTAAAAAAATCGGACAAAATTTTTACCACAGCATGTTGGTGCCATGTCAAGGCAACATGCCAAGTTTCATGATTTTCAGGCAAGTTTTGGATTTACAGGAATTTAAAAACCAAGTTTGTCAATGTTTTCGGCCGAGCCACGACGCCCAGATGTTTGAAATTCATTCCCATTTCTTGCATGGGACCTAAACATTCACCCAAGGACACATATACGATTTTTCAACCCATTTTGGTGCACCGGAGCATGTGCATGTAGTTCAAATTTGAATTATGCACATTAAATGCCTAGAAAACTCAATTAATGTATAAAAAATGCCAAACAAACCCGGAATAATTCCAAATTTTAGCACGACACTCCTATTGGTCTTTGTTGCCTCTGTAAAAAAATCAAGGCAGGAAGAGGCAGCGTATGTCGTGTCACCCACAAAGGTGACACATCCCCTCCTATCGGAACCATGAGCCTTCTTGAGAGAAGCTCCGGTTTGTAAGAAGCTTATACCAAAATTTGTCCCAAATCAAACAAAAAAATTACCACAGCATGTTGGTGCCATGTCAAGACACCATGCCAAGTTCCGTGATTTTTAGGCAATTTTTGGATTTATAGGAATTTAAAAACCAAGTTTGTCAATGTTTTCGGCCGAGCCACGATGCCCAGATGTTTGAAATTCATTCCCATTTCTTGTATCGGACCTAAACATTCACCCAAGGATACATATACGATTTTTCAACCCATTTTGGTGCATTGGAGCATGTGCATGTAGTTCAAATTTGAATTATGCACATTAAATGCCTAGAAACTCAATAAATGTATAAAAAAGGCCAAACAAACCCGGGATAATTCCAAAATTTAGCACAACACTCCTATTGGTCTTTGTTGCCTCTGTAAAAAAATCAAGGCAGGAAGAGGCAGCGTATGTCGTTTCGCCCACAAAGGTGGCACATCCCCTATCGGAACCATGAGCCTTCTTGAGAGAAGCTCCGGTTTGTAAGAAGCTTATACCAAAACTTGTCTCAAATCGAACAAAAAATTTACCACAGCGTGTTGGTGCCATGTCAAGACACCATGCCAAGTTCCGTGACTGTTAGGCAATTTTTGGATTTACTGGAATTTAAAAACCAAGTTTCTCAATGTTTTCGGCCGATCCACGACGCCCAGATGTTTGAAATTCACTCCCATTTCTTGTAAGGGACATAAACATTCAACCAAGGACATATATACGATTTTCAACCCATTTTAGTGCACTAGAGCATGTGCCTGTAGTTCAAATTTGAATTATGCACATTAAATGCCTAGAAAACTCAATTAATGTATAAAAAATGCCAAACGAACTCAGAATAATTCCAAATTTCAGCACGACACTCCTATAGTTGCATGTTCACTGCAGATAAATGTTCTAGCAATTCAAACAACGACCTTTCCTGCCGTAACCCCATTTTGTCTTTCAAATCAATTACACCACAAACAGTTTGTTAGCAACAATCATGTGCGATGCGGTATAAAATATCTTGGGGCTCCCTCATGTATGGCTTACGCAGGAATGTTCATCGGCTATAGTCCACCGGCCGCGCGCCTGCACCGTTCGTAAATTTTCGACAACCGCAGAAATATCTAGGTCCCCGCCCCCTCCCCCCCACCAAAAGCCACATTTCCACTGTTTCCTCCTTCCTTTCCAAGTTCAAACCTTCACTGCTTGCTTTGCAGCGCCGCCTCCTCGCCGGTGGCACTCCTTCCCGCTGCGGGGCCTCGTCCATATAGTCAAGTAATCCACACCCTACCCCCATCCTCCTCCTCCTTCTCCATCCCACAAGCCTCGACCGTCGGCACGACATCTTCCACCCAAATCACTGCCCCATCCTCCAAATAAGCGCCGCCCATAGCCATGGTTCACGCATTATAGCCAGGAGCTCAAGGAGCATCTGGCACCGGTGAAGCAAATCGCGGCCGCATGCGCGGATGAGATCGCGATGGCTGCCATGCGTGCCGACCGCCAGATCTTGGAGGAGCACCTCGCCGTCGAGGCCACCGTCGACCCCTCGCGCGCGGACGCCGCCACGCGGTTAGCTGCTTTAAACGACAGTTCGTGGTGTTTTCTAAAGGCCGCCTCCGGTGCCTTCTAGTGAATTGTCCTTTGTTATGTTAATATGCAATCTGGTCTTCTGAAATGTGATGTTCAGTTAACAGTTTGGTTCATTTGTTGTGATGTTCAGTTACCTGTTTGGTTCAATTCTGAAATGTGATTTTCAATTCCCGTGGGTACAATTTTTTTATTGTTATGCATGTGAGGAATAAAATCGAATTTGGATGTACTCTATACATGAGAAACATACACAAATGCTATATTTCCTAGTAGTTCTTAAGCACGCTAGGCTTGGTTAACTGTATGATCTTCTAGTATATGTTCTATTCTGCAATGTGGTTCTCAGTTAACTGCTTGCTTCATTTCTTGTGGTGTCCAGTTAACTTTTTGGTACAATTCTGCAGTGTGATGTCATTTGTTGTGGGTACAAGTTTTCATTAATATATTCTACTGATAGTATGCCAACTCTCACTTAAACTGATCAATATCTGCCTTATATGTGTTGCAGGGAAACAATGGGAGGCACTGAGGTTTACCATCAAGGTTTGCACATGCATGGTCCTTTGGCTAATAGCACATTATTGTGCAATTGCAGGAACCATTCTAATATTTAGGATTTTAACAATTTGGTCTTGCACATGTAGGTCCTACTGTCAGAGGTTTAGACCCACTGTTCGATCCATTTTGCATATGGGGAAATGATATGGACATGAATATCAGTCAAGTCAAGAAACTCAGAAAGATTGTTAGGATAAAGAAACTAGCGTTGAATAACAACAAGATCTTTGTTTGCACAATGAAGAAGACATCAGTCAACTATAGGATGGTACTAACTCTTTTACCTTGTGTTTTTTCCTATGCGCCATTTCAAAATTTAGAACAGATATTTATGCATATCTTTGTTTTCAGTCCTTTCCAAAGCAGTTCACCGATGATTACCTCTCAAACCACCTCCATGGTCAAGAGGCGAGGAAGGTACTCATTCAACACCCACGGTACAATATTGAAGTCTCCCTCAAGAGGATGAAGGTTGGGCGGGAAATCATCCGCAGCCACTGGTGTAAAGTTGCAAGGACATTCAACATCATTGAAGGCTCAATATTCGCCTTCAGATTCAGCAGTTTTCCAGATGAGATTCATCTCTCTATATACCGTATATGATGCTACTTTCCAAAGGTTTTAGATGTTGCATGTGAAACTTCATGTTGTTGTGTAATTGCATAGCTAGCTATATGCCTATATGGTGTAACTGAGTGCTGAAGCTATGTGATGTTGTACTCTGATGTAATTCAGCTATGAAATCCTGGTTGCTGTAATACGGCTATGAAACATATGGTGTGTTCGATATGAAATATCAATTTGATTACTAAATGCATTATCAATAATAGGCCAATTAGCCTGCTTATTGGGTTTTTGAATTGCAGACGGTTTCTCAGACAACACCGTGGGCGATGACCTCAAACAACGCACAGAGTTTCTAGAAAGTAGCCGTGTTGGATCAATGAACAATCACACACGCCTTCCGCCCGACAAATGTTTGTGTTAGGCCACCTTGCACAAACGTTTCCACATAAAAATTGTGTGTGATGTACATATGAACGGAAACGTCTTTCTGAGATTCACTGTGTGGGATGAACATATGAACAGAAATGTTGGGCCAGTATAATTGTCTGCGATGGCTCGCCCGATCGCACACGAGCTCTTTTTGCCCCGCGTGTCTGACCGGAGGCCCTATCGCCGATGGTTTCTGGGTCGTGTGGGAAGGACCCCCCTATCGCACACACAGGCAAGGCGACGGTTTAAAACTCCGTCGCGGAAAGGGGTTAAAAACCGTTTGTATAGCAGCTCGTTGTACCAGTGCTAGAAGAAAAACTATTTTCGGAGTCTAGTTATATATCGAAGAGTAGGAATTCTTTTTACTCATCATCCCCTGCATCGCTCTGGTGAGGAATTATGACGTAGGTGTTTGATTCTACTACTCTTCTCACTCAAAATTTTTTTGGATCACGCGAGTATTTTCGGAATCGTTGCGATATCGGTGTGACAGAATTCTGTTCTTGGTGCCTCCTGACCGTATGGATTGGACCCGGGGAGTTGAGCTCCAAGGGGTTCTTGTCACATTCGCTATCGTTCCAATTCCTGAATACCAGAGGTCGCCGACATCGAAAAAACTCTTCTATCTTGTTTGTGGTGAGATAACCTCGACGTCACCCAGTACTGGGGAGATAGTTCGGGAGTATTGCCACGGCTAGTATAGCGGATGTTTTTTCGAAGGTCTGAGGTACACGAGTTTCCAAAGTTCTTGGTTATGTGTTGATGGAGGCGGTACATTTGGAGCGTAGAATTCTGCTAGGAGTTGTGTGATGATATTTGCTCCTTGTACTCGTTGGACCGGATTGCATAACCAATAATTTTGGGAGTTCTTAGGTGGGAATTCAAGTAGTTAACCAGGATATCTTTCCAACAGATGCATGATATGAGATTGGGGTTCGACATCTAGTGGTTCATTTGTTCGCGGTCTTTCTTACAGCGGTGCTCGTTGCATCTTAAAGAACCCTTGTAGCTTTGCTACAGTTCGGGGACGCTTCGTAGTCTCATACACTACCTTGTACGGATGGCCACTATAAGATCAAGCCCGTGTGGGCCTCACCACGAAAATTTCGGACGAAATCTCTATCATATGTTTGTTCCAGCTTATTCTCCAAGCCAAATCCTTTGTTTTTGTTGTGGTATTCAAGTTGCTTCGAAGTCAAGTGTCGATCCATACCTTTCCTAAACGGTGTTCTCATATTTCTATGGGAGTGCTAATCCTTCTTGATCATCGAGATTGTCATGTAAATTCTTTTCACCCGGTGTGCTTCTCTTCAAGTTATTCCGATCCTTTCAACATTTGCAAGATCAATTCTCAGTTTTCTCAATGGTGTTCGTTTTATCCGTCCCAAGTTGTCTTTATTTTTCCCACCCTCCCACCCTTTTTCTTCGCGGAGTCAAAATTCTCAAACCAAGTATTAATTTTATTCGTGAGAAGTCTCTCCATTCTTTTCCTTCAATGTTCTTAGCCGGTGATTTCTCGTGAAGATGCTCAGGAGCTACAAGTTCATCATTCTTCGTTCTCGTTTTCTTCTCCGGTGGTCTAAAAATTCAAGCTTTCGGTGTTGATCATATCCCTTTCCTCGTTTCAACGGTGTTTTCTTTGAGTGGGCCCATAACCCACAGGTCTTTTTCCAGGATCTTACCTGGCTCTTCTAATTTTCCCGGAGATATTCTCAAGTTCTTTCAAAGTGTGACGTAAGAATGGATCCCATCAGTCAATTACCTTCTCCAAGATCGCTTTCAAACATCATTGGCCCAGGTTTCTATTCTTCATTATTCCGAAGTATCTCAAAATTCTTCATGGTGGTTCTCGTCGTCATTCTCTGCATTTGAAGACCGAAGAAGAGTTTCTTGTAAATCATATCCGTTCTCTTGAATATTCATGGTTCAAGCTTGATGTTATCCTGTTAAATCATTTCTAATCATGAGAAATTCTTTTCATACCCATCCGGAGCATTTCATGAGTTCTTTCCATTTTCGATTCTCCGAAGGTCATCATTTCAGAAGATTTATTCATTCTCAACGTTCATCTCTCGTTCTCAAATTCTTACCGGTGGACCGTTCAAGTATCCTCTAGTTAGCTCGTGATCTCTTCGTTCTCTTGTATCTAAATTCCCTCAAGTATCTTCGTTCGTTTTCTAATTCTTCCCGGCGATTCATTCTCTTTTCTTCGTTCGTTTTCAATTCTTACAATGGTTCGTTCAAGATTTATCTTCCTTTGTCATCGTATCAATTCATTCGTTCTTTCTAAAAATCCTACCGGTGTTTCGTTGAAGACCTTCCCAAGTTTGTGTTATATCTCTCTTCAATCTTTTCAAGAAGAATAAGTCGCATGTCATTCCATTGGTTGTCATCAATTTAAGTTGATGAAGGGCAAGCATGACATAATTCTTATTCTTATTTCATCGAGATGATTTAATTCCTTCTATCGGAGTTTGTTCATGAGGAATAAATTCTCGGTTCCAAGTGCTTTCATCTTTTCTTTTCCATAGTTCCAAGTTTTCTCCGTTATCTCGTCACGAAGCTCCATCTAAATCATTGCAAGCCTTCATCATGTTCTTTCAACCTTTCTTTCTCATCCATTTCTTTCCAGATTTTCGTCCCGAAGGTTCTTCATGGAGGATTTAACTCATTCTCGAAGTATTCTTCAAGATTCTTGTTGTAGGTCAAGTGTTCTTCGTCTTGCATTTCAAAGTGCAATCCATTCTCCCTTATCTTTTGAGGTTGTGTTATATCATTCTTGATTCGTAAGGAGTTTCGAAGAGGAGTATCAAGATTGAGATTTTTCAACCTATTATTTTTCTTCATTGAGCTATCTTGGGTTATATATTTCACCTAAAAGCCTTTCTGAAGGATTGTTGCTATTTGTGGTGATTATCCATGATCCAAGCTTGCTCTTTATCCTCTCGGTGGAAGATGTTTTCCATATTTTCTGGCTCTCAATCAAATCAATTGTTTCCGTTAGTGGCAGGATTTAATCTCAAAGTTTTGGGATGTTTTCCATAAGGCCACGAGAGCTTATTGTTGGGTTGTTGATTCCTTCAACAATCACATTCAATTTTCCTTGTAAGGATGCTCGTTCAAGCTCTTTGTGGTAGAAGATGTTGGTTTCTCTTCTCCTTTCTTTTAATTCCATTCTTTCATTTGTTCCGGAGGCATTGTGTTATTGCTCTCGTCAAGTATCATCCCATCTTGTCAAATTCGTGCTAATTCCTTCCATTATCAACAAGAGTGCTATCAGAATTCTTTCTTTCTCGTTCCTTGTCTATCTCGTTCCAACCGGAGTGGTTCAAAGTCTATCATGTCCCTTGAGCTCTTGATTCTCGTCGTATTCCTTGTTCCTCTTTTCTACTGGAGTGCTCTCAACTTCGTTCATTTCCGTTGTATTCTTTCTTTCAAGTTTTGCAACCTTCAAGGTTCGTTGGTTTCACTCGTTTGTCCAAGAAGCAACTTTGTTTACCTCTTCCTTTTTTCTCTTCCTCTTCTCATTTCTAGATCTGGGGCCGAGATCTCTTGTAAGTGGGGGAGAGTTGTAACAGTCCGAGACCGATTCTTCCATTATTGTTATTATTATATTGCTTGCTCTATTTATTTTTGGCATTGCATCATTTCATCATGTCATAATGCCATTAAATTTTGTTCCACCCAAAATGTTTCTCAAATAAATAAAATGCATAGGTCTTTTGGTCTATTTAAATTGAGGGAACTCACATGGTGATTCTCTTTATAACATATCCTCCCAGTATTTTAGGGAGCTATAATAAATCATTCCATTAATTTGGAATCACCCATAAACACACTTACAATTTAATTCCCATGCCTTTTTCTACCTCAAATGTTGGCCTCAAACTTTGCCCTTAATTCTCTTATCTTCTTCCCAAGCTCCACCCAAATCTCAACATTTTTTCGACACTCGTAAAACCTAGGCCCAATTCGAACCCATTTGCATTATATTCAAATGAGTTTGAATTTAACCCTTCACACCTGCCCACTTCTACTTTTCCTGAGACATGCACATTTTTTGTGAGTCCGGAAAATTTACCCCATGCCCAAATTCCTTCCCTAATCCTTTCTTTTCTCTCATTTTCTTTCTTCCTATTTTCTGTTTTTGGAAAAGTCCCCTCGCTCTCCTTCGGCGCCGCCGCACGCACGCATCACGCCAGGGAGAGGATCCCCTCTCGCTCGATCCCCACTCCCCGCGATCCCCTTCTGTTCCTCCTGCGCGCCGCCACCCACACCCGCTCGCACGCATCGAGCCATGGAGCAGCTGCCTCGCCCGATCCAAGGCGGAAGCCCCGCACGCTGTCGCCCGACCCCGCCGCCGCTCCTCTGCTTCCATGCCGCGCGCCGCCCGTCTCCCTCCTTCCCGAGCGCCTCCTCCCTGCTTCGCCCGAGCGCCACCAAGCACGCCGGACGCCCTGCCACCTGCTGCCGGCGACCGTCTCTGCACGCCGGCGAGGCCACCCTCTGCCGCCCCTAGCCATCGTCGGCGATGACCTCCTCCGCCTGCGCCTCCCTCGACCCGCACACGTCGTCTGCCGCACCTCCACCGACCGGCCTCGACCACAGCAGCGTCAGGAGCGCCGCCGCCTTGGCCTCCTTCCTCCTCGACTTCCGCCTCCAGCCGCCACGGCGTCGCCCCGCAGCTCCCTGGTGCCGTTGCTGCTGCTCTGCCACCGCGCCTCTGCCTCGTCTCCAGCCCTCCATCCCGGAGCTCCTGCACGTCCCCGACCACCAAGCGGCGCCCCTTCCTTCACCTCTTCCGGTTCGTCTCCAGCGCCGCTCGACCCTTGCTCCGTCAAGCTTCGTCCTGCTGCACCTCGCCGTCAGGCCTTGCTCCGCGAGCCTTCGCCCTGCAGCCGTCGTCCTGATGTAGACAAGACCGCAAGACCTCCACCGTCGTGGCCCTGCTCGCTGTTGCCTTCCGAAGCTGCCGGTCCTGCTGGCCCTTGCACATCACTGTTGACCCGAGGCGACCACCACCACAAGACCGACCGAGCCAAGTTCCACCGAGTCCCTGATGGATTCACCAAGTACCCATGAACCACCAACGCCTCTGGATTCGCCAAGTCCAACGACGCTCTTGTACAACTACGCCGCGGAGACCAAGACCACATAGCCGCCCGAACCCCGAAGATCCCGTGGAACGCCGAGACCGGACCGACAAGTACCCCGACAACGTGTGTACCACTACCGTCGACCCCGTGGACGTCAAGTTCCTCGCCACGACCCCGAACATCTACGGAATGTGTACGACTACGATACGTGTACCACTACTTCCACTACCGTCGCGTGTACCTCTACTTCCACTACGACACATGAACGTTGACACCGCATCGAACTCAATCTGCCCCGAAACGCATGCTTGCTTCGAAGGTATAACCGCCGAGACGACGCCCGTGGACGAATGCATATGTGATGTATGAGATGCTCGTGTTCGCACCGTGTCCGAATTGTTTCGTGCACGATCCTCGTTTGCCATGCCACCGACACGTGGGACACCCGATAACCGGGATCACTCCCCGTCACTCCTTCATGTTCTGCACATCCGCACACTTGTTCTTTGCACCGGTATCTCGACGGGTTACTGGAACCGGAATGTTGCCATGGCACCGTTTCCGTTTTCGCCGCCGTGGCACCCAATTCTTTCCGCCATGGCGACAAATGCTTCATATCATATTATGCCACCATTTTCATAGCATTGCATACAACTTGAATGTCATCCTCATGCATGTTAACCACATTTAAATTGTTGTTTGATTTAAAATTGCATAAACAACTTGCTAAAATGGTTTATTTCATAACTAAATAACCGTAGCTCCGAATTAAATGAACTATATATGTAAATGGGGTAGAAAAATGTGTAGATTAACATGGTGCACTTTCTTTTGCTGTTTAACAACATTAAAATTGTGTTATAGGCAGAACAGTACCAAATTCGAAAATGACATAAGGCCTCATTTAAATTGCCTAAATAGATGGATTAATTATGCTTCATCTCTTGCCATGTTTAACAACATTTAATCTTGTCATGCATCATACTTGGATGTGCATCGTGCCATGTTTATGCTTGTGTGTTTACCATGTTATTTGCTTCTTTCCGGTTGTGCTTCTTCTCGATAGTTTCGGTTACGATGCGACTGTGAGGATTCGTTCGACTACGCTTGTTCGTCTTCTTCATGGACTCGATCTTCTTCCAAGCGAGATTCCAGGCAAGATGACCATTACCTTGGATATCACTACTATCTTTGCTTGCTAGTTGTCTCGATGCTATCGCTATGTCTCGCTACCTACCACTTGTTTGTCAGCCTCCCAACTTGCCATGATACAGCCTCTAACCCTCCACCATCCCAGCAAACCGTTGTTTGGCTATGTTACCGCTTTGCTCAGCCCCTCATATAGCGTGCTAGTTGCAGGTGCAGTTGCAAGTTGTTCCATGTTGGGACATGGATATCATGGGATATCACAGTATCTCTTATTTAATTAATGCATCTATATACTTGGTTGTGTGTGGAAGGCTCGGCCTTTTGTCTGGTGTTTTGTTCCACTCATGCCACCCTAGTTTCCGTAATACCGGTGTTATGTTCCTTGATGAGCGCTTCTAACACATATGGGGCATATGGGAACCCCCCTGATCATTCGGTTTAGGATAAGACTTCTCCAGCAAGGCCCAACATTGGTACTACATTTGCCTAATAACAACTAAAACTTGCATAGGGAGTTTCCGGACCCCGAGGATAATTAATCAACAACCCCGGGCCAGTGCTCCTCATGAATGTTGGTCCAAACTAGGCGATGTCCGGCGCCCCCTGGGCAACCAGGGTCTCAGCCAACCGGACGTCTTGCCCATCCGATGTGGCTTGAGAACGAGATACGTGCGCCTCCTATCGGGATTGTCGATACACCGGGAGGTCTTGCTGGTTTAGTTTTACCTTTTACGAGTGGCTTGTCCACCGAGATTTCTTATCGTAAGCATCGTGTTATCATGGTGTGAGGATGTTCCATCGGATGCGTGTGGTAATTTATGATGGACTATTTGGAGCACCCCTGCAGGGTTAAATCTTTCGGAAAGCCGTGCCCGCGGTTATGTGGCGATTTGGAAATTTATAACCTCCGATTGTAGAGAACTTGACACTAAATTCAAATAAAATACACCAACCGCGTGCGTAACCGTGATCGTCTCTTTTCAAGGGAGTTCGAGAAGAGAACACGGTAGGGTTATGTTTGTACTCATAAGTAGGTGTTCAGGATCACTTCTTGATCATTACTTGATTGCGACCGTCTATGCGTAGTTTACTCTTCTCGCTCTTGTACTATGTGGATGGACCGCTGCTTGGGTGTTGTTCTTACTTGAACAGGCCCCCCACTTATGATTACCCCCTCTTGCAAGCATCCGCAAATATGAAAGAAGAATTAAGATAAATCTAACCATAGCATGAAACATATGGATCCAAATCCGCCCCTTACGAAATATCGCATAAACTAGGATTTAAGTTTCTGTCGCTCTAGCAACCCATCATCTACTTATTACTCCCCAATGCATTCTCCTAGGCCCAATGATGGTGAAATGTCATGTAGTCGACGTTCACATGACACGTAGAAGAAATACAACATACACATCATCAAAATATCGAACGAATACCAACTTCACATGATTACTTATAAAAAGACTTCTCCCATGTCCTCAAGAACGAAAGTAACTACTCACAAATCATATTCATGTTCAAGATCAGAGGGGTATTGAATATCATTAAGGATCTGAACATATAATCTTCCATCAAATAAACCAACTAGCATCAACTACAAAGAGTAATCAACACTACTAGCAACCCACAGGTACCAATCTGAGGTTTTGGGACAAAGATTGAATACAAGAGATGAACATGGGTTTGAGATGAGCTTGTGCTCGTGAAGATGTTGATGAAGATTGGTCCTCCCACGATGAGAGGATCGTTGGTGATGTCGATGGCTTCGATTTCCCCCTCCTGGAGGGAAGTTTCCCCGACGGAATCGCTCCACCGGAGAGCAAGAGTGCTCCCGCCCAGATTCCGCCTCGAGACAGCGGCACTCCGTCCCGAAAGTCTTCTCTTGATTTTTTTTTCTAGGGCAAATGGCTTCATATAGTGGAAGATGGGCCACGGAGGCAAGCCAGGGGCCCCACAAGCTCGGGGGGCGCGCCCCCCAGGCTTGTGGCTTCCTGGTGGGTCCCGCTCTGGTATTTCTTCCGCCAATATTTTTTATATATTCCAAAATAATTCTCCGTAAATTTTCAAGTCATTTGGAGTTGTGCAGAATAGCTATCTCTGTTGTAGCCCTTTTCGGTCCAGAATTCCAGCTGCCGGCAATCTCCCTCTTCTTGTGAAACTTGCAAAATAAGAGAGAAAAGGCATAAGAATTGTATCATAAAGTGAAATAATGACCCAAAACATAATAAATAACAGTAGGAAAGCATGATGCAAAATGGACGTATCAACCGCAAACCCGACCATCGCGCCGGCAGCCTCGATTCCGCTGTCGCCCAACTCCATCCTGCCGTCGGCCGTTGGGGCCGGGTATGCCGGTATGTGTGGGTAACTAGCTAGCAAGGGGATCACTAGTTAGTCATCGCCATCGGCCATTGTTGTGGTTATTTATAGCTAGCTGCTGGCTAGGGGATTGGGGATTTACAATTTACCCCTGTGGCTGGCGCTTGCGCGGGAAGCCTTCACTGGAGCGCGGGAAGACTAAGTGGAGCACACAATTCCCAGCACAGAACCGTATGCGGTGTCACGTGTTATCACACACGTGTTAATATAAGGAAACATATGTGTAACTTACAAATCATCACACACGAGTACTCGCACCACGCATCATGTGCGATGCTCCTAGGCATCGCAAACAACTCGTTTGCATTTTCAAAGGTTTTGTACACACATAATCGCACACGAAACAACTATACTCCCTCCGTCCACGTGCGTAGGGCACCTAATTAGCACTAATTGCCCGACTGCCTTTCTCATCGTAGAAAATGTTTTTAGTTTTTAGTTTTCCCCCTCCCACGTATGAGCCAACCAACTACCTCAAAAATTTAATTATGTTGGCATGCATGTGTGGTGGAAGAGGAAAACGAGAAGGAAGTGGGTAGTGATTCAACTCTGGCAATTAATAACTTAATTAATGCGATGTGTTCATTAGCAATTTAGCGCGGTCAATTTTTTTTGCCTCGCCCACTCCCTGACCACCTTGGTTGCGCTCCTCCTCCTTCGCTCTCTATCCTTTCTTCGCTCTCTATCGTCTCTTTCCTCTTGCAGCCCCCAAATCTGGCCTTCCACGCTCGCCTCCCCGCCTCACCCATCGGATTCCGCCATGGATAATCCCCTAGATCCCAGCATCCCGCGGGCTTCCCTCTCGCTGCGGCCCGCGGCACTGCCGCCGTTGAGCAAAACCCACGTATCTATCAGAGGGGATCCATTGCTCTGGACTCACAGATCGGTGGCGCCGGAGGACATGCCGGGGCTGCATTGGAGGTGGTGGGCAGCAAGGAGAAATCGGATCGAGGAAGTGAGTCATCGATTGGAGACATGTTCGAAGGAGCTGTGCATGGCGAAGCACAAGGCGGAGGCGCAAGTCGATCTCATGGCAGAGATGCCGAGGGATGTCAGCATCTGGCAGTGTCGCGCCGACTTGGAGCTGACGCTAATGGCAGAGATCATATTCACGGAGTCGACTTTGAAGGAGAGAACGCGCATGCCTGCGGAATGGTATCTGAACCCGGTGCGGCTATTCAAATGGGCGCTAGAAGAAGCCAAATCGCCCAACCCGCTGCAGTGGTGGCGCTGACTTGGAGCTGGAGCTAATGGCAGAGATCATATTCACGGAGTCGACTGCGGAGGAGAGAACGCGCATGCCTGCGGAATGGTATCCGAACCCGGTGCGGCTGTTCAAATGGGCGCTAGAAGAAGCCAAATCGCCCAACCCGCTACAGCGGCGGCGCTGGGCATGCATCGTAGGCGACCATGGACGCGTACACATGCTATGAGATGTACGGGCGGATCATTGACATGAGGAAGTGCCTCCTTCCCGTAGACGACGAGGGATCGAGTCACAAGCAGAGCACTGGAGGCAAGCGTCACAACAAGAAGTAGTTGATTTGATGATCGTTTCTCCTAGTTTATTATGCATGTAATAGTTTACTTAGTTGTGCATACGCTATCTGTAGTCAGTTATGTAATCGGATGTTTAATTTGGTTATGCAATCAGTTGTTCTGAAGACAGAGCATAGATGTTGTGCAGATAGAGCAAATCACATCACACACGGACTAAACTACGGAACCCGTCGGTGATGAATTCATCAATCGCTGACAATTATTTACCACCAACCGTTTGCCCACAACACACACAGCTTATTAGGAGAATCGTCTGTGTTATTATCGGTCTTCCCACACAATTCTGATTACTGACCTGTTTGTAGCGTATCACATACATCTTGTTAAGTTCAACCATTTCTGTTGTGTTGGGTAATCGCAAACAGTTCATCCGAGTGAACTATATACAGTATATCGCACACACCTTGATCTGGCTGACTATTTCTGTTGTGTTGGGTAATCGCAAATAGTTCATCCGAGTGAACTATATGCCGTATATCGCACACACCTCGATCTGGCTGACCATTTCTGTTGTTCTGTCTCATTGCAAACAGTTCATATGGATCAACTGTACGCCACGTATCGCACACGCAGCTCTAATCTGAATCGTGCTTGATGTCTCCGCCATTGCACACAGATCGTCTTATTGGTGACGGTTTTATTACGATACCGTTTGTGATTCATGCATCGCACACAGTTTGGTCGAGGGGTCTCTGATTCATGGGTCGCGTTAGCAGTCGTCTGTAGTAGTGTAAGTGTTATCATTCATATGGTTAGTTCATAATCTTTGCTGAAAATTTGAGCACTAGCTAAGCATATATACAGCAACAAGAACAAAAAGAGTGTAAAAGTTTTTCTTTATCACTTTCAGTTTGTCAACTGAATTGCTTGAGGACAAGCAATGAGTTAAGCTTGGGGGAGTTGATACATCCCAAACGTATCTACTTTTCCAAACACTTTTGCTCTAGTTTTGGACTCTAATTTGCATGATTTGAATGACACAAACCCGGACTGACGCTGTATTCAACAGAACTACCATGGTGTTGTTTTTGTGCAGAAATAAAAAGTTCTCGGATTGAGCTGAAAATTTACGGAGAATTATTTCAGAATATATAAAAAATATAGGCGAAGAGAACTACTGGAGGGGGGCCACCCAGGAGCGACAAGCTCAGGGGGCGCGGCCAGCCCCCAGGGTGCGCCCCCAGGCTTGTGGGCCCCTGGAAACTCCGGCAACCCTAACTCCAACCCCATATATACCAATTCGTTGGGAAAAACAGAGAAAAAGAATCATTGCGTTTTACGATACGGAGCCGCCGCCACCTCCTGATCTTCATCGAGAGGGCTGATCTGGAGTCCGTTCGGGGCTCCGGAGAGGGGGATTCGACGCCGTCGTCATCATCAACCATCCTCCATCACCAATTTCATGATGCTCACCGTCGGGTGTGAGTAATTCCTTCGTAGGCTTGCTGGACGGTGATGGGTTGGATGAGATTTGTCATGTAATCGAGTCAATTTGTTAGGGTTTGATCCCTAGTATCCACTATGTTCTGAGATTGATGTTGCTATGACTTTGCTATGCTTAATGCTTGTCACTAGGGCCCGAGTGCCATGATTTCAGATATGAACCCTTTATGTTTTCATGAATATATTTGAGTTCTTGATCCTATCCGCTTGTCATATGCACTTGTTATTTTTCTGATCCGTAGACCCCATAGTGACAATTGTTTGGGATACTCTCCGGGGATGACTGTAATTCGAGGAGTTCATGTATTGACCATGTGTTAATGCTTTGTTCTGGTTCTCTGTTAAAAGGAGGCCTTAATATCCCTTAGTTTGCTTATGGACCCCGCTGACAAAAGATGTAATGCAAGTTCTTCCTATAAGCACGTATGACTATATACGGTATACATGCCTACATTACAATGATGAATTGGAGCTAATGTGTATCGCCCTAGGTTGTGACTGTTATATGATGAATGTCATCCAACACAATTATCCATCACTGATCCAATGCCTACGCTTTTCTCATATTGGTTTTTGCTAAGTTACTCTGTTGCTGCTGCTGTTACAATCACTACAAAACTGCTACTGTTACCATCTTGTTACTATTGCTACTGTTACTACGGCTATCAAAACTATCATACTACTGTGCTACTAAATACTTTGCTACAGATATTTAGTTCTCCAGGTGTGGTTGAATTGACAACTCAACTTCTAATACTCGCAAATATTCTTTGGCTCCCCTTGTGTTGAATCAATAAATTTGGGTGAAATACTACCCTCGAAGACTGTCGCGATCCCCTATACTTGTGGGTTATCAGGCAAAAGGGCGCGACCCCCCCTAGGCGGTCCCTGATGCCTTGTGGGTCCCACAGCAGGCCTCTGGCCCCCTGCTTCTGCTATATGAAGCCATTTGCCCTAAAAAAATAAGAGGAGGACTTTCGGGGCGAAGCGCCGCTGTCTCGAGGCGGAACTTGGGCAGGAGCACTTTTGCCCTCCGGTGGATACTTCCATCCGGGAGGGGGAAATCGAAGCCATCGACATCACCAATGATTCGCTCATCGTGGCAGGACCAATCTTCATCAACATCTTCACCAGCACCATCTCATCTCAAACCCTAGTTCATCTCTTGTATTCAACCTTTGTCTCAAAACCTCAGATTGGTACATGCGGGTTGCTAGTAGTGTTGATTACATCTTGTAGTTGATGCTAGTTGGTTTATTTGGTGGAAGATTATATGTTCAGATCCTTAATGATATTCAATACTCCTCTGATCTTGAACATGAATATGATTTGTGAGTAGTTACTTTCGTTCTTGAGGACATGGGAGAAGTCTTGTTATAAGTAATTGATACGTCCCAAATGTATCCACTTTTCCAAACACTTTTGCTCTTGTTTTGGACTCTAATTTGCATGATTTGAAGGGAACTAACCTGGACTGATGCTATTTTCAGCAGAATTGCCATGGTGTTGTTTTTGTGCAGAAATAAAAGTTCTCAGATTGACCTGAAAATTTACGGAGAATTATTTCAAAATATATAAAAAATACTGGCGAAAAGATCTACTGGAGGGGGGCCACCCAGGAGCCACAAGCTCAGGGGGCGCGCCCCCCAAGCTTGTGGGTCCCTGGCAGCTCCGGCAACCCTAACTCCAAGTCTATATATACCTATTCATGGAGAAAAAAAAGAGAGAAAGAATCATCACGTTTTACGATACGGAGCCGCCGCCACCTCCTGATCTTCATCGGGAGGGCTGATCTGGAGTCCGTTCGGGGCTCCGGAGAGGGGGATTCGACGCCGTCGTCATCATCAACCATCCTCCATCACCAATTTCATGATGTTCACCACCGGGCGTGAGTAATTCCTTCGTAGGCTTGTTGAACGGTGATGGGTTGGATGGGATTTATCATGTAATCGAGTCAATTTGTTAGGGCTTTTATCCCTAGTATCCACTATGCTCTGAGATTGATGCTGCTATGACTTTGCTACGCTTAATGCTTGTCACTAGGGCCCGAGTGCCATGATTTCATATCTGAACCCTTTATGTTTTCATGAATATATTTGCATTCTTGATCCTATCTTGCAAGTTGTATGCACCTATTACGTGTTATGATCCGCATACCCCAAGGTGACAATAATTGGGATTCTTTCCGGTGATTACCGTAGTTTGAGGAGTTCCTGTATTCACTAAGTGCTAATGCTTTGTTCTGGTTCTCTATTAAAAGGAGGCCTTAATATCCCTGAGATTTCCTTATGGACCCCGCTGCCACGGGAGGGTAGGACAAAAGATGTCGTGCAAGTTCTTACTATAAGCACGTATGACTACATACGGAATACATGCCTACATTACATTGATGAATTGGAGCTATTGTGTATTGCCCTAGGTCGTGACTGTTATATGATGAATGTCATCCAACACAATTATCCATCACTGATCCAATGCCTACGCTTTTCTCGTATTGGTTTCTGCTTAATTACTTTGTTGCTACTGCTGTTACAATCACTACAAAACTGCTACTGCTACTGTTACCATTACTATTGCTACTGTTACCGCTGCTATCAAAACTACCATACTACTGTGCTACTAAATACTTTGCTACAGATATTTGTTCTCCAGGTGTGGTTGAATTGACAACTCAACCGCTAATACTCACAAATATTCTTTGGCTCCCCTTGTGTCGAATCAATAAATTTGGGTGAAATACTACCCTCGAAGACTATCGCGATCCCCTATACTTGTGGGTTATCAGTAATCATGTGAAGTTGGCATTCCTTCGATGTTTTGATGATATGTATGTTGTTGCTTCCTTTAGTGGTGTCATGTGAACGTCAACTACATGACACTTTACCATACTTGGGCCTAAGGGAAGGCATTGGGGAGTAGTAAGTAGATGATGGGTTGCTAGATTGTCAGAAGCTTAAACCCTAGTTTATGCGTTATTTAGTAAGGGGCTGATTTGGATCCTTATGCACTACAAAAAAAAGACACATCCGTGACATTAGGGCCCGAACGAAAACTTTTTCTGTCATGGTTGTGACACTTCTATGACGATAATTGTGACAGAAAACAGGTATCATCATAGATGTGGTGGGCTCCTACTTCTATGACAAAAAATTATGACAGAAAATGGGCTTTTCATCCTGGGCGGGCCGGAGACGCACCGGCATGACATTCTTTGGGCTGTCCATGACGTAAAAATTCGTGGTAGAACTGAGGGCAAAATTTCGGGGAGTTTCACGGTTACGGTGGGCACTCAGTGGGTGGTCAGGGCCGAGCGATGCACTGTGGTTTGCGCGTTTCTCTTATACGCGTGTGTGTGCGAGGCGTTCCCGCTTACTATACCCGAGCGATCACACTAGCTACGTACTGAAGCCGATCGATCGATCCCTTCGCTGCTAATTGAACCCGAGTGATTCCTTCGCTGCTAACTGAACCCGATCGATCCTTCTCGTTGCTTACTGAAGCCAATCGAGCCCCCGAGCCGGTGTTGGGTTGCCTCTCCATGAACAGTGCCCGTTGTTGCCCCGCGCGCGATACGTAGAACGAGTCAAGACGCATCGATCGAGCCTCTTATGCGAGATGTGGTGAGTTGATCTAGCCGGTTGATTGGCTGTGGATGAACAGTTTCCGTTGCTGCCGCCCGCTCGTATGCCCCACCCCAGCCGGTGGGTTGGCTATAGATGAACAGTACCCTGGCCGTGTGAAGGTGGTTGGCGCTGGATGAACAGGACCCCAAGGAGGCCACTGGTGGCTTGCTCCTGAGGAGGGGTCCTCGTGAGGCTGGCGCCTCGCGAGGTGTCTTCGCTTCGCGGAGCCCTTGTTTGGCCGCGTCTTGTGCCTCCGCCAAGCGTTGTTTCCTGGGCCGTAGGTAGACGGGTTGTGGTACCCCGGTTCCCAATGGCCCGACAGTAGCCCCTGGGCCCGTGGCGCGCACGTTCCCACCCGTTGGGAGCGAAACGACGCGGGCCCTGATAGACTGCGTGGCCCAGGTATGATGAGTGGCTTGCGATGGGACGTGGGACGCCCCCACTTCCTCCACTACACCTCAGTAACCGCCTGCGCCTGCCATAAAGCCTGCCCGCGCGGGGCGCGGGGCTATCATTGCTTTCCTTCGCACTCTCTGCCTCTAGAGCTTGGCTCCTCGCATCTCTTCCCTGAGCACTGCTCCTTCCTCCTCTCGCCCTCCAAGCACCACCGCGCAGCAATGGCGCCCGCCGGCAAGAAAGGCAAGGCGGTGGCCGCGGCACCGAGCGCGCCGGCCGTGGAGCCGGCTTTGCAGCGCTCCATCATCGCCAACCGGGAGGGCCTGGATAAGGTGCTCTCGATGACCGTCGGCGACCAGAATGAGTGGGGGTGAATGAAGATCTGGCCGGGCGCGCGTGCGCGGCGTGACCTAGAGGCGACGACCTTCCCCTTCTTCATCCACAACGTCTACGCCAGCCTGGTGCTGCCGTTTTCGGATTTCTTCAACGCCATCCTCTCCCATTACCAGGTCCAAGCCCTCCATCTCCAACCCAACTCCATCTTCCTCCTCGCCATCTTCACCTTTTACTGTGAGACCTTCGTGGGGGTGATGCCCTCGGTGGCGCTCTTCCGCGTGCGCCTCGTTCCTTGCCGTCAAGGCGACGGAGAACGACATCATTCTCGAAGAAGGTGGAAGGCTACAGGCAGCGTTGGATCTACATGGATGCGTGCCATCGCAACCAACTGCTGATGGAGCCGACGGCCCCCGCCGTGAAGAGCTCGGGGTGGGAGCATGAGAAGCTCACCGACCCGAGGTTGGCGCCCGTTTGGGAGAGGCTGGCCGGCCACAAGGCGGATGGCCTCGCAGGGGCGATGGTCGTCAAGGAGTACCTGCTGTGGCGCATAGCGCCACTCCAGATGCGCTCGCGCCCAGTGTGGAAGATCACTGGCACGAAGGACCCCATGTGGCTGAGCGTAGCCAGCCTAAAGCCGGCGGTGGTGGACGAAATCATGCAGACCTTGCTCGGCAGTACTGCGGAAGATCCGCCCATGGATGCGCTCCCGCTGTACCGCTACAAAGAGACTGAGAAACTGGTCACAGAGATGCCGACCTTCGACGAATGGGGCCTCATGTCGGAGGGCCATGAGGGGCCTCACGAGAACCCGTTCGTGGTGGTTCCTGGCTCGGGGGACCTGGACAACACCGAGACCTCGGGGGGCGATGCGGAGGGGAGTGATGGCGGCCCTGCCTCGCACACCCGCCACCAACTCATCCGTGACCTCGAGGATGATGACAATGACGACAGGTTCGTGGTGGTGCCCTCCCGGCCCTCGGGCACGGGGGGGGGGGGGGGGGCGAAGGAGGTTCTAGCGCGGCGGCTGATGAGCCGCGCATGGAAGGGACTGGCGCCGGCGAGCCCCAGGCGAAGGAGGCCGGCGCGGAGGAAGGGGAGGCTGAACCCGGGAGGCCGGCTCGGGAGACGACCTCGTGAGGGAGCCTCGCGAGGGCGGCAGCGGCGGCACCTGCTGCCGACACTGAAGAAGAGGAAGTGGGTGGCCAACAACGAGTAAGTGTCCACTTTGCCCCTTTCCTTTGCACCTATCTTGCAGTCTGGTCTGAGCCCCTGCCTCGCGCAGGGCATCCACGAAGAAGAAGAAGACAAAGAAAACCCCTGGTTCGAAGGGGGCCCCGACGCCCACTGTAGGCGCCGAGGGGCATGAGGAGGACGCACGCTGCCCCAATGCCAAGGCGGGGCGCATGGAGGCAGAGGAGGAGCAGGTGGCCCCTCCGGAGCCGCAAGCGGATGTGGCTCCTAAGGCCAAGGAGGGTGAGCCTTGGGAGACAGCCTCCGGAGGAGGCGCCGCAGCTTCGGAGGCGCCCGCTGCGGAAGCGGACGCAGCGATGAAGGAGGCAGAAGTGCCAACTCCCCCGCCGAGCACCGCGGATGCCGGAGGTGCTTCGGGAAGCCCTCCGCACTCGTCGGCGCGCGAGGCTTCTGCCGCGAGCCTGCGGGGCGCGCTGCCGCGGCAAGAGAAGGGGGGGGCCCGATGAGCCCCCCGCTCCTGACGAACGATGCTGGGCCTTCCCAGGTTGCGATGGCAGAGGGTGACGAGGAGTCAGACCCGGCCTGGGCTCTGACGCTCGTGCGCAGCCGCACTCTGCCCAAGCGCGGGGTCCTGCGGAGTGCCGGGGGAGCTCTGAGCCAGCTCGAGGCAGAGTTCCAAGAGACGGAGGCGCGCCTTGCAGAGGAGAGCCTGCGCCTTGCTGAGGGGTGGTGCCAACTCGACGTCGCTGTCAAGCTGGGCCTTGCTGAGGGCGAGAAGGCCGCCACCGAGGCGAAGAAGGTGTTCGAGAGCGCCGTCTGGGAGGCCGACGCGGCCGACAAGCGTCGCGAGGAGGCGGAGGCCCGCACGAAGGAGCTCCAGGAGCAGCACGCCGCGCAGGAGCAGTTGTACCAGGCGCGAGAGAGCGCCATCACCACCCGCAAGGAGGAGCTTGCGGTCCATGGGACGGACCTCGTGATCCGCGAGTAGGAACTCGCGAGGACAACGACCGAGCAGGCCGCGGAGCGTGAGCGCCTGGAAACGCTGGACCGCCAGGTGGCCGCCGCCCAGGACGCCTATAACCAGCGCATGAAGAGGGCCAATGCCCAGCTGGAGGCCAAGGAAAAGAAGGCTCAGGAGGACGCCGATGCAAAGATAGAAAAGAACCGCCTGACACTCGTTGCAGATCACTACAAGAAGTTGAAGATCCAGGAGGGCCGCTTCAAGGCGAAGCGCGAGGAGCTCCAGCAGGAGATCGACGGCCTCAAGGAGGTGCTGACGGAGGCGGAGGCCCGGCGAGAGATCGTGCTGAAGGCCTAGGCCGACGCCAAGGTGGAGCTAGCCTCCCTCCAGCAGCAGGTGGGGGGCGTCTCCAATGTCGTCGAGCAGGCGAGGCTGGAAGCGGATCGAGCGCGGGGGTGGCAACACGAGCGCGCCAAGATGTTCCGCTCCCTCCAGCTTCAGGCCCACGACACCCTGTCCACCATCTGCAAGGAAAGGCTAGCCGGCCCCCTCGAGACCCACGACGCCAGCTACATCGACTTCTTCACCAAGCTCGTGGAGCGGCTCGAGGCCGGCACCAAGAGGGTGGACGGCATCATCGAGGAAGAATGCCGCGACCTCCTCTTCCAGGCGGCGACGCACATCTTCAACCATCTCCTCCACGCCGACCCCAACTTCGACTTCGACAGGGTGATAGCCCCTATCCCCGAGGAGCTCCACGACAGCCTCGGGAGGGCGGTGGAGGACCATGTGGATGCCCTGCTCGCGAAGTTCTCCCATCGCAGCAGCGAGAGCTCCAATGGAGCTGCGGGCGACGGCGACGAAGGCGATGGCGGCGATGATGGCGATGCGTGACTTCCTAGGCTTCTCCTCTTTCATTATCCTGCATCAGATAGTGTGGCCCCGTGGGGGCGTGAAGACGATGACTTTTGTTTAAGTACTTTGTGATTTACTGCAATGTATGTTTCCTTGTGAGGCCCTCTCGTGAGGCCTATTTTCCTTTCTTTCCCTGCCTTGGCGCTCTACATCGTCAGGACCCAGCCCTTGAGCGGGCTATAGCCATCGCTGGTATGTCAGGTCGTGTTGCCTGGACAAGGCCAGGAGGTGTAGGGCACCGAGGGGTGGTAAGGGCTCCTGAGGCGCGATGCTCAGGAAGCCCCCCTTTGACGTGCAAGCGGCTTGCGCGGAGGAGGAAACGTCGGCACTCAGCGAGGTTGTGGGGAGAGGAGAGCTTGAGAGGCACCGAGAGCGGCTCGCGAGGTGTTTTTGTACTTAGCTTTTTTGCGAGTGTTGCCTGTCGCGTGGTGGCTGCGGAGTGTGCCTCACGAGGCCCTTGCCCGTGAGGCCACCCGCTAACACTTGGTGAAGATGGCCGCCGCAGGTGGGCTCGCGAGGCAGTGCTCGTGAGGCCTCCTGAGGACTCAATGAGGAGTCTTGTCAATAGTTTCCTTGCGAGGCAGCGCTCTGGAGGCCTTCTGAGTGCCTTGCTCTTGAGATAACTGCATGCCAAAGAATTTCACAAACGGGGGAGCAGTGCACGCTTGCTAGCTCGCTCGTGGGCATCACGCAAGGAGACAAGACAACAAGGACCTTGGTGAGGTGGCGTGCACGGGAGCAGGCCCGCGAGCCAGAGCTCGATCACTTGGGTTTTGCAGCGCTGCTGGGACTGACCCGAGCACAGGCACCGTTTCCAGCCCCCGCTCGCGTGATGAGCAGGAGAGAGATCGCGAGCACGCACAACTCCTGAAGCAAATGACTTACCAAAGACATAATATCTTGAAAATGAAGCTTTACTGAAGCATAATAATAAAGTTCATTACAAAACAGAAAGGGGATGCGGCTGCCGTGTCTGGCACGGGTCAGCTTGAGGTTGGTGCAGCCCATGGGGCACCCTCAGTTGATTGTTTTGCCAGTGTGGAGCATGGGGCTTCCACCGGGGTGTGGGCATGATCGCGGTTCGATCGGTCTGCCAGCGCGGAGCATGGGGCTTTCACTGAGACGTGGGCGGGAGCTCTCACGGGCCCATCAGGCGACCGCAATGAGAGGCTCCGGGGCATGTACAACTCCACTTCATTCGTACGCGTGAGGGTCACGGGTAGAACTTGCGGAGGTGTTGGATGTTCCATGTGTTGGGCATAGGAACACCCTCCCCCGTCTCCAGCCGGGCGGCGCCGGGCCGGGAGACATGAGCAACCCTGAAAGGGCCTTCCCACAAGGGTGAGAGTTTGTGGAGTCCCTCTCTGGAGAGGATCCTTCGTAGGACGAGGTCGCCAACGGGCGTATGTTGCGGCTATGATAGCGACGCAACGCTAATACGTCTCCAACGTATCTATAATTTATGAATTATTCATGCCTTGTTTATAACAATTCTATATGGTTTTGGTATGATTTGATTAGAACTAACCCGGACTGACACTGTTTTCAGCAGAACTACCATGGTGTTGTTTTTTGTGCAGAAATAAAGTTTCTCCAAATGAGCTGAAACTTTTTGACGATTTTTTTGGAACAAAAGAGGACCAGGAAGCTTCGTGGGAGGACCAGATGAGTCACGAGGTCCCCACAAGCCACCTGGGCGCGCCACCCCCCTGGCGCGCCCTAGTGGCTTGTGTGCACCCTGTGGCCCCTCATCACGTGATTCCAACGCCAAAAAAATCCTATAAATAGAGAAACCCCCAGAAATAATCCTAGATTTTGGACTCCGCCGCCGCAAGCCTCTGTACCTTCAAAATACCATCTGGAGGCCTATTCTGACACCCTGCCGGAGGGGGAAATAATCACCGGAGGCCATCTTCATCATCCCGGTGGCCACCATGATGAGGAGGGAGTAGTTCACCCTCGGAGCTGAGGGTATGTACTAGTAGCTATGTGTTTGATCTCTCTCTCTCGTGTTCTTGATTTGGCACGATCTTGATGTATCGCGAGCTTTGTTAATATAGTTGGATCATATGGTGTTTCTTCCCTCTCTACCTTCTTGTGATGAATTGAATCTTTCCCTTCTGATGAACCAATAGTTATAACAATTCTATATGGTGTTTCATTATTGGCGGATTGAATATTTCAAATTTGAGAACACTTGATGTATGTCTTGCATGTGGATACCCGTGGTGACAATGGGGTATTCTATTGGTTCACTTGATGTATGTTTTGGTGATCAACTCGCGGATTCCCGTGACCTAGGGGTGATCTAGGCATAGGGGTTGGTTGCACGTTTTCATTATCTTTTCTCCGATAAGAAACTTTGGGGTACTCTTTGAAGTTCTTTGTGTGGATTGAATAATATGAATCGGAAGTTGTTTGATGCATATCGAATAATCAACTCGCGGATACTTGTGGTGACATTGGAGTATCTAGGTGACATTAGAGTTGGTTGATGCGTATCATACAGTGTTATTTTAGTACGAACTCTAGGGCTGTTCGGGACACTTATAGGGATGGCTCAATAGATTGATCGGAAAGGATAACTTTGAGGTGGTTTCGTACCCTACAAGAATTTCTATCTTATGTTCTCCGCTAATAGGAACTTTGGAGTGATTCTTTGTCGCACATTGAGGGATTGTTATATGATCCAATTATGTTAGCATTATTGAGAGATTGCACTAGTGAAAGTATGAACCCTAGGCCTTGTTTTCAAGCATTGCAATACCGTTTGTGCTCCGTTTTATCACTTGTTATCTTGCTGTTTTTATATTTTCAGATTACAGAAACCTATATCTACTATCCATACTACACTTGTATCACCATCTCTTCGCCGAACTAGTGCACCTATACAATTTACCATTGTATTGGGTGTGTTGGGGACACAAGAGATTTCTTGTATTTGGTTGCAGGGTTGTTTGAGAGAGACCATCTTCATCCTACGCCTCCCACGGATTGATAAACCTTAGGTCATCCACTTGAGGGAAATTTGCTACTGTCCTACAAAACTCTGCGCTTGGAGGCCCAACACTTGTCTACAAGAATAAAGTTGCGTAGTAGACATCAAGCTCTTTTCTGGCGCCGTTGCCGGGGAGGTGAGTGCTAGAAGGTATATCTTTAGATCTTGCAATTGAATCTTTTTGTTTCTTGTTTTATCACTAGTTTGGTTTTATAAAAGAAAACTACAAAAAAATGGAATTGAGGTTGCCTCATATTATTCATCTTTATAATATCTTTCTTGAAAATGATGGATCGGAAAATTGTGCCAAAGTGTTAGAAGAAGAATTCAATAAAATGTTTGGAATAAAATCTTTGAATGATGAGCATGATTGCAATGTTGTTAGTATGAATTCTATGAATATCCAAAATACTAAAGATGATTGCACTAGTCATGACAAAAATGTTTCTTATAAGCATGTCAATTTTTGTGGAGTGCATAAAGTTTGTGAAGACATGCCTTATCGGGAGGATAGATTTTGTAAGAAACATAAATATGATAGAACCAATTTTTTGCTCAAAGTGATAGATAAATTTGCTACGAAATTATGCTCTCTTTATCCCATTACTTGTGAACTTTGCAATAAGGTTGGTCATCTTAATTTTCAATGCATACTTTTTCACTATCAAATCATGGCCAAATATTACAATAACTCAACCACCCTTGAACTTTATAATGAGATTATTCTATTTTTGGGGTGTGAAGAATTGACACGTAAAAATAGTTGGTTTGAAGTATTCATTCTCACGGATGACATTGAAACTAATCTAAAGGAAATCTATACATTTTGTGTGGTAAATTGCAATGAGAATGCTTATATAGCCTACTATAGAAAAACGGGAAAACAAATAGAATATAAAAGAAATACTAATGAAAGGGTAAAGATTCCCCCTTTCCCTCCTATTTTCTCTCATGATGAAATAGGTAACGAGGAGGAGCTTCCTATCCAACCAATCTCTTCAATAAAAAGCACGGAAGAATTAAATAAACCCATACATAATGTGGTAAAGAAAAAGAAAAGAAGGAAAAGTAGAGGTAAAAAGGTATCTTTCCCAAATAATGTTGCTCCTATTATTTTTGTGCCTCATGAGAATGAATCAAAAATACTTGTGGAAGATGATACACTTGATGATGATATTGTTTCTTTGTCTTATGGCATAATGTTCGAAGGAGCTATTGATGATGATTTTATTATACCTATTACTTGTTGTGATAACTATGATTGGGAAGATAATGATACTTCTTATAATCTTGGGAATCTTTTTGGCACCAACTTAGAAAATTATGACAATAATTATTATACTATTGGTGCTATTCATACTATTAATGATGAAAGTGATTATGCTTATGATATGCAAAGCCACAAGCTTGGGGATGCTATGTTTGATGAGAAGAAATTTGCTTATGTGGAGAGTAATAAAAATTATATGCTTGTGGATCATGAAAAGAATGCTTTATGTGATAGCTATATTGATGAATCCGTTCATGATGCTACTGAAAATTATTATGAGAGAGTAACATACGATTCATGATGCTCTCGTTATGTTTCAATTCTTTACTTTTATGCGAGCTTCATTGAAATCATCATGCCTAGCTAAAAGGCATTAAAGAAAAGCGCTTGTTGGGAGACAACCCAATATTTACCCCTACTGTTTTTGTGTGTTAACATGATGAAGCTACTGTAGTAATCATGTTTTATATGTTTTCTTTCAATAATGTGCCAAGTAAAGCCTTTGGGATAGTGTGGATACTTGTTGATTTGATTTTGTGCAAAAACAGAAACTTTTGCGTCCAGTGCTGGAATTTATATTCTGTACTGGAGCGTGAGAAAATTCGGAAATTTTTACAGAGTATTGGGTTACAAATTGTTTGCGTTTTCCTAATTTTTCAGATTTTTTGGAGGTACAGAAGTATGGTTATTAAATCGCTCACTACATGCTGTTCTGTTTTTGACAGATTCTGTTTTTATTGCATAGTTTGCTTGTTTTAGTATTTCCGTAGCTTATATTATGAGATATAAATTGTGGAAATGATATACTACAGTAGGAATTATGTGAGAACAATTATGAATCTTGTCTTGACAGTACCTAAGTGGATAATTTATTTTTATCATACTAACCTATCTCACAAGTTCCGTTAAGTTTTGTGTGATTGAAGTTTTCAAGTTTTGGGTGAGATATCGATATGAGGAGAATAAGGAGTGGCAATACCCTAAGCTTGGGGATTCCCAAGGCACCCCAAGGTAATATTCAAGGAATACCCAAGCAACTAATCTTGGGGATGCCCCGGAAGGCATCCCCTCTTTCGTCTTCAACATTATCGGTAACCTCACTTGGAGCTATATTTTTATTCGTCACATAATATGTGCTTTGCTTGGAGTGTCATTTTATTTTGTTGAGATTTTCTTGCTGTTTTCAATAATCATGTTTTGTATCTTTTAGTTCAATAAAATGCCAATTATAGCCTTTACCATGCTTAGTTTGCAAGTTTGTGTGTTGCTGTTTGAAAACAGAAAGTTTTCTGTTATGTCCTGAATTTTTGTGAATTGTAAGAATATGATAAAAATATAAAAAAATTACACAGTAAGCATGCATGAATTCTCTGTCACGTGGTAATTTTTCAGAATTTTTGGAGTTAGGAAAGTATGGATTCTTATTCCCCTTTCACAGACTGTTCTGTTTTGGCAGATTGCTGTTATAATCGCATTGTTTGCATATGTTTGCGTGTTTAATGTTTCTATTTGCGGATATGAGTATTAAATATGAAGAGCCATTTAGTATGCAATGTTTAATTATAATTTTTTGATTTGCTACAGTAGAGAATGTTAAGGTTTTGAGTTGATTTATACTAACTTATCTCACGAGTTCTTGTTGAGTTTTGTGTGGATGAAGTTTTTAAGATTTAGGAGAAGCCATGATACGAGAGGAATTAAGGAGATGCAAGAGCCCAAGCTTGGGGATGCCCAAGGCACCCCAAGATAAGTTCCAAGAAGTCTCAAGCAACTAAGCTTGGGGATGTCCCGGTAGGCATCCCACCTTTCTTCATCAACACCTATCGGTTAGCCTAAGTTTTTACTTGTTCACATGATATGTGCTACTCTTGGATTGTCCTTTTATTTTCATTTTGCTTGCTGTTTGAATAAAATCCTTAAGATCTGAAATTTTTAAATGAGAAAGAGTCCTCACATAGCTATCTATTTACTTAACTTCTCATTTGATCTTCACTTATATCTTTTTGGAGTAGTTTCTCGTTTACTCTCGTGCTTCACTTATATCCCAAGAGTAAATTGTTGAATGAATTGAATATCATAAATTTGAAATTATATATGCTTCATATGCTTGTCCCATGGGGAGTATTGACTTCACATATAAAAAGTATAAGTGTTAAAATTTATTGAAAGTTAGCAAACATAGCATTGGTCACTTGAACAATTCATGAAAGAATATTGAAGGAAGAGAGATTTCACATATAAATATACTATCTTGGACATCTTCTATGATTGTGAGCCCCCATTAATTATTTTCAAACTTGATCAAGTAGTTGACGTTGGACAAGGAAGACAACGTAATGAGTTATGTTTATTTATATTCACATAGAAGTTATATTGCCATGGATCCTCTAACATGTGGTGCTTGCTTAGGATCTTTTGCTAGCCACAAATTCGTATTAAGTAGAGATACTACTTGTGCATCCAAAAACCCTTAAACCCAGTTTCTTCCCATGAGTGTCCACCATATCTACCTATGGATTGAATAAGATCCTTCAAGTAAGTTGTCATCGGTGCAAAAAGCAATAAAAATTGCTCCTAAAATATGTATGATCTTTTATTGCAAGGGAAAATAAGCGTTGTACGAACTTGTGATGGTAAAGAAATAAAAGCGACGGACTGCATAATAAAGGTTGCTATCACAAGGGGCAATATAACGTGACGTTCCTTTGCATTAAGAGCTTGTGCATCCAAAAATAAAAAGCGCATGACAACCTCTGCTTCCCTCTGCAAAGGGACTATCTTTTAATTTTCTGTATTTACTTTTCTGTATTTACTTTTATGCAAGAGTCAGTAATGTTCTTCCCTATTCCGCTCTATTTATTCTCTAGTGGGCAAGTATCATGTGGTGGGGATTGATCCAGGCATATATATCCCGTTGAATATAGGTGATCATGAGTTATTATTGTTGACATTATCCATGAGATAAATAAGTTGGGAGGCAAAACATTAAGCCCCTATCTTCCTATGTGTTTGACTGAAATAGTTTGTTCAAAAATATACTTTGAGTGTCAGCAATCATGGAAGACTAAATGATAGTTGAATATGTGGAATTTGCTAAATCAAAGCTCTTACATAGACCCTTCCTAAAAATAAGATGAATTGCAATTGTTTGATGACTGAAAACATAGTTTGTTAGTTTTCAAGAAAGTTTAGGGTCTATACTTTAAACATGTGAATAGCTTGCTACTTGATCACGAGAAGTTTTATGAGATGAGCTACTGTTTATGATATATATATATATATATTGATGCTAGAAAAAGTGATTGAAATTATCATTCATCAAACTTATGCACTATGCTAGCATTCACACTTCATAAATTATTTCTTTTATCATTTACCTACTCGAGGACGAGCAGGAATTAAGCTTGGGGATGCTGATACGTCTCCAACGTATCTATAATTTATGAAGTATTCCTGCCATGTTTATAACAATTCTATATGGTTTTGGTATGATTTGATTAGAACTAACCCGGACTGACGCTGTTTTCAGCAGAACTACCATGGTGTTGTTTTTTGTGCAGAAATAAAGTTTCTCCAAATGAGCTGAAACTTTTTGACGATTATTTTTGGAACAAAAGAGGACCAGGAAGCTTCGTGGGAGGACCAGAAGAGTCACAAGGTGCCCAAAAGCCACCTGGGTGCGCCACCCCCCCTAGCGCGCCCTGGTGGCTTGTGTGCACCCTGTGGCACCTCTTCGCGTGATTCCAATGCCAAAAAATCCTATAAATAGAGAAACCCCTAGAAATAACCCTAGATTTTGGACTCCGCCGCCGCAAGCCTCTGTACCTTCGAAATACCATCTGGAGCCCTGTTCCGGCACCCTGCCGGAGGGGGAAATCATCACCGGAGGCCATCTTCATCATCCCGGCGGCCACCATGATGAGGAGGGAGTAGTTCACCCTCGGGGCTGAGGGTATGTACTAGTAGCTATGTGTTTGATCTCTCTCTCTCTCGTGTTCTTGATTTGGCATGATCTTGATGTATCGCGAGCTTTGTTAATATAGTTGGATCATATGGTGTTTCTTCCCTCTCTACCTTCTTGTGATGAATTGAATCTTTCCCTTTGAGGTTTCGTTATTGTCGGATTGAATATTTCAGATTTGAGAACACTTGATGTATGTCTTGCATGTGGATACCCATGGTGACAATGGGGTATTCTATTGGTTCACTTGATGTATGTTTTGGTGATCAACTCGCGGATTCCCATGACCTTGGGGTGATCTAGGAATAGGGGTTGGTTGCACGTTTTCATTATCTTTTCTCCGATAAGAAACTTTGGGGTACTCTTTGAAGTTCTTTGTGTGGATTGAATATTATGAATCGGAAGTTGTTTGATGCATATCGAATAATCAACTCGCGTATACTTGTGGTGACATTGGAGTATCTAGGTGACATTAGAGTTGGTTGATGCGTATCATATGGTGTTATTTTAGTATGAACTCTAGGGCTGTTCGTGACACTTATAGGGATGGCTCAATAGATTGATCAGAAAGGATAACTTTGAGGTGGTTTCGTACCCTACAACAATTTCTATCTTATGTTCTCCGCTAATAGGAACTTTGGAGTGATTCTTTGTCGCACATTGAGGGATTGTTATATGATCCAATTATGTTAGCATTGTTGAGAGATTGGACTAGTGAAAGTATGAATTCTAGGCCTTGTTTTCAAGCATTGAAATACCGTTTGTGCTCTATTTTATCACTTGCTATCTTGCTGTTTTTATATTTTAAGATTACAAAAACCTATATCTACTATCCATACTACACTTGTATCACCATCTCTTCACCGAACTAGTGCACCTATACAATTTACCATTGTATTGGGTGTGTTGGGGACACAAGAGATTTCTTGTATTTGGTTGCAGGGTTGGTTGAGAGAGACCATCTTCATCCTACGCCTCCCACGGATTGATAAACCTTAGGTCATCCACTTGAGGGAAATTTGCTACTGTCCTACAAAACTCTGCGCTTGGAGGCCCAACACGAGTCTACAAGAATAAAGTTGCGTAGTAGACATAAAACGCCTGCTGGTATCTTGCAGCACGCAGGGCGGCCTGGCGACGGGCTTCCTCAAGGAGCAGCAGGTCGGCCTCTCGCGAGCCGTCCTGACGAGCCTCATCGAAGGCGAGGGCTCCCGGAGAGCCGTGCTTGAGCTTAGAAGGAAGGACTGCTTTAGCTCCGTAGATGAGGAAGAATGGAGTCTTGCCCATAGGCTTGGTTGCCGTTGTGTGGATTGACCACAGCACGGACTGGAGCTCGTCAAGCCAGCCCTTGCCGCAGGCTTCGAGCTTTTTCTTGAAGCTTCTCGTCTTGAGGCCCTTGAGGAGCTCAGCGTTGGCACGCTCGTACTGGCCGTTGCTTCGCGGGTGCACCACAGAGGCGTAGCAGATCTACGTGCCGAGGACTTGCTCCAAGGGGTAAGACGAGATCACCTTGATGGGATGGCCCTGGAAGTAGTGGCGCAACTTCCTGGAAGTGATGAGGAGCGCGAGAAGGAGCTTCTGCTGCATGGGGTAGCGCTCGCGCGCATCCCACAGCACCGTGCTAACGAAGTACACAGGGTGCTCGACGAGGCGCGTAGTTGTGACGATAGCTTGCTCTCCGGAGGGCCCGAGAGGCTCATGAGGCGGCTCGCGAGGCATCTCATCAAAGGCCTCCTGAGGCGGGGCCTCAGCAGGCGGGGGCGCGACCTCAGGAGGCAACACGCCGAGGGCCTCCTGAGGCGGGGCCTCGGCAGGAGGGGGCACGGCCACGGGAGGCGACGCGCCGAGGGCCTCCTGAGGCGGGGCCTTGGCAGGAGGGGGTGCGGCCTCGGGAGGCGACGGCGTGGCAGGCTTCTTTTGTGCGCAGGCGCGCTCTTCTCGAACTGCCACCAGGGCCGCGCTGGCCGACTGGGGAGTGTCTGCCAAGTATAGGAGCAAGGGCTCGTGAGAGCGTGGTGCGAACATGATTGGCGGGCTCGTGAGGTACCTCTTGAGGTCTTCAAAGGCGTCTTCAGCCTCAGGAGTCCACTTGAAGGGGTCGGATCTCTTCATGAGCTTGAAGAATGGCAGGGCCCGCTCGCCGAACTTGGAGATGAAGAGCCCGAACGAGGCCATGCATCCTGCCAAGCGCTGCATTTCCTTGAGGGTCTGGGGAGGATGCATCTTCTCGATGGCCTTGATCTTCTCAGGATTGGCTTCGATGACACAATGGGAGACCAGGAAGCCAAGCAGCTTGCCGGAAGGGACTCCGAAGACGCACTTGTCTAGGTTGAGCTTGAGGTTGACCTTGCGCAGGTTGGCGAACGTCTCTTCGAGATCCGCGATGAGGGACCAGGCCTCACGAGTCTTGACCATGATGTCGTCGACGTAGGCCTCGGCGTTTCTTCCCATCTGGGGCCCCAGAGCGATGCACATCATCCTCTGGAAGGTGGCTCCGGTGCTCCTGAGGCCGAAGGGCATGCAGATGTAGCAGTATATGCCGCAGGGGGTGATGAAGGCCGTTTTTGCCACATCTTCAGTTGCCATCTTGATCTGGTGGTAGCCTGAGAAGGCATCTAGGAAGCACAACAACTCACACCCGGCGATGGAGTCCACGATCTGGTCGATGCGAGGCAGCTGGAAGGGGTCTTGAGGGCAGGACTTGTTGAGGCCCGTGAAGTCAACGCACATGCGTTCCTTGCCACCTTTCTCGGGGACCATGACTGGGTTGGCGAGCCATTCGGGATGGCGCACCTCATGGATGACTCCAGCTTCTTGTAGCTTCTGGACTTATTGGACGATGAACTCTTGCTTCTCTGGCGCTTGGCGCCGTGCCTTTTGCTTGACGGGGCGTGCGTTGGTGCACACCGCTAAGTGGTGCTCGATCACCTCCCTCGGCACACCGGACAAATTAGAAGTTGTCCAGGCGAACACATCTGAATTTTCCCAAAGGAAGGTGACGAGCGCGTCTTCCTATGCAGGAGAGAGCCCGGTGCCGATGGTGAAGGCAGGGCCTGAGCCGCTGCCGTCCACCGACACTTTCTTCATCTCGGCGTGGTCTTGAGAGAACAGCTGCTTCTTCTTCGCGGGCGCGGCCTCATGAGGCGCGGCGTCGTCTTTGTCAGTAGGGTAAGCAGTGGCGGCAGCCTTGTAGGCGCTCTCGAGGGAGCGAACCGCGTCCTTCTCATCACAGCAGATGGTCATGATGCCGCTGCAGCCCGGCATCTTGAGGACGTTGTAGGCGTGATGAGTCACCGCCATAAACTTGGCGAGCGCCGGGTAGCCCAGGATGGCGTTGTACGGCAGGCCGATGTGGGCCACATCGAAGTCGATGAGCTCTGTGTGGTAGTTCTTGTGGGTGCCAAAGGTGACGGGTAGGCTCACTTGCCCCAGAGGGATGGTGGAGCCATCTGTCACTCCGGAGAAGGGCCTAGTCGGCATCAGCTGCTCGTAGGGCACTTGGAGCTGCTCGAAGGTCTCGATGGAGATCACGTTGAGGCCAGCGCCTCCGTCGATGAGCGTCTTGGTGACAACGACGTTGCTGATGGTGGGGGTGCACAGCATGGGGAGCGTGCCCGCAGCGTTTGCAGACTTGGGGTGGTCCTTGGAGTCGAAGGTGATTGCGAACTGTGACCACTTGATGGGCTGAGAAGCCTCAGGCCTCGGGAGGGCAGCATTCACCTCACGAGAGAACAGCTTGAAGTGGCGGTTGGACGCGGGAGCCTGGGCCCCGCCAAGGATGCAACCATCGTGCGAGGCTCCTGGTAGCCCCGGCGCCCTCGTCAGGCTGGTGGCCATTGTTCCTTCGAGGTGGCTGCAGCGGCGGCAGAGCGGCGTTGGTCTGGGGTTGGCCTCGCGAGGCTGGTCGCGCCAGCCCTGCCGAAAGTTGTCGTTCTGGTCTCCCCAGCGGTTGCCACTACGGCCGCCTCCGTGGCCGGCAGAGCGGTCGTTGCGGTCGCCGCGGCGGCCCAGGCGCTCGTCGTGAAGCAGCTTGAGCTCATGGCAGTCTTTAGTGCTGTGGGAGTGTGAGTTGTGGTAGGCATAGAGAGGACGGCTATCCTTCTTGGTCTCATCACGCTCACGGCCGCGCTTCTGCTCGGGCTCCGCTGCAAGCACGGCAGGGCCCTTGCGCTTGGCGTCCTTGTTCTTGGCCTTGGCGGCGTCTGGCGCCGCGTCGGGATCATTGTGGATGAAGAGGCGGCCCTCTTCGGCCTTGGCGCACTTGTCGGCGAGGTCGAACAGCTCGAGCATGGAGTCCAGCTCATCGTTGATGGCGAGCTTCTCACGCATCCGAACATCTGTGACGCCGGAGGAGAACGCAGAGATGATGGCGGCCTCGGAAGCACGCGGGATCTTGTTGCGCACTTGGCTGAAGCGCTGGATGTACTTGCGGAGAGTCTCGTCAGGGCGCTGGCGCACGGTGTGCAAGCCGTTGAGCGTGAGGGAGCGCTTGTGCGTGCCCTTGAAGTTGGCGACGAATTGCCGGCAGAGCTCGGCCCACGAGGAGATGGACGCCTCGGGGAGGTTCATGAGCCATGAGCGTGGGCCGTCCTTGAGGGCCATGGGAAATCAGTTCGCCATGACCTTGTCATCACCATTCGCTGCCTCGATGCTCAGAGCATAGAGCTGCAGGAACTCTGCAGGGTTGGGGGTGCCGTCGTAGCGCTGAGGCAGGTCCGGCTTGAACTTCATGGGCCACACCACGCGGCGCAGCTCTCGGGTGAAGGCGCGACAGCCCACACAGCTGGAGGGGACGCCTCCGGCGAGGGCGGCACGCTTCTGGCGGCCGGCGGCCGTGACCTCCTGGATGGTCCTATCTTGGCGCTGGCGCTGCTGCTCGAGGAGCACGAGCGCGTCGGGCGGCGCGCGGCGGACGATCTGGCAGCTGGGCTCACCATGGTCTGGCGAATACGCACCGCGGGACGGCTCACGCGCCCGCGCGTCGCTGTGGCGCCTGGCACCCTCATTGGGTGGAGGAGGCGGTGGAGGCGCACCCTGCGCCACGTCCCCGGCGTGAGATGGCGGAGGGTGGAGCGAGTGAGAGGGCACCGGGGCGTCTCCAGCGGTGTTGACGAGCTCAGTGATGCGGCCGAGCCAAGCGTCGTAGCCGGCGTCGGCGGGGAGGTAGCGCAGGAGCTCGCGCGCCATGAGCAGCGCGGCCTGCGGGGCCTGCGCGTCGCGGTGAGCGAGTGAGGAGGCCGTAGCGGTGTGGCCGTACGGCTGCATGGACGGGTGGAGGAAGGAAGCTTGCTGCTCCCTCGCAGAGGGGTCGATGGCGGCGGCCGCGGCGCGGTGATGGCGGTCGTCACGGGCGACCGGCTACGTCTGAGCCACCCTGGCGGTCCTGCGTGCGTAGCGCTTACGGTGGGCGTCGGCCATGGCGGTGAGGGAGTGGGAAGAACCGAAGCTGGCCCCCTACCTGGCGCGCCAAATGTCGGAGTTCGGGCTCCGGGGTCCCAAAGGTTCGAACACTGGGGGCAAGCTCGGTTCTACCGATCCAAGGGTGACCACGGCGAGGCTACCGCGAGAGCACTAAGGCGCAGAGCACGACAAGGGACACGACGGTTACCCAGGTTCGGGCCACCTTGCGGTGTAAAACCCTATTCCTGCTTTGCGTTGGGATTATTGTGGGCAAGAGAGTCTCGCGTACAAGGTAGAAGACGAAGGAATCGATCCCCCTCACAATGGCAGCACTGCCCCCTTTTATAGCCGCCCTGGTCCTCTTCCCATGAAAATCTCGGTGGGAAGGGTGGCCACACATTGGTAGGATTTGAAAGGGGACAGGCGCCCAGGCTATCCAGACCAAAGTTGGTCTTCGCCTGCAAAAGCATGATCCATGACGCGCCGGTGGGCTCGGTGATGACCTCCGCCCTGCGCGCCTTGCTGTCTCGGTCTTCCTTCACCAAACGGGCAGTCCTTGAGGCTCGCTTTGGAGGGGAGCAGCTGGGGCTGTCCCTTTAGCACCAAAGTGGAAACCCTCTCTGTCCGCGCCCACTAGCACGGCCTCTGCCGCCGTTCGTCGCCACGCGCGTCACCCACGTGGTGGGTGCAGGACCGCGCGGCTGACGTCTGGCTCGGGTGGCCTCGGGCGACCGCCTCGGGGGGGGCGCCTCGGGAGGCTGCCTCGCAAGGGGGCCTCGCGAGGCTATCTGCCACTGCTGCGGCTAAGTCCTGGTGGCTTGCTCCAGAGGAGGGGTCCTCGTGAGGCTGGCGCCTCGCGAGGTGTCTTCGTGTCGCGGAGCCCTTGGTTGGGCCGCGTCTTGGGCCTCCGCCAGGCATCGTTTCCTGGGCCGCAGGCAGATGGGCCGTGGTACCCCGGTTCCCAATGGCCCGACAGGTTCGAGCCTTCTGGAATTATTCCTTGGCTTTCGTCACTGACCCTTCCTCTGCAGGCGCTCCACGACCGACGAGTGGCGAGCTACAACCGGCTGCTTGGAGCGTACCAGGCGGCCAGGGCCGAGCTCGTGGTGAAGGACACAGAGTTGCGGCGCATTCGAGGTAGGTGGTCTGCCTTCTTCCAATGGGGGCGCGCCAGCGCACCCACTGGGTGTAGCCCCCGAGATTTAGGCTGGCTGCTCAGCCGCCGGCTCGGATCTTTTTGTGTGATCTCTATCTTACTCCTTCGCCTTCTGGCCTCCGCCGCGCCGCTGATCAGCCAATCTACCCTACTTCACAGCCGCCGACGCCGATCTGGCAGAGGTCCGGGACCTCCGATGCCAGCTGGCACAGGCCGGCCAGCAGCGTGACCTGCTGCAGGAGCGAGCAACCCGGCTCACGGCGGAGCGGGACCAGTGGGCAGCCACCCATCAGGCCGAGCTAGGCCGGCTGGCGGAGGAGCATCGGAAGGCACTGGCAGAGAGGGACGAAGCGGTCAGGAAGGCAACCCAGGAGGTCGCCGGTTTGACAGCGGACCATGAGCGTCGAGCCGCCGCGTGGTCGTTGAAGGAGCAGGGAATGCTGGCCGAGGTGTATCAGATCGATGCACTCCTTGCCAGTGAGTCTTGGGCATTTCTTTCGTTTCTTTCGTCCGACTGGCCTTGGCCGCCAGCCGGCAACTTATATCCTTTTTTTCTTTTTTTCTTTTCTCCCAGAGGCCTTCCCAGAGACACAGGAGGCGGCCGATGATGCCGTGAACGCCCATCGGGACGACCAGCGGGCGGTCGGGGTCCACGTCAGACAGCATGCTGCCTGGATGGTGGAGGACACGACCATTGCCGCCGACGCCCGCCTGCGGGTGTTCGCGCGTGTCATGAACCGGCTTCGCCGACAACCGTCAACTGGCTGGCGAGGTGGCTGGAGATGGCGCCGGCTAGGATCAACGCCTGGAGGGCCTCCGCCGTGCGAGCCAGCGCGGCGATGGTGCGCACCCTCTGGCCGGATGCGGTGCAGCCGACAACCGTCAACTGGCTGGCGAGGTGGCTAGAGATGGCGCCGGCTAGGATCAATGCCTGGAGGGCCTCCGCCGTGCGAGCCAGCGCGGCGATGGTGCTGCACCTTATGCTTTCCTGGTATCCAGGGGTGAGCCTAGACCAGCTGGCGACCCAGCGGGCCGAGGCGGAGGCTGATCTGGCAGCACGGGCTAAGCCGCTCGTGTGCCGCGTCTGCGAAATCTCCGCCTTCACCCCGCAGGATGAGTTCTTCAGGGAACGGGCCGCTGACGGTGAGGAGATGCCGAAGGACACCTACGAGCTGCTCTTCGATGACCCGGACGGCAGTCAGGCCGAGACGCTTGACGAGGGGACCGGCTCGAGCGGTGGGGTGTACACCGACGCCAGTGCCGAAGCAGATACCGGCGCCACAGAGGGGCAGGAGCGACCTGGGACCGGCGGCTCCTCCACCTAGAAGGACGTTTCTGTTCTGTTCTTTTGGCTTTGAACAATTGTAGTTAGTTGCTCCGCAGTTCCACCCACTGCTGGTGTATCTTAAACATGATGAACCTCGGCCGTGGGCCTTTTATTTTCATATATATGACAACGTTCGCCATATGTGTGTGCGTGTGCTCCGCGCCGGGCGCCGGGCGCCGGCTCACCCTTTTTTCCCTTTGCCTCCGATCGTTTTTTCTCGGGCTCCCGCCCCTGCGGCTTCCGCCCCGCCAGCCGGACAGCCAGGAGCCGATCTGTAGCTGGGTTGGGGCGTAGACTTTCAGGAAGGGGGCACGGTACTCTGGATTGGGAACTCAGGCTTCGAGCAAGCAGGCGGTCGGCCGGCTGGGTTAGCAGTCGGCCAGCGCATGAGCGAGTGCGTCGCGCGACCAGTGTGCTCGCGCCGGCGCCTTTCCTTGGTCGTTTTTCGCGTGGGGACGTTTAGGCCTTTGGCTCTTTCCAGCCGGACAGCCGGGAGCCGGTCTGTGGCTGGGGACGAAGAGAGGGCTTTGGCGCCACACACTACTAATCCAACCGCGGGAAGGGGGAGTGCGGACTAGCCGGCGAGCCCCCGAGCCGTTCGGGCTGGCTCCGGGGCGGAGAGAAATGTAAACGCTACAATTGCAGTGAAGTGGGGAAAAACGCTCGATAGAGACGAAGAAAGGTAGTCCCCGAGTGTAGCTCGGGGTACCCGCTGCATTCATTAAAGGTCAAAAGTGGCGATACACACATACACTGATTCAATCCAGCCGGTAGTCTCGCTCGCTCGACGTGGATCCTCCTAGGCCGGAGTCGGCAGCCCCCGGGTCCGGGCCGGCAGTCCCCGGACCGGCGACGTGGGCTGTCGACCCGGCCGGGGCGAGGCCGGCACTTCGTTCCTTACCCGTTGAAGACATAGCACGTGACGCCATGCTGGGCTTCGCCACCACCGAAGGCGCCTTCCCCGGGAGGGAAGGTGTAGACTGACCAGCCGACCCCGGGACCAAAGCGCTGCTACAGGAGACACTGGAACTCGGCGCCGGCGTTGGCCAGGCCAAAGGGTGCGAAGGTGCGGGGGTAGCCTTCGGAAGGGGTGCAAGGCGCCCCTACCTACGTGTCAGGGCCCGACATAGGGCCCTCGGGGCGAGGGCCGTCGTCTGGAGCCGGGGTCGCAGACGAGTCCGTCGGTGTCGGTGCCCCCCCCCGCGCACGCAGGAGCCGGGGCCCCGGCCCGAAGCGGGCCGTGCCGGCCGGCATCGGAGGCCGGCCGTTTCCTGCCTCCGGGCCGCGTCCGGCCTTGGCTCGCCCGACCCGCAGCCGGCTCTTGCGGGACGGCTTGGGCCACGCCGGTGGCTGCTCTACGGATCGAGCGCCGACCCCTAGCGCGTCCATGCGGGTGCAGAGGTCTGCGCCATCGCAGTCGTCGTCGTGGGAGTGCATGGTGCTGACGAGATGATTGTCGAGCGAGACGTCACGTTGGCCTGGCCTAGCCATGTCCGATGCTGCCTGCGCCGCGTCCTTGGGCGGCCGGGTGGCCGGCTTGCTGGCTAGCTTCGCGGACGGGGGAGGGACCGGCACGGCCGGCCGCTCGAGAGACAAGGCCAAGAGCCGGTCAAGCCGAGGCTTCTCCTCTGTGATGACCAGGGACTCGGCCAACTTGGAGCCGGCTTCCGCACATTCGGTGGACTTCCTGTAGTCCCCGGCCACGGTGATGATGCCCTTGGGACCCGGCATCTTCATCTTCAAGTAGGCGTAATGGGGGACCGCCATGAACTTGGCCAGCGCAGGCCGCCCCAGGAGCGCGTGGTAGGGGCTGCTCAGAGCCACCACCTCGAACCAGATCGGCTCACGGTGAAAGTTCCGTGAGTCGCCAAACAGCACGTCCAGCCGGACCTTGCTGGTCGAAGAGCAAGAGAGACCAGGCACGATGCCATGGGAAGTCATCCGGCTGGGTTGCAGCTGCCTCTCCTTGAGGCCCAGCTTGATCATGGTGTCGTGGTAGAGGATGTTGATGCTGCTGCCGCCGTCGATGAGCACCTGCGTGAAGTGGCAGTTGCGCTTCTCGGAGATGAAGGTGGGGTCGAGGACGAGGACGTAGCGCTCGGCGTGGGCATCACAGCCGGGTGGTCCTCCCGTCTCCAAGTGACTGGCCTCTCGGACTAGTGCATGAACTGGGGAACGGAGGGAATGACGGTGTTCACCTCGCGGGACCGCCTGCGCAGGCTATGCTTGTCGTCCGATTCGCTGGTGAAGACAACGTAGGAAGCGTCCAGACGGGGGATGTCATCTCGGAGCCAGCCGGCGGCCTGGGCCGGAGGCGGAGCCGTCGGGGGCGGCGGAGGCGGCGTGGGGGGGGCACCCTCGCCCCGCGCCAGGCGCTGCGTCCAGCTGCAGTTCCGGGTCGTGTCTCTAGACAGCTTCGCGCCACTATGGTGCTTGCAGGGGGCGTCGAGCAGCTATTCGAAGGTGAGCTTGGGCAACCAAGCGCCCTTGCTGGTCCGCTGACGCCGACTGCCACCCTGCTCGGCAGGCGGCTCTTCCTCGATGGCCGCCACCTGCCGGCTGCCGTAACGGGCGTCCGACTGCTCGCCCTTGTTGTTGTTGTTGTTGTTGTTGTTGTTGTTGTTGTTGTTGTTGTTGTTGTTGTTGTTGTTGTTGTTGTTGTTGTTGTTGTTGTTGTTGTTGTTGTTGTTGTTGTTGTTGTTGTTGTTGTTGTTGTTGTTGTTGTTGTTGTTGTTGTTGTTGTTGTTGTTGTTGTTGTTGTTGTTGTTGTTGTTGTTGTTGTTGTTGTTGTTGTTGTTGTTGTTGTTGTTGTTGTTGTTGTTGTTGTTGTTGTTGTTGTTGTTGTTGTTGTTGTTGTTGTTGTTGTTGTTGTTGTTGTTGTTGTTGTTGTTGTTGTTGTTGTTGTTGTTGTTGTTGTTGTTGTTGTTGTTGTTGTTGTTGTTGTTGTTGTTGTTGTTGTTGTTGTTGTTGTTGTTGTTGTTGTTGTTGTTGTTGTTGTTGTTGTTGTTGTTGTTGTTGTTGTTGTTGTTGTTGTTGTTGTTGTTGTTGTTGTTGTTGTTGTTGTTGTTGTTGTTGTTGTTGTTGTTGTTGTTGTTGTTGTTGTTGTTGTTGTTGTTGTTGTTGTTGTTGTTGTTGTTGTTGTTGTTGTTGTTGTTGTTGTTGTTGTTGTTGTTGTTGTTGTTGTTGTTGTTGTTGTTGTTGTTGTTGTTGTTGTTGTTGTTGTTGTTGTTGTTGTTGTTGTTGTTGTTGTTGTTGTTGTTGTTGTTGTTGTTGTTGTTGTTGTTGTTGTTGTTGTTGTTGTTGTTGTTGTTGTTGTTGTTGTTGTTGTTGTTGTTGTTGTTGTTGTTGTTGTTGTTGTTGTTGTTGTTGTTGTTGTTGTTGTTGTTGTTGTTGTTGTTGTTGTTGTTGTTGTTGTTGTTGTTGTTGTGTTGCCGGTCGCCGTCGCCGACCGGACGGGGTTTGGCCGGCGGGGGCGACACAGCCTTGCCGGATGCGTCCAGCCGCACCTGGACCTTCATCGCGGACTTGGCCGTGGCGTACTTGTCCGCCGTGGCCATGAGCGCAGCCTGGGTGGCCGGGTCAGAGCGCATGAGCTTGTGCTTGAGCAGGGTGCCATCCCGGCACCCGTCGATGAAGTACTGGATGGCCTGCACCTCATGGACCCCCTTGCAGCCGTTACGCAGCTCCGTCCAGCGTGTGAGGTAGTCACACAGGGATTCGTCCGGCTGCTGGACGCACATGGAGAGCTGGCGGGGCCGGCCAGGCCGCTTGTACGTGCCGGTGAAGTTGCGCACAAACGCCTCCTCGAAGTCTAGCCAGGTGTTGACGCTGTTGGCCTCCAAGCTGTTCAGCCACGTCCGGGCGGAACCTTGCAGCATGAGGGACATGTAGCGCACTGCTACACGCTTGTTGCCGCCCGCGATGCCGACGGCCGTGGTGTAGTCGATGTGCCAATCCTCCGGTTTGGCGGTCCCGTTGTACTTGGGGGTGTCCCGCGGGAGCATCAAGCCCCTGGGGAATGGCACCTCACGGATGTTCGTGCCGAAACATGCCAGCTCGACTGAGCCCTCCTCCTCCACCTCGAGGAAGCGGGTCAGTTGGTCGATGTGGCGGCGGGCGGCGTTCTCGTCGGGGAGGTCACGGGGCCCAAGCCGATAGGCCACGGGAGCACGACCGGCCTGACCGACCGAGCCCTGTCGCTCCAGCCGTGTGGGTGGAGTCGGAGGGGCCTGCTGCCGGCGTGCGGGGTCGGTTGGCTCCACGAGCTGGCTGGTGACAGCCAGCGCGTCTTGTCGGCGCCGGCCTCCCCGACTGTCGCGGGATCGCCCCCCGTGGCTGGCGGCGTGCGGGGAGGAAGCTTGTACGGTGTGCAGGGGACAGTCGTCCTACCACGGATCGTCGTTCTGGCGTGGGGGCTCCGAGCCAGAAGGGTCCGTCTCGAACTTGTCCTGCAGCCGGTTGGCGGCGGAGACGAGGTCACGAACGCGCCTCTGCTGCTGCAGCAGGGCCTCGCCCTCTAAGTGGTCGAGCTCAGCTGCAGCTGCCTACGCCGCCCTCAAGTTCTGGACTAGAATGGCGTAGATCGGTCGGTTGGCGCCAAAGAGCTCGCCGATGACGTCGCCGCGGTGCTGCACGTCGCCACATCAGCTAGGCTCGACGCCGGCGGGAGTGAGGCCGTGGGCAGTGTTATACTCACGCCACACGGACTCCAGCTGGCGCTGCGCGGTAGCCAACTTGGTAGCCTCGGAAAACAGGCGCTGGCGGGACGCTTCGAGCTTGGCCGCAGCCACCGCCGGGTCGGCGCCCGGCATGATGGGAGCGCGCAGGCTCTACAATGTTGCCAGCTGAGGGTCAGACTGGCCCACGCCGGCTGCAGCCGCGGCGGCTGCCTCGGCCGCACGCCTGTTGCGGCTGGTGGTGGAGCTAGATCCGGTAGCGAGCACCTCCACGGGGACGCAGAGGTCGTCGATGTCGCTGGAGATACCGCCACCATAGGACGGCAGCGGGTCGGAGACGGCGAGCACCCCGCTAGGGTACTCGTCAGGCACGAGCGCGACGATGACGCGCAGCTCACTGAAGGGGACGACGGAGCCGCCAGCGAGGCAGGCGGCGCCGAGCACCACGCCAGAGCCGGCGCGGTCAGCCGTGCCGAGCGGGCTGATCAGATCGTGTGCGATGTGCTCACCGGTGGGAGTGAAGGGTCTCGTCCGGAACGAAAATCCGGCCGACGCCGTGGACGGCCCCACGGTGGGCGCCAACTGTCGTGGTGTGCTCACGACAGATGCCATGGGTAGGCTTATCGAACGTTGTTGGGGCCGGAGGACATTGGAGGGTTCCGGAGGCGAGATTGGGGACAAGCGGTGCGTGACACACGATGTACCCAGGTTTGGGGCCCTCCGGAGGAGGTAACACCCCTAGTCCTGCAAGATCTACTAGATGACTCAGTAGGGGAACTACAATGGTGCTCCTTGAGCTGTCTTGGCGGAGGAGAAAGGGGAGCTAGCTCTCTCCTTCTCGTGGTGTGTGTGTGAAAATGGGTGGATATGCACTAGACCGAGGAAGGAGATCAACCCCTCTGCATGGAGGGCTCCTGGGGGGTCTTATAGGCCGGCTCCTCGGGGTTACATTGGTAAATCTACATGGGCGCGGGGCCCGGATGTCATCGCCTCATGCCGGACAGTGGGGCCCGCCGGCCGCTCGGCACTGTGGCACGCCGTCGCTTGCGTCATGGAGTGGCTGGCACTGTGCAGCTACAGTGCCATGCCGGGTCGCCGCCGCCGACCCCGGGCCGCGGTTCCGGGGCGTATTGTAGCCACGCTTGCCCCGGTCAGCGGCGAGGCGCGCACTGTAGCCGTGCTTTCCCTATCGTGGCAGGGCTATCTTGTTGCTCAGCCGGTTGGAGCTAGCACCAGCTTGCCGCCTGCCGTCTTCAGCCTGGCCGGGTCGAACTTCACTACCGCGCCCAGCTGGCCCTGAGCCACTAGGCCGGCTGGAGGGCGAGCCGGATCGAGGGGCGCCTGCCGCCCCGTTGTTTTGAAAACTGTTAAGTATTGATGCGCCTACATGGGGGTCATCCCCCCGACAGTCTATTAACCACGTTCTTACATCAAACTAATGTTCTTGTGTATCCCTCATCAATCACTTATGATGAGACAGTCACACCCGTGGGTTAGTGTGAGACGCGCTACTCTTTTAAAGAGTGCAGTGTCATCCTCCCCACATGATTCTCAACAAACAGCAAGGCTAGATGAAGATAGTCAACGTAGCTCTGTAGTTGGTGACCACATTTCCCCTACACCACCATCGCAGGTGCTTGCTCTAACTTGGCAGTGTGATATGTGGTTGCATGTTGCATATGGTGTCTAGCTTGTAATTCTTCTAATTTGGTTAAATTGCATCTGCTTAGTTTACACATTATAGCTGTGAATATGACATGCCTTCCGGTTTTTGGTACATACTGCATCTGTCAATTAACCTTGTGTGTCCCTCATCAATCACTTATGATGGGATAGTCACAACCATGGGTTATTGTGAGACGCGTTACTCTTTTAAAGAGTGCAGTTTCATGCTCCCCACATGGTTCTAAGGAAATAGGAAGGCAAGCTGAAGATAGTCAACGTAGCTCTGTAGTTGATGACCACATTTCCCCTACACCAGCATCGCAGGTGCTTGCTCTAACTTGGCAGTTGATATGTGGTTGCATGTTAAGTATGGTGTCTAGCTTTTATTGCTTCTAATTAGGGTAAATTGCATCTGCTTAGTTTACACATTATACCTGTGAATATGACATGCCTTCCTGTTTTTGGTACATACTACATCTATCTATTAACCATGTTCTTACATGAAACTACTGTTCTTGTGTATCCCACATCAATCACTTACGATGAGACAGCTTTATTCGTTGCATATTGCATATGATTTCTAGCATGTAGCTATGTATTGCTTCTAATTTGTTGAAATACCCTTATGAGCCCGCCCTTTTAATTTGGCAGAGTGATATTGGTTGCATCTTTCATATGGTGTCTAGCTTCCATTGCTTCTAATTAGTTGAAGTACCTTCTGATTAGTTCACACATCATAGGTGTGAATATGCAATGCTGTCCTTTTTTCGTACATATTCCATCATCCTATCATGCGGTTGCCTTACATCAAAGTAGTGTTCATCAGTATCATGCATCAATGAGTTCTGAAAAGCAAATTTTATTCCTTTTTCTTGTGGGTTTGGCTTTACAAGTCAAAATCAAAAAAGAGGAAGGAAAAGAGTAAGGAAGGGGATGGTGGTGGTCCTCTGCAGCAACGTAAACGGAGCATCTCTACAGATTCTCCTTGTACTTCTAGTGCATTACAAGTTCCAAGTCTCATCTCCCCTACTCCACCATCCCAGGTGCTTGCTCTAACTTGCTAGTTTGATATCTGGTTGCATGTTGCATATGGTGTCTAGATTGTATTGCTTCTAATTAGGGTAAAATGCATCTGCTTAGCTTACACATTATACATGTGAATATGACACGACTTCCTGTTTCTGGTACATACTATATCTGTCTATCACACCATGTTCTTACATCAAAGTACTGCTGTTGTGTATCCTGCATCAATCACTTACGATGAGACACATTTAACTTGGCAGTGAGATATTGGTTGCATCTTGCATTGATTTCTAGCTTGTACTGCTTCTAATTTTTCGAAATTCCACTTATGACGAGACACTTTTAACTTGGCAGAGTGATATTGGTTGCGTCTTTCCAATGGTGTCTAGCTTGCATTGCTTCTAATTTCTTGAAAATCCTTCTGCTTAGTTGACACATCATAGGTGTGAATATGTCAAGCGGTCCTGTTTTTCGTACATATTTCATCCTCGTATCATGTGTCTGCCTTACATCAAAGTATTGTTCGTCAGTATCATGCATGAATGAGTTCTAAAGAGCAAATTTTATTCCTTTTTCTTGTCGGCCTGACTTCACAATGCAAAATCAATACAACGGAAGGAAATTAGTAAGGCAGTGGATGATGGTGGTCCTTCCAAGCAACTGAAACAGAGGGTCTCTACAGATTCTACTCAGCCATCCTCCCAACAAGATTCGCAAGACAACGCAGGGCTAGACAGTCAACATAGTTGTGTAGATGATGAACGCATCTCCCCTAATCCACCATCACAGGTGCTTGCTCTAACTTGGCACTGTTATATGTGGTTGCATGTTGCGTATGAAGTCTAGTTTGTATTGCTTCTAATTGTGTTGATTTGCATCTGCTTAGTTTACACATTATACTTGTGCATATGACACGTGTTCCTGTTTCTAGAACATACAAAATCTGTCTATCACACCATGTTCTTACATCAAAGTACTGTTGTGTATCCTGCAACAATCACTTACCATAAGACACATTTAACTTGGGAGTGTGATATACGTTGCATCTTGCATTGTCTTCTAGCTTGTACTACTTTTAATTTGTTGAAATGGCACTTATGACGAGACACTTTTAAGAGTGATATTGGTTGCATGTTCATATGGTGCCTAGCTTTCATTTCTTTTAATTTGTTGAAATGTCTTCTGTTTAGTGTTTTTCATACATATTCCATCCTCCTATCATAGGTGTGAATATGCAATGTTGTCCTTTTTTCATACATACTCCGTCCTCCTATCATGCGGTTGCCTTACATCAAAGTAGTCTTCGTCTGTATCATGCATCAGTGAGTTATGCAGAGCCAATTTTATTCCTTTTCTTGTGATTTTGACTTCAGAAGGCAATATCAAAAAAGAAAAAGGAAAAGAGTAAGTTAGGGGATGTTGGTGGTCCTCGGACCAACGCAAACGGAGGCTCTCTAGATTTGCCACTGCTACTGCTACTGCAGTTGAAGTTCCAAGTCTATACGATGACTCCGTTTCCCCTACTCGACCATCGCAGGTTCTTGCTCTAACTTGACAGTGTGATAATTAGTTGCATGTCGCATATGGTCTATAGCTTGTATTTCTTCTAATTTGATTAAATTGCACCTGCTGAGTTTATACGTTATACATGTGAATATGACATGCCTTTCTGTATCTAGAATACACTGCATCTATCTATCACACCATGTTCTTACATCAAAGTACAGCTGTTGTGTATCTTGCATCAATCACTTATGATGAGACACTTTTAACTTGGCGGTGTGATATTGGTTGCATCTTGTATTGATTTCTAGCTTGCACTGCTTCTAATTTTTCGAAATTCCACTTATGACGAGACACTTTTAACTTGGCAGAGTGATATTGGTTGCCTCTTTCATATGGTGTCTAGCTTGCATTGCTTCTAATTTCTTGAAAATCCTTCTGCTTAGTTGACACATCATAGGTGTGAATATGTCATGCGGTCCTGTTTTTCATACATATTCCATCCTCGTATCATGTGTTTGCCTTACATCAAAGCATGTGAATATGACATGCCTTTCTGTATCTAGAATACACTACATCTATCTATCACACCATGTTCTTACATCAAAGTACTGTTGTTGTGTATCCTGCATCAATCACTTATGATGAGACACTTTTAACTTGGCGGTGTGATATTGGTTGCATCTTGCATTGATTTCTAGCTTGCACTGCTTCTAATTTTTCGAAATTCCACTTATGACGAGACACTTTTAACTTGGCAGAGTGATATTGGTTGCATCTTTCATATGGTGTCTAGCTTGCATTGCTTCTAATTTCTTGAAAATCCTTCTGCTTAGTTGACACATCATAGGTGTGAATATGTCATGCGGTCCTGTTTTTCGTACATATTCCATCCTCGTATCATGTGTTTGCCTTACATCAAAGTATTGTTCGTCAGTATCATGCATGAATGAGTTCTGAAGAGCAAATTTTATTCCTTTTTCTTGTCGGTTTGACTTCACAATGGAAAATCAATATAGCGGAAGGAAATTAGTAAGGCAGTGGATGATGGTTGTCCTTCCGAGCAACTGAAACAAAGGGTCTCTACAGATTCTACTCAGCAATCCTCCCAACAAGATTTGCAAGACAACGCAGGGCTAGACAGTCAACGTAGTTATGTAGATGACGAACACATCTCCCCTACTCCACCATCACAGGTGCTTGCTCTAACTTGGCACTGTTATATGTGGTTGCATGTTGCGTATGATGCCTAGTTTGTATTGCTTCTAATTGTGTTGATTTGCATCTACTTAGTTTACACATTATACTTGTGAATATGACACGTGTTCCTGTTTCTATAACATACTAAATCTGTCTATCACACCATGTTCTTACATCAAAGTACTGTTTTGTATCCTGCAACAATCACTTACCATAAGACACATTTAACTTGGGAGTGTGATATACGTTGCATCTTGCATTGTCTTCTAGCTTGTACTGCTTCTAATTTGTTGAAATGGCACTTATGACGAGACACTTTTAAGAGTGATAGTGGTTGCATGTTCATATGGCGCCTGGCTTTCATTTCTTCTAATTTGGTGAAATGTCTTCTGCTTAGTGTTTTTCATACATATTCCATCCTCCTATCGTAGGTGTGAATATGCAATGCTGTCCTTTTTTTTCGTACAGACTCCGTCCTCCTATCATGCGGTTGCCTTACATCAAAGTAGTCTTCGTCTGTATCATGCATCAATGAGTTTTGTAGAGCCAATTCTATTCCTTTTCTTGTGATTTTGACTTCAGAAGGCAATATCAAGAAATAAAACGGAAAAGAGTAAGTTAGGGGATGTTGGTGGTCCTCGGACCAACGCAAACGGAGGCTCTCTAGATTTGCCACTGCTACTTCTACTGCAGTTCAAGTTCCAAGTCTATACGATGACTCCGTCTCCCCTACTCGACCATCGCAGGTGCTTGCTCTAACTTGACAGTGTGATAATTAGTTGCATGTTGCATATGGTCTATAGCTTGTATTTCTTCTAATTTGATTAAATTGCACCTGCTGAGTTTATACGTTATACATGTGAATATGACATGCCTTTCTGTATCTAGAATACACTGCATCTATCTATCACACCATGTTCTTACATCAAAGTACAGCTGTTGTGTATCTTGCATCAATCACTTATGATGAGACACTTTTAACTTGGCGGTGTGATATTGGTTGCATCTTGTATTGATTTCTAGCTTGCACTGCTTCTAATTTTTCGAAATTCCACTTATGACGAGACACTTTTAACTTGGCAGAGTGATATTGGTTGCCTCTTTCATATGGTGTCTAGCTTGCATTGCTTCTAATTTCTTGAAAATCCTTCTGCTTAGTTGACACATCATAGGTGTGAATATGTCATGCGGTCCTGTTTTTCATACATATTCCATCCTCGTATCATGTGTTTGCCTTACATCAAAGTATTGTTCGTCAGTATCATGCATGAATGAGTTCTGAAGAGCGAATTTTATTCCTTTTTCTTGTCGGTTTGACTTCACAATGCAAAATCAATACAACGGAAGGAAATTAGTAAGGCAGTGGATGATGGTGGTCCTTCCGAGCAACTGAAACAGAGGGTCTCTACAGATTCTACTCAGCCATCCTCCCAACAAGATTTGCAAGACAACTCAGGGCTAGACAGTCAACGTAGTTGTGTAGATGACGAACACATCTCCCCTACTCCACCATCACACGTGCTTGCTCTAACTTGGCACTGTTATATGTGGTTGCATGTTGCGTATGATGTCTAGTTTGTATTGCTTCTAATTGTGTTGATTTGCATCTGCTTAGTTTACACATTATACTTGTGAATATGACACGTGTTCCTGTTTCTAGAACATACTAAATCTGTCTATCACACCATGTTCTTACATCAAAGTACTGTTGTGTATCCTGCAACAATCACTTACCATAAGACACATTTAACTTGGGAGTGTGATATACGTTGCATCTTGCATTGTCTTCTACCTTGTACTACTTCTAATTTGTCGAAATGGCACTTATGACGAGACACTTTTAAGAGTGATATTGGTTGCATGTTCATATGGTGCCTAGCTTTCATTTCTTCTAATTTGTTGAAATGTCTTCTGCTTAGTGTTTTTCATACATATTCCATCCTCCTATCATAGGTGTGAATATGCAATGATGTCCTTTTTTCGTACATACTCCGTCCTCCTATCATGCGATTGCCTTACATCACAGTAGTCTTCGTCTGTATCATGCATCAATGAGTTTTGCAAAGCCAATTTTATTCCTTTTCTTGTGGTTTTGACTTCAAAAGGCAATATCAAAAAAGAGAAAGGAAAAGAGTAAGTTGGGGGATGTTGGTGGTCCTCCAGACCAATGCAAATGGAGGCTCTCTAGATTTGCCACTACTACTGCTACTGCAGTTGAAGTTCCAAGTCTATATGATGATTCCATCTCCCCTACTCCACCATCGCAGGTGCTTGCTCTAACTTGACAGTGTGATAATTGGTTGCATGTTGCATATAGTGTATAGCCTGTATTTCTGCTAATTTGATTAAATTGCACCTGCTGAGTTTATACGTTATACATGTAAATATGACATGCCTTTCTGTATCTAGAATACACTGCATCTATTTATCACACCATGTTCTTACATCAAAGTATTGTTGTTGTGTATCCTGCATCAATCACTCATGATGAGACACTTTTAACTTGGCAGTGTGATATTGGTTGCATCTTGCATTGATTTCTAGCTTGCACTGCTTCTAATTTTTTGAAATTCCACTTATGACGAGACACTTTTAACTTGGCAGAGTGATATTGGTTGCATCTTTCATATGGTGTCTAGCTAGACCAAGGTATGTAAAAGGAAAAGCCTCCCTCTTGCAGTTCAAAGTATTGATCAGAATCTCAGTCTTTTGCTCAGTAATATTGATAGGGATCATACTAGACTTGTTCTAATTAACTCCCAATCCAGTAGCATCAGCAAACAAATTTAAAATGGCCTTAAGAAACACCAGTTCTCTAGCCTCAACCTTCATGAGAACTAAAGTATCATCAGCATATTGGACTACTGGGAAGTCAGGGCACGAGGTGAATTGAAGTGTTGGTGAAAAGAGACCTTGACTCATTGCTTTGTTCATTATTAACTGTAGAAGATCTGCAGCAATGACAAATAATAGAGGGGATAAAGGATCTCCTTGCCTCACCCCCTTCTTACAATAAAATTTCTTCCCTGGGACTCCATTAAGGAGGACAGCAGAGGTGGCTGAGTTAAAGAGCAGTTTCATCCACATAATCCATCTTGCACCAAACCCTTTTGCTTGTAGAATGGTAATGATGGCATCATATTCAATAGAATCAAAAGCTTTCTCAAAATCCAATTTTAGCACCACAACCTCTTCTCTTGATCTGTGACATTGGTGGAGATATTCACAGGCCCATCCCAGGCAGTCATGTATTGCTCTTTCCTTCAAAAAATCATGCTGATTTACATGGACCAAATTCAGAATAATCTTTTGCAATCTATTAGCCAAGAGCTTAGTAATGATTTTCAGTCAGCTATTAAGTAAGGAAATAGGCCTGTAATCATTAGGAGTCAAGGGACTTGTGGGTTTTGGAATCAGGGTTATATATGAGGAATTGATGCTCTCAAGATTTACCTTACCCTCATAAAAATCATGCACCAGTTTTCTGACATCACTGCCAAAAATATCCCAATAGGCCATGAAGAATTCATTATTAAACCACTCGCACTACTAGAATTACAACGAACTCTTCTTGCACTCATGGTGGTGGAGGAACCGCTCGCGGTACTAGAATTGCTATGAGCTTCTAGAGTGGGATTGGTATGAGCTTCGGGAGTGGGATTGGTATAGATATACTCGGCATTGTGGTCGGGTGGGGGATTGGTGGTATGCTCGGTAGTGGGATCAGGGGGGGGGAGGGTAGATGTTATAGTCCATATTCTCAAGACCGAAGGGAAACTAAGATCATGGTTGTCATTCATGTTTGAGTGTGAGAAATATGTGGGGTGGGCAGCCCTATTTATAGCAAAAAAGTTGACATTTCGGGCAAATTTGACCCTCCAACATTCAAAAATTCGAAAACATGGTTATTTTAAGAAAAACAACCCCTAATCTCTCCAAAACCCACCCCCACCGGCTACCCCGGCTCCTCCTGCAACGGTCGGGAGAGCCCGCTCTCCCATCGTCCGAGGCGTGCCCCCACGTGCGACGTGCCGACCCGTGTTTTTTTTTTGAGAAATACGTGCCGGCCCGTGCTAATCATGCCATACCGGGCTAGCCCGCGTGCCTGTCCCGCCTCGTGCCATGCCGGCTTGCTTTGTGGACAATGCACACCGCAACGAAGCGACCCGCGCCTGCCCCTTAGGCCTTGTACAATGCAAGGTGCTTAAGAGAGGTGCTTGGAGAAATAAACCAGGCTTTCCTTGAGCACCGGTGCTTATTTGTACATAGCAGACGCTTAATTAGGCATCTCTTTTGTAGAAATAGGCACTAGTGCTTCAGAAAAACCCGGTTTATTTTTCTAAACATCTTCCTAGACACTTAACATTGTACAAGGCCTTATAACCAACCAACCCAGCCGAAGTCCCTCAAAAAGGAAAAAAACCAATCCAGCCAAAGTTCCTAGACACTTAGCATTGTACAAGGCCTTATAGCCATGGAGGGAAAGGGCAAGGCCGCCGCCGGGTAAGACCCCGCTCGCTTTGTGATCACCGTGAAACGTATTTCTACGTCAGTCGAGCGATTCACTTATTATGCGCGGTTTGTTGCTGCAGGTTCAAGGCTACCGTCGGTGACGGCGACGGCGAGAGACGCAGGAACGACACTGACGCTTGGCACGCCTTCATGTGAGACATCTCTTTTAACACGTACGCTCTTTTATACTCCGAGATCTTCTACTTTTCATGATTTTTCTGCATCTCTTGTTTGAAAGGTCCGAATTCAGGCCAGCATACAAGGAGAAACACCCGAGCGCCAAGGGATCCGCTGTGAGCCAACTCACACTCTTTTGATTTTATTGTTTCACTTTCCTGTATTCATCTTACATGGTTGCCCGTGTGTTGTTTGTCCCTTACTTAGGTCAACAAGGCTGGAGGGCGGAAATGGAAGGCTATGACTGTGGAAGTGAGTATCTAGATCTTTTTGTTGCTCATGCTACTAGTATCTGATTACATCGTCCCTGGTTTGAATATTTGGTGTGTATTACTTGTTACAGCATCAAGTCTTTGTATCTAGTGCACCAAGTTCACATGTTTAGCATGGCTCATGTTTTTCAGGAAAAGGATCGTTTTTTTCTGGAGAAGGCTGCAGAGGAGCAGAACCAAGAAGCCCCACAAGCTAATAAGGTAATCATAATGCCACCATGGTGAATCATTCTTGGTAATGTAATTTCAATCGTGCCATCATGCTGACTCCTTTCAGGAGAGTAACACTTCAAATACGGGTAGCAGCGGCAATCCAGATACGCTGCCAGGACAGCGTCCTACTTACGAGCTTTATCGCCAATTTGGCAGTGGCATGGTATTGAAACCTAGCCTCTCTGTTAATGATATTTTGTATTTAAATGCCACTTAGATTTGCAACTCTTTGTTATTAACAGGAACTTGTAATTGATTTTTGTAGGGAAATTACATTCTTGTTAACATAACAAGCAGGTGCGTATGCCAGTTAGACTTCTGGGCTCTTGTTATAAGTCTGAGTGATGCTTGTTTGTATATTGTGATATGTTCTGTATCTTACTGCTTGTTTTAGTCACTTAATTCAGACCTGTAGCCATGTAAAGTTTTGTTCATAACCACTTTGAACTGCAACCCTGTTCATGTCTTCAAAATATTACTCGTTTGCATCTTTGGATGAACAACCTACCAATTTTAGCATATTCTTTATAAATACACTATTGTTCTAGTTTGCCTTATTGTGAAGTGTGTTTTATTTTGATATGTGCTAGTCATTACAATTAAACTGCCTGCCTGCTCCTTCCTTATTTTGTAAGGATATTGTACTGGCTTGAACAATAGCGTTAGCAAGCTATCTGCAACTAGGTTCACCTTCACATTATGCGAAACTGCAAACTGGGAGCACATAGATAAACAAAAAAACAAACAAACTCAAGCAAAAAAAGTATTAAAAGAGAGAATTATATGTATTTTTTAACCTTTAGTGCATATATATGCAGCTTGATAGTGATATATGTTGATGAATGTAATCCGGACAGTGCAACTGTTTTGCTGCAGGGAGTATGAAGATTTTCAACGTTCACTTTTGAGATACAAGAACAAAGCCGTTGTCTCTTGTCTGGTTTATGACTGGGACTGTAATTCAGTGCTTTCAGAACATTCATGTAACCTTTTATTTTGGTGTAAAAAAAACTAACGAGATTTGGAACTTCCTAAATGAGATTCTACGATATCTGTAATTGTACTAGTGCTTGTGCAATCTCTGTTTGTTAGTTTAATGGTGAAGGAGGTGTTGTCTCTACGGTGAGAGAGCTTGATGGTGCTGGCATTATCGCTGATCAACATGCCATGATTAGCGTCACTGTTTTATCATCTCCAATGTAATTGGTTCTCCCTTAGAATCGTACCTCATCGCAGGCAACAAGGGCAACTTCAACGCAAGGACGCATTTTGCCTGTGTTTGTTTGGGTTTGTGTGGACAAAAATAAACGGCCCAATGTGCCGATGCAAATGGATTGGCGTCTGTTTTGCTGTCCGCTTGGACCCCATTTTTAGCCCAAATTTGGGTTGAGTTTGTGTCATCGTAGATGCCCGCTTTGTCCTTCCCTGGCCTGTCTATGGATGGCACAACGACCATTGTTCCTCCCTCCCTCCCACCAACACCTGGCCTCTTCGCCCCAGTCGCCGGTGGCGGACCCAACAATAAAATGAAGGGTGTGCACACTCAATTTTTTTTTCTACCTAATCCAAGTGTCAGACAAAAATATGGCAAAAATAATAACATGAATAGCTCAATTCAAATCTCACAACAATTTAGTTCACAAAATATATCTCAAATGTGCTCAATTACAATACGAATAGTCTTACATGAAAGAAGCACAAGTAGAAAATTACACTGGGTAACTCTACGTTTTTGCATTGCCATGAAAGCATCAACTATGTCATCTTCACTTACTTTCATCAACACATCTCGTTCAATAAATGTCACCAAGCAATCATTCAAGCGATCATCACTCATACTAGTCCTCAACTTACTTTTCACTAGATTCATTGCTGAAAATACTCTTTCAACACTCACCGTCGCCACCGGTGAAATCAATATCAATTTGATGAGTAAGTAGACCAAATCATAAAAAACGTGCTTCTTTGTTGCAACAAGCATAATAGAGAGCTCACCAATATTACTTGCATTTCTAAACCTATCATCTTGTCTCATATCATCAATAAAATTAGCAAGTTGAAATTCTAGCCTTATCAAATCTGTGCTTGATATGTTCATGGGATAGAATTCAGCAAGTCTCATTACCTTGAGTGCATCATAAGAAGCAAATGAATTGAGGGGATTCAAAGCCGACTTGCAAATAAGCAACTCCGTATTAACCTCATCAAACCGATTGACAAGCTCTTGAATGGATTGATCAATGACACCAAGATATACTTCTCTTCTATAACGATCATCATTTGTTTGTACTTCATAATACCGACGTGATCTTCCATGAGGCTCATAAGTATCCTCCCACAAAGGAACTTGAATGTCATGTTTGTTGCAAAATAAGGTTAGTTTTGCAAGAAATTCTTCCCAACCATGAGACCTCATGTGTTGCATTCTACTCTTTCCCACTAACAAGTGTCATTGCATTAACAATATCTTGATCTCTCTTTTGCAAATATTTGGACAACTCATTTGTATAGCCAAGAATAACAAGCATCAAGTGAAGATTGAAAACAAAGTCAAATGATTCAAAGGCTTGAGCAACTCCACGTATTCTTGTCCACTCACCTTTTTGTGGAGGATCTTTTCCAATAGCATCAAGTACTTCAAGGATTGTGGAATACATGCTAACAATGTGCATAATGGTTTTAAAATAAGAACCCCAACGAGTATCGCCGGGTCTAGCTAGTCCCATCTCTTGATTTAGCCCACTTCCACTTTCAATCTCACCCATTTCAAGTGCTTCCAAAACCTTTTGAGCTCTAACATCTCGAAGCATGCCATGGCGCTTACAAGAAACTCCAACAATATTGAGCAAGTAAGAAACATGACAAAAGAACCACAAAGATGGTTAATTTTCCTTTGCCACGACTATAAGAACCAACTGAAGTTGATGTGCAAAACAATGGATGTAATAGGCAGAGGGTGACTCTTTCATAATCAATGTTTTCAACCCTTTAATCTCCCCTTTCATGTTGCTAGCCCCATCATATCCTTGCCCACGTATTTGACTAGGAGTCAAATGATGATCTTTAAGCAAAGTTTGAATTGCATCCTTAAGTGACAATGAAGTTGTATTGGCAACATGAACAACTCCAAGGAACCTCTCACATCCTCTTCCCGATTTGTCAACAAATCGTATGCAGAGAGCAAGTTGTTCTTTGTGAGATGCATCACTAGACTCATCAGCTAGGATTGCATAGTGGTCATCACCAATATCTTCAATAATTCTTTTAGTTGTTTGCGCCGCACAACATTCAATTATTTGATTTTGTATCTTTGGACTAGTCAAGATGCAATTCTGAGGAGCATTGTTCAAAACAAGTTTATTAATTTCTTCATCATTTTCCGAAAGCCATTTAAGAAGTTCAAGAAAGTTCCCCCTATTGCTAGATTCTTCACTCTCATCATGTCCATGAAATGCCAATCCTTGGTTCAAAAGAAACCTCAAGCATCTAAGTGAATAAGTTAGCCTAGCCTTGTACATACGTAGATCCTCTTTAGACACCCTCACAATAATATTACCAATTGATGGTTTGGGTGCCACAAATAAATTGAACTTCTCTTGAGCTTTGTTCTGAATGCTATTAATACCACCAACATGTTTCACCAATGCATCAGGCTTATACCAATTTTTCCAACCACCATTAACAAAGGCATCACCCCTAGGCCCCCCATTCGATTTTACTTTGAACAAATAACACACAAAGCAAAATGCTGCCTCATATTTGACACTATATTCAAACCAAACAAAGTTGAAGTGTTGATTTTTACCATAGATTTTCCTGACTTGAAAGTTGTGTGCATATGGTTGGACTGCTTCCTTTGCAATGTATCGTCTCCGAACTTCACCTTGATCGTCGACATCATACTCTAAAATAGGAATCCTCTCCCCTAGATCAGGAGGAAGCCTTTGAATATTATTTGGCCTTGCACACGGATGTTGGGGTGGTGCCGCTTCATCTTCACTATCACTTTCAATCTCTGCATCGGAATGGACTGCTTCATCTTCAATATAAAATTCAATCTCTGCAGAATGGACTGGAGGTGGAGAATGGACTGCTTCATCTTCAATATTTGACACTATATCTTCGTATTCAGGTTGCTCTTCGGCTGCAACCCTCCTTCTTTTAGCAGCCTCATAATTCCAAAAAAGGACTTAATGTCACCGTTCCTCTTCATCTTCGGTTCTACAATTACAACAAAAAGCACAACTATTAGAGGCAGTTAGGCAAGCAAGCAAAAATCATTTAAAAAACCTTCCTTGTCTTACTGGACTGCACAATGCCAAATTGCACTGTCTACGACTATAGTCTATATTCTATAATATATATGATCCTTGGCTAAATTGCCACTGGTTTGCCATGACCCATGAAGAACAAGTATTACAATAGAACAACAAATATTACAATAGAGCAAGTTGTGACATGGCTTAGTACAAGCACAACTTTAAGATTGAATAATACTACTACTCAATTGGAAACATATTCCCTTCAATGCACTGCACCAAATATCACCCCTCGTGCACAGATTTAAGAATCAATTGGTAGTTCAGGACAACAAATTAACTGAACAAATATACGGTGTATTACTGACAGAAGCTCACCCAAAGCCAAAGGGCGTCAGGAACTAGGGATTCAGGGGGATTCAGCCATTCAGGAGCTTGGACAACAGCTCCTCGTCTCCTCCGGGCTCCAGAACGGCGGCCGGTGGCGCCACGTGCTTGCTGCCTTGCTTCGGATGTCCGGCGACTGGTGGGCGGTGGCTCGTGGTGGAAGGAGATCCAGCAGCCAGGCATGGCAGCGCTCTTTCGAAGGGGAGCGAGCGGTGGCTCTTCTTGGTGGAAGGAGGCAAGGAGCGGCGGACGGCCCCGACGGGATGGGCGGATGGGGATGGGGATCGCTGGATTAGGTCTTTCTGCGGGTTGCGTGCGGCTGCGCTCTGCCTTACCGACGAGTGCCTCTGTATTGCTGGCTCGGGAGTAGATGGGCTGGGGCGCTGGGCTGATGTTGATTTGGGCATAAATATCATATGGTCAATTTTTTTTTGAAATTTTCTAGGTGTGCCAAGGCACACCTTGCACACACGCTGGGTACACCCATGCCAGTCGCTGCCACCTAGTTTCTGCTCTCTTCAATATCGTTCTTTATACAAACAGTTCAACTCGACAGATGAACGGAACAAACTTTCCCCCAATTGTTGCCAACCACTTACTAAAATAGCTAGTTCAACTATATATACTAGCTAATTTTAAGTACATAATACAGTTCAATCATATCTATAGGCAGATGAACTGAACAAAATAGCCCCTAAATACTACTACGGAGGGGCTTTGTACTACTTCCAGCATGCCTCTCCTCTACCGAGCACGCTCAGTAAGAGGCAGAGGAGGAGGAGCCTACCGATGAGCTGGTGTAGTGGAATCTGGCGCGTGCCACTACTACAGCTTTTGCCACGCCCAGCTCGTACGCCCTCTGCTACTGCTGACGTTCCTGCTCAAAGCGGCGGGACTCCGCGTAGATCTCGTCATTCCGCGCCAATGCGACAGCTTCTGCTGCGGCCACGGCGGTGGTAAGCCTCCTTGCATGCTTGACCAGGCGCTCCTCCTCCTCCCGCAAGAACTCGATGTAGCGCGCGCTGACGCTAATGTGGGCCTCCACCTCCCGCCTTCAGGCCTTGGTGGCGGAGCGGGTGATGGCCCCGGCGGCCGACGGTGGGGTGGCGGCCACGACGGCCACCTTCCACCTTCGGGTCGCGGTGGCGGAGCGGGTGATGGCCACGACGGCCGGCGGTGGGGTGGTGGCCACGACGGCCGGCAACAGCTGCCGGCGGGCAGCGGCGGCGGAGCGTGTGGTGGGTGGTGTGCGCACACCCAATAGGGACGCCACGCGCACTACACACGGTCGGGGACTGCGTCGTCGCCGCGGTGCAGCCTCCCAGCTGCTAGAGCTATCCTCTGATGGCGGAGTTCCTGAGCGATGACGATGGACCGGTGCCATATTGGGGATTGGGGGAGAAGCAGATGAGATAACCTACGGGGAGGGAGGGGAGAATGCGATGCGGGGTCGCCGGCCGTGAGGGTTTATATAGCATGCCGGTAAGCATTTGGGTTTTTGGGGATTTCGTCGAGCCGGGCAGGAAGCTTGCGCGGTTGCACGCGGGAACCTGCGTGGTTGCGCGGGAACGGGCTCACCAACGATTCATTGGCACCTCTTCGAGCCAACGCATAACCAAACGAAGCGCCTGTGTGGTGCTCAAGCTTGCACTCGAAGCCTCGGGTGGCAACGCGGTGACAAGACGTGCAAGAGGAGGACGAATTGACACGTACACATATGGTTAATAAAAAAATGATTGCGATTCAATTACCTGGCAAACGGCCGTTCTCTACGCAGTGTCGCGAATGATTGTTCGCCCACGGTGTGATGTGAAACACGACGTTGTTTCACATCACACCGCCGACCGGCTTATAGACAGCCATTCCCCGCGTGTTCAACTGCTCTATGTGTGTGTTTGCTCGCAGTTGAGGCGGCCGCGACGCGCTCTGCTCGCGTCCCTCCGCGCCGCATGCGCTGTTCTCCCGTTCCTCTGCGCGCTCTGCACGCGTCCCTCCGCGCGTGCTGCCAGCGGGCGGTTGGGGCCGGCGCACGATCAGTGACTTTCGGGGTGCCATATGCATGCGGTTGCATCGGGCGCGGCGACACGATGCAGTTACATGCGCCACGGTGCAGTTACGCACTGCAAAAACTACCATGCGGACGTGCTGAGATTCCAGGTCGTCCGGCCCCCATTTATTCCCAGTGCCATTTACCTTAACCTGTTGCGCCCCACAACTCAGCACACCCACGGCAACACATACAGAGAGGATATCTAGCGGCTCCAATGGCGCTCCCAGGTCTCCAATGGCGCTCCCAGCGGCTGACTGTCGGCGTAAGTAAAACTAGGGTATTAGTAACCCGGTAAGAGGAGCCTTGACGACGAAGTCATGGATATTTCTTTACACCGGGGAATATCTTTTGAAGACCCCAATGCACCTAGTGGTCCATGACCTGGGTCGTCGGGAGACGTTTCGGGACGTGCCAATAGGCCGCCTCAAGGGAACTCTTCATGGGGCCTTCCCGGGAGGCCGCGCTGACACCCCGCCTGCCCATCCGGGAGGCGTGGGTCTTGACCCTGTAGGTCGCGCGATGGCCTGTACCAAGGAACAATGCTTCCTGCGTCAGAAAGGGTTGAATGACAAGCCTCTATGACGGGGCTCTGGCAGAACCCGTGTGGACAAAGTCATCCACGGCGGCTATAGTAAGATTCACCTACTGCCTACGCTACTACAGTGGCAGTACTACACTACCGCCCGGCGTATACCGAAGAAGGCAGGTAAGAATCCGGGGGGTAACACACTGTCCCGAGAAGTCGTCATCATCGCCCGTGCAAGCGTGCCATGGGCATCCATACCTTCATGGTACATGCTAGACTAGCCTACCCCTATGAATATACAACCAATAGGGGCCTCCGGCAAGTCCTCGATGGATAGTATAAATAGGGGAGGCCGAGGCTTCACAAGGGGTCGATCTTTTCATCTTGTAACAGACACACATTGTAGCTCTCTACCATTGCAATAAGAAACAAGGCAGGAGTAGGGTATTACACCAAGAAGGTGGCCCGAACCTTGGTAGTTCTTTGTGTTCATCTGTAGTTCATCCAACCACCATTCATCCATGACTTAGGATTGCTGGACATGTTCAGTCCCTGGCCGAACTCTCAAAGCGTTGTGGCAAACAACTCATATGTAGGTTCTTAAAAACTGACATTTGGCACGCCAGGTGGGGGACTGAGGTGTTTCCAGCAGTCTTGGTCTACTTCCCTCGTTCCCTCGAGCACCTGATTCAGCAGGCGCTTCGTTGAAGATGGTGCAGGGCAGGATCCCTCGTCCCACGGCGCGCGCCCGGGTGCATCGACCTAGGCCGGGTCCCTTCCCACCACGCCGCGGCAACGCGCTGCCTGTCTGAGCAGCGCGCGGTCGTAGAGGTGCTATGGGGGGTGTCCCGCGCCCGAGGAATCATGGGCCGGCAAGGCCCACTTACGCCTCTCTCCGATCCCTCCGGTAGGGAGCTGGGGAGCAGTTCAGGAACTATGTCGCTCGCTTCCGCCAGCTCCACGTGCAAACCCGAGGCATTCCAGAGGCCGCCGTCATTGGTGTGTCCTTTGAGAACGTTTATAGCATCAGGGTCCGTGCAGAGCTCGCAGCACAGGCGGTGACAACCATGGCGGACCTCTACCGCATGGTGCGTCAGTGCGTCCGATCCCTGGAGGCCGGTATCATCCCCGGGTCCCATCGTTTTCGTCGCACTGAGCCAGTTCTCCTAGGAGCGGTCATTCCCATGAACGGGATCGAGCAGGCCCAGTCGGCCTCATGGGCGGGACCCGCCACCTCGAACGTCAATGCTCGAGACAGATCGGTCGCCGCTCCGGCCTCCCCGGCAGGGCTGGCCATGGCGACGCCTCGCAGGGAGCCAAAGAAGACTTCGTTCACCATGGAGATCACCTTCGGCAAGGGCGTATCTCGCAGCATCTCCTTCAAGGCGTACTTCTCCGCCGCGTAGGCCCGGGGGCTACCCTCGATCCCCTGAAACGTGGCGACATGCTGCTTCACTGAATGACCCACCGCCAGGAGATCACCGACTGTGAGGTGTCCAACTGCCCGCGGCAAGCCCAGACCAGACCTCGCTGTTTTGTGTCTAAAATGCTAAGTACTCCACTGGCCATGTACTCGGGTTCTCCCCCGTCAAAAGGAACGTCATGGCATGCCCTAGCTATGTACTAATTTAGCCTTGTTCCCTTTCCCCGCACTTGTACACCCCGTGTGTAATCACCGAGTCGGGAAAAAGGCGCGCAAGAACCCCCAGCGCGCTCGTGCTTAAATTGTTTCCTTCCCGAATTCCTTCAATGTGTAGTCAGTCCCGACCGTAAAACGGGTGCTTCCCGGGAAACATCACCACGTGATCCGCTCTCGGGAATGCTCTGTCGCCTCGAGAAGCAAAACATACACGCTACGTTACGAACCCACTCCAATGTATCTGCGTCGCATTGTTTTTGTTATCGGAGAAAGTTACTCAGGCTACGTGGGTTTACACTTATTATGCTACAGGTTCCGGGAAAAACAGCGTGCACACGCACTTAGTAAAAGACACACGGGATTCCAACAAACAATCCTTTAAACTCTTATAAACTAAGGCATGCGTACTTAACAAAATCTGCTACACTAATATGCAGCTCTGCCACATAACTGGTTCCCAAGGCCAATGGAAGACTCGCCCCGCCGCCAAACCTGCGTCCCATCCGAAGATGCAGGGTTTACTCCAGCCAATCTCAGAGGTCGCTGTAGTCCCCACTCTTCTCATCCCGCACCACAGCGGACACGTGGCACGCCATGGCTCTCAGCGACCGCGTCCGGTCCTCGGGCGCAAGCTCCTCCATGATGGCGTCCACGGGGAAGAAGGGGTCTCGGTGATGAAGCGAGGAGAGGATGCATGAGGCCACCGCCATGGCGGCCCGGGCCTTCTCTTTCTCCAGATTCTCACCCACCTTCTCGTGAAGATGGGTGAGCTCGTCAGCCAGATGATGGAAGAAGCTAATGAGATCCGCCACCCGGTGCTCGTTGAAGACAACATCGTGGTGGTACGGGTTTAATCCAAGGGCGGGCATCAGCCCGCTCACAAGATGGTAGATCCCGCGCAGAGCCTCGTGATGCTTGCCGATCTCCACCAGCGTGCCGGCGAGGCGCTCCTGGATTTCATCCCGCTGCTGGCGCTCTCGCGCCGCCATACAGGTTATCTGGAGGGTCTCCTGGGTGAGGTTGTCCCTCACCTCCCGAAGCTCCTCCATGGTCTTGTGGAGCCATGTGCGGAGCTCCCCGTTCATGCCGTGTTAGCATGTCGACAGCGTGGGAACGGACGTCGTCCAGAATGGCATCCTTCTCTGCCAACGCTACGTCCTTCACCAATAGTTCAGCCTCTTTAGCGGCCAACTCACGGTGTAGCCGCGCCACCTCGGGAGTGAGAAAGCGAGCGGACGACATGGCTACCAAAGCTCCGAGCTGGTTGTATGGGCTGGGGGTGTTGGGCGAGAGACGCAAAGGAAGAAGAAGACGGAGAAGGAGGAAGGGCTGCGACGTGAAAGTTCCCCTCCCCGCATCTTATATAAGTGGTGAGGGGTGAATGGCCACGACCTTGGAGTTATTGCGCGGCCTCCCACCCTCCCGCTGCCCCAAGCGTCGCGGCGCTGGAACCAAGGCGTCGTTCGCTTTTTGCGACGTTTTATTACGGTTGTAAATCCGACGTGACTGGGTGGCGAGGTGACCATAGTGAGGGGCTGCGTTTCCCCAACAAGGGTCAGAGGGCGCCACGTGTGTCACCTTTGTGGACTTCAGGCCCAACCCCCTTCGGCGACTCCTCGATCGTCGCTCGAAGGGCCTGGGCCCGGGGGATACACGGGATGTCCACAGGCCCAGGGACGGGGCGGCCCACGATGCGAGGCAAAATCATCGCTTCCCGACATCAAGAACTCGCAAGCGGAACAAGCGAAACAAAAACACAAAGAAAGAAGCTCATGCAAGGATTCAAAGGCGGGCATCATATACACGTCAAAAGAAGAACCAAAGTATATATTACAAGGGCAAGGCCCGGGAGCTCTAAATCGGCAACCTATGGTTCCATGTCCTTGTAAGAAGAACCATCGGTAGGCGCGGGGTCTTCAGGGTCCTCCCCCTCCTGTTTTCCTCGGACGTACAAGCCAACAAGCTCCCCCACGTAGTCAGACACGGCGGCCCGAGAAGCCTGCGCCCGCGAGGAGCTCCCCGGCGGCCGCAGCATGTCGGCAAACAGGAACTCGGCATTGGCAAGATGGAGGTTGGTGTGGACGCGCTCACCGATCTTCATCCCCAGCTCCCTGCACTCCTGCTTGATGGTCTTCTCGAAGTCCTTCGCTGCGTCCGCCAGCTTATCGGCAAACTTCTTGAAGAACACGGTGATACGCCCAATTTGCATCATGATTTCCTACTGTTATTTATAATGTATCTGGTCATTATTTCACTTTATGATGCAATTCTTATGCCTTTTCTCTCTTAATTTGCAAGATTTATAAGAAGAGGGAGAATACCGACAGCTGGAATTCTGGACCTGAAATAGCTATAGCAGAGATACCTATTCTACAGAGCTCCAATTGACTTGAAACTTCACGGAGATTTTGTATTGAATATACAAAAAATATTGGAGAAAAGAAATATCAGAGGGGACCCACCAGTTGCCCACAAGGCAACAGGGCGCGGCCCCCCTGGCGCGCCTTGATGCCTTGTGGGGCCCACAGCTGGCGTCTGCCCCCTCCTTCTGCTATATAGGGTCATTTGCCCTAAAAAAATTAGAGAGAAGACTTTCGGGATGAAGCGCCACCGTCTCGAGGCGGAACCTGGGCAGGAACAATTTTGCTTTCCGGCGGAGCGATTCCGCCAGGGATACTTCCCTCCGAGAGGGGGAAATCAAAGCCATCGACAACACCAACGATCCTCTCATCGTGGGAGGACCAATCTTCATCAACATCTTCACCAGCACCATCTCATCTCAAACCCTAGTTCATCTCTTGTATTCAATCTTTGTCTGAAAACCTCAGATTGGTACATGTGGGTTGCTAGTAGTGTTGATTACTCCTTGTAGTTGATGCTAGTTGGTTTATTTGGAGGAAGATTATATGTTCAAATCCTTAATGATATTCAATACCCCTGTGATCTTGAACATGAATATGATTTGTGAGTAGTTACTTTTGTTCTTGAGGACATGGGAGAAGTCTTGTCATAAGTAATCATGTGAATTTGGTTATCGTTTGATATTTTGATGATATGTATGTTGTTGCTTCCTTTAGTGGTGTCATGTGAACGTCGACTACATGACACTTCACCATTTTGGGCCTAAGGGAAGTGATGTAGGGTGGAACCCTGGTTCGTCGATCTTTTCACAATTGGAGGGGGAAAAGGCAAGAACACAAGAACACAAATCACTCAATTGACACAATCCAAGTCACACATATACTAGATCCACATACACATACGAGGATTCACGATACAAAGTCAACACGGGAGGATACACGGTAGCTAGTTCATCCCGATCCGGAGAGGAGTCGAGGTCTTGATATCCGGAGTGGATCTTCTCACATGGGTCTCATGGAGGTCTTGATCTCCATGGGAGAGGTATGGATGAGCAAAGCTCTAACCTCAAGAGCCAAACACTTTGCTAACCATAAAACATAGAGGAGGAGGAGTATTTATAGTCTAGTGGACGAATAGGTTACATGGGCCTCGGCCAAAACACACACTCTATGGGGTGCCCGGATGATCCGGGTGTTGGTCCGGATGATCCGGCCTTCGGGAGCCCGGATGATCCGGACGGTCACCCGGACGTCCGGGCAGGTCAGCGGCTGATGCGGGAGGGCCGGACATCCGGGCCGGGGTCCGGACATCCGGGCTGGGGGCCGGATGATCCGGGCCAGGGTCCGGATGATCCGGCTTCATTTTGCCGATTCTGTTGCTCTCTGTGTACACATCCGGGCGCCGGTCCGGATCATCCGGGCAGGTGCTGAACTGCCCGAATCCTTCTCTGTCTTCGCGTTCCTCTTTCTCCTTTGCTTGGCCTTGCTCCGTAGCTTCTCCATGATGAACTCCTTGGTACCTGAGTATGCATAGGGTCTCCGCTTGAGGTAGCATCCATGTCTCAAGTGCTTCAAAGGGAAATTGCGAGAGGAGAGATGTCACCTCATTCTCGATGGCTCTTGTGTGTGCTTGTGTCATAGGTCCTCGTGGTATTTGATGTGACGAAGGTGAGTCCATGGGGATGACCTCGGGATGCTCCGCATCATCTCCCCCCTAGGAAAGATCCGTCCTCGGATCGAGATCCACATCACCATGGTAGGGAGATACGTCCTTGACGTTGAAGATGTCACTCACGTTGTACTTGTCATGCGGTATGTCGATCTTGTAGGCGTTGTCATTATAGCGTGCTAGCACCTTGAATGGTCCATCGGCTCAAGGAAGTAGTTTGGACTTGCGTTCGTTGGGGAAGTGTTCTTTGTGTAGGTGTAGCCACACAAGATCTCCAGGGTTGAACACCATGGGGTGCTTGTTGATGTTGACCTTGGTCGCGAGTCGTTGTACTTGGCGCTCGATTGTGTGCCTTGTATCTTCATGCACCTTCTTGAGGTATGTGGCTCGTGCACTTGCGTCCATGTTGATGCGCTCTTGGAGTGGTAGCGGTAGGATGTCCAATGGAGACAACGGGTTGAAGCCGTAGATGACCTCAAAGGGGAACTTGCCGGTAGTCGAATGTCTTGCTTGATTGTAGGCGTAATCGGTGATGGGTAAGCATTCCTCCCACTCCCTTATGTTCTTCTTGATCAACACGCAAAGGAGTGTGGATAGCATCCGGTTGGTGACCTCCGTTTGGCCGTTGGTTTGTGGGTGATATGCCTAAGAGAATAGTAGCTTGATTCTGAGCTTGGCACATAGAGTCTTCCAAAAGTAGCTTAGGAACTTGACGTCGCGGTCCGATACAATCGTCTTGGGCACTCCATGCAATCTCAAGATTTCCCTACAAAAGAGATTTTCAACATGTGAAGCATCGTCTATCTTGTTGCAAGGAATAAAATGTGCCATCTTAGAGAAACGGTCCACAACAACAAATACCGAATCTTTGCCATTTTGAGTACGAGGCAAACCAAGCACAAAATCCATACTAATATCTTCCCATGGGTGATATGGAATAGGAAGTGGCATATATAGACTATGAGATTGAGCTTTTGACTTAGCTTTGCGGCATGTAGAGCACCGGTTGGTGTAGCGTGAAACGTCTCGAAACATTTTTGGCCAAAAGTAGTTCTTGGAGAGCGTGGTGAAGGTCTTGTCGCGTCCAAAATGTCCCATGAGTCCTCCACCATGAGCTTCTTGCAAAAGGAGCAAACGAAGAGAAGACTCGGGAATACAAAGTTTGTTAGCTTTCATAAGATGATCATCCATCAAATAGTATTGCTCCCAAGTTTTTTGCGTAAGGCATTTGGCATAAGGAATCGCAAAGGAAACATCATTTGCATACAAATCTTTAATGTGCTCAAATCCTATGACATTCAACTCAAGTTGATGAACCAACATGCACTTGCGGGAAAGAGCGTCCGCCACAACATTTTCCTTACCTTTGATATACTTGATGACATAAGGAAATGACTCAATGAACTCACCCCATTTAGCATGATGCTTGTTCAATTTTGTTTGACCCTTTAGGTACTTAAGCATTTCATGATCCGTATGGATGACAAATTCATGTGGACGGAGATAATGTTCCCACACATGCAAGACTCTCACTAAAGCATATAACTCTTTGTCATAGATGGGACAGTTAAGTTGTGCGCCGGAAAGTTTCTCACTAAAGTATGCAATAGGTCGCTTCTCTTGCATTAACACACCACCTATGCCATTACCACTAGCGTCACAATGCAAATCAAAAGTTTTATCAAAGTTGGGTAATGCAAGTAATGGAGCATCTGTAAGCAAGTTCTTAAGCTCATGAAATGCGGCATCTTGGGATGGACCCCAAACAAATGTGCATTATTTTTACTCAATGCGTGCAATGGTGATGCAATAGTGCTAAAATCCTTCACAAAGCGTCTATAAAATCCGGCTAAGCCAAGGAAGCTACGCACTTGAAGCATATTGGTTGGTTGTGGCCAAGTTTTAATAGCATCAATTTTAGCTTCATCAACTTCAACACCCTTAGATGAGACAACAAAGCCCAAAAAACAAGCTTATCAACACCAAAAGTGCATTTTACCATATTAGCATAAAGTCGCTCTTTTCTAAGAACTTGCAAGACGTCTCTAAGGTGTTTCACATGATCTTCAAGAGATTGGCTAAACACAAGAATGTCATCAAAGTAAACCACAACATAAATGCCAATGTATGGACGAAGAACATGATGCATCACACGCATAAAAGTGATAGGAGCTTGCGATAAACCCATCGGCAAACTAACCATTCATACAAGCCAATTTTGGTTTTGAACGCGGTTTTCCATTCATCACCTTCTTGCATGCGTATTTGATAATAGCCACTTTTAAGGTCAATCTTAGAGAATATGGTGGCTCCACTAAGTTCATCAAGCATGTCATCAAAGCGTGGAATGGGATGGCGATATCTAACGGTGATAGCATTTATGGGACGGCAATCGGAACACATGCGATAGGTACCATCTTTCTTAGGCACAAGAATTACCAGAACGGCACATGGGCTCAAGCTCTCGCGTACATACCCATTCTCCATGAGATGTTGCACTTGTCTTTGGATCTCTTTGGTCTCGTCGGGGTTGACGCGGTAGGGTGCCTTGTTCGGTAGAGGTGCGTCGGGGATGAGATCAATTCGGTGTTCGATTCCGCATAGAGGAGGAAGTCCGCGAGTTAGCTCATCGGGAAACACATCCTTGTATTCTTGCAATAGATGAGACAACACTAGAGGAAGATGTTGTGAAGTATTAGTCCGTTCCACTTCACCTTTGCATAAAAGCACAAACTTAAGAACACTTGATGGGCTCTCACTCACATCCCTCAAATCTCTTTTGGTGGCTAAAAGGACTAGATCTCTTTTGTCGCCCATCGTGGAGTCGCTCATTTTTGGCTTGTGGCGCTCACTCTCTTTTTGGTGGTTGTGGCACCCCGACTCAGAGAACCGGTTTACCTTGCATTGCCAGCCCAGAGATCAAGTCTTCTGGCAATACACAACAACTTGGTACAGAACATAACCGCTTTATTGATCTCTAGCGGATTCATAGGTTCAAATATTACAAGATAAGCGAGGCCAAGCGGCAGACACGGTGCGACTGCACTTATGTACATTATTTAGTGGACATCTCAGGGGCCTCGATGATAACAGGAACTACTACGCGGCAGCGGAACGATGATGTAGCAGAACCCCACTCCACAGGGAAACTGCTGGGACGCGGCCTAGATCACGACATACTGCTCGACATCGACGCCTTGCACGGCTTCTCCTGCATCTGGCATGAAAAGCCAGGTGAGTACTTTGAATGTACTCGCAAGCTCACAACAAACAAAGCAAATATGACAAACAGTAACAAGGCATTTAGCAGGCTTGGTGCATGAAAATGAACATGGTGCTACCATGCTTGCTATATGTGTGAAATGCTGCCGTGGTCCCTTGGACCAACTTACCATCTCGGGGTTACCTCGTAACCACCGTCAATAACTTACCCACGTGATCCTCATGTGATCACAGCAATACCACTCGTAGTGATCCTCACACGATCACCAACTTCTGCATGTGTCATCTTGTGGATCTTAGTGTGCAGGTTTATTATTTCTGTTGACCCACGGTGTGACCTACTATGAACTGTGTCCATATTCGAGGACACGGCTATCGATAGATTATACACTCTGTAGAGGTTAGTACACTGTACCCACACTACGGAACTCATGGCCTCGTGCTCCCATTCGGGTGGACCAACGATATTCCGACAAAACCAATCTATTGCATGACACTCTCCCGGCCACTCTGACAAACTCCCCTTTGGGCTATGTCATGGGTGGCCCCGATGTCAACTTGTGACGTCCACCACCTCTGTGGTTGCCACCGTCGTAGCCAAACAAAACAATACATCCCAAACGAGGACCTCGGTACCATAAAACTCGGGCACACAAGGTTATGACTACCTACCGGGCCAGGGTAGCACAAGTGCACAACCTTCCCTAGTGGAGGCACTGGCGAGAGGCATGACAATAGACCGAATTAGGGCCTCCCCATCCAGGCAAGTGTGGTTGCACTAGTGAGCTCGATTCGGTGGCACCATGACTCGATCAACAGTATGTTCAAGTTGAATTAACATCAAATTTAACTTGAAATAAAAATGATTCGAGCCATAGTATGTGAATGGATGCACGGGTCATGATCATGAGTAACGAATGCATCATGTTACCATGAGAGTATGTGACATGCTCTATACTGCACACTTTAGCAAGAAAACATATTCTTTACTGCATAGCATCATAATGACATGGAATAACTACGATGCAATAAGTTTTATATAACAAATCATTTTAATAGTGAAGCATATATGAATTTAATTCAAATAAACAATTGTCATTGCAATGCCATCCTTGCATATGAATGTTGTGGCTTGCCTTGGTTCAGAGGAGTGTCACAATACTCCTGGCCTTCTCCAAGACAACTGGAGCTTCCGAAAATATTTTAAATGCAAAAAGAAAATGTCACATAAAGCATTTTATTTCACCAGAAATTCCAAACAGCAAGGAAAAATCTGAAATTTGGCATACAGAAAATTTAGCTCAAGGAAAACCATTAGCAAAAAGAATCAACTCATTTGGACTTATAGAATAAAAATCAGAGCTGGTCAAACTTGGGGTCAAAATCTGGATTTAAATGATTTTAATCGAATTTCCAGAACATGCCACGTCGAAGACGTATTCTGAGAATACGCTTCCACTTAGAAACCGGTTCGAGAGAGGGAGAGAGACCGACAGGTGGGGCCCCTGTCAGGGTTAAATGGGAGAGAGAGAGAGGGAACAGGGGAGGCGGCGCTGTCGCCGGTGATTCTCTGGCGAGGAGACCACGGCGATCGCCGGCGATGGGCGGGATGGACTCAGCACATCACGGCGATCACGCACGTACCCGAGGCGACGGCGGGGGTGGACGGACGGTGTCGGGATGTTCTTCTCCAGAGACGGCGGCGGCGGAGCTCGTCGGAAACGGCGACTCCGGCAATGATCCGACAAACCAACGATACCGTCGAGCTCAGGAGATCACCACGACCTCGATAGGAGCAGAGAGCAAAGTTGGGGACGACTGGAGGGAGTGAATGATCTAGGTGGATCCGCGGCGGACTCCGGCGAAGAACGGCGGCAGGGGGCCTTCCCGGCCTTGCCGCGCTTGCTGGGGGACAATTTGTGGCCAGAGGAGGTGGGAGCGATGACTAGAGGGGCTCGGGAGAGGCTCTATTTATAGATGGAGGGCGACCGTGCACGGGACTCCGCCGGCGATGAGCTACAGAAGAAGAGAGAGGGAGAGGAGCTCGGGCACGACATGGAGGAGAAGTAGTGGAGCACAGTTACGCGGTGCACGCACGCGGGCACAGTGCGGCGCACTACGCGGAGCAGACGGCGCACGCGCGTGCACTGTTCCGCCTGGTATCGTTCGGCTGCTACCGGCGAGCGGCTTGCCGGCATCGGGGAGGAACAGGGCGAGGCTAGGTGGCGCGCTGGAGGCTGCTGCGAGGCGGGGACATGCTGCGGTGGCGAGAGGAGAGCGAATGGGCGGCGGTAGAGGGGCCCGATGCACAGAGCACGGCGAGCGCATGCCAAACCCTGTGCACCCACGCGGTCACCACGTGCACTGGAACACGCGGTGCTTTAGGCGATGCCAGACCGTGTCAAACGTGAAGTCCCTTCAACGCGGTGCCTAGAGATGCGCTTGGTTTGCCATCTGGCTCAGTGGATGTGACATGAGCATGTTGCAAAGTTTCTGGACAGAAACTTGGGACAATAGCTGGGGACAAATGGTTAGGAATTAGAGTCTGAAATTTTGGGGTTAAGCATCTCTTAGGAGGGTAGTCATGTGGTAAAAATTTCAGCTCCAACAGATCAAGGAAAAATATACTTGCTTCACAAAGTGCCAATACTGACCAGAAGCAAAAATATTTTCCTTGGCTGAAAATTTCCAAATGACTATAGGATATTTTTGCATAGGGAGGTGAGGCATGATCCAAAGAATATTTGGGAATTTTCTTGGAATTTTTGGATTAATAAAAATGAGGGTTGCTTCATAACTCAGTGAGAAAACAGGCATTTTAAGGAAAAAAAAATATAATGCCATTAAATAAAATTACCCAATGGCATTATGATGAGAGGGATGAGGTCTAGGGAGGGTTTAAGGATGATAGAACCCACTTGGAAGAAAATCAAAAATAATTCCAAGTGGTAAGTCCAAAAGAATTGACTGAAAAACCCAAATGCCACGTCAAATATTCAATAAATCAAAATAAAAGAAAAGCAAAAAATCCAGGGTGTTACAAACCTCCCCCCCTTAGGATGAATCTCGTCCTCGAGATTCGGTTGCTCAGGAAACAAATATGGGTATGCAGTCCTTAAGAAATCCTCTCTTTCCCAGGTAGCCTCATCCTCAGTATGATGCTCCCATTGGACCTTGTAGAACTTTATAGCTTTGCTGCGGGTGACTCTGTCCATCTCATCCAAAATTCTCAAGGGTTTCTCTTCATATGTTAAATATTTGGCAAGCTCTAGTTCTGTCATATCCGTCTGTTTTGCGGGTGGTGCGATGCATTTCCGTAGCTGAGACACGTGGAAAACAACATGAACCTCGGATAGTTCTGGAAGTAATTCTAACTGATAAGCCACTTTGCCCACTCTGGTCATGACTGGAAATGAACCAATGTATCTTGGTGCGAGATTTCCCCGAGTATGAAACCTTTTAACTACCTTCATGGGGGTAACTCAGAGATATGCATATTCACCTGGTTCGAAACTGATCTGCCTATGCTTTGAGTCATAGTAGCTCTTTTGGCTAGATTTTGCTACTTGCAATCTGTCTCGAATTTCTTTAACCTATTTTCCTGCTTCCATCATCAGATCAGTCCCAAAGATTCGACTATCTCCCGTCTGAGGCCAGTTCAGTGGTGTGCGACATTTACGTCCGTACAGAGCCTCAAAGGGTGACATCTTGAGGGTAGTTTGATAGCCGTTGTTGTAGGAAAACTTAGCGTATGGTAGGCTGTCCTCCCATTTGGGGCCATGAGCAAGAGTGCATGCTTGAAGCATGTCTTCCAAGATTTGATTCACCCTTTCTGTCTGTCCATCTGTCCGAGGGTGATAAGCAGTGCTATGCTTCAAAGCGGTTCCCAGGGCTTGGTGGAGACGTAGCCGGAATGCCGAGGTAAACAAAGATCCTCGATCTGAAGTGATAGTCCTGGGTACTCCATGTAGACTGACAATCCTAGATACGTAAAGTTGAGCCAGTTGGTCTGCATGGTAGGTTGTCCTTATTGGAATAAAGTGAGCCACCTTTGTAAGCATGTCAACGACAACCCATATAGCATTATTCCCACGTGATGTCTTTGGTAATCCCACGATGAAATCCATACAAATATCATCCCATTTCCACTATGGAACAGGTAAGGGTTGAAGTAGACCGGCGGTGCCTTCACTTTATTGCATATATCGCAACAAGCGATGTAATAGGCGATATCTTTCTTCATTCCTTCCCACCAGAATGTTTGCTTCAAATCTTGATACATTTTAGTGCCTCCAGGATGAATAGAATATGCAGACTCATGAGCTTCCTTCAGAATCTGCTGCTTTAATTCCCCAAGGTCAGGTACACAGACTCGATTCCAAAATTGGAGTGTACCCTTATCGTCAATGTTGAAATCCTGTGTCTTCCCTTCTCGTACTTGGGCCATTACCTTGAGTAGCGTTGGGTCACCAGGTTGAGCTTTACGGATTTCATCTTCCAGAGTAGAGGTTACTTCCAAGGTAACCAAGCATGTTGCATCACAAATGATCATATTGAGCTGAGCTATTTCTTCTCGAAGTGCCGGGTGCAAAAGCTCGATTAATGCGTTTGCTGTGGCCGGTTTGCGACTGAGAGCATCGGTGACCACATTAGCTTTTCCCGGGTGATAATTGATACCAAGGTCATAGTCTTTGACCAATTCAAGCCATCTTCTTTGCCAAAGGTTCAAGTCCGGTTGAGTGAATATATACTTGAGACTCTTGTGGTCGGTGTAGATTTGGCATCGTTTTCCAATGATGTAATGCCTCCAGATTTTTAAGGCATGGACCACAGCTGCCATTTCCAAGTCATGTGTAGGATAATTCTCCTCATGCGGCTGTAGTTGTCTGGATGCATAGGCCACGACCTTTCCATCTTGCATAAGTCCCCACCCAAGGCCACGCCTGGATGCGTCGCAATAGATGTCGAAGCTTCGGTAGATGTCTGGTAGAGTCAACACTGGAGCGGTGGTCAACCGAGTCTTTAGCTCATTGAAACTGTTCTCGCATGCTTCTGTCCATATGAACTTATGATTCTTCTTGAGCAATTCTGTCATTGGCTTGGCAATCTTTGAGAAGCCTTCGATGAAGCGACGGTAATAGCCTGCCAGACCCAAGAAACTCCTGATTTCTGACACTGAAACAAGTGTCTTCCATTTCAATACTTCTGTGACCTTGCTTTGGTCCACGGCCACTCCTTGAGCGGAAAGAGTATGCCCAAGGAATCCTACTTCCTTAAGCCAAAATTCACATTTGCTGAACTTGGCGTAGAGTTGACGAGCTCGTAATCGCTCCAATACTGCTCGGAGATGCTATTTGTGCTCTTCTTCACTTTTGGAATATATGAGGATGTCATCAATGAATACCACCACAAACTTGTCCAGAAAGTCCATGAACACCTTGTTCATCATGTGCATGAAGAATGCAGGGGCGTTAGTCAGTCCAAATGACATGACCGTATACTCGTACAGTCCATATCGTGTAGTGAACGCTGTCTTGGGGATATCTTCTTTTCTGATTTTCAGCTGGTGATACCCGGTGCGCAAATCAATCTTGGAGAACACTTGAGCTCCACTAAGTTGATCGAACAAATCATCGATCCTGGGCAGCGGGTATTTATTCTTGATAGTGACATCATTGAGAGCGCGATAGTCAACACACATCCAGAGACTGCCATCCTTCTTGCCCACAAATATTGCAGGTGCACCCCAAGGAGACGAACTGGGGCGAATATATCCTTTTTGAAGCATCTCATCCAATTGCTTCTTCAATTCCACAAGTTCGAATGAAGGCATTCGATAATACTTCTTGTAAATAGGTGTTGTCCCGGGCACAAGCTCAATTGAAAACTCAAGCTCTCGATCGGGTGGCATGCCTGGCAATTCTTCTAGGAACACATCTGGGAATTCATAGACCACTGGAATTAAATTCATGTCTGTAGCAATTGCTCCATAAACCACCCCCTTCTTTGGCATGGCTCTACCGGCAAAGAACCGAGCAGGCTGGCCCGAGGGATTTATTAGCGTGACTTCTCTTGTTGCGCAGTTGATGCAGACTTGGTGTTTTGTCAACCAATCCATCCCCAAAATAGCATCCAAATTTGGAGATTCAATGGATACCAGGGATGCGGCAAAGATAATTCCATTGATTGATATTTCCAATACTCGGCATACAATATTTGTCCTGAGCATGGATCCAGGGGATTGTACCACCATAACTTTGTCCAAAAGAGTATAGGAAAGTTGATGCTGGGCAACAAAACTCCGCGAAATAAAAGAATGGGAAGCCCCGGAATCGAATAAAATTGTTGCAGGTATGTTATTAACAGGAAACATACCAATGACCACATCAGGAGCTTCGTGAGCCTCTTCGGCGGAGATGTGATGAACTTGCCCTTGAATATACTTCTGGTTGGGGAATTGTCCCACATAATTGACTTGAGGCTTTAGGTTGGTTGGTGGCTTTCCGTTCTTGGGACACTGCCTAGCGTAATGTCCTGTTTGACCACAGGAATAACATGCATTGTTATGCTGATAGTATTCCTTTACTGGTTTTGTAACCACATTCTTGAACTGATTTTCAGTCTTAGTGTTCCCCTGCTACCATGTTGGCTTAAACTCGAACTGTGGCTGCTGCCAGGTACGAACCTTCTGAAAAACTTGTCCTTCCTTCTTAGGTTCAAACTTGCGTTTGCGGTCTTCATATGCAGCCTTATGATCATTAACAAGCTTCTGTTCCCTTTCGGCAATGAGTGCCTTGTTCACCAAAGTTTGGAAGTTGGGGAAATCCAGCATGCTGAGTGCACATCGGAGGGTATGGTTGAGCCCTCCGAGGAACCGATCTATCTTCCGCTCTTCGGTGGCTATATCATGTGTGGAATAACGGGCCAAGTGATTGAACTTGTTTAAATACTCACTTACAGTCGAGTTCCCTTGTGTAAGGGTGAGGAATTCTCGCTGCTTGACCTTCAAGATACCAGCGGGGATATGATACTTGCGGAATTTATATTTGAATTTTTCCCAAGTAACCTCATCTTCTGTAGGCCACATAATTTTGGTATTGTCCCACCATATAGCAGCTGGTCCTTCCAGATAATAGGTGGCAAAGGGTACCTTATCAGCATCTTCAGTGCAAGCAATTTCTAGCTTCTTCTCAATGGTCCTTGATAACCCACAAGTATAGGGGATCAATTGTAGCTTTTTCAATAAATAAGAGTGTCGAACCCAACGAGGAGCTAAAGGTAGAATCAATATTCCCTTCAAGTTCTATCGACCACCGATACAACTCTACGCACACTTGACGTTCGCTTTACCTAGAACAAGTATGAAACTATTTTGTAGGTGATAGGATAGGTTTGCAAGAATAAAACTAGAAGTACTTTGCGAGAATAAAACTACGAGTAATTTGATAATAAAACTTAGTTGTTTAGTAGAGAGCTTTTTGTAACACAAGAAAGTTATTTGTCCCTAGGCAATCGATAACTAGACCGGTAATCATTATTGCAATTTTATATGAGGGAGAGGCATGAGCTAACATACTTTCCGTACATGGATCATATGCACTTATGATTGGAACTCTAGCAAGCATCTGCAACTACCAAAGATCATTAAGGTAAAACCCAACCATAGCATTAAGTATCAATTCCTCTTTACTCCCATACGCAACAACTCCCTTACTCGGGTATGTGTTTCAGTCACTCACGCCACCCACTATAAGAGAATCATGAACGTATTGCAACACCCTACAGCGGGAATCCCTCACGCTTGCGCGACATGGAGGGAACCATAGGACAGCATCAAAATAAAACATACAACTCAAACCAATCACGATCATCAATCAACCCATAGGACAAAACGAATCTACTGAAACATCATAGGATTGCCACACATCATTGGATAATAATATATGGAGTTAAGCACCATGTTTAAGTAGAGATTACAGCAGGGAGAAGAGGTGTTACACCGCTGCATAGAGGGGGAGAAAGTTGGTGTTGACGGTAGCGAGGTTGTTGATGTAGATCGATGTCACGATCCTTGCCCCGGCGGCACTCCTGCGCCACCGGGAGAGAGGGGGAGAGAGCCCCCCTCCTTCTTCTTATTCCTTGGCCTCCCCCCTTGATGGGAGGAGAGTTCCCCCTCTGGTCCATGGCTGCCATGGCGGCGGAGGGGCAGGAGCCCCTCCTAGATTGGATCTCTCTCTCTGTTCTCTTCTGTTTCGCGTTCCTGTTTTCTGGCCCTTCACCGTTTTTTAAATTCCCGGAGATCCGTAACTCGGATTACGCTGAAATTTTAACACGATTTTTTTCCAGATATTAGCTTCCTTGCGGCCGAAGAAGGGCACCAACTGACCTACGAGAGCCTCACGAGGCACCACAGCGCGCCGGGCCCCCCCCCCCCTGGCGCGCCCTGATGCCTCGTTGGGCCCATGAGCACCGCCTTGCATTGATTCCACCTCCCAAAAATCACATATATTCCAAAATAATTCTCTGTAATTTTTTTTGCATTTGGACTTTGTTTGATATGGATATTCTGCAAAACAAAAAACAAGCAAAAAATAGGAACTGGCACTGGGCACTGTATCAATATGTTAGTCCCAAAAATAATATAAAATGTTGCCAAGAGTATATGAAACTTGTAGAATATTGGCATGAAACAATCAAAAATTATAGATACGACGGAGACGTATCAGTCCTCAACCAGTCATCGGCTTCCATCGGATCCACTGCTTGACTGAAGCTTGGCGGTTTGGTCCTTTGAAAGTCTGACAGCTTGGAATGATTACCATTATGATTATTCTGCCCGACCATAGTCTGCATGCTTCTCAGGAATTCCATCAGGTCTTGATTTCTCTTCGCCTCAAACATCCGCATGATCTGCTCTGTTGTGGGTGCTTGAGGTGGAGGAGGTGGTGGCTGATATGGTTCTGGAGAATGTCCTGCTTGCCTGGCGGATCGACGAACTGGAGTATCGTCGCCACCAGGACAGTTACTGCCACACCTTGTCATCCTATATATGTTTCCCAATACGAAGCATCGAGATGAGCAACATCCATTAGGGGAAAGAAATATGAAGGTGAAGCAACAAACCCGGAAGAGAATTGCGAGGAAAGACCGAAGCAAATAGCAAAAAACAACATAATTATACAATACATCATCCAGCATACATAACAGGACGGCAGCATGGACAGTACTACTACATGCATACAACCAAACACCCCATCATCCTCGTCTACTCGTGATGGCAGTGATCGCACTGGCACTCTGACGGTCCTGCTGGTGTCTCCTCTGTGTCGGACTCCGAATCGGAACTGATAATACTAACGGACACCTCCGGAGCAAAGGAAACACGATGACGCTGACGGGATGACTCTCCCTCAGGGTCTGGAGCAGGGTGGCTCCGCAGCATAGGAGCAGCTGGGGTAGCGAGGGGTAAAGCCCACTGGGTTGGAGACTCATGCAGAGTCACCGTCGAGGTATCCGAGTTACTCTGAGAAGGTGCGATAGTCACGGGTGTGGGTGGTGGTAAGGTAACTAGAGGAACAGTCGGTGTATGATCGAGTGAAGGTGGAGCGAATGCAGCTCGAGCGGCAGCTAACTCGTCTCGAGTGCGGTTCAGCTCCTGGGCTAAGCTGACAATCAGAAGATATCCAGCCGTTATGTAACGAGACAGGTGGCTGGCTGACCGGTCACACTCCGGATCAATATAAGGGAAACGGATCTGTCCTGAGTCAAACAAGGACAGATAGAAGTAGAAACCTGGGTGAGTCTGCATCTGAATCTCGTTGTAGCGCAACTGAGTGAGAGCCTCGAATGCTGCAAACTGGATCGCTTAGTCGGGTGTGGAAGCGGTCCCACCCTTGGAGGAGCGAGTGTAAGTGCCCACCAAAGTACTGTTGTGCATGACGACCTCCGCGTGATGCTCATACACTCCATCAGCAAGCTGCTCTCGATAAACCTGGTACACTAGGTCATCACCGTCTGGGTAGAGTCGGCACCACATGTTGCTAAGCAGATGCGGAAAGGTGGAAGGTGCCGGCTCCGGCTGATACGGATAGGGAACTGGTGCCATCTACACTCACAATATTAGCTGATCAGCATCAAAAGGAAACTATATGCATGCAATGCAACACCCAAGTGCAGAGGCAAACTCAGATCATCACAAAGACTAAAAACTACCGTTTTCTAACGCGTCAGTTGTCTAGGGCGTCCTACAGTAAGCGTGGCTCTGATACCAAGCGTTGTGGCACCCCGGCTCAGAGAAACCGGTTTACCTTGCATTGCCAGCCCAGAGATCAAGTCTTCTGGCAATACACAACAACTTGGTACAAAACATAACCGCTTTATTGATCTCTAGCGGATTCATAGGTTCAAATATTACAAGATAAGCAAGGCCAAGCGGCACACACGGTGCGGCTGCACTTATGTACATTATTTAGTGGACATCTGAGGGGCCTCGATGATAACAGGAACTACTACACGGTAGCGGAACTCCACTCCATAGGGACACTGCTGGGACGCGGCCTAGATCGTGACATACTGCTCGACATCGACGCCTTGCACGGCTTCTCCTGAATCTGGCATGATAAGCCAGGTGAGTACTTTGAATGTACTCGCAAGCTCACAGCAAACAAAGCAAATATGACAAATAGTAACAAGGCATTTAGCAGGCTTGGTGCATGAAAATGAACATGGTGCTACCATGCTTGCTATATGTGTGAAATGCTGCCGTGGTCCCTTGGACCAACTTACCATCTCAGGGTTACCTCGTAACCACCGTCAATAACTTACGCACGTGATCCTAATGTGATCACAGCAATACCACTCGTAGTGATCCTCATGCGATCACCAACTTCTGCATGTGTCATCTTGTGGATCTTAGTGTGCAGGTTTATTATTTCTGTTGACCCACGGTGTGACCTACTACGAACTGTGTCCATATCCGAGGAGGCGGCTATCGATAGATTATACACTCTGCAGAGGTTAGTACACTGTACCCACACTACGGAACTCATGGCCTCGTGCTCCCATTCGGGTGGACCAACGATATGCCGACAAAACCAATCTATTGCATGACACTCTCCCGGCCACTCCGACAAACTCCCCTTTGGGCTATGTCATGGGTGGCCCTGATGTTAACTCGTGACATCTGCCACCTCTGTGGCTGCCACCGTCGTGGCCAAACAAAACAATACGTCCCAAACGGGGACCTCGGTACCATAAAACTTGGGCACACAAGGTTATGACTGCCTACCGGGCCAGGGTAGCGCAAGTGCACAACCTTCCCTAGTAGGAGGCACCGGCGAGAGGCATGACAATAGACTGAATTAGGGCCTCCCCATCCGGGCAAGTGTGGTTGCACTGGTGAGCTCGATTCGGTGGCACCATGACTCGATCAACAGTATGTTCAAGTTGAATTAATATCAAATTTAACTTGAAATAAAAATGATTCGAGCCATAGTATTTGAATGGATGCACGGGTCATGATCATGAGTAACGAATGCATCATGTTACCATGAGAGTATGTGACATGATCTATACTGCACACTTTAGCAAGAAAACATATTCTCTACTGCATAGCATCATAATGACATGGAAAACTACGATGCAATAAGTTTTATATAACAAATGATTATAATGTTGAAGCATATATGAATTTAATTCAAATAAACCATTGTCATTGCAATGCCATCCTTGCATATGAATGTTGTGGCTTGCCTTGGTTCAGAGGAGTGTCACAATACTCCTGGCCTTCTCCAACACAACTAGGAGCTTCTGAAAATATTTTAAATGCAAAAATAAAATGTCACATAAAGCATTTTATTTCACCAGAAATTCCAAACAGCAAGGAAAAATCTGAAATTTGGCATACAGAAACTTTAGCTCAAGACAAACCAGTAGCAAAAAGAATCAACTCATTTGGACTTATAGAATAAAAATTAGAGCTGGTCAAACTTGGGATCAAAATTCTGGATTTAAATGATTTTAATTGAATTTCCAGAACAGGCCACGTCAAAGACGTATTCTGAGAATACGCTTCCACTTAGAAACCGGTTTGGGAGAGAGAGAGAGACCGATAGGTGGGCCCCCTGTCAGGGTTAAATGGGAGAGAGAGAGAGAGAGAGAGAGAGAGAGAGAGAGGGAACAGGGGAGGCGGCGCTGCCGCCGGTGATTCTCCGGCGAGGAGACCATGGCGATCGCCGGCGATGGGCGGGATGGACTCAGCACGTCACGGTGATCACGCACGTACCCGAGGCTACGGCGGGGGTGGACGGACGACGTCGGGATGTTCTTCTCTAGAGACGGCGGCGGCGGAGCTCGTCGAATATGGCGACTCCGGCGATGATCCAACGAACCAACGGTACCGTCGAGCTCAGGAGATCACCACGACCTCGATAGGATCAGAGAGCGAAGCTAGGGATGACTGGAGCGAGTGAATGATCTAGGTGGATCCGCGGCGGACTCCAACGAAGAACGGCGGCAGGGGGCCTTCCCGGACTTGCCGCGCTTGCTGGGGGACGATTTGTGGCCAGAGGAGGTGGGAGCGATGACTAGAGGGGCTCGGGAGAGGCTATATTTATAGATGGAGGGCGACCGTGCACGGGACTCCACCGGCGATGAGCTGCAGAAGAAGAGAGAGGGAGAGGAGCTCGGGCGCGACGTGGAGGAGAAGTAGTGGAGCACAGCTACGCGGTGCACGCACGCGGGCACAGTGCGGCGCACTACGCGGAGCAGACGGCGCACTGTTCCGCCTAGTAGCATTCGGCTGCTACCGGCGAGCGGCTTGCTGGCGTCGGGGAGGAACAGGGCGAGGCTAGGTGGCACGCTGGAGGCTGCTGCGAGGCGGGGACATGCTGCGGTGGCGAGAGGGGAGCGAATGGGCGGCGGCAGAGGGGCCCGATGTACAGAGCGCGGCGAGCGCATGCCAAATCCCGTGCACCCATGCGGTCACCGTGTGCACTAGCACACGCGGTGCTTTAGGCGATGCCAGACCGTGTCAAACGTGAAGTCCCTTCAACGCGGTGGCTAGAGATGTGCTTGGTTTGCCATCTGGCTCAGTGGATGTGACATGAGCATGTTGCAAAGTTTTTGGACAGAAACTTGGGACAATAGCTGGGGACAAATGGCTAGGAATTAGAGTCTGAAATTTTGGGGTTAAGCATCTCTTAGGAGGGTAGTCATGTGGTAAAAATTTCAGCTCCAACAGATCAAGGAAAAAATATACTTGCTTCACAAAGTGCCAATACTGACCAGAAGCAAAAATATTTTCCTTGGCTGAAAATTTCCAAATGACTATAGGATATTTTTGCATAGGGAGGTGAGACATGATCCAAAGAATATTTGGGAATTTTCTTGGAATTTTTGGAGCAATAAAAATGAGGGTTGCTTCATAGCTCAGTGAGAAAACAGGCATTTTCAGGAAAAAAATATAATGGTATTAAATAAAATTACCCAATGGCATTATGATGAGAGGGATGAGGTCTAGGGAGGGTTTAAGGATGATAGAACCCACTTGGAAGAAAATCAAAAATAATTCCAAGTGGTAAGTCCAAAAGAATTGACTGAAAAACCCAAATGCCACGTCAAATATTCAATAAATCGAAATAAAAGAAAAGCAAAAATCCAGGGTGTTACAGTGGTTCACTCGCTCACTTGTCTCTCCACGATGGGTAGATGCTTGCTTGTCGGCAATGACTTGACTTGGCGACATGGGTCGAAGAACGAATTCATTTCCCTTCATCTTGAAGCTATAATGATTGGTCCGTCCGTTGTGGGTGACGCCGCGGTCGAATTGCCAAGGACGTCCAAGGAGGAGATGGCATACAGACATGGGAACCACATCACACTCCAAGGTGTCTTCATATGCGCTAATCTTGAAGGAGACTTGAACGGTGTGCTCCACTTGAATGGTGCCGGAGTCGCTCAACCATTGAACCTTGTAGGGGCGAGGGTGCTTCTTCTTGACCAATTGTAGCTTGGAACATAGCTCTTCACTTGCCAAATTATGGCAACTTCCGCCGTTGATGATGACCTTGACGGAACGTCCATGAATGCCCGCTTTGGTATGGAAGATGTGGCAACGTTGGTCTTCGTCTTGTTGTTGTTGAAGTGTCAAGACCTAGGAGACAACAAGAGCGGGGCTTGAATCATTATCACAAAAGACTTGAGCGTCTTCATCTTCATTCACTTGACGGTGCATGGCCACTTGCTCAAGGGCTTCCATTTCATCCTCGCTCATGGAGTTGTAGGTTTCGTCGGCGTTGAGGATCATGGTGCGTCGTGTTGGGCACTCAAATGACTTGTGGCCTCGTCCCTTGCAAGTGAAACACTTGATGTCACTCGTCTTGGTGTCGTCCGAAGGAGTTGTTGATGACGAAGGCTTTTGCTTGGATGTACTTGACGTATGACGACTCGAAGATGTCGTAAGTTTCTTGGAGCTTGACTTGTCGCCGGTACTTGGTGTAGATCGAGTCATGGAAGGAGTTGTAGAAGTCGTTGAAGCTTGAGTGTATGAACCGTAGGTCTTGGAAGAGTACTTTGAGTAGTTGTAGTCCTCTTGGACTTGCCGCTGCACTTTGGTTGCTTGGTGCACTAGCTCGAGGAGGTTGGAGTACGGTTGGAAATCCGCAATTTTCTTGATGGGATGGTTAAGGCCATTCAAGAATCTCACCATAGTTTGTTCATCATCTTCCTTGACATTGGCTCGTATCATTACAATCTCCATTTCTTGGTAGTATTCTTCAATGGACTTGGTGCCTTGCTTGAGGAGTTTTAGCTTCTTGAAGAGGTCATGGCTATAGTGTGTAGGCACAAAACGAGCTCGCATGACATCCTTCATTTGATTCCAGGTGGTGATGGGTGGCTCGCCCTTCTCTTGGCGTCGTTCAATCACTTGCTCCCACCAAATGAGAACATAGTCTTGGAATTCAAGAGACACCATGGCAATCTTCTTTTCCTCTTCGTAGTTGTGAAGACGGAATATCTTGTCGACCTTCAATGCCCATGAGAGGTATTCTTTGGGATCATTTCCACCGGAGAATTTAGGCAGGTTGAACTTGAGCTTGCCGTAGCGCTCCTCATTGCGTTGTTGGTGATGGCGATGACGCTCGTGTTGTGGAGGAGGATCTTCTAGCTCTTGCTCGTCGTGCTCATCTTGATTGACTTGACATCGAGGGCGTGGAATTCTTGCACGGTTCCTCACCTCTTGGCGCTCCTCGTTCTGTGTGGCATCGTCTTGTTGCTCGCGTTGGAGTGCCTCTTCTTGTTCTTGCACACGGCGGTTGCGGTCGGCGACGTTGCGAGTTGCTTCGCATAGGACACGTTGAGCTTCAAGTGCTTGCTCCTCACGACGTTGTCGTTCTTGTAGTAGAGTGTTGTCGTCTTGGTTCACTTGGCGTTGGCGTTGTGGAACTTGATCTTGCTCCATGTTGGCTTGTGCTTGCCGGTTTTGTCGTTCGCGCTCTCGAAGACGGTCTTGCAAACCATAGCCATGGAATGGGTTTCTTGTAGCTTGCCGGTCTTCATGTACTTGAGGGCGATGAGAACATGCTCGTGGAAGACTTGCATTCGAAGAAGTGTCCGAAGAGTTGCGACTTGAGTGGCGCCGTCTTGATCTTGAACTTGACAAAGTGGAAGAAGCGTGGTTGACCATCATGGTACGGAACTCTTCCATTTGAGATGATAGCTTGTCGTCAAGAGTTTGTCGAAAGTCGGAGGCGAGTTGTTCGATGCGTTCGCCCAAAGCTTCACTTTCTTGATGTAAGGCTCGTTGGACGCCGAAGAGGTGTGCCTTGGTGACGTAGTCGTTTGGTGCATCGTCATGCTCGTCGAAGAGAGGATTTGTAAAAGTGCCCGTCCTATCCATGATTCTCAAACAAGTGTTAGTGGAAGAAATGAACGAACTAGACCAATGTACCTTATCCAATGTTGAAGATGGATCAATGATCACTCGATATGGTATTATGGAAATAGTGCAATTGGTACCGGATCATGTCAATTCTCACACCTACACAAGTAAAGCTTTTGGAGGAGTTTGGTTAGGATGGTGGCACAAAATTTCTGCAATTGTAAGCAAGATATCAATAATGTTAAGAAAGATTCGCAAATTCGCAAGTGAAACAAGTAGACCAATAGCAAAGTTACACGGAAACACACACACGGATAGATAAGTGAGGTCATGCAACCAAGGAAGGAGCACAAAATGTGGAACCCACGAAAATGCTTGTGTTGCACAACTCTAGAGAGATGCTAGCATGATTGCTTAATAGGCGGATACGACACTTGTGCACAACCTATTGGAGACAAAATGATCAACTTCTATCTCAAGTATGCTTTTTATGTATGATTCCCGGTGAACTTGTCACGATGATCCAAGATGATCAAATATGATATGTAATGTGGCGATGCTATGGCTATTGCTTACAAGCTTGTTGTTGCTCTTTTCTCTTTGCGTAAAAGCTTTTCTTTCTTTTGATATTGTTCTTTGGCCACTTATGCGAAATGCTCTCACAATGGTAGCAATGATGTATATGCGGGAACAAAATTTTGGCACAAGAGATGATATGATGATATATGCATGCTATGATAACTATGCGGAGTGGTATCACTAAAGTGCACAAGTAACGTTGCCCGACAATACTCAAATGGCTAGTCTCGTAGGAAAGTGACGCAAAAGAGGGCCTTTGGGTTAACAATGCAATGGCAAGGAAATGAACGAGTTGTCGTCGAGGTTACCGTCGGTGCTTACGGTGTGGTGCCACAATGGTGAGACGGTCGTTGTCGATGTCGAGTCCATGGCGATGATGAGTGGCAGTGAAGTCGATGTCGAACCGTGCCTAGTTAGCTGAAACACCCTAGGAAACAGAAATCCGCAACTCAAAATCTCAATGGCAAATGTCAAATGGTGGTGTCGAAGTTTGGTGGTGGTCTAGGTGGATAGGGGATGGTGGAAAAGCTATGGTGGGGCTCTGGGAAGCTATGCGGAAATGGTGGCGGTGGCGGGGAAAATGCTGAAAAAATTCAGCCACGGTCAGAGGTAGCCGGATGATCTGGGCCTGGGTCCGGCTGATCCGGGCTCGTCCGGATGATCCGGGTCCTGGTCCGGATCGTCCGGGCAGGTCAACACAGCTCGGGTGAGCTCAGGAAGAACCCTAAAATTTGAGGAAAAAGAAAAATTCGGGGATTTTTGAGGGGGATTTCATGGTGGGGATGGAGGAGGGGTGTAGATCCACTTGGAACACAAAGAATCCATGAATCAAAATCAACAAGACATCATCAAATCAACAAATCACAAAAAAAATTGGGGGGGCTATTTTTGTGGGAATTTTCGAAATTGGGGAAAAACAACAAAATTGAGGGTAGAAAGTGGAGGGGAAGGACTCCAAATTGTGAATCAACGTGGCTCTGATCCAAGATGATGTAGGGTGGAACCCTAGTTCGTCGATCTTTTCACAATTGGAGGGGGAAAAGGCAAGAACACAAGAACAAAAATCACTGAATTGACACAATCCAAGTCACACATACACTAGATCCACATACACATACGAGGATTCACGATACAAAGTCAACACGGGAGGATACATGGTAGCTAGTTCATCCCGATCCGGAGAGGAGTCGAGGTCTTTGATACGTCCAAAACGTATATACTTTTCCAAACACTTTTGCTCTAGTTAGGACTCTAATTTGCATGATTTGAATGGAACTAACCCGGACTGATGCTGTTTTCAGCAGAATTTCCATGGTGATGTTTTTTGTGCAGAAATAAAAGTTCTCGGATGGACCTGAAAATTTACGGAGAATTATTTCAGAATATATAAAAAATACTGGGGCAAAGATCTACCAGAGGGGGGGCCACCAGGCGCCACAAGCCTGGGGGCGCGCCCACCCCCCAGGGCGTGCCTGGCAGGCTTATGGGCCCCTGGCAACTCTGTTTGACCTAACTCCAATGCTATAAGTACCTATTCATGGAGAAAAAAATTAGAGAGAAAGAATCATCACGTTTTACGATATGGAGCCACCGCCACCTCCTGTTCTTCATCGGGAGGGCTGATCTGGAGTCCATTCGGGGCTCTGGAGAGGGGGATTCGACGCCGTCGTCATCATCAACCATCCTCCATCACCAATTTCATGATGCTCACCGTCGTGCGTGAGTAATTTCTTCGTAGGCTTGCTGGACGGTGATGGGTTGGATGAGATTTACCATGTAATCGAGTCAATTTGTTAGGGTTTTGATCCCTAGTATCCACTATGTTCTGAGATTGATGTTGCTATGACTTTGCTATGCTTAATGCTTGTCACTAGGGCCCGAGTGCCATGATTTCAGATCTGAACCCTTTATGTTTTCATGAATATATTTGAGTTCTTGATCCTATCTTGCAAGTTATATGCACCTGTTATGTGTCACGATCCGCATACCCCAAGGTGACAATAATTGGGATTCTTTCTGGTGATTACCGTAGTTTGAGGAGTTCATGTATTCACTATGTGTTAATGCTTTGTTCCGGTTCTCTATTAAAAGGAGGCCTTAATATCCCTTAGTTTCCTTAAGGACCCCGCTGCCACAGGAGGGTAGGACAAAAGATGTCATGCAAGTTCTTACTATAAGCATGTATGACTATATACGGAATACATGCCTACATTACATTGATGAATTGGAGCTATTGTGTATCGCCCTAGGTTGTGACTGTTACATGATGAATGTCATCCAACATAAGTATCCATCACTGATCCAATGCGTACGCTTTTTGCATATTGATCTTTGCTAAGTTACTTTTGCTACTGCTGCTGTTACGATCACTACAAAAATACTACTGTTACTGCCTTGGTTACTATTGTTACTATTACTACTGCTCTTGAAACTATCATACTACTGTGCTACTAAACACTTTGCTACAGAAATTTAGTTTTCCAGGTGTGGTTGAATTGACAACTCAACTGCTAATACTCGCAAATATTCTTTGGCTCCCCTTGTGTCGAATCAATAAATCTGGGTGAAATACTACCCGCGAAAACTATTGCGATCCCCTATACTTGTGGGTTATCAAGACCTTTTTCTGGCGCCGTTGCCGGGGAGCATAGCTCTATTTGTTGAGTCACTTGTTATTTATATCTGTTGATCACTATGAAGAATTTGAAAGACGCTAAGACTAAGATCGTCCCCTCTATGACTAGAGGAGGTAAGGAACTACCATCACACTCTGCACTTGATTCACCTTCTGTTTTGAGTAGGCTTGCGACACCGCCACCTGTTATTCATTCTCATATGTCGCAAGTTATTGATGATACTACTTCTGCTATGAATTATACTTATGATGATGCTAGTACTATGCTTGAAAATATTGTGCCACTTGGTGAATTTCTTGATGCACAAATTGCTAAAGCTAAAGAAACTGAAAATGTTGAAACTCTTGAAAATTATGATTCACCTATTATGCCTAGCTCCCCTACTAGAGTTGAAATGCCTAAAACATCTGATGGTTATGTTTTTGATATTGATACAGCTAGGGCAATTCTTGCTTGTAATGATAGAGATGAGGTTATAAATTGCTTGCTGAAATGAAAGAAAAATCTATGAGGGAAAGAATGAAATATGATCCTAAGTTTGCTACTTCTCCCATGTTTGTTACTGATAAGGATTATAAATTCTCTGTCGATCCTGAGTTAATTACTTTGGTTGAATCTGATCCTTTTCATGGTTATGAAACTGAAACTGTTGTGGCACACCTTACTAAGTTGAATGATATTGCCACCCTATTTGCTCATGAGGAAAAAATTCGTTATTACTATATTCTTAAGTTGTTTCCTTTCTCGTTAAAGGGTGATGCTAAGAAATGGTTTAATACTCTTGCTCCTGGTTGTGTGCGTAGTCCCCATGATATGATTTATTACTTCTCTGAAAAATATTTCCTGCTCATAAGAAACAAGTTGCCTTACAGAAATATTTAACTTTGTGCAAATTGAAGAAGATAATCTCCCTCAAGCTTGGGGGAAGCTTCTCCAACTACTTAATGCTTTGCCTGATCATCCTCTTAAGAAAAATGAAATACTTGATATCTTTTATAATGGACTAACCGATGCTTCTAGGGACTACCTAGATAGTTGTGCTGGTTGTGTTTTCAGGGAATGAACTGTTGGACAGGCTGAAGTATTATTGAATAATATATTGAGAAATGTCGATGATTGGGCACTTCCTAAACCACCACTTAAGCCAATTTCGAAGAAGAGAGGTATTCTATTCCTCAGTCCAGAAGATATGCAAGAAGCTAAGAAATCTATGAAAGAAAAAGGTATTAAAGCTGAAGATGTTAAGAATTTACCACCTATTGAAGAAATACATGGGCTCGACATCCCGAGACAGGTAGTGGAGGTAAATTCTCTCACTAGATTCGATGAAGGTGATATTCCGTATAATAAATCTGCTAGTCAATGCCTGCATGAATTTGATAATTACATCATCAAACAGGAACACTTTAATATGTATGTTAGCAATCAACTAAAATGGAATGCCATCATGATTGAATGCTTGAGTGATTTGATGTTTAAAACTGCTAATGATGTTAAATGCTTGAGTAAACATGCTTCTATGGTCCAGACCCAGTTAGAACAAATTGCTAAGTCACAAAATGATTTGCTTGATGAAATGAAAAATAAAAAGAATGACCATGCTGTTAGAGTTGTTACTAGAGGAGGTAGCATGACCCAGGATCCTCTATATCCTGAAGGGCATCCTAAAAGAATTGAACAATATTCTCAAAGAAATACTATTGGTGCACCTAGTCCATCTAAGAAGAAAAAGAAGAAGAAAAATGATAAAACTTTGCCTGCTTCTAGTGAACCTGAGATAGAAAAACCTATTGAGAATCATAATAATGCTTCTATTTCCGATGCTGAGACACAATCTGGTAATAAACATACACCAAGCAATAATTATAATGATACTGATGACGTTCATGTTGATGCTCAACCAGAGAATGATGTAGAAATAGAACCTGTTGTTGATCTTGATAACCCACCTCCTAAGAATAAAAGATATGATAAAAGAGAGTTTTTTGCTAGAAAACATGGAATGGAGAGAGAACCATGGGTTCAAAAACCTATGCCTTTCCCTACTAAACCATCTAAAAATAAGGATGATGAAGACTTTGAGTGATTTGTTGAAATGCTTAGACCTATCTTTTTGCATACTCGCTTGATTGATATGTTGAAAATGTCTCCCTATGCTAAATATATGAAAGATATTGTCACAAATAAAAGAAAGATGCCTGAAGCTGAAATTTCCACCATGCTTGCAAATTATTCTTTTAAGGGTGGAATACCTAAGAAATTAGGAGATCCAGGAATACCTACTATACCATGCTCCATTAAAAGAAGTTATGTCAAAACTGCTCTATGTGATTTCGGAGCCGGTGTTAGTGTTATGCCTTTCTCTTTATATAGAAGACTTGATTTGAATAAGCTCACACCTACTGAAATATCTTTGCAAATGGATGATAAATCAACTGCTATACCTATTGGAATTTGCGAGGATGTTCCTGTTGTAGTTGCAAATGTTACTATCTTGACAGACTTTGTTATACTTGATATGCCCTAGGACAACAACATGTCGATTATCCTTGGAAGACCCTTTTTGAATACTGCACGGGCTGTTATTGATTGCAACGAAAGCAAGGTCACTTTTCATGTCAATGGTAATGAGCATACGGTTTATTTTCCGAAGAAACAAAGTTCGGTGAATGGTATCAATTGTATTGAAAAAGTTTCAACAATCACTATTGGGGGATTCAAATTTCCCCTTCCTACTGTCAAAAAGAAATACGAAATTCTTATTGTTGGGGAGATGCATATCCCCATTGAGGTAACCTAGTGTTATACGAAAATTCTTCGGTTTCGTGTCACTCGGAAATAGTTTGTTAATAAGACTTGATCAACCTTATTAATGGATTCTTTTTGAGGGGCATGTGGTCGATGAATTTAGTAAGCACAACTTTCTATACCCACCTTTTGCTCTCTGTTATTTTTAGTTGAATAAAATAAAATGCCATGATTATCCCATTTTCTGAATTTTCCGTGCAATAAAAAATGGCCCAAAAATAAAAGTTCTCACAATGCCATGAAAATTTAGTATGATTTTTTCCAGAATATTTAAGAATTTTTGGCACTGAACACACCCCAGGGGGGGTGCACCTGTGAGCCATATGCCCATAGGGCGCGCCGACCCCTCCCCCCCCCCCGGGCGCGCCCAACAGGCTTGTGGGTCCCACAGGGACTCACTCACTTATGCCAGCCACTCATCTTCTTCTTCTTCCTTCAGAAAAAATCAAACTTGCTACCAAGCCCGTGTTCTTGCTCATTTTGCTATGATTTTCGATCTCCTTGCTCGGAACTCCGTTTCCAAAACTGTTTTGAGGAATTACTCCTTGGTATGTGACTCCTCCAATGCTCCAATTAGTTTTTGCTCTAGTCCTTTATACTTTGCAAATTTTTGCTGCTGTGGTGACCATGTTTGTGAGATTGCATGTTGAATTTGTATGGTCCAAAGTAGTTTTGATGCATGATATAGCTTTTAGATACATGTGGGAGTAGTTGGTATCTTTTTTGTTGAGTTTCGTTTACTTTTATTTTGAGTCACTAAAAATTTCAGAAATTTTTAGAAAAAGAAAATGCTCAAGTGGAGGTTGAGGGGTTCTTCGAGCCGGAACCCCAAGGAGGCTCCTAAGCCCAAATATACACTTCCTCGTGCGGCCGAGGTGCGGCCGTGCGAATGGCCATGCAACACGTTCTTGAGGGATGCGGGGATTTATGACAATTTCTATCATTTGGCGAGCAATGCCGGCATTATCCCATTCCTCGAAGATAAGTGTGACTAGTATCTTCTCCTCACTAATACTTTTGTGCAAAGCTTTCATTTTCATGCTAGGAGAGATACACCCACGATGACATTTAATTTGTATGATGTTCCCAAAGAGATGACACTTGAGGATTTTTACGAGGTATGCAAACTTCCCAACGAGGGCAGCCCATTAGAGCCACATCCCAGGGATGTCTTGGAGTTCATCTCTGAGGTTACCGTGGGGGAGTCGAGGGGAGTTTATGAGGCTAGGGTTGCTAGTTTACATTTCCCCGTTTTGCACTATTATTCATTATTTGCTGGGAGGTGTTTGACTGGTCGGTGGGAGAGTGGCACACTCAGTTCGCCTGACCTTGCTATTTTGCGCCACGCGCTTTATGCTGATAGGACCTTTAGTTTGGGTGCTATGGTTGCCCGGCGGTTGCACACCAACCGTTCGAGGGGCACTATTTATGGTGGTATTTATGCTTCCCATCTCGCTAAACATTTTGAGATTCCTATTAGGCACGACGAGAGGGAAGAAAGGCTTTTACCCGTTATGCATCTTGATTACGACAGTATGGTTGGGCATGACTTCATTGATGAGGGCCCCGTTCATTTTAGATATAACTTGGTGTTCAGTCAGGGCACTCGTGAGGTTATTATTCTGCCTGCACCTTCTTTGTTTGATATTCACAGGGGCAGATACACCATCATGCCTGAGGACATTTATGCTTATTGGGGCTTGGACCAGCCCCAAGCACCTGAGCCAGCACCAGCACCAGAGCTGTACCAGGAGCCCATCTATCAGTGAGAGCCTCAGGAGGCCATTTACCAGTGGGATCCTCAGCAGCCTCCTCACTATCCGGGAGGTGCTGATTTTGACCCATGGCCGTAGACTAACTTAGGCCAAAAGCCTAAGCTTGGGAGAGTACGTATTTCTCACCGACATTACATTCATGTTCATACATTCATTCCAGTTGTCGGTGTTCATCCTTTTTCATTGTATATCCATGTTAGTTTTATTTTCGCTTTCTTCTTGTGTGTTTGAAAAACTTTCGAAAATCCAAAAAAAAATAGTTGTAGTTTCTTTCTTGTTTAGTTAATTCGTAGTAGTAAAAGAAAACCCAAAAAGATTTCTCGTTTCTTCTTTTGCTTGTTGGGAGCTTTCCCGTGTAAATAGTTTTTCTCGTTCTTCGTTTTTCCTTCTTAATTTGCTTTCTTCAAAAAAACTAAAAACTCCAAAAATATTTCCGTGTGTTCCTCTGAATTTCTTTTCTTTTCGTTGAGTCGTCACAAGGAGAAAGACCACGATGAAAATGTTGAGTGGCTTCCATATGCTTTATTGTTGATTTAACAACGAGCCACTATTACTTTGTCTTCTCCTTTGAATTAATGTTTGCAGATTCCAGCTTAGTCCATGGCACACTTGCACCATTCTTATTATTATCACATCATTCGGTCGTGCAAGTGAAAGGCAATAATGACGATATTTGATGAAGTGATTGCGGTGAAGAAAAGCTGGTATGATCTCTTCTTATTTTTGTCTTTGTAAATATGTTTAGCTCAGTATTCATGATTCAGCATTATTATGAGTAAACATATTTGTGATAACAATTAGAGATTATAGTTGCTCATGCCATGCTTAAATAGCTAGGAGTGGATAATGATTTATCTTGAGTGTCAACATGCATTAAAATGGTTGTGATGTAGTATGTTAGCATAATCCTCCTCTGAGTAATTCGAGTGGCTTGACTTGGCACATGTTCATACATGTAGTTGAATCAAAACCAACATAGCCTGCATGATATTTATGTTCAGGGTGTTGATATCCTACTCATGCTCATGTTCAATGTTAATTATTCACAATGCATGTCTATGACCATTTTCGCTCTCTAGGTGGTCGCTTCACAATCTATTTGCTAGCCTTTGCCTGTACTAAGCGGGAATACTGCTTGTGCGTCCAAATCCCTAAACCAAAGTTGTTCCAGATGAGTCCACTATATCTACCTATATGTGGTATTACTCTGCCGTTCCAAGTAAATTTGCAAGTGCCACCTCTAAATATTCAAATGAACATCTGTTTTGTGTGCCCGTACCGCTCATGGAGCCACGGGGGCGGTCAGTATCTTCCATGCTAAGCGGGTTACTCTCAGATGAGTGTTTATTCACTTGTCATTGCACAAGAGAGGTTGATAATCGGGATGCCCAGTCCTATGCTCAAATCGTTATATAATGCAAAAAAAACTCCCCCGAAAAGTTGTTGGTATGGAGGGCACCCGTGAATTCGGCTAGTGACGGGGATATTACCCCACGGTATAACCCGGCAAACATGCTGACCCGGCAAACAGTACTGACCCGGAGAACAGTACTGACCCGGCAGACATGCTGACCCGGCAAACAGTACAGACCTGGTTACAGTTCTAACCCGGCAGCTACAGTGACAGGGTGTAACCCGGCAGCTACAGTGACAGGGTGTAACCCGGCAGCTAAAGTGTCAGGGTGTAAACCCGGCAGCTACAGTACCAAGATGGTAACCCGGCTACAGTGTCAAGATGCTAACCCGGCTACAGTGTCAGGAGGCTAACCCGGATGCTACAGTGCCAGGAGGTGAACAGTGTTATCAGACAGTCACGGAGACGAGTCTCTAAAGATAAGCCCTGGTTGTAACCCGCCCGGTGTAAGCCGCCCGGGACGGGTTACAGGCCCAGGACTCGGAAGCCCATGAAGAGAAGCCCGCGATGGGAAGTCATCAATCCGACTTAGACTCTATATGTAAACCGCCCCTTCAGCCTTTATAAGGAGGGGCGGGTCACCCCAAGAGGAGAGGTTAGACGTCTCATAGACAGGTCTCATAGACAGGTCTCATAGACAGGACAGAAAAGATAGTCAGATTAGAGGGTCTCGAGATTAGAGGTGCTGACTCTACACCCTTGTAACCGAGATCGTCATCGTCATCAATATAAGACACAAAGCAGGACGTAGGCTTTTACCTCCATCGGAGGGGCCGAACCTGGGTAAAAACTCCGCGTCTCTCGTCCCGCTCAACCCCTCTCAAGCTACCAGTTACGTGCGATGACCCCACACCTTAAGTCCGTTAACCCGGACATCTGCCGTGACAAATCCACGACAGTTGGCGCCCACCGTGGGGCCAGTGCGATGGTATTGTGTTCTTGAAAGGAATTCTTCAGGGATCGAGAAGCTCGCGATTGTTCAGACGAAGAAGAGTCACCGTGAAAGGATCTACATCAACTCCCAGTTCATCAGACGGGGTTGAAAAAGAAGGAAAAATCCAGTGACGGCAAAAATTGCCTTTCCAAGTTCATTGCTCAAGATGAAAAATTGTGCGGCGAGTCAGATTAGATCAAAGAAAGAAATATCATAGTTGTGATGCTATGGCTGAGTCCGACAACTATTTTACTACAGCCGCCGTACACCACGTTCTGCGAAGGGTATTTTTCTACTAGGAGCAACAGTGCCGCTGAAGAATAATATCGGAAACTTCTCTTACGGGCAGCACAATTGACAATCACCATACCAAATCTGATGGATGCGTTAAGGCCAAGGAGGTTTGTACTGCTGCTGCCGTCTTCATCAAATCCTTGCAAAAACAAAAATATACACGGACGTGGGTTCTCTAAATGCACCACGACCCGGAGACGGTATCCCTGTTAACCCGGAAATTGGTACGGACACGACACCGCATCTGCCGCTCGGGACAAGTCGCCACTGCGGTGCTAGACAAACCGCCGCGGCCTCTGTCGCCCCGCCCGACCATGAGCCGCCCTGGTTTGCTGCGTCTGCGAGCCGCCCCGCCGTCTCTGCCGCCGGTGCTCCAAGCTGCCGCGACTGCGCCTGCCGTGCCGTGAGCCGCCGGGAGTTGGCCCCGCCACCGCGACCGCGCCGGACCGCGTCTCCGCCTTCGCCGGCGCCTCGGAGCGAGCCGGTGCCCGCCTCCCCAAGCCGCCGCCCACCTTCATCGCCGCGGCCAAGTTACCGCCGCCCAACTCTACAGCGAACGGCGCCCGAGCCGCCTCCTCCTTCGGTCTCCGCCAAGCCGGCCGCGACCGCCTCGCCGGGTCATCTCCGCCCCGAACCGCCCCCGTGCCGGGTCATTGCTGCATCTCCACCAGAGCCGGCCACGTTCGAGACGCCTCGAGCTGCCTCCTTCGCCAATCCTCGTCGAAGGCCGGCCCTGACGGCGTCGCCTGAGCCGCCGGCGCCTCGCCTTTTCCTCCTCCATCGCCAGAGCCACCTCCGTCGCCGGTCTGCCCTTCCGCCATGGCTGGCCGCGGCTTCTCCTCGCCTCGCTGGACCCGCCAACGTCGTCGCAGCTCCGCCTCGCCTGGGCCTCCTCGAGCCGCCGTCTCGACGAGCCGCTGTCTGCTCCGCTCCGCCTCTGCCGTGAGTCGCCGCGCGAGCTCATCTCCAGCCTCGCCGCAAACGGCCGCAGCTCACAGGCCTCCACAGCACCGAGCTGCCCCCGCCACCAGAGCCGCCCTGGCCGTCCAGTGGCCTCCGCCTCGCCGTTGCGAGCCGGCGACAGCCGCCGCCGTTGAGCCGCCCCGCGGCCTCGCCTCTTGGCAATCCTGCCGTTTCTGCAGCGGTCAGAGCCGCCTCCGCCACCACGAGTCGCCATCTCCACCCCGCGCGCCGGCTCTGGCTCCGCTGCGCTTCGCCGGCTCTTCCTCTGCTCGTCTCTGCTGCCGTGGCCCCGCCCCCACAAGCCGCGCCGCAAGCCGCCGTCGCACCCGCATGCTGGGCAGCCGCCGTCACGCCCGCGAGCGGAGTCGCTCGTTGAGTCGCCGTCCTCCCCGCGCCTGCCGCGCCGTGAGCCGCCGGGAGCTGGCCCCGCCGCCGCGGCCGCGCCGGACCGCGCCTCCGCCTCACCACCGCCCGAGCAGGCCGCCGTCTCCACCGCGCCTCGCCATGTTTGGCCTCGGCCACGACTGAGCCACTGCCGAGTCGCCGGCGCCTCTCCGCTGCAGCGTGAGCCGCCCCCGTGAGCCCGCAAGCCGGCTTCACCCTGCCTCTGCGCCGGCTGTTCCCGTACTTTCCCCTCTCAGGAAAAGAAAAGAGATAAGATGGGGTCAGATGGGAAAGGGAGGCCGGCTACCCACTGAAAAAAAAAAAAAAAATGACCCGGAAGATGTGTTCTAAGCCGCCCAGCTCTGGCTCGGCCGTGGTCGCGCTTTAAGCCATTGTCTTCGTCGTCACCGCTGCGCTGCTCCAGCCCAGCACTGTATCTCAGCTGCCATGACCAAGTCGCCAGCTCCGCTGTGGCCTCGAGAGAGTGTTTCAAACGGTGTTGAAATTACTGGAGGTTATCCAACAGATGCTATGAGTCATCTATCAGTCAGAGACATCAGGTGATATCCATCTAAGTTTATTTTTTACACATTGTTTTTGTCAAAGAGCAATTACTTTGATCTGTATATATATATGCAGGACAACTCTCCACTACGAATGTGGTTTATACGGCGGCTTACAAACGCCCGCGGCCGAGTCACCCGTCTGCACCGGTTTATAATGATGCGGCCGTCTCTCGCCACCGCGCCGGCTTACAACGCCGCGACCGTCTCTCGCCACCGCGCCGGCTTACAACGCCGCGACCGTCTCTCGCAATCGCGACGTCTTCAAACGCGCGGCTGACTCCTACATCTACATCAACATACTGGTGCGGTGCTCGCCTATACGAGCCGCCCAACGGACGCACGCAAGACGCCGCCCACGGTGATCTACATCAACATATCGGTGCGGTGCTCGCTTGTACGAGCCGCCCAACGGACGCGCGCAAGACGCCGCCCACAGTCTGATCTACATCAACATATCGGTGCAGTGCTCGCTTGTACGAGCCGCCCGACCGGACAGGCGCACTAGTCGCCGCCACTGCAGTTTGGTTAACTTCAACAACCAGCCGGGACGAACCATCGACCGGATCATTGAAACAATTCATACGGGATCATCTATAACCCGCCACGGTTGACCTCAACCTTCACTGGAGATTCTCAAGTCACCTCTTTGAATCGACTCAAGACTCAGGGGCTACAGACATGGCTCGACACACTTGGTCGTTTTCAATGAGAGCCACAGATCATGGCAAGAAAGTTAACCCGATCTCAGGAATACTACATTATTGGCGGAAGGATTAAAAGTTACTCAAGAAGACGAGTCGCCATGATGCACCGTTCAAACTTGGGGGCTTCTGCTATTTTCTTCATACAAGATGGCACGTTAATGGACATCATCGACAAGGCCGTTTGGGGGCTTTCAACCCACCGGGTTAAGCTTCAACCCTCTCGGTCAGGCTCTTCAGCCAATATAAGACGGTTCGTGGACCCAAATGTTGACTCCGTCAACAAAGATCACTAGGGGTGCAGCAAGTTACAAACTTACCCTCTTTTCGATCTACGATTCCGGGTTATACCTGCCTGTAAGTAGATGCGCTTTGTCAGGGGTGCAGCGAGTTCTAAAACTCACCCTCTACAAAGGCCTCTTACAGCGGCGAGGCAAACCCTTACATCCGCAAATCCGAGTTATACCTGCCTGTAAGTTGATGCCGCTTTGTCAGGGGTGCAGCGAGTTCTAAAACTTACCCCCTGCAAGGGCCTCTTACAGCGGCGAGGTAAACTCTCCCACCTGCTGTGTCTCTCTCTGGTTCGTTGCGCTCTTATCAGTTAATCTCGCCTAGAGACCCTGAGCCGTTCAAAGGAATTGACGGTCAATCTCGTTAGAGACCCTGCACTGGTATGAGTTCAAGCATCGAGTCCACCCAGAAGAACCATCATATGAATTTTTTGGAAGGCAAAGCAAGAAACATCATCCATTGCATTGCATCATACATTACATCATGTATTTCATCATATTTGCATATCATGCCGGTTTGCCAAACCGGGTCAGAGCAAGATTGTGAAAGAGGAAGCAAGGCTATACGAGATTTTAACATCTCCGGGTTGTGCTTTTTTCAAGCCGCCCTTACAACAATGCAGAATATACTCTGTTTTGTTTATTTTTGCAGGTCTTGTCTTATAAGATAAGCCGCCAGAACAAATAGATCTTTAATAGCCAACACGGCTGGATCTTCATCATGGATTTCTCACATACTCGTCGGGTTGCACCGCAACTACGAGCAGGGATTTCATATCAAAGACAAAGGAATTATTCCAGGATATTCACTCCGGGTTATATTACAACCACGGCCAAGGATTCATCCAACAAATTATGATGAGTCATATTATTATCACAATAGTCCCAAGTCGCCGCAGGCATACGACCCGACACTTGGGGGCTACATTATTCAAGTCAAGTTTATATCAAGTATGCAAAGTCCCATGTCGCTGCAAGCATGCACCACGGCACTTGGGGGCTAATGCAAGCTGGTTTTCAAAGCATTACATTGTCAACAAGACCCTATTATCTCAAGGAGATGAGCAAGCCTTTCAATATTTTTCTAAGTCCCAGCCCAGTACTTCTTACTGACCTGGCACTTGGGGGCTACACCGCTCAGATCAAATTTTCTAAAGTCCCAAGTCGCCGCAGGCGTGCGACCCGGCACTTGGGGGCTATAGTATTCAGTTGTTCAAAGCAGATTATAAGGTATAAATTGAAGACCCGGCGCATCACATAATGATGAGCCGGCCCTTGGGGGCTACACCAGCTGAAGTTTTATAAAGTATAAGACAGTTATAAGTCCCAGGCTGCTGCAGGCAAGACAACCTGGTACTTGGGGGCTACAGTATTCAGTTGTTCAAAGCAGATTATAAGGTATAAATTGAAGACCCGGCGCATCACATAATGATGAGCCGGCCCTTGGGGGCTACACCAGCTGAAGTTTTATAAAGTATAAGACAGTTATAAGTCCCAGGCTGCTGCAGGCAAGACAACCTGGTACTTGGGGGCTACACAATCAAAGATATTATTGCAAAGCGCCAAGTCATCATGGATCAACTTGGAGCTTGGGGGCTACAGGTAATATGAATATATCAAAAAATTGGAGAAGTTTTCAAGATGTCAATTTCAGCGGGAGTTCAGTTATTTTGACCCGGCGTCACCAATAATCATGACCCGGCACCATCAATGATTATAACCCGGCGGAGGAGACCCGCCAAGAGCATTGAAGGCTGATTCAACGGCATATGGGTATTGTATTCCCAATATTTTATTTCAAAGGGCATATACCTGCAAGACGATGGAGCTTACCATGAATAAATTCAAGCTAACCTGGGGGCTAATGACGGGGATATTACCCCACGGTATAACCCGGCAAACATGCTGACCCGGCAAACAGTACTGACCCGGAGAACAGTACTGACCCGGCAGACATGCTGACCCGGCAAATAGTACAGACCTGGTTACAGTTCTAACCCGGCAGCTACAGTGACAGGGTGTAACCCGGCAGCTACAGTGACAGGATGTAACCCGGCAGCTACAGTGTCAGGGTGTAAACCCAGCAGCTACAGTACCAAGATGGTAACCCGGCTACAGTGTCAAGATGCTAACCCGGCTACAGTGTCAGGAGGCTAACCCGGATGCTACAGTGCCAGGAGGTGAACAGTGTTATCAGACAGTCACGGAGACGAGTCTCTAAAGATAAGCCCTGGTTGTAACCCGCCCGGTGTAAGCCGCCCGGGACGGGTTACAGGCCCAGGACTCGGAAGCCCATGAAGAGAAGCCCGCGATGGGAAGTCATCAATCCGACTTAGACTCTATATGTAAACCGCCCCTTCAGCCTTTATAAGGAGGGGCGGGTCACCCCAAGAGGAGAGGTTAGACGTCTCATAGACAGGTCTCATAGACAGGTCTCATAGACAGGACAGAAAAGATAGTCAGATTAGAGGGTCTCGAGATTAGAGGTGCTGACTCTACACCCTTGTAACCGAGATCGTCATCGTCATCAATATAAGACACAAAGCAGGACGTAGGCTTTTACCTCCATCGGAGGGGCCGAACCTGGGTAAAAACTCCGCGTCTCTCGTCCCGCTCAACCCCTCTCAAGCTACCAGTTACGTGCGATGACCCCACACCTTAAGTCCGTTAACCCGGACATCTGCCGTGACAAATCCACGACAGCTAGCCATGGCTTATGTTGGTATGGTGGAGGGGGAGTAAACTTTACCTTTCCGCTTGGGAACCGCCTATAATTTGTTTAGCATGGAAGATATTGAAAACTCTCGGTCGTGACGTTGATAGGAAAAGCATACCTCCCAAAATTATTTTCATCTCCAATTTAAGCTTCGAGCTCTAGCACCGCTGCAAATCCATGCTCCCCTCTGTGAAGGGCCTATCCATTTACTTTTATGTTATTTTACTTTTATTGTTGAGTCATGACCTTCTCATTTAAGCACCAGTTGGAGAGCACTATTGTCATTTTTATGCATTGAGTATAGTTAATGTTGGGTGTGACCATGATTGGATATCCTCTACCCTGAATTACAATGTTTAGTCATTGCTTGAATCTCAGAGGTGCTCTGCATTTATGTTTTGCAGTCTCAGAAAGGGCTAGTGAGATACCATGTTATCATATTATATCATGATTGTTTTGACAAAGTGTTGGCATCCGAGATATCTTATTATTGCTCGCTAGTTGGTTATGTTATTGCCATGAGTAAATGTGAGAGATAAGTGTTATTATCAATATGGTTAGTTCATAATCTTTGCTGAAAACTTGGATGCTAGTTAAGTATATGTACAGACAACAAGAACAAAAGATTTTGTAAAAGTTTTTCTTTATCACTTTCAGTTTGTCAACTGAATTGCTTGAGGACAAGCAATGAGTTAAGCTTGGGGGAGTTGATACGTCCCAAACGTATCTACTTTTCCAAACACTTTTGCTCTAGTTTGGACTCTAATTCGCATGATTTGAATGGAACTAACCCGGACTGACGCTGTTTTCAGCAGAATTGCCATGGTGTTGTTTTTTGTGAAGAAATAAAAGTTCTCGGATGGACCTAAAAATTTACGGAGAATTATTTCAGAATATATAAAAAATACTGGCGCAAAGATCTACCAGAGGGGGGCCCCACCAAGCGCCACAAGCCTGGGGGGCGCGCCCACCCCCCAGGTCATGCCTGGCAGGCTTGTGGGCCCCTGGCAACTCCGTTTGACCTAACTCCAACGCTATAAGTACCTATTCGTGGAGAAAAAAATCAGAGAGAAAGAATCATCATGTTTTACGATACGGAGCCACCGCCACCTCATGTTCTTCATCGGGAGGGCTGATCTGGAGTCCGTTCGGGGCTCCGGAGAGGGAGATTCGACGCCGTCGTCATCATCAACCATCCTCCATCACCAATTTCATGATGCTCACCACCGTGCGTGAGTAATTTGTTCATAGGCTTGCTGGACGGTGATGGGTTGATGAGATTTACCATGTAATCGAGTCAATTTGTTAGGGTTTTGATCCCTAATATCCACTATGTTGTGAGATTGATGTTGCTATGACTTTGCTATGCTTAATGCTTGTCACTAGGGCCCGAGTGCCATGATTTCAGATCTGAACCCATTATGTTTTCATGAATATATTTGAGTTCTTGATCCTATCTTGCAAGTTATATGCACCTGTTACGTGTCATGATCCGCATACCCCAAGGTGACAATAATTGAGATTCTTTCCGGTGATTGCCGTAGTTTGAGGAGTTCATGTATTCACTATGTGTTAATGCTTTGTTCCGGTTCTCTATTAAAAGGAGGCCTTAATATCCCTTAGTTTCCTTAAGGACCCCGCTGCCACGGGAGGGTAGGACAAAAGATGTCATGCAAGTTCTTACTATAAGCACGTATGACTATATACGGAATACATGCCAACATTACATTAATGAATTGGAGCTATTGTGTATCACCCTAGGTTGTGAATGTTACATGATGAATGTCATCCAACATAATTATCCATCACTGATCCAATGCCTACACTTTTCGCATATTGATCTTTGCTAAGTTACTTTTGCTGCTGCTGCTGTTACAATCACTACAAAACTGCTACTATTACTGCCTTGGTTACTATTGTTACTGTTACTACTGGTCTTGAAACTATCATACTACTGTGCTACTGAACACTTTGCTATAGATATTTAGTTTTCCAGGTGTGGTTGAATTGACAACTCAACTGCTCATACTCGCAAATATTCTTTGGCTCCCCTTGTGTCGAATCAATAAATCTGTGTGAAATACTACCCGCGAAAACTGTTACGATCCCCTATACTCGTGGGTTATCGGTCTTGATATCCGGAGTGGATCTTCTCACATGGGTCTCATGGAGGTCTTGATCTCCATGGGAGAGGTATGGATGAGCAAAGCTCTAATCTCAAGAGCCAAACACTTTGCTAACCCTAAAACATAGAGGAGGAGGAGTATTTATAGTCTAGTGGACAAATAGGTTACATGGGCCTTGGTCAAAACACACACTCTGCGGGGTGCCCGGATGATCCGGGTGTTGGTCCGGAAGATCCGGCCTTCAGGAGCCCGGATGATCCGGACGGTCGCCCGGACGTACGGGCAGGTCAGCGGCTGATGCGGGAGGGCCGGACATCCGGGCCGAGGTCCGGACATCCGGGCCAGGGTCCGGATGATCCGGCTTCATTTTGCCAATTCTGTTGCAATCTGTGTACACATCGGGGCGCCGGTCCGGATCGTCCGGCTGGGTCCGGATCATCCGGGCAGGTGCTGAACTGCTCGAATCCTTCCCCGTCTCCGCGTTCCTCTTTCTCCTTCGCTTGGCCTTGCTCCGTAGCTTCTCCATGATGAGCTCCTTGCTACCTGAGTATGCATAGGGTGTCCGTTTCAGGTAGCATCCATGTCTCATGTTCTTCAAAGGGAAATTGCGAGAGGAGAGATGTCACCTCATTCTCGATGACTCTTGCGCGTGCTCGTGTCATAGGTCCTTGTGGTACTTGATGTGACGAAGGTGAGTCCATGGGGATGACCTGGGGACGCTCTGCATCAGGAAGGCATTGTGGAGTATTAATTAGATGATGGGTTGCTAGAGTGACAGAAGCTTAAACCCTAGTTTATGCGCTATTCCGTAAGGGGCTGATTTGGATCCATATGTTTCATGTTATGGTTAGATTTATCTTAATTCTTCTTTTGTAGTTGCGGATGCTTGCGAGAGGGGGTAATCACAAGTGGGAGGCTTGTTCAAGTAAGAACAGCACCCAAGCACCGGTCCACCCACATATCAAATTATCAAAGTAGCAAACGCGAATCAAACAAACATGATGAAAATGACTAGATGAAATTCCCATGTGTCCTCGAGAACATTTTGCTTATTATACGAGATCATTCCGGCTTGTCCTTTGCTACAAAAAGGATTGGGCCACGTTGCTGCACTTTATTATACTTGTTACTTGTTACTTGTTACGAATTATCTTGCTATCAAACTACTCGTTACCGCTACTTTCAGTGCTTGCAGAAAACACCTTGCTGAAAACCGCTGTAACACCCCAAAAATTTAACCTTAATTTTATTAAGTAAAATTTGGCAAGAAATAAAATTTTGAATTATATTAGGTCCTTAATTAATTTTAGAATATTTTCTGTTTTCTTTTTTCCAAAATCCTTCCCTCCATATAGAAATTTTTGTAAAATACTATGGGCTTTGGTAGTTTTCTTAAATCATTTCATTTATATTTTAAATAACAGTAGGAAATATTTTCATAATAAAATTTGCCCTAAATAATTATTTCAGTGGCATTTTCAGACTTTGAAATGCTTCTGTTGCACTAGGACTATTTCAAATAATTCTCTTAAAATTGCACAAAAATTATGAGGGGTCATGAGATGCCTATAGATCACTTTTATGCAAAAACCCAACTTGGTCTTTTGAAAATTTTGAACAAAACTTCCTCCTTTCAATTTTGTCCCATTCTTGGGTTACAACTACAACCCCAACTTTCCTTGCTCCAACAATTCTGAAATTATTCCACCTTATAGTCCTTCCAACCAAACCCTTAAGTCCAGGAGATCAACCCCATTTGCATCTAGCAAACCCACCAAATAAATCCTCCAAGTTTGGGTCCAGAACTGGACTTCACTAAAACTTGCACTAGTAAGTTTCCCTTCTTGTCAAACTAACCCCACCACCATCTTTATCATCTAAAGAGACCTCCAAATGCCAATTTTCAAGTCTAACAAAAACTCCTAGATAGCCCTGGCATTCTATCAAACAACTTGTGGGCAAGGCAGAATCAATGCATCTTTCTAACATGCATTGCACACTAGCTCCTCTGGCCAAACCAACGTGTCCAGTAGATCACACATACCCTAGTCAATGACTCTATTAAGATTCACTTGCATTAGAGCCCTCTAGAGCAACATGGCAATTTGTCGAGCACTTGGCGTGCGTGTCCAGAGCGCGGCCAGCACGCGTGTTTTGCAGCCACTGGCATCGAGCTGCTACCGCGCTCCTGCTGCTACCCTCGCTCGCCCTAACCCTCCCCTGGATCATCTGATCCTCCCCAACGCCTGCCGACACTCCCCCTTGGCCGCTAGCGCCGCCCATCACCGACCACCACCGCCGTTCGTCGCTGTCATCTCGGGCGCGTTTCTGCCTGAGGCATAAGCAAGCCAACCACCCGCCCCTATCCATCTACAACCACCCGGGGTTATCCGCGGCTCACTAATGACCTCACCGACCACCACCTACTTCAGCTACCTCCTCCTACTGCCATCAATGGCTGTCGTCATCATGTCTTCTTCGGGAAGCCACGGAACCGCCTTAACCCGCTTATAAATGGACACCCGAGCTCGCCCCGCTCCTCGTCAACTCTCCACACTCCCCTGGAAGCCACCCCAAGCAGCAGAGCGATCGGAGGTGGCCGTCTTCCTCACCTCCGACAACCACGGCCACCGCCACGTTCTGGTCGATTCCCATGCAACCCGAGCCTTTCCCTCTACATTTTCTCCACTAAACGCTTCACCCAGCTGCCGTGCACCCGTTCCATGCCTGAATTTCACTGAAGAAACTTCATAGACGAAACCCCTCTTTCGCCCGACGCCGCCGTCCATCGGGGAAGCTCGTCGACGGCGATGCAGTGGCCTCAGATGGCGAAGACACAACTTACCAGGACCGCCTCGGTGTGAGGAACGCGCCCGTGGTCTCGGATTTCTGAACGGCGCCGCCGTTCGCCGGAGTGCGTCGCCGGAGTACCCGCCGCTGTTCGGCCGCGGGAGAAGAGTCCGACGAGGACTGGTCAAACCTGACCAGTGGGCCAGGTGGGCCCACTGTCAGTGACCCAGACTCGTACCGGCTCATCTTAAGTGGAGACGGGTTCCTCGAGGCCGTTTTCGCACGGGGAAAACATATTCCCCGGAATACGCCTTCGACGTCGGCAGCCTCCTGCGTGGCCGAGCGACTGGGCCCGGCCCAGTAGCGCCATGCTGCTAAACCGCGCCCAGGGTGCGTTTCTGCTCAGCCCATCAGGATGATGCTTTTCATCCTTTTCTTTTCCAGTAGGTTTCAAATAATTCTACAGAATTCATTTCTACACCAAATTTGATGATTCAAATTTCTACATACTCCTAAATTCATGCTATCTTAATCCAGCTAGGGTGAACATTTTTTCCTAAGCCTTGTCTCTGTTGAATTTATTAAATAGTCCATTTCTTTAATTATTGCAGCTTAGAAATTCCATAGGAAAATTATATGAACTCCAAATCACTTGATTATTTTTCTAAAATTCCTCTTTTTTCATCTAGTTTATTTTAGTATTTATTTCAAAAATTTCCAAACAACTTTTTTGTACTGTTTTGAGTTTATGTGATATTTGCAATGTTTGAAAAATAGGAAAATGGAGGGAAGAGAGAATTTTCAAAAGTTTTGGAGTGCACCCAATCTTTCTGCATGCTCAAGGCAAGCATCTTGAATACTTGATAGGGTGAATGCATGGTTAATTGTTGCAAGAATAATTGAATCATGAATATGTTGAATTCAAATAAAGTTTGCATATTGCTATTTTTGCATGTATGATCCTTTGATATTATTTTACCTTTGTTTAAACATGAAGTATGAGTGAGTATAGTTATTTTCACCTGTCACATATGCCTATGTTGGTCCGGGCTAATCTGCAGGAAAGAATCAGTCACGAGAAAAGTGAGCATGAGATTGAAATCTCGTTGTGACGAGAATGATCAGTGAGGGCATGTTGGGACATGCCAAATGGTGACCCTGTTGGGTACTACCAAAGATATTTATTGTGCTAACCACTGCAGGAAAACTTAAACCTCCTGAGTCGACCGTAGATCGAGTCTTGTCATCGGTAACCCCCATACTTGTTTCGTGTTGCCACTGGTCCCTGCCACAGGTAGGGTACGGTTTAGTAAGTTGTTAACCCCTTTCATTGCACACACCGTATAGAGAGGTCATGGTGAAATATACCAGAGGCCTCTTGTAGGCATGTCACCTGGTCAGGGGGCATGGGTGTATCCGGCTGGGCCGAGAGGGGGCACCCCTTGTAATCCGCACATTAGAAATAGTGATCCCATGCTATTCGAGACGATGGTCTCCCCATCTTAGAGTTTTTCTTGAATGATGCTTTGGGTGATTCCTAGCATCCGGAAAGTTAATCTGGTGTGTGTTGGTCAGGTGTGTTTTCAACCCAAAGGCCGTAGGTGGAATTAGTCAGCGTCTCGGTGTTGGCTAAAGAAATCCTTTACTTGTGGGTAAAGAGTACGGTTGGGTAACGTCGCATGGGAAACAAAAAATTTCTTACGCACACGCAAGAGCTATCCATGGTGATGAGCATCTACGAGAGGGAGAGTGAATCTACATACCCTTGTAGATCGCTAAGCGGAAGCGTTAAGAAACGCGGTTGATGTAGTCGAACGTCTTCGCGATCCAAATCGCAAGTCGTCCCTCGATCCAAACACGATCTAGCGCCGAACGGACGGCACCTCCGCGTTCAACACACGTACGGCTTGATGACGCCTTCACCTCCTCGATCCAGCGAGCGATGGTGAAGTAGTGGATGAGTTCCGGCAGCACGACGGCGTGGTGATGGTGGTGAGGAACAATCTCTGCAGGGCTTCGCCAAGCACTACGGAGATTGTGACGGGAGGAACTAGAGGGTTAGGGTTGCCGGCACACGGCTTGGGAAATCTTGATGTATCCCGTGTGCTAGCCCTGCCCCTCTATTTATATGTTGAGCCCTGGGGTCTAAACTTGGAGAGAAAGCCTCCACAAGGTCGGTTTTGCCCGCACAAGGTCGGTTTGGCCCGCACGGAAAGAGTCCCACTCGGATTCCATCAGTACCGCGTACAAGCGGTAGTACCGCTCATGAGCAGTAGTACCGCTTGAGCGGTAGTACCGCTTCACACAAGCGGTAGTACCGCTTACGCGGTAGTACTGACTTACCAGCGGTAGTACCGCTTAAGGCAGCAGCAAAACTTCCTTTTGCACTTTCCAATACCTCGTGGGCTTTACCCCTTTGGTCCATATAAAGTGTTGCTGCACCCGAACACTTCGGTAAACATCCGGAACCCCTTCCGGTGAATTCCGGAACCCTTCCGGAGATCAAAACACTATTATCACATATATCAATCTTTACCTCCAAACTCTTCTGGAGATCCTCGTCATGTCCGGGATTTTATCCGGGACTCCGAACAACCTTCGGTCACCAACACAATAACTCAACTATACTAATCGTCACCAAACGTTTAGTGTGTAGACCCTGCGGGTTCGAGAACTATGTAGACATGACCGAGACACCTCTACGGTCAATAACCAATAGCGGGACCTGGATACCCATATTGGTTCCTACATATTCTATGAAGATCTATATCGGTCGAACCTCTATGCCAAGGATTCAGTTAATCCCGTATGTTGTTCCCTTTGTTCTTCGGTATGTTACTTGCCCGAGATTCGATCGTCGGTATCTCTATACCTAGTTCAATCTCGTTATCGGCAAGTCTCTTTACTCGGTCCGTAATACAAGATCTCGTGGCTAACACTTTAGTCACATTGCTTGCAAGGCTCATTGTGATGTTGTATTACCGAGTGGGCCCTGAGATACCTCTCCGTCACACGGAGTAACAAATCCCAGTCTTGATCCATGCCAACCCAACAGACACCCTCGGAGATACCTGTAGAGCATCTTTATAGTCACCCAGTAACGTTGCGACGTTTGATACACACAAGGTATTCCTCCGGTGTCAGTGAGTTGCATGATCTCATGGTCATAGGAACAGATACTTGACATGCAGAAAACAAGAGCAATAAACTGACATGATCATAGGCTACGTTTATAGTTTGGGTCTTGTCCATCACATCATTCTCCTAATGATGTGATCCCGTTATCAAATGACATCTCATGTCCATGGCTAGGAAACATTCACCATCTTTTGATCAACGAGCTAGTTAACTAGAGGCTTACTAGGGACACAGTGTTGTCTATGTACCCACACATGTATTTGAGTTTCCAATCAATACAATTATAGCATGGATAATAAACGATTATCATGAACAAGGAAATATAATAATAACCAATTTATTATTGCCTCTAGGGCATATTTCCAACAGTCTCCCACTTGCACTAGAGTCAATAATCTAGTTCACATCACTATGTGATTTACATTGTAATGAATCGAACACCCATGCAGATCCGTGTGTACTTTGCAAATATTTATGTCGTCCTCCTTGATGTAATCGTGGATGGAATTGAAACGTCGCTTTATGTGTCTGGTCCTCTTGTGAAATCTTGGTTCCTTGGCTAGAGCAATGGCACCAGTATTATCACAAAACAGAGTCATTGGGTTAAGCGCACTAGGCACTACTCCAAGATCTGTCATGAACTCCTTCATCCAGACACCTTCCTTCTTTGCCTCCGAGGTAGCGATGTACTCCGCTTCGCATGTAGAATCAGCTACCACGCTTTGCTTGGAACTGCACCAGCTAACCGCACCCCCATTAAGAATAAATACGTATCCGGTTTGCGACTTAGAGTCATCCGGATCAGTGTCAAAGCTTGCATCGACGTAACCCTTTACGACGAGCTCTTGATCACCTCCATAAACGAGAAACATGTCCTTAGTCCTTTTCAGGTACTTCAGGATATTCTTGACCGCCGTCCAGTGTTCCATTCCTGGATCACTTTGAAACCTTCCGACCATACTTATGGCAAGGCTGACAACGGGTCTCGTGCACAGCATTGCATACATGATAGAGCCTATGGCTGAAGCATAGGGGATGACACTCATCTTTTCTCTATCTTCTGCAGTCACTGGGCATTGAGTCTTACTCAACTTCACACCTTGCAAAACAGGCAAGAACCCCTTCTTGGACTGATCCATTTTGAACTTCTTCAAAATCTTATCAAGGTATGTGCTTTGTGAAAGTCCTATTAAACGTCTTGATCTATCTCTATAGATCTTGATGCCTAATATGAAAGCAGCTTCTCCTAGGTCCTTCAATGAAAAACTCTTGTTCAAATATTCCTTCACGCTTTCCAACATTTCTATATTGTTTCCAATCAGTAATATGTCATCCACATATAATATTAGAAACGCTATAGAGCTCTCACTCACTTTCTTGTAAATACAAGCTTCTCCGTAAACTTGTATAAACTCGAATGCTTTGATCACCTCATCAAAGCGAAGATTCCAACTCAGAGATGCTTGCACCAGTCCATAAATGGATCGCTGGAGTTTGCAAACTTTGTCAGCATTCTCGGAATCCGGGCCCATCATCGCTTCTCCATAGATCATAGGTTCGGCGTTGTCCAACAACATGACCTCTAAGACAGGGTTGCCGTTCCACTCAGGAGCAGTACGCATCCTTGTCGACCTACGATGTTCGATAGTAACTTGATCCAAAGCTTCATGATCATCATCATTAACTTCCTCTTCAACTGATGTAGGCTCTACAGAAACATCTTTCTGCGCTGCGCTACTCTCAGGTTGAAGTAAAGGTTCAACAACCTCATCAAGTACTATCTTCCTCCCACTCAATATTTCGAAAGAAACTCTTTCTCGAGAAAGGACCCGTTTTAGCAACAAACACTTTGTGCTTGGATCTGATAGAAGGTTTACCCAACTGTTACGTTAGGGTATTCTATGAAGATGCATTTGTCCGCTTTGGGTTCGAGCTCATTAGGTGAAAACCCTTTTTCACATAAGTGTCGCAGCCCCAAACATTAAGAAATGACAGCTTAGGTTTCTGCCAAACCAAAATTCATACGGTGTCATCTCAACGGACTTATGGTGCCCCTTTTAAAGTGAATGTGGTTGTCTCTAATGCATAGCCCTAAAACGATAGTGGTAAATCGATAAGAGACATCATAGTTCGCACCATATCCAATAGAGCATGACTACAATGTTCAGACACACCATTACACTATGGTGTTCCAGGTGGCGTGAGTTGTGAAATAACTTCCACATTGTCTTAAGTTGTATACCAAACTCGTAACTCAGATATTCACCTCCACGATCATATCTTAGATATTTTATCTTCTTGTCACGATGATCTCAAACTTCACTCTGAATTTGCTTGAACTTTTCAAACGATTCAGACTTGTGTTTCATTAAGTAAATATACCCTATATCTACTCAAATCATCAGTGAAGGTAAGAAAATAACGATATCCACCGCCCGCTACAACATTCATTGGACCGAACACATCAACATGTATCATTTCCAATAAGTCAATTGCCCGCTCCATCATACCGGAAAACGGGATCTTAGTCATCTTGCCCATGAGGCATGGTCCGCATGTCTCAACCGATTCGAAATCGAATGAGTCCAAAGATCCATCAACATGGAGTTTCTTCATGCGTTTTACACCAATATGACATTTAGCGGCAGTGCCACAAGTATGTGGTACTATCTTTATTAACTTTGTATCTTTTGGCATCAATATTATGAACATGTGTATCACTACGATCAAGATTCAATAAACCACTCTTATTGGGTGCATGACCATTGAAGGTATTATTCATGTAAACAGAATAACCATTATTCTCTAACTTAAATGAATAACCGTTTTGCAATAAACATGATCTAATCACCTTCATGCTTAACGCAAACACCAAAGAACATTTATTTAGGTTCATCACTAATCCCAAAGGTAGAGAGAGAGCGCGATGGTGATCACATCAACCTTGGAAACACTTCCAACACTCATCGTCACCTCGCCCTTAGCTAGCCTCCGTTTCTTCCGTAGCTTTTATTTTGAGTTACTAACATTTAGCAACCAAACCGGTATCTAATACCCAGGTGCTACTAGGAGTACTAGTAAGGTACACATCAATAACACGTATATCAAATATACTTCTGTCGATGTTGCCAACCTACTTATCTACCAAGTATCTAGGTTTGTTCCACTTCAGCGACCGTTCTCCTCATAATAGAAGCACTTAGTCTCGGGTTTGGGTTCAACCTTGGGTTTCTTCACTAGAGCAGCAACTGACTTGCCATCCATGAAGTTTTCCTCCTTACCCTTGCCCTTCTCGAAACTAGTGGTTTCACTGACCATCAACATTTGATACTCCTTTTTGATTTCTACCTTCGCAGTGTCAAACATTGCGAACAGCTCAGGGATCATTATTTCCATCTCTGGCCTTTTATAGTTCATCACGAAGCTCTAGTAGCTTAGTGACAGTGACTTGGAGAACTATATCAATCACTATCTTATCTGGAAGATCAAATCCCACTCGATTCACGCGATTGTAGTACCCAGACAATCTGAGCACATGCTCAACGATTGAGCTATTCTCCATCATCTTGCAGGCAAAGAATCTTGTTGGAGGTCTCATACCTCTCAACACGGGCACGAGTCTGAGATCCCAATTTCAGCTCTTAGAACATCTCATATGTTCCGTGATGTTCAAAACGTTTTGGAGCCTCAATTCTAAGCCGTAATGCATGACGCACTGAACTATTAAGTAGTCATCGGAACGTGTCTGTCAGATGTTCACAACATCTACAGACGACGCTAGAGGGGGTGGCACACCTAGCGGTGCATTAAGGACATAAGCCTTCTGTGCAGCATTGAGGACAATCCTCAGATCACGGACCCAGTCCGCATTATTGCTACCATCATCTTTCAAATCTATTTCTCTAGGAACATATAAAAATTCAAGGGAGCTACAGCGCGATCTAGTAATCTACAACATAATTTGCAAAGACACTTTGACTATGTTCATGATAATGAGTTTAGTTAATCATATTACTTAAAACTCCCACTCAAATTGACATCCCTCCGGTCATTCGAGTGTCACATGATCCAAATCCACCAACTCAAGTCCGATCATCACGTGAGTTGAGGTGGTTTCAATGGTGAACATCTTCATGTTGATCATATCTACTATATGACTCATGTTCGACCTTTCGGTCTCTTTTGTTCCGAGGCCATGTCTGTACATGCTAGGCTCGTCAAGTTTAACCCGAGTGTTCCGCATGTGCAACACTGGCTTGCACCCGTTGTATGTGAACGTAGAGTCTATCACACCCGATCATCACGTGGTGTCTCGAAACGACGAACTTTCGCAACGGTGCACACTCGGGGAGAACACAATTTTATCTTGAAATTTAAGTGAGGGATCACCTTATAATGCTACCGTCGTCCTAAGCAAAATAAGATGCATAAAAGGATTAACATCACATGCAAATCATAAGTGACATGATATGGCCATGAACTTGTGCTTTTGATCTCCATCTCCAAAGCACCGGCATGATCTCCATCGTCACCGGCATGATACCATGATCTCCATCATCTTGATCTCCATCAACGTGTCGCCATGAGGTTGTCGCGCCGACTGTTGCTTCCACGACTATTGCTAACTCATAGCGATAAAGTAAAGCAAAACGGCGAAAATAATTAAAGACAACTATATGGCTCCTGCCAGTTGCCGTACTCATCGACATGCAAGTCGTGATATTCTATACAACACATGATCATCTCATACATCACATATATCTCATCATGTAATTGGCCATATCACATCACAACATACCCTGCAAAAACAAGTTAGACGTCCTCTAATTGTTGTTGCAAGTTTTACGTGGCTGCTACGGGTATCTAGCAAGAACAATTCTTACCTACGCAAAAACCACAACGGTGATACAAAAAATGCTTTTCAACCTTCTCAAGGACCGCCTTTGTCAAATCCGATCCGACTAAAGTAGGAGAGACAGACACCCGCCAGCCATCTTTATGCAATGAAGTTACATGTCAGTTGATGGAACCGGTCTCTCGTAAGCGTACGAGTAATGTTGGTCCGAGCCGCTTCATCCCACAATACCGCCGAAACAAGAAAAGACAAAGGGAGGAAGCAATCTGAATATCAACGCCCACAAACTCCTTTGTGTTCTACTCGAGATCTCATCTACACATAGACCTAGCTTTGATACCACTGTTGGGTAACGTCGCATGGGAAACAAAAAATTTCTTACGCACACGCAAGATCTATCCATGGTGATGAGCATCTACGAGAGGGAGAGTGAATCTACATACCCTTGTAGATCGCTAAGCGGAAGCGTTAAGAAACGCGGTTGATGTAGTCGAACGTCTTCGCGATCCAAATCGCAAGTCGTCCCTCGATCCAAACACGATCTAGCGCCGAACGGACGACACCTCCGCGTTCAACACACGTACGGCTTGATGACGCCTTCACCTCCTCGATCCAGCGAGCGATGGTGAAGTAGTGGATGAGTTCCGGCAGCACGACGGCGTGGTGATGGTGGTGAGGAACAATCTCTGCAGGGCTTCGCCAAGCACTACGGAGATTGTGACGGGAGGAACTAGAGGGTTAGGGTTGCCAGCACACGGCTTGGGAAATCTTGATGTATCCTGTGTGCTAGCCCTGCCCCTCTATTTATATGTTGAGCCCTGGGGTCTAAACTTGGAGAGAAAGCCTCCACAAGGTCGGTTTTGCCCGCACAAGGTCGGTTTGGCCCGCACGGAAAGAGTCCCACTCGGATTCCAGCAGTACCGCGTACAAGCGGTAGTACCGCTTCACACAAGCGGTAGTACCGCTTACGCGGTAGTACTGCCTTACCAACGGTAGTACCGCTTAAGGCAGCAGCAAAACTTCCTGTTGCACTTTCCAATACCTCGTGGGCTTTACCCCTTTGGTCCATATAAAGTGTTGCTGCACCCGAACACTTCGGTAAACATCCGGAACCCCTTCCGGTGAATTCCGGAACCCTTCCGGAGATCAAAACACTATTATCACATATATCAATCTTTACCTCCGGACTCTTCTGGAGATCCTCGTCATGTCCGGGATTTTATCCGGGACTCCGAACAACCTTCGGTCACCAACACAATAACTCAACTATACTAATCGTCAACAAACGTTAAGTGTGTAGACCCTGCGGGTTCGAGAACTATGTAGACATGACCAAGACACCTCTACGGTCAATAACCAATAGCGGGACCTGGATGCCCATATTGGTTCCTACATATTCTACGAAGATCTATATCGGTCGAACCTCTATGTCAAGGATTCAGTTAATCCCGTATGCTGTTCCCTTTGTTCTTCGGTATGTTACTTGCCCGAGATTCGATCGTCGGTATCTCTATACCTAGTTCAATATCGTTATCGGCAAGTCTCTTTACTCGGTCCGTAATACAAGATCTCGTGGCTAACACTTTAGTCACATTGCTTGCAAGGCTCATTGTGATGTTGTATTACCGAGTGGGCCCTGAGATACCTCTCCGTCACACGGAGTAACAAATCCCAGTCTTGATCCATGCCAACCCAACAGACACCCTCGGAGATACCTGTAGAGCATCTTTATAGTCACCCAGTAACGTTGCGATGTTTGATACACACAAGGTATTCCTTCGGTGTCAGTGAGTTGCATGATCTCATGGTCATAGGAACAGATACTTGACATGCAGAAAACAATAGCAATAAACTGACACGATCATAGGCTACGTTTATAGTTTGGGTCTTGTCCATCACATCATTCTCCTAATGATGTGATCCCGTTATCAAATGACATCTCATGTCCATGGCTAGGAAACCTTCACCATCTTTTGATCAACGAGCTAGTTAACTAGAGGCTTACTAGGGACACAGTGTTGTCTATGTACCCACACATGTATTTGAGTTTCCAATCAATACAATTATAGCATGGATAATAAACGATTATCATGAACAAGGAAATATAATAATAACCAATTTATTATTGCCTCTAGGGCATATTTCCAACAAGTACACCCTCTGCAGAGTTAAACCTATTCGAACAGCTGTGTCCGCGGTAAAGGACTACAGTCTGGGTTGGTCAAGTGCCGGCCTTAGTGTCGGTCTTCGGAGGAAATAATTAAAATTGAGCATGATCCATTTTTGCAGGATGATTATTGTCACTACTGATGCCAGCATGAATATTATTGTTAACATGAATATTATTGTGGACTAACCTTTATCTTCTATGTGCAATTCTGAGTATCACTTGGGATGGCTTGACCACCTGGATACTCATTTCTTTTTTTTCTGAGTATCACTTGGGAAGGCTAGTCCACCTGGATACTCAATTTTCTTTTCTTTTCTGAGTATCACTTGGGATGGCTAGTCCACCTGGATACTCAATTTTCTTTTCTTTTCTGAGTATCACTTGGTGGCTAGTCCACCTGGAAACTCAATTTTATTTTATTTTCTGAGCATCACTTGGGATGGCTAGTCCACCTGGATACTCAATTTTATTTTCATTTCTGAGTATCACTTGGGATGGCTAGTCCACCTGGATACTCAATTTTATTTTCTTTCCTGAGTATCACTTGGGATGGCTAGTCCACCTGGATACTCAATTTTACTTTCTTTTCTGAGTATCACTTGGGATGGCCAGTCCACCTGGATACTCAATTTTATTTTCTTTTCTGAGTATCACTTGGGAAGTTCAATCCACCTGGATACTCATTTATTTTCAAGGCCTCTCGAGGCGTCGCTTTCAGACACCCATTTGGCATTTCTTTTCAAGACCTCTCGAGGCGTCGCCTTTAGACACCCGTTTGGCATTTCTTTTCAAGACCTATCGAGGTGTCACTTTTAGACACCCGTTTGGCATTTTTCTTGGAATTCCTCGGGCGGTCCAACGCCCGATGTTCCAATTTATATTCTTGGTTTATTACTACAAAAATATATTTACTCATCCGCACCGTATTAATATTTATCATGCCATGCTTTAATATCCGTCAGCATATGCATATCATTTAGTCCATCATGATCATATGTTTTCTGCTGCATTCGGTATATCTTTTGTTCATGATGTTTGCGAGTACATTCAAACATACTCACTGGCTTGTCCCTGGCTATTTAGTTGGCCAGGTCAGGATTTCAACGAGGAGTACTACAACGACGTCCATGAGGTCTAGGAGCCTAAGATAGGAGTTATCCCGGTCAGCCATTCCTGTGGGATTGGAGCTTCCACTAGAACTGGAGGTCCGCTACCCGCTTCCGCCATCCGCTATTAGAAATCATTGCTGTATCATTGGACCTTTATAGTCTTGTATTCAATTCTTGTAATTGCTTGGCAATCTGTATCAAGGACGTGTCCACCAGTAAAAAAGATCTTGGGGCTGGTGATGACACGAGGGGTTGATTCTGGGATTTTATGTCCCAGAAATCTGGCCCCGACAGCATTGGTATCAGAGCCCAGGCTGACCATTGGCTAATCCTATCTTAGCCTGGTCATTATCCCTAGGTTTTCCCACCGTCCAAATCTTTCCTGTCCGTAGCTAACCCCATCTCATCCGATAAGCCTGCACAGTGGCCAGCCGACATCTTTCGACAGTCGGTGCCCCACCTATCAGCCCTACCCATAGGCCGTGCGCCTGTGGCCGACACCTGAGTTGTCCCATCCACAAGCGTGCGATGGAAGACTCCACTGGCCTATAAAGGAAGCCTTGCCCCAAACTCAGCACATCACAGCCTCACTTTCAGTTCGATACGCAACCACCAAGATGCCTGGCCCCATTGTTTGCAAGGAGACCACCGCAGCCGAGCTTGGAGACTTTGTAGTCATCCTCGCCAATCTCACCCGTCGTGCTTTTGGCACAGAAGAGCCCCCGGAGTATGTGGTATACCAGGAGCACATGAGTGATTCCATCCACCACTTCTGGGCCACGGTGCACATCTACGGGAGGGGTACCACATCAGAACGCCCCTACCGGTTCACCAGGAGGGCGACCTCCGACGAGCCCCAAGCCATCCAACTTGTAGCCCGAGAGGCTATAGTTAATCTCCGGCATTTGTCGCCGAGGGTTAACATCCGTCCTTTCTACTACTACCCTAGTCGTGAAGGATATGGTAGCCCGACCCAAGTCGCCAACGGAGCCATGAGACGGATCCTGCCCTGGTGCATCTGGTGCGCTACCTGAGAGCGCAAGAGGCACTATTCGATCAGGTCACCCTTGATCTAATTGCGACCTGCAGGACGCTCGCTCTCCTAACTCCGGTGAGAAGAGAAGCTGCATCCGCCACCGACACCCCGATAGTGCTGCTTGGGAGGCCAATTGAGCCCCCAAGGTCTGCCCCAGTTATCTACCCGAGCAATGTCTTCGCCTCCCCAGGGGAACTCCGTCGTCTCTTGGAGACCTACTCCAACGGGACAGTGACCTCGACACCCCGTGAAGGGCACCACCGCTACCCCAGCCCTGTAGCTCCCCATTCGACCCCGGCCAACTCCGACACCGAAGCTCACGGAGAAGCCTCGACATCTACAAGACACGCCCGGCTAGATGTCAACGAGGTGGACTGAGTCCACCAAAATTGTTGTGGAGCCTTAGTGGCCCGGGTTTTCTGTATTTTTGTAGTAACAGTAGTATGGCGTAGTAAGTCTATAAATTACCTGTGTGCCAATAGTACTATGCGTGGCCTAGCGTAAAATTGTTTGACGAGTGACCGCAGAGTAAATTTTAGATGTGACTGTCGAACCCCCTAACCGACACACACAGTAATATGTCACATTCCTTGTGGGGATCGAGGTCTGAGACATTGACTCAGACAACCCTACAACGGAGCCGACACCCAAGTCATACTGATGCCACCTCATGTTTCCTAACCAGGCACTCTATAAGAGGTCACTTCCATATCCAACACCAGCAACCATCAACCTTGAGCACTGCTTTTCCCCATTCATCCCTCCATGTCTCACCTCGGAGCCTACCATAGAACCCTAGATGCAAGCCCTGGTAGTTTTGTTAAGGTTTTGTGGGATTTTACCCTCAATACTCTTGGCTCCACCCACCCACCCCAGTATGAGTTGTTTAAATCGAGGATCACCCCTGGTTTCTCGAAATACTAGGCAGTTGTACACATCCCACCAGCGGATTTAAACCAAGGCCATCTGTATGTTGTCTTCATCGGGAGATCCATGCCAACCACAGGCATGGCCATTGAGGCTGCTGCTTATGAAGCAGTTACCCGTCTTCGATTCGTGGTACCCTGTGCCAGCGACAGGGAATACTGCTATTTTTCGAGCCGCGCAACTTTTGGAGCAGAAGCTACGCTCCTCTGTGAATGTATAGAAAGAGATCCAGCTCTGGTCTATCTCATCCAGTATGTGATGGCCCAGGAGCATTTCACTCAGCAACTAATGGAGTATCTCCATTATCTTGCCATCATAAACCCTCGAATCAGCATTGCGGACCACCTCTGCCAGCCGAGGAGGGACATGTTCTTCGTCTGCTTCCTCCAATTCCTCCGGAAGAAGAAGAATGTGCTCCAGCACCAGGAACCCTTCCGCAAGACCCCGTAGATCTTACTCTCGAACCGTAGACGGTCATAAGTACGGTTGTTACTGTATCTAGCACCTGTTTACTTAATACAATCTTTGCAATGTATTTTAGGGCATATGTCATGAATGCATCATTATGATTTCAGTTTGTCTACGAATATTTGATTGTGGTGATCTGCATTTAGTTCATCCGCGCTTAAGGGAGAAAAATTTCTTAAGGGCCATTATCACAAAAATTTCTCAGCATAAAATTTAATTCGCGTACCGCCACGGCATCTGGCTTACAGTCACACTGACTTCACCACATACACTAAGTGCCGAAAACACACGCACACACACACTTAGCATCTAATTAACCACCTCGCTCACTGGATCACTCTCACCACACTGCAGTCTTTCCTAAGAAAAACTCGTGGGTTTTTATTCCTACAGAGCCTGCTGCAAAACGCACTAACACTCGCTCGTAACCAACACTTTTACCTAATCCCCATGATCACCGCCGCCTCGGAGAGCCACCACTCGAGAAGCGGCATCACGACGATCATCGAGGATCATTGCACACAGCAGCAGCGAGAAGCCAACCAACGCCGCCAGCAGGCCAACCAGGAGGATCGTGATCAGCTCCGAACCCACGTCACCCATTGATGCCTCGTCTCGAGCTCCTGCGAACAGAAGGAGAAGAAGAAGAGGAGGAAGAAATGAGATGAGGCGAGAGGAAGAAGGAAGAGAAATCGCGGTCGTTTTTATAGCTCAAGCTCGGTGCATGGTGGGCGAAGTCCACCAGCGCCGCTCGTCACTCGATCGCCGGTGTTCGGCGGCGAATCCGTGAGCAGTGCCGACAGGGTGCTGGCCCGCGAGTTGAGTGCACGCTGCCGGCGACAAGCACGCTACGCACTACCGCGGTACTGCCTAGATGCCCTACGCGCTAGATGCCGCGGGTGGAGAAAGTGTGGGAGAGCACGCGAGAGAGAGAGAGAGAGAGAGGAGAAAGAAGAGCCGGAGGAAGAAGAAGAGACAGACAGTGGGCCCTGGGACGTCCACCTGTCAGCCAGAGAGAGCACAGTGCACTGGAGTGCGGCAAGCAAAATTTGGAATTAGAAATTATACTTTTTCCAAATTTGCGTAGCAGTAAATCCTCAGTAGAACACAGCACCACTACTCACTGTAGTTGCACCAATTATCAGTAGCCCCACTTCAACTGTGCCTAATCAGGTTATTTAAATAATTAGCTCAAAAAATCTCCTCGAATAGGTGGGTTTAATTTTAATGACCACCTTAACAAATCTCGAGGACGAGATTTTCTTAAGGGGGGTAGAGTTTGTAACACCCCAAAAATTTAACCATAATTTTATTAAGTAAAATTTGGCCAGAAATAAAATTTTGAATTATATTAGGTCCTTAATTAATTTTAGAGTATTTTCTATTTTCTGTTTTCCAAAATCCTTCCCTCCATAGAGAAATTTTTGTAAAATATTATGGGCTTTGGTAGTTTTCTAAATCATTTCATTTATATTTAAATAACAGTAGGAAATATTTTCATAATAAAATTTGCCCTAAATAATTATTTCAGTGGCATTTTCAGACTTTGAAATGCTTCTGTTGCACAAGGACTATTTCCAATAATTCTTTAAAAAATCCACAAAAATTATGAGGGGTCATGAGATGCCTATAGATCACTTTTATGCAAAAACCCAACTTGGACTTTTGAAAAATTGGAGCAAAACTTCCTCCTTTCAATTCTATCCCAATCTTGGGTTACAAATACAACCCCAATTTTCCTTGCTCCAACAATTCTGAAATTATTCCACCTTATAGTCCTTCCAACCAAACCCTTAAGTCCAGGAGATCAACCCCATTTGCATCTAGCAAACCCACCAAATAAATCCTCCAAGTTTTGGTCCAGAACTGGACTTCACTAAAACTTGCACTAGCAAGTTTCCCTTCTTGTCAAACTAACCCCAGCACCATCTTTATCATCTAAAGAGACCTCCAACTGCCAATTTTCAAGTCTAACAAAAACTCCTAGATAGCCCTGGCATTCTGTCAAACAACTTGTGGGCAAGGCAGAATAAATGCGTCTTTCTAACATGCATTGCACACTAGCTCCTCCGGCCAAACCAACGTATCCAGTAGATCACACATACACTAGTCAACGACTCTGTTAAGATTCACTTGCAATAGAGCCCTCTAGAGCACCATGGCAATTTTTCAAGCACCTAGCGTGCGTGTCCAGAGCGCGGCCATCACGCGTGTTTTGCAGCCACTGGCATCGAGCTGCTGCCGCGCTCCTGCTGCTGCCCTCGCTCGCCCTAACCCTCCCCTGGATCATTTGATCCTCCCCAACGCCTGCCGACACTCCCCCTTGGCCGCTAGCACCGCCCATCACCGACCACCGCTGCCGTTCGTTGTTGTCATCTCAGGCACGTTTCTGCCCGAGGCTTAAGCAAGCCAACCACCCACCCATATCCATCTACAACCACCCGGGGTTATCCGCAGCTCACTAACGACCTCACCGACCACCACCTACTTCAGCTACCTCCTTCTACTACCATCAATGGCCGCCACCATCGTGTCTTCTTCGGGATGCCACGGAACCGCCTTACCCCGCTTATAAATGGGCACCCGAGCTCGCCCCGCTCCTCGTCAACTCTCCACACTCCCCTGGAAGCCACCCCAAGTAGTAGAGCGATCAGAGGTGGCCGTCTTCCTCACCTCCGACAACCACGGCCACCGCCACGTTCCGGTCGATTCCCATGCAACCCGAGCCTTTCCCTCTTCATTTTCTCCACTAAACGCTTCACCCAGCCACCGTGCACCCGTTCCATGCCTCAATTTCACCGGAGAAACTTCATAGGCGAAACCCATCTTTCGCCTGACGCCGCCGTCCGTCAGGGAAGCTCGTCGCCGGTGATGCAGTGGCCTCAGGTGGCCAAGACACAACTTACCAGGACCGCTTCGGTGTGAGGAACGTGCCCGTGGTCTCGGATTTCCGAACGGCGCCGCCGTTCACCGGCGAGCGTCGCCGGAGTCCCCGCCCCTGTTCGGCCACGGGAGAAGAGGCCGACGAGGACTGGTCAAACTTGACCAGTGGGCCAGGCGGGCCCACTGTCAGTGACCCAGACTCGTACCGGCTCATCTTAAGTGGAGACGGGTTCCTCGAGGCCGTTTTCGCGCGGGGAAAACGTATTCCCCGGAATACGCCTTCGACGTCGGCCGCCTCCCGTGCGGCCGAGCGACTGGGCCCGGCCCAGTAGCGCTATGCTGCTAAACCGTGCCCAGGGCGCGTTTCTGCTCAGCCCATCAGGATGATGCTTTTCATCTTTTTGTTTCCCAGTAGGTTTCAAATAATTATACAGAATTCATTTCTATACCAAATTTGATGATTCAAATTTCTACATACTCCTAAATTCATGCTCTCTTAATCCAGCTAGGGTGAACATTTTTCCTAAGCCTTGTCTCTGTTGAATTTATTAAATAGTCCATTTCTTTAATTATTGCAGCTTAGAAATTCCCTAGGAAAATCATATGAACTCCAAATCACTTGATTCTTTTTCTAAAATTCCTCATTTTTCATCTAGTTTATTTTAGTATTTATTTCAAAAATTTCCAAACAACTTTTTTGTACTGTTTTGAGTTTATGTGATATTTGCAATGTTTGAAAAATAGGAAAATGGAGGGAAGAGAAAATTTTCAATAGTTTTGGAGTGCACCCAATCTTTTTGCAAGCTCAAGGCAAGCATCTTGAACACTTGATATGGTGAATGCATGGTTAATTGTTGCAAGAATAATTGAATCATGAATATGTTGAATTCAAATAAAGTTTGCATATTGCTATTTTTGCATGTATGATCCCTTGATATTATTTTACCTTTGTTTAAACATGAAGTATGAGTGAGTATAGTTATTTTCACCTGTCACATATGCCTATGTTGGTCTGGGCTAATCTGCAGGAAAGAATCAGTCACGAGAAAAGTGACCGTGAGACTGAAATCTTGTTGTGACGAGAATGATCAGTGAGGGCATGTTGGGACATGCCAGATGGTGACCCTGTTGGGTACTACCAAAGAAATATATTGTGCTAACCACTGCAGGAAAACTTAAACCTCCTGAGTCAACCGTAGATCAAGTCTTGTCACCGGTAACCCCCATACTAGTTTCGTGCTGCCACTTGTCCCTGCCATAGGTAGGGTACGGTTCAATAAGTTGTTAACCCCTTTCATTGCACACACCATACAGAGAGGCCATGGTGAAAGATACCAGAGGCCTCTAGTAGGCATGTCACCTGGTCAGGGGGCATGGGTGTATCCGGCTGGGCCAAGAGGGGGGCACCCCTTGTAATCCGCGCGTTAGAAATAGTGATCCCATGCTATTCAAGACGATGGTCTCCCCATCTTAGAGTTTTTCTAGAATGATGCTTTGGGTGATTCCTGGCATCCAGAAAGTTAATCTGGTGTGTGCTGGTCAGTTGTGTTTTCAACCCAAAGGCCGTAATTGGAATTACTCAGCGTCTCGGTGTTGGCTAAAGAAACCCTTTACTTGTGGGTAAAGAGTACACCTTCTGCAGAGTTAAACCTATTCGAATAGCCGTGTCTGCGGTAAAGGACTACAGTCTGGGTTGGTCAAGTGTCGGTCTTTGGAGGAAATAATTAAAATTGAGCATGATCCATTTTTGCAGGATGATTATTGTCACTACTGATGCCAGCATGAATATTATTGTTAACATAAATATTATTGTGGACTAACCTCTATCTTCTATGTGCAATTCCGAGTATCACTTGGGATGGCTAGACTACCTGGATACTCATTTCTATTTTTTCTGAGTATCACTTGGGATGGCTAGTCCACCTGGATACTCAATTTTATTTTCTTTTCTGAGTATCACTTGGGATGGCTAGTCCACCTGGATACTCAATTTTATTTTCTTTTCTGAGAATCACTTGGGATGGCTAGTCCACCTGGATACTCAATTTTATTTTCATTTCTTAGTATCGCTTGGGATGGCTAGTCCACCTGGATACTCAATTTTATTTTCTTTCCTGAGTATCACTTGGGATGGCTAGTCCACCTGGATACTCAATTTTACTTCCTTTTCTGAGTATCACTTGGGATGGCCAGTCCACCTGGATACTCAATTTTATTTTCTTTTCTGAGTATCACTTGGGATGGTTAATCCACTTGGATACTCATTTATTTTCAAGACCTCTCGAGGCGTCTCTTTCAGACCCCCGTTTGGCATTTCTTTTCAAGACCTCTCGAGGCGTCTCCTTTAGACACCCGTTTGGCATTTCTTTTCAAGACCTCTCGAGGCGTCGCTTTTAGACACCCGTTTGGCATTTTTCTTGGAATTCCTCGGGTGGTCCAACGCCCGATGTTCCAATTTATATTATTGGTTTATTACTACAAAAATATATTTACTCATCCACACCGTATTAATATTTATCATGCCATGCTTTAATATCCGTCAGCATATGCATATCATTTAGTCCATCATGATCATATGTTTTCTGCTGCATTCGGTATATCTTTTGTTAATGATGTTTGCGAGTACATTCAAACGTACTCACTGGCTTGTCCCTGGCTATTTAATTGGCCAGGTCAAGATTTCAACGAGGAGTACTACAACGACATCCATGCGGTCTAGGAGCCTAAGATAGGAGTTATCCCACTCAGCAATTCCTGTGGGATTGGAGTTTCCACCAGAACTGGAGATCCGCTACCCGCTTCCGCCATCCGCTTTAGAAATCATTGCTATATCATTGGACCTTCATGGTCTTGTATTCAATTCTTGTAATTGCTTGGCAATCTGTATCAAGGACGTGTCCACCAGTAAAAATGACCTTGGGGCTAGTGATGACACGAGGGGTTGATTCTGGGATTTTATGTCCCAGAAATCCGGCCCCGACAACCGCTTATCATTTACTTCCGCTCCTCGTTGGGTTCGACACTTTTACTTATCGAAAGGACTAAGATTGATCCCCTATACTTGTGGATCATCAAGACTCTTTGCTGGCGCCGTTGCCGGGGAGTGAAGCGCCTTTGGTGAGTGGAATTTGGTAAGGAAACATTTATATTACATGCTGAAATTTATTGTCACTTGTCACTATGGAAAGTAATCCTTTGAGGGGTTTGCTCGGGGTATCTTCACCTCGACCGGAAGCAATAAGAGTTGCTCCTCAACCTACTGAATCTACTGAAAATATTTACTATGAGATTCCTTCGGGTATGATAGAGAAACTGGTAGCTAATCCTTATACAGGAGATGGAACAGTACTTCCTGATATGCATTTGATATATGTGGAAGAAATTTATGGATTGTTTAAGCTTGCAGGTTTATCTTTATAAAGTGACGGTCAAACGGTCAAAGGGCAAAAGCATAAGAGGAGCGAAGTGACTTGGACAGAACCGATGGCTTTTGGAAATTAGTGGTAAAACAACCGAGTGGGACACAACTAGGGGCATAAAACTAATTATCCCTTTAAAGTAGGTGAGCAAGTTCTATTGTACAACTCTCGTTTCAGATTCTTTGCAGGAAAACTTCTCTCTAAATGGGAAGGGCCATACATCATCGAAGAAGTTTATCGCTCCAGAGCTATCAAAATCAACAACTCCAAAGGGACCAACCCGAGAGTGGTGAATGGGCAAAGAATTAAGCATTATATCTCAGGTACTCCCATTAATGTTGAAAATAATATTATTCAAATGATGACACCGGAGGAACACATCAAGAGTCCTTCCGGAACGTTCCAGAACCCTAAAAAGGGGTAGGTATGTGATACGGTAAGTAAACCGACTCCAAAAATTCCATAAAAATTATTTTTGTCCGTTTTGGAATATTAGAAAAAATACAAAAATAAGAAACAGCCGAGAGGACCCACGAGGAGGTCACAAGGCAATAGGGCGCGACCCCCTGGGCGCGCCGTGTTGCCTTGTGGGCCCCTCGTGTGCCTTCCCGACTCCGTTTTCCCCTCGTATGCTTGTTTTGCAAGATAAAAATTCTTTATATATACTCCTATATGTTTTGACCACCGTATCGCAAGTTTCTCCTCTGTTCTTGTTTCATGATGTTTCCTGTCAGATTTTCGAGGCCAGGCATCATGTCTTCCTCTTCCTCCAACAATGTGGGAGACGACGCTTGGTTGCTGCAGATGGAACTCGGGATTGAGGAGGAGGAAGAGGTTACCATGGAAGAAGATGACGGAGATTCGCTAGAGGTCCACCCTCCGGCTTCCGAGAGGGGTACCCTTGCCGGCATCTCCACAACTCCAAATCCTCATCAAGCCATTAGAAGCACTACAAGCCATGGGAGTCCAGAGGTACAAGAAGGGCTTCCTCCTAGGAGACCCTTACACAGGTTACATCGGAACAATTTTGATAAGTTGGTCCACAATTATGGGGTTGAAAACACTCCTCGTATGCACATACCTTCCAATCGGGATATTTCCCGTCCAAGTGAGAATGATGCAGGAAAGGGCTCATGGTGGCCAGAGAATAAACACATTATGGTTGAAGTGCAAAGGAATGCCACCATGAACCTGCAGTTGCTTCGAGAAATCCAGGGTTTGAAAGATATCTTGTTGAATATTTTAAAGGACAAGCCTACTTCGTCATCACCACCATCACCGAAGAAGGAGACTTGAGTACACGGGTATGGGCACCACCCTTGGCTTGTGCCAAGCTTGGGGGAGGTGCCCCGGTATCGTATCACCATCACTTTTATCATAATTATCTATCTTAGTTCAATCTTTAGTTATTTCGTGATTTAGAAGAATAAAAGTTTTAGTGTGATATAGTTTTGAGTGCTTGCTTTGTGATCTGTCTATCTATGTAATCGAGTGTGAAAGTTATATAATAAAGAGTAGTTTGCTTTTTGTTTCTCTACTTTTGTTGATCCAATCTTAGAAATAAAAGAATAAAGAATGAGAGAGATCATATGATAATCCTATGGGGAGTGATGACTTCACATAAAAAGGGTATAATTGATAAAACTTATTGGAAGTTAACAAACATAGCATTGGTCATTGTTGCAATTCATGAAAAAGTAATAAAGGAAGAGAGGCCTCACATATATATATACTATCTTGGACATCTTTTGTGATTGTGAGCCCCCATTAAACATTCTATGTCAAATAGTTGACGTTGGACAAGGAAGACAACGTAATGAGTTATGTTTGCTTACATTCACATAGAAGCTATATTGTTTTAGATCCTCTAACATGTGGTGCTTGCCCCCTATCTTTTGCTAGCCAAAATTCTGTACTAAGTAGAGATACTACTTGTGCATCCAAAACCCTTGAACCCAGTTTCATGTCATGAGAGTCCACTATATCTACCTATGGATTGAATAAGATCCTTCAAGTAAGTTGTCATCAGTTCAAAAGCAATAAAAATTGCTCCTAAATATGTATGATATTTTATTGTAAGGGAAAATAAGCTTTGTACGATCTTGTGATGGTGAAGGAATAAAAGCGACATACTGCATAATAAAGGTTGCTATCACAAGGGGCAATATAAAGTGACGTTCCTTTACATTAAGAGTTTGCACATCCAAAATAAAAAGCGCATGACAACCTCTGCTTCCCTCTGCGAAGGGCCTATCTTTTACTTTTATGTATTTACTTTTATGCAAGAGTCAATAGTATTCTCCTCTATTCCATTTTTATTTTTCTCTCTTGGCAAGCATCATGTGGTGGGGAAAGATCCAGATATATATATCCAGTTGAATGTAGGTGATCATGAGTTATTATTGTTGACATTACCCTTGAGGTAAATACATTGGGAGGCGAAACTATAAGCCCCTATCTTTGTATGTGTCTGACTGAAACTTTTGCTCCATAAGTATGCCGTGAGTGTCAGCAATCATAGAAGACTAAATGATAGTTGAGTATGTGAACCTGCTAAACAAAGCTCTTACATAGACTCTTTATGATAATATGATGAATTTGCAATTGCTTTAGTGACTGAGATCATAGTTTGTTAGTTTTCAATAGGGTTTGTGGTTCATACTTTATCTTGTGAATGAATTGTCACTTTTTCATGAGAAGTTTTATGATGATATATTGCTGTTATAATAAGGATCATGATGCCTTCATGTCCGTATTTTATTTTTATCGACGCCTCTCTCTCTCTAAACATGTGGCCATGATTATCGATTTCGGCTTTCGCTTGAGGACAAACGAGATCTAAGCTTGGGGGAGTTGATACGTCCAATTTGCATCATGATTTCCTACTGTTATTGATAATGTATTTGGTCAGTATTTCACTTTATGATGCAATTCTTATGCGGTTTCTCTCTTAATTTGCAAGATTTATATGAAGAGGGAGAATACCGGTAGCTGGAATTCTGGACCTGAAATAGCTACAGCAGAGATACCTATTCTACAAAGCTCCAATTGACTTGAAACTTCACGGAGATTTTTTATTGAATATATAAAAAATATTGGAGCAAAGAAATATCAGAGGGGACCTACCAGTTCCCACAAGGCAACAGGGTACGGCCCCCCTGGGTGCGCCCTGATGCCTTGTGGGGCCCACAGCTGGCGTCTGGCCCCCTCCTTCTGCTATATAGGCTCATTTGCCCAAAAAAATTAGAGAGAAGACTTTCGGGACGAAGCGCCGCTGTCTCGAGGCGGAACCTGGGCAGGAGCAATTTTGCTCTCCGGCGGAGCGATTCCGCCGGGGATACTTCCCTCCGGGAGGGGGAAATTGAAGCCATCGTCATCACCAACAATCCTCTCATCGTGGGAGGACCAATCTTCATCAACATCTTCACCAGCACCATCTCATCTCAAACCCTAGTTCATCACTTGTATTCAATCTTTGTCTCAAAACCTCAGATTGGTACCTGTGGGTTGCTAGTAGTGTTGATTACTCCTTGTAGTTGATGCTAGTTGGTTTATTTGGTCGAAGATTATATGTTCAGATCCTTAATAATATTCAATACCTCTCTGATCTTGAACATGAATATGATTTGTGAGTAGTTACTTTTGTTCATGAGGAGATGGGAGAAGTCTTGTCATAAGTAATCATGTGAATTTGGTATTCGATCGATATTTTGATGATATGTATGTTGTTGCTTCCTTTAGTGTTGTCGTGTGAACGTCGACTACAAGACACTTCACCATCTTTGGGCCTAAGGGAAGGCATTGTGGAGTAGTAATTAGATGATGGGTTGCTAGAGTGACAGAAGCTTAAACCCTAGTTTATGCGCTATTCCGTAAGGGGCTGATTTGGATCCATATGTTTCAAGCTATGGTTAGATTTATCTTAATTCTTATTTCATAGTTGTGGATGCTTGCGGGAGGGTGTGACGCCCCCGACTAAATCATGCACTAATCATACACGCAAATGCACACGATCAAGCCCAAGGACTCACGGGAAGATATCACAACACAACTCTAGACACAAAATAAAATAATACAAGCTTTATATTACAAGCCAGGGGCCTCGAGGGCTCGAATACATAAGCTCGATTACACAAGAGTCAGCGAAAGCATTAGTATCTGAGTACAGACACAATTAGACAAGTTTGCCTTAAGAAGGCTGAGCAAAACAACGACATCTAGATCGAAAAGGTGCAGGCCTCCTGCCTGGGAGCCTCCGAAACTACTCCTGGTCATCGGTCTCCACATAGTAGTAGGCTCCGTCGGGGTTGTAGTAGTCATCGACGGGGCCTGCTGGCTCCGGGGCTCCGTCATCTGATCGCAGCAATCGGGTATGGGGAAAAAGGTAGCAAAGCAACCGTGAGTACTCATCCAAAGTACTCGCAAGACTTACATCAGATCTATGCTAAGTATGCATCGGTATCAAAGGGAAGGGGCTGTATCTATGGACTATACTGCAGAAATGCCAGAATAGAGGGGAAGGCCTAGCCTATCGAAGACTAGCATCTTGCAGCGTCTTGCAGCAACAGAAGAGAGTAGAATAACATAACATGTAGTAACAAATATATATTAGTAACGTCCAGAGATCCTTCCTCGTCTACCCCGCGAGGAAGCGATCCCGGAACCATCATATCAATTTAGTATCACAAGTATCTAGTTCTAGTTGTAGTAGATCAGGATACAACTCCGAGTGTCCTGTTACCGTGGACACGGCTATTCGAATACATAACTTCCCTGCAGAGGTGCACCTACTTACCCAACATGCTCGATTAACTCTGGCCGGACACACTTTTCTGGGTCATGCCCGGCCTCGGCTGATCGACACGCCATAGTCCTACCTAGGCTCTACAGAGATGTCCCCGCAGGTCTACATCCTAAGCGCGAGGGGGTAGTTCAGCCGCTCACCCCTAAGCACTCCGGGTCGTTGCGCGCAGGGTCAGCCTCACCACGTTGTGCCTGTGGGTATCTGCTGTCGCCCGGCCGCAATGCTGAACTGGACGTCTGACAAAGCTTTCGGAAGGAACGTATGATGCAGAGTGCCCATATCTTATCCCGCGTGGTGGTTAGTGCGAAAAGGCCAGAGGCTTACTCAGATCACATATCCAAACCCATTAGTGTGTTCGGAGCTCACGGTGACGATCAGTGCTCCTGTCGCCCCGTCTCGCGGACTTATGGCAAGGGCCAAGCCCATCCCTCTCTAGGGCGTTCTCTGCCTGCCCGGCCGTGCCATGTAATTATTTCGCGGGTACCCTCCTGGTCAACCCGACTTATCCAGACACTGTCGAGAACTCAGGTCCACCTCTACCGGGGTGGTACCGCCTGTCCCTTCAGTCCCGCAGTAACAGTAAATGGGGAACAGTGTAAGGTAACAGTGTGTCCATAACATCAAGGGGGAAATCCGAGGAATCACCCTCGATGGATTCCCACTCGATGTAACCGTCAAGGTGAACTTGGAGGAATCACCCTCGATGGGTTCACACTTGAGGGGCTGCACGACAGAGGCATCATCGGAGGTGGTGAAAGAGGAATCACCCTCGGTAACCCACAACCGACTAGCTATGCTACAGAGATATCATCAGGAGTGAGGTAGGAGGTATCACCCTTGGCACTCGATGGTAGATCTGCAGAGCCATACAACTAAGGGGGTGTGCGGTGTTGTGTTGGTCTCTGCATGTCGACCACACTGATCGAGCATTCGGAAGCAACGCATGGCAACACGGACAAGGGTGCGGGGCCACTGATGGATCACTAACCAACCTATACTAAGCATTTAGGATAATAGGTAAGGTATCAACAGCAGTTACAAAAATAGGCTATGCATCAGAATAGGAGCTAACAGACAACAGCAACAAATTCTAATACAAGCACGGGAGAGAAAGAAATGGGCGATATAGAAATGATCAAGGGGGTTTGCTTGCCTAGAAGCTTTGTTGAGAAGGACGGGTCGTCGACGACGTAGTCGTACTCGGGGTCAACAGCAGTCTCGGGGTCTACCGGAGAGAAGAGGGGGAAGAAATAGTAAATATAAGGCAAACAAATGCAACACAGATGCATGACATGGCAATATGTTGTGCTAGGGATGGCCTAACGTAGTGCTACACGTTACAGCCGGAGCGGGAAAATATCTAGGAATATTTTCCCAGCTTTAGGCAATTATCAGACAGACGATCCAGAGGGGAAGGTTCCATGTTTGTAGTATTGAAGGCATGTACCAGGTATGTGGATGGCATATTCGGATTCGTCTTATTTTTCTGATCATTTTTCATATATAAATTATTTTCGTCTGAGTTACGGATTATTTTATATGATTTTTCAAAGTTTAACAATATTCTGAAATTACTGGATTTATTTAATTTCGAAAAAATAGGGAATTGCTAAATGCACACAGAGAGTGTACACAGCACAGTGCACCAGAGGCTGACAGTGGGCCCCAGTTGACTTTGGACTTTGACAAGTCAAACTGACCAGGGGGACCCACCTGTCACTGACTGTGTATTTTAACAGAGGTTAATTTAACTAATTATGTTAGTTAACTAGTGGGTCCCATATGTCAGTAAGACATTTAGTTAATAGATTTAACTTTAAACTAATCCTAATTAGTTGTAGAGGGCGCACACATCAGTGACTGGGGCTAGCCCAGTCAGCACATTGACTTGGTCAACGGGGTCAACTGGGCCCGCGGGACCTAGCTGCCAGTGACCCAGAGGGGCCAAGTGGCATGGCCACGTCGGCGACGGCGTCGGAGCAAGCTCCGGCGACCAAAATCATGGCGGCGCGCCTCGGATCTCGTCGAAAAACGCCCACAGCGGGTCAAATATGACGCAGCTGGGCTCGATTGAACGGGCGTTGCCTCGCGCATCCATTGGAGGTGGTGGCGTGGCCGGACGTGGCAGGAGTCGACGGCGGCGGGCACTTTGGCGGCGGCCGGAGTTCGGGTGGTGGCGAGCAAGCAACAGCGGCACGCAAAAGAGCAAACGGAGTGGCTAGCGGGGTTCTACGCATTGTGGCGAAGACGACGGGCACAGGCCCGTGACCATTTGGTCACCGGAGCAACACCGGCGACCAAGGGAGGCAGCGGCGAGCTTCTGTCACGGCGGTTCTATGGCCTAGATGAAGAGCACGAGCCAGGGAAGAGAGGGGGGAGGAAGGTGACCTCACTGTGAGCCTGCAGATGAGCAAAGTGGGCTCGGGGAAGGCTCAACGGCGACGTACGGACGGTGGCGATCTACGGTGGCCGAGGAGGAAGAAGAGGAAGTAGCGGTCGATGCGGTGGCTCCCGGCTCAAATGGATGGTACCAGGCGACAGAGCGGATGACGGCGAAGCGAGCGGACACGGGCTCAGCCGACAGGGATGACGGGGAGCATGCAGACGACGATGGCCATGGCAATGAGGCTTCGGGTGAGCGTGGGGAAGACGATGGGGGCGCGAGGGAAAGAGGGGAGAGAGCTAGGGTTTGTCGAGGGCGGCTCGAGGGATCTTATCCACGCCCGGACGACGGCGGATGACTGGCGCGTGGCCATCGGCAGGTCAGACGCGCGCGGCGCCAACACGCAAGGAGAGAGGGCGTGAGGTGGGAGATGACCGGCGCCGGTGGGCTGGGCCGCACTATAGCAGGTAGGCCTAAGTGCATAGTGAGTCTTTCTCCTTTTTCTTTATTTCTCTCTGTTTTCTTTTTACAGAACTGTTTTGCAATATTTTGAGCTGCCAAATGGATTTTGTAAAATGTGGGACTTGGCCACATAAATACATTGCAATATTTGGCACTGCCACAAAAAGTTTGGGAGGCATTTGAATTCATTTGGATTTTTCATAATTGGAAAAGCATTTAAATATGCTGATTTGGCACTGTTTTAATTGCTATAGCCCATTTTAGCATTGTGGTGATGTTGTTTTCCTTAACAAATAATTGTTATGGAATATTTGCTAATTGATGGACTATTTTGCTGCCATGTTTGTGCAACTTTAAATTTCACTTGCAATTTGAATTGATTTTCGTGGAGGAGTTTGAAATGAGATATGATTCCACTGTGATCATTCATTGCAAAACAAAGTAGCTTAGCATTAACATGGAGATCACTGTAGCTCATTTACACAGGGGTGTTACAATTCTCCTCCTCTAAAAGAAATTCTCGTCCCGAGAAATTAGGAGGTAGAAGGGAAAAGGTCGGGGTATTCTTCCCGTAGGCGATCTTCACGTTCCCAAGTGGCTTCATCTTTAGTGTGATTTGACCACTGCACTTTAAGGAACTTGATTACCTTCTGACGGGTTCGACGTTCAGCTTGACCAAGAATGCGGATTGGACACTCCAGGTGAAGCGTTCAACGCCTTCGGAGAGTAAAACTGGGCTTCGGCATCCCGAATAAGATGAGAATAGTAGACCACTATCCCGTGCGAAGGATGCAGGAATTGGACGGAATTAGCGGCGCAATCGAATGAAGCAGCATGAGCCTTCAACCAATCCATTCCCAGAATGAGGTCAATATTGGAAGACTGGAGGGGGATGAGAGAGGCTAGAAACACTAGCCCTCTGATTTCAAGGGGAACACCATGGCTTACCAAGGAGGCTTGGCATTGGCCCGCGGGAGTGTTTACCACTAACGGATTGTGCAACTGCTCACATCTAATGTCATGCGTGTATGCAAAAGCTTTTGACATGAATGAGTGTGATGCTCCCGAATCAAATAAAACAGAAGCTGGTACTGAGTTAACAAGAAGAGTACCCATCACAGTAGTCGGCTGGTCTTGATCTTCATTCAGTTCAACATGATAAGCTTGACCACGACCATTAGAAGGCCTGGCATTGTTGTTGCGGGGCTGATTGTTACCATGGCCATTTCCACGGCCAGCTGATGGAAGCACAAGTTGATTCTGATTCTGAGGGCATTCTCTGGCACGGTGACCTAGACGGCCACACTTGAAGCAGAGCCCATCATTGGGACGGGGAGCAGGAGCTCGAGGTGGTGCAATTTGAGATCTTGGCTGCCTCGGAGGTGGAGGAGGCAGACGAGGTGCACCATAGGACGGACTTGGTGCAGGAGCATCTGGACAGTACAAGCTATGAGGAATGCATATCCGACGCTTCTGTGATGACGAGCCCAAAGATGAGCCAACATCGCAGTTGCGCTTGAGAGCGTCCTTGTGTTCCTTCAGACCAGTCTCAACCTGAATGGCCTTGTTCACCAAGGTGGCGAAGTCGGCGAAGTCTTGGACAAGGAGTGCTAGCTTGATATCAGGGTTGAGCCCTTCATGGAACTTCTCCTGTCTATGGGCATCAGTAGCGATGTCTTCCTCAGCATAGCGAGACAATTCAAGGAACTCCCGCTGGTACACATCCACAGTTTTGCTTCCTTGAATGAGGTTGCAGAACTCACATTTCTTCCGGTCCATGATTCCCTAGGGAATGTAGCGGGCACGGAAAGCAGCTTGGAACTCCAGCCAAGTAATGATGGTTCCAACCGACAGAGTGCGTCTGTGGCTGGACCACCATTGAGCAGCAGGACCCTTCAGAAAATAGGATGCAAAGGTGACATAGCTGGCAGGGGCAACATCAGCTAACTCCATCTCGTATGTGATGTCACAGAGCCAGTCATCGGCATCAAGAGGCTGAACTGAGTTGCGGAATATAGTTGGGTTCAGGCAAACAAATTCTTGCAGACTTATTGGGAAAGGTTGTTGATTCGCATTCGGACGTGGAAACTGATCCATTATCCCTTGCATGAATTGACGGTTCAGCTCAAACTGTTGCATCATTCCGGCCATATAGTCGGGCGGCGGAGGATTGTTGGCACCACGACCACGACCTGCGGGCCTAACCATTCTGCTAAAAGTTAATGGGGGGGTAGTTTAGCAACAAGTACTTGTAGATGTATGGAATCATTCATGAAGTAACACGCACATCAAAGTAAGTGCAATAGATACATCACAATAGTCAAACATGACATACAGTTCCATACTTAGAGTCGGTTACAAACCAGCAGTACAAGTTCGGAAAGGAAAAGCTAGACAGACTAGGCGGCACGCAGGCACGCGGTGGAGGGATACAACAACGGGACATAGCGATAGCTACATCAACGTCGGGGAAAACCACTGAAGCCAGGCAAATACAAGTGACGATGTTGGGTGCCCTCGACACGAGGATCCTGTGCTCCGTGAACACTCTGGTGCAGAACCTGGTCCCGAACTGGAAGAAGAGAGCCACGTGAAGGAGTACAACGTCCAACAGCAGGCCACTCAAGACCTGGTGGCATCTCTGTCCTGTGCGGGTAAAGGATGTACTCAGGATGCATCCCTGCACTGACTGCTGGCAGTAACTGTGTCAGAGCGTCGTAAAGACGAGCACGAGTGGTGTACAACTCGACAGCAAGAGCTCGGGCAGTGCAATCCAGAGTCTCTGTGTACTGAACCAAAACCTGCGGGTCAAAACGACGTCGCACGTAAGGGGTACAGACAGCAGTGTAGTATCCACTCTCATCCCCAGCGGAGGCATACGGGATGTAGCGGAATCCATACTCATCCAAGTGAGGGTGCTCTCCACGGAGATGGGCAATAGCAGCAAAGGCAGCATCATGGACTGCCATGGCAATAGTCACTCTGTAGGATCGAAAGTATGTCTAGAGGGGGGGTGATTAGACTACTTGACCAAATAAAACCTAACCTTTTCCCAATTTTAGTTGTGGGCAGATTTTAGCAATAGCATATGTCAAGCATCACCCTACACATGCAATTCTAAGAGTATAGCAGCGGAAAGTAAACAATTGCATATGTATATAAAGGAGGGGATTGGAGATTTCAAACGCAATGAAGACACGGTGGTTTTTGGCATGGTTCCGATAGGTGGTGCTATCGTACGTCCACGTTGATGGAGACTTCAACCCACGAAGGGTAACGGCTGCGCGAGTCCACGAAGGGCTCCACCCACGAAGGGTCCACGAGGAAGCAACCTTGTCTATTCCACCATGGCTTACGTCCACGAAGGACTAGCCTCACTCAGGGTAGATCTTCACGAAGTAGGCGATCTCCTTGCCCTTACAAACTCCTTGGTTCAACTCCACATCATGTCGGAGGCTCCCAAGTGACACCTAACCAATCTAGGAGACACCACTCTCCAAAAGGTAATAGACGGTGTGTTGTTGATGAAATCCTTGCTCTTGTGCTTCAAATGATAGTCTTCCCAGCACTCAAAAAACTCCTCACAGATTTGGCTATGGTGGAAGAAGGATTTGAGTGGAAAGCAACTTGGGAAAGGCTAGAGATCAAGGTTCAAATGGTAGGAATGGAATATCTTGATCTCAACACATGAGTAGGTGGTTCTCTCTCATAAAATGTATGGTGGAAGTGTAGGCACGTTCTGATGACTCTCCTTACAGAGAAGGAGGTGGTGGAGGGGTATATATAGCCTCCACACAAAATCCAACCGTTACACACTTTTGACCCAACTCGGTGGCACCGAAATGATAATCTCGGTAGCACTGAACTGTGTAAAAGATATGAACTTTAGGAATCTCGGTGGGACCGATACGAACAACTCGGATGGACCTTAGTGCAATGGCTTAGGGCAAACCTCATCTCGGTGGCACCGATTGCATCAACTCGGTTAGACCGAAGTGAAGCAATAAGGCAACAGAGACTTGGCAAGCCATCTCGGTGAGACCGATTTGCATAACTCGGTGAGACCGAAGTAAATGCAACCGATTATAGAGAGTTGGCAAGGCCATCTCGGTGGGACCGAGATCCAGTTCGGTGGATCCGATTTGTTAGGGTTTGGCAGTGGCTAAGTCTTGGATGAACTCGTTGGGGCCGAATAGGAAATTTCGGTGGGGCCGAGTTGGAATGTTGGTTTAAGACATATTTGGGTAGAGAGAGTGGTTGAGGGTTTAGGAGTACTGTCACTAAGCACTTGAGCAAAAGGACCATTAAGCAACACCTCATCCCCTTTTAATAGTATTGGCTTTCCTATGGACTCAATGTGATCTTGGATCACTAAACCGAAAATGTAGAGTCTTGATCTTTTGCCAATCCTTGTCCTTAGCATTTTGGGGGGTCCACATCTCTAGTCCATGCCATGCCAATCATTGAACATCCTAAAATCTTAATCTTGAATGGACATTAGTTCAATGAGATATATGTTGTTATGAATTACCAAAACCACCAAGGGAGCAAATGTGCTTTCAATCCCCCCCCCTTTGGTAATTGATGACAACATATAGATCAAAGCTTCGACAAATGATTTAATGAATAAAATGCATCGTCGCTTCGAGAAGTATGTGATAAGCAAGAGCTCCCCCTAAATTTGTGCATTATTAAAAATTTGCGTTTGAATGCAAATGCACAAACGATTAGGCTCATGGGTTACTCTTCCATGTCACATACATCTTGGTGGAGCGCGCAAAATGATATGATTGAAATAACAAGCACGCATCACCAACATAAGTATTTGATCATACAAGATAATGATAAAGAGATAAACATAGATCATCACAATAAGCATAGTATGATCATCACAGACAAGGTACTGTAGCAAGCACACACATAACAAAGCTAATAAAGTATCAACGACCAAGCGAACAAATAAGTAGCAAAAGAATCAAAAATGACCAAAGCACTCTCTCTCGAAGCCTATGATCTATACAAATTCTCCCCCTTTGGCAACAAGTACCAAAAAGATCGAATATGTATAGGACTAGTCGGCACTCTAGGCACGGTCCTCCGAAGCTCCTGAAGGCGATCTCCTGCTGGCAGCTCCGGTATGCGTAGACGGCGTTGAGATGAGAGCATCCGCGAAGGCTTCTGACGATGTCTACTGGACTGGTGGAGTGGAGACCTGAGGTGGCACTGTGGCAGTGGTGGCTGGTGCAGATACTGTGGTCCTTGGATCCATGACTGGCACTGCAGCAGACCTGGCTGCCCTAGGCACTGTCTGAAACTGCTCTGTGGTTGGTCTGTCATCTCCATTGTCATCTGATGGGGCTGTCTTGATAGCATCAACATCATGCTGCAGCTGCTCCACTGTAGTCTGAATCTCTGTCACCTTGACATCCAAATCATGAAATTTTGTCTCAATGATCCGCTCAAAACTAGCCTGGGTCTGGGTGAGGTTGGCCAAACTTCGCTCAATCCTCAGAGTGGCTTCAAGCAGATATGCCATTTGATCCTTGGGTGTCTTGAGGTTGGCAGTTGGAGCATTTGGAGCTGATGCCTCCTGAGCTGCTTTTGCTTCCTTAGCTTTGCGGATTTCCTCTTGTGCTTGTGCTGAAGTGGGATGCGAAGGATCCATCACTATAACGTTGTCCTCAAACTCTGGACGGAGTGGCAAATGCTCTCGATCAAGAAGATACGTGCTGGTTCCAACCTTGGAATTGATCAATAGCTGAATAGGTGGAGCATATCCGCACGATCTCTTCTGATCTGCTGCAGTCCTCTTGATAGTCTCCACTATCAGGCTCATCACCTTGAATTTCTGAGGTGTATCAAATAAATGCAGCAAATTGATGGAGTGGCCACGAATCATTTTGTTATCTCCTGACTTGGGTAGCAGAGTATACCGCAATATGGTCTTCGAGGTGGCCAGTCCTGGTAGCAGATGCTTCACTGATCCATGCTTATGAGTTTCAAGGTCCTTCTGAGGAATTGCAGTGTATGTTAGCCATGGAGTTGTGATCCATCTTGAGCTTGGCATAGATATCAATGTCATCGTCCTCTTCCTTGGGTGCACCAAGAAGACTTGCCCACTCAGAGATGGTTGACTGGTATCTGATACCTTCAGTCATCCACACTATCCTGCCATCTGGATAGAAGTGTGTTGTGGAGTAGAACTACATGACCATCTCGTCATTCCACTTGGTCAACTTCCTTCCAACAAACTCGTCAACTCCTGCAATCCTGAAGCTTTCATGGACGTGGGGAAAATAATCCTCATTCTCATCGATGTATTCCCAGTCCACCCATCTCATGTCACTGACTATGGGCTTCTTATCAAGCAACACTGTCTCATAAAAATCCTGTTGTTCACGGGTGTGAAAGCGATAGTCACATGCTGTCTTCCTTCTTATGGCATAAGGATCTGATGTCCTCCACTGACGCGGTCCTTTATCTTTCCTCAGCATCATGTTCTCTACAACTGGGTGTGCGTTGTCATGTTCTGGAATCTTTGGCTTCAATTTTCTGAGCACTAGTGGCTCTTCATCAACATTTGACTCAGGCACTGGGGCCTTGTTCTTCTCTGCAGCTGATATGTTCCTGGTTGATCTCTTGGGTGCTGACACCTTTGGTTTGGACTTGGAGGGTGCAGCAGTCTTGATTGCATCAGACATGAGCTTCTGAGCTTCAGCAGGGAATGCAGTGGCTGCTGGCTCATCCTCCTCTTCTTCCTCCTCATCAATCATCATGGAGGGTCGGCCAATCACACGGGCAGTAGTCTTCCTTATTCTCTTCTTCTTTGCAGCTGGCTCAGTGTCACTAGGCTCTTCAAGAGTGTATTGCACACTCTGCTTAGGGACTTTCCTCACAGCAGTCTTATCTTTGGCAGTACTGGGCTTGGTGCTATACTCCTTAGCAACTACAACTCTTTTCTTCTTTGTTGCTGCCTCACTAGCAACAAAATCTTCGTCCTCACTGTCAGACGTTTTCTTCTTCCTTGTTCTGGTAGCTGCCTTTGGAAGATCCGGAGAGCTCCTCTCTCCCTCATAGAAACTTTCAGCTGGGCTTGATCCTTCACTCATCTCTGCTTGCTGTTCAGACCTGTTCTGACTGTCACTGCCACTTGACATCTTGCTGAGCAGACCCTGTGAATAGTTGGGTATAGGCAGAGTAGATGAGTCATCACAAAAAGCAGATAATTTTTCATAAAATTGAGTTCAACTCTTAGTTTTAAGTTTTCACAGGATGCATTTCGGATGGACCGAGTTGATCATCTCGGTGACACCGAAGGATACAACAGAAACCTTACACGCCTTTTCGGTCAGACCAAGATGGGTTTCGGTGGCTCCGAGATGCTAGGGTTTCACTGAGACTTTACCTTCGGTCTCACCGATCAGTACAACTCAGTGGCACCGAGACGTACTAGTGCTATGGCCAGAGGCCAAATTGGTGGTACCGAAAATTTTGAATCGGTCGGTCCGAGATGCATTCGGCGGAAACTTAAACCTAAAAATTTTGCTCGCATCTAATCTATGGAATTTGCAGTGTAAAAGGAGTTCTCAATCCGTAGCATGAATTCAGGCAGTCCAATCGTGCATTGAATCAGAAATGGAGCACGAGAGGGATCGAATCTCACCCTAACTTGGTGGAGATCCTCTACGGCGGCAACGGCGGAGGAGATTCCCGTTGACGGTGATGGAATCCGGCGGCGAGGGCGCGCTGGAGACGACGGCGAAGTCCGGACACGAGGGCGACGGCAGTGACGGGGAGCGGGAACGAGTGGGGTCGAGAAATTTCAACCGTTTGGTCCACGCGATATATATATACCCATGCGCTGTCGGTGGCGCCGAGTTGAACAACTCGGTGGCACCGATATGTGTAACTGCACGCAGGTTAGCACATCGGTGGCTCTAAAATGGTTCAACTCGGTAGCACCGAGATGGAAAACCTAGATCAGTCTAAGTGATTTCGGTAGGACCGAGTTTGAGTGAATTGGTTCGACCGAAATCATTTAGAAGGTTTTGGAGGTTCATCCCTTTCAGATCGGTGGCTCCGAGTGCTCCTCACCCGGAGGGTCCAAAAATGACTTGTTCAATTTTTGTGATGCAGCAAGAATAGAATTTGAGACAAGAAAGCATAGATAGCTAGAGAAGGTTCTTAGGCATTCTTGTACATCCACTTGGCCAGAAAAACCAAGACAATCAAAACAACAAATGGATGTCCTCGAATGATAAAAACATGCAAACCAACATGCTCACACAATAAGATTGCAAATGAAATATGTGTCAAACATGCACAACCAATTCTAGCATCTATCAAACAATGGTGATGACTAGGTCATCTATATATGAGTATATTGACTTAGGAGCCAAATGATAACATTTGATCATAGGTCATACTCATCGTTTAAGCACAAGTGGGGTTACCACTTTTACATAAAGCATTAATGTGTTCACACCATTAGAGTTGCTTTAGCTCAATTGTTTAGAGCAAAGCTCCCCCTAGATGTGATATCCCCCCTAAGAGGGATGAACTAACCTTGGGTTTTGTCGATGATGACTTCATGTAGATGTTGAAGATGTGGATGCTCGATGTTGATGTAGACCATCAAGAGTTGGGAGCAATCCTTTGGAGTTTTGTGCTTTCAATACCTACATGGGTTAGTCCCACACAAGGAACATACAAGGATGTCCATAGACATAGAGTGAAATACACATATGATGATGTCCATGAATGCATTGAATACCTTGTCCCTTGTCTTACCAACAAGAGGGTTTGTGACTCCATGAACTAGTGCAAGATGTGGAAGTTGGTTGCACAAGTTCTTGCCATAAAGAATATGAGTGAAGTTTGTTGGCGGAGTCACCCTCAAGAACTCTCTAGTTCTTCTTCTTTTGGACCCACATCAACTTGATGGGAATCCTTGGAGTTGTAGTAGCACTTGATGAAGTGGAGCTTGATGAAGTCTTGGGAACCCACTTGACCATGGCTTGAGGAGCTTCTTCAAATGAATCAATCTTTTCTTGAAGCTTGTCCTTGCCCTTTAGCTTGTGGTCTTGTGGTGGAAGATCTTCTTGAGCTTGTGTTCCCTTGAAGGAAGTAGGATCATACTTCTCTTGTTGAGGAACAAACTTCGTCTTGGGGTATTGATCTTCTTCCCACTCAACTCCATTGGCATCGAACTTTTGTTCAAAACCAACACCTTGGTTCTTCCGGTGCCTTCCTTGCTTGCGTACAATTTCCTCAAATTGCTTACTCCCGGCAAGGCTCTTGTAGACACCTTTTTCTATAATTCCTTTCAATAGCATATTTTCTTGCTCAAGTGTAACTTGGCTAAGAGAATCATTAGTGGAATCAATAGAACTACTAGAAGCAACAACATTAGATTTAGCATTGTTATTGTTACTACTAGAGGTAGAACCATTTTTACCCTTGTTGCTAGTTTGCTTAGGTTTAACTTGTGGCATAAAGGTAGACAAGAGTAAACGCTTGGCAAGATATGAAGAACTCTTCTTTCGAAGATCGTCATTGATAGCTTTAAGAAACTCATGCTCTTGCTCTAAATTTAGCTTCTCGAAGCGTAGCTTCTCATGAGTTCTTAGAAGTTCTCTATGATCCTCTTGAGTTGTTTCATGAGCTAACTTAAGAGCATTTAGTTCTTTAGTTAGACGCTCAATCTCCTTCATAGCATTGTCACTCATTTCCTCTTGACTATCATGATTACTAGCATTTTCATTATAGCTCACATTACTAGCCCTATCAACAAGTAAATCATCATCACCAAGCAAATCATCTTCATCACTATTGAAATCAAGATACTTGGGTTGTGATACCTTGGGGCCTTTTGCCATGAAGCATCTTCCAATTCCTTCATTTGGTGAGTCAAATAGATCATAGGAGCTGGATGACACAAGAGCAAGTCCGGCAACACCTTCATCTTGACTATAGTCGGAGTTGGAGTGATAACTTCTCTCGGATTGGTTGTCGGAGTCGGAGCCGGAAACCCATTCACCAACATGAGCTTGATGTCTTCTTCTTGTGTAGCTCTTGGATGACTTGTCCTTCCTCTCCGAATCCTTGCTTCTTCGAGAGTAACTTCGTTCATAACGATCATCTCTACTCCTTCTCTCCTTATGAGGTGGTTCATCTCTTCTATGTCTTCCTCTTGGTGATTCGTCTCTTTTCTTGTAGGGAGTCGTACACTCATTGGAGTAGTGTCCGGGTTTTCCACAATTGTAGCAATTACGGTCACGACTTGATGATCTTCTCTCATAGTGTCTTGAGCTAGAGCTTCTTTCTTTCCCTTTGTTCTTGTAGAACTTGTTGAATCTTTTCACCATTAGGCTAATCTCTTCATTGGATACCAGCTTGTCACTTGAAGTTGTTGGAGCATCGGTTGAGGCTTTGTAAGCACCACTTGATTTGTTGTGTAGCTCCTCTTTGTCCTTGAGTGACATTTCATGAGCAACAATCCTTCCAATGACTTCCGTGGGCTTGAGATCTTTGTAATTTGGCATCATTTGGATCAATGTGCAGAGGGTATCATATTTTCCATCCAAAGCTCTAAGTATCTTCTTGATGATGAATTTGTCAGTCATCTCTTCACTTCCTAAGCTGGCAATCTCATTTGTGATGAGAGCAAGCCTAGAGTACATTTCAGCGACTCCTTCACCATCCTTCATTTTGAACTTGTCAAGTTGACTTTGAAGCACATCCAACTTAGATTCCTTGACGGACTCAGTACCCTCATGCATATCAACCAAAGTATCCCAAATTTCTTTTGCATTCTCGAGGCGGCTGATTTTGTTGAACTCTTCAGGACATAGACCGTTGAATAGAATGTCACAAGCTTGAGCATTGTATTGCAACATCTTCAATTCTTCCGGGGTTGCTTCACGATCCGGTTCCTTGCCATCCTCAAAGAAGTCACCTTGCAAACCAACACGAACAACAGCCCAAACGGTGGGGTTATGACCAAGAATATGCATTTTCGTCTTATGTTTCCAACTAGCAAAGTTTGTACCATCAAAAATGGACCTCTACGGTGATAGTTACCCTCACTAGACGCCATACTCTCCTAGGTTGTGAAACCAAGGCTATGATCAGCAAAGCAATGGAAATCAAGGCTTACGGAGACCAAAGCTCTGATACCACTTGTAGGATTGAAAGTATGTCTAGAGGGGGGGTGATTAGACTACTTGACCAAATAAAACCTAACCTTTTCCCAATTTTAGTTGTGGGCAGATTTTAGCAATAGTATATGTCAAGCATGACCCTACACATGCAATTCTAAGAGTATAGCAGCGGAAAGTAAATAATTGCATATGTATATAAAGGAGGGGATCGGAGATTTCAAACGCAATGAAGACACGGTGGTTTTTGGCATGGTTCTGATAGGTGGTGCTATCGTACGTCCACGTTGATGGAGACTTCAACCCACGAAGGGTAACGGCTGCGCGAGTCCACGAAGGGTCCACGAAGAAGCAACCTTGTCTATTCCACCATGGCTTACGTACATGAAGGACTAGCCTCACTCGGGGTAGATCTTCACGAAGTAGGCGATCTCCTTGCCCTTACAAACTCCTTGGTTCAACTCCACATCATGTCGGAGGCTCCCAAGTGACACCTAACCAATCTAGGAGACACCACTCTCCAAAAGGTAATAGACGGTGTGTTGTTCATGAACTCCTTGCTCTTGTGCTTCAAATGATAGTCTTCCCAGCACTCAAACAACTCCTCACAGATTTGGCTATGGTGGAAGAAGGATTTGAGTGGAAAGCAACTTGGGAAAGGCTAGAGATCAAGGTTCAAATGGTAGGAATGGAATATCTTGATCTCAACACATGAGTAGGTGGTTCTCTCTCAGAAAATGTATGGTGGAAGTGTAGGCACGTTCTGATGACTCTCCTTACAGAGAAGGAGGTGGTGGAGGGGTATATATAGCCTCCACACAAAATCCAACCGTTACACACTTTTGACCCAACTCGGTGGCAACGAAACGATAATCTCGGTAGCACCGAACTGTGTAAAAGATATGAACTTTAGGAATCTCGGTGGGACCGATACGAACAACTCGGATGGACCGAAGTGCAATGGCTTAGGGCAAACCTCATCTCGGTGGCACCGATTGCATCAACTCGGTTGGACCGAAGTGAAGCAATAAGGCAACAGAGACTTGGCAAGCCATCTCGGTGAGACCGATTTGCATAACTCGGTGAGACCGAAGTAAATGCAACCGATTACAGAGAGTTGGCAAGGCCATCTCAGTGGGACCGAGATCCAGTTCGGTGGATCCGATTTGTTACGGTTTTGGCAGTGGCTAAGTCATGGATGAACTCCGTGGGGCCGGATAGGAAATTTCGGTGGGGCCGAGTTGGAATGTTGGTTTAAGACATATTTGGGTAGAGAGAGTGGTTGAGGGTTTAGGAGTACTGTCACTAAGCACTTGAGCAAAAAGACCATTAAGCAACACCTCATCCCCTTTTAATAGTATTGGCTTTCCTATGGACTCAATGTGATCTTGGATCACTAAACCAAAAATGTAGAGTCTTGATCTTTTGCCAATCCTTGTCCTTAGCATTTTGAGGGGTCCACACCTCTAGTCCATGCCATGCCAATCATTGAACATCCTGAAATCTTAATCTTGAATGGACATTAGTTCAATGAGATATATGTTGTTATGAATTACCAAAACCACCAAGGGAGCAAAAGTGCTTTCACACTCCGACACCATGAAAGGTGTGCAACTTAGTGACGGAGTTATCCTGCCGATCGAAGATTCGAACCACGGCGCGGTACTGCTCCTGGTTGAACTCGCGGTAGTCCTCATAAACAGTGTACTCGGGGTACCAGCGATATCCCAGCCTGGTCAAGAGGTCGACCAGAATATCAAGGAATCCAGTCGCATCAACAGCCATAGTCTGGCGTACGTGCTGCGTTGCGGGACGCATCTGAAACAAGGTGTTCAATGATGTCAATTGACAGTGTGTGAATCGTACATCATACATTCAAAGGAATAGTTGCAGATAATCTAGCTCTCCGGGTTGATGTGAACACGAGAACCTAATGTTAGAGTTAGTAAAATCTTTAACCCGAATAGAAGTGAGATCAGAGTCCCAGAGTAAAGAAGAGGAATAAAAGATCCTAATCCCATCCATTGGCGATGTGAGCCCGTAAGCCACACAACAATGTTAGTAAAATATTTTTCAAAGACTAGACTTAACTTCGGCCAAGGAGTTGGAAAGGGGTTTCCTACAGGCAGTCGGCTCTGCTACCAACTTGTGACGCCCCCGACTCAATCATGCACTAATCATACATGCAAATGCGCACGATCAAGCCCAGGGACTCATGGGAAGATATCACAACACAACTCTAGACACAAAATAAAATAATACAAGCTTTATATTACAAGCCAGGGGCCTCGAGGGCTCGAATACATAAGCTCGATTACACAAGAGTCAGCGAAAGCATTAGTATCTGAGTACAGACACAATTAGACAAGTTTGCCTTAAGAAGGCTGAGCAAAACAACGACATCTAGATTGAAAAGGCGCAGGCCTCCTGCCTGGGAGCCTTCGGAACTACTCCTGGGTCATTGGTCTCCACGTAGTAGTAGGCTCCGTCGGGGTAGTAGTAGTCATCGACGGGGCCTGCTGGCTTCGGGGCTCCGTCATCTGATCACAGCAATCGGGTATGGGGAAAAAGGTAGCAAAGCAACCGTGAGTACTCATCCAAAGTACTCGCAAGACTTACATCAGATCTATGCTAAGTATGCATCGGTATCAAAGGGAAGGGGCTGTATCTGTGGACTATACTGCAAAAATGCCAGAATAGAGGGGAAGGCCTAGCCTATCGAAGACTAGCATCTTGCAGCGTCTTGCAGCAACAGAAGAGAGTAGAATAACGTAACATGTAGTAACAAATATATATTAGTAATGCCCAGAGATCCTTCCTCGTCTACCCCGTGAGGAAGCGATCCCGGAGCCATCATATCAATTTAGTATCACAAGTATCCAGTTCTAGTTGTAGTAGATCGGGATACAACTCCGAGCGTCCTATTACCATGGACACGGCTATTCGAATACATAACTTCCCTGCAGGGGTGCACCAACTTACCCAACACGCTCGATTAACTCTGGCCGGACACACTTTTCGGGTCATGCCTGGCCTCGGCTGATCGACACGCCATAGTCTTACCTAAGCTCCGCAGAGAGGTCCCCGCCGGTCTACATCCTAAGCGTGAGGGGGTAGTTCGGCTGCTCACCCCTAAGCACTCCGGGTCATTGCGCGCAGGGTCAACCTCACCACGTTGTGCCTGTGGGTATCTGCTGTCGCCCGGCCGCAATGCTGAACTGGACGTCTGACGAAACTTTTGGAAGGAACGTATGATGCAGAGTGCCCATAACTTATCCCGCGTGGTGGTTAGTGCGAAAAGGCCAGAGGCCTACTCAGATCACATATCCAAACCCATTAGTGTGTTGGGAGCTCGCGGTGACGATCAGTGCTCCTGTCGCCCCGTCTCGCGGACTTACAGGAAGGGCCAGGCCCATCCCTCTCTAGGGCGGTCTCTGCCTGCCCGGCCGTGCAGCGTAATTATCTCTTGGTCAACCCGACTTATCCAGAGACTGTCAGGAACTCAGGTCCACCTCTACCGGGGTGGTACCGCCTGTCCCTTCAGTCCCGCAGTAACAGTAAATGGGGAACAGTGTAAGGTAATAGTGTGTCTGTAACATCAAGGGGGAAATCCGAGGAATCACCCTCGATGGATTCCCACTCGATGTAACCGTCAAAGTGAACTTGGAGGAATCACCCTCGATCGGTTCACACTTGAGGGGCTGCACGACAAAGGCATCATCGGAGGTGGTGAAAGAGGAATCACCCTCGGTAACCCACAACCGACTAGCTATGCTACAGAGATATCATCAGGAGTGAGGTAGGAGGTATCACCCTCGGCACTCGATGGTAGCTCTGCAGAGTAGTACAACTAAGGGGGTGTGCGGTGTTGTGTCGGTCTCTGCACGTCGACCACACTGATCGAGCATTTGGAAGCAAAGCATGGCAACACGGACAAGGGTGCGGGGCCACTGATGGATCACTAACCAACCTATACTAAGCATTTAGGATAGCAGGTAAGGTATCAATAGCAGTTACAAAAATAGGCTATGCATCAGAATAGGAGCTAACAGACAACAGCAGCAAATTCTAATGCAAGCACGGGAAAGAAAGAAATGGGCGATATAGAAATGATCAAGGGGGTTTGCTTGCCTGGAAGCTTTGCTGAGAAGGACGGGTCGTCGACGATGTAGTCATACTCGGGGTCAACAGCAGTCTCGGGGTCTACCGGAGAGAAGAGGGGGAAGAAACAGTAAATATAAGGCAAACAAATGCACACAGATGCATGAAATGGCAATATGCTGTGCTAGGGATGGCCTAACGCAGTGCTACACATTACAGACAGAGCGGGAAAATATCTGGGAATATTTTCCTCACTTTAGGCAATTATCGGACAGACGATCCGAAGGGGAAGGTTCCATGTTTGCAGTGTTGGAGGCATGTGACAGCTATGTGGATGGCATATTCGGATTCGTCTTATTTTTCTGATCATTTTTCATATATAAATTATTTTCATCCGAGTTACGGATTATTTTATATGATTTTTCAATGTTTAACAATATTCTGAAATTACTGGATTTATTTAATTTTGAAAATAAATAGGGAATTGCTAAATGCACACAGAGAGTGTACACAGCACAGTGCAGCAGAGGCTGACAATGGGCCCCAGTTGACTGCCCAGTCAGCAGTCAACTGTGGACTTTGACAAGTCAAACTGACCAGGAGGACCCACCTGTCATTGACTGTGTATTTTAATAGAGGTTAATTTAACTAATTATGTTAGTTAACTAGTGGGTTCCATATGTCAGTGAGACATTTAGTTAATAGATTTAACTTTAAACTAATCCTAATTAGTTGCAGATGGCCCACACGTCAGTGATAGGGGCTAGCCCAGTCAGCATGTTGACTTGGTCAACGGGGTCAACTAGGCCCGCGGGACCCAGCTGCCAGTGACCCAAAGGGGCCCAGTGGCAGGGCCACGCCGGCGACCGCACCGGAGCAAGCTCCGGCGACCAAAATCGCGGCAGCGCACCTCGGATCTCGTCGGAAAACGCCCACAGCGGGTCAAATACGGCGCGGTTGTGCTCGTTTGAACGGGCGTTGCCTCGCGCGTCCATTGGTGGTGGTGGCGTGGCCGGACGTGGCCGGAGTCGACGGTGGCGGGCATTTTGGCGGTGGCCAGAGTTCGGGTGGTGGCGAGCTAGCAATAGTGGCGCGCAAACGAGCAAACAGAGTGGCTAGCGGGGCTCTACGTGTTGCGGCGAAGACGACGGGCACGGGCCCGTGACCATTTGGTCACCGGAGCAACGCAGGCGACCAAGGAAGGCGGCGGCGAGCTTCTACCATGGCGGTTCTACGGCCTAGAGGAAGAGCGCGAGCCAGGGAAGAGAGTGGGGAGGAAGGTGAGCTCACTGTGAACCTACAGATGAGCAAAGTGGGCTCGGGGAAGGCTCGATGGTGACGTACGGGCGGTGGCATTCTACGATGGCCGAGGAGGAAGAAGAGGAAGTAGCGGTCGATGCGGTGGCTCCTGGCTCAAATGGATGGTACCAGGCGACGGAGCGGACGACGGCGGAGCGAGCGGACACGGGCTCAGCCGACGGGGACGACGGGGAGCGTGCAGATGACGACGGCCATGGTGACGAGGCTTCGGGTGAGCGTGGGGAAGATGATGGGGGCGCGAGGGAAAGAGGGGAGAGACCTAGGGTTTGTCAAGGGCGGTTCGAGGGATCTTATCCATGCCCGGACGACGGCGGATGGCTGGCGCGTGGCCATCGGCGGCTCGGACGCGCGCGGCGCCGACACGCAAGGAGAGAGGGCGCGAGGTGGGACATGACCGGCGCCGGTGGGCTGGGATGCACTATAGCAGGTAGGCCTAAGTGCACAGTGAGTCTTTCTCTTTTTTCTTTATTTCTCTCTGTTTTCTTTTTACAGAACTGTTTTGCAATATTTTGAGCTGCCAAATGGATTTTGTGAAATGTGGGACTTGGCCACATAAATACATTGCAATATTTGGCACTGCCACAAAAAGTTTGGGAGGCATTTGAATTCATTTGGATTTTTCATAATTGGAAAAGCATTTAAATATGCTGATTTGGCAGTGTTTTAATTGCTATAGCCCATTTTAGCATTGTGGTGATGTTGTTTTCCTTAACAAATAATTGTTATGGAATATTTGCTAAATGATGGACTGTTTTGCAACCATGTTTGTGCAACTTTAAATTTCACTTGCAATTTGAATTGATTTCAGTGGAGGAGTTTGAAATGAGATATGATTCCACTGTGATCATTCATTGCAAAACAAAGTAGCTTAGCATTAACATGGAGATCACTGTTGCTCATTTACACAGGGGTGTTACAGAGGGGGTAATCATAACTGGGAGGCTTGTTCAAGTAAGAACAGCACCCAAGCACCGGTCCACCCACATATCAAATTATCAAAGTAGCAAACGCGAATCAAACAAACATGATGAAAGTGACTAGATGAAATTCCCATGTGCCCTCGAGAACGTTTTGCTTATTATACGAGATCGTTCTGGCTTGTCCTTTGCTACAAAAAGGATTGGGCCACCTTGCTGCACTTTATTATACTTGTTACATGTTACTTGTTACGAATTATCTTGCTATCAAACTACTCGTTACCGCTACTTTCAGTGCTTGCAGAAAACACCTTGCTGGAAACCGCTTATCATTTCCTTCTGCTCCTCGTTGGGTTCGACACTTCTACTTATCGAAAGGACTACGATTGATCCCCTATACTTGTGGGTCATCACGTGGCATAGCTCCACACATCGTCCGCCTAGAAGTTGGCGGGGGACGACAGGGACATGCCCAATGATCCGGCAGCCCCAAGGATGCGCTTATAGGCCTTCTTGAAGATCCCACACCGCGTCTTCCGCAACCCGCCGAGCTCGAGTATATTCCCCTCGCGCTGAGAATTGGACTCCACTGATACGTCCATTTTGCATCATGTTTTCCTACTATTATTTATTATGTTTTGGGTCATTATTTCACTTTATGATGCAATCCTGATGCCTTTTTTCTCTTATTTTACAAGTTTCAACTGAAGAGGGAGATTGCCGGCAGCTGGAATTCTGGACCTGAAAAGGCTACAGCAGAGATACATATTCTCCACAACTCCAAATGACCTGAAAATTTACGGAGAATTATTTTGGAATATATAAAAAATATTGGTGGAAGAAATACCAGGAGGGGACCCACCAGGGAGCGACAAGCTCAGGGGGCGCGCCCTACCCCCAGGGCGCACCCTATGAGCTTGTGGGCCCCCTAGCAGGCCTCCGGTGCCCATCTTCTCCTATATGATGCTATTTTCCCTAGAAAAATCAGAAGAAAACTTTCGGGATGAAGCGCCGCTGCCTCGAGGCGGAACCTGGGCAGGAGCACTTTTGCTCTCCGGCGGAGCGATTCCACCGGGGAAACTTCCCTTCGGGAGGGGAAATCGAAGCCATCGACATCACCAACGATCCTCTCATCGTGGGAGGACTAATCTTCATCAACATCTTCACCAGCACCATCTCCTCTCAAACCCTAGTTCATCTCTTGTATTCAATCTTTGTCCCAAAACCTCAGATTGGTACCTCTGGGTTGCTAGTAGTGTTGATTACATCTCGTAGTAGATGCTAGTTGGTTTATTTGGTGTAAGATTATATGTTCAGATACTTAACATATTCCATACACCTCTGATCTTGAACATGAATATGATTTCTGAGTAGTTACTTTCGTTCTTGAGGGCATGGGAGAAGTCTTGTTATAAGTAATCATGTGAAGTTGGTATTTGTTTGATATTTTGATGATATGTATGTTGTTCTTCCTCTAGTGGTGTCATGTGAACGTCGACTACATGACACTTCACCATACTTGGGCCTAAGGGCAGGCATTGGGGAGTAATAAGGAGATGACGGGTTGCGAGAGTGACAGAAGCTTAAACCCTAGTTTATGCTTTATTCCATAAGGGACTGATTTGGATCCATATGTTTCATGCTATGGTTACATTTATCTTAATTCTTCTTTCATAGTTGTGGATGCTTGCGAGAGGGGGTAATCATAAGAGGGTTGCTTTTTCAAGTAAGTACATCACCCTAGCACCGGTCCACCCACATCAAATTATCAAAGTAGCGAACGCGAATCAACTAAACATGATGAACGTGACTAGACGACAATTCCCATGTGTCCTCGAGAGCGCTTTGCTTAATATAAGAGAACGTTCCGGCTTGTCCTTTGCTATAAAAAGGATTGGGCCACCTTGCTACACCTTGGTTACTATTGTTACTTGTTACTTGTTATGAATCACTTTGCTACAAAACTATCTGTTGCCGCTACTTTCAGTACTTGCAGAGAATACCTTGCTGAAAACCGCTTGTCATTTCCTTCTGCTCCTCGTTGGGTTCGACACTCTTACTTATCGAAGGGACTACGATTGATCCCCTATACTTCTGGGTCATCAAGACTCTTTTCTGGCGCCGTTGCCGGGGAGTGAAGCGCCTTTGGTAAGGAAACATTTTTATTACATGCTGAAATTTACTGTCACTTGTCACTATGGAAAGTAATCCTTTGAGGGGCTTGTTCGGGGTATCTTCACCTCGACCGGAAGCAATAAAAGTTTCCCCTCAACCTACTGAACCTTCTGAAAATATTTATTATGAGATTCCTTTGGGTATGATAGAGAAACTACTAGCTAATCCTTATGCAGGAGATGGAACGGTACATCCTGATATGCATCTGATATATATAGATGAAATTTGTGGATTGTTTAAGCTTGCAAGTTTATCCGAGGATAGAGTTAAGAAGAAAGTATTCCCTTTATCTTTGGGGGGGGAAGGCATTGACATGGTACAGGCTATTGGATGATACTGGAACATGGGACTGGAACAGATTGAAGCTGGAATTTCACTAGAAATTTTATCCTATGCATTTGGTTCATCATGTTCGGAATTACATATATAATTTTTGGCCTCGTTAAGGAGAAAGTATCACTCAAGCTTGGGGAGGCTTAAATATATGATCCACACATGCCCCAATCATGAGCTCTCAAGAGAAATAATTATACAAAATTTTAATGCTTGGCTTTCTCATAATGATCAATCCATGCTCGATACTTGTTTTACTGGTTCCTTTATGAAGAGGACTATTGAAATCAAATGGGATCTTCTGGAAAGAATTAAACACTACTCTGAGGATTGGGAGATTGACAAAGGTAAAGAGTTAGGTACAAATCTTGAGTTTGATTGTGTTAAATCTTTTATGGAAACCGATGCTTTTCATAAGTTTAGTACTAAATATGGTCTTGACTCTGAGATAGTAGCTACCTATTGTGAATCCTTTGTTGCTCATGTTGATCTCCCTAAGGAGAAGTGGTTTAAATTTCATCCACCTATTGAAGAAAAGTGTGAGGAACCTGTTATAGCTAAAGAGGAAATAATTATTTATAATGCTAATCCGGTTGTGCCTGCTACTTATATTGAGAAACCTCCTTTCCCTATTAGGATTAAGGAACATGCTAAAGCTTCAACTATGGTTAATAAAAGTAATGCTAAACCACGTAAACCTCCTAAACAAATTAAAGTTGAACCTAATGTTGCAATGATTAAAGATATCTTTGTTGATAACATTGATGGACATGTCATATATTTCTGTGATGAAGCAACTAGAATTGCTAAGCCAGATACGCAAGATAAAAATAAACCTGTTATTGGCATGCCTGTTGTTTCTGTTAAAATTGGAGATCATTGTTATCATGGTTTATGTGATATCGGTGCTAGCATAAGTGCTATTCCATTCTCTCTTTATCAAGAAGACATGAATGATATTGCACCTGTTGAGATAGAAGATATTGATGTTACTATTAAGCTTGCAAACAGAGATACTATTTCACCACTTGGGGTTGTTAGAGACGTTGAAGTCTTGTGTGGTAAGATCAAATACCCTACTAATTTCTAGTTCTTGGATCTCCACAAGATGATTTTAGTCCCTTTATATGTGGTAAAGCTTTCTTGAATACGGTTAATGCTAAGATTGATTGTAATAGGGAAACGGTTAGTGTTAATTTTGGTGATGTATCTCATGAGTTCAATTTCTCTAAGTTTCGTAGACAACCTCATGATAAAGAATTACCTAATAAAGATGAAATTATTGGTCTTGCTTCTATTGTTGTTCCTCCTACTGGTCCTTTAGAACAATATCTGCTAGACCACGAAAATGATATGCATATGAATGAAAGAAATGGAATAGATGAAATATTCTTTAGCCAAGCATCTATCCTTAAACACAATTTGCGTGTTGAAATGTTGGGAGATCCTCTCCCACCTAAGAGAGAACCCTGTGTTTGAATTAAAGAAACTGCATGAGACATTGAAATATGCTTATCTTGATGAAAAGAAGATATATCCTGTTATTATCAATGCTAACCTTTCAGAGCATGAAGAAAAGAGATTACTTAAAACTTTGAGGAAGCATCGTGCTACTATTGGATATACTCTTGATGATCTTAAGGGCATTAGTCCCACTTTATGTCAGCACAAGATTAATATGGAGCCTAATGCTAAGCCAGTCGTTGATCATCAACGCCATTTGAATCCTAAGATGAAGGATGTGGTAAGAACTGAAATATTAAAGCTTTTGGAGGCAGGTATAATTTATCCTATAGTTGATAGTAGATGGGTAAGTCCTGTTCATTGTGTTCCTAAGAAAGGAGGCAGGTATAATTTATCCTATAGTTGATAGTAGATGGGTAAGTCCTGTTCATTGTGTTCCTAAGAAAGGAGGCATTACCATTTTTCCTAATGATAAAAATGAACTTATCCCACAAAGATTGTAACGGGTTATAGGATGGTAATTGATTTTAGGAAATTAAATAAAGCTACTAGGAAATATCATTACCTGTCGGTGTATAAAAATGGGTATTTTATACCCTAACTTATGCACAGACAGTAGCAGCCTTCCTGATGGCCAGGGCTTGTCGGAGATTACCAGGATCAAGATTCAACGCCTAGTTGCAAAGGCACTAGGAAGAAGATCAAGACAAGACATCAAGAAACATCTGACTGATGCTATAGATGAAGATGGTACTTGCCGGCAAGGCTCGAGCCGGCAAGATGAAGGCCCGGCAAGCTCCGTGCCGGCAAGCCCTCGTTGGCTCGTCTGCGCTCCATCCCATCAAGCAGCTAGTCGCTAATCGGAGAGGTGTCGAGCGCGCAGGCGGCTTGGTGAAGCTTGTCGGGGCACGTGTCAGCCTGCTAGAAGGAGAATTAGCTTTAATGACACCCGTCCAGGGGGCGTGTCAAGGTAATAAGAGGTAGCTGGGCGAGCGGTGCAGAAACCTTGCCGGGGCTCCTCCTCCACATGACACCTAACGGCACATTTATTGCGTTTGTCCTAAACCGACAGAGTTAGGTATGCTAGCACTGTTTGCTATCTCATCAACGTGTAAAGACTGTTTTTCCACTGTGGTTACCCCTTGAACTATAAAAGGAGGGCCAAGGCAACCTTTACAAGGGTCGACTCTTTGCTCACTTTGCATGCGTAGCTTCTCTTCCTGCACCTTGCCGGCGAGAAGCGCTCCTTGTACTTGAGCTCAAACACATCCAATACATAGAAGCAGGAGTAGGGTTTTACACCTCACGGTGGCCCGAACCTGGGTAAATCCTTTGCGTTCCTGCTGATTCTGCTCTTTGTGCTTGCACATCTCCCTAGTCGAATCGCAAAGGGGTTAGATGGCCCCATAGATGGTCGTACGCACGACATTACCCCTTGCCTTTTATTGATCAAATGTTAGAAAGATTATCTAAGCATACACACCTTTGCTTCCTAGATGGATATTCTGGTTTTCTCAAATACCCGTATCAAAAGAAGATCAAGAGAAAACCACTTTTACTTCTCCTTTTGGAACTTATGCTTATAGACGTATGCCTTTTTGTTTATGTAATGCACCTGCTACCTTTCAAAGATGTATGACTACTATATTCTCTGACTTTTGTGAAATGATTGTTGAGGTATTCATGGATGATTTCTCCGTTTACGGAACTTCTTTTGATGATTGCTTAAGCAACCTTGATCGAGTTTTGCAGAGATGTGAAGAAACCAATCTTGTCTTGAATTGGGAGAAGTGCCACTTTATGGTGAATGAAGGTATAGTCCTTGGGCATAAAATTTTCGAAAGAGGTATTGAGGTAGATAAAGCTAAAGTTGATGCAATTGAGAAAATGCCATGTTCTAAAGATATCAAAGGTATAAGAAGTTTTCCTTGGTCATGATGGTTTCTATAGAAGGTTCATAAAAGACTTCTCTAAAATTTCTAGGCCTCTTACTAATCTTTTGCAAAAAGATGTTCCATTTGTTTTTGATGATGATTGTGTAGAAGCCTTTGAAATACTTAAGAAAGCCTTCATCTGCACCCATTGTTCAATCACCTGATTGGAACTTACCCTTTGAAATTATGTGTGATGCTAGTAATTATGCTATTGGTGTTGTTCTAGGTCAAAGAGTTGTTAAGAAATTGAATGTTATTCATTATGCTAGTAAGACTGTCGTGGTATTCTCGTGGGGGGTGCCGCGTCACGGCAGATGCCATGGGATGGCTTGAAAAGGTGAGGGCAAGGCTACAGTGGAGATCCGGGACGGGTTTGGGCAACTGTACATGGTGGTTTACCCAGGTTCGGGGCCATCCGTGGGAGGTAACACCCCTACTCCTGCATGTCTGATGTATATGCGGTGTATATGGTAGTACATGGTTGCTTCTGGAGCTGTTTGGAGGAGGAAGAAGGAGGCACTGAGCTCTCCTCTTCTCCTGTGAGAGTGAGAACAAGAGGGAGAGTGAGAGCGTGGCTGGCCTGAGAGCCCGTGCGTGGCCTTCTGGCCGTGGGCTGTGAGGCCTCCCCTGGTGCTCCTTATAAAGGGGAGCCCAGGGGACAAGGGGTGGCCCACATGCCCACTACACTATTGGGGGAACACAAGTCGTGGGAACAGTGCCGGCCGCTCGTCTACAGTGCCGTGCTGTAGAGCTAGGCCGTCTCGTCTGCGCAGGTCCGACGGGACGTCTGAGGTTGACTTGGCCGGATTCCAGCCGGACGGGCTCCACCCGGACGGCTCCAGCCGGATGGCTCTACCCGGATGGCTCCACCCGGATGGCTCCACCCGGATGGCTCTACCCGGACTGATCCACCCGGATGGGGAACCCGGACGGGGAATCCGGATGGGGAACCCGGCCAGGGAACCCGGATTGGGAACCCGGATTGGGAACCCGGCCAGGGTGAACAATGCCATGGTGAACAGTGCCAGGTTCCAGCCAGCCAGGCTGGTCGCCGGGTCGCGAGGCGGCGAGCCGGACGGGACGCGGGGCGGCGAGACGGACGGGTCGTCAGCATGCCAGGGGACGCTCCCCTGGCAAAGTTTTGAAGTGTCGTTTCGCCGTCTTGGGCCTACCCGGGGGTCATCCCCCCGACAGTAGCCTTCGAGCCTCTGGGCGACTTTGCAAGTCGGGCGGAGGGTTTTCACGGGCGTTGATGTAGCAGATGTCGTCGATGACAGCCGGCTGCAGGCGGCAGCCGGCGCGGCTTGCTTCCAGTGGGGGCGCGCTAGCGCACCCACTGGGTGTAGCCTCCGAGCCTCCGGGCGACTCGAAGAGTCGGGCGGAGGGTATTTGCAGTTTGTTGCAGCAGATGGGCGCGGAGCGCCGCCGGGCGCAGACGCGAAGTCCGCCGGCAGGTGCGCGCGAGGCGCCGCCGGGCGCGGAGCGGAGTCCGCCGGCAGGTGGGCGAGGGGCCCTGCCGGGCGCGGATGCGGAGTCCGCCGGCTGGCTGTTTCCAATGGGGGCGCGCCAGCGCACCCACTGGGCGTAGCCTCCGAGCCTCCGGGCGACTCGAAGAGTCGGGCGGAGGGTCTCCACAGATGTCGTCGAGAATGCCGGTGGCATCCGGCGTGGCGGGCCTGCAACCGGCGTGGCGTTTTCCCAGCGGGGCGCGCCGGCGCACCCACTGGGTGTAGTCTCCGAGCCTCCGGGAGAGGAGGGGGGTTCGCCACGGAAATGATCATGCAAAAGACAAAGTTAGTCAGTGCAGATATATCAAATATTTAGCTTTCGCAGCGCAAGTTTTATGCAGAGGGTGCCGACTCGGTTTCGTCCAAGCCCCCTTCGGTCCTTTTCTTGTCCCCTCCGCCCTTTGGCTTTGGCTCTCGCCAGCCGGACAGCTGGGAGCCGGTCTGTAGCTGAGGCAAAGAGTGGGCCGCGGAGTGGAGCGTACAGTACTCGGACTCTGGGAGCAGATTCGACCGAGCAGATACTCATAAAGAAAACGACTGGATCGCCTAGGCCGTTTTCTCCCCGGAATTCTTTCGCGTGGGCTGACCTCCAGCTTTTTCTCTCGCTAGCCGGACAGCCGCGGTGCGATCTGTAGCTAAGACGAAGAGTGGGCCTTTGGTACCGTACACTCTACTAAGCCGTCTGCGGGGAAAACGAATGGGGCCAAACGGCAAGTCTCCAGGCCAAGACTAGCTGGCGCCGGGGTGAACAGCAACGCAGCTGAAGAAAAATGCGGAGATGCCCCCGAGGGTCGCTCGGGGTTATCCGTTGTGTTCATGGTGCAAAGATACACGGACAGGAGCTCACATTGCTTTTGGCGTAGACGAGGCGGAGGTGTCCGCCGGCAGACGACCCGAGCCTCCGGGCGATCGAGGGGCGCCCCAGCCGGTCGGGCCTGACCGGGCGGGCAGACCAGCGGACAGGCAGCCGGGCCGGCTCCCTAGCCTGCCAGGCAGGCAGACCGGCCTGGCGGTGACGCGAGCAGGTAAGGACAGCCGGCTGAGCGGCGACACGGGCAGACGGGCGCGGCTAGCTCTTTTTTTTTAGCCGGCCCTTGACTTTTCTTTTGCTCTAGCCGGCCCCCACCCCTTTCTTTTTCCTCTTCCTTTTTCAGCCGGCTGGAGAGGGCGTCGCGAGCAGCGGAGGGCAGCCGGCATGCGTGTGCAGAGGCCGGCTGGGACGGCGAGCAGCCGGCGCGTGCGGAGGCTGGGGACGGCGCCGGCGACCAGGCAGGCGGGGTGCGGCGCAAGACGGCACGGACGCGGGGTGGCCGGCTGGAACGGCGAGCCGGCAGGCGGGACGCGGCCGTGGCGGTGCGGGCGTGGAGCCGGTCAGCGATGGGCGCGGCGCAGCCGGCCGCGGGGCGGGCAGGCGGAGGCGGCTGCGAGCGCGAGCCGGCACGAAGCGGGGCGGGGCGAAGCCGGTCGGAGGAGTGTGTCAGGGGGATGACCCCCGGGTAGGCAACAGAGCCCGAATCCCTTTCGGAAAATCATCAGAGCAAGACAAGTCCCTCTGGCCGGCTTGCCAGGCACGCCGGCTCCCCAGCGCGAGCCGGCTCGGCGTGGCAACCCGGCCTAGCCGGCTAGCCCATGCCGGCTGGCCGCGAGGCGGCGAAGCCTTAGCGACGAAGCAAGCGGTGCTACAGCGCTCCTCCCTTTACCCTGACAGAGCAGGTGAGGCTGCAGCTTTCCTTGCGCCCCCGCCCGAGGCGGGCGGTGTCAGTGAGGTGTGGTCCTGTAGAAACGGCGGCGCCGACCTCCCTCTGACGATGGACAAGACGCGCCACAGTGCCTCAAACCCAGACTGACGAGACCAGACCCGTCATGATGCCCGCGCCAGGCAGGTGCGGCGCACATGGCGACCCGACACCCGGCGACCCGGCATCCCGGCATCTGGCGACCCGGCGACCCAGCGACCCGGCCACCGGATCCTGGTCAATGACACCAGGGGCCCGCGCCTCTGGTACGTTACCGTTGTAACCCTGGGGGTCGGCCTATAAGACCCCCAGGGAGGCCTCCGTGCAGGAGGATCGGGTTTGAGTGGCTGAGAGTTCGAGTTAGTGCGGTAAGGTCAGTTCTCACCCTAGCTAGCTCTCTCCAGATCACGAACACTCGCACAGGAGAGGCAGAACGGTGGCTCATCCCCTTCTCCCTCCTCCGTCCAAGCAGCTCCAGGAGCGACTCTGTAACCTCTGTGCTTATCAGCTCACACGGCAGGAGTAGGGGTGTTACCTCTCCAGAGGGTTCCGAACCTGGGTACGTCTTGTGTCCCGCACTCACTCGTGCCAACCTCACCTCCGGAACCCACCGGCGTCCTATCGTAGCCCCACCTCATAAGCCATCTCATGGCATCTGCCGTGAATCACGCACCCCCAGCGAGAATACCACGACAGTTGGCGCCCACCGTGGGGCTGCTCGCGGCGTCGGCCGGAGTCAAGTTCCGGACGAGGCCCTTCACCAGCTCCGACGAGCGCATCGTGCACGGTTTGGTCCGTGCGCCCCGCACGGCCAAACCGGCCGGCTGCAGCGCCGCGCTGGGCGCGGACGTCGCCGGCCCCGCAGGCTGCTTCATCGTCCCCTTCGGCGCGCTGCGCGTCTTCATCGCGCTCGTCCCCGACGTGTTTCCCAGCGCAGTGTGCAACTGCGCCGACTCACATGTACCCGTTACCCGCGCCGTCCCCGATGACGTCGCTGCTCTCTGCGTTCACGCGGAGGTGCTCACCATCGGCACCAGTTCCGGCTCCCCGCGCGCTAAGGAGAAGGCTACCGCGGCCGCCGCCTTGGCTGCGGCTCCGCCTCGCCGGACTGACCCGCTCCACGACACGATCCGGAGTCTGCAAGCCCCCATCATGCCTGACGCCAACGCGGCTGCTGTAGTGGCCCAGCTCAACGAGGGCCGCCAGCATCTGCTGCTCGAGGCCACGGAGCTTGCGGCAACCCGACGCCGGCTGGAGTCCGCCCAGCGAGAATTCGACAGCGCGCATGGCCTCACTCTGCCTGCCGTCGAGCCCAGCCGGGTCGCGGAGGTGCGGATCCGCGGGGGCGCACTCGGCCATGCGCTAGGCGCAGGCCGACCCGTCTACGACACCCCCGTCAAGAACATGCGCGCGGCGCGGGCCGCGATTGCTGATCTCGAGTTCCTGGAGGGCGAGGAGCTGCTGCAGCAGCAGCAGCGCATCCGCGACCTCATCACCGCGGCGAACGAGCAGCAGCAGCGCTTCAACCCGGCCCAGCTATCCGGCTCCGCCTCAAGAAGAACCGGGGACCCGGAGAGGGCTCTCCGGGATGCGCGGCAGACGTCTTCACACGCCACTAGCGCAAGCCGCTCTGGCCGGCACCGGTCCGGCCGGAGCCGGCACAACCGCGCCACCACCGCTGGAGACGGCAACGCTGGCGAAACGACCGGCAACGGCCGGGTTCAGCAGCCGGAGCCTCCCGTGTGGCCGGCTCGGCGGCCCGAGCCAGCCCCGGAAGCTCCTGCTCCCCGCGGTCCCGTGACCGACCGAATCGTCCTCCGCGTTCCCGTGGCTGACCGGCTCAGCCCTCGCGAGCCCTACGACGAAAGCGACGCCCGTCACCGCATCGACCGGCTGGCGCGCTCCACGGCCCTGGAGGAGGAAAGCTCTGTTGGCCCGGCGTGCTTCGGCCCCCGCATTCGCGAAGAACCCTTCCCCAAAGGCTTCTCGCTGCCCCGCGACTCGCCAAAAGACACCGGCGCCACCAAGCCGGAGGACTGGCTAACCGACTACACCACAGCTGTCGGCATAGCCGGCGGCAACCGGCGTGTGGCTGTTCGTTACGTCCCCCTCATGCTGCTCGGTTCGGCCCGGACATGGCTCAACAGCCTCCGTGCCGGCAGCGTGAACTCCTGGCTGGATTTCGAAGACGCGTTCGTCCGCAACTTCACCAGCACCTACACGCGACCCGGCAATCCTCGCCAGCTCTCCATGTGCGTCCCCTACTTCATCGACAGAAGTCGGGCGAGCCCCTGCGCGACTTCCTCACGCGGTGGACGGAGCTTCGCAACTCCTGCGAAGGGGTCCACGAGGTCCAGGCCGTCCAATACTTCATCGACGGATGCCTAGACGGCACTCTGGTCAAACACCGGCTGGTGTGCGATGAGCCGGAGACCCTGGCAGAGCTCATGGCCGTGGCGGACAAGTACGCTACGGCCGACTCCGCGATGGATGTGAAGATCACGATCGGCGCGGACGGCAAGCTTCTCCCGGCCCAGCCGGCTCCCCCCAAGCCGGCTGGCGACAACAGCCAGCGCCGGCAAGACAGCAACAACAACGGCAAGCGCCGGAGCGACCAGCCGGCGCCTCGCTACGACCACGGGCAAGTCGCTGCCGTGGAGAGGGAGCAGCCGGCAGAGCAAGGCCCCAGCCAGCGCCCGCGCACCGGCAAGGCCGTCTGGCAGCCCAAGCTGACCTTCGAGCAGATGCTCGACGCCCCCTGCAAAAACCACAGCGGCGCGAAGCCATCGACGCACACGCTCCGGCAGTGCAGCTTCACGCAGCGCTTCTTGCAGGGCAACCTTCCACCCCCGCCGCCTGGAGCCGGCTCGCAGCAGCCGCCGCTGCCGCCGCCTCCACCGCCACCCGGCGCCCTCGCCGACAACCCTTTCCTGCGCTCGGACGCATCCTACATCGTCTTCACCAGCGAGGGGGATGACAAGCACGCCAAGCACAAGCACGCGGCCAAGGTGAATGCCGTCGTCCCTCCGGTTCCCCAGTACATGCACTGGTCCGACCGACCGGTGAGCTGGACCCGGGAGGATCACCCAGCCGTCATGCCCACGCCGGGCGGCTACGCCCTCATGCTCGACCCCACCTTCGTCTCCGAGAAGCGCACCTGCCGCTTTTCGCGGGTGCTGATCGACGGCGGCAGCAGCATCAATATCCTCTACCGCGACACGATGACCAAGCTCGGCATCGAGGCGCAACAGCTGGAGCCGACCCGGACAGTGTTCCACGGCATCGTGCCGGGACACTCCTGCTCCCCGATCGGCCGGCTCCGGCTCGACGTCCTTTTTGGCTCCAGTAGCCATTTCCGCCATGAGCCGATCTGGTTCGAGGTGGTTGACCTGGCCAGCCCCTACCACGCGCTGCTGGGCCGGCCCGCGATGGCCAAGTTCATGGCGGTCCCCCACTACGCCTACCTGAAGTTGAAGATGCCGGGTCCCAAGGGCCTCATCACCATCATCGGCGACTACAAGAAGTCCCTCGAGTGCGCCAAAGCCGGCTCCCAGCTGGCCGAGTCGCTGGTCATCGCCGAGGAGAGGCGCCAGCTCGACAGGATCGTGGCGCTAGTTAACGCGCAGTCGACTGTGCCGGCTCCGCCCAAGCCGGCCGACGAAGCCTCCTTCAAGCCGGCCAAGGACACGAAGCGGGTCCCGCTCGACCCGGCCGACCCCAGCTCCAGCAAGTACGTCGTCGTGGGTGCCGGCCTCGACAGCAAATAGGAAGGCGAGCTCGTCGATTTCCTCCGTGAGAATCTGGACATCTTCGCATGGTCTCCCAAAGACATGCCGGGTGTCCCGAGGGAATTCGCCGAGCACAAACTTCACGTCCGCAAGGACGCCAAGCCCGTCCGGCAGCCGCTGCGCCGTTTCTCCGAGGAGAAGCGAAGAACCATCGGCGAAGAGATCGCCCGGCTGCTCAAAGCCGGGTTCATCATGGAAGTATTCCACCCCGAATGGCTGGCCAACCCGGTCCTCGTCCTGAAGAAAAACGGTACTTGGCGCATGTGTATCGACTACACCAGCCTGAACAAGGCATGCCCGAAGGACCCGTTCGCTCTGCCGTGGATTGACCAAGTCATCGACTCCATAGCCGGCTGCGAGCTCCTGTCCTTCCTGGACGCCTACTCCGGCTACCACCAGATCATGCTGGACCCGGCCGACGCCCTCAAGACGTCCTTCATCACGCCCTTCGGGGCGTACTGCTACATCACCATGTCGTTCGGGCTGAAGAACGCCGGCGCCACCTTCCAGCGCTGCATGCAGAAATGCCTGCTGCCCCAGCTCGGCAGAAATGTGCACGTCTACGTCGATGACATCGTGGTGAAGACCAAGCAGCACCTCACGCTCCTGGCCGACCTCAAGGAAACCTTCGCCAATCTGCGCCAGTTCCGGATCAAGCTCAACCCGGAGAAATGCGTCTTCGGCATGCCGGCTGGCCAGCTCCTCGGCTTCCTTGTCTCGGCGCGCGGCATCGAGGCCAACCCGGAGAAGATCAAGGCAATCGAGCGCATGCGCAAGCCGACCCGGCTGCGCGACGTCCAGAAGTTCACCGGATGCTTGGCCTCTCTCAGCCGGTTCGTCAGCCGGCTGGGAGAGAGGGCCCTGCCCCTGTATCAGCTGATGAAGAAGACGGCGGCGTTCGAGTGGAGCGACCAGGCGACCGTCCTCACGGTGGTCACGGCGCCCTCCTGGGCTCAGCCAATCCTTGCCTTCTTGGAAGACGGCGAACTTCCCATCGACGAAACTGAAGCCCGGTAAGTACAGCGGCGCGCGTCCGCCTACAGCATCATCAACCACGAGCTCGTCAAGCGCAGCACGGCGGGCGTGTTCCAGCGCTGCATCGAGGAGAGCAAAGGGATCGAGATCCTCCTCGACATCCACCAGGGCGAGTGCGGGCACCACGCCGCCTCGAGATCCCTGGTGGCCAAAGCATTCCGGCACGGTTTTTACTGGCCCACGGCCCTGCAAGACGCCGAGGAACTGGTCCTCAAGTGCGAGGGCTGCCAACGCTTCAGCAAGCGCAGCCGCTAGCCGGTTTCGGCCCTCCGAACCATCCCGATCACATGGCCCTTTGCCGTCTAGGGACTCGACATGGTGGGGCCCTTCAAGACCTCCCGAGGTGGCATGACGCATCTCCTCGTCGCCATCGACAAATTCACCAAGTGGATCGAGGCCAGGCCGATCAAGAAGCTCGACGGGCCCACGGCCGTCCGATTCATCAAGGATATCGCGGTTCGCTACGGCATGCCGCACAGCATCATCACCGACAACGGCACCAACTTCGCCAAGGGCGCGCTGGCTCACTACTGCTCTGCAACCGGCATCCGGCTCGACTTGGCCTCCGTCGCCCATCCCCAGTCGAACGGCCAGGTCGAGCGGGCAAACGGCCTCATCCTAGCCGGCATCAAGCCGCGACTCGTCGAGCCGCTCGTGCGCTCACCCGGCAGCTAGCTCGACGAGCTGCCGGCCGTCCTCTGGAGCCTCCGGACGACGCCGAACCGCTCCACCGGGTACACCCCGTTCTTCCTCGTCTACGGAGCTGAAGCCATCATTCCAACCGACGTCGAGTTTGACTCACCCCGGGTGGCGATGTACACCGAAGCCGAAGCAAAAGAAGCACGCGAAGACGGCGTCGATCTGCTCGAGGAGGCGCGCCTCCTGACCCTTAGCCGGTCCGCCATCTACCAACAAGGCCTGCACCACTACCACAGCAAGAAGATCAAGCCCCTCGTGTTCTGTGAAGGCGACCTCGTACTCCAGCTCGTCCAACGAACAGCCGGGCAGCACAAGCTGGCCTCCCCCTGGGAAGGCCCCTTCATCGTCAGCAAGGCTCTCTGCGACCGGAACGCATACTACCTCATCGACGCACAGAAGCCGAACAAACGCAAGCGAGATGCAGCCGGCGAGGAGTCCACCCGGCCCTGGAACGCGGAGCTCCTCCGTCCGTTTTACAGTTAAACCCATGTATGTATGCATCACCATCTTTTGGACTTAATCAAAGCAGGCAGCTCCCCCGTTCTTATGTTTCCTGCCGAGTCGGCGCGGCCGGCTCGGGGGCTCGGGGGCTCCCTTTTTCCCGCTTTATTCTGTGTCTACACACAACCATGTTTTTTCTAATTCCCCCACCGAGTCGGCATAGCAAGCTCGGGGGCTCGGGGGCTAGCCGGCTAGACCACGCCCTGTCTTTTTTCCCTTAGTCTGTCTCGGAGTGTACGATCCGCCAAAGCCCTCTCTTCGCCAGCCACAGCCGGCTCCCGGCTGTCCGGCCGGCAAGAGCCAAAGGCCGGAAGCATCGTTACGCAAGAACGACTAAGGAGACAGCCCGGCACGGCCAACCCGGCTTAACCCGTTTTATCTCGCCTGTTCGCCGCACGACCGACTGTGCGCCAGGCGGCCTCGCCGCCTGCCGCCAGCCGGCCCAGTGGGTGTTTCGCTCGCGCTCAACGTCCGAAAAAGCCTAAGTACTGTGCGTTCGCTCTCAAAGCCGAGTTCCCGTCCTAGCCACAGTCCGCAACCCGGTTGTCCGGCTAGCGGGAAGGAAGCCCGGAGAAACAACAAACAGGAAAAGGCCCAAGGCCGAACAGCAGAAAGTGAAATCACCACGACAGTTGGCGCCAAATCGCATGCCAAATTTATATATAGCATGGGCCTTCGGCCACGAGTTCATTACATTGAACTACACCCCCAGTGGGTGGACCTGCTACCTAACAAAAGTTTGAGCACAGAAAAAACAAAGGCCCTAAGCGGCACCCGCGTCGTCTCCGGCCGGCGTCGGCCCAGCCAAGGTGGACGCAGCCGCCGGGTTGGGTCCAGCGCTCTCCACCGCCCTCTTCGCCGTGGCGTCGTCGTCCGCGTCAGTCTCGTCGTCGGCATAGGCGCCTGTCTCGGCCGAGCTGCCGTCCGGGTCGTCGAGCAGAAGGCCGAGCGTGTCGGCAGGGAGCTCCTCGCCGTCTTCCGTCCGCTCGACGACGAACTCGTCGTGCGGGGCGAACGCTGCCAAGTAGCTGGCCCGCCCGACGATCCGCTGCGCCCGCGCCGCCAAGTCCTCCTCCGCGCCGGCCCGCTGCGCCGCCTGGATACCACGACACGACGAAGCGCAGCGCCGTCTCCGCGCCGGCCCGGGCCGCGGAGGCCCTCCACGCACCGAGTCGCTCCACGCCAGCCTCCAGCCACCGCGCCAGCCGGGTGACGCTGTTCGGCGCCACCGCGCTTGGCCAGAGGCCGCTCGCCATGCCCAAGCCGGCCTCGAACAGGCGACGCATCTGCTCCTCCACGGCCCGAAGACGGGCCTCGCCGGCAAGAACAAGCTCCGAGAAGGACCAGGCGGCGTACGCGTCGATCTCCGCCCCCAGCTCGCGCTGCTCGGCCCGGTGGGCGTACACGGCCGCATCAGCCGCCTCCTGTGTCTCCGGGAAGACTCCTGGCAAATGAAAGAAACAAGTCAGTCAAAGAAGGCAACTTGCCGGCTTCGCCAGCCGGCCCGAAGAAAGAGATGATACTTACGGGCGAAGGTCTCGTCAAGGTGCTGCGCCTCGCCCAGCATCCCGCTCTCCCGGATCTCCGACGTGCGAGCCTGGGCCTCGAGATCCTTCTCGAGCTGGGCGATCTTCCTGTCGGCGTCCGCCAGCTCCTCGGCCACCTTGCCGCACTCCTCCGCCAACCGGCCCAGCTCCGCCTGATGGGCCTCCTCCGCCCTGGCCTTCTCGGCCACCATCCGGTCCACCTCGGCCTGGAGCCGGTCGCGGTCGCCGACGGCGAGGTCGCGCTGCTGGCCGGCTTTCGCAAGCCGGCCTCGAAGGCCTGGCACCTCGGCCGCATCGGCTGCGCGACAAGATTCCCGGTCAGATGCCGGAAGCAAGGATTAGAAGAAAAAGTCAAGGCTCTAAGATTCGACCCGGCTGCTCCGCAGTCCGGCCCGAATCTCGGGGGCTACACCCAGTGGGTGCGCTAGCGCGCACCCACTGAAGGCACGAAGGCATACCTTGGACCCGATGCAGCTCCTCCTCCGAGGCGGCGAGCCGGGTTCTGGCCTCGCGGTACCGTTCCCGGAGCCGGTTGAACGCGCTGGCCCGCAGGTCGTACAGATGCTGCGCGCAGACAGAAGATTAAGATAATGCAAAAGACGGCCATAAGATTCGACACGGCTGCTTCGCAGCCCGGACGAACCTCGGGGGCTACACCCAGTGGGTGCGCTGGCGCGCCCCCACTGATTCAACAATCAAGATAGAAGAAAAAGCTCACCGCGATCGCCTGCTCCAGCTGTCGTGCCCGGTCCAGCTCCTCCCGGAGGAAGGCCTGCAGGCGCTCGTCCCGGCCGCGAAGTTGCGAGCGCAAGGCATCCGCCGCATCGTCCTCCCGGGTTCGTGGCCCCACCACGGCCTCACTGGAGCTCGCCCACGGAAGCTGAAGTGCGGTCCCGGCGCCGGATCCACTTCCACCCGGCCGCTCGGGGTCCATGGCGGCTTGGGGCGGCACGACCGCCAGGGTGCCGGTGCCTTCTGCCGTGGCCCCCGCGGCCGGCGTCGGCTGTGCTTGGCCGGATGGCGCGGAGTCCGCCTCGCGCCTCTCCCCGCCGTCCTCGCCTCCCTCCGCCGGGTTGGCCGGGGGCGGCGTGTCCACGACGATCTCCTCGTCAACGTCCGACCCGCCGCCGGCCGGCTCCGTCCTCGTCTCCGGATCGCCCGCTCCCGCCGGCTGCGGCTCAATGACCGTCACCGCCGGCGCCGAGCCCGTCTCCATCTCCGGCCAGGCCGGATCCGCGGTAGGCCTGGCCCGCGTCGCGGAGGCCCTCTCCCACGCCTGGGCCGAGGCCTCCCGCATCGCCTTCTCGGCCTCAGCCCGGTCCCGCCAGGCGGCACGCGTCGCCGCCTCAAGATCCTGGCCGGACTGGCAGGCCTCGAGTTCTTCCTCCCCGGACCGACTCGGCGGAGGGTCGACGGCGCTGCTCCTGGTCTTCCTCCAGGTGACCTCGCCCGCCGCGGCCTCCGTCGCCGCCACCGCCAAGTCAAGAGCCGACCTGTGCATGGCGGATTCGTCACGGCGAAGGCATAAGGAAGAAAAAAGATAATCCACAAGACGACAGTTGGCGCCCCACAAATAAGGCAAGGAGCACTTACCCGATGACCGTCGGGGGCTCCCGCCTCGGCCCTACGAACGGGGCGAGCCGGCGCTTCTTCTTCATGACGGCCCTCGCGCGCGCCGGTTCCGCCATCGGGCGTTTCGCGGCCGGTCTCGCCTCGACCACCTCCTTCCCGTGCGGCCGGCTGGCGGTCGCCGCCGCGCGAGCCGGCCCGGCGCCAGCCGCCTTCCGCAGCCGTCTTGGGGGGTCGACGCTGGCGTCCTCCCTAGCCGAGGGCGCTGCACCGTGGGCGTCGGTCAAGCTCTCCTCGTCGTCATCCGGCCAGTCCCGCAGTAGATCTGGAGGCGGAGACTTACCTGCGACCAGTGACCCACCGGCTGCGGCGTCGGCCAGGCGCGCCTCGACCGCCGCCTCCTCCGCCTCGACGCCGGCCTCCTCCACATCCGAGTCGGGCAGGTCGGCCAGCAGGATCTGGGTGTTCGGCCCGTCGTGGTTCCGCTGGCTGGCGAATAGCTGCGGCCATCCCGCGGCGTCAGGACGCAAGAATAACGTCGAAGCGGCAAAATATAAAGACCAGGGACTCACCGCAGGCGCCGGGTTCTCCCGGTGATAGGGCGCCTTCCCGAAGCTCCACTCCCCCTCCTTCAGCGCGGCCTTGGAGATGTAGTTGACCCGCTGGACGATCCCAGCCGGCGTCAGCTCCTTGGCCGACATCCGGGTCGGGTCGTGCAGGCCGCTCATGTCGCCAATCCGGTGTGCCCGGCGCTGCAGCGGCAGAACCCGGCGGGCGATGAAGGCCATGATGAGATCAGCCGGCTTCAGCCCTTCGTTCTTCGTCAGCTCCCTGACCCGGCCGCAGATCTTCTCCATCTCCTTCGACGGCTCCTTGGGGCGGTACCCCCAATTCGGTTTCTCGAGCGGCGGCGCGTCAAAGAACGGCGGAAGGTTGATGACGTCGACAGCCGGGTCGGCGTTCCGGACGTAGAAAAACGTCAACTGCCACTTCTTGGCCGAGTCCTCAAGCGGCAGCTTGGGAAACGGCCCGTTTGGCCGGCCGGTGACCACCGCTGCGCCGCAGTCGGACATGGCGCCGGCTGACGCTCCCTGCTGCTTGAGGAAGAACATCATCGCCCACAGCTCCACAGTCGGTAGCATCCCGAGATAGCCTTCGCAGAGCGTGGCAAAGCAGGCTACCTGCAACACGGCATTGGCGCCGAGATGATGCGGCTGCAGCCCGAAGAAATCGAGCCACGCGCGGAAGAAGAGACTCGCGGGGAGGCCGAGCCCGCGCTCGAAGTGCGAGAAGAAGACCACATGCTCGCCCTCCTGCGGCGCCGGCACCCTCTCGGGGCCCGGCGCGCGCGGGAGCAGCGCCTCTGCCGGCGGCAGCCGCTTCGTGCGGAGGAGGTACCGGATGTTTTGCTCCGTCATGATGGAGCCCTCCCAAGAACCTTTCGGCAGCGCCATTGGGGAGGGTTTTCCGCGGGCGGCGAGATTCGGTGATGGAGAGGAGGAAGAGAGGAGGAGGGCGACGCGCTGCGGGCTTCGGGTCGCGGCGTGCAGCAGGCGTGGGCGAGGCGACGACGGCGGCAGCACTTCGCTCGGGCACGGCGGAGAAGGAGAGGAAGCAGAGGAGGAGCAAGGGGCAGGGGTGCGAGCGCGGGCGTCTCCGTCGCACTCCCTCCTTCTCGTTTATAACCACGCGAAATCGTGGGGGAGTGGGATCGGCTGCACCCACAATCCCCACTCCTCCGCACTGCGCGCACGCGTTCCCCACGTGCAGTAACTACGCGGGGAAGCGCAATCGCCAACGGTCGTCGCAGTGAATCCCCCGCGCGCGGGCCGAGGGCGTGTAGTGGCGGGCCTGAGCCGCGGTCACGTCCCGTCGCGCGCGTGGGCTGGCAGGCCTCGCCCACCGCAAGGCCGCACGTGGCAGCCCGTCGAGCTGCGGCAGGCGCAAATCGACGTACGAAGCAAGACCCATCTGGCGGGCGTTTCCATTTACCGCTCAGCCCGGGGTGCCGCGACCGGCCCTCGGAGGCCGGCCCCCCAGCGGGTGTTCCCGGCGTCCGCTGCCGCGAAGCCGGCAAGCTGCCAGGAGAAGCCGCCCGCCCGAACTCCGGCGCTTCATCAACAGAACCGGCTCCTCAGGGTGGTAAGCTGCAAAGGCTCTCCTGCCTGAAGCCGGCGAACCTTCACAGCTTCGAAGACTACTATCGGGGGGATGACCCCCGGGTAGGCAACAGAGCCCGAATCCCTTTCGGAAAATCATCAGACCAAGACAAGTCCCTCTGGACGGCTTGCCAGGCACGCCGGCTCCCCAGCGCGAGCCGGCTCGGCGTGGCAACCCGGCCTGGCCGGCTGGCCCATGCCGGCTGGCCGCGAGGCGGCGAAGCCTTAGCGATGAAGCAAGCGGTGCTACAGCGCTCCTCCCTTTACCCTGACAGAGCAGGTGAGGCTGCAGCTTTCCTTGCGCCCCCGCCCGAGGCGGGCGGTGTCAGTGAGGCGCGGTCCTGTAGAAACGGCGGCGCCGACCTCCCTCTGACGATGGACAAGACGCGCCACAGTGCCTCGAACCCAGACTGACGAGACCAGACCCGTCACGATGCCCGCACCAGGCAGGTGCGGCGCACCTGGCAACCCGGCACCCGGCGACCCGGCATCCCGGCATCTGGCGACCCGGCGACACGGCCACCGGATCCTGGTCAATGACACCAGGGGCCCGCGCCTCTGGTACGTTACCGTTGTAACCCTGGGGGTCGGCCTATAAGACCCCCAGGGAGGCCTCCGTGCAGGAGGATCGGGTTTGAGTGGCTGAGAGTTCGAGTTAGTGCGGTAAGGTCAGTTCTCACCCTAGCTAGCTCTCTCCAGATCACGAACACTCGCACAGGAGAGGCAGAACGGTGGCTCAGCCCCTTCTCCCTCCTCCGTCCAAGCAGCTCCAGGAGCGACTCTGTAACCTCTGTGCTTATCAGCTCACACGGCAGGAGTAGGGGTGTTACCTCTCCAGAGGGCCCCGAACCTGGGTACGTCTTGTGTCCCGCACTCGCTCGTGCCAACCTCGCCTCCGGAACCCACCGGCGTCCTATCGTAGCCCCACCTCATAAGCCATCTCATGGCATCTGCCGTGAATCACGCACCCCCAGCGAGAATACCATGACAGAGTGACAGGGATGCAGGAGAGGAAGGGACGCGGGTGAAGGCGGCCTGCGCGCCGACGCAGGGGCGGCGACGGGGAGCCGGCCCGAGGCCGACGTGGGCGGAGCTGGGCGAAGCCGACCTGTCGCGCGGTCGGAGCCGGCCCGCCGGCGTGCGGGAGGCCTGCTGGGCGAGGCGGCGAGCGGGCGGAGCCGGCGAGGGAGGAGCCCGGAGGGCTGCGGGATCGAGCGCAAGCTCTCCCACGCGAGCTGCGTGTGAGACCGCGAGGGAGAGGAGCGAGCAGAGGGGTGATAGGCTCAGGGCGACGCTGCGCGCGTGTGGGGCGGGGAGCTGGAGTCGGCCCGGGCCGGGGCGGGGCAGCCGGCGACGGGCGGAGGAGCAGCCGGCACGCGGGAAGCCGGAGCGGGGAGGTGCGCGAGGCCGGAGGGCGGGACGCGGCCGCGGCCGGCTGTGGCGGCGAGCCGGCGACGGGACAGAGCGAGGCGGCGCGAGGCGCGCTGAGCCGGCTGGAGTGGCGCGGATGTGGAGGTGGAGCGGATTCCGGGTGCGGCCGCGCGCACGGGAGGAGGCGGCGCAGCGATGCGGGCGGGGAGCCGGCTGGGCGAGGCAGCGATGGAGGAGTGGCGGCGCGGGTCGCGGCCGGCCGAAGGCCCGCGAGGACGAGCGCGGACGGGCGCGGGGGCGAAGCAGCGTGGAGCCGGAGCAGCGACGGCTGCCCGCTGGGTGTTTTCCAGGAACATTTTTTTTTGCTTTTGCTTGTACTAGTGTGAAAAAGAAGAAAGAGGGAAAGAGGCGTACAGGAAGAGCTCGGTCCAGAGGAAAAGATCCACGGAAGAAGGAGCGGACGCCCAGGCGTGCGGGAGCCTGAGCGAGACGGCGCGGTGGAGAGCGGACGCGCGACCGCGGTCGGAGCAGTGCGCGGAGGCACGCGAGCACGCCGCCTCTGGACGGCGGCGACGTTGCGGTAGTGGTGACTAAAAGGGTCCCGCCCAGACCGCAATTCCAGCAGTAGCGAGCCCCACGGTGGGCGCCAACTGTCGTGGTATTCTCGCGGGGGGTGCCGCGTCATGGCAGATGCCATGGGATGGCTTGAAAAGGTGAGGGCAAGGCTACAGTGGAGATCCGGGACGGGTTTGGGCAACTGTACACGGTGGTTTACCCAGGTTCGGGGCCCTCCGTGGGAGGTAACACCCCTACTCCTGCATGTTTGATGTATATGCGGTGTATATGGTAGTACATGGTTGCTTCCGGAGCTATTTGGAGGAGGAAGAAGGAGGCACTGAGCTCTCCTCTTCTCCTGTGAGAGTGAGAACGAGAGGGAGAGTGAGAGCGTGGTTGGCCTGAGAGCCCGTGCGTGGCCTTCTGGCCGTGGGCTGTGAGGTCTCTCCTGGTGCTCCTTATAAAGGGGAGCCCAGGGGACAAGGGGTGGCCCACATGCCCACTACACTATTGGGGGAACACAAGTTGTGGGAACAGTGCCACCGTCTGTCTACAATGTCGGCCGCTCGTCTACAGTGCCGTGTGTAGAGCGTGGCCGTCTCGTCTGCGCAGGTCCGACGGGATGTCTGAGGTTGACTTGGCCGGATTCTAGCCGGACGGGCTCCACCCGGACGGCTCCAGCCGGATGGCTCTACCCGGATGGCTCCACCCGGATGGGGAACCCGGCCAGGGAACCCGGATGGGGAACCCGGATTGGGAACCCGGATTGGGAACCCGGCCAGGGTGAACAGTGCCAGGGTGAACAGTGCCAGGTTCCAGCCAGCCAGGCAGGTCGCCGGGTCGCGAGGCGGCGAGCCGGACGGGACGCGGGGCGGCAAGCCGGACGGGTCGTCAGCATGCCAGGGGACGCTCCCCTGGCAAAGTTTTGAAGTGTCATTTCGCCGTCTTGGACCTACCCGGGGGTCATCCCCCCGACAAAGACCTTGGATAGTGCTCAAAGAAATTATGCCACTACTGAGAAGGAATTTTTAGAAGTTGTGTTTGCATGTAATAAGTTTAGACCTTATATTGGTTGACTCTAAAGTAACTGTTCACACTGATCGTGCTGCTATTAAATACATTATGGAAAAGAAGGATGCTAAACCTAGACTTATTAGGTGGGTTCTTTTACTACAAGTGTTTGATTTGCATATTGTTGATAGAAAGAAAGCTGAAAACCCCGTAGAAGATAATTTGTCTAGGATGGAAAATGTTCTTGATGACCCACTTTCTATTAATGATAATTTTCCTGATGAACAATTAGCTATTACAAATGCTTCTTGTAATAATCCTTGGTATGCAGACTATGCTAATTACATTGTTGCTAAATATATACCACCTAGTTTCACATACCAACAAAAGAAAAAGTTCTTCTTTGATTTAAGACAGTACTTTTGGGATGACCCACATCTATATAAAGAAGGAGTAGATGGTGTTATTAGACGTTGTGTACCTGAGCATGAACATGAACAAATCCTACGGAAGTGTCATTCCGAGGCATACGGAGGACACCATGCGGGAGACAGAACTGCACATAAGGTCTTATAGTCTGGTTTTTACTGGCCTACTCTCTTCAAAGATGCACGTAAGTTTGCCCTTTCTTGTGATGAATGTCGAAGAATTGGTAATATTGGTAGACGTCAGGAAATGCCTATGAACTATTCATTTGTTATTGAACCATTTGATGTTTGGGGCTTTGATCATATGGGACCTTTTCCAAAATCCAATGGATACACACATATTCTAGTTGCTGTTGATTATGTTACTAAGTGGGTAGAAACTATTCCAACTAGTAGTGCTGATCATAACACATCTATTAAAATGCTTAAAGAGGTTATTTTCCAAGGTTTGGAATCCCTAGATATTTAATGACTGATGGTGGTTCACATTTTATTCATGGTGCATTTCGTAAACTTCTAGCTAAATATGATGTCAACCATGGAATTGCGTCACCTTATCATCCTCAGTCTAGTGGTCAAGTTGAATTGAGCAATAGGGAAATAAAATTAATTTTGCAAAAGACCGTTAATAGATCCAGAAAGAATTGGTCTAAGAAACTTGACGATGCATTATGGGCTTATGGAACTGCTTATAAAAATCATGTGGGTATGTCTCCATATAAAATGGTCTATGGAAAAGCATGTCATTTACCTCTTGAGTTGGAACATAAAGCTTATTGGGCAATTAAAGAACTTAACTATGATTTGAAACTGGTTGGTGAAAAGAGGTTATTTGATATTAGCTCTTTGGATGAATGGAGAACCAAAGCTTATGAAAATGCCAAGTTGTTTAAAGAAAAAGTTAAAAGATGGCATGACAAAAGAATCCAAAAACGAGAATTTAAAGTTGGTGATCAAGTTCTATTGTACAACTCTCGTTTCAGATTCTTTGCAGGAAAACTTCTCTCTAAATAGGAAGGACCCTATATCGTCGAAGAAGTTTACCGCTCCAGAGCTATCAAAATTAACAACGCCGAAGGCACTAATCCGAGAGTGGTTAATGGGCAAAGAATTAAACATTACATCTCAGGTACGCCCATTAATATGGAAACAATATTATCCAAACTATGACACCGGAGGAACACATAAGAGAGGCCTTCCGGAACACCCCAGAACCCTGAAAAGGAGTAGGTATTTGATACGGTAAGTAAACCGACTCCAAAAGTTCCATAAAAGTACTTTTTGTTTGTTTCGAAATATATAAAAAATTAGGAAATTAATAAACAGTCAGGAAAGTGCACGAGGGAGTAACAAGCTCAAGGGGCGCGCCCCACCCCCTAGGGCGCGCCCTATGAGCTTGTGGCTCCCCCGTGGACCTTCCGGACTCCGTTTTCTTTCCACATTACTTTTCCTGCATGGGAAAAACTCATTATATATACTCTCGGGTGTTTTGACCACTGTATCGCAAGTTTCTCCTATGTTCTTGTTTTGGCCTGTTTTCTGTCCCCAAGCATCATTTCTTCTTCCTCCTCCAACAACGTGGGAGATGATGCTTGGTTGCTGCAGATGGAACTCGGGAGAGAGGAAGTCGGGGAGGTCACCGTGGAGGAAGAGGAGGGGGATTTGATGGAAGTCCACCCTCCGGCCTCAGAGAGAGGTACTCTAGCTGCCATCTCCACTACTCCAAACCCCCATCAAGCCATGAGGACGATGATGAGTCAAGGAAGCCAAGGAGCACAAGAAGGGTCTTCCTCTAGAAGACCCTTACACAGGTTACATCGAAATAATTTTCATAATTTGGTTCACAATTATGGAGTTGAGAATACTTCCTGTATGCACATTCCTTCCAATTGGGACATCTCTCGTCCAAGTGAAAGTACTGCAGGAAAGAACGCTTGGGGCTAGAGAATAAGCACATTATGGCTGAAGTGCAAAAGAATACCACCATGATTCAGCAGTTGCTTCGGGAAATTCAGAGCTTGAAGGATATCTTGTTGAACATTGTGAAGGACAAGCCCACATCACCATCATCACCGAAGAAAGACACTTGAGCACACGGGTATGGGCACCACCCTTGGCTTGTTCCAAGCTTGGGGGAGGTGCCCCGGTATTGTATCACCATCACTTTTATCATCGTTATCTATCTTAGTTTGATCCTTAGTTATTTCGTGATTTAGAAGAATAAAGTTTTAGTATGATCTAGTTTCGAGTGCCTGTTTCGTGATTTATCTATCTATGTAATCATGTGTGAGAGTTATATAATAAAGAGTAGTTTGAGTTTGGTTGCTTTACGTTCTTGCTTAAATCTTAGCAATGAAAAGAATAAAAAGATCATATATGCTAATCCCATGGGGAGTGATGTGTTCACATAAAAGAAGTATAATTGATAAAATTTGTAGGAAGTTAACAAACATAGCATTGGTCATTGATGCAATTCATGAAAAGTAATAAAGAAAGAGAGGTCTCACATATAAATATACTATCTTGGACATCTTTTATGATTGTGAGCCCCCATCAAATATTCTATGCTTGATCAAATAGTTGACGTTGGACAAGGAAGACAACATAATGGGTTATGTTTGCTTATATTCACATAGAAGTTATATTGTCATGGATCCTCTAACATATGGTGCTTGCTGATAATCTTTTGCTAGCCAAAATTCGCACCAAGTAGAGATACTACTTGTGCATCCAAAAACCCTTGAACCCAGTTTCTTGCCATGAGAGTCCACCATATCTACCTATGGGTTGAATAAGATCCTTCAAGTAAGTTGTCATCGGTGCATAAGCAATAAAAATTGCTCCTAAATATGTATGATCTTTTATTGTAAGGGAAAATAAGCTTTGTACGATCTTGTGATGGCAAAGAAATAAAAGCAACGGATTGCATAATAAAGGTTGCTATCATAAGGGGCAATATAAAGTGACGTTCCTTTACATTAAGAGTTCGCACATCCCAACACAAAAAGCGCATGAAAACCTCTGCTTCCCTCTCCGAAGGGCCTATCTTTTAAATTTCGGTATTTACTTTTATGCAAGAGTCAATAATGTTCATCGCTATTCCATTCTTATTTATTCTCCAACTCGGCAAGGATCATGTGGTAGGGAAAGATCCAGGCATATATATCCAGTTGGATGTAGGTGATCATGAGTTATTATTGTTGACATTATCCTTGAGATAAATCAGTTGGGAGGTGAAAACTATAAACCCCCATCTTCCTATGTGTTTGACTGAAACTTTTTCTCCATAAATACAACGTGGGTGTCAGCAATCATGGAAGACTAAATGATAGTTGAGTATGTGAACTTGCTAAACAAAGCTCTTACATAGAATCTTTCTAAAAATCTGATGATTGAAATTGTTCCAATGACTGAGATCATAGTTTGTTAGTTTTCAATGAAGTTTATGGTTCATACTTTAGCTTGTGAAGGAATTGTTACTTGATCATGAGAAGTTATATGACAATATATTGCTGCTATGAAAATGATCATGATGCTTTCATGCACGTATTTTGTTTTTATTGACACCTCTCTCTCTAAACATGTGGACATGATTATCGATTTCGGCATTCGCTTGAGGGCAAGCAAGGTCTAAGCTTGGGGGAGTTGATACGTCCATTTTGCATCATGCTTTCCTACTGTTATTTATTATGTTTTGGGTCATTATTTCACTTTATGATGCAATCCTAATGCATTTTCTCTCTTATTTTGCAAGTTTCACATGAAGAGGGAGATTGTCGGCAGCTGGAATTCTGGACCTGAAAAGGCTACATCAGAGATACATATTCTCCACAACTCTAAATGACCTGAAAATTTACGAAGAATTACTTTGGAATATATAAAAAATATTGGCGGAAGAAATACCAGGAGGGGACCCACCAGGGAGCGACAACCTCAGGGGCACGCCCTACCCCCCAGGGCGCGCCCTATGAGCTTGTGGGCCCCCTAGCAGGCCTCCGGTGCCCATCTTCTCCTATATGATGCTATTTGCCCTAGAAAAAATCAGAAGAAGACTTTCGGGACGAAGCGCCGCCGTCTCGAGGCAAAACCTGTGCAGGAGCACTTTTGCTCTCCGGCGGAGCGATTCCGCCGGGAAAACTTCCCTCCGGGAGGGGGAAATCAAAGCCATTGACATCACCAACGATCCCCTCGTCGTGGGAGGACCAATCTTCATCAACATCTTCACCAGCACCATCTCCTCTCAAACCCTAGTTCATCTCTTGTATTCAATCTTTGTCGCAAAACCTCAGATTGGTACATGTGGGTTGCTAGTAGTGTTGATGACATCTCGTAGTTGATGCTAGTTGGTTTATTTGGTGGAAGATTATATGTTCAGATCCTTATGCATATTCTATACACCTCTGATCTTGAACATGAATATGATTTGTGAGTAGTTACTTTCATTCTTGAGGACATGGGAGAAGTCTTGTTATAAGTAATCATATGAAGTTGGTATTCGTTCGATATTTTGATGATATGTATGTTGTTCTTCCTTTAGTGGTGTCATGTGAACGTCGACTACATGACACTTCACCATACTTGGGCCTAAGGGAAGGCATTGGGGAGTAATAAGTAGATGATGGGTTGCGAGAGAGACACAAGCTTAAACCCTAGTCTATGAGTTATTCCGTAAGGGGCTGATTTGGATCCATATGTTTCATGCTATGGTTAGATTTATGTTAATTCTACTTTCATAGTTGTGGATGCTTGTGAGAGGGGGTAATCATAAGAGGGTTGCTTGTTCAAGTAAGGACATCACCCTAGCACCGGTCCACCCACATATCAAATTATCAAAGTAGCGAACGCGAATCAACTAAACATGATGAACGTGACTAGACAAAAATTCCCATGTGTCCTCGAGAGCGCTTTGCTTAATATAAGAGAACATTCCGGCTTGTCCTTTGCTATAAAAAGGATTGGGCCACCTTGCTGCACCTTGGTTACTATTTTTACTTGTTACTTGTTACGAATCACTTTGCTACAAAACTATCTGTTACCGCTACTTTCAGTACTTGCAGAGAATACCTTGCTGAAAACAATTTGTCATTTCCTTCTGCTCCTCGTTGGGTTCGACACTCTTACTCGTTGAAAGGACTACGATTGATCCCCTATACATCTGGGTCATCATCCACCAGCGGGGCATTTATCCCCTCAAGATGCGCCAGCTCTTCCTAAAGCTTCCCACGTTCCTAATCGGCCTCGAATCGGGCCTTGTCGTTCTCAACCATCAGGGTCTGAGCCCTTCAAGGGCGCCCTTTGCTAGCTTAAGCTCCTCCTCCAACGACGCATGCTTGGCTTCGAGGGTCTGCCTCTCCTCAGAAAAGAGCGACGCCTAGAGGTCCAGCAGTTGCTGATATACATCATGGGCCTCGTCCTTCTGCTTTCGGAGGGACTCTACGAGTACCTTAACATTCTCCCCCTCCTGCGCCTGACGCTCCCGCGCAAGCTCGGTGGCTGCCTTCTCGCGGGCTTCGTCGATGGCATGGTCCAGGATTGCCTTAGCCTCCGCCAGACTTGGGATACCTGCTACCGGGTCTTCTTGTTCTCCCGCTCCGCGCGGGTGGAGTGGGCAAGGAAATTTTTCCATGCTCCGGCAAGAGCCTGCCCACTCAGGGCCAGGGCCACCCAGGTCGACTTCAAGACGACCAATAGCCCGGCGCATTGGGCGAAGAAACTTGTCGGTAGGTGCTACTTGTGAGCTGCGTTGGTATTTCCTCGAAGAGGAGAGGATGATGCAGTACAGTAGAGATAAGTATTTCCCTCAGTTAAGAACCAAGCTTATCAATCCAGTAGGAGAACCAAGCAAAACCTCTTTAGCAGCACCTGCAAACACAAAAGCCAATACTTGCACCCAACGCGAACAAGGGGGTTGTCAATCCCCTCGGCGATTAGTTGCAAGGATTAAATCTCGTAGTGGTAGATAATTGATAAAGTAAAAGACATAAAATAAAATAAAAGTAAATAAAATTGCAGCAAAGTATTTTTAGGATTTTTTGTTTATATAATAATGATAAATGACCCAGGGGCCATAGTTTTCACTAGAGGCTTCTCTCTCGAGCGCAGAAAATACGGTGGGTAGACAAATTAATGTTGGGCAATTGATAGAAAACCGCATAGTTATGACGATATTCAAGGCAATGATCATGCATATAGGCATCACGTCCGAGACAAGTAGACCGACTCCTGCCTGCATCTACTACTATTACTCCACTCATCGACTTCTATCCAGCATGCATCTAGAGTATTAAGTATAAAACAGAGTAACGTCTTAAGCAAGATGACATGATGTAGACAAAGTAAACTCAATCAATATGAATAAACCCCATCATTTATCCTTAATGGCAACAATACAAATACGTGTCTTGTCCCCTACTTTGTCACTGGGATATAGAGCTCTGCAAGATTGAACCCATCACAAAGCACCTCTCCCATTGCAAGATAAATCAATCTAGTAGGCCAAACTAAACCGATCGATCGGAGAGAAATACAAAGCTATAATAATCTCGCATAAAAGAGTTCAGAGAAGACTCAAATATTTCTCATGAATAATCTGATCATAAACCCACAATTCATCGGATCCCAACAAACACACCACGAAAGAAGATTACATCGGATAGAACTCCAAGAACATCGAGGAGAACTTTGTATTGAAGATCAAAGAGAGAGAAGAAGCCATCTAGCTACTAGCTATGGACCCGTAGTTCGGTGGTGAACTACTCACACATCATCAGAGGGGCAGCAAGGTTGATGTAGAAGCCCTCCGTGATCGATTCCCTCTCTGGCAGAGTACCGGAAAAGGCCTCCAGATGGGATCGCGGAAGAGCAGAAGCTTGCAGCGGCGGAAAAGTTTTCTCGTCTGGCTCTCTGTTGGTTTTGGAATATTTGGGAATTTATAGCGCTGGAATTAGGTCAAGAGGTGCCACGAGGGACCCACAAGCCTGGGAGCGCGCCCCTGGGCTTGTCGCTCCCTCGTAGCTCCCCTGGTCTTCTTCCGAAGCTTCTAGGGTCTCTTCTGGTCCAGAAAAAATTAATCCAAAGTTTTTTCTCCGTTTGGACCTTTTTTTATATTGATTTTCTGAAAAGACAAATACAAGCAAAAAAACAGCAACTAGCACTGGGCACTAGGTTAATAGGTTAGTCCCAAAAAATGATTTAAAATTGCATATGATTGCATATAAAATATCCAAGATTGATAATATATTAGCATGGAACAATAAAAAATTATAGATACGTTGGAGACGTATCAAGCATCCCCAAGCTTAATTCCTGCTCGTCCTCGAGTAGGTAAATGATAAAAATGGAATTTTTTATGTGGAATGCTACCCAACATGTTTATTATCTAATCTCTTTGTGGCATATAAGTTGTGAAGCGATGAATTAACAATATCAACATAATAATATCCATGAACATAAGAAGCATAATCATTAAACTTTCAAAATATATGATCCTTAACGAGTGTTATCCCTACTCACTTTCTCATATTAATCATGGCATGACTCTATCTTCACCGCAAATATATAAATAGTGAGCACGCCGGTGTTAAACTAGGCAATTGGATCGTACTTCTAACGCGCTTTAGCATTTTCAACTCTCACGCAATACATGAGCGCAAGCCATGGACATAGCACTAGGTGGAATAGAGTGCAGTGGTAGGGATCAAATAATGGAAAGGAGAAGAAGAAAGTCTCGCATCAACTCGGTGGATCAACGGGCTATGGAGATGCCCATCAATCGATATCAATGCGAGGACTAGGGATTGCCATGCAACGGATGCACTAAGAGCTATAAGTGTATGAAAGCTCAAACTATAAACTAAGTGGGTGTGCATCCAACTTGCTTGCTCATGAAGACCTCGGGCATTTGAGGAAGCCCGTCATCGGAATATACAAGCCAAGTTCTATAATGAAAAATCCCCACTGGTATATGAAAGTGACAACATAGGAGACTCTCTATATGAAAAACATGGTGCTACTTTGAAGCACAAGTGTGGAAAAGGATAGTAACATTGCCCCTTCTCTCTTTTTCTCTCATTTATTTTTTTCTTTTTTTTCTTTCTATTTTTCTTTCTTGGGCTCTTTATGGCCTCTTTTTTTTCTTTTTTTTTCGTCCGGAGCCTCATCCCGACTTGTGGGGGAATCATAGCCTCCATCATCCTTTCCTCACTGGGACAATGCTCTAATAATGATGATCATCACACTTTTATTTACTTACAACTCAAAATTACAATTCGATACTAGAACAAATATGACTCTATATGAATGCCTCTGGCAGTGTACCAGGATGTGTAATGATCTAGCGTAACATGTATAAAAAATGATGAACGGTGGCTTTGCCACAAATACTATGTCAGATATATGATCATGCAAAGCAATATGACAATGATGATGTGTGTCATATAAACGGAACGGTGGAAGTTGCATCGCAATATATCTCGGAATGGCTATGGAAATGCCATAATAGGTAGGTATGGTGGCTGTTTTGAGGAAGGTAAAAGGGGTTTATGTGTGAAAGAGCGTATCATATCACGGGGTTTGGATGCACCCACAAAGTTTGCGCCAACTCTCGAGGTGAGAAAGGGCAAGGCACGGTACCGAAGAGGCTAGCAAATTACGGAAAGATAGGAGTGCGTATAATCCATGGACTCACATTAGTCATAAAGAACTCACATACTTATGGCAAAAGTCTACTTCGCCCTCAAAGCAAAGTACTTCACCACATGCCCCTAGGAGGAGGGTTGGTAGGAGTTAACCATCGCGCGACCTCGATTATAACAGCACACAAGGATTTCATTTCAGACCTATAAATGCTCCAACTTCCTCGCCATGCCACAACTAATATTTAGGTGAATATGTCATACAAACTTTAATAATGATATTTCTACTAACCAATGATCATGAACCTATATCCTTTCATATTACGACATTAATAAAATTAACCATGCACTTCACTCTTAGTGATCTACATGAAGGTTTTTATTATACCCCCCTTGGATACCTTATCATATCAGGACCATTCTTTTAACATGTGCAAATTGCCATTACTATTATTTAGACTCTCAAAAAGATATAAGTGAAGCATGAGAGTGCAACTATTTCTCTAAAATATAACCACCGCCGTGCTCTAAAAGATATAAGTGAAGCACTAGAGCAACTGCCTACCTCAAAAGATATAAGTGAAGCACATAGAGTATTCTAACAAATCACGAAAAATGTGTGTCCCTCTCAAAAAGGCATCTTCAGAAAATATGATTGTGGCAAACTAAAAAGCAAACAAAGAAAATAAAACTATAGCACAAGACGCTCTAAGCAAAACACATATCATGTGATGAATAAAAATATAGCTCCAAGTGAGTTACCGATAGATTGTAAACGAAAGAGGGGATGCCATCCTGGGCATCCCCAAGCTTAGATGCTTGGGTCTTACTTGAATATTACCTTGGGGTGCCTTGGGCATCCCCAATCTTAGGCTCTTGCCGCTTCTTATTCCTTTATCCATCATGATCTCACCCAAAACTTGAAAACTTCAGTACACAAAACTCAACAGAAACCTCGTGAGATCCGTTAGTATAAAAATCAAATCTTAAACTCTAAGTAATGTTGTAAATTGATTCATATTTAATATTGGCATAATTCTACTGTACTCCAACTTCTCCATGACTTATACCCCCCGATACAATCCATAGATTCATCAAAATAAGCAAACTATGCAACAAAAACAGAATCTGTCTAAAACAGAACAGTCTGTAAAGATCTGAATAAAAGTCATACTTCTGTAACTCCAAAAATTCTGAAAACTTAAGACAACGTAGGCAATTTGTATATAAATCATGTGTAAAAAATTCAGAATGTTTTTACTCTCCAGTAAATTACAGGATTTCTGCACTGGAGGCAAACGCTTCTGTTTTTGCACAGAATCAAGTCAACTATCATCCACACTATCCCAAAGGTATTACTTGGCACAAACACTAATTAAAACATAAAAACACAATCATAACAGTATCTAAAATTGTGTGACACAAGAAAATAAAAAGGTGCAATAAAAATAATTGCCTCCCAACAAGCGCTATTGTTTATGCCCCTAGCTAGGCATAATGCATAGTTTCAAGTATTATCATCCTTCAAATTTCTTTACTTGATGATGCAACCATGCTTCTTAGGAGAATTGACATTCTAAACAATTATACCCCTAGGGATAAAGTCAAGGAATTTATTTCTAGCGATAGGTTCCTTTATTATATCAATAAAGTTGGGGTGCACACTAATCATCTTAATGTCCTCATTTCCTTTACTAGATGTGGCCCCTTTATTTTTAGGAACATACATAGACTTGCAATTTTTATCAAGAGGAGTTTTGTCAATAGTTTTAATGGAGGAAAAGGCGGAACCCAAATTGTTAATAATTTCCTCTAGCTTATCGATTCTAGCGGGACCTTGTTCTATCCTTGCATTGATTATTGGTTCCTTTTCCTTCAACATCTTAAATGTAATTCCTATCTTAGAACCAAATTGAGTGATATGATTATGGACCTTTTTATTTAGGTTCTCAAGATGTTCAAGAGTGGACACTTTATTTTCGATAGCTTCTAACCTTTGCATAACATGTTCCAAAGTCAACGCCGTTTCATTAATAATGATAGGTGGTGATCCCACTAAATTTCCCATAGCATTGAAAGCATCCATAGAGGGACACATCAAGAAATTCCCTCCGGTAATAGTATCAAGCATGAATCTATACCAAGTAGTAATGCCCACATAAAAATTGCGAAGAAGAACAGTACTGGATTGCTTACGAGTTGATCTATTATGAGCATCACAAATCCTATACCAAGCATCTTTTAAATTCTCTCCTCCTCTTTGTTAAACTAAATAAAATATTTTTGTGTTTTTGTAAAAAAAAATTAGAAGTGGGGGAGATGAAAATGAGAGGCAAATGCAAATAGAAAGGCAAATAAAATAAATGCAAGTAATGGATAGTTTGTGTGAAGGTACTTGATAAGTTTTGATGATGTCTCCCCGGCAACGGCGCCAGAAATTCTTCCTGCTACTTGTGAACTGCGTTGGTAATTTCCTCGAAGAGGAGAGGATGATTTAGTACAGTAGAGATAAGTATTTCCCTCAGTTAAGAACTAAAGTTATCAATCCAGTAGGAGAACCAAGCAAAACCTCTTTAGCAGCACCTGCACACACAAAAGCCAATACTTGCACCCAACGCGAACAAGGGGGTTGTCAATCCCCTCGACGATTAGTTGCAAGGATTAAATCTCGTAGTGGTAGATAATTGATAAAGTAAAACACAAAATAAAAGTAAAGTAAATAAATTGCAGCAAGGTATTTTTAGGATTTTTGTTTATATAATAATGATAAATGACCCGGGGGCCATAGTTTTCACTAGAGGCTTCTCTCTCGAGCGCAGAAAATACAGTGGGTAGACAAATTACTGTTGGGCAATTGATAGAAAAGCGCATAGTTATGACGATATTCAAGGCAATGATCATGTATATAGGCATCACGTCCGAGACAAGTAGACCGACTCCTGCCTGCATCTACTACTATTACTCCACCCATCGACCGTTATCCAGCATGCATCTAGAGTATTAAGTATAAAACAGAGTAACGCCTTAAGCAAGATGACATGATGTAGACAAAGTAAACTCAATCAATATGAATGAACCCCATCATTTTATCCTTAATGGCAACAATACAAATATGTGTCTTGTCCCTTTCTGTCACTGGGATATAGAGCACCACAAGATTGAACCCATCACAAATCACCTCTCCCATTGCAAGATAAATCAATCTAGTAGGCCAAACTAAACCGATAGATCGGAGAGAAATACAAAGCTATAACAATCATGCATAAAAGAGTTCAGAGAAGACTCAAATATTTCTCATGAATAACTTGATCATAAACCCACAATTCATCGGATCCCAACAAACACACCGCAAAAGAAGATTACATCGAATATAACTCCAAGAACATCGAGGAGAACTTTTTATTGAAGATCAAAGAGAGAGAAGAAGCCATCTAGCTACTAGCTATGGACCTGTAGGTCAGTGGTGAACTACTCACACATCATCGGTAGGGCAGCAAGGTTGATGTAGAAGCCCTCCGTGATCGATTCCCCCTCCGACAGAGTACCGGAAAAGGCCTCCAGATGGGATCGCGGAAGAACAGAAACTTGCGGCGGCGGAAAAGTTTTCTCGTCTGGCTCTCTGGTGGTTTTGGAATATTTGGGAATTTATAGCGCTGGAATTAGGTCAAGAGGTGCCACGAGGGGCCCACAATCCTGGGGGCTCACCCCCAGAGCTTGTCGCTCCCTCGTAGCTCCCCTGGTCTTCTCCCGAAGCTTCTAGGGTCTCTTTTGGTCTAGAAAAAATTAATCCAAAGTTTTTTCTCCGTTTGGACCTTTTTTGATATTGATTTTTTGAAAAGACAAAAACAAGCAAAAAACAGCAACTGGCACTGGGCACTAGGTTAATAGGTTAGTCCCAAAAAATGATATAAAATTGCATATGATTGCATATAAAACATCCAAGATTGATAATATAATAGCATGGAACAATCAAAAATTATAGTTACGTTGGAGACGTATCAGGCGACGGGAACGAGGCGGGCTGCGCGCATGGCAAAGCAACACTCAAAAAACAGCTTGAAGGCTACGAGGCCTACACCTTTAAGGAATAACCAACGTACTCATCCTTGGCGGTCCATGGCCTCTTGCTGGCCCTGGCGGAAGGAAACGCTCGGGCACGGCCCTCGGACAGGACCACTGGCAGCCTCCCGTAAAGCGTGAGCCTCTGCGGGCTCGGGGGCTGCCGGAACCTCCACAACATCCCCCGAGGATGTGCTGGTGGCCAAAGGAGGGATCACCTCCACCACGTCGTCGTCCGCTGTCCACGAACTAAAAACAAAGGCCAACAATGAACAAGACTGTTCTGATGTCCAGAAAGCAAACTCAACATTTACCTGGTGCCTGTGGCGCGGTGTCGTCATTGGGCTTGGGTAGTTGAGCCGGGGGCTGCAGGAGATAAGGTACGCTTCTGGCTGGGCGGTGGAGGTGCGTCCCCCCTAGCCGGCATGTTGGAGGAGCCGTCGGAGTCATTTCCGTCCTCCTCCTTCTCATCTGTGCCTTCCTCCGCTACCCCCTCGAAGTTGGGCCCGGACAAGGCCGCTTGCGGCAAGAAGGGGTTCGGCCTCTCAGGGTCCGCCGGATCCGTGGGAACAAGACCCCACCCGTCGCACATCGGCATCCTCCTCAGGATGTCCTTGTGGGCCTGGCTGTTATGAAGCATCCCGACCGAAGGCGGCAGGACCGGGGACTTGTTGGAATTAAACAAAGTTTCCATTATCCATGTCGGTTTCTCATCTGGGAGGGCGTCCCGATGCAGGCATTGGTCGTCCTCTTCGCCCGCGAGCTTCCAGGTCGGCTCCTTCTAGAACTGAAGTGGGGCAATCCGAAGGCGGGCGAAACTGCTGGCCACCATACGACCATCCAACCCCCACTCTGCAAAACAACTTGATGCGCTGGAGAACTAGATCGAAGGCCCTGCCGGCGACACGCCTCGTACATCCAAGGCGCTTCATCACGGGCGGCGGAGCCTCTAGTTCCTATAGCAAAGGGGAGCTCCGCAGGGTCTTGACCAGCAACCAGTTCCGGCGCAACTCCCTCACATAAGAGTACAAATCCATCGGAATGTAACTCAAATCCGTCTTCTTCACTGCAAGGCGGAAGGTCACACATCTGGAGATCTGCCTGTCCATGGAGTTCGGGCGGGGGGAGTAGAAATGCCGAAAAAGCTCCAGCGACGGCCGGACTCCGACGAAGCCCTCACAGAGATGGGCAAAGATGGCCAAGACTGCCACTGCGTTCGGGTGGAGGTGGAGCATATGGAGCCCGTAGTGCTCCAGCACCGCCAAGAAGAAATCAGAGAAGGGTGGCACCAGGCCGGCGATAAGGAAATTGACGAAGATGGGGACCACGTCCGCATCTACTCCTTGGTTGCCCGCCGGCAGCACCTTCATGCGCCCCCACTCGTGCCTATGATCGCCAACCAAGAAGAGGAGCGCCTTAACGCTGTCGGCATCCGGAAAAGACGACTCGTGCAGGGCCGGCTCCGCGCGGCTGCGGCACCACCACCTCCTTGCTCCTCTTCCCCTTGTCCGTGGCAGATTTGGATTAGCGAGACTCCATGGGAAAGAGATCCCGGATGGGGGCAGATGCGAGGAGAAGGAGAAGATCTGTGGCGATGGCAAAGAGAATGGTTAGGGGTTGAGGAAGACGGAATGGGCAGACGGCGCTCTGACGCCTCACCTTATAGGCCAAAGGACGGATAGAAGGGAAACCGCCCGCCTCTCGGCAATGACTGCCCACGTTCTCCGCTCTCCAAGAGCGTGCCGCGAGCGTGGGTAGGAATAGAGGCGCGCCAGCAGTCTGACAAAACTGCCCATCAAGCCATCCTTCAATGCAATGTGGGAAAAATTCTTAGGCACCCGGTCTTGTCAAGGGGGGCTGGCCGCCACGCGTCAAGGCTATGAAGTAGCAGGGCCCCGTCCCCCGCCTCGGGCTCGACAACCGCCTAGGTGGGAAACGGGCCTAGGGGCTACTGTCGGCATAAGTAAAACCAGGGTATTACTAACCCGGTAAGAGGAGCCTTAACGACGAAGGAATGGATATTTCTTTACACCGGGAATATCTTTTGAAGACCCCAATGCACCCAGTGGTCCATGACCTCGGTCGCCGGGAGACGTTTTGGGACGTGCCAATAGGCTGCCTCAAGGGAACTCTTCACGGGGCCTTCCCAGGAGGCCGCGTGACACCCCGCCTGCCCATCCGGGAGGCATGGATCTTGACCCTGGAGGTCGCGCGATGGCCCATACCAAGGAACACTGCTTCCTGTGTCAGAAAGGGTTGAATGACAAGCCTCTGTGACGGGGCTCCGGCAGAACCCGTGTGGACAAAGTCATCCACGACGGCTACAGTAAGATTCACCTGCTGCCTACGCTACTACAGTGGCAGTACTACATCACCGCCCGGCGTATACCGAAGAAGACAGGTAAGTATCCGGGGGGTAACACACTGTCCTGAGAAGTCGTCATCATCGCCCGTGCAAGCGTGCCATGGGCATCCATACCTTCATGGTACATGCTAGACTAGCCTACCCCTATGAATATTCAACCAATAGGGGCCTCCGGCAAGTCCTCGATGGATAGTATAAATAGGGGAGGCTAAGGCTTCACAAGGGGTCGATATTTTCATCTTGTAACAGACACACATTGTAGCTCTCTACCGTTGCAATAAGAAACAAGGCAGGAGTAGGGTGTTACACCAAGAAGGTGGCCCGAACCTGGGTAGTTCTTTCTGTTCATCTGTAGTTCATCCAACCACCATTCATCTATGACTTAGGATTGCTGGACGTGTTCAGTCCCTGGCCGAACTCTCAAAGGGTTGTGGCAAACAACTCATATGTAGGTTCTTAGAAACCGACACTGACGACGAGGACGAGCAGCAGTTCACCGTCCGTCACGTAGTGGACACCCATGTGAGGGGGAAGGACCTCTCAGTGGTGTAAACCAATGAGCCGGTCGTGGTGGAGGACTTCATGAACAATATGGAGTAGTTGCTTGCTGAGGAAGTACAAAGTGGTCGGCTTCGACCTCGAGTTCACCGGCGGTCGTGCCGGGTATGATCAGAAGGTTGTCGTCACCCAGTTGTGTGTGCGCCATCACGTCCCCGCCTACCACTACTGCCTGGCCACAAGGCCTTGCGAGCGTTTCGCCAGGTTTATCAACAGCCCCGACTACAGGTTCGCTACAGTGGATGATGATCCACAAGTATAGGGGATCAATCGTAGTCCTTTCGATAAGTAAGGGTGTCGAACCCAATGAGGAGCAGAAGGAAATGATAAGCGGTTTTCAACAAGGTGTTCTCTGCAAGTACTGAAAATAGCGGTAACAAGTAGTTTTGTAGCAAGGTAATTTGTAACAAGTAACAAGTGACAATAGTAGCAAAAGTGCAGCAAGGTGGCCCAATCCTTTTTATAGCAAAGGATAAGCCGGAACGATCTCTTATATAAAGCAAAGGGTTCTCGAGGACATATGGGAATTATCGTCTAGTCATGTTCATCATGTTTAGTTGATTCACGTTCGCTACTTTGATAATTTGATATGTGAGTGGACCGGTGCTAGGGTGTTGTTCTTACTTGAACATGCAACCCTCTTATGATTACCCCCTCTCGCAAGCATCCGCAACTATGAAAGAAGAGTTAAGATAAATCTAACCATAGCATGAAACATATGGATCCAAATCAGCCCCTTACAGAATAACACATAAACTAGTGTTTAAGCTTCTGTCACTCTAGCAACCCATCATCTACTTATTACTCCACAATGCCTTCCCTTATGCCCAAGTATGGTGAAGTGTCATGTAGTCGACGTTCACATGACACCACTAAAGGAAGCAACAACATACATATCATCAAAATATCGAACGAATACCAACTTCACATGATTACTTATAACAAGACTTCTCCCATGTCCTCAAGAACAAAAGTAACTACTCACAAATCATATTCATGTTCAAGATCAGAGGAGTATTGAATATCATTAAGGATATGAAAATATAATCTTCCACCAAATAAACCAACTAGCATCAACTACAAGATGTAATAAACACTAATAGCAACCCGCAGGTACCAATCTGAGGTTTTGCGACAAAGATTGAATACAAGAGATGAACTAGGGTTTGAGATGAGATGGTGCTGGTGAATATGTTGATGAAGATTGGTCCTCCCACGATGAGAGGATCGTTGGTGATGTCGATGGCTTCGATTTCCCCCTCCCGGAGGGAAGTATCCCCGACGGAATCGCTCCACCGGAGGGCAAAAGTGCTCCTGCCCAAGTTCCGCCTCGAGAGGGCGGCGCGTCATCCCGAAAGTCCTCCTCTTATTTTTTTTCTAGGGCAAATGGCTTCATATAGCAGAAGGAGGGGGCCAGAGGCCTGCTGTGGGCCCCACAAGGCATCAGGGCGCGCCCAGGGGGTGGTCGTGCCCTATTGCCTTGTGGGCAACTGGTGGGCCCCCTCTGCTTTTTCTTTCCTCCAATATTTTTTATATATTCAATAAAAAAATCCTCATGAAATTTCAGGTCATTTGGAGCTCTGTAGAATAGGCATCTCTGCTGTAGCTATTTCAGGTCCAGAATTCCAGCTGCCGGTAATCTCCCTCTTCATATAAATCTTGCAAATTAAGAGAGAAAAGGCATAAGAATTACATCATAAAGTGAAGTAATGACCAAATACATCATAAATTGGACGTATTAGTGGACACCTTCAACGATCTAGAGGTGCTCAACACTTCGGGCTTGGCCTGCCAGAAGCTTGTCGACATCCATGGCCACTACAGGGTCTGGGGCAGCACTAAGAAGAAGGACTCCCTGGTTGACCTCGCCGTGTTCATCATCGACCCCTACTACAGAGACATGAAGAACGAGTGCAACAAGAATAAGGATGCCTGGCACGAGGCCTGGGTGCAGAGACTGGATGAAGAACATGTCAAGTACGCGGCCAAGGACGCGTACACAAGCTACGAGATGTTCAGGCGGATCATTGACATGAGAAAGTGCCTCCTTCCTGAAGAAGACGAGGGATCGAGCCACAAGCAGAACAGTGGCGGCAGCGTCACAAGAACTAGATGATTAGATGATCGTTTATCCTAGTTTAGTATGCATGTAATTGTTTATTGAGGTGTGTGCAAATGTTATGTATAGTCACTTATGTAATTGGATGTTTAATTTGGTTATGCAATCATGTTCTTATAAGTATATATGTTGTTGTTCTGTTGACAGAGTATAGATGTTGTGCAGACTGAGCAAAGCACATCACACATGGACTAAACTACGGAACCTGTCGGTGATGATTTCATCAATCGCTGATAATTGTATACCAGCAAGCGTTTGCCCACAACATACACAACTTATTAGCAGGAATCGTCTGTGTTATTATCAGTCTTCCCACACAATTCTGATTACTGACCTCTTTGTCGGGTATCACACACATCTTGTTAAGCCAAATCGTTTGTGTTTATTTTGGCTCATCGCAAATAGTCCATCCGAGTGACCTGTATGCCGCCTATCACACACACCTTGATCTGGCTAACCGTTTATGTTGTTTTGGCTCATCGCAAACAGTTCATCCAAGTGACCTATATGTCGTCTATCGCGCACACCTTGTTCTGGCTAATCATTTCTGTTGTTTTGGCTCATCGCAAACAGTTCATTCGAGTGACCTGTATGTCGCCTATCGCACACACCTTGATCTGGCTGACCATTTCTGTTGTTTGGGCACATCGCAAACAGTTTGTATGGATCAACTATATTGTGACGCCCTGAGACCGATGCTCCAGTTTCCTTCCATTTATTTTCCGTCAGTGCCATGTGATCCGTTTGCTTGTTGTACTTCGTCATGTCATCATGTGCATTTCATCCGCATGTTTTCATAAAACTTGCATCCGTTCGTAGTTGTCATTCTCCCCGTTCTTTCCGTTGTCCGTTTCGAGACCCGACACACTCGCACGCGCCCGCGGCATCTCCGGAATATTATTTTACAAGTGGGATAAAAATGTTCTCGGAATGGGTTGAAAGTTGGCGTGCGGTCTTATTATATTGTAGGTAGACTGCCTGCCAAATTTTGTTCCATTCGGAGGTCGTTTGATGCCCCAACGGATAACTATAGCGGCACTATAGCCGGTTTAATCGTCGGACGTTTCGGTGTTCTGAAACTTGTTGCCGGGCTGCTCTTCTTCCCTCTCATCTCAGCCCAACCCCCTCTACACAGCCCACTTCAGCCCACCTAGCCCTCCTACACCTTTCTCTCTGTCCGGAACCGTCCGATCTAGATCGGAGGGCTCCGAAACTCTCCCTAGACCCCCTTCTGCCTATAAATGGACAACCTACCCTGCCTGTTTTGAGAAACCCTAGTCTCTCCTCCTCGAATTCCGCACCCCACCTCCCAGCCGCCGCCACTTGGCATCCAACCACCAGTGCGCCGCCGCCAGCCTCTCCCACCTCCGCCGCGCGGCCCGGGGAGCCCACGGGGAGCCCGCCCGAGCCCATCTGGGCCCGTACACCGCCGCCCGCGCCCGCAGCCGATCGAGGGGAGGAGCCCCGCTCGATCTGGACCAGCAGGGGTCCCGAGCGCCTCGACCCAGCCGCCGGCCGCCTCCGCCCCGTGCACCACAACCCGCCGTTGGCCTCGCCGGAGTAGCCTCGCCGGCGACCCAGGCCAGCCTCGCCTACCTCTCCTTCTCTCTCCTTTCTCCTTCTCCCTAGCCCCTCACCTCTCTCTCTCTCTGCCTTGGACAGGAGCCGCCATGGGCGCTGGCCCTCGAGCTCGCCGATCTCGCCGTCGACGCCGGGAATGGAGAGGCAGCCACTGGATCCGGCCTCCGGCGCCCATCCCCGGCCTCCTCCATACCGCCTCGTCCCTCGCCGGCGCTCGTCCCAGTCGCCCGCCGCCAAACTCGCCGGCCTCCTCCGCACCGCTGCTCGCCCGCGTCGCCGACGAGTGGGCCGCCTCCCCTTCGCCCGTTGACCAAGGCCCAGCCGCGCCAGCCCCAAGGCCCACTGTGAGCTCTGTCCGCCTATCCCTCGCCCATGTGCGTTGTTTTGCTAAGCAGCGCCTGCAATAGTTGACCCAGTAGCAGTGGATCCGGCCGAGCATGTTTTTTTTCCTGTTCCGGCGATTTTAGACATTATCTCCAGAAATTACAGTCTTGCAGAAAACCCCTCCATGATCATGCATTTAATAACTCCACAACCGTGCATCGGATTAAAATGATTTATATATGTAAAATGCTTAGAATTTCCTGTAGTTTCACAATATCCAACTTTCATCCATGTTAAAAATGTTTATCTTGCTGTTTGCATTATTTTGCATAAATGCCATGCTAAAATAGTTTATTTCATAACTAAATAACCGTAGCTCCGATTTACATAAACTTTATATGTAAATGGGGTGGAAAAATGTGTAGATTATCATGGTGCACTTTATTTTCCTGTTTAACAACACTAAAATTATGTAATAGGCAGAACAGTACCAAATTTGAAATTGCATATGGGGATTTTCCGGAATTGTTTTGTGTTGGTTCCGGTCTCATTTAAATTGCCTAGATAGGTAGATTAATTGTGCTTCACCTCTTGCCATGTTTAACAACATTTAATATTGTTGAGTAGCATAAACGGGAGTGAACTAAATAATTGTATGTGGAGTTAAGCTTCACTTAATGTGTAGTATTGCTTGTGCACTTTGCCATGCCATGCCTATTTAAAACGGACATGCATCATACTTGGTTGTGCATTATGCCATGATTATGTTTGTGTGTTTACCATGTTGTTTGTTTCTTTCCGGTTGTGCTTCTTCTCGATAGTTCCGGTTTCGTTGCGATTGTGAGGATTCGTTCGACCACGCTTGTTCATCTTCTTCATGGACTCGATCTTCTTCCGAGCGGGATTTCAGGCAAGATGATCATGACCTTGGATATCTTTACTATCTTTGCTTGCTAGTTGTCTCGATGCTATCGCTATGTCACGCTACCTACCACTTGTTTGTCAGCCTCCCAAATTGCCATAATACAGCCTCTAACCACCCTTACCCAGCAAACCGTTGTTTGGCTATGTTACCGCTTTGCTCAGCCCTTTCTTATAGCGTTGCTAGTTGCAGGTGTAGTTGCAAGTTGTTCCATGTTGGGACATGGATATCATGGGATATCACAATATCTATTATTTAATTAATGCATCTATATACTTGGTGTTGGGTGGAAGGCTCGGCCTTTTGCCTGGTGTTTTGTTCCACTCATGCCGCCTTAGTTTCCATAATACCGGTGTTATGATCCTTGATTAGCGTTCCTAACATGCTCAGGGGAATGGGACCCTCTTGACAGTTCGCTTTGAATAACCGCTTCCAGCAAGGCCCAACTTTGGTTTTAACATTTGCCAACATAATAATACTGAATTGAATAATTAATTTGCATAGGGAGTTAGCGCTACCCGAGGATTCTTAATTCAACATAATACAGTGGGGCCAGTGCTGATGGTGCTGGTCCAAACTGGGCGATGTCCGGCGCCCCCTGGGCAACCAGGGTCTCAGCTAACCCGACGTCTGGCCTATCCGGTGTGCCCTGAGAATGAGATACGTGCGACTCCTATCAGGATTGTCGGTATACCGGGAGGTCTTGCTGGACTTGTGTTACCATTGTCGAAATGTCTTGTGCATCGGGATTCCGAGGATACTTCGGGCTATCTCGAGGTTGAGGTATTTCCACCGCAGCTTGTGTTGGTTTGTGATGGACCAGGTTGGAACACCCCTGCAGGGTTAAATATTACGCGAAGCCGTGCCCGCGGTTATGTGGCGACTTGGATATTTATAACCTCCGGTTGTAGAGAACTTGACACTAATCCTAATTAAAATACACCAACCGCGTGCGTAACCGTGATTGTCTCTTTTCGAGAAAGTTCGAGAAAAGAACACGGTGGGGTTATGTTTGACTCGTAAGTAGGTGTTCAGGATCACTTCTTGATCATTATTAGTTTGCGACCGTTATGCGTAGTTTACTCTTCTTATTCTTGTACTCGTAAGTTAGCCACCATATAATGCTTAGTGCTTGCTGCAACCTCACCACCTTACTCTTCCATACCCATTAAGATTTGATAGTCTTGTTACCCATGGTTATGGGATTGCTGAGTCCTCGTGGCTCACAGATTACTACAACAACAGTTGCAGGTACAGGTAAAGTGACGCTTTGACGTGAGCGCGATGCATGTTTGCTTTTGGAGTTCTTCTTCTTCGTCGGTCAAGGGATAGGTTCCGGGTCGGCAGCCTGGGCTAGCAGGGTGGATGTCATTCGTGTTTTTCGTTTGTGTTTCACCCGTAGTCGGATTCTGCTCTTCTGTATGGTGTTTGCTATGTATTGATGTATTCTGTGATGACTGTATGTATTTGAATGTATCCCCATCTATTATGTACATGGTACGATGTAATGATATCCACCTTGCAAGCGTCTTCGATATGCGCTTCTATCCCTGGTGGGACCTCCGAGTCCCTCGAGGATAGGATCGCATATTGGGCGTGACATATATGCCACTTATCGCACACGTAACTCTATTCTGAATCGTGCTTGATGTCTCCGTCATTGCACACAGTTCGTTTTATTGGTGATGGTTTTATTACGATACCGTTTGCGATTCATGCGCCACACACAGTTTGGTCAAATTATCTCCGATACATGTGTCGCGTTAGGACCATCCTGCAGTAGTGCGGCGGCGCTGGTACCTCATACGACCGCCCATGCGAGCGGGCGCGGTCGCATGGAACGCCGTCTTTTGCTCTGGAAGCATGGCGACGACTCCCTCTTTGGCCTCCTTACCTTATTCTCTTATGGTAGGTGATTATCACTTTAAATACGTGATTCCACTACCATTTCTGGGTATTTCCTCCATATTATGCTAAATGGTTCAAAAAACGTTACCTGAGGAAAATCAACAAAAAAAGGTGCGCGAATGCGGTAAAATTTCACAAAGTCTACCATGTAGGCACAAAATAACTAGCAAAATCATCATATAAATTGGAGTCATCAGGCTTGCAACTGTCACAAAAGGGTCCAGTTACGTATCGAGGGTGGACTTGCAACTGAGACAAAAAAGGCAGACCCAGTTGCATGTCGGGGGTGGAGTTGCGAATGGTACCCAAAAAAAGGTCGGAACCCCAGTTGCATGTGAGGGTGAACTTGCAACTGGGAGAAAAATGGGCCAGACCTGGTCGTGTATCGAGGTTGGACTTGCAATTAGGACAACAAAAATTACATGTCGGGGGTGGTGTCGTAACTAGGGACAAAAATTGTCGCAACGCCTAGTTGCGTGTTAAGAGTGAACTTGCAACAGAGAAATTTGTTTGACCGTGTCCAGTTGTGTATCAAGCGCAAGACAAAGCCTGGTCTCTCCCACAGAGACTGTGTTTTTGACAACCAACTTGAAAGGAAATAGAAATAGACAACAATAAGCTGACAGAGCATGTTTCTTCCACTTCTACAACGCAGGCCAAATGAAATAGCCCACAAGAGCACAAGCAAAGAAAAGTACGATAGAAAAAATAGACGCACGACCTGAATGGGACTACACATGGACAAGTAGAATAAAGTACAGGAGAATACATGAGCCGATAACGCGAGATCAAAAGTTTACACAGAAATTACAACAACAAAGATTCAACATGTATCAACTTAGATAAGACATTGATAAATATCATCAATATGAGATCTAACAAATCCAATTGAAAAAAAATCATAGTTTAAAACAAATATAATGAAAAATAAAAAATAAAAAAAAATAAAATAAAAATACACACTTTCATGATTAATTAATTACATACGGTCTGTATAAAGGTCGATGCCAGAGGAACACAAACAGGAAACGCGGCCCGTCGACAAGAAACAAAACAGTCACGCCGGACAACAGTGAAGCACAACCCAACGCGTCGAAAAAAAGTTTGCACGAGTCTTAAAACGATCAATTGTGCGGCGATAACCTTAGACGTACAATGATTAAATCTCATCTATAGATGTGATTTAACAAAGACCGCTTAGCATATTGTTTTTGTGTGATGAAACTAATTAGTTAGGAATAAAAAGAATGAGGCGGGCCTCGCCTTTCTGCAAGGGAGGGCGCTCCTGTGCTATCGGTCCGCCGCCGGCCAGACCGTGGCTTCCTTCCCTCTCCGGCTGCTGCCTCGGCGGCGGGAGGGTGGGGGAAGCCCGGATCTGTGCCAGCGGTGTGTACATAGTAGGGCTAGTGTTCCTGGCGGCCTTGGTGGAGGTGGCGCCGCCGGTTGGAAATAAGTGCCCGCAGCCTCTCCTCCACCTCGGCGGCGCCCTTGGCGGTGGTGTCGACGAGACTTGCGGGCTGGTTGGCCGTCGTCCCTTGGGGGCGATGTTTTTGGTGCTCTTGAGCGTGGCCGTCGAGGCGGTGGCGGTGGCCACGTTGTCGGGCTTTGTCCTCCGGCTCTTTCCCTGCCTTGGTGGTGTTCGTCTCCGTCACCATCGACGAGTTCTGGAGGTATGTACAGGAGGCCTTTCTGCTTGTCCGTGCCTTCGGCATCTGGCCGTGGCGGCGGCGAGCTCTTGTGGCAGGTTGGTGGCAGAGGGCTTGATGGTGTGGTGGTGGGGGGTGCTGTCTCCTTTCCCCGGCGGAGGCCGGCAGCGGAGGCAGGCCGAAAGCGGAGGAGCGCGGGGTGGTGCCCCGGCCGTGACGGACAACTTCCAATCGGATCCTGCTTTTGCGGGTGGCGACTGCGGCTCACAAAGCTTTGGCGATGGTGCTCCTCTTGTCTTCTTGCTGGCGGTCCGCGGTTCCCTTGTCCAGCGGTGCCCTGGTGGAGTTGGCTGGGAGCTTCCAGTGTCTTCGTTCTTTGTTGCTCTGGATGTTTCTCCGCCTGTTTGGTGGACAGCTGTCCAGCCTGTCTTGTTGCTTTGTACTCGTATTTGTACTTGTATCTGGTTTGCTATGATCTGAATATGAGTATTTTCTCAAAAAAAAAAGAAGAAAAAAGAGGCGAATAAGAAATGAGGAAAGCCTGATAGGAGTAGGCTCTCTCGTTACTTTCCTTCTTCCCTTAACACGCCCCCTTCCCTATGGAAAAAAAGGAAAGAAAAATGAAATAACAACCCACAGTTAAACACACGATGGGAAACTTAAGTTTGCAGGATCTATCCACTTAACTTCACCGCTGAATACGCACACACCGTTTTCTTTCTTCCTCTGGAAGAAAGAGGACACTTTGGCTAGGGTTTCTCGTGCCTCCCGCCGGTGCCATCGTCGGTCTACCTCGTCTCATGTGGTTTTAGGGCCATGGAGGCGCGGTGGATTCTGGCCCTTGCCGGCGGGAGGGCTCCGCTTTTTCATGCTTTTTTGAGTTTTGTTAGGGTTAGTGTCCCTATTCAGACAGGCAAGGCAGCGGTGGCAGCTCTCTGATGATGGAATAAGGTTCTCCTCGCCTAGTCCCCGTCCTGGTGGTATTTCTAGTATAGTCGGAGGGCGTGTGGAGGTTTGTCTCCGGCAGATCTTGCAGGATTCGATCGGTGTTTGTCTTCGGTGGATCCAGGTGAATCGTGTCTTCGTTCGTCTGTGTTCGTGTATCTACAGGTTGGATCCTTCCAATCTACGCTTCTCTTCATCGGCGGCGGTTGCCGTTCTGATTGGGGGGGGCGGCGGCAGCGCGCCTTCGGCTCGCTCTAGTGCTTGTAGTCGTCGCTAGGTGGTCTACGAATCTGGATGTATTTTTTACTTCTGATGTTCTTTGTACTATCTTGACAGTTAATGAATAGATTGAAAGTTTTTCTAAAAAAAAAATTAGTTCGGAAGAAAAAGAATTAGGCGAATGAGAAACGAGGAAAGCCTGACAGGACTAGGCTCTCTCGTTGCTTTCATGCTTCCCTTAACACGCTCCCCTTCCCTATGGAAAAAAAGGAAAGAAAAATGAAATAAACAACCCACAGCCAAACACACGATGGGAAACTTAGGCGACACACAGGACGGGAAAAGGGAACAACGGCCCAGGCCCACAACGGGAACTTACGCAGCGCAACACGAAACTACAAAAACGACACAAAAAAGGATCAGGCCCACAACGGGAACTTACGCAGCGCAACACGAAACTACAAAAAAGGCACAAAAAAGGATCAAGGAACACGAATGTTTTCTTGGACAGAAATTTCCAATCTATTCATCAATCGTGGCAGTACAGAGAACACTAGACGTAATAAAAATTACAATAAGATCTATGGACCACCTAGCGACGACTACGAATGTTGATGAGTGTATCCTGCAGTTAGTAAGTTAGATGTGACATACTCCCATGGTATAATTTTTGCTCCCGCCGCAGTCACCCACGTTGGTTAAATTTATGGTCAAACTTAAATCTCGAAAAGCGCGGACACACTACATTATGAAATGGAGGGAGTAACTAATTCTCATCTAAATGTGGATTAGCAAATCTGAAGCGAAATATAGCTCCCACATCTTTCGAAGGCTCTGCGAGATATAGCGAGATTAGCAAATCTGAAGCGAGACATTCATTGCTTTAACTTGGCACTTTTGGCGAAGCAAGCATGGAGGCTTATTGAGAACCCTGATTCCCTTTGTGCAAAGATTCTCAAAGCAAAGTATTACCCTGATGATGATCTTTTGAATGTTAGTCTAAAAAAGAAGGCATCACACACTTGGCAAAGTATAATGGCAGGAGTGGAGACCCTCAAACATGGTCATATCTCGAGGGTGGGTGATGGACAGAAAATTAAGATATGGGAGGATAATTGGATTCCACAGTCACCTACCAGAAAGGTCATCTCCGGTAGAGGAAATCATCTCCTTTCCCGAGTGGAGGAGCTTATTGATCCAGTGACGGGAGATTGGGACATGATGCTGGTGAACCAAACATTTTGTAGCGTGGATGCTCAAAGAATCCTCGCTATACCGCTACCAGTTCATGAGATGACGGACTTTTTGGCTTGGAGCTTTACCAAAACGGGTGTCTTTACGGTGAGGTCCGCCTAGCATGCGGTCTGGGAAGCTCAGTTTGGACACACATTGCATGGTGTGTGTAGTTCATCCTCACCAACACCAACGTGGGAGTCTATTTGGGCTTTGAATTGCCCGGGAAAGGTTAAGATCTTCATTTGGAGAGTCCTTAATAGTTCTATTCCCTGCCGGGCAAACCTTGCTGATAGGCATATCAAAGTTAAACCCCAATGTCCAGTATGCAACCGAAGGCCAGGAACTATTCGCCACTTACTGTTTGAGTGCCCTGTGGCGGTTGAGGTGTGGAGAATTCTTGGAGTGCTTGATGTGATAAAGCAAGCATTAGAGATGGACAGATCTGGTGAGGTTATATTGGAGTTTCTTCTTAATTTGCCAGAGAATCATGTTCATGTTCTAGGACTGCCGAAGCTAAGGGAAACGTTGGCCACATGCTGCTGGTATTTGTGGTGGGAAAGGAGGAAACACACGCATGGGGGTGTACCTCAAACGGCATCTCAAATCAGTCTGTCAGTACGAGTATTGGCGGTAAATTTTATCTCTGCATGTGTAGCAAAGGCACGGGTTCGTGTCGATGGTTGGACAAGACCAAGGGCTGATTATGTCAAGTTAAATGTGGACGCGGGATATGATCCTGATACGCTCGAAGGCTCGGTCGGAGCCGTCATCAGAGACCATAATGGCAAGTTTGTAGCTGCTGCAAATGAGAAGCGGAATATATGTTATTATGCTTTTACGGCGGAAGCCATCGCAGTAAGATTTGGCTTGAATCTTGCCCGCACTGCTGGTTGTAGCAAGATCGAAGTGAACTCAGATAGTTTGGAGGTCATTTCAGCGCTAAAGGATGGTTATTCTTCATCGGTGGCCAGCGCCATCTTCGATGACTGTTACTACATGTCCTTAGATTTCAATCATATTTTGTTTAAACATTGTTATAGAGAGAACAATTGAGTAGCCCATGAATTAGCTAGGCTAGAAAAAAATTCTCCTCCACATGTATGGTTGGATGATCCCCCCCCCCCCCCGGGATGTTGTCCCGCTGATTGTTTGCTACCATTGTAGCGAGTTAATAAAGGAGGAGGATTCTGTAAAAAAAAAAAAGGCTCTGTGGAGCCTCTGACCCGCGCGCTGCCACTCCAAAAACTGAAGGAATATTTCATAAAAAACAAAGAACTGACGGAAGAGATCGCGCCACGCCGCGCGCCCTTCCCGCCGCGCACTAGCGGCCACTCGGTCGCCGGAAGTAGAGGCAGCTAACTGTAGTTTGCGGGCGTCGTGGTCGAGCCATCGTGTTGGTACTTGGTACGCGTGCCTCGTCCTGCCATCTCCATGGCGACGGCCGTCTCGTTCTCCCTCTCCCGCGCCTTCCTCCACACCTCCGCTCCTCGGCCGTCGTTCCACCGCCGCGTGTCCGTCTCAGGCGCCGGCGCCACACTTCCGGACGCGCGCCGTCTTTGTCGCCGTTCATTGGCCGTCTCTGCCGCGGCAGGGGCTTCTCCGTCCGACGCCGGAACCACCGCGTGGGACGGCCTCGGCGGCGTCTCCGTCTTCGCCGCTGGCACCGGCGACGCCGTGCCGCTCAGGGACCTTTGGGACCCGTCCGAGGTATCCAACTCCCGAATTCACCCAAACGAACCTCGTTCTGGCATCGTGCAGTTTTACTACATGGTGAATTGGTGGTCGATCAACTCAACTAGTGTTGTTTCTGCGAGCAGGGGGTGGTCGTGGTCGCGCTGCTGAGGCATTTCGGATGCTTCTGCTGGTGAGGAATTCGAGGCGTATTGGTGGTGCAATGCTTACCGCGTTTCTCGCTTGCTGGCCGGCGGCTAAGTTTTGCTGTCTGCCATGTCTAACAGCTGGGAGCTGGCCTCTGATCTGAAGAACTCCATGCCGAAATTCGAGTCTGTGGGGGCTAAATTGATCGCCATCGGCGTCGGCACCTCTGACAAGGCACGCATTCTCGCCGACGGGGTAAGGCTGTGTTCAGTTCGTGGTTCTTGGTTGGTGTTAGCACCGTGCAATGTTCTAGTAGAGGGAAGAAGTGGTAGACTGTTTGCAGATGTGGTTGTCTTGATGACATTCAGTTTGATCAGACTATCCCAATGTGGCAATGTCTGTTTGCAATTGTTCTGCTTCTTTTCTGAGCATGTAGCTGACTGTTCTCTGGGATGATTGCATTGCAGCTGCCATTTCCTGTGGATAGCTTGTACGCCGATCCCGAGCGCAAGGTGAAAATTCAATCCATTAATCCGTTCTTCAACATCAAATGAATGACTGGCGGTGAACTCATCTTTTCAGGCTTACGATGTCTTGGGCCTGTACCGCGGATTAGGTCGTACACTCTTCAGTCCAGCTAGTGTAAGCACCATCACTGCTGCATATTTCCCTTCAGAATTCTGATCATGCAACTAAAATGTTTGATGATCCCTACGCGTGCTGAAGGCTAAAATATACTCGAGGCTCGACTCCATCAAGGAGGCGACCAAGAACTACACGCTGAAAGCCACACCGGCAGACCTGACGGGCGTCATGCAGCAGGTTAAACTGAATTCGTCAGTCCTCTTTATCTGCATTTCTTATCCAGAAGAAGTTTGGCGTGTCGTGGATTAGCTTCTCGGTAGATACTAACTGATTTGTCGCGTGTTTTGCTCGTGGCGATTTCTGCAGGGTGGGATGTTTGTGTTCAAAGGAAAAGAACTGCTGTACGCATGGAGAGATGAAGGGACCGGCGATCACGCACCCTTGGATGATGTCCTCGGCATCTGTCGCCAAGTTCCGGTTGCTTGACGTTTTATTAGTCAGATATATGTATTGGGTTCATCGATGTATTTGGCGTGCCAGAGACAGAAACTGGACTCACAAGTTTCGCATGTTTGATAAGCCAATGCTGGGCGAATATCAAATTCTGCTCCGGATAGCATTTGCTGCTGCTCGTCAAAAAATATTTTTGTAAATATTAAAAATTCAAATGTGTTTGTAAATGTTCTGCTTTGGGTAGCATTTGGTGCTGCTCGTCGAAAATAATTTTGCAAATATTAAAAAATTCAAAATTTTCTATATCCATGTCCGAATGTTGCATGCAAATGTTTTTTTGCGTGTGGGTGGGTGAGTGTGTGTGTGTGTGTGTGTGGGGGGGGGGGGGGGGGGGGGGGGGGACCAAATCATTTCAACCTGTGGAATTTGTTTTAACTATGTATTACATGTTCTATCAAAGTCGCAATGCGACTAGTTTTCTGCCCAAATTATTAGAGATTAAGGTATAATTGAATCAAATATGTTGTGAATTTTTTATTATTGGGAAAGAACCATTGTAGTCAATGACAAGCAGGACCATTTTTGCTGCCATGGGAAATCAAACTATTTTTTAACCATGGCAAAAAAAATGTAAATGTTAAATTATTTTTTAATCAAATATGCTGTAAACTATTTTTTATCAAATTCTGCTCTGGATAGCATTTGCTGCTGCTCGTCAATTTTTTTTTTGTAAATGTTAAAAAATTCAAATGTTTTTGTAAATGTTCTGTTTTGGGTAGCATTTGGTACTGCTCGTCGAAAATAATTCTGCTTCGGATTGCATGCAAATGTTTTTTTGCGTGTGGGTGGGTGGGTGGGGGGGGGGGGGGGGGGAGCCAAATCATTTCAACCTGTGAAAAAAATATATATTTTAACTATGTATTAGATGTTCTATCAGTGTTTGTCGCAATGCGACTAGTTTTCCGCCCAAATTATTAGAGATAAGGTATAATTGAATCAAATATGTTGTGAATTTTTTATTATTGGGAAAGAACCATTGTGGTCAATGACAAGCAGGACAATTTTTATTGCCATGGGAAAATCAAACTATTTTTTAAGCATGGCAAAAAAAATGTAATATGCTACCATGCCAACTTCAAATATGCTGCCATGTCAAATTAAAAAAAAAACGTTGCCATGGCAAAAATGATATCTCCCAGTGAATGCTCCATAAAACTTGGGATAGAAAATTTAGTTTTTGTTTTTCTTTAAACCAACATGTCATATTTGTAGAAAAGTTGTAATGGTAACATGATTTTTTAGTCTTTGAACTATTTTTTGTTTTTTGCTTCTTTACCATGGCAATTTTTATTAGACCTACCATAAATTTGTTTTAACTATGTATTACATGTTCTATCAAAGTCGCAATGCGACTAGTTTTCTGCCCAAATTATTAGAGATTAAGGTATAATTGAATCAAATATGTTGTGAATTTTTTATTATTGGGAAAGAACCATTGTAGTCAATGACAAGCAGGACCATTTTTGCTGCCATGGGAAATCAAACTATTTTTTAACCATGGCAAAAAAAATGTAAATGTTAAATTATTTTTTAATCAAATATGCTGTAAACTATTTTTTATCAAATTCTGCTCCGGATAGCATTTGCTGCTGCTCGTCAAATTTTTTTTTTGTAAATGTTAAAAAATTCAAATGTTTTTGTAAATGTTCTGTTTTGGGTAGCATTTGGTACTGCTCGTCGAAAATAATTCTGCTCCGGATTGCATGCAAATGTTTTTTTGCGTGTGGGTGGGTGGGTGGGGGGGGGGGAGCCAAATCATTTCAACCTGTGAAAAAAAATATATTTTAACTATGTATTAGATGTTCTATCAGTGTTTGTCGCAATGCGACTAGTTTTCCGCCCAAATTATTAGAGATAAGGTATAATTGAATCAAATATGTTGTGAATTTTTTATTATTGGGAAAGAACCATTGTGGTCAATGACAAGCAGGACAATTTTTATTGCCATGGGAAAATCAAACTATTTTTTAAGCATGGCAAAAAAAATGTAATATGCTACCATGCCAACTTCAAATATTCTGCCATGTCAAATTAAAAAAAAAACGTTGCCATGGCAAAAATGATATCTCCCAGTGAATGCTCCATAAAACTTGGGATAGAAAATTTAGTTTTTGTTTTTCTTTAAACCAACATGTCATATTTGTAGAAAAGTTGTAATGGTAACATGATTTTTTAGTCTTTGAACTATTTTTTGTTTTTTGCTTCTTTACCATGGCAATTTTTATTAGACCTACCATAAATTTTATTTAACATACCGTGAATAATCTTTTTATATACTATTATATATGTTGACACGGTAAATTTTTGCCTTCTCAGAAGCACAAATTTTTTTGCAACACATAATTTATAATGTGAACACTAGGATTTTTTGAATAAATTTTCCATATTTTCTACAGAACAAAAACCATTTAATTTGTAATGAACTTTTTTGTTGTTGTTGTTTTACATCTGATTGTTTTATCCAAATATGCGGCATTTTTATGCTCTATAACATGGAAAAAATTGTGTATAAAATGGCAATATTTTTGAATAGTATCTTTTTATATCTTTTTTGGAGTAACTACTGTCTTTTTTATCTACATCGCGGCAAATCCTTATTTTTACGTTGTTTTATTTTGTTCTGCACAAGCGAATGGTGATTGGGCCAAGAAGCCTATCAAAGGTAGGTATGCCGCTGGGTTTGCAGGGTGGAGTCAGGGTATCGCGTCACGACTATGTATCACTCGTATTCGTAAGTACGTCTCGCGAGATCCTATTCGGCGCTTCAGGCGCCAGGGAAGCTCCCTGGCGCCCACGCATTGACACTGGTGGACCGGCACATGTACTTGATCGCATTTGAGAAAAAAAAGAAAGAATTCCCAAAAAAAAGAGGAAAAATTCGTGAATTCAAAAATGTTCAGGGATTTTGAAAAAATGTTCATGAATTTGAAAAAACGTTCATTGATTTGAAAAAAAGTTCATCGAAGTTGAAAAAAAGGTGATCAAATTTGAAAAGTGCATCGAATTTGAAACATTTCGTCAAAATTTGAAAAAAGATCATTCAATTTTAAGAAAAGTTAATTGATTTAGAAAAAAGTTCATTGATTCTGAAAAAAAGTTCATCAAATTTCAAAAAATTTCACCAATTTTATAAAAAAGTTCAACTAATTTGAAAAAAGTGCATCAAAATTGAAACGGTTCATCCATTTGAAGGAAAAAACCGTGAATTTGAAAAAAGTTCATTGATTTTGAGAAAAAGTTCACATATTTGAAAAAGGTTTGCGCATTGAGGAAAACAAAAAAAGAAAAAAAAGAAAATAGAAAAAGAACAAGAAAAAAAGGAACAAAGAAAAAAAAGAAAAAAGAAACGTTACCTCTCGATTCGCAGCCAACTGAAGAAAGAAGAAAGCGAAAAAAAGAACTTAGCAATCACCATTGTGAAGGAGCCGTAATGCTCACTACTGTTCTGTGTTACTCCATAGGTCTCGAGTTCGATCCCCATTGGCCGCACCTTTTTTGAAGCTTAGCGGGAAAGTTAAAAAAATGAATGGGCCGGCCCAGCTCGAACGAGGAATGTGGGCCGGATGGTGAAAAACCCTTTAACCGGCGCCTGGAGAGCGTAATGCCGTACGTCTCCCTATGCCGACTCTTTGCTTGTGGGCCGGACCAGTAAGGGAACCGTTGAGGAGCAGTTTTGCAACGGTTTTTCTTCGGGTATCTTTCTTTTTTTCATTTTTTTCTTTGTTTATTTCTCACATTTCTTCGGTTTTCTATATCTGTTTTCTTCGGGTTTCTTTGTTTCTTTCTCAGGTTTCTTTGTTTTTTCCTTTTTATTATATGTTTACTTTTTTTCATACATATTGTACATTTTTTGTATATACTAGGTCATTTTTTATACATACTTAATATTTTTTAAATACTTGACTAACAGTTTTTAAATACATGTATTGATGTCTACTCTTTTCTTTTTTTTTGCGGGTGGATGTCTACTCTCTTCATACATATTGTACATTTTTTGTGTACATAAGGAATATTTGTTAATACATGTTTAACATTTTTCCAATACATGATTAACATTTTTTCAAATATATGTTTTGACGTCTAATTTTTTTCTTACATATTATACAAATATTTTTATACTTATGGAACATTATCTTATACATGTTTTACAGTTTCCAAATACATAATTAACATTTTTCAAATATGTGTTTGATGTCTATTTTTTCCGAAACATTGTACATTTTTTGTATACACCTGAAACATTTTTTAAACATTGTTTTTCTAAAACACATGTTTTTGAGCATTTTTTAAAATACCTGTTAAAATTTTTTCAAATACACGTTGGTACATTTTTATAAAACTAAACATTTTTTTTACATTTGTATAAACATTTTTTCACGAATATATTTTTTGAAATGTGTGAACATTTTTTTAATGCTGCCAACATTTTCTAAACTACGCTAACAAATTTTGTACACCGCGTCAATATTTTTTAGATTTATGTTTTTAAAAAATATATTTAAATTGGTTTATGTTTTTGGAATATATCTATTTTATAATTTTTTCAAAAATATGAGCAAAAGAGAAAAAATGATTAAAAAAATAGAGAAGAAAAAAATAACCTGGGCAGGCCCATAGTGATAGGAAGGCAGCGCTGCTTGAAGCGTGACCGGATCGCGCTAAACGATATATAGTTGTGCCCGGGTTTATCCTAGCAACAAAAATGTACGCGTTGGGGGTGGGGAGGGGGGTCTTGAGCGAGCCATTTGTTCGCGCCGACCTCCCCCCATATCTGGCATCCGCGGCATATTGCGGTCCTTTTTGAAAATAATAGCTTTTAGATTCAGTATTCTGTTTAATCTAGTGTTATTTAAAGTTCGTAAAAAATTGTGTTATTTACCATCCAGTTGGACTTCTTTTTTCTCCTTTATTTTTTGCGAAACACATCTAGTTGGACTTAACAAATGGCATGTAGGAGTAATCGACAATCTGTCAACTGGATCTGGGGTAACATATATTAATTTCATGCGTAATTTTTCTATATGTTTTGTCGAGTGCGCATGGTTTCTGGACAAGTAGCAACTTTTGCCACGTTTGGATGAGAAAAATGGAGTCTACTCATCCAGCATGGGCACGTCTGGGGCTCGTGCTATCCAGCTAAATAGCATGTGCCATATATGTGCTCTTTTGGAAAGGTACGTGCTACATGCCCCAGCTGTGGAGAGTGGAGACACGAAAGCCGTTTTATGTTCTGCTGTGCTACTGTAACTGTGTTGGCTCATTGCCCTCGGTTGAAGCAAGCTGTCGGGCAGCCAGCCGTGCGCAGACAATTTTCGTGTTTTGACTAACTTTAGCCGGATCTGACCCCGTTTCGAATTTTTTTGAGATCTGACCCTTTTCCTACCGCCACAGATCTCGGCGGTAGGAATAGATAGCCTACCGCCAGGGTCCTGGGCGGTAGGATAACGGCAACAGCCGTCTGCCTAACGGCCGGCGCTGAGACCTACCGCCATTGTCAGTGGCGGTAGGATATTATACCCTACCGCCGAAGCTTCTGGCGGTAGGATGCGTTATTCCAATTTTCTGTACTGTGACCTGGAATCGTTCTTTTTTTGCGGTAGGATTACACATCCTACCGCCAGGGTACTTGGCGGTAGGGTGTGATCATAGTGCATTTTTTGCACACAACTTGCATTGCCTCGGTGCAAATTTTTTGCCACAACAATATTGTAGACTTAAAAACATAAAGTATGCAGATCATCACAATATAACATGTCTCACACCTCGATACGAATAATAGTTAAACTAAGAAGCATATCACACATCCAAATAGTAGCAAACGGTTCCACATAGCAAATAGTTCAACAAATATCAAATAGTTTCACGAAGCCAACATAAATAGTTTCACTAAGAGCGAGTAGTTCAAAGGCAGCAACTTCACTTGCTCCTTCCCCTCTTGGAGGTATGGTCCTCGTTGTTCTTTGAATGAGTCTCATCAGCCTTATTCTTGCGGAGAGGAGGACGCGGTTTCTGAAACGGGGATGGACTATACAAATCCTTCCTCGGCACATTCCTCTTCTCACGCTGGGTTGTCTGAGTTGGTGGAGGCCCGTCATCGTCGTCGTACTCCTCCTCCTTATCGCTCTCTTCCTCTTCATCTTCTTCTGCTCGCTCCTCGTCGTCTTCTTCCTCTTCATCTTCTTCCTCATCGTCCTCCTCAACCACCCTAGACGACGAGGCAGCATGGCTCGATGAAGCGAGGCTACGCATAGGGGCTGCAGGAGCATAAGCATCAGCAGAGCTAGCGCACCCAAGCAGGCCCACCAGCTTGTGACAACGGGTCATGAACTTCTGCAATAAGAATGAAACAAGAATATAATATGGATCAAGTTTATGATTACAAACGAACATGAACATAAGAAAGAATGCAAGTGTAGGAGGCTAGATGTTACCTTCACCGTTTCCCTCAACTTGTTCTCAGTATCTCGAGACCCGGGGATAGAACTTAGCGCATCCGAGCCATCAAAAATGCTTTTGTTCAGCTCCGAAGACTGCAAAAGAATAAATGAGTCACACTCACTAAAGTAGATTTCATCCAACCGCCGGTTCAAAACAGATAAACACAACTTACCACTCTGTTCATGAGGGGTGCATACTCCCTAAATCCGCCTGCTAGCTCTCTGATGCTGTCATGGTAGGCTTCATTCTCGGAGTCGTCATCGTACAGTGATTCGGCATCTGCTGTCGTCCACTGGGGCCTCAGGCGCAGACGATGCTTGATGCCATCGTCATACCACAACATGTGATCCTCGTAGTCATCCCAGTCGATCACTTTCCTCTCCACATCTTTGCGAGTTTTCCACTGGTTCCATTCCCGCACGTATTTGTCATGCGTCTCTCCCCAGTCTATGATCGACTGACACTTCTGCCTGCTCATCCTGCAAGGCATAAGAAAGAATGTAAAACATCATAAGAAATAATGTAAAACATCAAAACGAAAACACGGAAATAGAGAACAATGCACTCACAAGTGTAGGTCGGAGCCACCGGTGTCGATGGGCATGCCCGGTGGGGTATGTTGCGCCTTACCAAATTGCGCGGCAACGCGATGTGGCAAGTGATACTCGACGGCATAGACACAAATCATGGGCATGATGCACCGCCAGAGAAGCCTGTCATGCCTGCACATCACGTTCAGCTCGAACCCCCACTCTCGTTCATCATACGGCCGCCAATTAACCTAGTACAAAAAAGTTGGTAAGCTCACGTGAAAGTGCCGTCGAAAAGATTCATAATCTAGTTCGTATACCGTGAAAGCCGTCAGAGCATCAAGCTCGTTGGTGAAGACCTTATACAACGCACTGGCTTTGCCCGTGTACACCTTCACCTTGTCCCAAGCGTACGCGGCGGTCGGGTATCGAGCTTCGTCGTCATCTTCGCCATAGTCAGTCCATGGTTCCCTCCGCATTTTCTCAGGACGGCCCACCGGGATTCGCTCCCACATCCAAATGGAGAGGGCCCAGACACATCCACACATACCGGACTTTTCTTCCGTCCTCTGGGTTGCGTCGTCAAGCTACAAAACACGTATTGATGATCAGATGACATAATTTAAAGCAGCATATGTCCATAAAAAACAGTGAGATATTTTCTTACCGAACGGTATAGGTAGGCGAGTCCGGCGGACCCCCAGTTGTACCCTGCATCCCAGTCCTTTAGGAAGTCGAGATACATCCATAGGGCATTGTCCCCTGAGCAGTCTGGGAACACGACCTCTGTGAGAAGATACCAAAGGTAGACCCTCGCGTACCACTCTACGGTCCGGGGATCGGCATCTTCCGGGCATTTGCTCCGGTGCTTCAGGAGCCATGGCAGCGGTACGCCGGATGTCTGGTTACCCTTAGCCAGGGGGGCAGTCGCCGATGAGGGCGCTAACCCTATCCGTCCAGTTCTTCCTCTCCACTCGCCCAGTGAGAGCACGACCCTCGATCGGTAGGGACGTAATCATCCCCCAATCCTCGAGGGTCACCGTCATCTCCCCACATGGGAGATGGAAACTGTGCGTCTCGGGCCGCCACCGGTCCACCAAAGCTGTGAGAGCTGAGTGGACGAGCGTCGGCGGCTTACGCTTGAACTGCAAGACGAACCCCAACAGTCGGGCTCTCCTGTAGTACGGCGCGTAGCGCTCGTCGTACTGCATCTTAACGGTCGTTCCGTGACCCCTCATCCGCAGTGGCGGGAGCATCTGTCAAAATGAAGACTCAAATAATTAGTAACTTATTTTCATCAATTCGAAAGATTTGGTTCAAGCATGGTAATTACCACTCCATTCTCAATGAAACGGGCACGATGACCCTTGTCGAACGCAGGGTCAAGCATGGTATACTGATTGCCGATGTTGTCCGGGAGAGGTGGCCTCCTAGATAAAATTGCATAAACATAAGCATAAGCATAATTAAAATAGCATAAGCATAATTCAACAAACATTTGTAAAAATAATTCATTCATTCATTTGTAAACATGATTCATAAGCATGATTCATTCATTCATTTTGCATAAGATTTTTTTAACATTATTCATTCATTTCTTTAATTCGTAAAAAAAATTAAATACATACAATCTTTCTCCAACATCCACTATATGCATATGGTTGATTCATATCACAAACATGCATCACATCAAAACAAACCTGGAGATCATTCCTTCAATATGCATCATATCAATATGCATCATATCAATATACATGAACTAGGGTTCATCATGTAGTTCATCATGAAAATACATACAATCTCTCCAACAAGTAACTACAAGTTCATATTCAACCCCATAGAACATCTAGAATCAAACTAAAACAAACCTTAGGATAAAAAAAATTTAAATCCAGTTCAAAAATAGGGTTGATTGGAAGCAAATAATGCGTCGAATCGAAAGCTATTTGACTAAAACTAATTGGAGGGATTGGAGGAGCTTATTTTTCTCTTTTTGGAGCCATCTCGATCCGCAAAAATCGTCGAGAATCGGAAGAGATCCGAGGGGGGGAGTGGAGGAGATGAGAGAGGGAGAAAGAGGGGAGTTCCTCTGTTCTTGCGGCGGGGTGGGGAAGAAAAGGGGAGGGCGAACCGGCGCCCCGGCGGTAGGGTTAGACAAGCTACCGCCGGGCCGGGTGGCGGTAGGGGCCAATGGAGGTCACGGGGCCGTCACTGGCTGCTGACGTGGATAAGTCGTCTACCGCCAGAGACCCTGGCGGTAGGATATCTACTCCTACCGCCGAGCTCTGTGGCGGTAAGGAAAAGGGTCATATCTCAATTTTTTTTCGAACCGGGGTCAGATCCGGCTAAAGTTAGTCAAAAGGGTCAAAAACACGAAAATTTGCCGCAGTGTGCGAGGCCTGATGTCTCTCGCATCTTGCATGTTTCCGTCCTCACGATGATGAGCCGCCAGATGATCTGCCTCTCTTCTTTTACCGCTATCGCCTCCAGATTCTACCCAACTGAATCGCTGGTGCTGCATGTGCGCCACGCACGCACGGTGCGCGGTCTGTGCACGACGTCGTGTGCTCGCAACCACCGTACGGCGCACTCCACGGCTGGAAACAGCGCCGCCGCCGTCGAAGCGGAGGTACGTACGACGTTGGTGTCGTGCGTCAGCCGTCAGCGGTCCCGGTGCTACCGCCGCCGTCGGCCTCCCGTGCGCCGCGGGCGTCCATGCATGCCGGCTGCTGCTCTGGCGGCGCCCCTGCCGTGGCACGGTGGCAGCTCTGCTGCTGTCATCGCACGGCATCGCTGCCACATGCTGCATCGCTACGTGACTGCCGCCGCCGCAACGACGCCAAATGGGGGATCGGCAGCAGCCGCCGCCGCAACGCAGCGACGTCGACGCGAGCTGAGCCTCTCGTATGTCGTCAGAGGACAGCCTCTGGAAAGAAATTAAGGCTAGCGAGGCGTAGGTAATCCGTAGGTGGTCTGGTCTACCTCGTCGTGCATGCCTAGGATCGCCTCGCTCGTGTTTAATTTGAAGAAGCCCAGCCTGGCACTGAGCAGTTAATTTGTTTGGATACGGGCGTTCGTGCAGAGGTGTCAATGGAACATGTGCATGTTTGGCTGGCTGCAAGAAGATATCGGCGCGCGTAGCGCGTAGGTGACTAGGCGTAGACTGAGATGCGATCTCAGATTTTTTTTTTTTTTTTGGAAAAGGAGGTTAAGACCCCCGGCCTCTGCATCAATCGATGCATACGGCCATCTTTATTTATTATTCAACATAGGTCTAATAAGAACATACATCAAGTCACCCGAAGCCACCACTCACACCTACAAAACTCGATAACGTGGAGTGATCTCACTCCCCATATCTAAAACCGGTGCCGTCGCCGATCCATCCACATAACATATTGGAACCCACAGCCGGTGCGATCTCAGATATAATCATGCAATGCAACTAACCCGACCAACATAGTCTCTGAGATTTTGTCGACTCAATCTTTAAGCGTGGGAGGTTGATGGCTCGATATTTACGTAGTTTTAGACGTTATTTGTTGCATGTTGTCTGCATATATTATATCTCACTGAATAAAATATGTGACCATTATGCCTCTCTTCATTGTGAGCAATGCATATTAGTGTTTTTATTAGTTTTTTTTTGTTTTTTTGTGTCTACGGGTGTTTTGGAGAAACCTAGGACCAAGCACGATAAAGACCAAAAGACGGGTTCAATACGGAGGACAGACGACACCAACTTAAGCATTTGGGAGGTCAAAAGAGCGATTTTTTTTCTTTCAAAGTGCTCCAAATCAAGATCTAATACCATCGGCGCGTCGGGGTCGTTCACGCGATTCCAACGAGCCCAAGAACGTCAAAATTAAAGTCCGTATGAAGAAATGGCGACCAAAATACTGAAGGAGTCCAAAGCGTTCGACGGTGTCTGGTACGACCGCACGGGTCGTACCCCCCCCCCCCCACCCCAAACAGGCCCAAAAGGTTGCCCTGCCGAATGTGACTCTTCACCGATTTCGTCCCCGTTTGTTCCCACTCGATTCTCGACCAATAAGTAAGGGTTTGGCAGAGGATTTGGCTCATCTTGAGCCCTTGTATCAAAGGAGGCAACCATCATCCACGGAGGAGGCTTGAGGAGAGGCACTATAAATACCTCTCCAACCCTAGCCGCCGCCATCACATCTCCATCATCTCCAACACATCCAATATCAACTCCATTCCGCTCCATCTCCACCACCATAGAAGAGGGACAAGACTAAGGGAAGAGGAGGAGGCTCCGCCATCGCGCGCACCAGCCTTCGGGCCGATGCCATCTCCAGCACGTCGACGCCATCGGCGCCGCCCTCATCATTACCACCGCCGGCGCTACCACCATCACCATCGGCGCCGCCGTCTCCACCAACACCGCCATTCCTTCTCCCTTCAACGGCTCGATGCCGGCTTGTAACTTGAACCTAAATTTTATGTCGGTCGTCTTCATGTTTGAGTAGTTGTACTAGTTCTTGGGGTACAGGTGAACTCTTTATGATTAGAAGCATTTTACTTCAAGCGATCCAATATCTTCTGTTCATGTTTGAGTTAGTAGCCTTCGCAAATGTTGAGAGGAGGCCTCACTCACATCATTGCCATGTTGCGTGAAGTATATTACTGTCGTTGTAGAGGTTAGGATGTCGAGGTAATTAGAGGTGATAGTAAAAGCCTCAGTTTCGTGTCTTTGCAATTGATAGGGGATCAACGGAGAACCCTTGGTGAGGCTGCGACCACGGGGAAGCCCGTAATTAATCGTACTGATAACCAGTGTGGTGAACTACGGTTGGTGACGTATGTGGCATGATGTCTATACGTGAGAGTAGAACATGTTCTGTACCAGGATCCGCCCACTTATGCACATAAAGAGTAGGTTAGGGATAAGATAGAGAGCTCGGCTCCATGCGCAGTTCATACTTGTAGTAACGATTTCAGAACCCTCTTGAACGCTCTACTGCTCAAGCACCGTCTTTACTAACTTAATTCCTGTTTTTACCTTCTCATTTGTAGTCTAGAAAACCCCTTTTTATTTCGTTTTCCTAGCAATTTATAGAGTAGACTACTTCCAACCAGTTTGGGTGCGTAAGTATCTGGGTAAATGATAGCGTAGTTGCGGGGTTTGTAGTGCCTTCCTTTTCGCTCCCCTCCCTATGGGATCGACACTTTACTTATCATGAAAGTGCTACAATAGCCTTGTGCACTTGCAGGACATCACATGGCGCGCACACAACATTTCTCCTCCCCCGTCCTCTGCCTCAGCGCCCTCCTATTCGTCCCTCCCCACAGACTTTCTCTGTGGCGACGACGCTAGCGACTGGTTCACCGTGCCGCCGACGGGATCGCTCGCCCGCGACTCCGTGCTTGATACGTCTCAAATGTATCTATAATTTTTGATTGTTTAATACTATTATATTATCACTTTTATATGTTTTTATATCATTTTATATTATTTTTCTGGACTAACTTATTAATTTAGTGCCCAGTGTCAGTTCTTGTTTTTTTCTTGTTTTTGGTTTCGTAGAAAAACCATATCTAGGAAGGTCAAAATACGATGCCAATTTTTGATGATTTTTTCTGGACAATGAAGGACCCTAGAAGCTTCGGGAGACCACGAGAGGACCCACCAGCCAGCCACAAGAGCAGGTGGCGATGCTAGAGGGGTGGATGCGCCACCTGGGCTTGTGGCCCCCTGAGCCTCCATTTGACCTAATTCCTCCGCCTATAAATTCCATAATTCTCGAAACCATCAAAGAGAGAGACGAGAGAATTTTATCGCCGCCGCAAGCCTCTGTTCCGAAGCGATGCCATCTGAAGCCCTGTTTCGGTGCTCTGCCGGAGGGATAAGCCACCACGGGGGCCTCTTCATCAACCTTGTTGCCTCCATGATGATGTGTGAGTAGTTCTTTCAGGACCTACGGTTCCATAGTAGCAGCTAGATGGATGTTCTCTCTCTCTTCTGGATATTCAATACAATGATCTCCTCTGAGATCAATCCGATGTAATTCTTATGGTGTGTTTGTTGGGATCCGATGAATTGTGGATTTATAATCAGATTGTTCATTGAATACAATTGAATCTTTTGAAGTTTCTTTTATGTGTAATTGAGTAGCTATGTATGCTTTCCTAGTTATGTCTTCTCTGGCCAAGATAGATGGGTAATTCTTCAGAGGGAGTGGTGCATAGTAGTGGATTCAACTTGCGGTGTTCTATATCCCAGTGATAGAAAGGGACAAGACACGTATTTGCATTGTTGCCACTAAGAATAAAACGACGGGGGTTTAAGCTTATTGCTAGCTACATCATGTCATCTTTCTTATTGCGTTACTCTATTTTTCATTAAACTTAATACCTTGAGGTGCATGCTGGATAGCGGTTTCGGGGTGGAGTAATAGTAGTAGACGCAGTTGGATTACGGTTTACTTATCACGGACGTGATGCCTATACAAGATTATGCCATGAATGATCATAGTTGTGAATGTTGCTTTTCCATCAATTGCCCAACAATAATTTTTCTACCATGCCATTACCTGATTTTGAGAGAGATGCCACTAGTGAACCTATGGCCCCCGGGTCTATTCTTATCAATCCTTGCATGTACCCAATTGCTCTTTATTATTTTACCGCTTCACTATATTATTATCATACACTATTTGCTTTTAACCTTGCAACTAGCAAGACGAGGGGACTGACAACCCCCTTGCCAAGTTGGGTGTAAGCATTTATTTTTATTGTGTGTAGGTGCTGCTTATCTTGTCAGCTTGTGGACTCCTACTGGTTTGATTAAACCTTGGTTCTTAACTGAGGAAAATACTTTCTGCTGATGTGCTACATCACCCTTCCTCTTCGGGGAAATCCAACAACTCCTACGAGATTAGCAGTGCTCGTCGCGTCGGACGCGGCGCCGCAGCCACCGTCCATTGCAGTCACCGAGGCACTCTAGTGTAACTCTGTGCGTCATGTGTAGCTGTTAACTCTTAATCATGTCCAGTGTATGCAATCAAACACCGTGTAGTTGCATCAGCCCAGCCAACGCAGGCAAGCAAACGCCAGGCAAACATGTAGGCAACCAAACAATGTGTAGATGATACGGGACAAAAAAAATATAGGTAACCAAACACGCCCTTGCCCTCAACCAGGTTCAACTAGGACAAGTATGCAAGGGGACAAAAAACAATATAGGTAACCAAACACGCCCTTGCCCGACAAAGCACAAACCACGGAGACGAAAATAAAGAGAGGCGACGCCACAAGGCTTGCCGTGTACAGAACGAAACATAGGCTAAGCTATCGTCCGTAGAAAAGACCAATGGCCCTACGGTGTTTTGGCATTCCACATCTTCAAGGCAAACAGTTAGTTTCGCAAGATTTCGTTGCACGCACCGCGTCAAGAAGAGATAATGGAGTTTCTTACTTGGACAAGGTGCTAGCTCTGTGGCTCCATGCTAGTCTGCTTAGATGATATATGCAAGTGTCACCAACTACCTATAATCGCTTCCCCTTGCTTACGTTGGTGCCCCAACTTTGGGATGGCCGTTTTGGCTCTGGACTGCATATGCTCCCGGATGAACAGTAAATTCAAAATAAATAGTAAATAAATTTTAAAAATTATGATATTTGTTTTAGATGTTCTTGTTAGTGTAACAAAAGTGCTTGACAATTTTTATACGAAACGAAATACCAGTGCTTCATCGGTGAAAAACACAAAACAAATGTAACATTTCAAGGTAACATTTGGCGCCCGACTTGTTTTTTTGTACAAGTCAAAATTATTAATCTTTCCACCTAAAAAATTGCGTATAGCATTTGGGTGTGACGACATCTATTTTTTTCAAAAATCTTGGCATTTCCAAAAAATATTTTTGGTGCGCAGGAGCATATGCTCCCAAGAGCCGAATTGGATTTCCGCTCAACTTCTCCACATGTTACTTGAGGTCAAAAACCACAAACCCGCCAAACCAACAAGTTGAGGGATCAAAACCATACTTTACTTAGTAGAATATGTCATTGCCATCCCATGATAAAACCTAGCATTTTCTCTAAGTTTTATTGAGAACTTAAGTGAGGAGCATCGAATCACGATCGGGCAATGGATTAATGCAAAGTTTGTAGGTTTTCATTTATTAAAGGGTGCTACAAAATAAAAAGGGGTCATCTATTTATTAGTTGCATCCGACATTTTAAAATCTCCGTTTTATCTTAGTATGCTTTTGTCATGAGAAGGGTCAAAATTGTTTGGCTCCTTTTTAGTGATGAGTGATATAATAATGAGCATCCCTACAAAGCGACATTGTGTTCTATGTTGAGCTACTTAATGTGTACATCCTTCTGAAGCTTCATCCTCTGTCGTACTCCAATCCATGCCCCCATCATATCAATTTAACGAAACAAACACTAACCTAACATCTGCGGAAAAGAACAATGCTCTGACGGCTGGCGTTTTGGCTTTCCCCATCTCCAAGACAAACCATTATTTGGCAAGGTTTCATCTACAAACACCACATCAAGAAGCGATAATGGAGTTTGCTACTTGTGATAGGCGTTGAGATTTCCCCGAAGAGGAAGGGTTATGTAGTATAGTAGCAGATAGTATTTCCCTCAGTTGAGAACCAAGGTTTATCAAACCAGTAGGAGACTCACGCAAACAAACATCAACAGTACCTGCACACACACACACACACAACAAATACTTGCACCCAACGCGGGCAAGAGGGTTGTCAATCCCCTTGTACTCTTTAAATTCAAGGATTAATTCGGATAGTGATAGATAGATAAATTGCAAAAGAAAATAAAGTAAATAAATTGCAGAAAGGATATTTAGGGTTTAGTAAATATAAAGAAAATGGACCCGGGGGCCATAGCGTTCACTAGAGGCATCTCTCTCATGAGCATAACAATGGTGGGTAAACAAATTACTGTTGGGCAATTGATAGAAAAGCGCATAGTTATGACGTTATTCATGGCATGATCAATATATAGGCGTTACGTCCGAGACAAGTAGACCAACATCCATCTGCATCTACTACTATTACTCCACCCCCCGACCGTTATCCAACATGCATCTTAAGGTATTAAGTTCATAACAAACAGAGTAATGCTTGGAGCATGATGACATAATGTAGACAAAGTAAGACCAAATAATATGTTCGAACCCCGTCGTTTTACCCTTAGTAGCAACAATACAATACATGCCTTGCTACTCCTCCTGTCACAGAGTAAGGTCACCGCAAGATTGAACCTACTACCAAGCACCTCTCCCACTGAAGATAAATCATCTACTTGGCCAAAGAAGATGGATAGATCGAAGAGAAATACAAGGATATAAAATCACACATAATAAATCTCAGAAAAGACTCAGTTACTAATCTGGTCATAGACCCACAAGTCATCAGATCCCAACAAACACACCGCAAAAATTACATCGAATAGGTCTCTGAAGAGATCATTGTATTGAAGATCAAACGAGAGAAAGAGAGAGAGAGAGAGAGAGAGAGAGAGAGAGAGAGAGAGAAAGAGAGAGCCATCTAGCTACTGCTATGGACCCGTAGGTCCTGTGGGAACTACTCACACATCATCATGGAGGCAGCAAGGTTGATGAAGATGGCCTCCGTGATGGATTCCCCCTCCGGCAGAGTACGGAAAAGGCCTCCAAATGGGATCGCGGAAGAACAGAGGCTTGCGGTGGCGGAAGAATTGTTTCGGGACCTCCTCTGGGGGTTTCTGAATAGTTGGGAATTTATAGGCCATGAATCAGGGTAAGCGGAGCAGCAGGGCCCCCACAAGGGGGCAGGGCGCGCCTACCCCCTGGGCGCTCCCTCCCTGCTTTGTCGTCACCTCGTTTGTCGTTTGGACACCCCACGAAGCTTCTAGGGTCTCTTTTGGTCCAGAAAAAATTATCAAAAAGTTTCATCGTGTTTGAACTTCGTTTGGTATGGATTTTCCGTAAAACCAAAAACAAGCAGAAAACAGCAACTGGCACTAGGCACCGAGTTAATAGGTTAGTTCGCAAAAATGATATAAAATGGTGTATAAAGCATACAAGATTGATAATATAATAGCATGAAACAATTAAAAATTATAGATACGTTGGAGACGAATCAGGGTTTCATACGTGGACAAGGTGTATCTTCGTGGCTTCATGCCAGTCTGCTTGGCCGATATATGCAAGTGGATCCAACTACCGACAATCGCTTCCCCTTGCTTACATGTGTGCCTCAACTTCCCCACGTGTTACTTGAGGTCAAAAACCATAACCCCGCCAAACCAACAAGTTGAGAGACCAAAAACATACTTTGCTTGGTAGAATACGTCATTGCCACCCCGCGATAAAACCTAGCCTTTTCTATAAGTTTTATTGAGCACGTAAGTGAAGAGCGTCGAATCACGATCGGGCAATGGATCAATGAAGAGTGTGTAAGTTTTCATTTGTCAAAGGGTGCTACCAAATAAAAAGGGGTCATCTATTTATTAGTTGCATCTGACATTTTAAAATCTTAGTTTTTATTTTATTATTTTTTTTCAGAGAAGGGTCAAAAAAATTTAGTGATGAGAGATATAATAATGAGATTTCCAACAAAGGGACGCCGTGTTCTATGCCGAGCTACTTAATGTGCCCCTCCTTATGAAGCTTCTTCTGTTGTCGTACTCCCATGCACCCCCCTTGTCATATCAACTTTACGAAACAGACGCTAAGCTATCGTCTGCGGAAAAGACCAATGCTCCTACTGTTGGAAATGTGCCCTAGAGGCAATAATAAAGATGTTATTATCAAAGTTCCTTGTTCATGATAAATGTTTATTATCCATACTATAATTGTATTGACCAGAAACTTAAATACATGTGTGGATACATAAATGAATACAGTGTCCCTACTAAGCCTCTACTAGACTAGCTCATTGATTAAAGATGGTTAAGGTTTCCTAACCATAGACATGAGTTGTCATTTAATAATGGGATCACATCATTAGGAGAATGATGGGATGGACAGACCCAACCGTAAGCTTAGCATCTGATCATGTCACTAAGTTCAATTTGCCATAGCTTTGCTAATGTCAAGTATCTGTTCCTTAGACCATGAGATCATGCCACTCCCGAATACCGGAAGAATACTTTGTGGGTTATCAAACATCACTTCGTAACTGGGTGATCATAAAGGTGCTCTACAGGTATCTCAGAAAGTGTTTGCTGGGTTGCATGGATCGAGATTGGGATTTGTCGGAGAGATATCTCTGGGCCCTCTCGGTAATACAACATCATGAATAGCTTGCTGATACGTCTCCAACGTATCTATAATTTTTGATTGTTCCATGCTATTATAGTATCAATCTTGGATGTTTTATGTGCAATTATATATCATTTTTTGGGACTGACCTATTAACCTAGTGCCCAGTGCCAGTTGCTGTTTTCTGCTTGTTTTTGGTTTTTCAGGAAATTAGTACCAAATGAAGTCCAAATGCCACGAAACTTTTTGACGATTTTTTTTGGACAAAAGAGACCCTGGAAGCTTTGGGAGGATGCCAGAAGCCTCACGAGAAGGCCACAAGGCAATAGGGCGCGGCCCCAGGGGGCGCCCTGATGCCTTGTGGGCCCCTCGTGGCTCCTTTTGACCAAATTCCACTTCTATAAATTCTCAAATATTTGGAAACCATCAGAGAGCCAGACGAGAAACCCTACTACCGCCACAAGCCTCTGTTCTTCCGCGATCCCATCTGGAGGCCTTTTCCGGTACTCTGCCGGAGGGGGAATTGATCACGGAGGGCTTCTTCATCAACCTTGCTGCCCTTCCGATGATGTGTGAGTAGTTTACCACAGACCTACGGGTCCATAGCTAGTAACTAGATGGCTTCTTCTCTCTCTTTGATCTTCAATACCATGTTCTCCTCCATGTTCTTGGAGTTCTATCCGATGTAATCTTCTTTTGCGGTGTTTTTGTTGGGATCCGATGAATTGTGAGTTTATGATCAGATTATTCATGAGAAATATTTGAGTCTTCTCTGAACTCTTTTATGCATGATTGTTATAGCTTTGTATTTCTCTCCGATCTATCAATTTGGTTTGGCCAACTAGATTGGTTTATCTAGCAATGGGAGAGGTGCTTTGTGATGGGTTCAATCTTGCGGTGCTCAATCCCAGTGACAGAAAGGGACAAGACACGTATTTGTATTGTTGCCATTAAGGATAAAAAGATGGGGTTTAATCATATTGCTTGAGTTTACTTTGTCTACATCATGCCATCTTGCTTAAGGCGTTACTCTGTTTTATACTTAATACCCTAGATGCATGCTGGATAGCGGTCGATGGGTGGAGTAATAGTAGTAGATGCAGGCAAGAGTCGGTCTACTTGTCTCGGATGTGATGCCTATATACATGATCATTGCCATGAATCCGTCATAATTATTTGCTTTTCTATCAATTGCCCAACAGTAATTTGTTTACCCACCGTATGTTCTGCGCTCGAGAGAGAAGCCTCTAGTGAAAACTATGGCCGCCGGGTCTGTCCTTATCATATATTAAAGTCCAAAAATACCTTGCTGCAATTTATTTACTTTTATTTTATTTTGCAATTTATTTTTTATCTATCACTATCAGAATTAATCCTTGCAAATAACCGCTAAGAGGATTGACAACCCTCTTATTTGCGTTGGGTGCAAGTGTTTGCTTTTGTGTGTGTAGGTGCTGCTAAAGGGGTTTTGTGTGGTTCTCCTACTGGATTGATAACCTTGGTTCTTAACTGAGGGAAATACTTATCTCTACTATACTGCATCATCCTCTCCTCTTCGGGGAAATACCAATGCAGTCTACAAGTAGCACTTGCAAGCATGTTACTAATGAGTTTAGTCACGAGATCTTGTATTACGGAACGAGTAAAGAGACTTGCTGGTAATGTGATTGAACTAGGTATGGAGATACCGACGATCGAATCTCGGGCAAGTAACATATTGCCGAACAAAGGGGATTTTATACGGGATTAACTGAATCCTCGACATCGTGGTTCAAACCGATAAAGATCTTTGTTGAATATGTGGGAATCAATATGGGCATCCAGGTCCCACTATTGATTATTGATTGGAGAGGTGTCTCGGTCATGTCTGCATGATTCTCGAACCCGTAAGGTCACACACTTAACGTTCGATAACGCTAGGGGTAGTATTGAGATATTAATTGGCAAGACCGAATATTGTTTGGAGTCCTGGATGGGATCCGGGACATCACGAGGAGCTTCAGAATGGTCCGGAGGTAAAGATTTATATATGGGAAGTCATATTCAGGGTTCCGGAAAATGTTCGGGATTTTTCGGTATTGTACCAGGAAGGTTCTAGAAGGTTCCGGAGTGGGGCACACCTGTATGGGGGGACCCACATGGACATGGGTAGTGGTGCAAGGCCCCACACCCCTGGTCTAGGCGCACCAAGATCCCCCCTAAAAGGAATAGGATCATATCCCAAAGGGATAAGATCAAGATCCCAAAAAAGGGGAATAGCGATCGGTGGGGAAGGAAAGGAGGGATTTCCTCCCCCCCCTTGGCCAACGACTCTAGGGGCTTGGAGGACAAGCCACCAGCCCCCCCACACGCCTATATAAAGGCGAGGAGGTATCGGGGGGATGACCCCCGTGTAGGCTCAAGGAGGCAAGTCAACATTTCAAAACATTCAGGACGGCTCAACTCCCTCAACCGGCTCCCCCCGCTGGAGGCCGGCTGGACGGGGCAATTTCAACAACAATGCTTATCGGGGTAATTTCAATCCTAGACCGTTTCCTGGAAATTCCCCTAATAATTATGGTAATTCCTATGGTAATACATATAATAATAATGGGAATCCCTCTGATCTTGAAAGTAATATTAAAGAATTTATTAATTCTCAAAGGAATTTTAATGCCATGATGGACGAAAAATTGAATAGAGTTGATGAATTGTCTAGGAACATGGATAGAATTGCTCATGATGTGGAAAATCTCAAAATTAAAATTTTGCCAGCCAAGCATGATATAAATGAGTCTATTAAAGCTATCTATGTCTCCATTAATGAAAGTAAAGAAATGACCGCTAGGAGAGCTAAGCGAGAATTTCTAGAAAAAGCTATTCCACCCGGTTTCTATCGTAGTAATGATGAAGATATTAAAATGATTGGTGTCTCACCTATTGAATCCCTATTTATTAATATAAAACTTGATGAAAAAGGGACTGAAGATGAGTCAACTTTAGCTAGAAGGCGTCCCAATTGTTTGGAGGGTGATAATTTTAATGATAAAAATGATAAAAGTGGGTTTGGAGAGGTCAAAACTTTAAATAGTGATGCACCCACTACTTTGGATTACAAGGACTTTAATTATGATAATTGTTTTTTAGTTGAATGTATTTCCTTGTTACAATCCATGATTAATTCACCTAATGCCTATGAACAAATTAAAGCTTTTACTAAACATATTGTAGAAGCTATGATAAAAGCTCATGAAGAAAAGCTTGAGTTAGAAGTTTCAATTCCTAGAAAATTACAAGATGAATGGGATTAAAGTCAAAATTAAAGATTGTGAATGTAATGCTTTATGTGATCTTGGTGCTAGCGTCTCCACTATACCTAAATCTTTGTGTGATGTGCTAGGTCTCACCGATATGGATCCTTGTTCCCTTAATTTGCATCTAGCGGATTCCACTATTAAAAAACCATTGGGTAAAATAAATGATGTGCTTATTCTTGCAAATAGAAATTATGTGCCCCTGGATTTTATTGTACTTGATATTGAATGCAATCCGTCTTGTCCTATAATACTTGGTAGGCCTTTCCTACGAACCATAGGAGCTATTATTGATATGAAAGAAGGTAATATAAGATTTCAATTTCCATTGAACAAAGGGATGGAACACTTCCCTAGAAAGAGAATTAAGCCACCTTATGAATCACTTATGAGGGCCACCTATGGAATTAATATGAAGGATGACAACACTTGAAACTATGTATTATGCCTAGCTAGGGGCATAAAACAATAGCGCTTGTTGGGAGGCAACCCAATGAATAAAACAATTTTTTTGTTTTACCTTCTGTTTTTGTGTGTTTACACAATTATAGCCTCTGTTATTTTTTTGCGGCCTCTGTTATGATTATGTTTTTATCTTTTAGTTAGTGTTTGTGCCAAGCAATGCCTTTGGGATGATTTGGAAGATAGTATAATTGATGCTGTTTGAAAATAGAAACTTTTACGTCCAGTGCTGGAATTTTGATTTTTTGCTGGAGCGTCAGAACCTTCTGAATCTCTTACAAAATATTGATATATGAATTGCCCACTTTGTCCTAATTTTTCAGAATTTTTGGAGTTACAGAAGTATGACTTTAATTCAGATCTTTACAGATTGTTCTGTTTTAGGCAGATTCTATTTTTGTTGCATAGTTTGCTTATTTTGATGAATCTATGGATCGTATCGGGGGGTATGAGTCATGGAGAAGTTGGAGTATAGTAGCATTATGCCAATCTTAAATAGGAATCAATTTACAACAGTACCTAAAGTTTAAGATTTGTTTATTATACAAACGGATCTCACGAGGTTTCTGTTGAGTTTTGTGTGCTGAAGTTTTCAAGTTTTGGGTGAGTCTACGATGGATAAAGGAATAAGGAGTGGCAAGAGCCTAAGCTTGGGAATACCCAAGGCATCCCAAGGTAATATTCAAGGAAGACTTAAGCGTCTAAGCTTTGGGATGCCCCGGATGGCATCCCCTCTTTCGTCCACAATCTATCGATAACTCACTTGGAGCTATATTTTTACTCATCACATGATATGTGTTTTACTTGGAGCGTCTTGTGCTATAGTTTGTTTGCTTTTGTTTGTTTTTTAGTTTGCCACAATCATGTTTGCTGAACACACCTTTGTGAGAGGGACACACATTATTCGTGATTTGTTAGAATACTCTATGTGCTTCACTTATATCTTTTGAGCTAGGCAGTTGCTCTAGTGCTTCACTTATATCTTTTAGAGCACGGCGGTGGTTATATTTTAAAGAAATAGTTGCACTCTCATACTTCACTTATATCTTCTTGAGAGTCTAATGAATAGCAATGGTAATATGATGGGTTATGAATTTGGTCCTAATATGATAGGTATTCAAGAGGGATATAATAAAAACTTTCATGTTTTGCGATATTAAGATGGTAATTTGTGGGAGGTGCTAGAAGATAATTGTGGTTTAGTAAGAATATTGGTGTTAAGGTTTGTGATTCCCGAAGCATGCACGTATGATCTGTCGTTATGCTAAGAAGTTGGAGCATGATTTATTATTGATTGTCTACCTTATGAATGGCGGTCGGGGACGAGCGATGGTCTTTTCCTACCAATCTATCCCCCTAGGGGCATGCGTAGTAGTACTTTGCTTTGAGGGCTAATAAACTTTCGCAATAAGTATGCGAGTTCTTTATGACTAATGTGAGTCCATGGATTACACGCACTCTCACCTTTCCGCAATTTGCTAGCCTCTTCGGTACCGTGCATTGCCCTTTCTCACATCGAGAGTCGGTGCAAACTTCGCCGATGCATCCAAACCCCGTGATATGATACGCTCTATCACACATAAGCCTCCATATATCTTCCTCAAAACAGCCACCATACCTACCTATCATGGCATCTCCATAGCCATTCCGAGATATATTGCCATGTGATACGTCTCCAACGTATCTATAATTTTTGATTGTTCCATGCTATTATAGTATCAATCTTGGATGTTTTATGTGCAATTATATGCCATTATATATATCATTTTCGGGACTAACCTATTAACCCAGTGCCCAGTGCCAGTTGTTGTTTTTTTTGCGTGTTTTTGCCTTTTTAGAAAATCATTATCAAAAAGAGTCCAAACGAGAAAAAAACTTTGGATTAATTTTTTCTGGACCAGAAGAGACCCACGAAGCTTCGGGAGAAGACCAGAGGAGCCACGAGGAGGCGGCAAGCCTGGAGGGCACGCCCAGGGGGGTAGGCGTGCCCCCCAGGCTTGTGGGCCCCTCGTAGCCCCTCCTTACCTAATTCCAGCGCTATAAATTCCCAAATATTCCCAATACACCAAAGGGACAGAAGAGAAAACCTTTCCGCCACCGCAAGCCTCTTTTCTTCTGCGATCCCATCTGGAGGCCTTTTCCGGTACTCTGCCAGAGGGGGAATCGATCATGGAGGGCTTCTTCATCAACCTTGCTGCCTCTCCGATGATGTGTGAGTAGTTTACCACAGACCTACGGGTCCATAGCTACTAGCTAGATGGCTTCTTCTCTCTCTTTGATCTTCAATACCATGTTCTCCTCGATGTTCTTGGATTTCTATCCGATGTAATCTTCTTTTGCGGTGTGTTTGTTGGGATCCGATGAATTGTGAGTTTGTGATCAGATTATTCATGAGAAATATTTGAGTCTTCTCTGAACTCTTTTATGCATGATTATTATAGCTTTGTATTTCTCTCCGATCTATCGATTTGGTTTGGCCAACTAGATTGGTTTATCTTGCAATGGGAGAGGTGCTTTGTGATGGGTTCAATCTTGCGGTGCTCAATCCCAGTGACAGAAAGGGACATGACACATATTTGTATTATTGCCATTAAGGATAAAAAGATGGGGTTTAATCATATTGCTTGAGTTTACTTTGTCTACGTCATGTCATCTTGCTTAAAGCGTTAGTCTGTTTCATACTTAATACCCTAGATGCATGCTGGATAGCGGTCGATGGGTGGAGTAATAGTAGTAGATGCAGGCAGGAGTCGGTCTACTTGTCTCAGACATGATGCCTATATACATGATCATTGCCATGAATCCGTCATAATTATTTGCTTTTCTATCAATTGCCCAACAGTAATTTGTTTACCCACCGTATGCTATGTGTTCGAGAGAGAAGCCTCTAGTGAAAACTATGGCCCCCGGGTCTACTTTTATCATATATTAAAACCAAAAATACCTTGCTGCAATTTATTTACTTTTTTTATTTTATTTAGTATTTTAGTTTATCTATCTATCACTATCAGATTTAATCCTTCAAATAACCGTTGAGAGGATTGACAACCCTCTCATTTGCGTTGGGTGCAAGTGTTTGCTTTTGTGTGTGCAGGTGCGTTTAATGGAATTTTGCTTGGTTCTCCTACTAGATTGATAACCTTGGTTCTTAACTGAGGGAAATACTTATCTCTACTATACTGCATCATCCTCTCCTCTTCGGGGAAATACCAACGCAGTCTACAAGTAGCAGGAAGAATTTCTGGCGCCGTTGAGGGGGAGACATCATCAAAATTACCAAGTACCTTCGCACAAACTATCATCCACTTGCATTTATTTTATTTGCCTTTTTATTTGCATTTGCCTCTCATTTTCATCTCCCCCACTTCTAATTTTTTTTACAAAAACACAAAAACATTTTTTTTGCTTGTTTGCTAGTTTGCTTGCTTCGTCGCGATGTCTCAAGGAAACACAAAATTGTGTGACTTTTCCAATACTAATAATAATGATTTTATTAGTACTCCTGTTGCTCCTCCCACCACTAGTGCGGAGTCATGTGACATTAATGCTGCTTTGATTAATCTTGTTACGAAAGAACAATTTTCTGGTAGTCCTAATGAAGATGTTGCGTCCCATCTAAATACTTTCGTTGAGCTTTATGATATGCAAAAGAAAAAAGATGTGGATAATGATATTGTCAAATTAAAATTATTTCCATTCTCACTACGAGATCGTGCTAAAACTTGGTTTTCATCCTTGCCTAGAAATAGTATTGATTCTTGGTATAAGTGTAATGATGCTTTTATTGCCAAGTATTTTCCTCCTGCTAAGATTATTTCTTTAAGAAATCAAATTATGAATTTTAAGCAACTTGAACATGAGCGTGTTGCACAATCTTGGGAGAGAATGAAATTAATGATAAGAAATTGCCCAACACATGGTTTAAGTTTATGGATGATCATATAATTTTTTTATGCGGGACTAAACTTTGTTTCTAGAAATTTGCTAGACTCTGCCGCATGTGGTACTTTTATGGAAATTGCATTGCGAGAAGCTACAAAACTTCTTGACAATATTATGACAAATTATTCTCAATGGCACACTGAACGAACTCCAACTGGTAAGAAGGTAAATTATGTTGAAGAAATTAATACTTTGAGTGATAAGATGGATGCTCTTATGAAATTGGTTGCTAGTAAAAGTGCTCATATTGATCCTAATGATGTGCCATTGTCTACTTTGATTGAGCAAAATAATGATGCTATTGATGTGAATTTTGTCTTTAGAAATAATTTCAACAACAATGCTTATAGGGGTAATTTCAATCCTAGACCGTTTCCTGGAAATTCCTCTAATAATTGTGGTAATTCCTATGGCAATCCATATAATAATAATAATAATAGGATACCCTCTGATCTTGAAAGTAATATTAAAGAATTTATTAATTCGCAAAAGAATTTCAATGCTATGATAGAAGAAAAATTGAATAGAGTTGATGAATTGGCTAGGAACATGGATAGAATTGCTCATGATGCGGAAAATCTCAAAATTAAAATTTTGCCACCCAAGCATGATATAAATGAGTCTATTAAACCTATCTATGTCTCGATTAATGAAAGTAAAAAAGGACCGCTAGGTTGAGAGCTAAGCGAGAATTTCTAGAAAAAGTTATTCCACCCGGTTTCTATCGTAGTAACGATGAAGATATTAAAATGATTGGTGTGACTCCTATTGAATCATTATTTAGTAATATAAAACTTGATGAAAAAGGGACTTAAGAAGAGTCAACTTTAGATAGAAGGAGTCCCAATTGCTTGGAGGGTGATAATCTTAATGATAAAAATGAAAAAAGTGGGTTTGGAGAGGTCAAAACTTTAAATAGTAATGCACCCACTACTTTGGATTACAAGGACTTTAATTATGATAGTTGTTCTTTAATTGAGTGTATTCCCTTGTTACAATCCATGATTAATTTACCAAATTCATATGAACAAAATAAAGCTTTTACTAAACATATTGTAGAAGCTATGATGAAAGCTCATGAAGAAAAACTTGAGTTGGAAGTTTCAATTCCTAGAAAATTACAAGATGAATGGGAACCTACTATTAAAGTTAAAATTAAAGATTATGAATGTAATGCTCTTTGTGATCTTGGTGCTAGCGTTTCCACTATACCAAAGTCTTTGTGTGACGTGCTAGGTCTTACCGATATGGATCCTTGTTCCCTTTAATTATGATAATTGTTTTTTAGTTGAATGTATTTTCTTGTTACAATCCATGATTAATTCACCTAATGCCTATGAACAAAATAAAGCTTTTACTAAACATATTGTAGAAGCTATGATAAAAGCTCATGAAGAAAAGCTTGAGTTGGAAGTTTCAATTCCTAGAAAATTACAAGATGAATGGGAACCTACTATTAAAGTCAAAATTAAAGATTATGAATGTAATGCTTTATGTGATCTTGGTGCTAGCGTCTCCACTATACCTAAATCTTTGTGTGATGTGCTAGGTCTCACCGATATGGATCCTTGTTCCCTTAATTTGCATCTAGCGGATTCCACTATTAAAAAGCCATTGGGTAAAATAAATGATGTGATTATTCTTGCTAATAGAAATTATGTGCCCCTGGATTTTATTGTGCTTGATATTGAATGCAATCCGTCTTGTCCTATAATACTTGGTAGGCCTTTCCTACGAACCATATGAGCTATTATTGATATGAAAGAAGGTAATATAAGATTTCAATTTCCATTGAACAAAGGGATGGAACACTTCCCTAGAAAGAGAATTAAGCCACCTTATGAATCTCTTATGCGGGCCACCTATGGAATTAATATGAAGGATGACAACACTTGAAACTATGTATTATGCCTAGCTAGGGGCATAAAACAATAGCGCTTGTTGGGAGGCAACCCAATGAATAAAATAATTTTTTGTTTTACCTTCTGTTTTTGTATGTTTACACAATTATAGCCTCTGTTATGATTGTGTTTTTACCTTTTAATTAGTGTTTGTGCCAAGTAATTCCTATGGGATGATTTGGAAGATAGTATAATTGATGCTGTTTGGAAAACAGAAAGTTTTGCGTCCAGTATTTGATTTTTGATTCTGTACTGGAGAGTTAGAAAAATCTGAAATTTTTACACAGTATTTATACATGAATTTCCCACGTTGTTCTAATTTTTCAGAATTTTTAAAGTTGCATAAGTATGGATTTTAAATAGATCTTTACGGACTGTTCTATTTTAGACAGATTCTGTTTTTGTTGCATAGTTTGCTTATTTTGATGAATCTATGGATCGTATCAGGGGGTATGAGTCATGGAGAAGTTGGAGTACAGTAGATTTATGCCAATATTAAATATGAATCAATTTACAACAGTACCTAAAGTTTAAGATTTGTTTGTTATACTAACGGATCTCACGAGGTTTCTGTCGAGTTTTGTGTGCTGAAGTTTTCAAGTTTTGGGTGAGACTACAATGGATAAAGGAATAAGGAGCGGAAAGAGCCTAAGCTTGGGGATGACCAAGGCACCTGAAGGTAATATTTAAGGAGACTCAATCATCTAAGCTTGGGGATGCCCCGGAAGGCATCCCCTCTTTCGTCTACAATCTATCGGTAACTCACTTGGAGCTATATTTTTATTCATCACATGATATGTGTTTTACTTGGAGCGTCTTGTGATATAGTTTGTTTGCTTTTTAGTTTGTCACAATCATCTTTGCTGAACACACCTTTTTGAGAGGGACACACATTATTCATGATTTGTTAGAATACTCTATGTGCTTCACTTATATCTTTTGAGCTAGGCAGTTGCTCTAGTGCTTCACTTATATCTTTTAGAGCACGGCGGTGGTTATATTTTATAGAAATAGTTGCACTCTCATGCTTCACTTATATATTTTTGAGAGTCTAATGAATAGCAATGGTAATATGCGCGGGTTATGAATTTGGTCCTAATATGATAGGTATTCAAGAGGGATATAATAAAAACTTTCATGTAGATCACTGAATATGATAAGTTTGATTCCTTGAAATAATTTTGCGATATTAAGATGGTAATATGTGGAAGGTGCTAGTAGATAATTGTGGTTTAGTAAGAATATTGCTGTTAAGGTTTGTGATTCCCAAAGCATGCACGTATGATCTGTCGTTATGCTAAGAAGTTGGAGCATGATTTATTCTTGATTGTCTACCTTATGAGTGGCGGTCGTGGACGAGCGATGGTCTTTTCCTACCAATCTATCCCCCTAGGGGCATGCGTAGTAGTACTTTGCTTCGAGGGCTAATAAACTTTCGCAATAAGTATGAGAGTTCTTTAGGACTAATGTGAGTCCATGGATTATACGCACTCTCACCTTTCCGCAATTTGCTAGCCTCTTCGGTACCGTGCATTGCCCTTTCTCACATTGAGAGTTGGTGCAAACTTCGCCAGTGCATCCAAACCCCGTGATATGATACACTCTATCACACATAAGCCTCTTTATATCTTCCTCAAAACAGCCACCATACCTACCTATCATGGCATTTCCATAGCCATTCCGAGATATATTGCCATGCAACTTCCACCGTTTCGTTTTTATGGCACACATCATCATTGTCATATTGCTTTGCATGATCATACACTACAAAAAAAAACACTTCCATGATGATACGTCTTTGTCACAGTAGGTCACATTTTCTGTCATGCATGTACATCCGTGACAAATTTATGACAGAATCAAGATAGTCATACATGTGCTGTCGTAGAAGTGTTCCATGACAATACTGAAATTATCATCATGGAAGTGTCCACTTCCATGACAATAAATGTCGTGTCATGGAAGTGTTTTCGTCAAGGGTAACCGACACGTGGCATCCACCGTAACGGGTCGCCGTTAAGCTATTGGGTTCTGGTTTGGATCTGATAACCCGTTAACAGCTCGGACCAATGGCGATTTTCCACGTGTAAAATTCTCATTGGCCGAAGGATCCACGTGTCAGCTCGGCGTCGCGACAGTTGTCATCCTTTCATTGGACGGGAAACGCCTATTATAGGTCGACACGTGACACGGCCCAATAGTAGCCCATTCAGGTTAAACGGGCCGGCCCAGCCGAAAGCCCACAAGATTTTGTAAGATAAGAGTGGACCGGCCCGTTAACAACCTGCAATGTTTTGGGCCAAATTACGGCCCATATCAGATATGGCCCGTTAACAGTGTACTGTATTTTTGGCCCATTTATGGCCCAGTTTGTATTACGGCCTATTAAAGGCCCGTTGAACAGTTTGACCCAGTTCGGCCCGATGATTGTTTTGGCTTGTTAGGGGCCCTTCGCGCAATTGGGCCCTTTTCAGCCCGATTTAACTTTTTGCCATTTAATGGCCCATGCGGCATTTGGGCCCATTTCAAGTGCAAGTGACTTTCGGCCTCTTAACGGCCCGTGCAGCATTTGGGCCCATTTTTGGTACAAGTGACTTTCGGCCTCGTAACGGCCCGTGCAGCATTTGGGTCCATTTCTGGTACAAGTGACTTTCGGCCTCTTAACGGCCCGTGCAGCATTTGGGCCCATTTCTGGTACTAGTGACTTTCGACCTCTTAACGGCCCATGGTCTTCGTGGATAAATTTAAGCCCACTCTGACTATCAGCCTGTTAAAGGCCTGTGAAAGAATTGGGCCTAATTATGGCCCGGTTTGCATCCGGCCTGCTTATAGCCCATCATGTTATTGGGCCAAACACGGTCCGAGATAAATTTTAGCCTGTGAACGGCTCGTTGTATAATTGGGCCGATCATGGGCTGAGGTATATTTAGGCCTGCTGTCGGCCCGTGAATTGTTCGGCACAATTCAGGCCAGATCTAATTTACAGCCTGTTAAAGGCCCATGGTATTTTCTGGCCCAACTAAGGCCCGTGGTTTACTCAGCCTGTTAAAGGCCCTAAACTACTTGGGCCCGGTTTACGCTCAGGCCTGCTAATGGCCCGAGATGATTGTGGGCCCATGTTTCGACCCATATACAAAGTTGCGGGCCGGCTCATTTGCGTAGTCTAATTTTTTAATATATAGCACTGACGGACCAATAACGTTTTGGCCCATTGATCTCCGTCGAAGCTCCTAGCGACGATAGCATATACAGTAAATAAATTACAGGATAGTGACTAAGAATAAACCTAGACTATACAATAATGAAATAACGGGATATTACATCCACTGGGCATCAAAGTTCGCCACCAGTGATAATAAAGAGCAACCAGACAGCGGATTACATACTCTAGGCATCACATGTCACCACCAGTGCAAATAAATGCATCGACAAAATAATATACAGAACCAACAGCACTTCAACACAGTTCAAGAAAGGTTAGCCCTGCCCGGGAGCTGCAGTGCAAGCAGCTGAGCAAGCTGATGAGACTGCACTTGTTTGATGCTTATATCCTCCAACTCTAGCTGCATAGCATCAATAAACGTCCTGTAGTTTTGGTTAATCTTCCATAGAGATTGGAGTTCCAGTACGAGTTGAGCTGAAGCATGTCTTTCTGCTTGAATTTGAGACTGAAGAAGTCGAACAGATTCAGGCGGCGACTTCATCGAGCTTGTGTCACTGCTATTAGCGAGTAACTTCGACACTACATCAAGACATGACTTTGGGGTTGTATCGCTATCCCCAAGATGTGTTGCCTTCTTCCCTGCTGTCGTGGTTTTGACACGGCAGATGCCCTTGTGAAAGGACTTGGAGATGAGGCCATCGTACAAGTGTGGAAGCTTAACGGGGTTGATCGGGAACGAGAAAACACGGAATTACCCAGGTTCGGCCCCTCACGGTGGAGGTAAAAGCCTACGTCCTGCTTGATTATATTACTGTGGATCTCGATTACAAGGATGCGGGTTCGCTAACCTAGCTTTCGAGAGATTGCAACTTAGTCTTTTTCACCTAGGTGCTCCCCTTTATATTCACAGGTGGAACCCTAGATTTACATGAGAGTCCGGGTCGTGGCTCTGCCCCGTCTCCTACTCTAAGTCTACTTGATCTCCAAGACAACCCTGAAGCCAAGCATCTTCTTCTTGAGCCGGCCCATTACCTGAGCCGGCCTTTCCTGCTAGGCCTCCATCAAGCCGGCCCGCCAAGAGTCCTTTAGCCCTACAGTGAGATGACCCACTGAGCCCGCTCTATGGCCGGGTTATCACCCTGCCGGGTCTATATGCTGGTAAATATCCCCAACATTAGCCCTCAGTTTGACTTGAATTCATTCATGTTAAACTTCACCCTGTAAAACCAAACATTAATAAGATATTCTCCAAATGCTTCTCAAGCCGGTCCTTTAGAACGCCGGGTCTTTCTTCTGTCTTCAGACTTAGCACTTTGTATCCCTTTTCCTTCGCAACATCCTACTCCACAAAATCCGGAATGACGTCATCGGGAATCTGAGTAGATTTGTATTGCTTCGGTAGGCGCGAAAATCGAGGAGCCCTTCTAGCCACTGTTTACTATATCGCCTAGGATTTTGTGTGCACCGTTTGGGGGTCCAATGGTGCCCATAAATAGGTCGCGCCGCCCCCTCCGTCTTCCTTACTACTCTCCTTCTCCTCTGCTTCGCCACTATGCATGCTCGAGCTCGTCGCCGCCGGAACCAGTACCAGCCGCGCCTCCTCTTCGCCGCCGGAGATAATCCAACACCATCAACGCGGCCACCTCCGCCGCACTCGAAGACTGTGAAGCTCGAACTCCAGATCTGTGAGTATCCTCTACCATTGCCGCAACTTCCTTGATGTTCTTCCATGTTCTTCGTTGTAGCCGCGGTAGATCTTCAATGCATTGGGCCCCTTTTGTTTTTAGTTCGTACGGTCATCCCGCAACATTTCCCTTTTTAGCAGATCCACTGCGCTGTTTCAACTAAATCCCACTGCGGTTCATCTTATAGTGCGAAGAACACACTTAACTTTTTATTTCTTCATTTTTATCCATTTTATAGATCCGTAGAATCTCCTTACTTCATATAAATCTGTTTGCCGACTCGTAGCCCAAGCCGTGCCTCAACACTTGTAAAAATCCGTGGCATGTAGTCTCCGGCTTGTCCTTGCTAGTAATCTTGACCCGGAATTTATCTGCATCCTCCTTCGCAACCTGGCCAAATATCTCAGTTGTCGGCTTGTTTATATCATTCATACTTCATCAAAAAACTCATATTGCCGGCTTATGACATCTTTTCTCTTTCATAACAGCTAAAACAATGCCTCCCAAGCCCAAGATCGTCAACTGGGCTAAGTCCAGTATGTCTGAACTGAGCTTGCAGACCCTGGTAGATTCCGGGTTGTTTCCGACTAAGGAGGAAATTTCATGGCAAGCTCCTGAGGAAGAGATCCACCCCCAACCCGGCCAGAATGAGATCGTCATATTCGCTGACCATGTTTCAAGGGGTTTTCGTCCTCCCGGTTCGAAGTTTTTCAGAGACGTATTGCACTTCTTTAACATCAGGCCCCAAGACTTGGCTCCCAATTCTATCTTCAACGTGTGCCAATTTCAAGTCTGCTGCGAGGTGTATCTGCAGCTCGAGCCATCTCTTAGCTTGTTCCGGGAATTCTTCTATTTGAACCGCCAAACAGAGCACAAGGACGGTCCAAGCATTGAACTCGGTGGAATTTCTATCGAACGCCGAAAGAACATTGTCTTCCCCAACGCTAAGCCGGCTAGCCATCCCAAGGGGTGGCACAAAACCTGGTTTTACTACAAAGACACCTCCCCCGAAGGCCAGAACCCATTGTCGGGTTACCGGGCAACCCGGCTTGCCAATACAGCCTTCCAGGGTCTTGCTCCGAGAGAGGAGAGAGAAAATCTAGAGCCCTTGTATCCAAAGATGAACGCGTTGATTTCTCACAGCCTCACCGGCATCGACTTGACCCGGACTTGGGTCGAGTGGCGAATTCAGCCGCTGAGCTCCAGAACTCGGCTCATGCACACTACACCGGCCATGATGAAGACCCACTTCGGTTCAGCCGGGTTAACCTGAAGGAGAAAGATGTCCTAAAATTTGCCAAGAAGCTACTTGGCGAAACAAAGGACGATATTAAGCTCGTGGGGCTTGCCCCCTTCAGTGCCAACAAGCCGGCTCCTGCGGTAAGCCGTCTCCATCATTTTGCACCTTGTCAACACCGCGTTATCCTTATCATTTCATCAATCCATCCTGGTACAGGAAAACGATGACTGGTGGTGGGTCGAGCTTCAAGACCCTACTCCTCCTCGAGATGACGATGAAGAGGAGTCGGATAATGAAGAAGACAATGAGGTAGAACTTGACTCCCCTGGCTGCCTTTTTAATCAGCTTGTTGATGCCGACTCTTCACAGGAAGAAGCTGAGATCAGCCACACCGTTGAGCCAGAGGTAACTTTGATTTCTTCAGACTCTGACTCCCCCAAACCTGTTCGAAAGAAAACCCGGGCCGTCATCCGCAAAATTCGAAGAAAACCCCGGGTTGCCATCCGTAAAGTCCCTTTTTCACATCAAGACGCTCATTTGGATCCCCAATTTGTTTTGAAGAAAACACAACAAGCCGGAACCTCCAAAAGGAAGACCCGGAGTAGTGAGGGCGAGTTGAGTGGCGGGCTTCCATATGAGCCGCCATCCCGTAGAGCGTGGGCAGAGGTGCTTCTTAGTCCAACTCCCTCTTTTCCTCTAGCTGGTCGTTTCAAGGAACCCTTACATTTAAATGACTCGGCCTATCAGACGTCCCCTTCTTCGGATGAATCAAGCGCTACCCAGGCGCCGGCTTTCAACATCAACCCGGGGTAAGCACATTGATTATTCCTTTATCGCACAATGGCTCTTTACCTTGTAACCTTTAACTGAACTAACTCTTTGCTCGTTGTATAGTGCCAAGGCCATGAAGAAGAAAACCACCACCGCGGCCGGGTCATCTGACCCGGTCATTCCAGAAGGCCCTCCTCATCAAGAGACAGCAGCCACCTTGGACATCCAAGACGAGCCTGCATGTCAGAACAACCCGCCGCCCCAAGACACGGCAAGCCCGGCTCGCGCTTCCTCTCCTGTTGTTCAGGAGAGGGAAAACTTAACTGAAGAGCAACCTGAGCGGCAGCCCACGGCACCAGCTGAAGAGGAAGTAGTGGTGATGAGCGAACGGCAACCTCCTCCGCCTGAGACCTCTACTGCTCTCACCAAGGTTCCAGCCAGGGCTGAGCCGTCCGTGAAGAACAAGGGGAAGGCGGCTCTTGACTTCTCCACCTTTGAAGATCAAGACGCCAATGCCCTTCACCAAGCTGTACTGACCCGGCTATCTGAAAGCCGGGACACAGAAATTGCCATGGTATCTTCTTTGAAGCGGAAGTATGAGGTAAGTTACGCCTTCTGTCATGAACCATATATATATGTCGCCCCCAAGGGCCGGGTCATTATTGGATGATGACCCGGGACTTCCAAACTTTTATCTCACATGCATAACCTCAGTTGGCACCTCCAAAGGCCGGCTCGTTATACCATAACGGGCGGGTTTCCATATCTAATAAAGTCAAATCACGCATTAGCCCCCAAGTGCCATATAGAATGCCTGCATCTGTATGGAACTTGCTTGTTTGCTTTGGAAGAAGCACTGAAAAACGTAGCCCCCATGTGCCGGGTCGACCGAAAGGGCGGCTCGGGACATGTTGAGACAATGTATAACTGAGGCTGCTTTGTAGGACAAGCTGAACCAGGTGGAGGCCCAAGCTTCCTTCTTCCGAAAGGAAGCAAGGAAGGAGAAGAAACTGCACCAAGAAGCTGAGAAGATATCTGTAGAAGCCAACAAATCTCTGCTCGTGGTGTGGAGTACTTTGGAAGAAACTGAAGCAGCAAGAGCCACTCTAGCTACACGTGCTGAAGAGGCCGAGGCTAAACTGAAGCCGATATCTCAAGAGCTAGCTACTCTAAAAGGCCAGATCACCGCCATGTGCAAAGCCATCTTTGGTAAGTAAAACGATGATGACCCACAAGTATAGGGGATCAATCATAGTCCTTTCGATAAGTAAGAGTGTCGAACCCAACGAGGAGCAGAAGGAAATGACAAGCGGTTTTCAGCAAGGTGTTTTCTGCAAGCACTGAAATTATCGGTAACGAGTAGTTTGATAGCAAGATAATTTGTAACAAGTGACAAGAAGCAATAGTAACAAAGAGTGTAGCAAGGTGGCCCAATCCTTTTTGTAGCAAAGGACAAGCTGGAACGATCTCTTATAGTAAGCAAAGCGTTCTCGAGGACACATGGGAATTTCATCTTGTCACTTTCATCATGTTTGTTTGATTCGCGTTTGCTACTTTGATAATTTGATATGTGGGTGGACCGGTGCTTGGGTGCTGTTCTTACTTGAACAAGCCTCCCACTTATGATTACCCCCTCTCGCAAGCATCTGCAACTACAAAAGAAGAATTAAGATAACTCTAACCATAGCATTAAACATATGGATCCAAATCAGCCCCTTACGGAATAGCGCATAAACTAGGGTTTAAGCTTCTGTCACTCTAGCAACCCATCATCTAATTACTACTCCACAATGCATTCCCTTAGGCCCAAATATGGTGAAGTGTCATGTAGTCGACGTTCACACGACAGCACTAAGGGAATCAACAACATACATATCATCAAAATATCGAACGAATACCAAATTCACATGATTACTTATGACAAGAGTTCTCCCATGTCCTCAAGAACAAAAGTAACTACTCACAAAACATAATCATGTCCAAGATCAGAGGGGTATTGAATAGCATAATAGATCTGAACATATAATCTTCCACCAAATAAACCAACTAGCATCAACTACAAGATGTAATCAACACTACTAGCAACCCACAGGTACCAATCTGAGGTTTTGAGACAAAGATTGAATACAAGAGATGAACTAGGGTTTGAGATGAGATGGTGCTGGTGAAGATGTTGATGAAGATTAGTCCTCCCATGATGAGAGGATCGCTGGTGATGTCGATGGCGATGATTTCCCCCTCCCGGAGGTAAGTTTCCCCGGCAGAATCTCTCCGCCGGAGAGCAAAAGTGCTCCTGCCCAAGTTCCGCCTCGAGACGGCAGCGCACCATCCCGAAAGTCTTCTCTATATTTTTCTAGGGCAAGTGGGCTTATATACCAGAAAATGGGGGCCAGAGGCTGGCCAGGGGCCCCACGAGGTACCAGGGCGCGCCTGGGGGGGGGCGCCCTGGTGCCTCGTGGGCACCTGGGTGGCCCCCTCTGGTACTTTTTGCTTCTAGTATTTTTTATTTATTCCAAAATAAATCTCCGTAAAATTTCAGCTCATTTGGAGATGTGCAGAATAGGTATCTCTGACATAGCTTTTTCCGGTCCAGAATTCCAGCTGCCGGCAATCTCCCTCCTTGTGTGAATCTTGCATATTAAGAGAGAAAAGGCATTAGAATTGCTCCACAAAGTGTTATATTGATTAAAAACACCGTAAATAACAGTAGCAAAACATGATGCAAAATGGACGTATCAACTCCCCCAAGCTTAGACCTGGCTTGTCCTCAAGCGAAAGCCGATATCGATAATCATGTCCACATGTTTAGAGAGAGAGGTGTCGATAAAAACAAAATACGGACATAGTAGCATCATGATCATTATTATAACAGCAATATTTATTATCATAAAACTTCTCATAAGCAAGTAACAATTCATCACAACAATGAAGTATAAGGCATAAACTTTCTTGAAAACCAACAAACTATGTTCTCAGTCAACAATACAATTGCAATTCATCATATTTTCAGGAAGGGTCACATGTAGGAGCTTTTTAGCAAGTCCACATACTCAACCATCATTTAGTCTTCTATGATTGCTAACACTCACGACATATATATGGAGCAAAAAGTTTCAGCCAGACACATAGAAAGATAGGGGCTTGTGATTTCGCCTCCCAACTTATTCACCTCAAGGGTGATGTCAACAATAATAACTCATGATCACTCATATCCAACTGGATATATATGCCTAGATCTTTCCCCACCACATGATGCTTGCAAAAGAGAAAAAAATAAAAAGGAAGTAGAGGAGAACACTATTGACTCTTGCATAAAAAGTAAATACATAAAAGTAAAGGATATGCCCTTCACAGAGGGAAGCAGAGGTTGTCATGCGCTTTTTGTTGTTCGATGCAGGAGCTCTTAATGCAAAGGAACATCACTTTATATTGCCCCTTGTGATACCAACCTTTATTATGCAGTCTGTCACTTTTATTTCTTTACCATCACAAGTTTGTACAAAGCTTATTTCCCTTACAATAAAAGTTCAGACATATTTAGATGCAATTTTTATTGCTTTTTGCACCGATGACAACTTACTTGAAGGATCTTATTCAATCCCTAGGTAGATATAGTGGACTCTCATGACATGAAACTGGGTTTAAGGGTTTTTGATGCACAAGTAGTATCTCTACTTGGTGCGGATTTTTGGCTAGCAAAGATATTGGGCAAGCACCACATGTTGGAGGATCTATAACAATATAACTTCTATGTGAATATGAACAAACATAACTCATTACGTTGTCTTCATTGTCCAACGTCAACAATTTGACATAAAATACTTAATGAGGGCTCACAATCATAAAAGATGTCCAAGATAGTATATTTGCATGTGATTCTTCTCTTCCCTTATTAACTTTTTCATGAATTGCATCATTGACTAATGCTATGTTTGTTAACTTCCTATAAATTTTACCACTTATACTTTTCTTTATGTAATGTCATTACTTTCCATAAGATTAGCATATGATCTTTTTCATTATTTTCATTGCTAGAATTGAAACATGAAAGTAAAGAAACAAAAACTCAAACTACTCTTTATTATATAACTCTCAACTCGATTACATGGATAGGTAGATCACGAAGCTAATACTCGAAAATTGATCATACTAAACTTTTATTCAACTAGATCACTAAATAACTAAGGATCGAAATAAAAATAGGTAATGATAATAAAAGTGATGGTGATACGATACCGGGGTACCTCCCCCAAGCTTGGCACAATCCAAGGGGAGTGCCCATACCCATGTACTCAAGTCTCCTTCTTCGGTGATGGTGGTGGTGATGAAGTAGTGGGCTTATCTTCCGGCTTCCATGGCATAGGTTCCCCATCATAAAAAGATGAACGAGTCTCCGGAGTCTTGAAACTTGCAGCTAAACTCATACCTTTGAATCTTGCCTCATACTCAAAATTTTGGTTTTGAAGATCATAGATTTGGCCTTGGAGATAGTCGATTCGTTCATTAAGCTTGAAGATGATGTCCCCCATCGATTTGCCATCCACCTTGTGATTACGGGTGAATTCCGTGATCATGGAGTGGTTGGCGCTGAGTCCACGTTCCACCATCCCTTGGCACTTGAAAATCTCCTGCTCCACCACTTCGAGCCTGGACTCCACGCTCCTGGTCTTCTTGGGTCCTTGAACATCCCGGATGTGAAGCACCCCCTCACGCATCTCAATGGCTTGAGGGTGTTTCATCACCTCCGGTAGATAGGGGTTGATGACCTTCTCGTAAAACTTGTCCTTGGAAGAGCTTGGTGGAGCCATAGCGATCTAGATCTGTCAGAAAAATAGCACGAAACAAGAACAAAGGAGATTTCCGCGATACGGTGGTCAAAACATACGGGTGTATATATAAAGATTTTTTATCTTGCAAAACAAGTAATCCAGGAGAAAACGGAGTCGGGAAGGCTCACGAGGGGCCCACGAGCCACCAGGGCGCGCCTGGGGGGGTGGCGCGCCCTAGTGCCTCGTGGGCACCAGGTGGGTCCCCTCGGTTGTTTCTTATTTTTGTATTTTTTCTAATATTCCAAAACTGACAGAAATTATTTTTATGGAATTTTTGGAGTCGGTTTACTTAACGTATCACATACCTCTTCCTTTTCAGGATTCTGGAGTGTTCTGTAAGGTCTCTCTTATGTATTCCTCTGGTGTAATTGTTTCAATAATATTAGTTTCAACATTAATAGGAGTACCTGAAATATAGTGCTTAATTCTTTGCCCATTCATCACTCTCGGATTAGTGCCTTCGGAGTTGTTTATTTTGATGGCTCCGGAGCGATAAACTTCTTCGATGATATACGGTCCTTCCCATTTAGAGAGAAGTTTTCCTGCAAAGAATCTCAAACGAGAATTGTACAATAGAACTTGCTCACCTACTTTAAATTCCCGTTTTTGAATTCTTCTATCATGCCATCTTTTAACTTTTTCTTTAAACAATTTGGCATTTTCATAAGCTTGGGTTCTCCATTCATCTAATTAACTAATATCAAATAACCTCTTTTCACCGGCAAGTTTAAAATCGTAATTGAGTTCTTTAATTGCCCAATATGCTTTATGTTCTAACTCAAGAGGTAAATGACATGCTTTTCCATAAACCATTTTATAAGGAGACATACCCATAGGATTTTTATAAGCAGTTCTGTAAGCCCATAATGCATCATCAAGTTTCTTAGACCAATTCTTTCTAGATCTATTGATGGTTTTCTGCAGAATTAATTTTATTTCTCTATTGCTCAATTCAATTTGACCGCTAGTTTGAGGGTGATAGGGAGATGCAATTCTATGGTTGACATCATATTTAGCGAGCAATTTACGGAATACACCATGAATAAAATGTGAACCACCATCAGTCATTAAATATCTAGGGACTCCAAACCTTGGGAAAATAACTTCTTTAAGCATTTTAATAGAAGTGTTATGATCAGCACTACTAGTTGGAATAGCTTCTACTCACTTAGTAACGTAATCAAGAGCAACTAAAGTATGAGTATACCCATTGGATTTAGGAAAAGGTCCCATATAATCAAATCCCCAAACATCAAATGGTTCAACAGCAAGTGAATAATTCATAGGCATTTCCTGACGTCTACCAACATTACCAATTCTTTGACATTCATCACAAGATAGGACAAACTTACGAGCATCCTTGAAAAGAGTGGGCCAATAAAAACCAGATTGCAATACCTTGTGTGCAGTTCTGTCTCCCGCATGGTGTCCTCCGTAAGCTTCGGAATGACACTTCCTTAGGATTTGTTCCTGTTAATGCTCATGTATACAACGTCTAATAATACCATCTACCCCTTCTTTATAAAGATGTGGGTCATCCCAAAAGTAATGTCTTAAATCAAAGAAGAACTTTTTCTTTTGTTGGTACGTGAAACTAGGTGGTATAAATTTAGCAACAATGTAATTAGCATAGTCTGCATACCAAGGAGTATTACGAGAAGCATTTATGATAGCTAATTGTTCATCAGGAAAATCATCATTAATAGGAAGTGGGTCATCAAGAACATTTTCCATTCTAGACAAATTATCTGCTACGGGATTCTCAGCTCCCTTCCTATCAGTGATATGCAAGTCAAATTCTTGTAGCAATAAAACCCACCTAATGAGTCTAGGTTTACCATCTTTCTTTTCCATAAGATATTTAATAGCAGCATGATCGGTGTGAACAGTTACTTTAGAATCAACTATGTAAGATCTGAATTTATCACATGCAAACACAACTGCTAGAAATTCTTTCTCAGTAGTAGCATAATTTCTTTGGGCACTGTCTAGAGTTTTACTAGCATAATGGATAACATTTAATTTCTTATCAACTCTCTGTCCTAGAACAGCACCAACAGCATAGTCACTAGCATCACACATAATTTCAAAAGGCAAGTTCCAATCAGGTGGTTGAACAATAGGTGCAGTGGTTAAGGCTTTCTTAAGTGTTTCAAAGGCTTCTAGGCAATCATCATCAGAAACAAATGGAACATCTTTTTGCAATAGATTGGTAAGAGGCCTAGAAATTTTAGAGAAGTCTTTAATAAATCTCCTATAGAAACCAGCATGACCAAGGAAACTTCTTATACCTTTAATATCTTTAGGACATGGCATTTTCTCAATAGCATCAACCTTAGCTTTATCAACTTCAATACCTCTTTCAGAAGTATTATGCCCCAAGACAATGCCTTCATTCACCATAAAGTGGCACTTCTCCCAATTCAAGACAAGATTAGTTTCTTCACATCTCTGCAAAACTCGATCAAGGTTGCTTAAGCAATCATCAAAAGAAGTTCCGTAAACGGAGAAATCATCCATGAACACCTCAACAATCTTTTCACAAAAGTCAGAGAATATAGCCGTCATACATCTTTGAAAGATAGCAGGTGCATTGCATAAACCAAACGGCATACGTCTATAAGAATAAGTTCCAAAAGGACAAGTAAAGGTGGTTTTCTCTTGATCGGGTTGTGACACGGGTATTTGAGAAAACCAGAATAACCATCTAGGAAACAAAAGTGTGTATGCTTAGACAATCTTTCTAACATTTGATCAATAAAAGGTAAGGGGTAATGATCTTTTCTAGTAGCTTTGTTTAATTTTCTAAAATCAATTACCATCCTATAACCAGTTACAATTCTTTGTGGAATGAGTTCATTTTTATCAATGTGAACAACGGTAATACCTCCTTTCTTAGGGACACAATGAACGGGGCTTACCCATCTACTATCAGCTATGGGATAGATTATACCTGCTTCCAGAAGTTTTAATATTTTGGTTCTTACCACCTCTTTCATCTTAGGATTTAACCGTCGTTGGTGGTCGACAACTGGTTTAGCATCAGGCTCCATATTAATTTTGTGCTGACATAGAGTGGGGCTAATGCCCTTAAGATCATCAAGAGTATACCCAATAGCAGCTCGGTTCTTCCTTAGAGTTTTTTCATGCGCTGAAAGGTTAGCACTAATAATAACATGATATATCTTCTTTTCATCAAGATAAGCATATTTCAATGTATCAGGCAATTGCTTCAATTCAAATACAGGATCACCCTTAGGTGGAGGAGGGTCTTCAAGAGTTTCAACAGGCAAATTGTGTTTAAGGATAGGTGGTTGATCAAAGAACATCTTATCTATTTCATTTCTTTCATTCATATGCATATCGTTTTCATGGTCTAGCAAATATTGTTCTAACAGATCAGTAGGAGGTACGGCAATAGAAGCAAGACCAATAATTTCATCTTTACTAGGCAATTCTTTATCATGAGGTTGTCTACGAAACTTGGAGAAATTAAACTCATGAGATATATCACCAAACTTAACTCGAACCTTTTCTTTAACACAATCAATTTCAGCATTAACGGTATTCAAGAAAGGTCTACCAAATATGATGGGACAAAAATTATCTTGTTGTGAACCAAGTATTAAGAAATCAGTAGGGTATTTGATTTTACCACACAAGACTTCAATATCTCTAACAATCCAAGTGGTGTAATAGTATCTCTATTCGCTAGCTTAATAGTAACATCAATATCTTCAATCTCAACAGGTGCAATATCATGCATTACTTCTTGATATAAAGAAAATGGAATAGCACTCACACTAGCACCCATATCACACAAACCATGATAGCAATGATCTCCAATCTTAACAGAAACAACAGGCATGCCAACTACATGCTTGTTCTTGTCTAACATATCTCGTTCATTTCTAACAGGTGTAGCAATTCTAGCAGCCTCGTCACAAAAGTAAATAACATGCCCATCTATATTATCGACTAAGAGATCTTTGACCATAGCAACATCGGGTTCAACCTTAATTTGTTCAGAGGGTCTAGGTGCTCTAATATTACTTTTGTTAAACACAGTTGAAGCTTTAGCATATTCCTTAATCCTAACAGGAAAAGGTGGTTTCTCAATATAAGCAGTAGGCACAACTGGATCAGCATGGTAAACAATTGTTTCTTCTTTAACACTAACGGGTTCCTCAATCTTTTCTTTAACAGGGGGGGTGATATTTAAACCACTTCTCCTTAGGGAGATCAACATGAGTAGCAAATGATTCACAAAAGGAAGCTACTATCTCAGAGTCAAGTCCATATTTAGTGCTAAACTTATGAAAACATCGGTGGCCATAAAATATTTAACACAATCAAACTCAAGTATTATACCTGACTCATTACCTTTGTCGAGTTCCCAATCTTCAGAGTTGTGTTTAATTCTTTCCAGAAGATCCCATCTGAATTCAATAGTTTTCTTCATAAAGGAGCCAGTCGAAGAAGAATCGAGCATAGTTTGATTATCGCGAGAAAGCCGAGCATAAAAATTCTGTAAGATAATTTATTTTGAGAGCTCATGATTGGGGCATGTGTACATCATGTACTTAAGCCTCCCCCAAGATTGAGTGATGCTTTCTCCTTCACGAGGCCAAAAATTATATATATAATTTCGATCACGATGAACCAAATACATATGATAAAATTTCTGATGGAATTCTAGTTTCAATCGGTTCCAGTCCCATGTATCAGTATCATCACATAACCTATACCATATCAATGCTTTTCCCTCCAAAGATAAAGGGAATACTTTCTTCTTAACTCCATTTCCGGATAAACCTGCAAGCTTAAACAATCCACAAATTTCATCCACATAGATCAAGTGCATATCAGGATGTACTGTTCCATCTCCTGCATAAGGATTAGCTAGCACTTTCTCTATCATACCCGGAGGAATCTCATAATAAATATTTTCAGTAGGTGCAGTAGGTTGAGGAGCAACTATTTGTGTTTCTGGTCGAGGTGAAGATACCCCGAACAAACCCCTCAAAGGATTACTTTCCATAGTGACAAGTGACAGTAAATTTCAGAACATAATATAAATGTTTCCTTACCAAATTCCACTCACCAAAGGCGCTTCACTCCCCGGCAACGGCGCCAGAAAAGAGTCTTGATGACCCACAAGTATAGGGGATCAATCGTAGTCCTTTCGATAAGTAAGAGTGTCGAACCCAACGAGGAGCAGAAGGAAATGACAAGCGGTTTTCAGCAAGGTGTTTTCTGCAAGCACTGAAATTATCGGTAACGAGTAGTTTGATAGCAAGATAATTTGTAACAAGTGACAAGAAGCAATAGTAACAAAGAGTGCAGCAAGGTGGCCCAATCCTTTTTGTAGCAAAGGACAAGTCGGAACGATCTCTTATCTTTACCTAATAATAAAGCAAATTGGGTTTCTGGTCGTCCGTCATGGCATTTTTCAGAAAAGTCCCTCTATTTCAGAGAATTCAACCCGCAGTCCTGTTTTAAGTAAAAACGAATCGTTTTTTCGTATTTTACACAAAAGCCCCTGTGTTTTCTTGAAATCAACCCGCAGTCCGGATTTAAGTCACACCCGAACCGTTATTTTACATTTTTCGAACCCCCCCCCCCTGATCTTTTACGTAATTCATTCGCGGATCATATTTAAGTCAAACAAATGTTTTTCTAAATCATCCATATCTTTTAAACCGTAACTCCGATATGAACATGTTATATACGAAATTTGATTAGAAAAATATGTAGAATATGAATATGAGATTATTTTTACCTGTTAAGTATTTTTAAATATTATTTTGAAAGATATTTAAGTCAAACAAATGATTTTCTAAATTATCCGTATCTTTTAAACCGTAACTCCGATTTTAACATGTTATATATGAAATTTGATTAGAAAAATGTGTGAAATCTGAATATGATGTTAATTTTACCTGTTAAATATTTTTTAAATATTGTTTTGAAAGCAAACTTATAATTTATAGCGCACGATCCGTTTTTCTTTCGTACCGGCGGCGAGGGTGAGAAGGAGGATAAGCGGCAACACAAATATGATGCCTCGCTAAAATAAAGGAGATGGACCTGTTGTGGTCTTGAGTGATGGTTGTTGGGTTAAGAGCGTGTGTTATGTTTTCTCTCCCGTTGCAACGCACGGGCTCTTTTGCTAGTAGTAAGTAAAGCGTTCTCGAGGACACATGGGAATTTCATCTTGTCACTTTCATCATGTTTGTTTGATTTGCGTTTGCTACTTTGATAATTTGATATGTGGGTGGACTGGTGCCTGGGTGCTGTTCTTACTTGAACAAGCCTCCCACTTATGATTACCCCCTCTCACAAGCATCCACAACTACGAAAGAAGAATTAAGATAACTCTAACCATAGCATTAAACATATGGATCCAAATCAGCCCCTTACGGAATAGCGCATAAACTAGGGTTTAAGCTTCTGTCACTCTAGCAACCCATCATCTAATTACTACTCCACAATGAATTCCCTTAGGCCCAAATATGGTGAAGTGTCATGTAGTCGACGTTCACACGACAGCACTAAGGGAATCAACAACATACATATCATCAAAATATCGAACGAATACCAAATTCACATGATTACTTATGACAAGACTTCTCCCATGTCCTCAAGAACAAAAGTAACTACTCACAAAACATAATCATGTCCAAGATCAGAGGGGTATTGAATAGCATAATAGATCTGAACATATAATCTTCCACCAAATAAACCAACTAGCATTAACTAGAAGATGTAATCAACACTACTAGCAACCCACAGGTACCAATCTGAGGTTTTGAGACAAAGATTGAATACAAGAGATGAACTAGGGTTTGAGATGAGATGGTGCTGGTGAAGATGTTGATGAAGATTAGTCCTCCCACGATGAGAGGATCGCTGGTGATGTCGTTGGCGACGATTTCCCCCTCCCGGAGGAAGTTTCCCCGGCAGAATCTCTCCACCGGAGAGCAAAAGTGCTCCAGCCCAAGCTCCGCCTCGAGACGGTGGCGCACCATCCCGAAAGTCTTCTCTATATTTTTTCTAGGGCAAATGGGCTTATATACCAGAAAATGGGGGCCAGAGGCTGGCCAGGGGCCCCACGAGGTACCAGGGCGCGCCTGGGGGGGGGGGGGGGGGTGGCGCGCCCTGGTGCCTCGTGGGCACCTGGGTGGCCCCCTCTGGTACTTTTTGCTTCCAGTATTTTTTATTTATTCCAAAATAAATCTCCGTAAAATTTCAGCTCATTTGGAGATGTGCAGAATATGTATCTCTGACATAGCTTTTTCAGGTCCAGAATTCCAGCTGCCGGCAATCTCCCTCCTTGTGTGAATCTTGCATATTAAGAGAGAAAAGGCATTAGAATTGCTCCACAAAGTGTTATATTGATTAAAAACACTATAAATAATAGTAGCAAAACATGATGCAAAATGGACGTATCAAACGACTAGTATGAGTCAATTGTGCCGACTTATCATGCTAAGCCGGCTTTACTGATCGTGTGTACTTATCCTTGGAAGGCCGCAAGAACCAAACTCTTGTGCAGCAACCACTGGTGAAATTGAAGGCGGTGTATACCTTTGTGGAGCAGCTGTACATAGGCGGCTCCCGATGCATAATGGCCGCAAAAAATACCACAACGCCGCCACAGTTGATTGCTGACATGTTGAAGGAACTGTCTATTGTGCCCAAGTGGTTTGATGACTGGAAAAAGGCGGCTTGGCGCACTGGGGCTCTAACAGCGCTTGCTCGAGCCAAGGCATATGTGCCAGAATTCGATCTGGCTCAGATTGTGGGCGGGTATCCGTAGTTCAATGTGGACGACTCGCCTTTTACCAAGAAAGACTTTCAACGCTGTATAAAAGAAACCCGGGTTGCAGCCACCGAGATTGCAGAAGAGGCAGATCTGACCAAGTACCAGGCGGGTTACTCAAAGGAGAATGAGCGGATGGAGCCACCGAATCATGAGCCGGTTACCCTAACCCGAATGCGTAAGCCATCTTTTGCTCCTGAAGTCGACCCTTCCTCCGTGATAACAGCGGATGCCATATTTGAAGCGTTGCGCTCAATCCAGTGGTCGACCGGTGAATCAAGTCAGGAGGAGGCGGAGGATGATGACGGCCGCGAAGAGCCGGCACATGGTGCTTCATCGGGTGCTGGCGCCAGTTCTAACCCGGCGACATAAAACACCGGCTTGTCCTCTTGTAGTTTGAACTGTGAAAACCTTTGCCGTGGCCGCAGCTGACGGGCGGCTTGTAATAGCATAGTGTCAAACACTTGTTGCTGATGCCAGTGCCATCGTGCACTGTGCTGCTATTGCCTGTACAAATACTTTTGTGGATGCCTTGTTATTGTGAATCCTCTTTTGGGCCTCGAGAGCCAGTTTTGTGCAATGAGAGTGATTCCGCTGAAACAATAACAATTGCATATAATAATAATTGTGATGGATGAAATCACATAAATAACTAGTAATCTTTTTTACTGTTTGTAATGAATCAAGAATATCAAAGTTGACTAAGGTAGATGCTATGTATGAATGTATGCATGTATGCAGAGATGAGATGAAGTTAGAAAACAGAATATAACTGCAACAAGCCGGTTTTTGTAAAACCCAACTTAAAAGACCGGCTTATAAAGCTCAAGTTTGAATTTGCTTTCATGCAGCTGGCACTTTAGCCTGTTGGTTTATCCCCGCTTTCTGAAAGCCGGCTCTCATGCAACCAATCGAACGTTTTAACTCTGATGAATTCAGGGTCACCTATGTGATTGACTCATCAGACGTACGTCGGGTCGCTTTTAGGGAGTAGCATCTTGCTAACAGGCAGGTTTAACCAACTTTGTGGCATCTCACCGGGTTAAAGGGTTTTGTAAGCTAAACTCAATTGAGTTGGAAGCCCCAAGTAACCAAGATCAACAAATAAAGATCCAACACACAATTTTGAGGCGAAACAACACTTTTATACAGTGCTGCCGGTCTTTATTTTATTTGATCAAAAATAGGTATATACATGATAGAAGGTATGTACAAAGATCTGACCCAGTCGATGACTTAGGTGTAGTATGGCCGGAGCTGGGCAATGTTCCAGGGTCGGCTTGTTTCCTCCTCAGAGGTACGTGATTTATCTGCCTCACGTATGTCAATCAGGTAATAGGACCCGTTGTTGAGATTCTTGCTAACCACAAAGGGCCCTTCCCAAGGTGGTGAAAGCTTATGCATGCCTGTCTGGTCTTGTATTAGACGGAGCACTAAGTCACCTTCCTGAAAAGTATGGCTTCGAACTCTACGGCTGTGATGGCGACGTAGGTCTTGCTGATAAATTGCTGATCTGGATGCGGCAAGGTCGCGCTCTTCTTCCAGAGCATCAAGAGTGTCTTGGCGAGCCTGCTCATTATCTGATTCCACATAAGCCGCCACTCGAGGGGAGTCATGACGAATATCGCTTGGAAGTACAGCTTCTGCACCATAGACCAGGAAAAACGGCGTATAGCCTGTTGACCTGTTGGGAGTAGTCCGTATGCTCCAAAGCACCGCAGGTAACTCTTCTTCCCAGCAACCCGGCGTGCGCTGCAAAGGCACCATGAGCCGGGGTTTGATACCACGCAGCAATTCCTGATTGGCCCTTTCTGCCTGTCTGTTGGACTAAGGATGCGCAACCGATGCTAGATCAAGCCGGATGTGCTCCTGTTGACAGAACTGTTTCATAACTCCCTTGGAAAGATTGGTTCCATTGTCCGTAATGATACTGTGCGGGTAGCCAAATCGAAATATCAACTTTTTCAGAAACTTGACAGTTGTAGCTGCATCGCAGTGGCTGACTGGCTCTGCTTCCACCCACTTGGTAAATTTATCCACAGCCACCAATAGGTGTGTATGCTTGTTCTTAGAACGTTTGAAGGGTCCAACCATGTCAAGCCCCCAGACCACAAAAGGTCAAGTTATCGGGATCATCCTCAACTCTTGAGCCGGCACATGAGCCTGGCGACCATATTTCTGGCAACCATCACACTTACGTACAATGTCTTCTGCGTCAGCATGAGCCCGTGCCGAAAAGCCTTCGCCACAAGTGATTGTGAGCCAGCGTGGTGACCACAATCGACAGAGTGAATCTCATTGAGAATAGCGCGGCCCTCCTCTGGTGAAACACAACGCTGAAAGACACCAGTGACACTGCGCCGCAGTTGACGATAGTCATAGACTTAGATCGTCTGATGATCTGTCGTGCAAGGATTTCCTCTATTGGCAGTTCTCCCCTGCTTAAATAAGCCAAGTAGGGGACCGTCCAATCAGGTATAGCATGGACAACAGCCACTAGAGCCGCCTCCGGGTCAGGAATAGCCAAGTCCTCCTCTGTTGGTAACTTGACAGACGGGTTGTGCAAAACGGCCAAGAACACATTGGGTGGCATCGGCTTGTGCTGAGAACCCAAACGAGAGAGTGCATCTGCCGCCTCGTTCTGCCGGCGATCAATATGATCAACTTGATAACCTTTGAAGTGTCCAGCAATGTTGGTGACCGCGTGCCGATAAGCCGCCATAAGGGGATCCTTGGAATCCCATGTACGAGAAACCTGTTGAGCCACCAAGTCTGAGTCGCCCAAACACCTGACCCGGCTCAGGTTCATCTCCTTGGCCATCCGAAGCCCATGAAGCAAAGCCTCATATTCTGCTGCATTGTTAGTACAGGGGAACATGAGTCTTAAAACATAACATAACTTATCTCCTCGTGGGGAGTAATCACAACTCCAGCCCCCGAGCCTTCAAGCTGCCTTGAGCCGTCAAAGTGTATGGACCAGTATGTTGTGTCGGGTTTCTCTTCGGGAGCCTGTAACTCTGTCCAATCATTAATGAAATCCACCAATGCCTGAGATTTGATTGCTGTGCGGGGCACATATTTGAGATGATGCGGACCAAGCTCGATGGCCCACTTGGCAACCCGACCTGTGGCCTCCCGGTTCTGGATTATATCCCCAAGAGGTGCTGAGCTGACCACAGTGATTGGATGTTCGTGGAAGTAATGCTTCAGCTTGCGGCTAGCCATAAATACTCCGTAGACCAGTTTCTGCCAATGTGGATATCGCTGCTTGGACTCTGTTAACACCTCACTGATATAATACACGGGGTGCTGAACTGGATATTCCTTGCCATCCTCCTTGCACTCTACCATGACTGCCACGCTTACAGCCTTGTTATTGGCAGCAATATATAGCAACATTGGTTCCTTCTCACGAGGGGCAGCAAGGACCGGCGGCTCAGACAACTGCTTCTTGAGGGCCTCAAAAGACTGACCTGCAGCGTCACTCAAGACAAAGTTATCTGATTTCCTAAGCAATTGATACAATGGAATTGCCTTCTCTCCAAGCCGGCTGATGAACCGGCTCAGCACCGCAACCCGCCCAGCCAGCTTCTGCACGACATTTAGATTGGGCGGCTTAGCCAGGGTCGTGATTGCTTTGATTTTTTCTGGGTTAGCTTCAATGCCATGCTCGAAAACAAGAAATCCCAGAAGCTTTCCTGCAGGGACACTGAAAACACACTTCTCCGGGTTGAGCTTCATCTGGTAGACACGGAGATTGTCAAATGTTTCCTTGAGATCCTCCAGTAGGGTTTCCTTCTTTCGGGACTTAACCACAATATCATCAACATAAGCATGGACGTTCCGCCCGATTTGTTTGTGAAAGCAGCTTTGGACACAACGCTGGTAAGTCGCCTGTGCACACTTCAGCCCAAACGGCATGGTTGTATAGCAGAAAGCTCCAAAGGGTGTGATGAAAGCCGTCTTTTCCTGGTCTTCCAGTTTCATTTTGATCTGATGATAACCAGAATAAGCATCCAGGAAGCATAAACACTCACAACCCGCCATAACATCGATGATCTGGTTAATACGGGGCAAGGCAAAGGGGTCACTAGGACAAGCCTTATTTAGATCCGTGTAATCAACACACATCCACCAAGTTCCGTTTTTCTTCAGAACAAGTACCGGGTTGGCCAGCCATTCAGGATGGAAGACTTCAACGATGAACCCGGTAGCTAGGAGCCGGGCCACTTCTTCACCAATAGCTTTCCGCCTTTCCTCATTAAAGCGACGGAGATACTGGCGAACCGGTTCAAACTTAGGATCCACATTAAGGGAGTGCTCAGCGAGTTCTCTCGGTACACCTAGCATGTCAGAAGGCTTCCATGCAAAGATGTCCTGGTTCTCACGGATGAACTCGATGAGTGCGCTTTCCTATTTGGGATCCATATTGGCCCCTATGGTGAACTGCTCGGAAGAATTGCTCGGGGTGAACTCCACCTGCTTTGTGTCTCTGGCCGACTTAAACTTGAGCAAAGGGTCAGACTTCGTCGTGGGCTTCTTCAGGGAGGTCCTGTCGGACGGGTCAACGTTGTCCTTATAATACCACAATTCTTCTACAGCGCAGGCCGTCTCGGCATATGCTACATCTCCTTCCTCGCACTTGAGTGCAATCTTCCGGTTGCCTTCAACTATGATGGTTCCTCTTGGCCCTGGTATCTTTAATTTCAGATAAACGTAACAAGGTCGTGCCATGAACCATGCATAAGCCGGCCGGCCGAATAAGGCGTGGTATGGGCTTTTCAACTTGACTACCTCAAAGGACAGGAACTCAGAACACCAGTTATCCTCTGAGCCGAAGGCCACCTCCAGGGATACCCTTCCCATGCGGTAAGCTGACTTGCCAGGAATGATGCCATGAAAAACTGTAGAGGATGGAGTCAACTGCTTATCGGATAGACTCATCCGCCTGAATGTATCATAGTACAAAATGTTGATGCTGCTTCCTCCGTCCATGAGCACTTTCGTCAATGTATAACCGCCAACTTGCGGTGCGACCACCAAGGCTAAATGCCCGGGATGATCAAGGAGGACTGGATGATCCGCCCTGCTCCAGGTAACCGGCTGTTCAGACCAATTGAGGTAATAAGGGGTTGCCGGCTCAACCGCATGGGCGGCTCGTCGTTGCACCTTTCGATCCCGTTTGCAGGTGCTAGTGGTGAAAACATGATACTGCCCACTATTTAGCTGCTTCGGGTTGCTCTGGAACCCCGTCGGACTGGCTTGGTGCTGATTTCCCTGGTTGCTCCGCTGATTGCTGCCTCTAGTGTGACCAGCCCCCTAAAACTTGCTGCTCTGGCTACTATTCCCATGGAAACCAGGACTGGCGAAGGGCCCTTGCAAGCTGGCTCCCGAGAAGCCGGGTCCCTGGTTGCCGGGTTGTCCGCCGTTGCCGCCCCCGTTATGATGGTTCTGGAAGACTCGTTTGGAGAACTCTTGCATGATATAGCAATTTTCCCAGGAGTGGCTGGACGGCTTACCATTGGAACTATGTTTGGGACAAGGAGCCTTAAGAGCTTCCTCGTAGCTGAGAGGGCGATTACCAGAGGACTGCCTCCTAGAACCATCGTTCTGGCGCTGACCTTTGTTCCCTGTATTTGTATTCGCCACCAGATCAGAGCTACCATCATAACCTTTGCGTTTAGCACCGTTGTTGTTCTGCCCATTACTGTTGTTCTGCCGGTGGCCCTTGCCACCACCTTTCTTGTCTTTACCGGCTTTCTCCTCATCAGACGGCGGGTCTTTAGTATTGTCAGACTTCGCATACTGGGTTAAGACATCCATTAGATCCCCCATGTCCTGGGCTTTTCTCTTGAGGGACAAGCAATGGTTTTGTCTCACTATCATTGTGTCAGTTCTTCCCGGTGTCAGAGATATCACTCTGAAAGACAAACAAGAAAACAGATAACAGGTTTTGCACGTATAAGCATCAGTGCTGTCAATTCATCCCATTTCTTATGGGCAAATAAAGAGACACGGTTTAAAATAGCATTAACATCATATGGCATTGTTCATAGTTAAGACATGACAGGATATGGCATTGTGCAGGAGTGGCCAGCTTCACCACACCACTGGATTATAAATCAAGAACACAAGCATACATGCGGTGCTAAAGAACTTATAAGCATCAATGGCCAGTGTGTTGTCAATTAATCCCATTTAATATTGGCAAATAAAGAGACATGATTTAAATAACATTAACAAAATATGGCATAGTTCACAGTTAAGACATAGCAGGATATGACATTGTGCTGGAGTGGGTAGTTTCACCACACCCCTGGATTACAGATCAAGAACACAAGCATGCATGCACTCTAAAGAAGATCAATTGCTCTGTTTAGTTTCATTTACATGGTATGAATAAGGAACTTGGTTGTACAACTAAAAACTGAAATTGAGAAGGACAAACTTATGTTTATGAAGTTCTTCATAAGAAACTTTAAACATGCAATTTGATGCAAACGCGAAAAATAAATAGCAGTTGCAGTCATGCCTATCCAAATATACTCAACAAAGTTTGAAGTCTCAAGAAGGACAAACTTACGTTAGTAGTGAAGACGGGCTCTATAAAGCCCTTGTCCATGCTGATGGGGGGGGGGGGGGTAATTCAAGTAGTTTACCTCAGAATCTTCTTCATAACCATTGCCTTTATTCTACATTTTGTTAAGCATAAATATAGATGTGATAATATAGGAACAAATAGAGAATATTTAAGCTAAGATGCAGAGTGATGCTACATAATCAACTAGCTAGAAATGTAAGTACAGCGGTACAGGCAAAAAGATATTTACAAGAGCAATGCAGAGCTAAACTTCTTCAGTAGCATTTGTTTTATTCAACATTTTGGTAATAGTAAATATAGATCTGATAAGGTCTAGAAAATGGAGGGCAAGGGGAAATAAGCTGCAGAGTGATGGTACATGAATAACTAGCTGTCAATATAAGTACAGTGCAAAAGGACAACAAGTACTTACAAGAACAATGCAGAGCTAAACTTGTTCATAAGCATTGGGTTTATCCTACATTAATGTAAGCATTAATATAGATCTGATAATTTGGAGCGAACAATGGATAAGCAAGCTATCATGCACACAGATGTCACATAATCAACCAGGTATGAATGTAAGTACAACGATACAGGGCAGCAGGTACTAACAAGAGCAAAGCAGCGAGCAGCATAGTTGCGATATCCTGTCGTCCATTTCAAACTGTTATTCTTCTTCGAGCAGTTTTCCTGCAAAAGAGATCGGTAAGGCACATGCAGAAATGTAGGAGTTCAAATTGTCATGTGATCTCATAGACAGTACCTCTTCCTGGGGACGAGACCAGTGCATAACAATGTTTTTCCATTCAATATCTTGTAAATTTAGCACAGGAGAATTCACCGAAATTTCATTTATAGACTTGCCATCAAAGTGTGTTTGCCTCAGGTAACACCGATACTGCTGCAATGCGTCCTTGAAAAGCGCAAGCAAGCTTTGCTTGTCATGACTATCCAGATTGACCCTCTCCTATTTAGAAGAATGTAATGTAAATCATTGATGTGTTCAATCAATAGAAAACAAGAGAATAATCACCATGAATAATAGCACTTACACGTAAGTGCGACAGGAAGATGTGAAAATGGTGTTTGTCTTCACTATAATCTTCCCATGATGGGAAGATACGCACATGGTTCCTAACAACATTGAAAGCATTGTCTTTTAAACTGGGAATAACTGGAATGGGGTTCCAATCTGCAGGAATTGGGGCACTCTGCAGTTGGAATAGGTCTTTGGCCTGTGGATTTGGTATACTTTTTGCTGGATTGGGATTTTTCTGTGGTACTGCTGGTGCTATGGCAACTGAAATCGGCATACCTTTTGCTGGAGTGCGGTTCCTGTGTGGTGGGGCTAGTGGTATGGCCAGTGGGGTATGGGTACAGTCTGCTGGAGTCAGGCCTAGGTTTTGTGGCGCTGGTTCTGTCGCCAATATAAGTGGGGTGCTATCTGATTTCTCTGGTACCACCACCTTTTTCAAAGACTTTGTTTGTAGTCCTTCAGGTTCTGCAATCACCCTCTTCCTTTTGGATGTCTGATACACAAGAACAACATTTGAATGGAAAAACATGGTATGATGACAGATGGAATAGGTATTGATAATGGATGGGCATGGCATCTTCACATGTATGATGAGTAAACTAAGCAGATGGCGGTGCAACGAATTAGAAGAAATGCAAGACACCTTATTCAAGATACATGCAACCAATAAAACCTTGCCAAATTAGAACAGGCACCTTGATGGGTGAACACGATAGGCGATCTGCCTTTGACTGCATGAGCTCAGAATAGTCATTAGGAACATATTCTGAACATGAAGCTGTAGGTGGGGAGCGTGTGGGTTTCATTCCATCCAGAATGGAACTCAATCCCTTGATGCCAGGTTTGTTAGCCATTGCACTTTTCTGCAGTATTCCTTTGATGCGCGCATTCTCATATTCATTGTGATCATGTTCAATATCTGATATGCATGAAAACAGAAATAGTAGTGAGATTATCTTCGAAATGCATAGGATATCCTAATATAATAAGGGCTCCCTGCAAACCCTTGTGTGCTACCTCTGGAATTATGATGAGGGAGCCCATATGTGCTGTAATTTGGTGCGTACATTAATATAATCTGGCACTACTGCTAAAAAAAAATAGGCTCCCTATTGGGAGCTCCAAAAGTAATGATAGTTGGCAGATGATAGGTTCAAAATATACTGTATGCAAAGTTTATTGCCAAAGCATGATGACGAGAGTGCACAGAGAAATAGTATTCCCTCATGACTCTATATGTGGCGCACATGCATTTCAAAACTCGCGTAGTAACATTAGTTGACCAATTAAATGTGTCTCTATTTTATTAGTATTTGTATCGTATCAGATTTGAATTTGATAACTAAGCTTTGGAATTATGCATGTAGTTTATCTTGAAGGATGGAGTGCTGCTAGTACGACAAGAAGCATCTAGGCAGATAGTAGTGTAGATAAAAGGGGGAAACCATAACATCATAAATAAATCTAGAAAGTGGAACTGGCTTAAAAATATGGGGTTGTATTGCAGCTACTAATCGAAAACATGTCGATCCCCTACAGGCCAGCTCTATTCAACTGAAGGCGCACTACTGTGACTATCAGTCTAGTCTCTCAAAGGCCACACAGCTCCTAGCATTTCCTGGATATTATGGCAGACCAACTTGAAGTGCTGAAAGCATCTAGCAAAGCGGCCAATAGACCTGTTTTCTGCAGATCTCCCTGCTCCCCTTCCTGACAAGGAACATACTGTACTTATTAAAGAAGAATAGAAGAGGAACATGTTAAAGAAGAACAGAAGAGGAACATGTTAAAGAATAGAAGAGGAAGCATATTATGGAGATTCCACTTCTTTCTATACATTTGGAAACTAAGATCATGATAAACCAGGCCACGTGCATTTAGAAACTCAAGTGGGAACATTAGCTGACCAATTAAATGTGTCTGTTAACTAATATCATTATCATATCACATTCGGATATGAACAACTAAGCTTTGGAAATATGAGTGGTGTGTTGTTTAGCTTGAAGGGTGGAGTGCTGCTAGTATGACACAAAGCACTTACGCAACTGATAGTGTAGATAAAATGGGAAGACCCTAAGCATCATGAGTAAAATTCGGAAAGTGGAACTAGCTGGAAAATATGGGCTTTATTGCCGGTACGGCTACAAAGGCTTTGGATCCCCTACAGGGGCAGCTCTCTTCAACTGAAGGGGCACTACTGTTACTATCAGTCTAGACTATCAAAGGTGACACAGCTCTCGGCATTTCCTGGATATTATGGCAAACCAACTCGAAGAGTTGAAAGCATCGATCAGAAACGACCCAATAGACCTGTGGACTGCAAGTGTCCCTGCTCCTCTTCCCGACAAGGAACATACTGTACTACTATACTTATTAAAGAAGAATAGAAGAGGAACATGTTAAAGAAGAGCAAGCAAATTTTGGATAATACAATGTTTGTTGCCCACCCATGATGAACCAGAGCGCACAAAGAAATGCAATTCCCTGCTGTCTCTCTATATGTGGCCATGTGCATTTGGGAACTCAAGTGGAAACATTAGCTGACCAATTAAATGTGTGTCTATTAACTAATATCATTATCATATCACATTCGTATATGAACAACTAAGCTTTGGAATTATGAGTGGTGTGTTGTTTAGTTTGAAGGGTGGAGTGCTGCTAGTACGACAGAAAGCACATACAAACCATAGTGTAGATAAAATGGGAAAACCCTAAGCATCACGAGTAAAATCGGGAAAGTGGAACTAGCTGGAAAATATGGGCTTGTATTGCCGGTACGGCTAGATAGGCTTTGGATCCCCTACAGGGGCAGCTCTCTTCAACTGAAGGTGCACTACTGTTACTATCAGTCAAGACTCTAAAAGGCGACATAGCTCCCAGCATTTCCTGGATATTAAGGCAGACCCAACTCGAAGAGTTCAAAGCATCCATCAGAAGCGACATAATAGACCTGTCGACTGCAAATGTCCCTGCTCCTCTTCTAGGCAAGGAACATACTGTACTACTATACTTAATAAAGAACAGAAGAGGAACATGTTAAAGAAGAGCAAGCAGAGCTTGGGTACTACAATGTTCGTTGCCCACCCATGATGAACCAGAGCGCATAAAGAAATGCAATTCCCTGATGTCTCTCTATATGTGGCGCACATGCTTTTTCGAAACTAAAGTAGGAACATTAGCCGACCCATTAAACGTTCTCTGTTTTACTAATATAAGATTCATATTTGAACAACTAAGCTTTGGAAATATGAGTGGCATGTTGTTTCGTTTGATGGGTTGAGGAGCAGTACTGGCATGACACAAAGCACCTACGATGATGGTAGTGAATATAAAAGGGGAAAACCATAAGCATTGCGAGTATAGTGTTGAGCGTACCATGGCAGACCTGAAGGTGCAAAGGAGACAAAATCTACTTTGCAAACGATGTTTGCTTTCAACTAAGAAGTAAGATTCTATGTGATGGACAAGAAACCACAGTAAAGCAGTGGCGATCTATTTTCTGGCTGAGATTAATAACTTGAGCAGATATTGAAGAGTACCGCCTCTGTTGCGGCGCCGTGTAGGCATCTGCTGAGAAGTTGAGGGTGCTGCGGTTGCGATGGCTGTCGGCGGCATGGAAGCAGATCTGGCAAGGCAGACGGTGGCGGCGGGGGATATGTCCCGATGTGGTGGACGAGACGGTCGTAGGAGCAGCCCCGGCAAGGTGGACGACGGCGCGAATGAAGCGAGAGGACGTGATGCAAGGATCCTGGTCCAGAACCGTGGATGAGAGACGTCGATCTCTTGTAATGGGCGACGGCGTCGGGGTATCAGCTCCGGCATGGTGGAGGAGGACGGTGGCGGATGGGATGGCGGACGGAGGAGGCTGGGGTGGAGAGGGTGTTTTGGCGCCCACGAAGTACGAATGGGGAAATGGAGGGAGAGAGAGGTAGGGGAACCATGTCTTTGGGACGCGCTTGTCTCAGATGCGGGGAAAGTTACAAACTTAGCCCCCTTTTAAAATTTCAGACATCAAAGCGATATTGGTCGGTTGGGGGTAGGACGGTAATCTCGCATACCCCGAATATTGGACGAGAGCGATTTCGGCCGAGGAGAGTTTGTTTTGGCGCCCACTGTTGGCGCCCACCGTGTATGAATCGGGGTGAGAGCCGATTTCGGCCGAGGAGAGACTGTGTTTTGGCGCCCATCGTGTATGAATCAGGGTGAGAGGCGGTTATGTCACGTTTGAGTGAAATTACAAACCTACCCCTATCGAGACCTATAGAAATCGAGCCTACAGGTTTTGTGTGTCAAAGCATAGGCAGTAATTTCCATCACCCAAAACTTGGTTTCGGGCGGTTACGGCCGATGAGGGACTGGGTGTTTCGCCACTTCGTTCAAATTTTAGGAGAATAAGCTTGCACGTTTACCGTGCCATCTCAATTCGAATCCATTTTGTATTATTATTTTTTGGGCAGGATCCAGTTTGTATTCGAATACAAATCTATATACATCATTTTTTATATATACTTTCAAAAGCACAACACCCTTTATATATATAAATGGTTTACAAATGCCATAATCTCAAATTCATAAGGTTGAATTCAAATATTTGAAACCACTTTATGTTTAACTCAAGTGCATGGATCACTAATATCAAGAAATTAAATAACATACATGTGCCCAAATTCAAATGAATATGCATGTTTGATAGATCATTTTTGGTTCGAGTATGAATTACATGTATCGTCATCTCTAAATCAAATATTTGAATCCCTTTTATGTTGACATCTTTTACACACGCAACTAAATACTCGAATCTCCTTTCATGCCCATCTCTCTCTAGGTCTCTCTCGCGTGCCCCTTCATATAGCAGTATAGCTATCACTCTCTTTTCTCTATCTCACCCACACACTGAGTACATGTTTCTCTTTTTTCACAAACACAGTCTCTCGCCGTCTCTCTCGACACGTGTCACACTCTCTCTATCTCTGTAGACCACTCAGCTTTCATTATCTCTTACATCTCTATCGTGCTCTGGTGTCTCTCTAGCTACCTAGCGTTCTTTTTACCCGCCACACACACTCTCTCACTCACCTTTCATTTTGTCTCTCTCTTTCTAGGGATCTAACACGCACCTCATCTCTTTCTAGATATGACTCCTACCACTAAAATTTATCCGTCTCTCTCACATAACTGGTTTGTCGGCGTCTCCTTTCCCTCTTCACCTCCGTTCCAAAACTGAAACTATTCATTTGTTTATTGGTCAGACAATCTCTCTCTCACTCTCTCTAACTCTCTCTCACACACACAGACCTCTTTGCTTTCGACCGCCCCCTCCTGATCCCTGTCTCCCTCACACACACACACACACACACAGCTCTCCCTTTCGCACCCCGACTCTTGTCTCTCCCACACACACTTATAGACCAACCTCTGGCTAGGTTTATCCATCTATTACACACCCTCGCTTCCCCTCTCTCGTATATGTCTCTCTCGCGCTCCTTGTATCTATGTAGATATCTCACACCTTCTTGAAACACACCCTTCCTGTGTAGTGTCTCCCGCGCTCCCTATTTGTTTGTAGCAAGAACTCTCTTTCTCCACAGCACACATACACACACACTCGACATTCTTTCTCATGCGCTCTCTCTAGGTCTCTCTCGCACAATGTTTGTAGGCCCCTTCGTTCCACGCACCCCGTCTCTCTCGGCCCCCCTTGCACACAATGTATCTCACTCCCTAACCATTCATGTGTACTCCATGTAACTTCTCCCATCCTTTCTCTGTCGCACACAAACATGCTCAATCGATCACTGAGCCTTCTTCCTTACATCTCTCACACCCGCATACTCCGATGTCTCTCACTGATCCTCGATCATTTGTCTACCTCTATTTCTCTCGACCATGCACACACACTAGCTACCGTCTCTCTTTATGTCGATACCTCTCGCACACACACTCTTCGTGTCTTTTCACACATGCAGTACTCCCTCCTCCTCTCTCACTCTCTCAGACACACGATCTATCTCGAGGTCGATCTCTCGCATGCATGCTCTCCCCCCTCTCTCTCTAGGTTACTCTCTTTCTCTATGCCGGTTCTCACGCACACACACCATTTGTTTGTAGGACGATCCCTTGTAGGAAAAAAATCTGGTGCTCCAAATCCTCCCAAGCTCCCACGATACGATAGTTCTCCGACCGTTGGATCGTGGAAAAAACCTCTGGACCCGAGCAAAATTTTGAGACTCTTTGAGGGGTTTTCTGCAAATTTTTACGACCTCTACCTGTGTCCGTTTGATTGATGATCCAACAGTCCCCACAGGAACGCTGGAGTATTATAATTATTTTTTGGACATCACACAAATAGTGGAGTACATATACGAAGAGAAGAGGTGCACGCAGTCGGTCTCTCGCTGTCTCGCACATATGAGAGTTACGTAACGCACAGTAAACAAATAAACCCGTAGGTGCACGATTTCTGCATGCGCAGGTACCGAGTACGTGGTGGAGCACACTTTTGTACAAAGAGTCAGCTCGCGTGATAATTTGTTCCGCAGGTGTTGACGGTCCGGGACTACACGTGAACGACCTGGAGGCGGTGGATTGCTACTGATCGAGTTGCCACATTTATTAAATACATTTTTTTAGCAAGACACGAGTTCCATTTTTCAATGGTGCGTTATACTTTTTTTTAGAATCACGTTATACAATTTATTAAAATGATTGGTATGGAGCGAAAAATGAAAATCGTCACTATACACGTAGGCTGGAGTTTCAGCGCTTGCTGCTAGCCAGGGTTGCTCCCTTCACACTCTCACCCTCTCCTGATCAAAACAAGACGGGCGGTAGCCATTGTATCTCTCCTCACCAACGGTGGAAGATCCGACTAGATCCTATCTGCCGTGGAAGGGCGGCGATGAAGCATTGATGCGGTCGCCATCGGTGAGGTAGGAGACACACTGCCGACGCGTCCCGATCTACGGACCGTGCCGTCCTCTCTTACCCGGTGCCAGAGCGGACGCGGACTCTCACTGGCGCAGGCATTGAACCGGTGCACCGGCCGAGAGAGCAGCACCCGCTGCACGCCAGGCTGAACACGCCTCCTCGCTGCATTATATCTCTGCTTAGTTGGAGGAGAGAGAAGAGGAGAGAGAAGGAAAGCGGGTTGTAGAATAAGAGCCGGCTATAGCATGAGACCCAAGACACTTTGTGAGAATGTATGGTGGGCTAGCTATTAACAAAGTACTACATATTTAAATCTTACTATTGTACAAGCCGGCTATTAGGTTGACTCCAATAAATGACATGGCAACTTCTTATAGCCAATTGTTGTCTATATTATTAACCATGCTCTCAACCAGCTTCAGACTGCCCCGCCTACGTAGATTGAACCCTCGCGTGTGCCAAGAAACCAACTCCGCCCACATGTCTGTCTGCGAGCCTACCGACAATCAACACAACGCCTCTTGGCTCCTAGCGTCCGCCCGCTAGTTAAACAAGGCCAGATGCCTGGCAAGAACCGCACCACACCTCCGCTCCCCATCTCCTCCTTGCACCATTTTCTCCACACTCTCCATAGCATCCGGAGAGCATGAAGACGAGTTCTCCGGCATAAAAGTTGGCTGGGTGCCAAGCCGAGCCTGCCGGATATGAGCCAGGAAACTCGCTGCTCCACCTCCCTCCCCGCCCCAGGCCGTCAATACCATGGGCGAGGCTACAGGCGGGCAAGTGGAGGAGCAAGCCGCCGCTCCAAGATGGCCCCTGGTGCAGCAAGCCACTGCTCCAAGCTGGCCCCTGGTGCAGCAACTCGCCGCTCCAAGCCAGCTCGCAGAGGAGTGGCTAGGTGCTCCACGCCAGCATGTGAGGGAGCACGGCGTCCAGTGCACCGTGGCCGACCAAGCCATCCGCTGCAAACATTGGCGGTACCGCGGCTTGCCGGCAGAGGCAGCCAGCACCTCCGCGGCCGCCGCCGACACCGAGGAAAAGTAGACCATGGGAGCCGCCGCCGCTTGGGTCCCACGAAGGCCACCGCCACCGCATCGCCGGCATACACACCTGGTGTGTTGCCCGGTTTAGCGCACAACACCGTTGACCCCCGCCTCGGCTTCATGGAAGCGAAGGAGCCAGTCTTCCCCTGGGTCATCCCCTTCGGCTGAAGCGCAGCCGGACACAGGGAAGTTATGGCGGAGGCGGAGGCCACGGAGGCGGAAGGCACGGAGGGCCACCGCGGCCAGCATTAGATTATACCTGCCTCTGGAAGCTATTCTCGTTTAGTTAAAATTGTCCGAAATGTAATTAATTTCGTATGGTCTAGTTTTGTTGTGCTCGCACTGATATGTTTGTTACTCTCGGCAACGAGCTCTGCCTCGACAATTTATTGCATATGTGGAGGTACTTTACATGGTGTTGGCGCAACCAACATCGCCATGCCCTTATATTGCCATTGTTTAATTGCTGTCAATCCAATGTCACTTGAAAAATGATGCAATGTCACACAGGGAGTAATATGCTGCTGTCAATCTAGTGCCATCGATAAATCCAATGGCACTTGTAAAATGACGCAATGCCATCGATAACCCTTTTACATATTTTTGCAAACACGGATGTCAATCTCAGGCATGTTTGTGCAAATAGAAGCAAATACCTCAATTTCAGTGAAACCACAAAATTATATGGGAGTCCCTCCGCCATTGGTAGAAAATGCACCTTTTTCATCAATGATCTCAGAAGGAATTTGTGTTTTGGCTGTGAACTAAATGTTGTTTTGGAGAAGCATTGATGTTGGTAGTAAGAACTATATTTTTTTTCTTTATTTCTAATTCTCCTCACTTTGTTTTTAGTTTTGAAGTGAATCATTGAGATGCATAAACTATTTCAACTATGGCTATTAATTGGTTGTGGACATTATCTATGAATGTGAAGATATCTGTGAACATGAGTTTGATGTGAAAGTTAAACTTGGAATGTTGGGCTTGCATGTGAACTATACCATGTCCCATGGTTTGTCTGTTATTGTTCTGGAAATAGAGTAAGTTATTACATGACCCGGAAAAAACTATATTCTGTACCACATCTCGGCATCAGACTTACATACATCTCAGTCGATGCACGAACATCACAATATGCATGCTGACTGGATCAACATTTGAACCTAGCTATTATGAATGAAAATTCGGATTGACATCAGTTTTAGATAGCAGGAGACGCTTAGCCTGCTCTGCCTCTGCTAGCTTCTTTCTGGCTTCTTCCATCCCGTATTTGATCTTCATTTCCCCTCTGCATGTTGGCATTAGTAGTTTTGTAAAATCCCAACATGGCAAGAAAAATATAGTAATACTCACACATCTTGTAGGCAACATTAAAGCACTCATCTGCAATGTTGGCACGAGTAATTTTTAATATCCTACTTTGTGGTTATTCAACTTTGCTACAAATACGTTGTGGTCTCATTCTGAGTCAATAGAACTGGGGGATCACCTCCCTGCTATTCTCAAAAACTTTTAACCATCTGCCACACTACTGGTTAGAGATGAAGAACCTACGCAAGCACACCACAATACAGGAGGGACGCCCAATTACAAGATGATATTCTGTTGGATAATGCAAGCTATAATCAATTATTTTTACTGGAACAATAGCAGCCAGGAAAGGGGAACAATAGCAGCACAAAAATTTGATGGGTAGGTATGAACAAAATCGGAACTGCACAAGTACAACTAAGAGAATCAATGTACACATTACCAATCGCTGAGGAGCACGAATGTCGCGGCCTCGTCTGTGCATCATGGGCGGTAACGGGAGTCAGTTCATTGTCGCCGACGGTGCTGCTGCTGCCCTTGCCGTCGGCTACCGGGAAGCAGATCCGAGACCGTGGACGACGGCGCCGGGGAAGCGGCTCCTGCGCGGTGTACGACGGTGACGGTGGACCGGCTCCAGTGCGGCATACGACGTCGTCGATGAAGCAGATGCGCTGCGGTGGACGAGTGCGCCGATGTAGAAGGGGATGGGCAGGAAGGCCGGCTAACCACAACCGGCTTGTTGTGGGGTGCTGTGGTGCCGTGGAGAAGTGTATTTTGCTGTGGGGATAGAAAATGGGGATTATTGAGGTGCCCTCTGGGTGCGGGGGTGGGGGTGGCTGGGCGGGGTGAACATGAAGTTACCAAAGCAACCCTCGACCCAACACCGTCCTTCGGCCAGTTGTACAAAGGGTATGATGGTCATTTCGCATTGCTCGAATCTGGGTCGCGGGAGATATCGATGGGAGCGGGAGATTTTGCCGTCGACCTGAAAATTTGTAACACTGTACTCCCCGTCCGGCGTGTTGGATGATTGGGCTAAGCAACTAGGAGTACTAGTACACATCTGTTTTCTTAGTTTACTGTCGTGACATTAATTATTTGTTGTAGTTGTCAAATAAATATATTAAGCTATTGACTTCGAATGTAATGGTTTATACAATTCAATAGTTAGAATCATTGTTGAATTCCAAGATGAATAGCAAGTCTATGGTACTTCACAATATACTCAAACTCAGATAATCCAACTCAAATGAAAATCTAAATGCATTTCATAATTATTAATTAGTTGGATGCAACGAAACCATCAATAACTCTACATGATCCAGTCCAAAACAATATTTGAACACATCCCAATGTGTGAATTCCTGCTTTTGCGAATGAAGCATAGAGAGAGAGAGTGTGTGACGATGGAGCAATGGCGGGAGAGTGATTTGTGCGCGCAACTAAACCCGGGCAAACGTCGGGCCGAGTTTCGGGCCGGGCTTGTAAAAGCCTGACCTTCCTTTCTCAAGCCCGAGCCCGGCCCGAAGCCCGAAATACACTCTGTTTTGAAGCCCGAGCCCGGCCCGAAATGAAGCCCGAAGCCCGAAAGCCCGGCCTGAACGCTGTTTTCTAGTGTACACACGTGCAAGCCCGGCCCGAAGCCTGAAAGCCCGGCCCGAAATACAGAAAAAGAGAAGCCCGAGCCCGGCCCGAACTACCTTTTGGGCTGCAAAACAAGGCCTGAGCCCGGCCCGAACGACAAGCCCGGCCCGGCTCGGGTTTTTTGGGCCGGTCGTCGGGCCGGGTTGTCCATGCCCGGGTTTACGCGCAACACACAAGATATACACCCCATGGAAGAGAGAGACAGAGGGTGGGAAAGATTGTATATATGTGGGTGAGAGAGTAGGAGAGAAACCTCACGAGAGAGAGAGAGAGGAAGTGTGCGAGAGAAGGGACATTTTCATAGGAAGGAAGAAGTTAGGTCTGTGAGAAAGTTGGAGACATGTATATATACAGAGCGAGATGCGTGCGTGTGATCAAGATTTTGTACATGTGGAAGGAGAAGAGACAAAAGGTTTGATGAGGGATCTCAAAAAAACATGGACGAGAGGGGGGAGGGAGAGCTTGTGTGTGTGCTTGTGGCCTTGTGGGTTCTGGGATTGATATTTTTGTGCAGGAGAGAGAGAGAGAGAGAGAGAGAGAGAGAGAGAGCAAAGGAGTCAGTCAGCTGGTTTTACGTCAGCCTGCTTCCAACTGGCCCCGCATTCTCTAGTGCGGTCTGGTCGGTGTCTTCGTTCTTCCCGATGCCCTCCTTGAAGATCGAGGTGGTGTGCATGCCGGGGTGCAGAGAAGCACAAGCGATAGTGGTCGCTATATAACCTTGGACGGGGATGGATAGTGTGCGAGGGGGGTGTGTGTGCCAAATATTGAGAGAAATCAAACCTAGGGAGAGAATGTGTGTGCATTGTGTGCAGGTGAGAGAGGCTAATGGTGCGAGATGGATACATCGTGTGCGTGAGTGTTTAAGCAATATAGAGAGACCGTGTGCGGGATACGAAGAGAGGACTATGGGGAGTGTGTTTGTGAGGCAGAGAGACATAGCGAGAGATAAATGTGTGTGCGTGGTATAGGGTGTATGTGACGGAGAGGTACATGCTAAATAGGGTTTTTGGGAAGAGATTGTGTGTGCGAGAGAGAGAGAGAAAGAGAGAGAGGGGGGGCCTTGAGGCAGGCAGGGACTAGGTGAGGGTGTGAAAATGTGTGCGTTGATGCATGTGTTACATACGAGTGTGCGAGAGAGGGTCGAATTGAGAGAGATGGTTTTTGTGTTACAAATGCCTTTCTCTCTCTCTCTCACACACACAAACACAAATACAAGACCGTTCTCTCACGCATACACCATATCTCGGCATCTCTCTATGTCTCACGTATACACGATCATTTGCACATTCACATCTCTCTATGTCTCACGTATACACGATCATTTGCACATTCACACCTCTCTATATCACACACACACCGTCTCCACATTCCCCTTTCGCCACAACACATAGACACATACACACGTTCTCTCTCCATCATACCCACAGAATCTCTCTCAAAAAAATACTAGGTACACCTAAAACGTCCAAATCCAAATAAGCATGAATTGAAGCTAAATTCAAATATATGGAAATATTGTAGCGTGAAGAACTTTTCCAGCAAAAAAGTGTAGCGTGATATTCGGGGATTGTTTTCACACACACACAAAGGTTCGGTGGATGTTCTTCGAGCGCGACACCGTGACGCACCGTTCAATTGACCGCGCGGCCGCGGTGCACACGCTTGCAGAGGATTCCGTATCGATGCTATGCTAATTAATGTGGTACTGCTCCGGCTGACCATTTCTCGCCCATCACCGCCGTGTCCCCGCCATCCGGTGCCATGAAGTCGCAGGCTCACCCGCTCACATCGTTTGCAGTCCCTCCGGGCGATGCCGCCGCGCTGCCAAGGACACGAGCAGCTGGAGCCGCGTCTATGCCCGTAGCGTACGAAGAGGAGGAGGATGAGCGCGTGCTCCAGCACGCCGGCGAGGAGGAGGAGCTAGCGGGTCATTGTGGTCTCCGCCCATGAGGAGGAGGCCCGCATGGTGGCTGTCGCGGTGGAAGCCGGTCGCGTCCGCGCCGAGGCCACAAACCAGGTGCGGACGTGGAATCTACCCTCGAGACTTCAACGCCACATGGATAATCCAATCTGAAGGAACAATTTGGGTCAGTCGACTCTTGTGAGCCGTTGGATGCAACATGGATGGCCAGAAGGGCTTCTTCAACCTCCGAAAATGATGCACTCTTCATCTTCTCTCTCAAACATCGAGCCGCCACAGGCCTAACCACCTGCTGCCGCCGCCCCGACCTCCCCTCACTACAAAAAAAACACTTCCGTGATGATACGTCTTTGTCACAGTAGGTCACATTTTCTGTCATGCATGTACATCCGTGACAATTTTATGACAGAATCAAGATCGTCATACCTGTGTTGTCGTAGAAGTGTTCCATGACAATACTGAAATTATCATCACGGAAGTGTCCACTTCCATGACGATAAATGCCTCGTCATGGAAGTGTTTTCGTCAAGGGTAACCGACACATGGCATCCACCATAATGGGTGCCGTTAAGCTACCAGGTTCCGGTTTGGATCCGATAACCCGTTAACAGCCCTGACCAATGGGGATTTTCCACGTGTAAAATTCTCATTGGCCAGCTGATCCACGTGTCTGGTCGGCGTTACGACAGATGGCGTCCATTCACTGGACGAGATGCGCCTATGGAACAGTGACACATGGCATGGCCCAACAGTGGCCCATTTAGGTTATAAAGGCCGACCCGTTTGACTTGGTCAAAAGTTAACGGGCCGGCCCATGGAAAGCCTGTTAATGGCCTGCTCGCATACAGCCCATGTACGGCCCGGGTACTCAAGGCCCATTATGGTATTTCAATTTCGGCCCAGTAGCGTCATGTGGGCCGTCCCATATGATTCTAGCCCGTTGTCACTTTCGGCCCATCTATGGCCCATGAAGTCTTTCGGCCCATATGAGGCCTTTCGCATCTCTGGGCCCATTGACGGCCCGTTGTGAATCAGGTCCATCATGAACAGTAAATATCTTTGAGCCCATTAACGGCCCATGATTCAGTTGGGCCATTTCCAGACCATGCTTTCTTTCGGCCTTCTAAGGGCCCATAAATTCTTGGGCTCACTTCCGGCCCTTGATTACTTATGGTCCGTTACTGGCCTGTTATGCTAATGGGCCAAATTCAGCCCGTGGTAACAATCGGTTCGTTTGTGGCCCGTTAACAGTTGAGCCGTTTTCATCCTGTCCTGTAATCCGGCCCATTAACGACCCGTCATGCATCTTAATAGAATTAAGCATGTGCTGTCTTCCGGCCTGTTAACGGCCCGTTATGGTCTGGGCCCATAAACAGAAGGTTACGATTTAGGCCCGTTAATGGTCCATATGGCGGTCCTGTTTTGGCCCACGAACAGTACGGCCCATGGATCCTACGGCGCGTACGAGGCCCATGGATCCTACGGCCCTTAGGAGGCCCATAGATCCTACGGCCCGTAGGAGGTCCATCGTTACCACGGCCCATATGTGGCCCATGGTTCTTGCAGCCACTAGCAAACCGAGGAAAAAGAACTGCAGTGACTACAAGCAAACAAATAAACAAGACTATAAGTAAATAAATAAGAAAACAACTAACGCTAGGCTATTACGGCGATTACACAGATTACATCCACTGGGCATCAAAGTTCGCTACCAGTGCAAATATTAGGGAACAACAAGGCAACATATTACATACATTGGGCGTCTAAATTGGCCACCAGTGCAAATAAACGCGGCAGCAAAACAAGTCCAGAACTGAAACCACTTCAGAAGAGCTCAAGAAACGATACCCTGGGCACCCACCATGCTGGCAAGAAGCTTAGAAAGCTTATTAGCTTTCCCTTGTTTGGCGCTAAAATCCTCCAACTCTTGCTGTTTCTCCAGAAAGTATGCATCTGAATTCTGCAGGGACTTCCTCAGTCCTTCGGCTTCTTGTCGCAGCACAGTTGATCGTTGTCTTTCAACTTGCAGTTGAGACTCAAGAAGCTGAACTGATTCAGGCAGCGAGTTCGAAGAGGTTGTGCCAGCGGTAGTGGCCAGTAACTCGAACACTACATCAAGGCAGGACTTTGGGGTTGTCTCACTGTCTTGAAGATAGTTTTTATCAGCTTTCTTGGAGACCAATAGGGTTGTCTCACTATCTTGAACCTTGTCTGCATTACTTCCTTTACCATTGCATAATGGGGTACTCTTCTCCAATATTCCGCCGGCATTCTAAAAGAGGAACAAGCAGACACATCACAGGTTTAGCATGTAGTATATGAAACTCATTTTGGTAAACCAGTTCATTAGTAATGTTGACAAGATAACAGCATGAAACAAACATATATTTATGTACTATGGTCACTGTATTGTCTATATCATCCTAGTTTATGTTGCCAAATCAAGATAGAGACGCAGTTCAAATCATATATGTTTAAGACAAAGCGGCATAGACTGAATATAAGTGTGGGAAACTAACAGCACTAACAACACTTGTAATGTGCATGACATGAGAACATAACTATTTATACAATTGAAACTGAAATCAACATAGAGCAAGAAGTTACAAATGCAAACCAGTTAAAGAAACAGGTTTAAAACATACCTGTTGTGCCATTAGAGTTTCAATTGGATCCTTCAAATTTGAAATAGTTGGTATGAGTAAATACAGTGATGCAAGAGCAAAGGACTATGCACGATAGCTACGGAATCTAACCTGAGAACAACTGTTCTTCTGCTTGAAGTGTTGAGTTGGGGTTCGCAGTGCTGGTCCTCGTGCTTTGGGCACTGTAGTTGCCTACTAACTGCCCGTGTTTGGGAGCTCTGTGGTGGAGATGGTGCTGTGTCAAGTGGAACTGGGTTACTATCTGCTGGGGTTGGGGTTAGATGGGGTGTAGCTGGTTCTCTGACCAACTAGGTAGGGATACAATCTGCGGGAGTCTGGGCTATGTGTGGTGGGGCTGGTTCTTGGGCAAGTACAACCGTGGTTTTATCTGCATCGACAGGTAGCACTGTCTTTTCTGAAGACCGTGTTTTTACTCCCTTAGATACTGCCATCACCCCCTCTAATTCAAATGGCTGATAAACAAGAAAAGTAATTGAATGTACAAACATTGTATGATAGATAGGTGCAATGGATAGTGGGGAATAAAAGAGGGCATGAAATAATTCACATATATGTTGTCTAACCAAACAGGATAGCATGACACAATTTCACATATATGATGGCTAACTAAACAGGATAGAATGACATAATTCAGATATGATGTCTTTATTAAATAGGTTGGCATGCCATAATTCACATACATGCTGTCTATGGAAACATGATGGCATGATATAATTCACGGACAGAATGACATAATTCAAAATATGATGACTATGTAAACAGGATGAGATGATATAACTACATGATGTCTTTATTAAATAGGTTGGCATGCCATAATTCACATACATGCTATCTATGTAAACATGATGGCATGATATAATTCACATATATGATTTATCTACTAAGCAAGTAAGCAGATGGGAATCACATATATGATGTCTAAATTAAGCACATGGCATTCAATATTGTGTATATGATGACTAAACTAAGCAATGCAAAACAACATATGCATGATATGAGTAATATAACCCTGCCAAGTTTGAGCATACACCTCAGGGGGAAAATAGGACTGGTCATCTGTCTTTGAATCCTCCTCTGAGGAGCTATCTGTAACCAGCAAGATATCTGCTTCAGCAGGTAGCATTGTCTGCTCAGAAGACCTCGTTTTCACTCTAGATTTTTCCATCACCGATTCAAATGGCTGATGCACAGGAAGAGTAGTTGAATAAACAAACATTGTCGACAAATGGAATACGTTATACAAAAAAAGGATGGCATGCTATAATTCACACATATGATGCCTGGCTAAACAGCTTGGCATTGCATAATTCACATATATAATGCCTTGCAACAAGATGGCATTGCATAATTCACATTTATGGCAATTAGACACTAAACAGGTGGCATTCACACAAAGCATGTCTAAACTAAGCAAATGACATAGCAATGCAAGACACCATATGCATGATATGAGCAATATAACCCTGCCAAGTTAGAGCATACACCTTGTGGGGGGGGGGGGGAAATACGACTGATCATTTCTCTCTGAATCCTCCTCTAAAGAGTTATCTGTAATCGGCAAGATATGCGCTTCGTCAAATAGCACTGTCTGCTCAGAAGACCTTGTTTTCACTCCAGATTTTTCCATCACCGTGTCAAATGGCTAATGCACAGGAAGAGTAGTTGAATGTACTAACATTGTTGCAAATGCAATACGTAATGAACAAAAAGGATGGCATGATATAATTCACATATATGATGACTGGCTAAACAGGATGGAATTGCAAAATTCCCATATATGATGCTTGGCTAAACAAGATGGCATTGTATAATTCACATATATGATATAGAAACTAAACAGATGACATTCACACAAAACATGTCTAAACTAAGTAGATGACATATATGATGTGTAAAGTAAGCAATGCAAGGCACCATATGAATGATATGACCAACATCAGCATGCCAAGTGAGAGCAAAGATCTCGGGGGGTAAATAGGAGTGGTCTGCTCCCTCTGAATCCCCCTCTTAACAGTTATCTTCCTCTTGATTACAATCTGGAATGGGGGGAAGGGGGGCTGCCATTGCGGCCACCATGGAGCGACGTCTGCATGACATTATATTGCCATGCAAGGCTCTTCTCTTTTGCTCTACATGTTCAGTACCATTGTGTACAATAACTGACATGCATAGGAATAAAACATAGTGAGTTTAAGTAAGGAATGCATGCAGAAATCCAGAGTGATGGTAGCAACTAGTAGATAGACCCAAACCAATGATAGCAGGCAGATAATAGCTTCAGTTAAAAAATACAAGTAATGGCTCCTTTACAGTTTGTTTCCCACCCAACATGAAACACATAGTAGACACCCGAGATTAAGCAGATAGTAGACAGAGATAATATTCGTTGCTGCCCCAATTTGTACCCCACAACCATTTAGAAACTCACGTTTGATTATTAGTTTGGACCTTACTCAGAGTCTAAGAGGTGAACAGGACGATAAAGTAGCAGGTAATATTAAGCGATGCATAACGTAAGCAGACACAAAAGAGTGCAACCTCTCTTGCGGACCCATGTAGTCCTCAATGTCATCTCCTCAGTTGATGATGCTAATGCAGTGGTGGTGGCTGCCGGCAGCGGGGAAGAAGATCTGAGGCGGTGAAAGACGGTCTGGAGGGGGGATCTCTGCTGCGGTGGACGCTTCTGTCGTTGGAGCAGCTCAGGTGGGGCGGACGATGGCGTGGCAGGAGCGGGACAAACCACACAAAGTTTTCTTTGACACCTATCTGTATCAGAAGTATAATTATGTAAAGGCTCATTTGAATTGGATGATTCTAACAACACAGGGATAGGAAATACACAGGAATATGATAGGAATGCATGTGCAAAACAGAGCATTTGCTAACACAGGATTTCTGTCAATCTGGGTGTTTGGTTCACAGGAATTGGAAGATCACAGAAATGCAAAGAAGCATGGTCATATTAAAGTCAAACCACATGAAAATGTACAGTTATAATGCGATTATGCTACTATCACTTAGTCTTGTTCTTCAGGAATAGGAATTTGAAAAGGAGGGCCGAGTGGATATTAAAATTCCTACGGTTTTTCTTTGAAAGAGACACTAAAGGAAAAAATCCTACAGTTTTCCCTTGCTCTATTCCTTTGAACCAAATGCATGAATAGTAGTACCATAGGTAACTTTCCAATTCCTATGTCTTTCCTTCACTTTTCCTTTCAACCAGTGGCCATTCTAGTAGGCAGGCTTGAACAGGCAAAAGCCTACACTCCAAAAATGTTTTTGTACTACTTCTACTACTTTGGACCCAGCCCAATGCCCTACTAACTCAACTCCCAGGCCCATCTACACATGCACAACTCCAACACGCAGAAATAAATAATGATGGCTTTCGAGAGAGTCCATCACGGATAGCTAACTTGCCTAGTACCTCACTGCTTGTCATATATGAGAAACTATTCATATTTCTCATTACTATGTGTGCTCAGACAATATAAATTACATGTAGAGTAAAAAAGCGATGCGACAAGTGTACAACCTCTTTGGTGAAGCCATGTCGATCTCAGCATCATTGGGTTGGTCGCTGAGGATGCTGCTCCTGATGTGGCTGTCGGAGGCGGGGAAGAAGATCTTAGGCGTCTGTAGATGGAGCCGAGGGTACTGCTCCGCTATGATGGACGGTTTTGTCGTTGGACCAGCTCCGGTGAGGTGTATGACGGCGAGGCTGAAGCAGGACAAGAGAGACAACGTTAACCTGAAGTGGGATTCTAATAGCATCTCCAATCGATGATGTAAAATACATCACCAAAAAGTGCTAGACTTAAAAGACATCAGCCGCTCGTCTCTGAACTTAACTGTCGAAACTGAATTTAACTGTCGAAATTGAAATGTACTCTCGAAACTGAATTTTGCTGTCGAAACTGAATTTTACTGTCGGAACTGAATGCAGTAGTAGCAGAGAAGCAATGCACTAGTCATTTTGGCTGCTCAAGCATTAGTGGCAGAGAAGCAGTGATCTAAATCGGCAGCCGCTCCAGCAGGGAACGTACTACCAGAGAGCAGCCGGGGCAGCTGGTCGTGCAGCAGTAGCAGCGCCTGGAGAATCAGTGCGTGCGAGAGCCGTAGCAACATCAGGAGGGTGAGCGAGTGCCAGAGCTGCTGCTCGTGCAGCAGCAGTGCGAGCAAGAGTAGAGCAGCAATGCGAGCAAGAGCAAGAGTAGAGCAGCAGCGCGAGCAAGAGCAAGAGTAGAGCAGCAGCGCGAGCGAGGGCCGGAGCAGCAGCAGCACGGCCAGCGACAGCCGGAGCCGCAGCAGCAGCAGCTCCTGCTGATGTGGCCGTCACCACCAAGGGAGCAACGCCATGGTGAAGAGACGCCGTGGAGGAAGTGGCCGGTGACGCCGCCGTCGATGGAGCCGCGCCATGGCGGCTCGGGATCGAGCAGTGGCAGCATCGTGAGATCAAATAAAGGAGAAAATGCAGCGATTAGTGTAGAACCTCTTTGGTGGCGCCGACTAGGCTCAGCTTCATCCGAGGAATTGGTGATGGTGCAGGTGAAGACGGCGCTGTGGGAATGGAGGTGGCACGATAGATGAGGCGAACGTCGGGGCAGCTCCTTGGAGGTGGAGGACGGGGCTGCTGAACCAGCGGGACGACGAGATCGACGACGGATCCTCATCCGGTGTGGTGGATGAGGGACGTCGAGCTGTTGCAGCGGACGATGTTGTCGGGGAAGAGGCTCCAGCTGGGCGGCGGTCGGGTGGCGGATGGAGGAGCGTGGGATTTCGCTGGTTTTGGCGGCCTCGGTGTACGAATGGGGGGTGGAGGGGGTGGGAGGGGGGAACCATGGCTAAGGGACGCGCTTGTCCGAAATGTGGGGTAAGTTATGAAAGTACCCCTACCCGTTTGGACCATGGGACGTCAAGGCGGGATTTTCGGCTGAGGGGTAGAAGGGGGATTTCGCGTGTCGGGGCGGCGCGACCGATTTCGGAGGAGGGGGGAGTTTTCGCGTGCGTTGAAATTTTGGGATAACAAGGCGCGTGTTGAAGGGGCGGGAGTTTCGCAGCACAAGAGACAAAGAGATAACTTGAATTTTGGGATAACAAGGCGAGGCTTGAAATTTCGGGAGAACAAGCTTAACGTGTAAAAAAAACATTTCGCACCACACAAGAGAGAGTCATATCCCGTTTTACTATATGAATTACTACAAATGCCATTCAAAAATAACAATGAACAACTTAAAAATTCGGGAGAACAAGCTTACCGTGTACGGTGCCATATCAATTCGTACTTCCCTCAACAACAACAAAAAACAATTTGTACCGTCTACCGTATGGACTAAAATTGAGGCCATTTTCCGTATTTGAATGGGATTGTTGTCAGGTTAGTTATACCATCATCTAAATATTATCTTCACAACACACGACATGAATATAGTACTAAATTACCATTTAAATATGAACTACATGTACCATATGATCTCGAATTCAAATATGTGTATCCATTTTATGTTGAATTCAAATCGTATTACATGTATGCTCTAGCTAGATGTTCGGAATCTAAACGATGTTTGATATGTATAATGTGTTTAATACACAACACACACACAACATTTAGATGTTAGCTGCCAAAGCCACCCATTATCTCCAATTTGAATAGTTTTGTCCATGCATGGATGAAATGTGGTCAAACGATGCCTACCAACGGTATATCAAATTCAAATCAATTTGGCCTTGTTCCATGTGTATATAGTATAGCATGCTCGATTCAAAACCACACCACATATCTCCATTATATCATGCATGCATGGTTTTCAAACATCATGATCTCTTATTCAAATATTTGAATTCACTTTTATATTGATTATGATCTCACCAAGTCTTTTGCACCCACAGAGTCGTCTTCTCTTTATCATTGTACCACTAACTTTCTCTCGTGCATGCATGCACACACACTCCCTCTTGGCATTATTCGCACACACACACACACACACAATATCTTTCTTCAGGTCTGTCTACCACGATCTCTCAAGCTAGGTAGATCTCTCCATCGCCCTCTATTTCACCCACACACACACACCGATCGATATACCCCTTCTAGCTAGCAGGTCTTCCTACCACACACACATGTACACACAGTCCCTTCCCCCTCTCACCATCCATCCCTCACGCCCCAGCTACGAGGCGCGCAAGCCCACACGCGCGCGCGCGCGAGCGCGCTCTCGCCCCTCATCTCTTATTATCGATCTCGCACTCGTACATTACCTCTAGTTAACTAGTAGGACTCTCTCACCCACCCACACACACACACCTCCCCCTGTTTGTCACTTCGGGTCTTCTTTAATTATCTCTCACATGCATGCGCACCGATCGATATTCCTCTCTGTATATATATATATATATATAGCTAGGTCTTTCCTTGTTTTCCACACAAAGCGATCGATCTATATCTAGTCAGGTCTCGCCCTTTTTCCCACGTACACATCGATCAATCTACCTCTCTAGATAGGACTGCCTAGCTACCACACACACATTTTTCTATCCATCGTCTCACCTCTCATCATCCATGCCTTCTGCTTCATCTCTCAGACGTGCGCAACCGCGCACGTTCTTGCCCCCTCTCTTAAAATATCAATCTCGCAGTTGTACACTCCTTCCGAGTCTCCGTCCAGTTGACCTCTCGCACCATCTCCCAACACCCCCTCTCCCAGTGCTTGTAGGCTCGTAGAGTTCTTCCCTCCATCTGTCTCTATCGATATATCGCGCAGACGACCCCTCCCCTCCCTTCTCGTATATCACCCGCATGCACATACATATATGTATAATATAGGCCTCTCTTTCACACAAATTGCATCATTGACACATACTCCATCTATATTTCCCCCCCCCCTCCCCCACCCACACACAAATTCACGAATCTCCCGTGATTTCTTGCACACACAATCTCTCTCTCTCAGACACACAGACTATGTGTACGAAAGAGAAGAGGTGCACGCACTCACTCGTTCCCACATACAAACGCGCGGGTACACGGTCGAGCACATTTGTATAAGAAATGTGCGTGTGTAGAAAGGCTTTAGATGATATGGCACTAGTACTTCCAGTATGTGCAAAAGCACGTAAGTTAGAATTCCAATGGCACGCTACCAAATGTCTCTCTTTTTTCAGTCAATATATTATGATTAAAATGATGTGGGTGCGCCCATGAGGCCACGTGGCACATGGGGGAGGGGTTGTTGTGAGCTTCTTCTATGGATTGATCACGGTGACGTGCTGCTGGTTCCAGAAGAATGTTGTAGACACAACAGGGTACACACGTGAACGATTGAATTCAAAGCTGATTATATAGAAAATATATTCGCAAAAAAAGATTATATAGAAAATAGCCAGCAGCGGGCTCCTCGCTATCGCTATGAGAGGTTGGCGGGCGTCCGGCTCTGCCACATACGCATCCGAGAACGCGGGCCCACGTACGCCTCCGACAAGCATAGTAGTACTACCCACCGCTTTGACTTTTGTAGTGCCGGGCCCATCCCATTGTAAAAAAAAACTACCACGTCTCCCGCGCGGCAAAAACGCCGCCCTACCCTTTCTTAATCGGGATTTGTATCGACCAATCTCGTCATGGAGTAGGCGATAAACTTACAGCCTGTCGGCTTCGCGTCGCACCAACACACGGTCAGTCCGGCCCACCGCTCACCGAAGGGACGCGCATCAACTTGGTACATCACTCACATGTGCGACTGCATGTGAGCAAACCGACAGTCCAAGCTCCCCGCCTACCGCCAAAAGCCTGGCCTATCGGGATTACCGGCAGTTGCGAACGATCGCGTGGCAGTTTCATGTGCAGGGGAGGGGCATGGTGTGTTAGTAAAAAGAAATGCCATGGCATTTCTTTTTTTAGTACTGTTTTCATCCAATAACTTCCACCATTGGATGCAGATCTTACGGTTATTGGGGCATTCGCCAGGAATAGTCTCGTGGCGAACTATTGACTAGCCTCTTTTTCACACGCACTGCGTTGACACATAACTATCATCTCTCTCCCTCCTACCCACGCACACACCTACACTGACGGCTTTCTCGGGACTTCTGGCATACACCATCTCTCTATAGGTCGATGTCACACACATACACTTGTACTCTAGGTTTAGTACATACACAAAGAGGAGAGGTGAACGCATGCACTCGTCCTTTCTCACACTGTCACACACACACGCGGGTACTCTTTCCGACACACACCATCTCTCTCTTTTTTGCGGGGACACACCATCTCTTTCTAGGTCTATGTATACCACGCTCTCTCTCCCCCACACACACTGGTGGAGTACGTGCACGAAGAGAAGATGTGCACGCATGCACTCATTCCCTCGCACACACACACGGGTACACAGTGGAACGCATTTTTGTACGAAGAGCCACCCCACGTGATAATTTGACGTGTGTAGAGTCGTTCACCTAATGGATGGTCAATTAATACAGCGCATGCAAATTGAGTGGTGTGACCGCGTGAGGGAGGAAGTACTAGTTGAGAATGACATTACTATCATCCACAGCATGCATGCGAGTAGTTAAATCATGGGTTGCTAGTACTATGAGGCAACGTCATCAATTTTTGCCTAGGTTACTGTTGGTGGCCTTTGTATTTAAAAATGGACGGAGTGGAGTACTACGCTCGCCTACTAGGGCTCTCCCACCGCCTACGCTCGCCTCCCCGCCTCGACCATCCAATTCCGCCATGGATAATCCCTTAGATCCCAGCATCCCGAGGGCTGCCCTCTCCCTGCGCCCCGCAGCACTGCTGCCTTTGAGCGAAACCCACATGTGTTTCAGAGGGGATCCATTGCTCTGGAATCACAGATCGGTGGCGCCGGAGGTCATGCCGGGGCTGCGTTTCAGGTGGTGGGTAGCAAGGGCAAATCAGATCGAGGAAGCGTCGCATCGATTGGAGACAAGTTCGAAGGAGCTGTGCCTGGCAAAGCACAAGGCAGAGGCGCTTGTCGATCTCAGGGGTGAGATGCTGAGGGATGTCAGCATCTGGCAGCATTGCATTGATTTTGAGCTGGGGCTAATGGCAGAGATCATATTCATGGAGTCGACTACGGAGGAGAGAACGTGCATGCCTGCAGAATGGCATGAGAAGCCGGTGCAACTGTTCAAATGGGCGGTAGGAGAAGCCAAATCGCTCAACCAGCGGCGGCGGCAGCGCTGGGGATGCATCATAGGCGAGGTGACCTGCCCTCCTTCCCCGCCAGCGATGGACTGACCTGCTCAGTTGCTGTTGCAGTGAACACGCGGCGCCATGGCGATTTGCAACCGCAACAATCACTCCATCTATGTATTGTATTTCTATGAAAATACTCCATCTATATGTGTTGTATTTCTATGAAAATAGTTGGTCATTTGGAAAAACATGGTCATTGATTTATCATGAGTTTTTGAATGCTTGGTCGCGAGAACTCATCGGGAGCCGTTCCAAAACCATCAATAAATTTCGAGCTAGTTTCCCGTCACATTCCAAAGTACCATGCTATAATTAATTGCAAACCTGTTCACACCGATCTAACCTAAACGTGTTTCCACTTTGCAGCATATTAGTACTAGGTTATAAAAAGGGAAACTAACTACTCAAATATTACTGCACATTCCTCCTCATAAGCCTTTCTTGTTCGTCGTTCCTTGCGTCTGCCCTGGCCAGTAGGAAGAGCTCTAGGCCGAGAAAGAACAAGGGAGCGATGACCTTGGCCGCGGAAAAAAAAAGAGGGCCCGCCGCGCCGCGGAGGCCTCAAAAGATCTCTCATGGGCAGGAGAGGGCTCTCAGAAGCGCATTCGCCGCGGAGGCAAACATGCCGACCGGGCAATGCTGAAGTCATTAGCCCGCGACGACATGCCCACTCAGCTCAACAAGCAGAAGGAGTTGATCACCAGCTTGCTGAAGCTGGTGAAGGAGAGCAATGCCTCGATTGATAAGGAGACCGGCGAAATCATGGAACTTCGGGAGGACAAAGCGATGCTCTGCCACGAGCTCGACCTGCTGAAGGAGGAGATCGCCGGCTGGGAGAAGCTGTGAGAGAAGAGCAGTGCCTCGGTGAAGATGCTGGCTGCCGTCATCGGGGAACTTAGGGATGACATGGTGAAGCTCCGCACCGAGAATGTGGCTGCTGTCAAGCAACATCATGCGGACATGAAAGAGATCATCAACACTCGCCTCGAGAAATCCCGCGCCATGGAAGCAATGAAGAAGTTAGTGGACGAGAGGCGAGAGGAGATGAAGGTCGTGGAGGCGATGAAGAAGCAGTTAGAACTCAACGCCCAGCAACCCTTCATGAAGTAGAGAGCAGCACCCAGACCGTTGTCTGCGTCTTCCTTTTTTTTTTTTGCGGGTAATCTTCCTTCTTCATTTGCCCCTATGTCTTCTTCTTTTGCCACTGTGTCTTTCGGGCGTTTCCGCATGTGTCCTTCTAAATTATCCTAAATAGGTAAGACAATTATTATCCATTGCCATTCTCATCATATTATTTCGTTTGTACTAGGCTGCGAGGCACGACTAAAACAGTGCTAACGATGAGCGGTGCCATGGGATTACAAGCAAACTAGATCATTTTGTATCGCCATATCGCACTGGGCTGCCGTGTTTCGCACTCCTCCGCGTCGGGCTAGTACTCCAGTGGAAAACTAGAGTATATCGCACGGTTCTTTGCTCCTCCTTAGGTCATCGGCAACTATTATACCTCCTTTCGCCGACATGTGGGACAGCCAGCATCCGGGTCGACGTGTCATGCACCAGATTAGAGTGGGGAACGGAAGGGGAACTTACCCCTCGCAGTAATAATGACTATAATGAGCAGTCAAATCACAAGGCCCCACTCCAGTAGTAATGAGCCGTCAAATCACAATGCCCCACCTTTCCCGCAGTAAGTTGAATCCGCTACTCCCTCGTCCTCCTCACCTCTCTGTCAAACCGACTAGGCAAAACTTGCCCTGCCCTCGCCTATAGTTTTGTAAGTATCGATGGATTGCGCCATGGAGCAAAACTAACAAGCTCAAATTAAAGAAAAAGGTAGGACATATACAGCACATTCCTCACGTTCGCATCGCACCTACATGGTCGGTCCGGCACGCCGCTCACGGAATGAAACGCGCGTCGGCTGAGTTACTACTAAAGTAGAAAAGAGAGAACATCGATACTAGTACAGTATGTACGTAGTACTACTATACTAGTATATGATGCTGGATGAGGGACAGCCAACATCTGGATCGACGTTTCATGCACCAAATTATGCATAGTACTACGTGCTTAGATGGGGTGCTAAGTCTTTCTTTGACAACTAAACTGCTTCATGCGTTGCGTAAACTTCTCTCATTTAAGTGTTTTGCATAGGTCCGCGCACTTCGCATCCGTTCTTCCTGGGGTCACAAAACTCCTCTCTCTTCTCTTTACTCCTACCTTGCCACATCAGATTTTTTTGCATATGTGGCATGCTTAGCACCTGTACACCATGGAGGGGGAGACTCACCCCGGTCATAGCGCCGCAGTAATAATGACTATAATGAGTAGTCAAATCACAAGGCCCCACCTTTCCATCAGTAACGAGCCGTCAAATCACACAGCCCCACCTTTCCAGCAGTAAGTTGAATCCGTTACTCCCTCGTCCTCCTCGCCTCTCTGTCGAACCGACTAGGCGAAACTGCCCCGCCTAACGCGCGGGAAAAGCCCCGCCCTCCACTTTTAAATAGTATAAATTTGTATCGATGGATTGCGCCATGGAGCAAAACAAAAACAAAACGGTGGTACTACAGGTATACAGCACGCATGTCGCGTTCGCATCGCACCCCACACGGTCGGTCGGTCCGGCACACCACTCACGGAATGGAACGCGGGTCATCTTGCGTTTGCACTCACATGTGGGACCGCAATTGAGCAGCCGACCATAGGCACACTCTCCCCCGTCCCTCAGGCCCAACGCGTCGGCTGAGTTGTACTTGAAGATAGACACCAGCGATAGTAGTACTAGAGTAGAGCTGTACACACGTCGTTGCCTGGACGATCCCTGCACGACAGGGGAGATCAGTTCGTCCATCCATGTGACCAGAGTCCAGCAGACAGCTAGATTGGCTATTGTGTACATATCGTGCAGGCTGTGTCGTACTAACATAAGGCTGTAGTTCTGTTGATAAATCAAAAAAAAGTAGGATCAGCACTAAGTATATTGCAATACCAATAAAATTTGAATCCATTCTCGGTATGAATACAAATCTAGTCCACTCACCCTAGGCGGCTAGGGCAACCTCTCCCCTCCCTGCTTCACCGATGAGCCGGTGGATTCACCCCTCCCCTCTTCCCACCGCTCCATCGACCGGTGGAGGGGAGGGGAATCCCAGTGCCTATGCTCCAATTATTAGTTTATGTTAGGGGTTTTAGTCCTCGCACGCGCAATGCTCAGGCGGACGATGTCAGTGCTTCTTATTCTGAGTCTGTCTTATGAGCTCCAATCCCCCTTGAGTTCATTCGTATAGACATAGTCAATGGAACTCCAGCGTAGATTCTTGTCATCTCCTTTGGGGCGGTGAGGTTAAGGTTTCTTGTCATCCGGCGAGATTTGGTGTCATGTGCTTCGGATCAATGCGAGGGTTAAACAACGACAACTGCGTTCCTCCAGGGCGCTGGTTATTAGGGGCACATGCACGAAGACTACTCGATTTCCATCAAGAAGGTGAAGCTGGCTACGTTCGGACATCGGCCACATCGATTGACACCTTTTCTACTAGTTTTCTCTTTGAGCTCTGATCCTCGTCGAGTTTGTCTATCAGGACATAGTTGATGGAGCTCTGGCGTAGATTCATGCTGTCTCCTTGGGGCAGTGAGGTTAGCATTTCTTGTCATATGGGAGAATTTGGTGTTATATTAATTAGGTGCCTTAGATCAATGATGACAACTACGCCTCCGAGGCACAGCTCCTTAGGAGCACGTGCACGAAGACTCCTCGACAGTCATTGACGAGGTCAAGCCGGCTCTGGTCGGATAGCAACGACAACGACGCGTCGACGGCTCTTTCTGACTGCAGTTGGTTGTTCGCTGGTCTCGGAATTTGGATGCATTTTTTTATCAGAGATGCTATGTACTTGCAAACATTTACAATAGACCCGGTCTCCCTCAAAAAAGGTTGCATATAGTTTATGTTCAAAATCAGAACAAAGATTGATGGCTCTTACATTTTTTTTGCAAATGCTTAGATCACGAATTTTCAGAAATTTGATTTCCCTTTATGTTGGAAACAATACATTTCAAGCTCTAGCTAGCTATTCGAAATGTAAATTGTGCATGTTTTTTAAGTATAGCGTGGTAAGCAAACAAAATGTATGGTGTGCCCCCATTTAGATGTGAACTGCAAAAGCCACACATTACCTCAAATTCAAACTACTTAGTCCATGGATGCAATGTGTTCAAACGGTGCCATCGACATCTCAAATTCAAAAGAGTTCGAGCTTGTTCGTTCTATATTTTCAGCCATGATAATTTGACCCGTGTGGTTGTTCAATTAATGGAGGGCCGGGGACCAGAAGTGAACAATACAAAGTGCGACCTGGCTCGTATGCAATTTTAAATGATTGTTTTTATGGAGAGAAAAAAAGAAAACTACTCCACTATATGTATATAAGCAGGAGCCTCCGCTCTTGCTTGCTAGGGTTGCTCTCTTCACACACTTATCCTCTCCAGATCTAAACACGACAGCAGTGGCCATACTCTCTCTCTGCTCACCGTTGGTCACAGATCCGGCCGGATCCCCTCCGCCGGGGAAGGGGTGAAGGTGCAACGTTCACGCGGTCCTCGTCGATGATGGAGCGAACCCACTGCCGGCGCGTCCCAATACACGTGCCTTGCCATTCTCTCTCACATAGCGCCGGCTAGGGAGAGCCTTCGACCCAGTCTTCCTCGCTGCCGTGGTGTTGGCAGATCTAGCCTTCCGCCGCCCACCTAGCCAAATCCCGATAAACCTCAGGTATAACTTCCTTCGAAACTGGCCTAGCTCTACTGCCCCAGGTCCCCACGTCGATGCATGTGAATCTTTTTCTACTTCTCAGCCCCCCCTCGTAGATTGGCTTGATCGGCAGTTCCAAAGCCACCTAAATTATTACTATTAGAGGTAAAGCTAGTTCACGCAGTCGAATCTACGACTTGGTTCAAAGCGGGAAGAACGGGGGAAAAGTTCTAGCATGACTCTAGGACTTGGTTCAAAGAGGAAAGATTGGGGGGGGGTGGGGGTAGTAGAGACTGGCTACCCAACCAGTCTCTTGGTTGAAAAGGGAAATAAAGGGAAAACAAAGTACAAACTGGATATAGAACCGATCTACTGGTTGAAAAAGGAAAGAAAGTGGGGACTGGGGGACAAGTCAACAGAGTATTTCCAGCACTAGATTTGCTGCCCTCACATAGTAAAAGGTGGCTATAGTGTACAAAATAGGGACCAACCCAGATATCCTGTTTGGATGTTTGTTTGCATCACCACTTTATGCATCGGGGGAGGTACATGGTGCTGGTGCACCCACTGTCCGATGCCCTTATGGCAATTTTTAGTTGTTGTTAATCTAATGCCGCTGGTAAAATGCAGCAATCTCACTGTTAAAGTAAGGACATGTTTAACCAATGTTTTTTTAATGTAATGCCCCCAGTAATATGAAGCAATGGCCATGTTTTAATGTCCTGCTATATTTCCTGTTAAGATAAGTAAGTTGCTTCTTTTTGTTAGAAATGCAACTGTCCTGGTCTGCCTACTGTAACATGCCCTTATACCAACTCTTTAGCACCTGTTAATCTAATGTATCTGGTAAAATCAAGCAATGGCACCATTAAAGTAATGTCAAAGTTAACAGTTGTCATTGTTAATCTTAATGCCCCCGGTAGTATGAAGCAATGCTGTAGCTTTAGAAATTGGTACTGTCCTTCTATGATTGCCATTAAGATAATGATGATGCTTCTTTTCATTTGACGTATGTTTCATCACTTGTTATTCACCCGCCTTTCTACCTATTTGTGCAAACAGAGATATACATTTCACCTCGTTGCTATTGCGATCTTTTGGTGAACTGCACAAAACACTTCTTTTTTGGAAAGAGTGTCTTGTGCAGTTCTACTAAAATGTCACACCGGCAACATCTCTTGATTTTAGTGGAACCGCACAAAGGGTGATTGGAGTTCCTAACCTTCTCGTTGAACTCTTTGGTTAATCTCCTCCAACAGTTAATTAGCCTTTGCAAGATTAGCCGTCACTTTGCACATATTTGTGTAACAAACATGGACACTTGATTTTAGTTGAACTGCACAAAAGCATATCCAAATTATAGTTGCACATTCCACGAGCTTGACGACCAACCTTGATGTTGCTCAGTTTTAGTGCAACTAATGAAGAAGCTGCCAGCTCATGGTACCAAGTACTTCTTGCTAACTGCATGATGCAAACATTGCTTCATTTTAGGTGAGCTGCACAAAAAGGTCACATGAATATAATCATCCATGTTGGTGACTGGTGTCAACCCATCTACTATGGCGTTGACTGCAGATATGGTTCCCATGACGAGGTATGTTCCTTTTTGGTACTACCCTTTGCCAGAACGATCATGCATGTTGACTATGCATGCAGCTAGTGATCTTGTCCTAATGTTTTGGCACTGCCATGAGAAAGCAATAATGTTATGTATTATTTCGCACCTTAATCTAATGCCACTAATAATTTGAGGCAATGTTTTGGCATCGCTAGTGGCACTGATAAAATGAAGTAATAATACAGTTAAAATAGAGCTACTGTCTTTGCTATCATTTCATTTCCAATGTAGATATTGAAAGTTCTTCTCTTTGTTAGTATATGTTTCATCAAATAGTCCCATTCTTAAAGTAATGACATGTTGAAGTATCTCTGCAAACAGGGATGCTTAATTTTAGTTGAAATGCACAAAAAAAGTGATTGGAATGACGCAAGGCCCTTCCTAGTTCATCACTTGTAGAAGGTGTATCCGAGAGAATTGGGTTGATGTGCCCTATTAGGCCTACCGTTGAGTCCACTCATCGGTCCCTATGATGCCTATCGTCGAGGTGGCGCAGGGCCCCTCTCTCACTCGCAGTACGGCGGGCGCCATAGTTTTAGTTGAACTGCACAAAAAAAGAGATTGGAATGACTCAAGGCTCCTCCTACTGCCACACTGAATCTGTTCATAGTTTTCAACGAATTGCGTTCATGGCAAGATACGATGACCTGAAGAATAACTTGATCTCACTAAGTCATCTCACACAGGTCAGTCATGTCCTTCATCCACATCATCGTGCTTTGTCATACTGTGCTACTGTTGTATTTTCTTTTAATAAACTTATTGTATCGCAATCTTTTCCCATTAAGAAAATGAAGTTGCTTCTATTTATTAGTGTATGTTTCATCAACTAGTGCCACTATTATATTAATCGCGCTTTTTCATTATCTGTGCAAATAGGGTTATTCAGCTACATTTTAGTGGAACTGCACAAATGTTTGGATGGAACCCACATATGCAGAGTGTGAGTGCCACCATCTAAAATAACGTGGCTTCCAACGGGCACAGATGTTCGGATGGTTCCACAAGTTCTTGGCGACCAGCTTATGCAGAACATGTTAATCTGCCGGTGTTTGACATGCGTGCCCATAAACTGGACAGGTTTCAGTATTGCAGCAAATCCTTGAATCAAATAGCTTACATGAATTAGGTTTATGGTTTGCTAGATATATTGGCACTTCTCCAGGGATTACTCTTTTCTCAGAGAAGCATCAATCAATTTTTCTTTACATGTACACATTCTCACAACTTTGTTTTAGTTTTAAAGTTAATATTGGCTCTGATCTGTGAATCAATGAGATGCATAGGCATCTTTGTTATACTTATTATGGAAATCTTATGAGTTGGTTGTGAATCTTGGAAGCTGTGAAACAAGGCATGATGATGCAGGCGACAGCAACCCTATCAAGCTCTTCAATACTCCCTCTGTTTCTTTTGACTTTAACCAAATTTATATAAAAAAGATCAACATCTACAATACGAAAGATATATGGTCTATGAAAGTTAATTTCGTGATGCATCTAATAATATTGATTTCATATTGTGAAGGTTGGTATTTTTTCCTATCAAGTTAGTCCAACATTACAAAGTTTGACTTTGACCAAATTATATATGCAAACTAAAAAGAAAGTTTTAGGGTGGTAGGCATTTTTGTAAGCCTTCTGTTGGTCAGTACTAGGTAACGTGGGGTCAGTACTCAAGTTTATGTGGGGTCGCTTCGTAAGTGAGGGGTAAATTAGTTATTAGGATGGATCCACTGACAGCGCGCCGCCACTCTCGTCCATTCCAAAACCGCCGCCCACCGCTCCTCTTGCTTTCCAAGACCACCGCCGCTCCTCTCCTCTTCCATTCCAAAACCGCCGCCGCTCCTCTTCCATTCCAAAACCACCGCCGGCGAGTGAAGGTGCTGTGAAGAAGTAGATCGATGGAGGAGTACAACCGATACGTGACGATCACAGATGGCAACCCTGTGAAGCTAGGCCGGATGATGGAGATACAGTCTTGGTTTGACAACTAGTGGCAATTAGCGGCGATGGTGATGGCATGGCCAAATATCTGAAAAAGAGCGAAAAGGCGGCGATCCACCCGAATGGAGTCGCACGGGAGTCCATAGAGCTGCTCCTCTGGGCCATGGAGCAGACAGATTCGCCGAATCTGGTCATGAGGCAGAGCTGGTGGGAGTATCGATCCAAGATCGAGCATCCAGAGGATCAAGGATCGAGCATCCACACGGTGATGTTTGTGAGGGTGCCGTGTCAGAGCGAGCCGGTGGAGTCTTCGTCGACCGTACCCAACCGCAAGAGGAGAAAAGAAGTTGGCGCGACGACGCTTCCCCACCATTCTCCAAGGCTCCCTTGCCGTTCACCTCGTCTCACGGGGCGGCGGTCTGCCGCCAAGGAATAGGAGGGGAGTGCCTCGACGGATAATCATAGGAGGAGCTTAGGGTTATCAGTATTTGCAGGTTGTGAATTGTGTTTTGTGTTGTGTATTTTAGGTACTTTCAGATATGAATGTCTTTTGAATTTCAGATCTCTGCAGTATTGAGCATATGAAGTATTTTCTGAATTCCAGAGATCTATTTTTAGTACTTTCAAAAATGTAGTTTCATATAAAAGTGCAGACCATGTGATTTTCAGAGAAGAAACTGCAAGTTTCAGTTTCAGATAAGAAACTGCCAAGTTTCAGAGGCAGAGCATTTATATCAACACACCCTTTTCAAACAGGGATAATAGCATATTCCAAATTTTATTCATGGTCAAAAATGGAACTAACAGCAAGCTAACATCATGCTGATCAATATTCATGTATAGCACATCTTCATATGATGCACAGTCAAAAAGATATGCTATTTTGAAAATGCCCAGACAATGTTGAGAGTGCGAAAAATAGAGAAAACTAGGGACAAAATTCCGGCTAGTGTTGGAGGTGGTGTGTGTGGATGACAAGGGGAGACTCACATGTTAGTAATAGCAAAGGCAAAAAAAATGGGAATATAGGGGTAATCGATCCCGGGCCGAGCTGGTGCGAGTAAGGGGGTATAGCTACTGGGCTACTATGGCGTACTCAACACAAAGAAGGCGTGCAAACTACTACTACACTACCCCGTCTTCCCCGGCTCTGGTTCGTTCCCGTCCTGTACGTGGAGAGGCTGACAATCGGGACCCACAAGGTCCATGGCCCTACGCAAGCAAGTGCCTCATTGGAAAAAAAAAATTCTCTCGGAAATGGATATTCGTTTCTCCTAATGTTATACTGACGTGGGGCCCACGGGTCTGTCAACGTAGTCAATAAATGAGATAAATTTACAATGAAGACTGTTATCGGGGAGCTAGCGGGTATAATTTTTTTAGAGGGCGAACAAGTATCAGCTGGGTTGTGGCTTGCCCAGCCTAGGTTTTGTTTTTTAACATGCGCAGGGCATAGCCCACGACATGCCCATTTTAAACTTATTGTTTTGAGCTCCAGCATGTATCTACTGGCCCATGGGCCACCCAGCCTAGGTTTTATTTTGTCTTAAACATCCATAGCCCAACTTATATTTTTTTGAAGAAAATGCATAACTCTTTTCTATTTTTCTATATATAAGAATAAGAATGCCAGGTCCAACTTATGTTTTCCCTTCTAACTATATTATATATATTTAAATTATTTTATGTTATTATATATTATTATCATATATTTAATAGATACATATATATAAAAATATCCCACGTCTTATTAACTTATAAAAAAATAAATGTTTAACAGAAGTTCGCAAGGAAAATCCTGGTTTTTACAACGAAAATCCTGGTGATTGAGTACAAAAGCTTGCTCGGATTTAAGGACCAATGTAATAATAGCACGCTCTTTTTTGAGCAATAACGCGCTAATTATCTAATTTTATATATAATAAAATGCCCATCCCTGGTTTATTTTTTGATAACATTGCTCCGTCCAATCCAACATTATATTTACAACAAGCCTAGCAAATTCGTGTATTTCGAGAAAGTGCAAATGGGCTGTGATTTCTAAGAAGAAAATTAAATGGACCGCATAGATGCTACATTATTTGTTCACCCATCCCAGCAAATGGACTGTAAATTCTAAAAACATGGGTTGAATATGTGCCACATTTTTGCAGGCTGAAATGTGGGCCAATAGGTCGAAGCCCACGCAAGGCGTTGTCAACTTGGTTAACAAATGATTCTGACATCCATAGCCATTGGATTTACATCCAACGGCCGGCATGCATCTTCAATCTGTCGTCTTCTTCCTCCAGCGCCACCGGGAACGCCCGCTCCCGCCTCCGGCGGCTAGCTGCTTTGCTTAGCACGCCTCGCTGTGAAGCGCTGCCCCACCGCCGGCTAGGCCATCCCTCCAACCCTCCACACCTCCTGTTATTCTCTGCCGACTGCAGCCCCACGCCGCACCAAAACCAGTTAACCCTCGTAGTCCTCTCCGTCTGCGACTCCAATGCCGCGTCTTCCCCATCTCCTGGTCGTTCCCGTCCGGGGCCTCGCCGTCGTCCACCGCCTTGGTGCGCTCGGCGTGGTATGGTCAACGTGGTCAGCAAACGAGAGTCATCGGAAGAGGACTGTAGGTGGAGAGGCTGACAGTGGGGACGCACCAGGTCCATGGACGCACGCATGCAACTGCCTCCTTATTACGCGAAAAAAAATTATTCTTCCCCCTGACAGCTTGGACCCACCAGCTACATCTTCTCACGCAAGGAAGTGCCTCCTTATTACACGGAAAAAATGTTTCATCCCCCTGACAGCTGGGACCCAGCAGCTAAATCTTCGCACTCAAGGAAGTGCCTCCTTATTACGGGCAAAAAAAAATTATTCCTCCTCCTGACAGCTAGGACCCACCAGCTATATCTTCGCACATAAGGAGGCTGACATTCTGGGCCAATAGGTCAAAGCCTACGAAAGGCGTTGTCAACTTAGTCAACAAATGATTCTGACATCTCTAGTCGTTGGATGTACATCCAACGGCCGGCATGCATCTTCAATCTCTCGTCTTCTTCCTCCAGCACCGGTGGGACCTCCTGCTCCCGCCTCCGGCGGCCGGCGACGCTGCTTGCACGCCTCGCTGCGAAGCGCTACACCACCGTCGGCCAGGCCATCCCTCCACCCCTCCTGTTATTCTCCGCCGACTGCAGCCCCAGGTCGCATCGAACCAGTCAACCCTCGTACATCGTACTCCTCTCCGTCTGCGACTCCACTGCCGCATCTTCGCCATCTCCTGGTTGTTCCCGTCCGGGGCCTCGCCATCGTCCACCGCCTTCGTGCGCTCGGCGCGGCGTGGTGAACATACGAGAGTCATCGAAAGAGGACTGCACGTGGAGAGGCTGACTGCTAGGACCCGCGAGGTCCATGGTCGCACGCAAGGAAAGTGCCTCCTTATTATGCTGGAAAAAAAGTTTCCTCCCCCTGACAGCTGGGACCCACCAGCTACATCTTCGCACGCAAGGAAGTGCCTCCTTATTGCGCGAAAAAAATGATTCCTCCCCATGACAGCTGGAACCCACCAGCTATATCTTCGCACGTAAGGAAGTGCCTCCTTATCCCGCAGACAGCTGGGACCCACCAGGTCAAAGCGTACATATCGTTATCTGTCTGGTCGCAAGCGTGTACGTACATACTGGTCGATTGGTCTCTCTGCCACGATGAACTGTGGCCGTGTAAGGAGCGGCACGTGTCGTAGTAGAGCCCCCGACGTAGCAGTTCAGGTAGCCCCGTCTAAATCGTGTACACGTACGTACAGCCACACGGCAAAAAATACAGCGACGTACGTACATATACGAGCGGGGTCTCGAACGCGTACTTGTGCAGACATACGGCCAGGGCTCGTGTACATGGAGAGAGGCAACGGACGGAAGCAACGGCCTCCTGTTCATCGGCAGCCAACCGGCTGGGTCGAAACGGAGGAAACAACGTCGGGAGCCAAGCGACTGGGTCGGAATGCATCCTGTTCATCAAGAGCCAACCTGCTTGGACGGAACAGCCGAAACGGGGTCCTATTCATCGACACGGGGTCTGGCGTACCACAAAACGGAGGAAACGGCCTTCTGTTCGACCACCTACGGTCGAAACGGGGTCCTGTTCATCGGCTGGGGGTCTGGCGTACGGCAAAACGGAGGAAACGGACTTCTGTTCAACCGCCTATGGTCGAAACGGGGTCCTGTTGATCGGGAGGGGTCTGGCGTACCGCAAAATGGAGGAAACAGACTTCTACCCAACTGCCTATGATCGAAACGGAGTCCTGTTCATCGGGAAGGGTGTGGCATACCGCAAAACCGGACTCCACAGGCTACTGTTCATCCACCGCCGACTTCCTCAGCCTCCACCGGCTACTGTTCATCCAGCCTCCACGGGGTCCTGTTCATCCACCCCCAAGCGGCTGGGGTATAGCGTACTGCGGCACGGCCTCCTCGGGGTCCTGTTCGTCCAGCGCCAACCACCTTCACACGGCCAGGGTACTATTCATCCACAGCCAACCCACCAGCTGGGGTGGGTCATACGAGCGGGCGGTAGCAACGGGAACTGTTCATCCATAGCCAACCAACCGGCTTGATCAATATGCGTCTCGACTCGTGTCCACGTGTATCGTGCGCGCGGCAGCAACAGGCACTGTTCATCGAGAGGCAACCCAACCGGGTAGCTACGTCTCGCACGGGGGCTCGATCGGCTTCAGTAAGCAGCGAGAAGGATCGATCGGGTTTAGTTAGTAGTGAAGGAATTGCTTGGGTTCAGTTAGCAGCAAAGGGATCGATCGGCTTCAGTTAGCAGTGAAGGGATCGATCGGCTTCAGTACGTAGTGCAAGGGGATCGATCGCTCATGTTCAGTACGTAGTGCGAGGGCGATCGATCACTCGGGTTCAGTAAGCGAACGTACGCCTCGCTCGGGTTCAGTTCGCGAGCGCCTCGCACACACGCGCACGTACGAGAGAGAAACGCGCAAAACCACACTGCATCGCTCGGCCCGACCACCCACCGTAATCGGGAACTCCCCGAAAATTTCCTCGCCCTCACTTCTACCATGATTTTTTACGTCATGGACGGCCCAAAGAATGTCATGCGGGTGTGTCTCTGGCCCGCCCAGGACGAAAAGCCCATTTTATGTCATAATTTTTTGTCATAGAAGTAGGAGCCCACCACATCTATGACGATACGTGTTTTTGTCACAATTATTGTCATAGAAGTGTCACAACCATGACAGAAAAAGTTTTCGTTTGGGCCCTAATGTCACGGATGTGTCTCTTTTTTGTAGTGCCTCAACCGCCTCCCACTGCCGTGCTCCCCCCTTTGTCATCCGTCTAACCCCGAGCACGATCCATTTTTTCCGGCGAACTGCATCCCACACCCAACACTCAAAAGATAGATCATGGGCACCCTGCCACCATAATGTAGATACTGGGGTAGCATCTCTGCCGTCTTCTTCCTTCCCTCCGGTGAACTTCTTCTTTCACAAATTGACTGACCCAAATTGATATAGCTGTTGTGTAAGAAATGAGTAGTACAGACAAATAGTACCAACTAGTTAGACGGATGGAAATAATACTACTAGTACTTATTAAGCACAATAGGAAGGTGAAGAAACGAGTAGCAGTACCATCTACAACTCAAACTGTAAGAAATACTAGTACGTACAGTAAAGAGTTCAAGTAACGAGAAAGAACATAACATAGTTCTGCTGGGGGCTCAGCACAACACACCCCTGAAATAAAACTAAGCACACTGAAATAAAACTAAGCACCCTGAAATAAAACTAAGCAACTAATCCGGTTGAAACTGCATCAGAACCAGCATGAGCAACGACAATGCCACCTTACTCGGAGTCCTCGTCCACGTCCTCGACTTCGTCCTTGTCCCTCTTCCTCTTCGCCGATGCTTCCTTGCTTGAATCGGACACTAGGCTCCGCCTCTTCATCCAACCCTTGTAGATATTTAAACAAAGGTAGGCATCCAGTGCTGCGTACCCGATGTGAGCTTCATCTATATTCTTCCGCTCCCATGAATAATGAAACATATAGTGAGGTTTCTTCAGTTTACCGTATGAAGGATCAATCATGGCTTCTGCCAGGGTCAGCATTGAAGGCTGAGAGGAGGACACCAGGCGTTTCTTCTGGAGGTCGAAGGGCTGGTGTACAACGAGGCCTATCTGACCCAGGACTTCCTTGTCGTTGGTAAAGTCTACAGTAACGAATTTGACTCTTTCGTCCTTGAGGAATTCTTCAAAATTCTGTCACCTTACGTCGGCATGGCATATGTGGTTCACCAAGCACAAGTTATGTACGCAAACCAGGATCACGACGGGCTTCTTCTTCTCGTCCTCCTTTAGAAACCTCTCTTTCTCCAAGACTGTGGTGTACTCAACATCTAGCCCAGCGACCCACTCATCATTTGAATTTTGGAACATGCGTTGGAAGCGATGAAGGCATCCTTGCACCGTCCCAGAAGAACGGGTGTAGATGACGTCTATCTCATCGTCGGTGATGGTTTCAACCTTGTACTCACCGCCGATCATGGAGATTTGGGAGGCCATGGAGTTTGGAGGAGGGCTAGGAGAAGTGGAACTGCTGTAATGCAGAAGGACAGGACGAGTGGGAGCGAACTGCAGTAATGTTAAAGGACGGGGACGAGTAGGAGCGAACTGCTAGCGGTTTTCCGATTGTAAAAATGCTGAGTAGGGCATGCGAACGGCATGGGGTAGTGGATTGCCCGGTGGATAAACGGCTGCATGCCCCCAAAGAGTTCTCTAGTACTATGGGGGACCCACTAGATGTCATGTCTATTAGACCCACTTCGTAGGGCTGACAGTATAGGATCTGCGTGTTCGCACGCCATGCCGGCGTGTGCATGCAACTTTGACTTAATTCCGTCAAGCGTAGCGCCTCCCACGACCGTCGCCTCGCTCGCGCGGTCGCGCCCTTTGAGACTTCAGACGGCTATAAATGAGCATTTTTTCTGATTTACCATCTCTCTAAGGCTCATCTCCTAATGCGAATTACTCATGCTAATTACTCTCTACCGGTCCTTTCTCCTTTTTTCCATTGGTGGAAACGACTAGCATGCCAGCGATTGGGAATTCCATTGGTCTTCATGAGGGGGCTGCATTGACCGCACCGTGAGAATACAATTGCATGCATGCATATCGTGGGAAACCAACTCTATTTAATTAACTAAATAGGATCATGATTGGAGGAAAGGAACGAGACGAGTAATCGCTACTAGCCAGTAGTCATCCACCTTGGTCACGATGTGATTCCTAGTGAGCCTTATACACCACACCAGAGTACTACTTCCTCCGTCCGGGTGCATTAGGCTATATGATGTTGCCATGTCATATATAGTCATCACTTATAGTCACTCATACAACAAGGTTAGCTATAAGGTTGGCTATAAGAGTACTATTTTTTTAACCTTCTCTCTATCTTGTTCTTCGTATTTCTTGCATTTGCCAAGGAGTATGCATATAGCTAGGCTCTTGCATGAGAGCCCAGTCCCACCATTTTTCCATTTCTCTCTACTCCACATAGGCAAACGTGCCATGTAAGCGGGCTATAAGCTCATTATTGTACTTACTCTAAGAGAATTCAAAAAATCTTAAACTATTAGCTGCGATGTACAGTAGTAATTAAACTGTGCCTCGTTTAACTCAACCACCTCATGCGCCCACCTCCCTCTTGATTCATTTTTCTCGTTCGGCCTACCAGGAAACCCGTTCGCCTCCAAATATTTTCCTCTCCATGTGTGAAAACAGTCTGCTGCATGACTCTCCTTCTCCCCCCGCAGTCCCACCTGTCCTCCCCGTGTGAAAACAATCTGCATGCATGAGAGCAAGTAGTACAATAAGGCAATGCAGGCGGGCTGTAATATTTTAAATACTAATATATTTTTGCTGAGTTGGATGAGAGAGAAGAGGAGAGAGAAGAGAAGCAAGCTACAAACTTACAGCCGGCTGTAGCATGAGCTCCAACACACTTTCTGGGAGAAACATGTGGGCTATATATTAATGCTATAGCATACTAGTATAGCCGATTGTTGACTCTCCCTCCCGTGCTCGTCCAATCTCCTCCTACCTAATAAATCGCAGATCACCTAAACCCTAAACCGTTGTGACCAGCAATATCTCCACCTCGCCCCCTGAATTCAGCTCGGTGCCCCCCCACCTCCCCCTTAATTTCCTCCAACAAAAAAAATGCCCACCTAGCTGTTACGTTAATCACACAACCTATCTTACGTAGGTGTACCATTGCTCGCTATAAATAATGCGCCTCCCACGGCATTCTGAAGAACGCTCACATTCATCTCCTCGCCCTTCCTCTCAATTACGGACCCGTCGACCACCATGGCATCGCCCCTCCCTAGCCCTAGGCGCCCCTCGCTGCCCCGCGCGGAGGGTCATGCATCGGCGTTCCATTCCTCGCCGCCACGATTTGAGGAGGACACGTCGGCGTTCCGCTCCTCGCTGCCACGAGTCGAGGATGATGTGTCAGCGTTTCACTCCTCCCCGTCACCGTGAAGTGTTGAGGTGGACGCGTCGGCGTTCCCAGACTCGCCAGCACGTGCATCGGAGGATGCATCGCCACCCCGCTATGAGGAGGATGTCGTGCTGGCCCCCGAGCCGTCCAACTTGGAGGAGCTATGGAAAGAAATGGAGGTCTCCTTGTGGGAGGCTTTGCCAAAGGCGGAGCGCGCCAAAAGAGAGGCGGAGAAGAAGGCCGAGGAAGAGAAGCACGCTGCGAGGGATGCTGCCTGGCAGGCCGATGTCGCCTCCGAGAGAGTCAGGCAATTCGCTCTTTGGCAGAAGGCTCGTGCGAGGGCCGTGTGGGTGGCGGAGGACGCCCGTGCCAAAGCCCTGAGTGCAGTCGGGTCGATGCGCCTCATCTACGCTTGGCGGTACATCGATCGGGTGCACGCTTCCAGTGAGGAGGAGTACCTGTTGGCGCCGGATCACCAGACCGGTGAGATCACGCTCGCCCACCGACAAGAGGCTAATCAGCACCTCGCGACTTGCGAGGCCGAGGAAGAGGCGTTGTCTTGCCGCGCTGGGAAACGGCCGCACACCAGGGCACTCGTGGCGTGCCTCAAGCGCTCCTGCGAGCGCCGTGGCTTTTATTAGGAATAATTTATTGTTGTAAGGTGATCCCATTAGTAGGTAGGAGTACTCGTATTTTTTTATGGTATTGGGACGGAAATGATAAATCCCGAACGCTCGGGACTTTTTAGCGCCCTTAATTAATTATGTATGAAAGGAACAAGTTTGAAAACCTTTTGTATCCGTACGCTTGTTACTTTTTGTAAGTAGAGTACGTACATAACACAAAGTTCAACACTATATATCGTAGTACATGTGTCTCTCTAGTACACGTCTCCCTCTATATATAGGCTTATGCACTAGGACAAATAGTATATATGTATACACACGTGCATTCGAATATTACGATGCAGTTTTGGTAAAAGTAGTAAAATAGTAGACAACCTTGTGAAATGATTCAATGCAAAAGAAATGCAAGAATGAGAAGTGAAAACTCCATTGATTGTTTTCTGATGAGCTATAAATGGTGGGACTCATTCTCATTTGATTGTTTACTTCTCTCTCTGTAGATTTTTCTGTATCGTAGTAGTTATATCTCACTGGTCGGGAGTCATGAAAATTTTATGAACAAGTGCCCTTGTGATTGTTCCAGAACAGTACCGATGCAGCAGCTACTGTTCAAGCGAATCCCGCAGATCAGCCATTCGATCTATGCCCTATGCAATGGGGAGGGAGTAGTGGCCTTTGGCGGCACACCGTACGTACTAGCACGTACTCCTACGAGTGACTCCTACTACCCTCCGTTCCATAATGTAGTGCATATAGACTTTTTCAAAAGTCAAACTTCACTAAATTTGACCCAGTTTTTGGAGAAAAATATTTGCATCTAGAGTGCAAAACATATTTCATTTGATTGATCACAACACATAGTTTCATAATTTATATATTCACTATTATAGATACAAGTAGTTTTCTATATAAACTTTGTCAAAGTTTGTAAAGTTTGACTTTTCAAAAAAAATATACGCACTATTTTTTTTTGCCAGTACAACTACTACTGCCAAATAGCTTCGTACTCCCAAATCACTTCGTACACGAAGTTGTGTCGTGCAATTGGAATTCCAACTTGAGTACTACTAGTAGATAGGGATCGAGCGTGCCGCTTTAGGATCGACCGTAAATGTGGAGAGATGTACCAGACTGCAGAGAGATGAAAAGCAATAAAGACAGGAGTGATACGATGGTTGCTTGTCCGTTCATTTTACTAGGCCACTTATTTCTGGGAGTGGTGGGGTTTTGTGATTTGACGGCTTTACTGCCGCGCCACGAGCGGGGTGAGACTCCCCTGCAGTGCCGCCCTCTACTCTAGTAGCCCCTACTACTCCTACTTCCGTCCCGGCTTCCTAGCACCTCTCATATTTTGACCTATATTTTTTATCATAAATTTAACTAGTAGGGAAATAGTACTCCGGAATAAAGTTCGACGTCGGAACCACGTGACACATGTGGTAAGCAATCCAAACAATTCAAAAAAAAAATCGATGTTGGATTCGGGTTAAAAAATAGTGTATGTTATATGCCCTGGCAAAAATAATATTACTGGAAAGTGCATTCAAATGCAAATTATGATGGTTGTGAGTCGAGAAACCGGTTCCGATGATCAAAGAGGATCCAGGAAGCGGTAGATTTTTTTAGAGAAAAGGCAGATCTCCCACCCAACTAGCCAAATCACAGAGTAGCAACATGAACAGTACGGTAACAAGGAAGGTTTAATACAGCCAAGCAGGCAAAAGGCACGCAGGCCCAACGAAACGAATGAAGATAAAGCAGCACAAATCACACTCGAGGGAGCTGGCTCTCATGGGCTGTAGGACGAAGGCTAAGGGCAGATGTACGGATCTTGGTAATGAAACCGATGAGAGCGTCGGTGTCCACATGCTTAGACAGCTGCTTCCATTGAGCGAAGACTAATGATGAACAGTTAACTTGGTAATGCATATGCCCAGGTGAACACGCGCGATCCGCGTGGCTGGGGTTCCGGCCATTCAGAACGCAACGCACAATAGGTCAGTGCACACGATTCTCATAGGCAATCAGATCTTGAGTGCTCTAAAAAACCACCTCACTATACGGTTGTCCGGCCACCCCGTCCTAGAGCTCTCCCCAAGTGTCGCTATTCATGCCACCGCGCCGCACACTAACTGGTAAGGAAGCAATGGCATCCCGCCACGCCGAGTTCATCGCCGCCCGCGACCGCACACGAACTGGTAAGGAAGCGATGGCATCCCGCCGCGTCGAGTTCATCGCCGCCCGCGACCGCCCACCTACGTGGGCGGACTTTGAAGCTTTTTAAGCCAGCTCCCTGCTTGCTGATGCCGCCTGATCTTTAGAAACGGCGTGTCACACAGCTTAAGGATCCTAGGGTGGTGAGCATCAACCCCCTCGACTGTGATTCGATCCCCGTCACCCTCAACAACATTAACGGTATGTACTGGGTCGGCATGAACACGTCTTGGATGGTTCTCGTCGATGGACGCGGCAGGTGGATGCTCGTGGAGGTCTACACCCGGCGATTGATACCCCTTCCTTCGATTAACACTGCACTGCTTTGGCACCGTGGCCCAGAATACTCAGAATCTTATAGTGGCCAACATGATACCATGTTTGATTTGCTCAAGGTTGTAATCTGCCAAGTGCCCACAAGATCTACGAATTATAAAGACTTTAGGCTAATTGCGTTCTTCAACCGCGGTCTCGCCTATCTGACAGGTCACAACGGTAAGTGGATAAATCTCCACGTCCATCGCAGGATCATACATCCTCCATGGCTCTCTGATGCCATTGAACACAAGGGCTTCATTTACGCTGTGGACTCCTTCTATTGCTGGCCTACTCCAGTCATCGCTACAAATGGTTGTTACAGTAGTATGTTACTACTAATTTCCTATGATATCATGATGGCTTGCTTCCTATTGTCAAAGTATAGTTTGAGAAGAGTTAGAATCATGATATTGTTGTTAGAAATTAACACCACGCTGTCAAATACACCCTCTGTTCAGTAACCTGGATGTTTTGATAGTTTAATTCGAACTGCCAAAATGCCCCACATTGGTGATCAGATGTAGTAGAATTTTGGTGAAATCAAATCATCCTTCCCATGCTTATATTACTGTCAACATTTACTGAAAAAATATTCATGCTCTGAACATGTTGTTCTTAGATTTACAGTACCAGCCCATTTTTATTTAACTCCAACTTGATATGATGTTGTAGGCCGTGTGGTGTCCCTTTCCTTCCTAATCCCAGAACCTTTCAAAGAAAAGCGGCCTGGCAGTTGCAGGTGGTTCCTGGCTCGATCAGACGACTACGAATGATTGATGATCGTTCGCACGTACCGGACATGTTGTTTCGCGGAATACAATCACAGTCACTGCATGGTCTTTGAGCAGGATCCTAGCTTCTTTGGGCCTTCAGGAATTTTTGACTGGAGGCCGGTAACTAGCCTCGGCACACACTCTATGTTTCTCGGACTAAATTATCTGATTAACTAGGAGATCACCAACGTCAAGGATCCTGATGGCAGTGCGGTTCCGTTCATCAGGCAAAACTGTGTGTACACAGCGTACCATGCGTCTCTCCATGCACCATACCCTGATATGTGCTGCCACGCTCTGCAGCCCAAAGTAGGAGAGAGGGTCGCATGTATCAGACTTCGACCTGCTGGCTGGAATTTCCCCCGTCAGGCACCCATCTGGTTCAAGCCTTCAGCCAATCTCCACAGCTTAATAAATAGTAACGTCTAACTGAGCCAGTTAGTTAGATGCGTACACTTGGTGTAGTAGGATCTTTATTAAGTTTGATACATACACTTGGTTTATTTGGTAGCCCTTTTGTAATGTTGGCTGATGTTTGGTTGGAAGAGAGAGCTGCGTCTTTACTCTTCTGGTCTGCTTACTGCTTCTGTTGCACCCCGACCCCTGGTGGTATCTTCAATCCCAACGCTCCTTTGTAGGGCTCTAGTTTGCTGTGAACCTCTAGTGTTTTCTATTAACGGAAAATTGGCGGCAAACCCCATTTACTAAAACAATATAGAGCCATGGATGCTGCTGGTGTTTTCAATGTACAATGAGTAATATATTTTGTCTGTTGGTTGAATAAATAGTGGTGTTAGAATGATAAAAACAATGATTTGGAAGTCGTTGCACGCTCCGATCCTTTACTGCCCGTATGTTTTTTTTAGAGGTTAGTGCCCCGTACGTAGCACATACTATTTTTTTCTAGGGAACAAATCTTCCACTTGTCGAGGACATGCAGCCCAGTGATTTAGGCCCAATAGAAGAGCCCATAATTAACTGGGAGGGAGGCTCTCACATGAATCCGGCCCAGCTACATGCGCATGCTCCCCTAAATAAATAAATAAAGCTAAATGTTCATGCACAGGTTGTTTAAATTTACGATTTGAAAAGTATGATTTTAACTGGAGGATATTATTTTCCTATGAGAGTATCTTTACATTCAGTCGATATTATTCTTAGGCAAAGATAGCGACCAGTCTTTTTTCTCACACCCTTTTCTTCATGCAACCAGCAGACTGTTATTTGGTACCCACAAGGTTGAAGCTGATGCAAATCGTAGTCGACGTGGTCAACATCTAACAATTATTAGCGGCAAGTTGTAATAAATATCACAATTTTTTTCCATTGCATTTGTATGTTTTATGGATTGTGCTGCCCAGGTCTCCCGTTCAAAACCCAGGAACCACAAGGTTTTTGACAAGCCGAGTTTTTTTTTATGATAAAAAGTTCCAGCCCAACATTATTTTTCGATAAGAATGCCCAGCCCAGCCCAACACATGTGGTGACCCCACTTTATCCCAGGGCTTCTGAATGTGCTCGTCTTCACACCTAAAGAAAAAAAAGTGCTCGGCTTCATTTTACAATAAGTTGTAGCCATATAAAATTAATTCTTATTATCGAGCATGCTGAGTTTTTGGGTCTGACCGATCCAGGCGCCAAAACCAAACCAGCGCCGGCGGGACGGCTTGTTCCCGCCTTCCACGGCTGGTTGCGGTGCCGTGCCCGGATCGCCACACTGTCGTACCATGAAATGCTGGCCAGGCCATCCCTCTACTCCCCCACACATCCTATTCTTCTCCAGCGATGGCAGCCCACCCCGCACCAGAACCAGTCAACCCTCGTACTCCCCGCCGCCTATGACCACACTGCCGCATCTTCCCCGGCTCCTGTTCATTCCCGTCCAAGGCCTCGCCGTCGTCCTCCGCCTTGGTGCGCTCGCCGCGGCGCTGCCGTCCGGCCTTGTCAACATGGTTAACATGGTGATTTGGGGGAGGACTGTACTTGAGAGTATGACAGTAGGGACCCACCAGGTCCACTGCCGAACGCAAGCAAGTGCCTCCTTACAACTCAGATCCACCCCTCAATTTTTTTACTCATATCCACCTTGCTGATATCTGGGACCGACATCATTGTCAACATAAAGTCAATTAACGACAGAATTGCAAAAGGAGCGGCTGACACCAGGGATCCAGCAGCTCGAGCAGTTTTTTTTGGTTGTTCAGACGGAGCAGCGTATAAACTAGGTTGTGCGGTGTCTGTGGCCCGTCTAACAACATGACCAGGCCAGCTGTTTTTTCTTTGAGAAAATGGGTAGCCCACCATTTTTTTTTTGAAGAATACCCAACCTAGGCCTATTTGTTTTCTCTGACTTGCTGGGCTGCAAATCTTTCAAGACGAGGAGGGATGCATTCGGCCTGGACAGAAAATGGGCAGTAAATCATAAAAGTAATATGAAATGGGCCGCAAATGTAAAAAAAACACAGCAAATGGGCAATTAGTTTCATATTTTGTTTTTTTTCTTCTTTGAGATTTTATATTTCATTGGATTTTCACATTTTTTAAAATTAGTTTTAATATCGCTCCTAATTTTGGGATTAAAAATAGTTCGGACCCCAGCAAAAATATGCAAAATTTTGAAAATTTCACATATTTTTTAGCAATTTTTTAACACTGGTCGTGACCAGAAAAGGGCAGCAATTCTAAAAATGGCAAATGGGCTGTAATAAATTCCATATGAATTAGGAAATGGGCTTTAAATTGTAAAAATAATAGCAAATGGGTTGTACACGCCACAGATTTCCAGGCTGACTTGTTGGCCGACTAAGTTGACACCTACGTAAGGCTTTGTCAACTTATAGTCAACAAACGATTATAGCAGCAGTGACTATTGGCTGTCCATCCAACGGCCGTCGTGCTTCTTCAATCTCTGATCTTCCTGCTCCAGCCGCCCAAACCAGCGCCGGCTTTACTGCCTGCTCCCACCCTACTCCCACCGCCGGCCAGGCCATCCCTCTACCCACCCGCACGTCCTGTTATTTTCCGGCGACGGCAGCCTCACCCCGCAGCCGAACCAGTCAACCCTCATACTCCCCTCCGCGTGGGCATCCACTGTCGTGTCTTCTTCGGCCCCGGGTCGTTCCCTTCCTAGGCCTCGCCGTCGTCCACCGCGTTGGTGCTCTCGACGCGGCGTGGTCAACGTGGTCAACAAACGATAGTCATCGGAAGAGGGATGTAGGTGGAGAGGTTGACAGTAGGGCCCCACATGGTCCATGGCCGCATGCAAGCAAGTGCCTCCTTATTACGCGAAAAAAATGATTCTTCCCCCCGACTGGTTGGACCCAACAACGACATCTTCTCACGCAAGGAAGTGCCTCCTTATCACGCGGAAAAAAAAGTTTCATCCCTCTGACAGTTGGGATCTACCAGCTGCATCTTTTTCAAGGAAGTGCCTCCTTATTAGGCGCAAGAAAAATAATTCCTCCCCTGCTAGCTGGGTCCCACCTGATTTACAGGTTGACTTGTGGGCCTACTAAGTTGACGCGTATGCAGGGCTATGTCAATTTAGTCAACAAAATCGACTCTAGCAGCGTGAGACCGTTAGATGTCAATCCAACGGCCGGTGTGCTTCTTCAATCTCTGATCTTCCTGCTCTAGCCGCCCAAACCAATGACGGCGTGACCGCCTGCTCCCGCCTTCCGTGGCCGGCTGTGCTGCCGCGCAGGCCTCACCGCGCCACCCTACTCCCATCGCTAGCCAGGCCATCCCTCTACTGACCCACACCTCCTGTTATTCTCCGTCGACGGCAGCCTCACACCGCAGCCGAGCCAGTAAACCCTCGTATTCCCCTCCGTGTGGGCGTCCACTACCGAGTCTTCCCCGGCTCCGGGTCGTTTCCCTCCCTAGGCCTCGCCGTTGTCCACCACCTTGGTGCTCTCGGCACGGCGTCGTAAATGTGGTCAACGCACGACAGCCAACGGAAGAGGACTGTACGTGGACAGGCTGACAGCTGGGACCCACGAGGTCCATGGTCGCACGCAAGGAAGTGCCTCCTTATTACGCGAAAGAAAAATGATTCCACTCCCTGACAGCTGGGACCCACCAGCTACATCTTCGCACGCAAGGAAGCTCCTCCTTATTACATGAAAGAAATGTTGCTGACACGTGGGTCCCAGTTCCTCGATCAGTTTTCTTGTTTTTTTGTTGTTGTTGAGAGGGAGTAGGTTATCAACTGGGTTGTGCGGTGTCTGTGGCCCGTCTAGCCTAGGCTTTTATTTTATGTTTACGACATGACGAGCCCAGCTATTTTTTTCTTGGTGAAAATGGCTAGCCCACCTCTTTTTTCGTAGAATAGCCTACACAGGCCGATTTCTTTTTCTCCGTCCTGCTGGGCTGCAAATCTTTTAAGACGACGAGGGATACATTCGGCCTGCCCAGACAAAAAGGGCTGTAAATCTTATAAGTAATATGAAATGGGTTGCATATGTATAAAAACAAAGAAAATGGGCAATTAGTTTCAAATTGCGGATTTTCTTTTATTTTTTGATATTTCAATTTTCATTTTTTTAACATAATTTAAATTTAGTTTATATCGGGCTCGAAATTTCGGGATTAGAAATAGTTCGGCAATTTCAATGAAATATCGCTGAAATTTTTAATCCTGTCCTTGCGAGAAAATGGTAAGGTATTCTAAAATATAATATGGGCTGCAATAAATTACGTAATAATTAGCAAATAGTCTCTAAATTTAGGAAAATAGCAAATGGGATATATGCTGTTCGCCACAGATGTTATGCTGACTTGTGGGCCTACTAAGTTGACGCGTACGCAGGGCTTTGTCAACTTAAAGTCAACAAACGATTCTTGCAGCAGTGACCGTCGGATGCTAATCCAACGGCCGTGCTACTTCTACAATCTCTGATCTTCTTGCTCCAGCCGCCCAAACCAGCGCCGGCGGGCCGCCTGCTCCTGCCTCCCGTGGCCGTCTGTGCTACCGCGCAGGCCTCAACGCCCCACCCTACTCCCACCGCTGGCCAGGCCTTCCCTCTACTCACTCACATTCCCTATTATTCTCCGGCGATGGCAGCCTCACACCGTAGCTGAACTAGTCAACCCTCATACTCCCATCCACGTGGGCATCCACTGCTGTGTCTTCCCCGGCTCCGCGTCGTTCCCTTCTGAGGCCTCGCCGTCGTCCACCGCCATGGTACTGTCGGCGCGGCGTAGTCAACGTGGTCAATGAACGACAACCATCGAAAGAGGACTGTGCGCGGTGAGGCTGACAGCTGGACCCACCAGCTACATCTTCGCATGCAAGGAAGTGCCTCCTTATTACGTGCAAAAAAATGATTCCTCCCCCTTATAGCTAGGACCCACCAGCTATATCTTCGCACGCAAGGAAGTGCCTCGTTATCCACTGACAGCTGGGACCCACCAGGTCGAAGCGTACGTAGCGTTATTTGTCTGGTCGCGAACGTGTACGTACATACTGGTCGATCGGTCTCTCTGCAAGGTTGAACCGTGGCCGAGTAAGTAGCGGCACGTGTCGTAGTAGAGCCCCCGACGTGGCAGTTCAAACAGCCCCGTCTAAATCGTGTACACGTACGTAAAGCCACACGGCAAAGAATACAGCCACGTACGTACATACGGGCGGGGTCTCGAACGCGTACTCGTGCATACATACGGCCAGGGCTCGTGTACATGGAGAGGCAACGGACGGCAGCAACAGCGTCATGTTCATCGGCAGCCAACCAGCTGGGTCGGTACGGAGGAAACAACGCCGTGTTCATCGGGAACCAAGCGACTGGGTCGGAACGCGTCCTGTTCATCGGGAGCCAACCGGCTTGGACGAAAAAGCCGAAACGGGGTCCTGTTCATCGACTCGGGGTCTGGCATATCGTAAAACAGAGGAAACGGCCTTCTGTTCGACCGCCTATGGTCGAAACGGGGTCCTGTTCATCGGCTAGCGGTCTGGCGTACCGCAAAACGGAGGAAACAGACTTCTGTTCGAGCGCCTATGGTCGAAACGAGGTCCTGTTGATCGGGAGGGCTCTGGCGTACCGCAAAACGGAGGAAACGGATTTCTCCCCAACTGCCTATGGTTGAAACGGGGGTCCTGTTCATCGGGAGGGGTGTGGTGTACCGCAAAACGGGACTCCACGGGCTACTGTTCATCCACGGTCGACCTCCCTCCTGCCTCCACCAGCTACTGTTCATCCATCGTCGACTTCCTCCAGCCTACACCGGCTACTGTTCATCCACCCCCAACCGGCTGGCCTCCTTGGGGTCCTGTTCATCCAGCGCCAACCACCTTCACACGGCCAGGGTACTAGCCAGCCCACCGGCTGGGGTGGGGCGTACGAGCGGTCAGCAGCAACGGGAAATGTTCATCCACAGCCAACCAACCGGCTAGGTCAACTCACCACGTCTCGCGCAAGGGGCTCGATCGATGCATCTCGACTCGTTCGACGTATCACGCGCGCGGCAGCAACGGGCACTGTTCATTGAGAGGCAACCCAACCGGCTACTTCTCGCATGTACGGGGGCTCGACCGGCTTCAGTTAGCAGCAATGGAATTGCTCGGGTTCAGTTAGCAGCGAAGGAATCACTCGGGTTCAGTTAGCAGCGAAGGGATCGATCGGCTTCAGTACGTAGCTAGTGCAATCGCTCGAGTTCAGTAAGCGAACGCCTCGCTCGGGTTCAGTTAGCGAATGCCTCGCACACATGTGCGCGTACGAGAGAAACGCGCAAACCACACTGCATCGCTCGGCCCCGACCACCCACCGTAACCGGGAATTCCCCGAAAATTTCCTCGGCCTCACTTCTACCACAATTTTTTACGTCATGGACGGCCCAAAGAATGTCATGCGGGTGCGTCTCCGGCCCGCCCAGGACGAAAAGCCCATTTTCTGTCATAATTTTTTCTCATAGAAGTAGGAGCCCACCACATCTATGATGATACATGTTTTTGTCACAATTATTGTCATAGAAGTGTCACAACCATGACAGAAAAAGTTTTCGTTCGGGCCATAATGTCACGGATGTGTCTTTTTTTTGTAGTGATATAGCTGACATAGTATTTGTGGCTCAACCACCGTTCATCATTTTTATACATGTTACGCTAGCATCATTGCACATCCTGGTACACCGCCAGAGGCATTCATATAGAGTCATATTTTTGTTCTAGTTTCGAGTTGTAATTTTTTGAGTTGTAAGTAAATAGAAGTATGATGATCATCATTATTAGAGCATTGCCCCAGTGAGGAAATAAAAAAAGCCAAAAAGAGCCCATGAAAAAAATGAGAGAAAAAGAGAGAAGGGCAGTGTTACTATCCTTTTCCATACTTGTGCTTCAAAGTAGCACCATGTTTTCCATATAGAGAGTCTCCAATTTCGTCACTTTCATATACTAGTGGGAATTTTTCATTACAGAACTTGGCTTGTATATTCCGATGTTGGGCTTCCTCAAATGCCCGAGGTCTTCATGAGCAAGCAAGTTGGATGCACACCCACTTAGTTTTCATGTTGAGCTTTTATACACTTATAGCTCTTAGTGCATCCGTTGCATGGCAATCACAACTCCTCGCATTGACATCAATTGATAGGCATCTCCATAGCCCGTTGATTAGCCTCGTCGATGTGAGACTATCTTCTTATTTTTGACTTCCCCTTATTAATCTCTACGACCATACACTATTCCACCCATAGTGCTATATCCATGGCTTGCGCTCATGTATTGCATGGGGGTCCAAAAGCTGAAGCGCGTTAAAAAGTATGAACCAATTGCTCGGCTTGTCATCGGGGTAGTGCATGATAAATATTTTGTGTTAAGAAGATGGAGCATGACAGGATTATATGATTTTTCTGGACCAGAAGAGACCCACGAAGCTTCGGGAGAAGACCAGAGGAGCCACGAGGAGGCGGCAAGCCTAGAGGGAGGGGGGTAGGTGCGCCCCCCAGGCTTGTGGGCCCCTCGTATTCCCTCCTGACCTAATTCTAGCGCTATAAATTCCCAAATATTCCCAATATACCAAAGCGATAGAAGAGAAAACCTTTTCGCCGCCGCAAGCCTCTGTTCTTCCGTGATCCCATATGGAGGCGTTTTCTGGTACTCTGCCGGAGGGGGAATCGATCACGGAGGGCTTCTTCATCAACCTTGCTGCCTCTCCAATGATGTGTGAGTAGTTTACCACAGACCTACGGGTCCATAGCTAGTAGCTAGATGGCTTCTTCTCTCTCTTTGATCTTCAATACCATGTTCTCCTTGATGTTCTTGGAGTTCTATCCGATGTAATCTTCTTTAGCGGTGTGTTTGTTGGGATTCAATGAATTGTGAGTTTATGATCAGATTATTCATGAGAAATATTTGAGTCTTCTCTAAACTCTTTTATGCATGATTATTATAGCTTTGTATTTCTATCCGATCTATCGATTTGGTTTGGCCAACTAGATTGGTTTATCTTGCAATGGGAGAGGTGCTTTGTGATGGGTTCAATCTTGCGGTGCTCAATCCCAGTGACAGAAAAGGACATGACACGTATTTGTATTGTTGTCATTAAGGATAAAAAGATGGGGTTTAATCATATTGCTTGAGTTTACTTTGTCTACATCATGTCATCTTGCTTAAAGCATTACTCTGTTTCATACTTAATACCCTAAATGCATGCTGGATAGCGGTCGATGGGTGGAGTAATAGTAGTAGATTCAGGCAGGAGTCGGTCTACTTGTCTTGGATGTGATGCCTATATACATGATCATTGCCATGAATCCGTCATAATTATTTGCTTTTCTATCAAATGCCCAACAGTAATTTGTTTACCCACCGTATGCTATGTGTTCGAGACAGAAGCTTCTAGTGAAAGCTATGGCCCCCGGGTCTACTTTTATCATATATTAAAACTAAAAATACCTTGCTGCAATTTATTTACTTTCATTTTATTTAGTATTTTAGTTTATCTATCTATCACTATCAGATTTAATCCTTGCAAATAACCGCTAAGAGGATTAACAACCCTCTTATTTGCGTTGGGTGCAAGTGTTTGCTTTTGTGTGTGCAGGTACGTTTAACGGAATTTTGCTTGGTTCTCCTACTGGATCGATAACCTTGGTTCTTAACTAAGGGAAATACTTATCTCTACTATACTGCATCGTCCTCTCCTCTTCGGGGAAATACCAACGCAGTCTACAAGTAGCACCATGCAACTTCCACCGTTCCATTTTTATATGACACACATCATCATTGTCATATTGCTTTGCATGATCATATAGCTGACATAGTATTTGTGGTGCAGCCACCATTCATCATTTTTTATACATGTTATGCTAGTATCATTGCACATCCTGGTACACTGCCAGAGGCATTCATATAGAGTCATATTTGTTCTAGTTTCATGTTGTAATTTTCTTTTGAGTTGTAAGTAAATAGAAGTATGATGATCATCATTATTAGAGCATTCTCCGAGTGAGGAAATAAAAAAAGAGGCCAAAAAGAGCCCATGAAAAAAATGAAAAAAAATGAGAGAAAAAGAGAGAAGGGGCGGTGTTACTATCCTTTTCCATACTTGTGCTTCAAAGTGGCACCATGTTTTTCATATAGAGAGTCTCCTATTTTGTCACTTTCATATAGTAGTGGGAATTTTTCATTATAGAACTTGGCTTGTATATTCCGATGATGGGCTTCCTTAAATGCCCGAGGTCTTCATGAGCAAGCAAGTTGGATGCACACCCACTTAGTTTTAATGCTGAGTTTTCATATACTTATAGCTCATAGTTGTGGCACCCCGGCTCAGAGGAACCGGAGCACCCCATATTCCAGCCCAGAGATCCAGTCTTCTGGAATACGGCACTGCTTGGCATAGAACAAATTAGCTCTTTATTACAAATACTTGGGGTACAAAGGTTTGGGATATTACAAAAGGTCACATCGACTCGGCAAAACTACACCTGCTACGGTAGCTCTATGCTAGCAGCGGGATGACTTGTAGTAGCGGAACAACGACTAATAGCGGAGTAACGACGACGGTGATGGACTCCACTCCACAGGGACTCTGGCTGGGACACGCCCTAGCTCGCAACTCGGAATCCTCGTGCTATGCAAACATGGAAATACCTGCAAACTAGCATGACACGATAGGTGAGTACTTTGAATGTACTCGCAAGCTCACAACAAACAAAAGCATCAAGGCAAAACAATGTCATAGCAGTCTTGATTATATCAGAATCGATTGTTAAAAAGGGCGGAAGAAAATAATAAACATGTTATCATCTACTTTCGTGATCATCTCCGATTCATCTTAAAACCATCTGGCGATCCTTATCGAGATCACCACTCAGATCATCACCGGCTCTTTGCCAAGTGATTATCAAGCTGTACTGAGACGAGTTCTTCCATCATTAACAAGTCATTGCCTCATTGGTGTTGATCAGACAGTGTGACTTAGTATGAACTGTGTCCAATACCGTGGACGCGGCTATTCAAATAGATTCTTACACTCTGCAGAGGTTGCGCACTTTACCCACATCATGGAGCTCCTTGTCCCGTACCTCGGTACACTTCCCTTCCGGGTGGACCGGTGCTGCTCCAACGAAACTTGCCTAACCCATGACTCCTCCATCATACCACCGACAATCATTCCCCCTTCCGGGTCATGCCCTGGGTGGCCTCTGTGTCACTCTTGACACCTGCCACCGTCGTGGCCAAACTAATCTGTCCCAAACGGGGACCTGAGCTCAATAACCAAACCGGGCTCACAAGGCTATCGTCGTCTACCTGATCAGGGTAGCCCCTACACATAACCTTCCCTCTTTGGTGGCACCAATAAAGGAGCACGAGGTTAGACCAAGCCAAGGCCGTCCCATTCCAGCAGATGTGGCTGCACGGGGAAAGCTTGGTTCAGTGGCACTTGACCAACAATGAAGGAATTTATCCCCGATTGACTTTTCCGTCATAACTGATACTCCAATATCACAATGATTCCAACTATAGCAGCAACCAACTAGTAGTCCAACAAGCAACATAGCTAAACTACTGCTACTAACACCATATTCAGAATGCCAGGCGGAATCACAAAGCAATCATAGGCGGTAATCTCTGAACTCCTAGCATCATGGCATCATCAACTCAGAAACTACTGGTCACTAATAACTCAATCACCAACATGACAGTAGCATCACCAAGGATTTCTACAAGTGCTGCATGATTTAACCATTTATGAATAATCCAAATTTTAGCAAGAATATTTATTTAAAATTATGGCATTGCAATGCAATCATGCAAATGAGAGTTGTGGCTTGCCTGGCACCAAAGGAGTGTGGGAGTACTCCTAGCCTCCTCCAACTATTTAAGTCACTCTGAAAAATATTTTTGAAATCATTTCTAAATACCACATAAAGCATTTTCTCCTGTCCAGAAATTCTAGACAGTAGAGAAAAATACCAAAATTTTCCAGAAAATAAAGGAGCTCATAAGAAAAATAATGCAAAAAGAATGAACTCAATTGGACTTATGGTTTAAAAGATATTGTTGGTCAAAGTTGAGTCAAACTTTTGGATTTAAAGTGAATTTTAACAGAAATCAGAAAATACCAGGGGCGGCCACGTCGAAGGCGTAAAGTCGGAATACGCCTCCACTTACGTACCGCTTCGGGCGCGTGCGGTGTCGCTGGTAGGTAGGGCCCCTTGTCAGATTTAAATAGAGAAGGAGAGGGAACAGAGAATGGCGGAGCTCACCGGCGATGCTCACCGGCGTAGAGGCCATGGCGGAGTTGGGCGAGGGCGGGGATGGAACGAGTGAACGATGGCGAGCACGCCCGTACCCGCAGCTCATCGGGAGGTGGCCGGACAGTGTCGGCCCCTTCTTCTCAGGCGGCGGCCAGCTACGGGGTTCGACGGCGTCGCTGATTCCGGCGAGCTCTCGAGCATAGGAGGGGCTGGGAAGGACCAGTAGAGCACCACGAGCTCACTGATGGTCTCGGCTGGGGCTGGGGTGGACGAGAATGAGCAGATGGAGCAGTGGCAGAGCGGCGGAGCTCCTCGCCGGAGATGGGGAAGGAGGAATCCCCGGCTTGACCTAGTGACCCTGGCAGGGGCGGCGCCAGGGGTATTCTTGGGTATTCGACTGAATACCCAAGATTTTGACAAACCATTGAAATTTTATATAAAACAGGCAATTTGTTTTTTGCAAAACAGTGATGATTTTGGCAAAATGAATACCCTCCTCCAAAATGAATACCCACCCTCTAAAATCTGGCGCCGCCACTGGACCCTGGGGGTCGATTGGGAGATGCAGGAGGCGAGTGGTGAAGAGAGGGAGGCTCGGGGCCGGCTTTTATAGCCGGAGGGCGGCGTCCGAGCCAGATGCCGCCGAGAGGAAAACGCCGGCATCCCGCGTTGAGCTGGACATCGCGCTGGCGACCAACCCGCGTGAGGAGGTGACGGGGGAGGCAGAGCCTTAATGGCTATGGCGCGGAGCGGCAAGGAAACTGCCAGTCAGCGCGGCCACAGTGCCCGTACTATGCCGCGTGTGGCGGCGGTTGGCCGTGTCCGGCGAGGACGTTGTCGGAGGGGGAAGGTGCTGGAGAAGGGGCGCGTGGATGGTGGCGACGACGTCGGCACCAGCAGACAATCGGGGACGGCCACAGCTGGCCTGGCCGACGTGACCGAGCACGGTCAGTGCGCAGAGCACGTGCTTGGCCGGCCAGACGCGTGGTCACCGCGTGCACTGGCACACCCGGTGCGCCCTGGCCCAGCAGCCCTTGTCCATGCGGTAGTCCTTCCCACTGGTAGTCTCTCTATGCACTTGGTTTAACAAGAGATGGCTTGGACAGCAGGTCAGCCCCCAGACAAGTTTTTGGACAGAAACTTGGGTAGGTTGTTGGAGAAAAATGGCTAGGGTTTTAAGAGAAAGACTTTGTCATGCTGAAGTGGAGTAGGAAGGTGACCATTCTGGGAAAATTTCAGACCAAATGGACAAGTTTTGAATACAGTTGCTTCACAACTGCATCTCTGGTCCAGAAACTTGTTGAAGATGATACACTCACATGGATGGGCTCCTTGAGCTGAAACTTGGTATCTGTTGGTCATTTGGTGGTGGCAAGATGCTATAAAAATTTCATACCATTTGGGTGATTGTAAATGGTACTTCCTTCACAATGCCTCCCACTAGACAGGAACTTGAGGGAATTTTTGAGAGAGAATGGCTAAATGAAATGGGCCAAATTTGGTGGAGGGTGATCATATGGGTAGGAGAATGTCCTGGATTAATTTCAGAATTTTTGGAGCAACATAAAATATGGTTGAATCACAAACTGAAATTATGGCCAAAAACAAAGATTGGATGGTGTGCTCACCATAATAATGGAATCTTGAGTATTTTCACATATCCAAGGTTCACATGGCCCAAAGAATTTATGAGAATTTTCTTGGAATTTTTGGGAAGACAGAAAAATAGGTTGCTTCACAACCTAGAGCTCAAAGGGTTATTCCTTTAATAGAAAAAGGAATATTAAATTGGAATAAAGTTGAAATTGGGCAAACACAGAGATGGCATGACCTGGGAGAAGTTTTTGGAAACTTGAGTCACTTGGGAAAGGAAAGTAAGAATATTCCCAAGTTTTAAGTCCATAGAGCCATTGAAATTAAAATTCAAACCAAATTCCGATTAAAATCTCAAATGGATTTTTGAGAAGCAAAGTTGGAAAAACCAGGGTGTCACAAACCTACCCCCCTTAGGATAAATCCCGTCCTCGATATTTGGTTGCTCATTGACCAAGGATGAATATTCTGACCAGCTCCAACTCGGGTATACTCTTTCCTTTATATAATATTTCCACCGAATCTCCTGAGACCCGACTGTCTGGCTCGAGGTGGTTTGTTTCACCATACCCACATTCTGACAGGTCTTTGCTCGTGTGCTCATCATTATGCGGACGCCAACCCTGTCATACCAGCTGGTTTATCTGACATGTTATCATAACTGGAAGATGTCATCTTCCCATATATCCGGAAGTGATTTCTGTTCGACACGTCATGCTTCCCTCCAGTACCGATAGTATTCCATGAAGTGGTGAACCAATGCCTTCCGCGAAACATTTAACTATTACATCTGGTTACTGGATACATGTTCCCCAGGTTTGAACGGCACTGAGAATCACAACGTTCCTCTTGGCAGAATCTGACTACTTGTAGGAAGCCTGAATCTTTTGGACTGACCTCTTTGTCTCAAATCCGTATCGGCAATTCAGCTGCCACTTGTCATGACCAGTATAAAGGGGTAATACCTATAACAACCACTTTCGGGAACTTGACTGGCAATGGTTCTGGCGGAAGAACCTTGCTTGCAGCAGAGTACCATATGTGAGGACATTCCGAGTACTCATTTTGTCCGTATATCCATAAGCCGTGCAATATTTTAACACAGTAGCTGGAGTCGCACTGCTGAGCTAGCCAAGAAATCTTTGATCTGACACGACAGGCTTGAATATGCCATGCTAACAACTTCGAGCGTATGCAGTTGAACAAGAGAGTTACATTGATATGAAATCCCTGTATTGCCGATCTTGCCCCTTCATTATTTTTGCCTGACTCCCTTGCTGAAGGAGCTTGGCTAGGTATATTTCTTAATTCCTCGTATGACCAGGGGTGCCCTCAAGTGCATTGTTCTGGCAAGCATACCTGATCCTTATCCTAGTGCAAACACCTTTCACCAGCAAGTTTATCCCATCACGAGCCTTCACCGTAGGGCAATGAATATCCGAACCCCTTGCGTGAAATCAGCAAATAAATCAGTAGCCACTAGAACGGTCTTTACAACTCAGATCTGGGGCATTACTGAAATAACTCAACCACGGCTCAACACGGCTGAAAAGCAGCTCAGAGCATGAGGCAGGGTTGATAAGAAGAATATAACAGTTCCCTAAGACGGCCGAAGAACAGCTTAGAGCATAGGGTCACTGCTACAAAAAGAAACTCAACAGCTACCCGAGATGGCCGAAAAGCAGCTCAGAACACGGCCATGTGTTGAAAAGAGAAATATAAAATCAGCATCCACCCCGGACGGCCGAAAACAGCTCAGAACACAGGCGTGGTGCCTTTACCGGAAAAAATTAGGCTAGGGTTCATCAAGATCATATACCAGGTTCACGGGCACCCGTATAGAGCTCACGATTGTGGTTCATCATGCAAGACGGTGACACAGGTTAATGGTATCATGTTGTCGGCTGTGGATACTGGCCTTGGTATCTACTGTTAAGATTGTTGTTCCAATTCGTCTTACTTCACAACTTGCCAGTCCTTGTAACATACTGAGGTGTATACTGGCCTTCCTTCTCTTGCGTAACTTATGTAGGTATTGGATTCTCACCTTCCTTCAGTAGTCTTGCTTGAACATAGTTGCTCCTTGTACGGGTGGCTTGTATGACCTGGGCAGCATGCTCACAATAGGTAGGGAGGTATGTGTAGCTGAATCTCTTATTCTCGAGGCAGATTCTTGTATCCTGACCGGTTTGTGGTTCTGACCAAACAGTTACGGGCTTGACTCTTGAGATGCACTGCCAACATACTGTATAATTGTGTGTACCACAATTATACATGATTGTTATAGCTTTGTATTTCTCTCCGATCTATCTGTTTGGTTTGGCCAACTAGATTGATTTATCTTGCAATGGGAGAGGTGCTTTGTGATGGGTTCAATCTTGCGGTGTTCTATATCCCAGTGACAGAAGGGGACAAGACACGTATTTGTATTGTTGCCATTAAGGATAAAAAGATGGGGTTTAATCATATTGCTTGAGTTTACTTTGTCTACATCATGTCATCTTGCTTAAGGCGTTACTCTGTTTTATACTTAATACTCCAGATGCATGCTGGATAGCGGTCGATTAGTGGAGTAATAGTAGTAGATGCAGGCAGGAGTCAGTCTACTTGTCTCGGACGTGATACCTATATACATGATCATTGCCTTGAATATCGTCATAACTATGCGCTTTTCTATCAATTGCCCAACTGTAATTTATTTACCCACCGTATGCTATGCGTTCGAGAGAGAAGCCTCTAGTGAAAACTATGGCCCCCGGGTCTACTTTTATCATATATTAAATCCAAAAATACCTTGCTGCAATTTATTTACTTTTATTTTATTTTGCAATTTACTTTTCTATCTATCACTATCAGAATTAATCCTTGCAAGTAACCGCTAAGGGGATTGACAACCCTCTTGTTGCATTGGGTGCAAGTATTTGCTTTTGTGTCTGTAGGTGCTGCTAATGAGGTTCTGTGTGGTTCTCCTACTGGATTGATAACCTTGGTTCTTAACTGAGGGAAATACTTATCTCTACTATACTGCATCATCCTCTCCTCTTCGGGGAAATCCCAACGCAGTTCACAAGTAGCAGGAAGAATTTCTGGCGCCGTTGCCGGGGAGACATCACCAAAACCTATCAAGTACCTTCGCATAAACTATCATCTTCTTGCTCTTATTTTCATTTGCTTTTTATCTGCATTTGCCTCTCGTTTTCATCTCCCCCGCTTCTAATACAATTTTACAAAAACATAAAATATTTTTATTTGCTTGTTTGCTAGTTTGCTTGCTGGGTCACAATGTTCAAGAAAATACCAAGGCGGCAGATACTAATAATAATGATTTTATTAGTACTCCAATTGCTCCTGCCGCCACTAGTGCGGAGTCATGTGATATTAATGCTGCTTTGTTGAATCTCGTTATGAAAGAACAATTTTCTGGTAGTCCTAATGAAGATGTTGCATCCCATCTTAATACTTTCATTGAATTATGCGATATGCAAATGGAAAAAGATGTGGATAATGATATTATTAAATTAAAATTATTTCTGTTCTCATTAAGAGATCGTGCTAAAACTTGGTTTTCATCCTTGCCTAGAAATAATATCGATTCATGGGATAAGTGTAAGGATGCTTTTATTGCCAAGTATTTTCCTCCCGCTAAGATTATTTCTCTAAGAAATCAAAAGAACCGCTAGGTTGAGAGCTAAGCGAGAATTCTTAGAAAAGGCCATTCCACCCGGTTTCGATCGTAATAATGATGAAGATATTAAAATGATTGGTGTCTCACCTATTGAATCTCTATTTAGTAATATAAAACTTGATGAAAAAGGGACTGAAGATGAGTCAACTTTAGCTAGAAGGCGTCCCAATTGTTTGGAGGGTGATGATCTTAATGATAAAAATGATAAAAGTGGGTTTGGAGAGGTCAAAACTTTAAATAGTGATGTGCCCACTACTTTGGATTACAAGGACTTTAATTATGATAATTGCTCTTTAGTTGAATGTATTTCCTTGTTGCAATCCATGATTAATTCACCTAATGCCTATGAACAAAATAAAGCTTTTACTAAACATATTGTAGAAGCTATGATAAAAGCTCATGAAGAAAAACTTGAGTTGGAAGTTTCAATACCTAGAAAATTACATGATGAATGGAACCTACTATTGAAGTTAAAATCAAAGATTATCAATGCAATGCTTTGTGTGATCTAGGTGCTAGCGTCTCAACTATACCAAAATATTTATGTGACGTGCTAGGTCTCACCGATGTGGATCCTTGTTCCCATAATTTGCATCTAGCGGATTCCACTATTAAAAAAGCATTGGGTAGAATAAATGATGTGCTTATTCTTGCAAATAGGAATTATGTGCCCGTGGATTTTATTGTGCTTGATATTGAATGCAATCTGTCTTGTCCTATAATACTTGGTAGACCTTTCCAACGAACCATGGGTGCTATTATTGATATGAAAGAAGGTAATATAAGATTTCAATTTCCATTAAAGAAAGGGATGGAACACTACCCATGAAAGAGAATTAAGCCACCATATGAATCTATTATGAGGGTCACCTATGTAATTAATTTGAAGGATGACAACACTTGAAACTATGCATTATGCCTAGCTAGGGGCATAAAACAATAGCGCTTGTTGGGAGGCAACCCAATATGAATCTTAAATTTTTGTTTTACTTTTTGTTTTTGTGTTTTTATCTTTTAATTAGAGTTTGTGCCAAGTAATGCCTTTGGGATGATTTGGATGATAGTATAATTGATGCTGTTTGATAACAAAAACTTTTGAGTCCAGTGCTGGATTTTTTTTCTGTACTGGAGCGTGATAAAATTCTGAATTTTTTACACAGTATTGGAATATGAATTGCCCACGTTTTCCTAATTTTCAAAAAAATTGGAGTTATGGAAGTATGAATTTAATTCAGATCTTTACAGACTGTTCTGTTTTAGACAGATTCTATTTTTGTTGCATAGTTTGCTTATTTTGATGAATCTATGGATTGTATCGGGGGGTATAAGCCATGGGGAAGTTGGAGTACAGTAACATTATGCCAATATTAAATATGAATCAATTTATAACAGTACCTAAAGTTTAAGATTTGTTTATTATACAAATGGATCTCACGACGTTTATGTTGAGTTTTGTGTGCTGAAGTTTTCAAGTTTTGGGTGAGACTACGATGGATAAAGGAATAAGGAGCGACAAGAGCTTAAGCTTGGGGATGCCCAAGGCACCCCAAGGTAATATTCAAGGAAGACTCAAGCGTCTAAGCTTGGGGATGCCCCGGATGGCATCCCCTCTTTCGTCTACAATCTATCGGTATATCACTTGGAGCTATATTTTTATTCATCACATGATATGTGTTTTACTTGGAGCGTCTTGTGCGATAGTTTGCTTTCTTTTGTTTGCTTTTTAGTTTGCCACAATCATTTTTGCTGAACACACCTTTTTGAGAGGGACAAACATTATTCGTGATTTGTTAGAATACTCTATGTGCTTCACTTATATCTTTTGAGCTAGGCAGTTGCTCTAGTGCTTCACTTATATCTTTTATAGCACGGCGGTGGTTATATTTTAAAGAAATAGTTGCACTCTCATGCTTCACTTATATCTTTTTTAGAGTCTAATAAATAGCAATGGTAATATGCACGGGTTATGAATTTGGTCCTAATATGTTAGGTATTCAAGAGGGATATAATAAAAACTTTCATGTCGATCACTGAATATGATAAGTTTGATTCCTTGCAATAGTTTTGCGATATTAAGATGGTAATATGTGGGAGGTGCTAGTAGATAATTGTGGTTTAGTAAGAATATTGGGGTTAAGGTTTTTGATTCCCGAAGCATGCACGTATGGTCTGTCGTTATGCTAAGAAGTTGGAGCATGATTTATTCTTGATTGTCTTCCTTTGCGTGGCGGTCGGGGGCGCGCGATGGTTAACTCCTACCAACCTCCCCCCTAGGGCATGCGTAGTAGTACTTTGCTTCGAGGGCTAATAGACTTTCGCAATAAGTATGTGAGTTCTTTATGACTAATGTGAGTCCATGGATTATACGCACTCTCACCTTTCTGCAATTTGCTAGCCTCTTCGGTACCGTGCAATGCCCTTTCTCACCTCGAGAGTCGGTGCAAACTTCACCGGTGCATCCAAACCCTGTGATATCATACTCTCTATCACACATAAGCCTTCTTATATCTTCCTCAAAACAGCCACCATACCTACCTATCATGGCATTTCCATAGCCATTCCGAGATATATTGCCATGCAACTTCCACCGTTCCGTTTTCATGACACACATCATCATTGTCATATTGCTTTGCATGATCATATAGCTGACATAGTTTTGCATGATCATATAGCTGACATAGTATATGTGGCTCAGCCACCGTTCATCATTTTCATACATGTTACGCTAGTATCATTGCACATCCTGGTACACTGCCAGAGGCATTCATATAGAGTCATATTTGTTCTAGTATCGAGTTGTAATTTTTGAGTTGTAAGTAAATAGAAGTGTGATGATCATCATTATTAGAGCGTTGTCCAAGTAGGATAAAAAAAGGGGCCAAAAAGAGCCCAGCGAAAAAAAATGAGAGAAAAAGAGAGAAGGGGCAGTGTTACTATATCCATGGCTTGCGCTCATGTATTGCGTGGGGGTTGAAAAAGCTGAAGTGCGTTAAAAAGTATGAACCAATTGCTTGATTGTCTCCGGGGTTGTGCATGATAAATATTTTATGTTAAGAAGATGGAGCATGACAGGATTATATGATTTTGTAGGGATAACTTTCTTTAGCATTTTTATTTTGAAAGGCATGATTGTTTGTTAGTATGCCTGAGTATTGATGTCTTTATATCAAATTATAGACTATTGCTTTGAATCATTCGGATCTTAATATTCATGCCGGAAAACAGAATTACATGATGAAACATGTTAGGTAGCATTCCACGTCAAAAATTCTGTTTTTATCATTTACCTACTCGAGGACGAGCAGGAATTAAGCATGGGGATGCTTGATACGTCTCCAACATATCTATAATTTTTGATTGTTCCATGCTATTATAGTATCAATCTTGGATGTTTTATATGCAATTATATATCATTTTTTGGGACTAACCTATTAACCTAGTGCCCAGTACTAGTTGCTGTTTTTTGCCTGTTTTTGCCTTTTCAGAAAATCATTATGAAACGGAGTCCAAATGAAGAAAAAACTTTGGATTAATTTTTTCTGGACCAGAAGGGACCCTAGAAACTTCGGGAGAAGACCAGGCGAGTCACGAGGGAGCGACAAGCCTGGAGGGCGCGCCCCCATGCTTGTGGGCCCCTCATGGCACCTCTTGACCTAATTCCAGTGCTATAAATTCCAAAATATTCCCAATACATCAGAGAGCCACCACAAATAACTTTTCCGCCGCCGCAAGCTTCTGTTCTTCCGCGATCCCATCTGGAGGCCTTTTCCGGCAATCTGCCGGAGGGGGAATCAATCACGGAGGGCTTCTTCATCAACCTTGCTGCCCTTCCGATGATGTGTGAGTAGTTTACCACAGACCTACGGGTCCATAGCTAGTAGCTAGATGGCTTCTTCTCTCTCTTTGATCTTCAATACAATGTTCTCCTCGATCTCCTTGGAGTTCTATTCAATGTAATCTTCTTTTGTGGTGTGTTTGTTGGGATCCGATGAATTGTGGGTTTATGATCCGATTATTCATGAGAAATATTTGAGTCTTTTCTGAACTCTTTCATGCATGATTGTTATAGCTTTGTATTTCTCTCCGATCTATCCGTTTGGTTTGGCCAACTAGATTGATTTATCTTGCAATGGGAGAGGTGCTTTGTGATGGGTTCAATCTTGCGGTGTTCTATATCCCAGTGACAGAAAGGGACAAGGCATGTATATGTATTGTTGCCATTAAGGATAAAAGATGGTGTTTAATAATATTGCTTGAGTTTACTTTGTCTACATCATATCATCTTGCTTAAGGCGTTACTCTGTTTTATACTTAATACTCTAGATGCATGCTGGATAGCGGTCGATGAGTGGAGTAATAGTAGTAGATGCAGGCAGGAGTCGGTCTACTTGTCTCGAACGTGATGCCTATATACATGATCATTGCCTTGAATATCGTCATAACTATGCGCTTTTCTATCAATTGCCCAACAGTAATTTGTTTACCCACCGTATGCTATGCATTCGAGAGAGAAGCCTCTTGTGAAAACTATGGCCCCCGGGTCTACTTTTCATATATTAAATCCAAAAATACCTTGCTGCAATTTATTTACTTTTATTTTATTTTTCAATTTACTTTTCTATCTATCACTATCATAATTAATCCTTGCAAGTAACCGCTAAGGGGATTGACAACCCTCTTGTTGCGTTGGGTGCAAGTATTTGCTTTTGTGTGTGTAGGTGCTGCTAACGAGGTTCTGTGTGGTTCTCCTACTGGATTGATAACCTTGGTTCTTAACTGAGGGAAATACTTATCTCTATTGTACTGCATCATCCTCTCCTCCTCGGGGAAATCCCAACGCCGTTCACAAGTTGCAGGAAGAATTTCTGGCGCCGTTGCCGGGGAGACATCACCAAAACCTATCAAGTACCTTCGCATAAACTATCATCTACTTGCTCTTATTTTCATTTGCCTTTTATTTGCATTTGCCTCTCGTTTTCAACTCCCCCACTTCTAAAACAATTTTACAAAAACACAAAAATATTTTTATTTGCTTGTTTGCTAGTTTGCTTGTTGGGTCGCTATGTCTCAAGAAAATACCAAATTGTGTGACTTTTCAAATACTAATAATAATGATTTTATTAGTACTCCAATTTCTCCTCCCGCCACTAGTGCGGAGTCGTGTGATATTAATGCTGCTTTGTTGAATCTCGTTATGAAAGAACAATTTTCTGGTAGTCCTAATGAAGATGTTGCATCCCATCTTAATACTTTCGTTGAATTATGTGATATGCAAAAGAAAAAAGATGTGGATAATGATATTGTTAAATTGAAATTATTTCCGTTCTCATTAAGAGATCCTGCTAAAACTTGGTTTTCATCCTTGCCTAGAAATAGTATTGATTCATGGGATAAGTGTAAGGATGCTTTTATTGCCAAGTATTTTCCTCCCGCTAAGATTATTTCTCTAAGAAATCAAATTATGAATTTTAAGCAACTTGAGCATGAACATGTTGCACAATCTTGGTAGAGAATGAAATTAATGATAAGGAATTTCCCAACACATGGTTTAAGCTTATGGATGATCATACAAAAAATTTATGCGGGACTAAACTTTGTTTCTAGAAATCTTCTAGACTCTGCCGCAGGTGGTACTTTTATGGAAATTACATTAGGAGAAGCTACAAAACTCCTTGATAATATTATGACAAATTATTCTCAATGGCACACTAAAAGAACTCCAACTGGTATGAAGCTAAATTATGTCGAAGAAATTAATACTTTGAGTGATAAGATGGATGCTCTTATGAAAATGCTTGCTACTAAAAAATGCTCATATTGATCCTAATGATGTGCCATTGTCCACTTTGATTGAGCAAAATAATGATGCTATCGATGTGAATTTTGTCTCTAGAAATAATTTCAACAACAACGCTTATAGGGGTAATTTCAATCCTAGACCATTTCCCAGAAATTCCTCTAATAATTATGGTAATTCCTATGGTAATTCATATAATAATAATAATAGGATACCATCTGATCTTGAGAGTAATTTTAAAGAATTTATTAATTCTCAAAAGATTTTCAATGCTATGGTAGAAGAAAAATTGAATAAAGTTGATGACATGTCTAGGAACATGGATAAAATTGCTCATGATGTTGAAACTCTCAAAATTAAAATTTTACCACCAAAGCATGATATAAATGAGTCTATTAAAGCTATCTATGTCTCCATTAATGAAAGTAAGGAAAGAACCGCTAGGTTGAGAGCTAAGCGATAATTCTTAGAAAAGGACATTCCACCCGGTTTCTATCGCAATAATGATGAAGATATTAAAATGATTGGTGTCTCACCTATTGAATCTATACTTAGTAATATAAAACTTGATGAAAAAGGGACTGAAGATAAGTCAACTTTAGCGACAAGGCGTCCCAATTGTTTGGAGGGTGATGATCTTAATGATAAAAATGATAAAAGTGGGTTTGGAGAGGTCAAAACTTTAAATAGTGATGTGCCCACTACTTTGGATTACAAGGACTTTAATTATGATAATTGCTCTTTTGTTGAATGTATTTCCTTGTTGCAATCCATGATTAATTCACCTAATGCCTATGAACAAAATTAAGCTTTTACTAAACATATTGTAGAAGCTATGATAAAAGCTCATGAAGAAAAACTTGAGTTGGAAGTTTCAATACCTAGAAAATTACATGATGAATGTGAACCTACTATTAAAGTTAAAATCAAAGATTATGAATGCAATGCTTTGTGTGATCTAGGTGCTAGCGTCTCTACTATACCAAAATCTTTATGTGACGTGCTAGGTCTCACCGATGTGGATCCTTGTTCCCCTAATTTGCATCTGGCGGATTCCACTATTAAAAAACCATTGGGTAGAATAAATGATGTGCTTATTCTTTCAAATAGGAATTATGTGCCCGTGGATTTTATTGTGCATGATATTGAATCCAATCCGTCTTGTCCTATAATACTTGGTAGGACTTTCCTACGAACCATAGGTGCTATTATTGATATGAAAGAAGGTAATATAAGATTTCAATTTCCATTAAAGAAAGGGATGGAACACTTAACTAGAAAGAGAATTAAGCCACCATATGAATCTATTATGAGGGTCACCTATGGAATTAATTTGAAGGATGGCAGCACTTGAAACTATGCATTATTCCTAGCTAGGGGCGTAAAAAAATAGCGCTTGTTGGGAGGCAACCCAATATGTATCTTAAATTTTTGTTTTACTTTCTGTTTTTGTGTTTTTATCTTTTAATTAGAGTTTGTGCCATGTAATGCCTTTGGGATGATTTGGATGATAGTATAATTGATGCTGTTTGAAAACTGAAACTTTTGAGTCCAGTGCTGGATTTTTTGTTATGTACTAGAGCGTGATAAAATTCTTAATTTTTTACACAGTATTGGAATATGAATTGCCCACGTTGTTCTAATTTTCAGAATTTTTGGAGTTGCAGAAGCATGATTTTAATTTAGATCTTTATAGATTGTTCTGTTTTAGACAGATTCTGTTTTTGTTGCATAGTTTGCTTATTTTGATGAATCTAGGTATTACATCGGGGGGTATAAGCCATGGGGAAGTTGAAGTACAGTAGCATTATGCCAATATTAAATATGAATCAATTTATAACAGTACCTAAAGTTTAAGATTTGTTTATTATACTATGGATCTCATGAGGTTTCTGTTGAGTTTTGTGTGCTGAAGTTTTCATGTTTTGGGTGAGAATACGATGGATAAAGGAATAAGGAGCGGCAGGAGCCTAAGCTTGGGGATGCCCAAGGCACCCCAAGGTAATATTCAAGGAAGACTCAAGTGTCTAAGCTTGGGGATGCCCCGGATGGCATCCCCTCTTTCGTCTACAATCTATCGGTATATCACTTGGAGCTATATTTTTATTCATCACATGATATGTGTTTTACTTGGAGCGTCTTGTATTATAGTTTGCTTGCTTTTGTTTGCTTTTTAGTTTGCCACAATCATGTTTTCTGAACACACCTTTTTGAGAGGCACACACATTATTCATGATTTGTTAGAATACTCTATGTGCTTCACTTATATCTTTTGAGCTAGGCAGTTGCTCTAGTGCTTCACTTATATCTTTTAGAGCACGGCGGTGGTTATATTTTAAAGAAATAGTTGCACTCTCATGCTTCACTTATTTCTTTTTGAGAGTCTAATAAATAGTAGTGGTAATATGCACGGGTTATGAATTTGGTCCTAATATGATAGGTATTCAAGAGGGATGTAATAAAAACTTTCATGTAGATCATTGAATATTATAAGTTTGATTCCTTGCAATAGTTTTGCGATATTAAGATGGTAATATGTGGGAGGTGCTAGTAGATAATTGTGGTTTAGTAAGAATATTGGTGTTAAGGTTTGTGATTCCCGAAGCATGCACATATGGTCCGTCGTTATGCTAAGAAGTTGGAGCATGATTTATTGTTGATTGTCTTCCTTTGCGTGGCGGTCGGGGGTGTGCAATGGTTAACTCCTACCAACCTCCCCCCTAGGGGCATGCGTAGTAGTACTTTGCTTCGAGGGCTAATGGACTTTCGCAATAAGTATTTTTTATGACTAATGTGAGTCCATGGATTATACGCACTCTCACCTTTCCGCAATTTGCTAGCCTCTTCGGTACCTTGCATTGCCCTTTCTCACCTCGAGGGTCAGTGCAAACTTCGCCGGTGCATCCAAACCCCGTGAAATGATACGCTCTATCACACCTAAGCCTCCTTATATCTTCCTCAAAAAAGCCACCATACCTACCTATCATGGCATTTCCATAGCCATTCCGAGATATATTGCCATGCAACTTCCACCGTTCCGTTTACATGACACACATCATCATTGTCATATTGCTTTGCATGATCATATAGCTGACATCGTATTTGTGGCTTAGCCACCGTTCATCATTTTCATACATGTTACGCTAGTATCATTGCACATCCTGGTACACTGCCAGAGGCATTCATATAGAGTCATATTTGTTCTAGTATCGAGTTGTAATTTTTGAGTTGCAAGTAAATAGAAGTGTGATGATCATCATTATTAGAGCATTGTCCCAGTGAGATCAAAAAAAAAGAGGCCAAAAAGAGCCTAGCGAAAAAAATGAGAGAAAAAGAGAGAAGGGGCAGTGTTACTATCTTTTTCCATACTTGTGCTTCAAAGTAGCACCATGTTTTTCATATAGAGAGTCTCCTATGTTGTCACTTTCATATACTAGTGGGAATTTTTCATTATAGAACTTGGCTTGTATATTCCGATGATGGGCTTCCTCAAATGCCCGAGGTCTTCATGAGCAAGCAAGTTGGATGCACACCCACTTAGTTTTTTATTTTTTGAGCTTTCATACACTTATAGCTCTTAGTGCATCTGTTGCATGGCAATCCCTACTCCTCGCATTGACATCAATTGATGGGCATCTCCATAGCCCGTTGATTAGCCTCGTCGATGTGAGACTATCTTCTTCTTTTTGACTTCCCCTTATTAATCTCCACCATCATATTCTATTCCACCCATAGTGCTATATCCATGGCTTGCGCTCATGTATTGCATGGGGGTTGAAAAAGCTGAAGCGCGTTAAAAAGCATGAATCAATTGCTTGATTGTCTTCGGGGTTGTGCGTGATAAATATTTTATGTTAAGAAGATGGAGCATGACAGGATTATATGATTTTGTAGGGATAACTTTCCTTAGCATTTTTATTTTGAAAGGCATGATTGTTTGTTAGTATGCCTGAGTATTGATGTCTTTATATCAAATTATAGACTATTGCTTTGAATCATTCGGATCTTAATATTCATACCGTAAAAGAGAATTACATGATGAAACATGTTAGGTAGCATTCCACATAAAAAATTCTGTTTTTATCATTTACCTACTCGAGGACGAGTAGAAATTAAGCTTGGGGATGCTTGATATGTCTCCAACGTATCTATAATTTTTTATTGTTCCATGCTATTATAGTATCAATCTTGGATGTTATATATGCAATTATATATCATTTTTTGGGACTAACCTATTAACCTAGTGCCCAGTGCCAGTTGATGTTTTTTTGCCTGTTTTTGCCTTTTCAGCAATTCATTATCAAACAAAATCCAAACGAAGAAAAAACTTTGGATTAATTTTTTCTGGACCAGAAGGGACCTAAAAGCTTCGAGAGAAGACCAGACGAGTCACGAGGGAGCGACAAGCCCGGAGGGTGTACCCACGGGGGTAGGCACGCCCCCAGGCTTGTGGGCCCCTCGTGGCACCTCCTGACCTAATTCCAGCGCTATAAATTCCAAAATATTCCCAATACATCAGAGAGCCACCACGAATAACTTTTCCGCCGCCGCAAGCTTCTGTTCTTCCGCGATCCCATCTGGAGGCTTTTTCCGGCAATTTGCCGGAGGGGGAATCGATCACGGAGGGCTTCTTCATCAACCTTGCTGCCCTTCTGATGATGTGTGAGTAGTTTACCACAGACCTACAGGTCCATAGCTAGTAGCTAGATGGCTTCTTCTCTCTCTTTGATCTTCAATACAATGTTCTCCTTGATCTCCTTGGAGTTCTATTCGATGTAATCTTCTTTTGCGGTGTGTTTGTTAGGATCCGATGAATTGTGGGTTTATGATCAGATTATTCATAAGAAATATTTGAGTCTTTTCTGAACTCTTTTATGCATGATTGTTATAGCTTTGTATTTCTCTCCGATCTATCCGTTTGGTTTGGCCAACTAGATGTATTTATCTTGCAATGGGAGAGGTGCTTTGTGATGGGTTCAATCTTGCGGTGTTCTATATCCCAGTGACAGAAAGGGACAAGACATGTATTTGTATTGTTGCCATTAAGGATAAAAGGATGGGGTTTAATCATATTGCTTGAGTTTACTTTGTCTACATCAGGTCATCTTGCTTAAGGCGTTACTCTGTTTTATACTTAATACTCTAGATGCATGCTGGATAACGGTCGATGAGTGGAGTAATAGTAGTAGATGTAGGCAGGAGTCGGTCTACTTGTCTCGAACGTGATGCCTATGTACATGATCATTGCCTTGAATATCGCCATAACTATGCGCTTTTCTCTCATTTGCCCAACAGTAATTTGTTTACCCACCGTATGCTATGCGTTCGAGAGAGAAGCCTCTAGTGAAAACTATGGCCCCCTGGTATACTTTTATCATATATTAAATCCAAAAATACCTTGCTGCAATTTATTTACTTTTATTTTATTTTGCAATTTACTTTTCTATCTATCACTATCAGAATTAATCCTTGCAAGTAACCGCTAAGGGGATTGACAACCCTCTTGTTGCGTTCGGTGCAAGTATTTGCTTTTGTGTGTGTAGGTGCTGCTAACGAGATTCTGTGTGGTTCTCCTAATGGATTGATAACCTTGGTTCTTAACTGAGGGAAATACTTATCTCTACTGTACTGCATCATCCTCTCCTCTTCGGGGAAATCCTAACGCAGTTCACAAGTAGCACTCGACGAGTCCACAGAGCTTGCTGCCTCAAAGCGCCGGATGGAGTTCGTGCTGCGCGAGTACAACACCGCCCACGGCTTCACCCCTGCTAGTGACAAGCCCTGCTGGCTAGAGGATGGCAGCGCCAAGACAGGGCCATCGGCCAGATGCTGGGCGTGAACCGGCTGTGACGCCCCTGACTCAATCGTGCACTAATCATACAAGCAAATGCACACGATCAAGATCAAAGACTCATGGGAAGATATCACAACACAACTCTAGACACAAATTAAAATAAAACAAGCTTTATATTACAAGCCAGGGGCCTCGAGGGCTCGAATACACAAGAGTCAGCAGAAGCAACAATATCTAAGTACAGACATAACTAAACAAGTTTGCCTTAAGAAGGCTGAGCAAAACAACGACATCTAGATCGAAAAGGCGCAGGCCTCCTGTCTGGGAGCCTCCGAACTACTCATGGTCGGTGGTCTCCACGTAGTAGTAGGCTCCGTCGTGGTAGTAGTAGTCGTCGACGGGGTCAGCTGGCTCCGGGGCTCCGTCATCTGATCGCAGCAATCGGGTAGGGGGAAAAAGGTAGCAAAGCAACCGTGAGTACTCATCCAAAGTACTCACAAGACTTACATCAGATCTATGCTAAGTATGCATCGGTATCAAAGGGAAGGGCTGTATCTGTGGACTAAACTGCAAAAATGCCAGAATAGAAGGGAAAGGCCTAGCCTATCGAAGACTAGCGTCTTGCAGCATTAAAATAGTGCAGATTAGCATAGTATAAAGTAATAAGTAAGTAGTAGCAATGCCTAGAGATCCTTCCTCGACTCCCTGCGAGAAAGCGTTCCCGGAGCCAACATATTGTTAAGCACCACAAGTATCCAGTTCTAGTTGTAGTAGATCGGGATACTTTTCGAGCGTCTGTTACCGTGGACACGGCTATTCGAATAGATATACTTCCCTGCAGGGGTGCACCAACTTACCCAACACGCTCGATTAACTCTGGCCGGACACACTTACTCGGGTCATGCCCGGCCTTGACTGATCGACACGCCATAGTCCTACCTAGGCTCAACAGAGAGGCCAGCACACCGGTCTACATCCTAAGCGCTCAGGGGTCTTGGGCCCATCGCCCTTTGCACTCCTGCGCGTTGCGTACGCGGTCGAGAGCAGACCCACCCCCTTAATACAAGCGCAGGCGGTTACCGTCCAACCCGGCGTGCGCCGCTCAACTGCTGACGTCTGGAGAGATTTCGGAGAATCGTACGACGCCGAGTGCCCATACTTATTCCTGCGTGATGGTTAGTGCGAAAAGGCCAAAGGCCTACTCAGATCACATATCCAAACCCATTAGTGCGTTGGGAGCTCGCGGTGATGATCAGTGATCCTGTCGCCCCGTCTCGCGGACTTACGGCAAGGGTCGGGCCCATCCCTCTCCTGGGGCGGTCTGCCTGCCCGGCCGTGCCGCGTAATTATCTCGCGGGTACCCTCACGGTCAACCCGACTTCACATCTCTCGCAGGTACCCCTCGGGGTCAACCCGACTTCAACAAGGGGCTGAGGTAAAGTCAAGGTATCCGTTTGTCCATAACATCAAGGGGGAATCCGAGGAATCACCCTCGATGGATTCCCACTCGATGTAACCGTCAAGGTGAACTTGGAGGAATCACCCTCGATGGGTTCACACTTGAGGGGCTGCACGACAGAGGCATCATCGGAGGTGGTGAAATAGGAATCACCCTCGGTAACCCACAACCGACTAGCTACGCTACAGAGATATCATCAGGAGTGATGTAGGAGGTATCACCCTCGGCACTCGATAGTAGCTCTGCAGAGTCGTACAACTAAGGGGGGTGTGCGGTGATGTGTCGGTCTCTGCACGTCGATCACGTTGATCGAGTCATCTGGAAGCTAAGCATGGCGACATGGACAAGGGTGCGGGGCCACTGATGGATCACTAACCAGCCTATACTAAGCATATAGGACAACAGGTAAAGTATCAACAGCAGGTTACAAAATCAGGCTATGCATCAGAATAGGAGCAATCGAATACAGTAGCAAAATCTAATGCAGGCATGGGAGAGAAGGAATGGGCGATATAGGAATGATCAAGGGGGTTTTGCTTGCCTGGAAGCCCTGCTAAAAAGGACGGGTCATCGACGACGTAGTCGTACTCGGGAGCAGCGTTGGTCTCGGGGTCTACCGGAGAGAAGAGGGGGAAGAAACAATAAATATAAAGCAAACAAATGCAACACAGATGCATGACATGGCAATATGTTGTGCCGGGGTGACCTAACGCAGTGTTACACGTTACAGACGGAGCGGGAAAATATCTGGGAATATTTTCCCGGCTTTAGGCAATTATCGGGCAGACGATCCGGAGGGGAAGGTTCCATGTTTGCAGTGTTGGAGGCATGTGACATGTATGTGGATGGCATATTCGGATTCGTCTTATTTTTCTGATCATTTTTCATATATAAATTATTTTCATCCGAGCTACGGTTTATTTTATATGATTTTTCAAAGTTTTAAACATATTCTGAAATTTTTGGAATTTATTTATTTTCGAAATAAATGAATAAAATGCTATGGGTACACAGAGAGTGTAACCAGAGAAGTGCATGTGTGGCTGACAGTGGGCCCAGTTGACTGCGTCAACTGCCCAGTCAGCAGAGGCTGACTGGTGGGCCCAGCTACTGACTAAACAGCTGACTGGGCCGGTATTATCCATTTAAATAGTGCCAGGGCCCCACATGTCAGTGACTGAGCTAATTAACAGAGGTTAATTTAACTTAAATGTTAATTAGCTAGTGGGTCCCATCTGTCAGTGTCACAATTAGTTAACAGATTAATTTAATTAGCAAATTAGTTAATTACTAAGGTGGGGCCTACATGTCAGTGACTGGGGCTAGCCCAGTCAGCATGTTGACCTGGTCAACGTGGTCAACGGGGGCCACGGGGCCCACTGGTAGTGACCCAGGGTGGGCCCCAGGCCGTGCCAAGTCGGCGTCGGCGCCGGAGTTGCTCCGGAGAGCCAAAAGTGCGGCTCGGATCTCGTCGGAAAACGCCCACATGCGTCCATTTGGCGCGGGGTTAGGCGCGTTCGAATGTGCGTTCAACGCTACGTCGAACGGTGGCGGTGGTGGAGGCTGGGGTGGATCATAGCGTCGACAGCGACCACCGTGGCGGACGCCGGAGTTCGGTCGAGCTCGGGATCGACGCTAGGGAGCACGGGGAGGCATGCGCGTGTGCTTGCTGGGCTCCTGGAAGCACCAGGAGCATGGTGCCGTGCTCGGACAGGAGTTGCGAGGGCTGTGGCTGCGATGGCGAGGCGAGGCAACGGCGACGAGCTCGAGCACATCGGTAGCTACGGCTATGGGCACGGATCCGCGGAGGAGAAAGAGGGGAAAGAAGCGGAGGCTCACCGTGGGGGCACACGAAGGCTCGGTGAGCAACGGGAGCAGCAGAGGCGGCCGGAATCGACGGCGGAGCCCGTCGGTACCGAGGAAGAAGACGAGGTCATGGGGCTCGATGCAGAGGCGGGGAGCTCGAGAGGGTTGCACCAGGCGACGGAGCGGTCGACGGCAGAGCGGATGGACACGATGGCGCGGCGTGGTGAGGCCAGTGGCCACGGGATCGACGCAGCAACGGCGATGGCTGCGTCGGGTGAGCTCGAGATCGAGCGAGGAAGACGTGGGGAGAGGGGGATGAGGACGGGCGCGAGTCCCAGAGGGCCGCGGTGGCGTTCTTATCCCCTCCTCGGCGTTGTAGCGGCGCGGGGCGGCGAGGTGGTTCGGCGGCGACGGCGCTCGGCGTCGGGCGCGCGTGCGCCCAGCCGACATGGGGAGGAGAGAGAGGAGGGAGACGACAGGAGTGGGCTGGGCCGGCTGGCCAGGCACTGTGCACTAAGGCCCAGTGCACAGTGGCCTTTTCCTTTTTCTTTATTTCTTTCTCTGTTTTTCTTTATTCTTTTCTGGTTTGCATTTTCTCTGGATAGCAAATGATTTTTGTAAATTGTGAAACTTGCCACATAAATACATTGCATTATTTGGCACTGCCACAAAAAGTTTGGGAGACAATTGAATTGATTTGGGTTTTTCACAAATGGAAAAGCATTTAAAAATGCTGATTTGGCACTATTTTAATTGCTATAGCCCATTTAAGCATTGTGGTGATGTTGTTTTCCTTAACAAATATTTGTTATGGAATATTTGCTAAATGATGAACTATTTTGCAACCATTTTTGTGAAACTTTAAATTTCACTTGCAATTTGAATTTGATTTCCGTGGTGGAATTTGAAATGAGATATGAATCCAATATGATTAAGCATTGCAAATCAAGGTGACTTAGCATAATCATGAACGTTCACTGTAGCTCATTACATAGGGGTGTTACAATACTCCTCCTCTAAAAGAAATTCTCGTCCCGAGAATTCAGGAGTTAGAAGGGAAAAGATCGGGGTATTCTTCACGAAGACGATCCTCACGTTCCCAAGTGGCTTCATCTTCAGTGTGATTCGACCACTGCACTTTAAGGAACTTGGTTGTCTTCTGACGGGTCCGACGTTCAGCTTGATCCAAAATACGGATTGGATGCTCTTTATAAGATAGATCATCTTGCAATTCGAGCATTTCATGATCCACTGCACGGTGTGGATCCTTGAAGCAACGACGAAGTTGTGACACATGGAAGACATCGTGGATGTGAGAGAACTATGGTGGCAACTCCAATTTGTAAGCCACATATCCACGTCTGGCGAGAATGCAGAAAGGGCCAATGTAGCGAGGAGCTAACTTGCCCTTGTGTAACACCCCTATGTAATGAGCTACAGTGATCCTCATGATTATGCTAAGTCATTTTGATTTGCAATGCTTGATCACTATGGATTCATATCTCATTTCAAATTCCACCACTAAAATCAAATTCAAATGGCAAGTGAAATTTGAAGTTGCACAAAAGTTGTTGAAAAATAGTTCATCATTTAGCAAATATTCCATAACAAATATTTGTTCAGGAAAACAACATCACCACAATGCTAAAATGGGCTATAGAAAATAAAACAGTGACAAATCAGCATTTTTAAATGCTTTTCCAATTATGAAAAATTCAAACAAATTCATATGCCTCCCAAACTTTTTGTGGCAGTGCTAAATAATGCAATGATAATTATGTGACAAGTTGCATATTTTACCAAAGCCAAATAGTGTCTAAACAAAATGCAAAACAAAAAAAGAATAGAGAAAAACAGAGAAAGAAATAAAGAAAAAGAAAAGGCCACTGTGCACTGGGCCTTTGTGCACAGTGTGCAGGCCCAGCCCAGCAGCGCCATCGTCTTCTCCCTCCTCCCCGTGTCAGCCCGCGCGCGCGCCCGACGCTGAGCACCGTCGCCACCGCACCAGCCCGCCGCTCCGCGCCGCTATAGCGCCGGGGAGTGGATAAGAGCGCCACCGCGGAAGCCCTGGACGCGTCCAGATATTTCCCCTCCTCCTCTGCCTCACTCGCCCTCCTCCTCTTCCTCGATCCCGAGCGTTGTCGTCGCCATGGTCGTGTCGTAGCTGCGGCCACCGTCCTCCCCGTGCCTCGCCAGCACGTCCACGAGCTCCGCCATTGACCGCTTCTTCCTCTACGCCAACGAACGCGAGCCGGGGAGCACCACAGCGCCAGATTGCACCGTCTTCTTCCTCTACGGTCGCCGGCGAGCTCTGTCGATTTCGGCCACCTCTGCGCTCCTGTTCACTCGCCGGGCCTTTGTGCGCCTTCGCGGTGAGCACCCGCACCAAACCCCTCTCCCCTCCCCTCCTTTCCACGCCCGTAGCTCACCCCACCGTCATGGCCGAACCCGCCGCCGCCATTGAGCTCGCCGCTGTGACCACCGTCGCTGTAGCCCGCGTCCGAGCACTGCACCGAGCTCCTGGTGCTCATAGGAACCCAACGCCGCCCCCAGCTCGCCTTGCCGTGCTCCCTATGCTCGGCCTCGAGCTCGGCCGAATGCGCCGCCGCCTGCCGTCGCCGTAGCGCTCGTGACCGGCCACCCCCGATGCCGCTCCGGCCATAGATCGATGCGGCATTGTCCGCTTGTTCGAACGTGCCCTCGCGCGCGCCAAACGACCCCCTGTAGGCGATTCCCGACGCCAGCCGTGGCCCTCCGCCGCGTTTCGGTGTCGCCGGCGTTTAAACGCCGGTGGTCCGACGTGGCGCCGACCTAGGGCCCACCCTGGGTCACTGACCAGTGGGTCCTGCAGGCCCAGTTGACCACATTGACTTGGTCAACGTGATGACTGGGCTAGCACAGTCACTGACACGTAGGCCCCACCGCACTAATTAACTAAACTGCTAATTAATTTAATCTATTAGCTAAATGTGTTATTGACAGATGGGTCCCACCTGGCTAATTAACCGTTAGATTAATTTAATCCTATTAGTTACTAACAGTCACTGACATGTGGGGCCCAGCCACTATTCCAGTGGATAAGGCTGACCAAGTCAGCCTGCTGACTGGGCAGCTGGCCCACCAGTCAGCCTCTGCTGACTGGGCAATTGACCCAGTCAACTGGGCCCACTCGTCAGCCTCTCTGCTGATCAGCTGGGTACAGTTCTGGGTACCCCTAGCATTTCACTGTTCTGGATAATTCGAATTTAATAATTAAAATAATTCCAGAAAATGATTTAAAGTTTGAAAATTATATAAAATAATCCGTAACTCAGATGAAAACAATTTATATATGAAAAAATGATCAGAAAAATAAGACAAATCCGAATATGTGATCAAAATGCTTGACCATCACTCCCAACTAGATGAACATGGAACCTTCCCCTCCGGATCCATATACTGATAATCACCTAAAGCTGGGAAAATATTCCCAGATATTTTCCTGCTCCGTCTATAACGAGTAGCACTGCGTTAGGTCACCCCCAGCACAGCATATTGCCATGTCATGCATCGGTGTTGCATTTGTTTGCTTTATATTTATTGTTTCTTCCCCCTCTTCTCTCCGGTAGACCCCGAGACCGACGCTGCCCCCGAGTACGACTACGTCGTCGACGACCCCTCTTCCACCGCAGAGCTTCCAGGCAAGCAAACCCCCTTGATCATTTCTATATCGCCCATTTCTTTCTCTCCCCTGCTTGCATTAGAATTTGCTACTGTTGTCCGATAGCTCCTATTCTGATGCATAGCCTGTTTTTGCTGTTGATACCTTACCTGCTATCCTATATTGCTTAGTATAGACTGGTTAGTGATCCATCAGTGGCCCCGCACCCTTGTCCGTGTTGCCATGCTTTGCTTCTGGATGTTTCGATCAACGTGATCGATGTGCAGAGACCGACACATCACCACACACCCCTTAGTTGTACGACTCTGTAGAACTACTATCGAGTGCCGAGGGTGATACCTCCTACATCACTCCTGATGGTATGTCTATAGCATAACTAGTCGGTTGTGGATTACCGAGGGTGATTCCTCTTTCACCACCTCCGATGATGCCTCTGTCGTGCAACCCCTCAAGCGTGAACCCATCGAGGGTGATTCCTCTAAGTTCACCTTGACGGATACATCGAGTAGGAATCCATCGAGGGTGATTCCTCAGATTTTCCCCTTGATGTTATGGACTCACGGATACCCTGTATTTTACCTCAGTCCCCTGTTGAAGTCGGGTCGACCCTGAGGGGTACCCGCGAGAGATGTGACGTCGGGTTGACCGTGAGGGTACCCGTGAGATAATTACGTGGCACGGCCGGGCAGGCAGACCGCCCAGGAGAGGGATGGGCCTGGCCCTTGACGTAAGTCCACGAGACGGGGCGACAGGATCACTGATCGTCACCGCGCGCTCCCAACACACTAATGGGTTTGGATATGTGATCTGAGTAGGCCTCTGGCCTTTTCATGCTAACCACCACGCAGGAATAAGTATGGGCACTCGGCGTCGTACGATTCTCCGAAAGTTCTCCAGACGTCAGCAGTTGAGCCGCGCACGCCGGGTTGGACGGTAACCGCCTGCACTTGTATTAAGGGGGTGGGTCTGCTCTCGGCCGCGTACGCAACGCGCAGGAGTGCAAAGGGTGATGGGCCCAAGACCCTTGAGTGCTTAGGATGTAGACCGGCGTGCTGGACTCTCTGTTGAGCCTAGGTAGGACTATGGTGTGTCGATCAGCCGAGGTCGGGCATGACCCGAGTAAGTGTGTCCGGCCGGAGTTAATCGAGTGTGTTGGGTAAGTTGGTGCACCCCTGCAGGGAAGTATATCTATTCAAATAGCCGTGTCCACGGTAACGGACACTTAGAGAGTATCCCGATCTACTACAACTAGAACTGGATACTTGTGATACTAAATGGATATGATGGCTCCGGGATCGCTTTCTCGCAGGGAGTCGAGGAAGGATCTCTGGGCGTTGTTACTACTTACCTACTACTTTATAATATGCTAATCTGCACTCTTCTAATGCTGCAAGACACTGCAAGATGCTAGTCTTCGATAGGCTAGGCCTTCTCTCTATTCTGGCAATTCTGCAGTCTAGTCCATAGATACAGCCCCTCTTTTGATACCAATGCATACTTAGCATAGTTCTGATGTAAGTCTTGCGAGTACTTTGGATGAGTACTCATGGTTGCTTTGCTACCTCTTTTTCACCATACCCGATTGCTACGATCAGATGACGGAGCCCCGGAGTCAGCTGACCCCATCGACAACTACTACTACCACGACGGAGCCTACTACTACGTGGAGACCGCCGACCAGGAGTAGTTCGGAGGCTCCCAGGCAGGAGGCCTGCGCCTTTTCGATCTAGATGTCGTTCTTTTGCTCAGCCTTCTTAAGGCAAACTTGTTTAATTATATCTGTAGTCAGATACTGTTGCTTCCGCTGACTCTTGTGTAACTCGAGCTTATGTATTCCAGCCCTCGAGGCCCCTGGCTTGTATGACTTTTAATTTGTGTCTAGAGTTGTGTTGTGATATCTTCCCGTGAGTCTCTGATCTTGATCGTGTGCATTTGCGTGTATGATTAGTGCACGATTGAGTCGGGGTGTCACACCTTGATTCCAAAGCGATGAGTTCCCTTCATAGGAGTGACACGCAGATAAGCTTGTTCACCAGGTTGATAGATTGGTCCCCAATGTTTACGATCATAGTTGCTCTTCTGGCGGGACTGGGCCGCCTTGAGATTTTCCCGGACAACACGGACTTGCTCTTCAGCTTGTTGGATAATATCCGGACCAATGAGCGGCTGTTCCCCAGTTTCTAACCAATTCAGAGGGGTTCGACACTTACATCCATATAATACCTCGAAGGGTGACATCTTCAAGCTAGCTTGATAGCTGTTGTTGTACAAGAATTCAGCATACGGGAGAGATTCCTCCCACTTTTTGCCAAGTGAAATGACACAAGCACACAGCATATCTTCAAGCACCTGGTTAACTCGTTCAACTTGGCCTAGGGACTGGGGGTGATAAGCTGAGCTCCAGGTTACATGAGTTCCCATAGCTTCTTGGAAACTTTCCCAGAACTTTGCGGTGAAGAGGCTGCCACGGTCTGAACTGATCTCCTTCGGAATACCATGGAGTGATACAATTCTGGAGATATACAAATCTGCTAACTGACTAGCAATGATCGTCTCCTTGACTGGCAGAAAATGTGCAGCTTTGGAGAATTGGTCGACGACGACAAGAATAGCATCGTGACCCTTCTGAGATCTGGGAAGGCCAGTGATAAGATCCATTTGAACCTTGTCCCATTTCCATACAGGGATAGGTAGCAGTTGCAGGAGTCCAGCAGGCTTTTGATGTTCGGCTTTGACGCGACGGCAAATGTCACATTCAGCAACATATCGAGCAATGTCTCGCTTCATATTAGACCACCAGTATCTTTGAAGGAGGTCTTGGTACATCTTAGTGCTACCCGGATGAATAGACAGTGGTGTATCATGTGCCTCCTTCATAACCTTGTCTGTCATAAGTTCGAACCGAGGTACCACAAGGCGATCTCTAAAGTACGAGGTTCCATCTTCAGCAAGCGAGAAATCGCTGGCCTTTTCCAAGGCAAGATCCCGTTTCATCTGATCAACTTCAGCGTCTTTTGCTTGCGCAGACTTAATAGCTTTCTCGAGAGTAGGTTCCAAAACAAGGGTATTAAGAGAACCCTGTGGAACGATGTGAAGGTTCAACTGGCGAAGTTCTTCATGAAGAAGTGGTTGAGCTCGCTGAACCATGAGGTTGTTGCAGTAGGACTTGCGGCTCAAAGCATCAGCCATGACATTAGCTTTAGCAGGGGTATATGTAATACCACAGTCATAATCTGTTATTGTTTCCATCCATCTTTGTTGACAGAGATTCAGGTCTGGTTGAGTAAACAGATACTTCAGACTTTGATGATCAGTGTAGATCTCGCAACGATTACCGAGAAGGTAATGTCACCACAACTTCAATGCATAAATATCTGTAGCAAGTTCGAGATCATGAACTGGGTAGTTATCTTCATGAGGACACAGTTGTCTCGAGGCATAAGCAATCACTTTGCTCTCTTGCATTAGGATACAACCTAATCCTTGACGAGATGCGTCACAATAAATCACGAAGTCCTTGCAAGAATCCGGAGGGGCAAGCACTGGTGCAGAAGTCAGCTTGTCATTGAGAGTCTAGAAACTTTCCTGACATTTTTCAGTCCACTCAAACTTAACGCCCTTGTGAAGCAGATTAGTCAGAGGCTTGGCAATCTTGGAGAAGTTCTCGACAAAACGGCGGCAATAGCTTGCGAGTCCGAGAAAACTTCTCACTTGCTTGACGTTCTTCGGAGGAGTCCAGTCAAGAATAGCCTGAACTCGCTCTGGGTTGACAGCAATACCATCCTTGGAAATCACATGACCAAGGTAGGTCACTTCGGATAACCAGAATTCACACTTGGAATACTTGGCAAATAGTTGATGCTCTCGAAGCTTTTCTAGTATAAGACGAAGATGTTCAACATGTTCTTCTTTATTCTTGGAATATACCAGGATATCATCCAGATAAACCACGACGAACTTGTCGAGGTAATCCATGAAGATATAATTCACCAATCGAGAGAACGTTGTTGGGGCATTGGTTAAACCGAAAGACATGACGGTGTACTCGTATGAACCATAGCGAGTAACGAAAGCGGTCTTTGGAATATCCTCTTCGCAGACTCGGATCTGATGGTAACCCAACCTCAAATCAAGTTTAGAGAATACAGATGATCCAGCAAGTTGATCATACAGATCATTGATCCAAGGAAGCAGATACTTGTTCTGAATGGTTGCCTGGTTGATAGGTCGGTAATCTTGGACCAACCGATTTGTACCATCTTTCTTCTTGACAAAGAGAGAAGGTGCTCCCCAAGCAGAGGAACTTGGACGAATGAAACCCTTGCAAAGTGATTTGTCAATTTCCTCCTTAAGTTCAAGGAGTTCATGCAGCGGCATCTTATAAGGACGCTTCGCAATAGGAGTAGTGCCTGGTTTCAAGTCGATAACAAATTCGACGGCTCTAACAGGGGGAACTCCTGGAAGTTCTTCTGGAAAGACATCTTGGAAGTCACGAACGACTGGAACGTTTTCGATTCCCTCAAGAGGTGAAGCATTCAACGCGTTCAGGGAGTAAATCTGAGCTTTGGCATCTCGAATAAGATGAGCATGATATTTGACTATCTCATCCGAGGAATGCAAGAGTTGGACGGCTTTAGAGACACAATCGATTGAAGCAGTATGAGCTTTCAACCAATCCATTCCCAAAATGGGGTCAATATTGGAAGACTTCAAAATAATGGGAAAAGCATGGAACTCCAACCCTTCAATTTCAATGGTAACATTGGGGCTGAACATGGAGGCTTGACATTGGCCCGCGGGGGTGTTTATCATTAAAGGATTGTGCAACTGCTCACATTTAATGTCATGTATGTATGTGAAAGTTTCTGATATGAATGAATGCAATTCTCCTGAATCAAATAAAACAGAAGCTGGTACTGAATTAACAAGAAGAGTACCCATCACAGTAGTAGGTTGATCTTGAGCTTCATTCAGATCAACATGGTATGCTTGACCACGACCATAAGAAGGCCTGGCATTGTTGTTGCGGGGCTGATCGTTACCACGGCCATTTCCACGGCCAGCTGAGGGAAGTGCAAGCTGATTCTGATCCTGAGAGCAGTCTCTGGCACGGTGACCTGGACAGCCACACTTGAAGCAGAGCCCGTCATTGGGACGAGGAGCAGGAGCTCGGGGTAGTGCAGGTAGGGGTCTCGGCTGCCTCGGAGGTGGAGGAGGCAGACGAGGCGCAACATATGATGGCCTTGGAGCAGGTGCAGTTGGACGGTACATGCTGTGAGGAGTCCAAATACAGCGCTTCTGCGAAGACGAGCCCGAAGATGAGCCTGCGTCACGCGTGCACTTGAGAGTGTCCTTGTGATCCTTCAGACCAGTCTCAAACTGAATGGCCTTATTCACCAAGGTGGCGAAGTCAGCGAAGTCTTGTACAAGGAGTGCAAGCTTAACATCAGGGTTGAGCCCTTCACGGAACTTCTCCTATCTGCGGGCATCAGTAGCGATATCTTCTTCAGCATAGTGGGATAATTCAAGAAACTCCCGCAGGTAGACCTCCACAGTCTTGCTGCCCTGAGTGAGGTTGCGGAACTCACGTTTCTTCCAGTCCATGACTCCCTGAGGAATGTAACGGGCATGGAAGACAGCCTGGAACTCCAGCCAGGTGATGATTGTTCCAACAGGCAGTGTGCGTCTGTGGCTGTCCCACCATTGAGCAGCGGGACCCTTCAAGAAGTAGGATGCAAAGGTGACATAGCTGGCTGATACGTCTCCAACGTAACTACAATTTTTTATTGTTCCATGCTGTTATATTATCAAACTTGGATGTTTTTATATACATTTACAGCAATTATATATCATTTTTTTGGGACTAACCTATTAACTTAGTGCCCAGTGCCAGTTGTTGTTTTCTGCCTGTTTTTGGTTTTACAGAATATCAATACCAAACGAAGTCCAAATGCCACAAAACTTTTTGGAGATTTTTTTCTGGACATAACCAACACTAGAAGCTTCGGGAGAAGGCCAGAAGCCCCAGGAGGTGGCCACGAGCCACCAGGGTGCACCTGGGGGGGGCAGGCACGCCCTGGTGCCTCATGGGCCCACCTCTGCCTCTTTTGACCTAATTCCACCACTATAAATTCCCAAAAATTGGGAAACCAACAGGGGAGTCCATGAAATACTTTTTCCGCCACCGCAAGTTTCTGTTCTCGAGAGATCCCATCTGGGGGCCTTTTCCGGCACTCCGCCGGAGGGGGAATCGATCACGGTGGGGCTCTACATCAACCTTGCTGCCCTTCCGATGATGCGTGAGTAGGTTACCACAGACCTTCGGGTCCATAGTTAGTAGCTAGATGGCTTCTTCTCTCTTTTTGATCTTCAATACAATGTTCTCCTCGATGTTCTTGGAGTTCTATCCGATGTAATCACTTTTTGCGGTGTGTTTGTTGGGATCCGATGAATTGTGAGTTTATGATCAGATTATCCATGAATATTATTTGAGTCTTCTCTGATCTCTTTTATGCATGATTATTATAGCTTCGTATTTCTTCTCTGATCTATTGATTTGGTTTGGCCAACTAGATTGATTTATCTTGCCATGGGAAGAGGTGCTTTGTAATGGGTTCGATCTTGCGGTGCTCAATCCCAGTGACAGAAAGGGACATGACACGTATGTATCATTGCTATTAAGGGTAAAAAGATGGGGTTTATTCATGCATGAGTTTACTTTTTCTACATCATGTCATCTTGCTTAAGGCGTTACTCCGTTCTTTATGGACTTAATACACTAGATGCATGCTGGATAGCGGTCGATGTGTGGAGTAATAGTAGTAGATGCAGGCAGGAGTCGGTCTACTTGTCTTGGACGTGATGCCTATATACATGATCATTGCCTTGGATATCGTCATGATTATTTGCTTTTCTATCAATTGCCCAACAGTAATTTGTCTACCCACCGTATGCTATTTTCTTGAGAGAAGCCTCTAGTGAAAACTATGGCCCCCGGGTCTATCTAAATCATATATTAAAAACCCTAAAAATACTTTGCTGCACTTTTTCTTTATTTATTTTATTTTGTAATTTTGTTTCAATCTATCTATCTATCACATACAATCTAATCTTGCAACTTACCGCCGAGGGATTGACAACCCCTCGTTTGCGTTGGGTGCAAGGATTTGTTGTTTGTGTGCAGGTACTGCTAACGAGGTGTTGCGTGATTCCCCTAATGGATTGATAACCTTGGTTTCATAACTGAGAGAAATACTTACCTCTACTGTGCTGCATCATCCCTTCCTCTTCGGGGAAAATACCAACGCAAGCTACAAGTAGCACTGACAGGGGCAACATTAGCTGACTCCATCTCGTATGTGATGTCACGGAGCCAGTCATCAGCATCAAGTGGCTGAACCGAGTTGCGGAAGACAGTCGGGTTGAGGCGCACAAAGTCTTGCAAGGTTATTGGGGCTTGCTGCTGGTTAGCATTTGGACGAGAAAACTGATCCATAATCCCTTGCATGAATTGACGGTTCAGCTCAAACTATTGCATCATTCCAGCCATATAGTCGGGCGGTGATGGATTATTGGCACCACGGCCATGACCTGCGGGTCTAACCATCCTGCTAAAATTAACAGGGGGTAGTTTAGCAACGAGCAATTGCAGTAGTATGGAATCATTCATGAAGTAGCATGCACATAAAGGGAAGTGCAATAGATACATCACAACAGTAAAACATGACATACATATCCATACATAGAGTCGGTTACAAGCCAGCGTTACAAGAACGGAAAGGAAAAGGTAGACATCTAGGCGGCACGCAGGCACGCGGTGGAGGGATACAACAACGGGACATAGCGATAGCTACATCAACGTCGGAGAAAACCACTGAAGCCAGGCAGCTGTAAGTGATGACGCAGGGTACCCTCGACACGAGGATCCTGCTGTCGGTACCAAAACCAGCAGATCTCGGGTAGGGGATCCGAACTGTAGGTCTAGGAATCAATGGGTAACAGAGAATGTAGAGACGATGATTTACCCAGGTTCGGGCCCTCTCGAAGAGGTAATACCCTACGTCCTGCTAGATTGTATTGATGTGATTGTATGAAGGTTACAGAGTTGATCTACCTCGAGATCAGATGGGCTAAACCCTAGGCAATGAATGATGATCTCTATGGACTAAACCTTTTGGTTTATATAGACACCAGAAGGCCCTAGGGTTACACATAGTCGGTTACCATTAGGGGATGAACTTGCCCGCCACGCCAATTATTCCTTGGAGGAGACGCCAAGTCTTCGAAGGTTTCCTTCTGATACACGGGGTTGTCCACAATCCGGCCTTCCATCGTCGAGTAGAGAGCGGCCCACAAGTCCGACCTATGAGAGATAGGCCGGCGGCCCGAGTACCCCCTAGTCTAGGACACCCTCAGTAGCCCCCGAACTAGTCTTCGAAGCCGAGGTAGGTGCCGAACATCATCGGCTTTGTAGACCAGTTCCCTTTCTTCCGTGACACCGGTAACAGGCCTGTATCACTCCGAATTGTATTCTCAAGCGTTGCCCGGTCGTATATGCACTGAACTATACCTCGGTAACGAAGTATACTAATAACTTAGCCCCAAAGGTTAGTCGCTTTGGTGTGAATAGTGTCCTCATCTGACAACTTTTACCGAAGGGTCACACCTTGCCACGACCGCGAGTTGGTTTATGAAAAACTCGATTCGCGGTTCGAGGCAGTTTTCATTGGCACGTCCCATCGATATGGAGATTGTGTCCTGTTTTCAAGGGATATGATCAATAATCCCCCTCACCCCACGCGTGCATAATGGCACGGTTACATGGGGAAATGGCGAGGACTGCGGCGTAGTAAAGGGACCGTGGGTTTTACAGCCCATAAAAGGGGCACAGCCTTTGTTTCTTTCGTACGCTCTCATTTCCCCCCTTCGCCATTGCCTTCCCCATCTTTTGAGCTCTAGCTCCCAGATCCGCTCTCCCTTCCAAGAACCTTTCCAGCCGCCCGTTCGATCTAGAAATGGCGGGCTCCGGGTCCAAAGGCAAGTGGGAGGCGTCCGTCGTCACTGAGATCGCCATCATGGAGCTGAAGGGCGCGGGATATCTCCCAGCCAACGTCGCCCACCGTGCTCCAGAGGCCGGCCAGGTCGTTGCCACGCCGCGGCAGGGCGAGAGGGTGGTGTTCATCCCCCACTTCCTCCGAGGTTTGGGTTTTCCCCTTCACCCCTTCGTCAGGGGTCTCATGTTCTTCTACGGGCTTGACTTCCACGATCTTGCGCCGAACTCCTTCCTCCACATCTCGGCCTTCATCATCATCTGCGAGGCATTTCTTCGGATCCGGCCACACTTCGGCATGTGGCTGAAGATCTTCAATATCAAGGCGAAGATCGTTGATGGCCAGCAGGCGGACTGCGGGGGTGCGATGGTCAGCAAGCTCCCCCGAGTGGAGTGGCCAGAGGGCACCTTCATCGAGACCGTCAAGGTGTGGCAGAAGGAATGGTTCTACATCACTGAGCCCAGGAGCGCGGATCGGGGGGGCGATTCCGGCCTTCCGATCCGGACCCCCTATGAGGCAGGTCTCATGGACCAAGAAAGGCCTCGACTGGGGGGTGAACAAGGAGGTGGCGCAGCTGCAGAACCGGATCACCAAGATGATAGAGCAGGGCGTCGAGCTGCCCAATGTGATCTAGATCATGCTCGGCCGCCGAATCCTCCCATGCCAGGACAGGGCCTCCCCCATGTGGGCCTACAAGCCCGAAGACCCGGCCACCGTGCGCAACTTCTTCCACACCACCCACGCTCAGCTGTGGAGGGCGCTGTTCAAGCCGCAGAAAGACTGGCTGGCCGAGGAGGAGGACATCGGACTCGATGCCGCAAACCCCCCACGAGAGGTATGACTAATTTTGTTCCTATACTCAAACTGTTCCCTTTTAATAAGGTAATCAACTTTTTTACTTTTCATCCGCAGAATTGGCTGAAGAAGGCCGAGCGGATCGACAGTCCGGCGCCGTTGCCAGAGGGGCCCAGGACACCCTTACTGACGGCCATGTTGGCCGCGGAGCCATACGAGGCGCCGGAGAGGAAGGAGAAGAAGAAGGAGGCCAGAGAGGGCCTCCGTTCCCGAGGTCCCCCGGACACTAGATTCGGGGACACCCATGCTCCCTCCGCACAAGAGGAGGAGAAGGAGCAGGGAGGAGAAGGGGAGGAAGACGATTCCTCCCGAACAGGGAAAAGGGCGGCGTACGAAGACATCAAGGAGGAGCTGCCTCGATATGCCCCCAAAAGACCACGCAAGGCCAAGGTGGCCTTGTCCGGCGATAGCTCGGCATCCGCCGAGGACTCCGAGGCCTCCGAAGAAGTTCCTCAGAGAATCCCCAGGGCCAAGCCGCGGGCTCAAAGGTACGCATTCTGATGTCCGTTCGGGCATCATTCGCCGAACTAGATTTAATATTGATCATCTCTTCACTTCTAACATCACAGCCCGATGCGCGACCTCCCCACCGACCGAGTCTCGGAGGGGGACTCTCCACTGGCAGCGCTGGCGGAGAGCGGGACCGAATCGCGCGCCTCACCTCCCCCAATCGTCGAGGAGGTCGAGGAGGTCCTCTCAAGGAGGACCCCTCCCGTGCCGCACACAGGGGGAGGGGGCGACACCGTCATGGCCGAGGAAAATACCTCGGCCGCCGAAGACCAGGAGGGGAGGGCCCCTCCGGCTAACGAAGAGGAGGAGCCCGGACAATCCGAGCTCTCTCCAAAAGCGGCTCCAGAGTCGTCTAAGCGTCCGGAGCCGGGCACTCCGGTCCTCCAGAGGGAAGAGACCGAAGTGCCCCCGCCACCCCCGCTCACCCCAGAGCGGGCGTCGACTGGGCGGCCGGATGAGATGGAGGATGCTCTAACTAGCCCCTCTATCGCCGAAGAGCACCGCGCCCTTATGGGCGCGGTGTTGCAAAGTCTTCGGTCCGTGGATAGCGGACTGAAGGAGGCGTTCAATGGCCTTCTCACAGGCTTCAAGGTGAGCCAAGTAATGTTTTCCTTTAAAGAATTTCGTTTGGACAAATGTATAGCCTCATACACAGTAGCCCCCGAGACTCTAACTGGCTTGATCAAAGCCGGTCAGAGGATCAAAAATCGCTATTCTCGGATACTAACATGCGTAGAGTGATGCGCAGGCTTCGTCTTCGGCAGCAGCCGCCAACGCCGAGGAGTTGGCCGAGCTCAATCGAAAGCTCAAGAGCTCCAAAGACGACCTCAGCCTGATGAACAAAAGGTTCGACGAGGCGCAAGGTAAGACCGAACTGCAATGTTTTACTACAGCTGTTGCATGTTTGTGAAATAAGGCATAAAGTAGCCTGAATGGAATCAGCTGATATGACTACAGCTACCGCCGTGGAGGTCGAGAACCTCAAAGCCACGCTGAGGACGGCTCAGCTAGAAGCGGCGGAACAGAGGTCGGCAGCCGAGCAGGCAGCTGCCGAACTGACTTCAGTGAAAACCGCTAGTCAAAAGCATGAAGCCAGAGTGGCGGAAGTGCAACAAGAGCTCGTGGATGCTGTCACAAAGTGTGAGGCTCTCGAGCAGAAGAGCAAAGAGCAGGCCGCCGAGCTAACCTCGCTGGGGTCGGTGGCCAAGGAAGCGCGGACAGAAGCGCGCGGCTACCAGGAGGAGCTCCACCAAGTGAAGCTTATTGCGGATGGTAAGCCATATTTGCTGCAAAGTGTCTTTGGAGGTAACAGGTTCGCGTTGCTCACGCGGGTGTGGCGTTCCGCAGGCGCCTTTGCGGACCTCCCGAAGAGTGCGGCGGATGCGGCGAGGTTCTTCGCCGCCCAGGAGGGTCGGGCCGAGCAAAGGTTATTCTGGGCGCAATTTCAAGCGCCCGAACACCCTCCCCTCCTCAACAACCAAATGAAGTAGCTGATGGAGCTGCATCGGATGGCGGAGCCGGTGATGAAGGACCTCTGCATCAAGCTATGGCTGACGGAGCCACTGCCGAGCAGCTACTTCGGTCTGGTGCAGAGGCTGTACGACGCCACTTCTCGGATCGACGCCTGGAAGCGCTCCACATGCATTGAGGGTGCTCGAATGGCCTTCGGCAAAACAATGGTACATTGGCCGAAGATAAAGCCAGCCGAGATGGCCACCGGACCTCCACCACCAGGGAAGGAGCATAGGCGCCCCGAGCAATACTTTCCCATCGTGATGGATGGTGCTCGGGCAGTAGAGGCCCAATGCTCAAAAGATGTGATTTATGAGTAGTTTAATTTTCCTCGTAGCCAAGGAGTTAAAACTTTTGTTTAATTGTGATGCAAGTTGTTGGCTGTGAATATAGTGCTTGTGTATGTTAATTTTGACTCCTGTGCGGCCAATTTTAAACTGAAAGTTACCAGTCGTCGGCTTCAGCCCCCTTGTAGATACTACATGGGGTGTTTTCTCGTAATACTTGAACCCTTAGCCGACGTCTCGGTGCCCGGAGGCGGTTGTATGTACGGAAAACCAGGCAGTCAGACTATGCGGTTTTAGTGCTTAGGAGCTTGACTGCGGGGGCTGGTGACTAGCCCCCAATGTTTGTGATATTCGGACGAGCCGCGGTTGATACCATCATCACATGGTTTCTGTAACAGAAAACCCTTCGTTTAACACGGATGAATCTCCAACGATTTTTGGTTTGACATGAGTCATCGGATCGCCGACCAGTTCTCGCTTATTGTGACAGTCACTTTTCGGCTTTCTCCACTGAGGTACTTAACCAGGCTAGCTAGAAGTACAATCGCAGTGGTTCTCCCTTTACCCTCTTAGCCGAACAGTGCGGAACGTAAGAGGGTAAACATAGGAGCCGGGCAACCCAACTATTGACCAAAGACGCAATTCGGAACTGATTCATATAGTGCAATATCCATGACGCCGAGCACATAAAGTAAAAATAAGTGCCGGGATAAAGTTTAGGGCAAGATTTATGTTTGAGCCCCCGGTCTATTAGCCGGTTATTAAAAAAAGGACGTATCATAATAGTTTACTTCGTCTTGAAAAAGCAGAAAGGAATATGCAACACGAATGAAAGCGCAATTACCGGAGAAAAGCTGGTCTTTATTTCCTTTGAATGTGTGACGTCCAACCGTACAATCCGAATTGCCGAAGTAACTTTGATAGATACTTTTGAAATAAATACATTAGAGTAAAGGTTTACACAGGGCCTTCATGAGTGGTTTGACGTCCCGACTACGCCCTACTGCACGTCTGCGCCATTGCTCTTGAAAAAGCTTCCGAATGAGCGAAGCTGTCGACCGTATGTTCGACGGAAGTAGTAATGTTTGGCAGACGAGCCCTTGGGGAAGGGTTTTGAGAAGTCGCCGTGGTATATCAGATCCTAGATGGTGCCCGTTGTTGATGTTGATTCGAAGAAATCTGGTGGCCATTGCTCGGTCGAACCGGGCTCTCAGCCTTTGTTTCATGTGTCCCCACAACTGCCCATGGTATTTTGAGCGCGAAATTGTGCACTCGAGGTACGTATTTCGCGACTAGATGGGCCGTGCTGTGGGGCGCGTACCCCTATTCGGAGTGAGCATGGGAGTGCTCCGGGACCGAGGCTACATCTCGGGAGCGCTTGCGTATGTCCAGTGTCTTGACAGTAGACTGGGCTTGTGACACCTCTTCAGCGGCTTGGACTTCGGCGGCTAGAGCCGCCGTGTGTTCCTCTGTTCGGAGCGAGCGCTCGGTGTTACCGTTAATGGTAATAACGCCCTTAGGTCCCGGCATCTTAAGCTTCAGGTATGCATAGTGCGGGACGGCGTTGAAGCGGGCGAACACAGTCCGGCCAAGGAGTGCGTGGTAACCACTGTGAAAGGGGACAATATCGAAGATCAAGTCCTCGCTGCGGAAGTTATCGGGCGAGCCGAAGACAACTTCCAATGTCACGGATCCCGTGCAGCGTGCCTCGACACCTGGGATTACACCTTTAAAGGTGGTGTTGCTGGGTTTGATCCTTGACGGGTCGATCCCCATTTTCCTCACGGTATCTAAGTAAATCAGATTGAGGCTGCTACCTCCGTCCATAAGGACTCTGGTGAGGTGAAATCCGTCCACTATGGGGTCGAGCACCAGAGCCGCCGTTCCTCCATGGCGTATACTGGTCGGATGGTGTAACGCCCAATATGAAGCTCTATCGCAATCTCGTGATGAACTCAAGATCGTGACATAACCTCATTTTGAGACGCATAGCAAGGTGATTCTCAAATACATACAACCAAGTGAACAGATGAGAATACTAGTTAAAGGCTTACACTCGCCACATGCTACAGCATAAATATATCATAATCATCATACAACATCCAAAAGAAAGACAGAGTCCGACTACGGACGAAATCAAACGAGAAAACACCACCCTGCTATGATCCCCGGATCAACCGACTAGGACCCACTACTGATCGTCTGGCATCGTGACGTACATACGCCCACGTTCATCATTGTACTCCCAGTGGAGCATCTCGGGATCACCTGGGAGTACGATGATGAACGTGGGCGTATGTATGTCATGATGCCAGACGATCAGTAGTGGGCCCTAGTCGGTTGATCCGGGGATCATAGCAGGGTGGTGTTTTCTCGTTTGATTTCGTCCGTAGTCGGACTCTGTCTTTCTTTTGGATGTTGTATGATGATTATGATATATTTATGCTGTAGCATGTGGCGAGTGTAAGCCTTTAACTAGTATTCTCATCTGTTCACTTGGTTGTATGTATTTGAGAATCACCTTGCTATGCGTCTCAAAATGAGGTTCTGTCACGATCTTGAGTTCATCACGAGATTGCGATAGAGCTTCATATTGGGCGTTACAAGTTGGTATCAGAGCCGACCCTCGCGGTTACACGAATGTTTGCGGACAGGTGCGCGGTCATGTTGTTCATGACGTTTGTGACCCGTCGTGGCACACGGCATGGCACATGTACCGGACTGAATGCACAGACGTATGTGCCAAGAGGGAACGTTCCTGTGGCCCGACGAGGACGTCGGTTCCTCTGAGTGGGGGTGTATGTGATAGCCTGGCTTATTAGGGATGATATACTACTCATATCAATAAGGAATTCCTTCTTTTCCGGGAGCCCATTCGGAAAGAACTCCAAAGTTAAGCGTGCTCAGCTTGGAGTAATTTCAAGATGGGTGACCGACCGGGAAGTTGCTTCCGGGTGCGCACGAGTGAGGACAAAGTGTGCAGAAAAGACTAGTATTGATCTGTGGGGCCAGTCTAAATCCCGCCAGGAGTAACGACCACCGGCGGGTGTGTCCGGGGTGTTACAGATGGTCTCGACGGTCGAAAGTGATCAGGCAAGCAGACCATGGGTTGAATTTCGGGGCTACCGGCTCTAATGCGTAGACATCCCGAAGTGCGCGTTTCCGCTCCTTCTTCGGTATATGCGTGACGTAAATCATGTTCACGGTTTTGACCTCTGGAGGGAACTGCTTCTGGCCTCCGTTGTTCGGCCCGCGAGGTTCGTCGTCATCCTCGCTGCAGGGGCCCTTGCCCTGTTCTTCGGCTGTGACCTTGCCAGCCTATTTGATTACCCAACAGTTACAGTTGGTATGGTTAGCGGGCTTGTCAGGAGTGCCGTGAATCTGGCAAGGCCTATCCAATATTCTGTCCAGCGCAGACGGGCCATCCCGGTTCCCTTTAGAGGATTTTTTCCAAGGTCCCGATTTCGAGCAGCTGAATCCAGCGTTGACTGATGCGTCATCGGCTTCACCGCCATTGTTTGAGTGCCGGTGCTTATTGTTCCTATTGCGCAGGGGTTTCCCGTTTCCATCCCGGGTCTCTGAAGTGCCGGGGTCTTCGGGGTGGTTGCTTCGACGAGCTAACCAGCTGGCATTGTCCTCACCCACGCAAAAGCGGGTCATTAGGGAGGTAAGGGCCGACATTGTTCTCGGCTTGTCCTGGCCGAGCTGGCGGGCAAGCCACTCGTCCCGAATACTGTGTTTGAATGCCGCAATCGCTTCGGCATCCAGACAGTCGACGATCTGGTTCTTCTTGGTCAAGAACTGGTTCTAGAATTGCCGGGCTGACTCTCCGGGCTGCTGAATGACATGGCTCAGGTCATCGGCATCCGGTGGCTGAACGTAGGTGCCTTGAAAGTTAGCTCGGAATGCATCCTCGAGCTCTTCATAGCTTCCGATGGAGTTTTCGGGTAGGCTGTTCAGCCAATGCCTTGATGGCCCCTTGAGTTTCAATGGTAAGTACTTAATAGCGTGGAGATCATCTCCTCGGGCCATATGAATGTGGAGGAGAAAATCCTCAATCCATACGGCCGGGTCAGTTGTCCCATCGTAGGATTCTATATTGATGGGTTTAAACCCCTCGGGGAACTGATGCTGCATCACCTCATCAGTGAAACACATTGGGTGTGCGGCGCCCCTGGCCCGGGCCACATCGCGTCGGAGATCGGTCGTCATCTGGGCACGGTGCTGCTCCCGAGTTCTGTCGTTTCTATCGCGCCAGGCTTGGTATCCGTCCCGTCCGGCGGGTGCATATCATGTGGATCCATAGATGGATCTCGATTGGATCCCTCTGGCGTTCAGGTCGTGGCGCAGATCATATTGGTCATCCGGTTGAACCGGGTCTTTGCCTGCTCGGCGAGGGGGGCGGGTGGGTATTCGGCTTCCCCGGCCGCCCTATCCCGTCCGCGAGGGGGCGCGGGTGGAAGTTCGGTATCCCCGGCCGCCCTATCCCGTCCTCGAGGGGGCACGGGTGGGAGTTCGGTTTCCACAGCCGGCCTGTCCCGTCCCCGAGGGTGGCGGTCGGGCTGGTCTGCGTAAGTTCGTTTGGGAGGCATGGGCTCAAGGGCCTCATCCTCGAATTCTGGAAGTAGGCGCCGCCGTGGGTAACTTTTGTATTGACCCTGACGTTGATCGTTGAGGCCTTCTTCGGCGGCTAAGACCATCGTCCATCTGTCGTTGAGCGTATCCTGCTCGGCTTTTAGCTGTTGTTGTTTCCTCTTCAAGCTTCGAGCAGTGGTGATGAGTTGCCGTTTGAATTTCTCTTGCTCCAGGGGATCCTCTGCGACGATAAAGTCTTCGGGTCCGAGGCTATCTTCCTCTTCGGACGGAGGGAGGTAATTGCTGTCCTCGGAATCCTCGAGGTCCTCGGGGTCACCCTGGTCCTCGTGCCCTTCAGGGGCATTGGGGCGCTGCTCGGGTGTGTTGTCACCGAGCTCCCCCAAGTTGTCCGGAGTCTCGTTATCTCCGGTGTCGTTTGTGTCTGTGTGATTTTCCTTGCCCTTTCCTCGCCCTCTCGCTCGCCGTCGTCGGCGTCTGGGCGGTTCTTCGGCGGGATCATCGCCGTCCTTTTTGGTCGTGTCACCGTCCTTCATGGGGGTGTCAACCATGTAAACGTCATAGGTGGAGGTGGCGGTCCACTTTCCGGTGTTGGAAGTGGCAAGGGAGGGAGCCGTATAGGGTGGGACGTCGATATCCTCGTCCATGTCATCAGCCTCCTCGGAGGCGTAGTCCAGCATGTCGGTTAAGTCTTCGACGGTGGCTGCCAAGTGGGTGGTGGGTGGGATGCAAAATTCCCCGCGGCTGGCATCCTGTCCGACCTGCTCCTGGTCCGAGGACGGGCCATCCGCGATATTCATCTTCTGGATCTGATCTAACATCTCGCTTAAAAACGAGAGGTCGACCGGATTCACGTTCGGGCATCCATCGGAGTTGAGCTCCGGTGCGCCAATACCGTGAACGTGTTCGGCCAAGGGTGACCCTTGGTTTTCTGGCGCTGGGGTTGGATCTGAACTCAAGGCCAGATCCGAACTGAGGCCCGGCCCGGGGATAGGGACGGGGAGGGAATCCGAGGTCAAGGCCTCAGGATTGGTAGGTTCCTCGGGTAAAGCCGAGAACCCCGTAAGGACCAGATCGCCTCGAGCATCGGCGACGTACTCAAGGCCGCTGAACCTGACTTCCTGCTCAGGGGCGAAGCTACCGACCTGGTCAAGGTGACCGGTCGGATCGGCGTGCAGCACAATGCTGCCGAAGGCGAAGAGCTGTCCGGGGATGAAGATGTCCCCACTGCGGATTCCATCGCTGATGAGAAGGCAAGCCATTGATCCTTGATCACCCACGGTGGAACTCTCAATGAAAGCACCAATGTCGGTACCAAAACCGGCAGATCTCGGGTAGGGGATCCGAACTGTGGGTCTAGGAATCAATGGGTAACAGAGAACGTAGAGACGATGATTTACCCAGGTTCGGGCCCTCTCGAAGAGGTAATACCCTACGTCCTGCTAGATTGTATTGATGTGATTGTATGAAGGTTACAGAGTTGATCTACCTCGAGATCAGATGGGCTAAACCCTAGGCAATGAATGATGATCTCTACGGACTAAACCTTCTGGTTTATATAGACACCAGAAGGCCCTAGGGTTACACATAGTCGGTTACCATTAGGGGATGAACTTGCCCGCCACGCCAATTATTCCTTGGTGGAGACGCCAAGTCTTCGGAGGTTTCCTTCTGATACACGGGGTTGTCCACAATCCGGCCTTCCATCGTCGAGTAGAGAGCAGCCCAAAAGTCCGGCCTATGAGAGATAGGCCGGCGGCCCGAGTACCCCCTAGTACAGGACACCCTCACCTGCGCTCCGTGAACACTCTGGTGCAGAACCTGGTCCCGGACTGGAAGAAGAGGACCACGTGGAGGAGTATGACCTCCAACGGCAGGCCGCTCAAGACCTGGTGGCATCTCTGTCCTGCGCGGGTAAAGGATGTACTCAGGATGCATCCCTGCACTGACTGCTGGCAGCAACTGTGTCAGAGCGTCGTAAAGACGAGCACGAGTGGCGTACAACTCGACAGCAAGAGCTCGGGCAGTGCGATCCAGAGCCTCAGTGTACTGGACCAAAACCTGCGGGTCATAACGACGTCGCACGTAAGGGGTACAGACAGCAATGTAGTACCCACTCTTATCCCCAGCAGGGGCATACGGGATGTAGCGGAATCCAGACTCATCCAAGTGAGGGTGCTCTCGACGGAGATGGGCAATAGCAGCACAGGCGGCGTCATGGACTGCCATGTCAATAGTCACTCCAATACCATGAAAGGTGTGCAACTCGGTGATGGAGTTATCCTGCCGATCAAAGATTCAAACCACAACGCGGTACTGCTCCTGGTTGAACTTGCGGTAGTCCTCGTAAACAGTGTACTCGGGGTACCAGCGATATCCTAGCCTGGTCAAGAGGTCGACCAAAATGGCGGGGAATCCAGTCGCATCAACAGCCATAGTCTGGCGTACGAGCTGTCTTGCGGGACGCATCTGAAACAAGGGAGTGCAAGATGTCAAATGACAGTGTGAGAAGCATATGATAACATTGAAAGGAATGGTTGCCGATAATCCAGCTCTCCAGGTGAATGTGAACACGAGAACCTAATGTTAGAGTTAGCAAAATCTTTAACCCGGATAGAAGAGAGATCAGAGTCCCAGAGTATGGAAGAGGAATAAAGGATCCTAATCCCATCCATCGGCGACGTGGGCCCGTAAGCCACACAGCCATGTTAGTAAAACAGTTTTTCAAAGACTAGACTCAACTTCGGCCAAGGAGTTGGAAAGGGGCTTCCTACAGGCAGTCGGCTCTGATACCAACTTGTGACGCCCCTGACTCAATCGTGCACTAATCATACACGCAAATGCACACGGTCAAGATCAGAGACTCACGGGAAGATATCACAACACAACTCTAGACACAAATTAAAATAAAACAAGCTTTATATTACAAGCCAGGGGCCTCGAGGGCTTGAATACATAAGCTCAAATACACAAGAGTCGGCGGAAGCAACAATAGCTGAGTACAGACATAACTAAACAAGTTTGCCTTAAGAAGGCTGAGCCAAACAATGACATCTAGATCAAAAAGGCGCATGCCTCCTGCCTGGGAGCCTCCGAACTACTCTTGGTCGGCGGTCTCCACGTAGTAGTAGGCTCCATCGTGGTAGTAGTAGTCGTCGATGGGGTCAGCTGGCTCCGGGGCTCCGTCATCTGATCGCAGCAATCAGGTAGGGGGGAAAAGGTAGCAAAGCAACTGTGAGTACTCATCCAAAGTACTTGCAAGACTTACATCAGATCTATGCTAAGTATGCATCGGTATCAAAGGGAAGGGGCTGTATCTGTGGACTAAACTGCAGAAATGCCAGAATAGAAGGGAAAGGCCTAGCCTATCGAAGACTAGCATCTTGCAGCATTAGAGGAGTGCAGATTAGCATATTATAAAGTAATAAGTAAGTAGTAGCACCGCCCAGAGATCCTTCCTCGACTCCCTGCGAGAAAGCGATCCCGGAGCCAACATATTGTTAAGCACCACAAGTATCCAGTTCTAGTTGTAGTAGATTGGGATACTTTCCGAGCGTCCATTACCGTGGACACGGCTATTCGAATAGATATACTTCCCTGCAGGGGTGCACCAACTTACCCAATACGCTCGATTAACTCTGGACACACTTACTCGGGTCATGCCCGGCCTCGGCTGATCGACATGCCGTAGTCCTACCTAGGCTCAACAGAGAGGCCAGCACGCCGGTCTACATCCTAAGTGCTCAGGGGTCTTGGACCCATCGCCCTTTGCACTCCTACGCGTTGCGTACGCGGCCGGGAGCAGACCCACCCCCTTAATACAAGTGCAGGCGGTTACCGTCCAACCCGGCGCGCGCGGCTCAACTGCTGACGTCTGGAGAACTTCGGAGAATCGGACGACGCCGACTGCCCATACTTATTCCCGCGTGGTGGTTAGTGCGAAAAGGCCAGAGGCCTACTCAGATCACATATCCAAACCCATTAGTGCGTTGGGAGCTCGCGGTGACGATCAATGATCCTGTCGCCCCGCCTCGCGGACTTATGGCAAGGGTCAGGCCCATCCCTCTCCTGGGGCGGTCTGCCTGCCCGGTCGTGCCGCATAATTATCTCACGGGTACCCTCACGGTCAACCCGACTTCACATCTCTCGTGGGTACCCCTCGGGGTCGACCCGACTTCAACAAGGGACTGAAGTAAAGTCAAGGTATCCGTGTGTCCATAACATCAAGGGGGAATCCGAGGAATCACCCTCGATGGATTCCCACTCGATGTAACCGTCAAGGTGAACTTGGAGGAATCACCCTCGATGGGTTCACACTTGAGGGACTGCGCGACAGAGGCATCATCGGAGGTGGTGAAAGAGGAATCACCCTCGGTAACCCACAACCGACTAGCTACGCTACAGAGATATCATCAGGAGTGATGTAGGAGGTATCACCCTCGGCACTCGATAGTAGCTCTGCAGAGTCGTACAACTAAGAGGGGGTGTGCGGTGATGTGTCGGTCTCTGCACGTCGATCACGTTGATCGAGTCATCCGGAAGCTATGCATGGCGACATGGACAAGGGTGTGGGGCCACTGATGGATCACTAACCAGCCTATACTAAGCATATAGGACAACAGGTAAAGTATCGACAGCAAGTTACAAAATCAGGCTATGCATCAGAATAGGAGCAATCGAATACAGTAGCAAAATATAATGCAAGCATGGGAGAGAAGGAATGGGCGATATAGGAATGATCAAGGGGGTTTTGCTTGCCTGGAAGCTCTGTTGAAAAGGACAGGTCGTCGACGACGTAGTCATACTCGGGAGCAGCGTCGGTCTCGGGGTCTACCGGAGAGAAGAGGGGGAAGAAACAATAAATATAAAGCAAACAAATGCAACACAGATGCATGACATGGCAATATGATGTGCTGGGTGACCTAACGCAGTGTTACACGTTACAGACGGAGCGGGAAAATATCTGGGAGGGGAAGGTTCCATGTTTGCAGTGTTGGAGGCATGTGACAGGTATGTGGATGGCATATTCGGATTCGTCTTATTTTTCTGATCATTTTTCATATATAAATTATTTTCATCCGAGCTACGATTTATTTTATATGATTTTTTAAAGTTTTAAACATATTCTGAAATTTCTGGAATTTATTTAATTTCGAAATAAATGAATAAAATGCTATGGGTACACAGAGAGTGTACCCAAAGAAGTGCATGTGTGGCTGACAGTGGGCCCAGTTGACTGGGTCAACTGCCCAGTCAGCAGAGGCTGACTGGTCGGCCCAGCTGCTGACTCAGCAGCTGACTGGGCCGGCCTTATTCATTTAAATAGTGCCAGGGCCCCACATGTCAGTGACTGAGCTAATTAACAGAGGTTAATTTAACTAAAATGTTAATTAGCTAGTGGGTACCATCTGTCAGTGTCACAATTACTCCCTCCGTTCCTTTATATAAGGTGTATTTGTTTTTTGATAAAATTCCACAATGTAAGGTGTATTTCTTCTAATTCCTCCTAATTCTGTCCCTAGCCCTCTAGAAAATAGGAAAGTACCTCTCTCCTGATTGCATATATCTCTACTTGTGGCAAAAGAAGGAAAGTATCTCTCTCAATTGTGTGTATCTCTTTCTTTTCTAGACTAACTGATTTACTTGCCATTAAACAACAAAATTGCCAAGGGCAATTTTGTCCTAAAATGTCTATAATTATGTGCCTTGGTCACCGCGCTGAAAATAATACACCTTACATAAAGGAACAGAGGGAGTAGTTAACAGATTAATTTAATTAGCAAATTAGTTAATTACTAAGGTGGGGCCTACGTGTCAGTGACTGGGGCTAGCCCAGTCAGCATGTTGACATGGTCAACGTGGTCAACGGGGCCCACGGGGCCCACTGGCAGTGACCCAGGGTGGGCCCCAGGCCGTGCCATGTCGGCGTCGGCGCCAGAGTTGCTCCGACGAGCCAAAAACGCGGCGGCGCGGCTCGGATCTCGTCGAAAAACGCCATCAGGCGTCCATTTGGCGCGGGGTTAGGCGTGTTCGAACGTGCATTCAACGCCGCGTCGAACGGTGGCGGTGGCAGAGGCTGGGGTGGACCGTAGCGTCGACGGTGACCACCGTGGCGGATGCCGGAGTTCGGTCGAGCTCGGGATCGACGCTAGGGTGCACGAAGAGGAGCGCGCGTGTGCTTGCTAGGCTCCTGGAAGCACCAGGAGCACGGTGCCGTGCTCGGACAGGAGCTGCGAGGGCTGTGGCCGCAACGGCGAGGCGAGGCAATAGCGGCGAGCTCGGGCACGTCGGTAGCTACGGCTACGGGCATGGATCCGCGGAGGAGAAAGAGGGGAAAGAAGCGGAGGCTGACCATGGGGGCACACGAAGGCCCGGTGAGCAACGGGAGCAGCAGAGGCGGCCAGAATCGACGGCGGAGCTCGTCGGTGCCGAGGAAGAAGACGAGGTCGTGGGGCTCGATGCAGAGGCGGGGAGCTAGAGAGGGTGGCACCAAGCGATGGAGCGGTCGACGGCGGAGCGGATGGACACGGTGGCGCTGTGTGGTGAGGCCAGTGGCCACGGGATCGACGCGGCGACAGTGATGGCCGCGTCGGGCAAGCTCGAGATCGAGTGAGGAAGACGTGGGGAGAGGGGGATGACGACGGGCGCGGGTCCCAGAGGGCCGCGGTGGCGTTCTTATCCCCTCCTCGGCGCTGTAGCGGCGCAGGGCGGCGAGGTGGTTCGGCGGCGACGGCACTCGGCGTCGGGCGCGCGCGCACCCAGCCGACACGGGGAGGAGAGAGAGGAGGGAGACGATGGGTGTGGGCTGGGCCGGCTGGCCAGGCACTGTGCACTAAGGCCCAGTGCACAGTGGCCTTTTCCTTTTTCTTTATTTCTTTCTCTGTTTTTCTTTATTCTTTTCTGTTTTTGCATTTTCTCTGGATAGCAAATGATTTTTGTAAATTGTGAAACTTGCCACATAAATACATTGCATTATTTGGCACTGCCACAAAAAGTTTGGGAGACAATTGAATTGATTTGGGTTTTTCACAAATGGAAAAGCATTTAAAAATGCTAATTTGGCACTGTTTTAATTGCTATAGCCCATTTAAACATTGTGGTGATGTTGTTTTCCTTAACAAATATTTGTTATGGAATATTTGCTAAATGATGAACTATTTTGCAACCATTTTTGTGAAACTTTAAATTTCACTTGCAATTTGAATTTGATTTCAGTGGTGGAATTTGAAATGAGATATGAATCCAATATGATTAAGCATTGCAAATCAAGGTGACTTATCATAATCATGAAGGTTCACTGTAGCTCATTACATAGGGGTGTTACACCGGCCCACCTACAGCTCCCCCGTCAAGAACATGAGGGCAGCGGAAGCAGCCGCAGCCGAGCTGGAACACCTGGAGGGCGAGGAGTTGCAGCAGTAGCAACAGCGGCGGCGGCGCGTACGCGACCTCCTGGCTGCTACGAACCAGTAGCAGGCACAGGATGAGCCGCCTCAGTACCCGACCCTTCCGGCTCGAGGACATCTCCTCCCCAGGCGGCCCACCGTCGGCCGGCTGGGGGGCCTCGGCAAACGCAACAGGCATCTTCCCCGCACGACGACGGTCGCCATGGAAGCCAGTTGCAGGGCATCCGTGGCAGGAGCAACCGTGACCCGCCGGCTGTCGATAGCCGGGCGGACGCGCTGGCTGGCGGCGCCCGCCCCCAGCCGGCACGACAACCCCGCCTGTGCGGCGGAACCAGCCAGCATCCGTAGGTCCGGCTGCGCGGCCTGCGATGAGCGGGCTCCTAGGGCCTCACGCACCTCTCGACAGGCTGGATGCTCGTCACCGCATCGAGCGGCTGGTGTGGTCCCTAGCCTTGGAGGAGAAAAGCTCTGTCGGCCCGGCATGCTTCGGGCAGCGCATCCGCAAGGAGCCTTTTCCCAAGGGCTTCATGCTGGCCCGCAACACTCCCAAGTACAGCGGAGCCACCAAGCCAGAGGACTGGCTGATTGACTACACCACCGCTGCCGACATCGCCAACGGCAACAAGCGCGTGGCGGTGCGCTACGTGCCCCTCATGCTGCTCGGTTCGGCCAGGACGTGGCTGAACAGCTTACCGGCCAACAGCATCAACACCTGGCTGGACTTCGAGGAGGCGTTTGTGCGCAACTTCACCAGCACATACAAGCGCCCTGGCCGGCCACGCCAGCTCTCCCTCTACATCTAGGCCAGGGATGAGTCCCTTCGCGACTACCTCACATGGTGGACGGAGCTGCGCAACTCCTACGAAGGAGTCCACAAGGTACAGGCAATCCAATACTTCATTGAGGGGTGCAGGGACGGCACCATGCTCAAGCATAAGTTTATGCGCACGGAGCCGTCGACCATGGCGGAGCTCATGGCCATAGCGGACAAGTACGCCACGGCCGACTCCGCGATGCGAGTGCCGGTCCGGAAACGTATGCGATACTCATCGGTCGAGCGCACGGTTTATTCTCATACGCGTATGGGATTGCTATAAGTATCACACATGTTTCCGTATGATGTGCGTGTGTGATTCTTGGTAATACCACAAACGTTTCAAACCTGTATGTGTGTGTAATATCGGATAAAAAGAAGACAATTCACATTTGGAGACCGTGTGTGATAGGTATGCCTATCGCACACACTTATGAAAATGGACACGTTGGTGATAGTGGAGACACCGCACACATTTTACAGTTTTAAACTATGTGTGATAGTGTACGTATCGCAAACAGACCGGTAGAAATAAATGTTTGTGATATCCACCTTTTGCACACGTGGATATCTGCGTAATCGTTTCGGATGTCTCGCGGATCACAAACGTAGTGCCGGTCTTTAACGTGTGGGATAGTCCGTGACTTCGCATACGATTACATTGCGAAAATCATCAGCAGCGGGTCGCCCTGTCACAAACATTTTCTGGGTCGTGTGGGATTGACCCCCCCTATCACACACACACAGGCAAGGCGACGGTTTAAAACTCTATCGCCGAAAGGGGGTAAAAACAGTTTGAATAGCACGTAACGGTACCAGTGTGCATCCGACATTTTAAAATATTTGTTTTATTTTAGTATGATTTTGTCATGAGAAGAGTTAGAATTGTTTTTCTCCTTTTTACTGATGGGCGATATAATAATGAGCATCCCTCCAAAGCGACGTCGTGTTCTATGTTGAGCCACTTAATGTGCCCCTCCTTATGAAGTTTCTACCTCTGTCGTACTCCCATCCACCCCCTTTATCATATCTACTTAACGAAATGGACGCTAAGCATCTGTGGAAAAGATCAATGCTCCTACTGCTGGCATTTTGGCTTTCCCATCTCCAAGACAAATCGTTAGTTTGGCAAGGCTTCGTCTACACGCACCTTGTAAAGATGAGATAATGGAGTTTCTTACGTGGACAAGGTGCTAACTCTGTGGCTCCGTGCTAGTCTGCTTGGCCGATAAATGCAAGTGGCTCCAAATACCTACAATCGCTTCCCCTTGCTTACGTTTGTGCCTCAACTTCCCCACGTGTTACTTGAGCTCAAAACCACAACTCCGCCAAACCAACAAGTTGAGGCACCAAAAATATACTTTACTTGTAGAATACATGATTGCCACCCCCGTGACAAAACCTAGCCTTTTCTCTAAGTTTTATTAAGCACTTAAGTGAAGAGCGTCGAATCACGATCGGGCAATGGATCAATGCAGAGTGCGTAGGTTTTCATTTGTTAAAGGGTGCTACCAAATAAAAAGGGGTCATCTATTTATTAGTTCCATCCAACATTTTAAAATCTTTGTTTTATTTTTGTTTGATTTTGTCATGAGAAGAGTGAGAATTATTTTTCTCCGTTTTAGTCATGAGTGATATAATAATGAGCATCCCTCCAAAGCGACGTTGTGTTCTATGTTGAGCCACTTAATGTGCCCCTTCTTATGAAGCTTCTTCCTCTATCATACTCCCATCCACCTAATTTTATCATATCTACTTAACGAAACAGACGCTAAGCTATCGTCTGCGGAAAAGACCAATGCTCCTACTGGTTGCGTTTTGGCTTTCCCCCTCTCCAAGACAAACTGTCAGTTTGGCCAGGCTTAGTCCGCATGCACCGTGTCAAGAAGAGATAATGGAGTTTCTTACGTGGACAAGGTGCTAGCTCTGTGGCTCTGTGCTAGTCTGCTTGGCCGATAAATGCAAGTGACTCCAACTACCTATAATCGCTTCCCCTTGCTTACGTTTGTGCCTCAACTTCCCCACATGTTACTTGAGGTGAAAAACCACAACCCCGCCAAACCAACAAGTTGAGGCACCAAAAACATACTTTACTTGTAGAATACGTGATTGCCACCCCGCGACAAAACCTAGCCTTTTCTCTAAGTTTTATTAAGCACTTAAGTGAAGAGCATCGAATCCCGATCGGGCAATGTATCAATGTAGAGTGCGTTGGTTTTCATTTGTTAAAGGGTGCTACCAAATAAAAAGTGGTCATCTATTTATTAGTTTCATCTGACATTTTAAAATCTTTGTTTTATTTTAGTATGATTTTGTCATGAGAAGAGTCAGAATTATTTTTCTCCTTTTTAGTCATGAGTGATATAATAATGAGCATCCCTCCAAAGCGACGTTGTGTTCTATGTTGAGCCACTTGATGTGCCCCTCCTTATGAAGCTTTTTCCTCTTTCGTACTCCCATCCACCCCCTTTTATCATATCTACTTAACGAAACAGACGCTAAGCTATCGTCTACGGAAAAGACCAATGCTCCTACAGCTGGCGTTCTGGCTTTCCCCCTCTCCAAGACAAACCGTCAGTTTGGTAAGGCTTCATCTGCATGCACCGCGTCAAGAAGAGATAATGGAGTTTCTTACGTGGACAAGCTTCTAGCTCTGTGGCTCCGTGCTAGTCTGCTTGTCCGATAAATGCAAGTGGCTCCAACTACCTACAATCGCTTCCCCTTGCTTACGTTTGTGCCTCAACATCCCCACGTGTTACTTGAGGTCAAAAACCAAACCCCACCAAACCAACAAGTTGAGGGAGCAAAAACATACTTTACTTGTAGAATACGTGATTGCCACCCCGCAACAAAACCTAGGCTTTTCTCTAAGTTTTATTAAGCACTTAAGTGAAGAGAGTCGAATCACGATCGGGCAATGGATCAATGCAGAGTGTGTAGGTTTTCATTTGTTAAAGGGTGCTACCAAAGAAAAAGGGGCCATCTATTTATTAGTTTCGTCTGACATTTTAAAATCTTTGTTTTATTTTAGTATGATTTTGTCATGAGAAGAATCATAATTGTTTTTCTCCTTTTTAGTCATGAGTCATATAATAATGAGCATCCCTCCAAAGCGACGTTGTGTTCTATGTTGAGCCACTTAATGTGCCCCTCCTTATGAAGCTTCTTCCTCTGTCGTACCCCCATCCACCCCCCTTTTATCATATCTACTTAACGAAACAGACGCTAAGCTATCGTCTGCGGAAAAGAACAATGCTCCTACTGCTGGCGTTTTAGCTTTCCCCCTCTTCAAGACAAACCGTCAGTTTGGCAAGGCTTCGTCTGCATGCACCGTGCCAAGAAGATATAATGGAGTTTCTTACGTGGACAAGGTGCTAGCTCTGTGGCTCCGTGCTAGTCTGCTTGGCCGATAAATGCAAGTGGCTCCAACTACCTATAATCGCTTCCCCTTGCTTACGTTTGTGCCTCAACTTCCCCACATGTTACTTGAGGTTAAAAACCACAACCCCGCCAAACCAACAAGTTGTATGAGGGACCAAAAACATAGTTTACTTGTAGAATACGTGATTGCCACCCCGCGACAAAACCTAGCCTTTTCTCTAAGTTTTATTAAGCACTTAAGTGAGGAGCATCGAATCCCGATCGGGCAATGGATCAATGCAGAGTGCGTACGTTTTCATTTGTTAAAGAGTGCTACCAAATAAAAAGGGGTCACCTATTTATTAGTTTCATCCGACATTTTAAAATCTTTGTTTTATTTTAGTATGATTTTGTCATGAAAAGAGTTAGAATTGTTTTTCTCCTTTTTAGTGATGAGCGATATAATAATGACATCCCTCCAAAGCGACGTCGTGTTCTATGTTGAGCCATTTAATGTGCCCCTCCTTATGAAGCTTCTACCTCTGCCGTATTCCCATCCACCCCCTTTATCATATCTACTTAACAAAACAGACGCTAAGCTATCGTCTGCGGAAAAGACCAATGCTCCTACTGCTGGCGTTTTGGCTTTCCCCCTCTTCAAGACAAACCGTCAGTTTGGCAAGGCTTCGTCTGCATGCACCGCGTTAAGAAGAGATAATGGAGTTTCTTACGTGGACAAGGTGCTAGCTCTGTGGCTCCGTGCTAGTCTGCTTGGCCGATAAATGCAAGTGGCTCCAACTACCTACAATCGCTTCCCCTTGCTTACGTGTGTGCCTCAACTTCCCCACGTGTTACTTGAGGTCAAAAACCACAACCCCGCCAAACCAACAAGTTGAGGGACCAAAAACATACTTTACTTGTAGAATACATGATTGCCACCCCGCGACAAAACCTAGCCTTTTCTCTAAGTTTTATTAAGCACTTAAGTGAAGAGAGTCGAATCACGATCGGGCAATGGATCAATGCAGAGTGCGTAGGTTTTCATTTGTTAAAGGGTGCTACCGAAGAAAAAGGGGTCATCTATTTCTTAGTTTCGTCCGACATTTTAAAATCTTTGATTTATTTTAGTATGATTTTGTCATGAGAAGAATTAGAATTGTTTTTCTCCTTTTTAGTCATGAGTCATATAATAATGAGCATCCCTCCAAAGCGACGTTGTGTTCTATGTTGGACCACTTAATGTGCCCCTCCTTATGAAGCTTCTTCCTCTGTCGTACTCCCATCCACCCCCCTTTTATCATATCTACTTAACGAAACAGACGCTAAGCTATCGTCTGTGGAAAAGACCAATGCTCCTACTGCTGGCGTTTTGGCTTTCCCCCTCTTCAAGACAAACGGTCAGTTTGGCAAGGCTTCGTCTTCATGCACCGCGTTAAGAAGAGATAATGGAGTTTCTTACGTGGACAAGGTGCTAGCTCTGTGGCTCCGTGCTAGTCTGCTTGGTCGATAAATGCAAGTGGCTCCAACTACCTACAATCGCTTCGCCTTACTTACGTTTGTGCCTCAACTTCCCCACGCGTTACTTGAGGTCAAAAACCACAACCCCGCTAAACCAACAAGTTGATTGACCAAAAACATACTTTACTTGATAGAATGCGTCATTGCCACCCCGCGACGAAACCTAGCCTTTTCTCTAGTTTTATTGAGCACTTAAGTAAAGAGCATCGAATCACTACGATCGTTGATACAATAATGAGCAACCCTAGAAAAAATTTCCTAACGATTCTAATCCTCTACAAATTCTAAAAAAAATCATTTAAATCAAAGAAACCCTAAATGAACATTGAAAGGAGGGAAGTAGATTAAAAGCTCCCCTCGTAAATGAATGCCATTGTATCCGCATATCGGATACCCCCCCCCCCCCCCCCCACCCCCCACATTTTAATGGTCGAATATAAATTTGGCAGATCCTCTGACTTTCGATGTATATATAGACTAGTCTGATATATAAATGGCGATGCATCAATTCCGAATCAGGGTTTCACTCGGAGCAAATCAATCAAGGGGTGGACGGAAAGAGAAGCGGACAAAAAGAGTAAGCCTGCGACCCGGCTGCCCGCGCCACGCGCCCTTCCGACGTGGCGCGGCGGCCGTTCGCGCTCGCCACTCGAATCCTAAAACGCCGCCGAGACGCAGAGCTGCAGATAGAGAGAAGGAGAGAAGAGGCGAGGCCGAATCGAACGAACGAACCGACCCGCACGTGCGCCCTCTCCTCCTCTCGTTTCCTCGCCATCTCATCTCTCACCGGAGGTAATCTCTCCCCTCTCCTACTATCCTCCTACATAATCGCGCGCGCGACCTGTTCGTCGCGCGCAGCCAGCCTCGATTCCCAAGGGCGACGCAAGAGAAGAAGCCTTTTTGAGTTCTTTTTTCTTTGGTAGATTATTACTACAAGCGGCCGGGCGGGCGGGCGGCGCATGTGAGCATGGGGCTTGTTCCTCGTGCCGTCGGCCCTTTCCTTCTCTCGGATTGCTCTGCCCCAGATTGGATCTGCTGTTCTCACCGTGTGTCCGAATTCCGGTAGATTTCCGTGCCGGAGGGGGCAGCCGCAGGCATATAAGACCGAGAAGAACAGATTTAGCTCAGGGCGATTGGCGTCCGTGAAAGCCACGCGCGCTCCACCGATCGTCTTCTCCGTCGACGGCGATGAAGTACGTGTCCGGGCCCTACTTCGAGCCGGACTTCGATCCGGTCCTCGACCGCTTCGGCACCCCAGGGTACGCATTGCTAGCTCTGCTTGTTTGTTATTCTCGATCCGTCTATCCATCGAATTCTTGGTGACGTGCGTGGATTGGATGGCTGCAGGGTTGTCGTCGACAATGAGACGCGCGAGGACTGCTCGCTCGTCAAGGTTGATAGCGTGAACCGGGACGGCGTGCTACTGGAGATGGTGCAGCTCCTCACCGATCTCGACCTCGTCATCTACAAGTCCTACATCTCCTCCGACGGCGGCTGGCTCATGGACGGCAAGAACCATCTCCCGGCCTCCTTTTCATTTTTCTTCTCCGATCGATTTAGGTCATCTGTGCCTTGATTTTTTTTGGACGAATCGTCAAAAAAAATATGATTAATGACGCGGAATTTTCTAATCTTGTTGCCATGCAGTGTTCCACGTGACTGACCAGATCGGGCGCAAGCTGACGGACCCGTCGCTCCCGGGGTTCATCCAGCAGGCGCTCTTGCCGTTCCAGCGCTCCAGCAGCGGCCCGTCGCCCAAGTTCACCACCTGCCTCGGCAACGTGGTCGGCCCGGGCGGCCCCGACGTGTCGGACTGCGCCTCGCTCGAGTTCACGGTGCACGACCGCCCGGGCCTGCTCTCGTCCATCACCCAGGTGCTCGTCGACCAGGGCTGCCACGTCGCGTCCGGCCAGGCGTGGACGCACAACGGCCGCGCCGCCGGGGTGCTGTACGTGACGACGACCGGCGCCGACAGCGCGGCGCTGCACCCGAGCCGGTGGGCGCGCATCGAGCGCCTGGTGAACGCCGTGGTGGACGCGCGCGAGAACATGTCGGGCGAGCGGCGCTGGGTGTGCATGTCGGCGCCCGTGCGGGGCCGCGTCCACACGGAGCGCCGGATGCACCAGCTGATGCACGACGACCGCGACTACGAGTCGGGCCCCGCCCCGACGCCCGTCGACGAGGAGCACTTCTGCATGGGCAACCGGGCGGCCACCGCGGCCCGGTGGGCGCACCGCACCGAGACGCGCGTCACAATCGACAACTGGGAGGAGCGGGGCTACGCCGTCGTCAAGATGACGAGCAGGGACCGCCCCAAGCTGCTCTTCGACACCGTCTGCGCGCTCACCGACATGCAGTACGTCGTCTTCCATGCCACCGTCGGGTCCCAGGGCCCTCTAGCCATCCAGGTACGCACCTGCAGCACGAGTCTCTGTGCCCGTGGCATTGCCATTCCACACCAGTGACTGACATTGTGGTGACCGTGGGCGCAGGAGTACTACATCCGGCACAAGGACGGGCGCACGGTGGACAGCGACGCCGAGCGGCAGAAGGTCTCCCGGTGCCTCGTCGCGGCGGTGGAGCGGAGGGCGTCTCATGTCAGGCTCCATTAGCTAGCCATTTCATTTCTCTCCGTTCGGTTCATGTGTCTTTTCGTTGGGTGCGCAATGCTGAGACGGCGTGGCATCATGTACCGCAGGGCGTGAGGGTGGATGTGCGCGCGGCGGACCGGTCGGGGCTGCTGTCGGACTTCACCAGGACGCTGCGGGAGCACGGCCTGTCGCTGCTGAGGGTGGAGCTCAAGCGGCAGAAGGAGGATGCCGTCGGGACCTTCTTCCTCGTCACGGACACCGGCGGCGAGGTGCGGCCCGAGGCGCTGTGCGCGGTGCGGACGAGGGTCGCCGAGATGGGCATCTCGCTCGACGTCGCGAAAGGAGCGCCTGGCTGGCCGCCGGTGAGGAAGACGAGAGCGCTGGCTCCGTCGGCCGCCGATCAGGAGAGGCCCAGGTCCTCCCTGGGGAGCCTCCTGTGGTCGCACCTTGGGAAGCTCTCGAATAACTTTGGTTACATCAGGTCTTAGGAAAACTGTTAGCCAGGCCAGTTCATTCACCATTTGCATTGTTGTGCTTTGTTGGATATGATATGAGGTTGTCTCAGAAAGCAGTACAATTTTGTATATGTACAAAGTGTAGTATGTTGTCATTGCAAATACAGTTCTCCTCACCATTTTGTTCTCTCTTTTCCTTTATTCTTACTTTTTATTACGCGGTCTTTTAAAGAATCAACCAACGAATGAAACTTTTATTGCTGTGACTGGTAAAGAATGCTTATGTACACAAGATTACCAATAAAATTACAAACCATACGGCACCCCCACCCACTGTGTATATTACCACTGCATCCAACCGGGCAGCTTAAAAACCAAAATGGAGCCGCTCCCTTTTCATTGTACAAAACTTCCGTTCTATTAACAAACAAGCAATTTCAACCGGTTTCCAGTTTTCAGGTTGGCAGTTGGCCCTGAATTTGCTCCCTTTTCATTGTACAACTTCCCTTCTATTGACAAACAATCAATTTCGACCGGTTCCCAGTTTTCAGGCTGAAGTTGGCATGGGCTTTGGATGATGATCATTTCGTATCATCGTCATCCTCCAAATCACTGAATGACACATCTTCCTCATCTCCTATGAGAATGGTGGTGTGCCCAGCGAGATCGGCCTCCTCGTCAAACCAATCGTCTATGTCGTCATCAAATGTTTCTTGCATAACATTTGAGGCCTTGCTACCATCCTCCCTCAGCTGCTCTTTGATGACTGTTTTGTCCACCACTGCGACTTCAGTTACTTGGATAGGATGTTTTTCAATCTCAAAATCTGTTATGGGGGCGAACGAAGCTGCATGTTGTCGCACCGATGGGAACGCTTCCATGACGTCCTTGGAGCTGTCATCTTCTGAATGCGTTCCAAAGTCATCTTTATGGCGACGTAACTGCTCTGTTGCATGCTGCTTTGACTGGTGTTGCATAAGCATTGCTCTAGCTTCCACAATCTGCAAAAACAAGAACCAGGCTTAGCTTAACTGCTGGGACATGCGTTACCTTGCATCATTCCAAGAACTAGACGATACCCCGCCCATTGCCGCGGGATCAGAGATTTGATTTCTAAATATTTTAGACAATATAGATTCACCCTTAATATTCAAACTATGCTATGTAGAAACAAAAAAAGCAAATAAAATAAAATAAAAGGTTGAACATGCCATAAATGAAATGCGGTGGCATTAAAAATCCACTATGCATGTTGCATGGTAGATGGATGTTAGTGGACCAGGCTAGCATATCAAATGGCTAAAACAATTTGGATGAAGTGGAAGCACACATGTGCAGAAAAATAGCAATGAATAATTTGTAGTGCGGTTTGTCTATATAATATAGATATATTATAATGGAACACATGTGATGATAAGCACACTATTAATGCAAGTACGAGTGTATGACATCTATCCAATCCCTCCTTTCGGTGCACCCCAGGCCTTACTGGGCTACAAAGATTCTTCAGTGATGAGGCTAGCTAGAGATAGATATAGTACACAATGCATTTAATCCACAATTTATCTCTTTTAAATATTTCTGATGTTGATTTAGTTACAACGAATTTTTATACCACCCTAATGTAACACATCATCAGTACAACATAATTTATCCCAGTCCAGAATCTGTTGACACCAGGATGCATGGGATGCACCGAGAGGTTATGCACTAGATATGAGCTACCCAATATCTAAAAAATAGGAACTCAGTTACTTAGATTATTTGTGATTTTATATTCTCAACAACCTCAAGTAACTCATCACAACCACCAAATGACATTATTGCATATCAGCTGAAGAAGGTTGTGGAAGGAAAAGACAACCTCAACTTGAAGATAAAAGTGCATAGTTTCAGTTTTCTGCAGATATTGTGTGTGCTTCAATGGTGTTTTGCTAAATTATCAAAGAATCTCAGAGAAAGAACTGAGCAAGAAACTATCACACATTGTCGTCGACTGACATGCTTGCTACCCTAATATGCCGCAGGATCCATAGGAAGCCAGAGGCCTCAAGTACCAGGCTACTGATGTTGTAGATTCTCTCAGTTGTAATTTTCTAGAAGACTAATTGTCATCATTTCACAATAATAATTGAATGCTGACAGTTGCTGACACCAAAACAAGTAAAAAGGTATGTATTGGAATCCTAGGATTTTTCCTATGTTGGTCTTTTGATTCGTAGGATTGAATCCTATAGGATTTTTCCCAAGGATTCCTTTGTTTATAGGGATTTATTTGAGCATCCACTCAAACCTCTTGGAAAGAATCCTTTGTTTATCCTGTGATGCAATCAAGAAAAAGCATGTAGGATTCAAAAGGGCATGACATTGCAATCCTATATTTTTTCTTATTCCCACGTTTTTGGAATCGTATGAATCAAAGGGGCCCTCTGAAGAGAATAGATCTAACAATATAGTGTTATACGTATTAGATCGTCCAAAAAAAAGATATAGCATTGCATGGTTCTAATCTGCAGAGCTGGTACATGACAGCAGAACTGGATAAACTCTATGTTCTTGATTTGGATCATAGTTCAAAAAAGCGCTAGGCGTTAATTATGCGTTTTGCCACCGCCTTGCGCTTTTCTGACCAAAGCGCATGCTTATGCGCAATTATGCACTAGGCGTTTTGCTACCGCCTAGAACCTAGGCGCACTTAAGCGCTCGCTTAGGCGCGCCTTTTTTAACTATGATTTGGATAAAACATATACCAACAGTTGTGCCAATTCATGGAAAATGGAATATCATAAATTATTACTGTGCCATGCATCTAATATTCTAGTGCAATAGAAAAAACAGGACCACTGTCATGTGTGAGATAACATGCCATTGCGGGCAAAGACCGGCTTTGACCTTTATCTATCTTACGTTAGGATTTTCTTTATTTCCTTTGGATAAGATTTGTTTCCCTTTCTGTAACATTTAGATTGGTTTCCCTTCAAGTTAAGGTTAAGCTGAATTAAGTGCCAGATATATATGGTACGGGCTATGGTGCATGGCACCCCAACTCTCCCTCTCTTTCTCTCTTCTTCCTACTCCCTATCTACACAAAGTCTAAGTGCCTTAGCCTTCAACAGTGCCATAGCGTCGAGATCCTAGACGGCTAGACCACGCCCTGTCGTCAAGCACCACATCCTAAGATTCAATCCACAAAGACCATGGCAACTGATTGTTACATATCATAAAAGAGCTGTATTAGGGTACATCTGATTGGTTATCATGTTTGGCAAAAAATTGAGCCAAATGTGCAACTAGTCCCAATTTTCTGGCGAGGGGGTTGTTGGAAATTTGGCAAAAAATATCCATCTATGTCTCGCCGGGGGGGTTGCTAAGAAAGTGTGGTTGTGGCTTGTTGAGAACTGAACACCAGCCTAAGAAAGTGAAACTTGGAAAACTTATGTTATAGCATCGGCAATTCATGGATCATTCTTCCTTTTTATAATATCTATTATGCAAATACATATGTGACCAAAAGAAGAAAGAAAGTCGGAAGACCACTTAATCATGTTAAAGACCCAGTCAACAGCAAGTACCGTTTAATCAGATAATCGTCTGAGATAATGATTAATACCACGGCCACATATAAAACTTCACTACTTTCTTCTAAGATTGCCTGGATTCTGGGACGCTAGAGAATGCAATGTTTTATGTATCAGGTGGAGATAAAATTTACCTGTGGTGTGGACAGAAGTTCAGCGTCATGCTTGCTCAGTCTAGGATGTAGAAGAACAAAATAAATTTTCCAAAAGCATTCTTCGCTCATATGGATTGGGCATAGTTCAATCCGCAAAGCAGCTAATGTAGGAGCGAGGTGCCCAATAGCCAAAGCATGCTCTTGCTGAGCATCAGACATGTCAAAATCTGCAGGGGGTAAAAAGAGTATTGAAAAGGTTAAGCGAACACATTCACATGGTCAGACTGAGAAAAAGTGAGGTGCAATTGATAGTTCCATTGGAATAGCATATGAACAGTTACACTAAAACATACTCCATAAACACAAGCCTTTCCATCAGCACCATGTTAAATCAAGGCATAACTTAAAATATGTGGTACAGCGTTTCATGAATTTTTACCATAACCCATAAGCTCGCATCATTAGAAAAAGTTTCTTCCAAATTAAATTGACATAAAATTTTCCATGAAGTATCGATGATCATAAACACTAATGAAAAATAAAATTTAGTTGGAAAGGCATGCATCATTCTCAGACCCTGGGATCATGGATATGTGACATAAAATAGCCGAGGGGTGAAGAAATTACATGAGAATGGGCCATCAGACTCCTCTTCGTCAGGTAGCAGGGGAAAGTCAAGCCAGGTCTCCGGGTGCCTGGCAATGTTGGTGGCGAATGTGAGGACCTCGTCGGTGATGCCAATCACATCCCACTCCTCCTCCACCTCCTCCTCTTGCATTACCCTCGCCCGTTCAAACTCAGGGTCATCCACCTCCTGGTGCTCCTCATGCCATACCTCGCCGTCATCCGCCTGATGTCTGACCCTTTGCTCCTCCCACTCATCCATCACCTCGTCGTCATCCGCCTGATGTTTGACCATTTGCTCCTCCCACTCATCCCTCACCTCGTCGTCTGACACCCCAAGCCGTGCCATCTTCTCCAAGGCATGCCTCCCCTCGCCATCCTCCGTCTCATGCCTCACCTCGACCTCATTCTCCGGCTTATTTAGCCTCACATCATCCTCCTTCTCGTTGTTGACAGCCTCGAGCAATTCCTCCTCTTCCCCGTCTTCAGGAGCGAAGAAATTGGAGGCGATACTAGAGAACCCGGAGACGGCCTTGTGGCTCGAGATCCGCGAGATCCCGCTCCTGAACCTCCCACTGATCTCGGAGAAGTCGCGCCGGATCCCGGCAATCTCAGGCGGCGTCCCCGCGGCGGCGGATTGACCCTCCGCGGACGAAGGGGAGGGCGAGGGCGAGGGCGAGGCCTCCCCGGGCGGGGGCGCGAGGAAGTTGGCGACGCCCCAGAATTGGCGATTTAGGGTTTTGGATAGCTCGGTGAGGTCCTCCTTGACGCCGTCCGCCGTGGCCGAATGAGGCGGCGGCGGGGTGCGCGCGGAGGGAGGGGAGGCGGCGGCGACAGCGTCGGGGTCATCGTCGGCGCCTGAATCTTCGGGGATGTTGAGGGAGGTGGCTATGGAGCGGGCGAGCCATGACATCTCCGGCGATCGCCGGCTGGCTGACAGGGGGGGAGGGGGAAGGGGCGGGTGGGTTGGGTCGGGTTGGTTCAATCGGACGGGACCCTTTTTCCGGCTTCGTGTTTCAAATGGACAGGTCCGGAGAAGAGACAGAGACGAGTGACTTGCTGGAGTTACGACTGGGCCCGGCCCTCGTGGCGGAAGCTTTTTTTTTCAGGATTTTTTTTCCTGAGAACATCACCGGGGCAAAAGGAAACTGTACTAGTGGCGGGTCTGAAATTGCGAGACCAAAGTTGGCTAGAGGCATGGGATTTCTTTTCTTTTTTTTAAGGGGAAGAGGCATGGGAGCTCCAACTCGAAGTCCAATCTCTAACACTCTGTTTGGATGTAGGCATTGAGGACCTTGGTATTGAATTGGCTCCAATGCCAAATATCCCAAGACATTGATATTGAGCTTCAATGCCACACATAGTGTTTGGATGTTCATGTATTGGGCTCCTGGAATTCATAGGGAGGAACAATGCCAAATCATGTTTGGATGCACAAAGTGTGGAATTCGACATTTAAAAATTTGTGAACACAATTTTCTGTACAGATTTAGAAATGGAATTTGAACAACACATGCATATATTTGAAAGATTATGTATTACCAAAAAAATTTGCATGCAAAAAATCTAAAAAAATGGTACAGGCAACATCTTGTCCAAAAAACATGAAGATAGCTGAAAGTTGTACATCAGCACTATATTATGATGAACTTGACAACATCTACTGTCAAAAAATATATGAAAAATAGCTTGTATGTAACAGTAGCAAACAATAGCATATTATGGTGAACTTGGCAACAACATCAAGTACCCAAAAAACATGAAAAATAGGAATAGATGTACGTAACAGCAGCATATAAGATCATCTTGACAATAATATAACATGAATAAGTCTCATAAGGATGGCAACAACAAATTATAGAAGTCTCACACAAAAGAGGGCACATTACAAGTTTAAGGACATCAAGTTGAGAAGTCTGAGACACACCAAATCAGATTACAAGTACCAACATGCATACACAGTATCCATCAAGAGCCATTCTTTTCATTCAACATCAACAGCCATTCCTTCCTGAACTCCATTGGAAGCTCCATAAGAGCTTGGAACAAACGTTCACTAAGGATCAGCTTTCCATAAGATCGCAATATGTCGCCACGAGCCAAATCAGGGATCATTTCAAGTGTTGAAAGAATTTCAGCAGGAGGTGTAACCTGGGGCATAGGTAAAGGCTCAAGTGACTTCAAAGCATCATGGAATGACCCTTTCATATCCCCAAGTAGGCAGAGGATAGCATCACCGGTTCGCTGCTTTTTTGGGGGAGGTTCAAGAGAGGCTTCGGTTGGTTCTGCATCTGGTGGTACAAGACTTTCAGCACCTGTGACGGCACCTTCACCATTGGCATGATCTTTTGAGTAGATGGTGGTGATAGCATCCCAATTCTTAATGACCTTGTTCTTGTAAAAAGCTACTTTCTTATTAGCCTGCACACACACGCACACGCAGAAATTTTCAAACAAATGCATATCTTACATATGTACAATGCAATCAAAATGTGGAATTGATAAATTTCTTACCGCCACATACTTAGTCCACACATCTTCACTATCAATTGAGAGCTTGTTATTGGTCCAATCCCATCCAAATCCACTTTGAGAAAGCATCTTGCTAATGACCTCATAGTGATTTTCTAAGGTTTTGCACCTTGAAGTGATGTTATCCTTCATGATGGTCACATTGCACTTCTCACGTACATTTGCTATAACAGCACTATAGACATGGGACTTCCATCCATTCTGGGCATGATCGCCATTGTTGTGATGCTCAACAAGGACCTCCAGTAGTGCAGTGTCCATTTCATCCGTCCATGTGAGGTAATTTCTACCAAATCAGCCCAAATCAACAAGGACCTCCAGGAGCGCTCGGGCAAAATCAGCCCAAAACCGAGCGCCCGAGCAAAGAATTTGGGAGGAGCGCGCGAAGCGTTCCCGGGCTGCATCCAATATCACGGTCCAATGCCACGGTCCAATATCTACTACCACCAAAACGCTGGCATTCGGGAGTGGCAAATGCCAATACCGAATTTCACCCCTCAATCTCCACATCCAAACACAGCGTAAGGAAAATCGCAGAAAACTACAGTGTGTACATTATTGCTAAGCAACTCCAGCTGGAGGATATGAATGTCAAACCACCGCGGTCTCATCAGCTTACTCAGCTGTTTGCGCAACAACTCCCGGGCATCATCAGCTTACTCAGCTGTTTGCGCAGCAGCTCCCGGGCAGGGCTAACGTTTCTTAAACTGTGTTGAAGTGTTGTCGGTTCTGTATATTATTTTATTTGCGCGTTTTTTGCACTAGTGGCGACTTTTTATGCCTAGTGTACGTAATCTGCTGTCTGGTTGCGCTTTATTATTACTGGTGACGAATTTTGATGCCCGGTGGATGTAATATGCCGTAATTTTCTTTATTTTTTTTGCGAAGAGGATACAGATCTATTATAAAGATTCACCGGAAGTACAAAACACCTCAAACGTAATAAAAATTACATCGAGGTCCATGGACTATCGAACGACCATTGCCGCCGCCAGAACGAGCCGCCGATGCGCCGCTGTCGCCGCTCCCATACCGAAGCCGGCCTGACCTTGTCGATGACGCGCCGCTGTCGCCGCTCCCATACGCTCTTCATAGTTACTATGCCATAATTTATTTATTGTATAGTGTAGGTTAATTCATGGTTACTTTATATGCTATCATCGCTCTCTTAAAAGGCCGAAAGCTTCGACGGAGATCAACGGGTCAAAACATTATCGGTCTGTCATCCGTATAAAAAAAATAAGCGAAGCAAACGGGCCTGCCTGCATCTCGCATATGAAGAGACATGGACTGCCCGTCGTGATCATTTGCCAATCACCGAAATCACTAATTGAGGAGTACTCCTTTCAAAGATCACTCCCACCTCCTCAGATACCCCTAAAAAAACTCTCACCTCCTCAGATTGCGATGCGCGCTGATATGTGGGTGGACCGGTGCTTGGGTGTTGTTCTTACTTGAACAAGCCTCCCACTTATGATTACCCCCTCTCGCAAGCGTCTGCAACTACGAAAGAAGAATTAAAATAACTCTAACCATAGCATTAAACATATGGATCCAAATCAGCCCCTTACGGAATAGCGCATAAACTAGGGTTTAAGTTTCTGTCACTCTAGCAACCCATCATCTAATTACTACTCCACAATGCATTCCCTTAGGCCCAAAGATGGTGAAGTGTCATATAGTCGACGTTCACACGACACCACTAAGAGAATCAACAACATACATATCATCAAAATATCGAACGAATACCAAATTCACATGATTACTTATGACAAGACTTCTCCCATGTCCTCAAGAACAAAAGTAACTACTCACAAATCATATTCATGTCCAAGATCAAATAGGTATTGAATAGCATAATAGATCTGAACATATAATCTTCTACCAAATAAACCAACTAGCATCAACTATAAGATGTAATCAACACTACTAGCAACCCACAGGTACCAATCTGAGGTTTTGAGACAAAGATTGAATACAAAAGATGAACTAGGGTTTGAGATGAGATGGTGCTGGTGAAGATGTTGATGAAGATTAGTCCTCCCACGATGAGAGGATCGCTGGTGATGTCGTTGGCGACGATTTCCCCCTCCCGGAGGAAGTTTCCCCGGCAGAATCTCTCCACCGGAGAGCAAAAGTGCTCCTGCCCAAGTTCCGCCTCGAGACGGCGGCGCACCGTCCCGAAAGTCTTCTCTATATTTTTTTAGGGCAAATGGACTTATATACCAGAAAATGGGGGCCAGAGGCTGGGCAGGGGCCCCACGAGCCACCCCCCAGGCGCGCCCTGATGCCTCGTGGGCACCTGGGTGGCCCCCTCTGGTACTTCTTGCTTCCAGTATTTTTTATTTATTCCAAAATAAATCTCCGTAAAATTTCAGCTCATTTGGAGATGTGCAGAATAGGTATCTCTGATATAGCTTTTTCAGGTCCAGAATTCCAGCTGCCGGCAATCTCCCTCCTTGTGTAGATCTTGCATATTAAGAGAGAAAAGGCATTAGAATTGCTCCACAAAGTGTTATATTGATCAAAAACACTATAAATAACAGTAGCAAAACATGATGCAAAATGGACGTATCACGCGCCACTTGTCATAAACTGGGAGTTTTTCCTTTTTTCGTAGATCCGTTTTTATCTCTTAAACCATGCGTCCAAATCTCGAACCGTTTTCACCATTGGATTCCTCGCGTCGAGTTCTTCAAAACTAGATCCCATGTTGATAAGTTTTGACGAACTTTTTTTCACGAAAAAACCGAACCGGAAGCATGTTTTTTCCCCTTTCCGAAAGAGGCACGGCCGTGCCTCTCGCGAAAGCAAAACAGTGCCTCTCGCGGAAGAAAAAAAAACAGAAACCATGTTTTTTTTCCGTTTCCGAGAGGCACGGTCGCGAAAACAAAACCGTGCCTCTCGCGGAAGGAAAAAAACAGAAAATGCGTTTCTTTTTCCGTTTCCGAGAGGCACGGCCGTGCCTCTCGCGGAAGGAAAAAAAAACAGAAAACACGTTTTTTTTTCGTTTCCGCGAGGCACGGTCGTGCCACTGGCGAAAGCAAAACCGTGCCTCTCGCGGAAGAAGAAAAACGTGTTTTTTCACGCAAAAAAAGTTTTCTTTGGAATTTTTTTTTTGTCCAAAAGCTAAGGAAGACCGGTGGAAAACCAAAAAAACGTTTAAAATGCCGAAAACGCGTGCGGAAAAAAATCAGGAAGGAGCGCCCAGAGCGCGACACGTGGCAGCGGCTGAGAGCGCGCCAAGTGGCGCGCTCCCAGCCCACCCCCAAGTGATCGTTGGGAGGCTCCCGAAGGAGCGCTCGTCAACTAGTTGCTCCCGCCAATCACCTTGACAGAAAGTTTGGATGGTGAACAAATTATCCTCCAACACTCCGAATTTCATATCATGTCACTACACCACAACACTACATCCCCAACAAGCAAGTTGGTTGGAAAAACTGCATCCGTTGACAGGTAGTCGGTCGGGAAAGACTATTGCCGACCGACACGGTCTGTTAGGGATAGTCCAGACGGGAAAGCCTTTTCCCGACCGACATATCTTTCCCAACAGACAGTTGGACAGCTATAGAGAGCATTACCGACCGACTTTCTGTTGGCCCTACCCTTAACCTTTCCCGACCGACCGACCGATGGTAATATCTTTGCCGACCGATTTTCTGGTGGGACTTCCATAGAACTTTTCCCGACCGACTGTTCGATGGTACCATCTTTGCCGACCGACATTCTGCCAGGCCTGCCATGAATCTTTCCCGACCAACAATCTGATAGTGTCATTTTTACCGACCAACTTTTTGTTGGCCCATGCATGAGCCTTTGCCAACCAACAATAGGTTGCTATTATCTTTTGCCGACCAACAATCCGTCAACATTTAGTTTAGCTGAGCAATATTTAATACCCACCCTTTCTTTCCCATCTGCCTTAAAATATCAATCAAGTTGCATATCTCATTACAATACAATATTTGTCAAGTTAACTAAGTTGCATGTACACTGAAAATATTAAATTAAGTCCAAAGAAGTATAACACATTAATTAATTCTCATCAGCCTTCCAACATTTATGTTCTAGTCACCGAATCACCTGATAGGTTTACAAAATGATAGATGCATGTCCGCCAATTCATTGTTTGGTCCATTACATAAAATACCCAGATGACAAGACACAAAATGATACCTAAAAGACACTCTTTTTGCTCCATTACACAAAATGTCTAGCTGACGCGAACTGCCATCTTCATGGTTCCTTCCTGGTCCTTTTGTATCTCTTTCCTACAAAGGATAAAAATGTCACGGAGAATTCATGCATTCATCGAGACGGGCAAAAATAATAATTGTAGAAAGCATCAATGGAAAAAACAAAATGTGGGATTTTAGTGTTATAAAAAACAGGACAAGTCCAGAATAATGCCACAACATGTTCTAACATAATAAAGCATCAATGCCAGATGACCATGAAGTATATTTCAAGAAATAGGAGCAATATGCATCATCTAGCCATAGTTTAGCATGGCCAAACGCCCAATTATTGGGAGCAACCACTAGTTTTCTAGCGTGCATAGCGCCCGACTATTAATGCCTACAGACTCACGATAGTCATTTTTCTAGAAAAGACCACTAGTTTTCTGTCTTTCTTTTCTCTGGGGTGGAAAAGGCTGTAGCGGGCCTGACTAATATATTCAGAAAAAAAATATGTACTTCAGTGCCACAAATTAGATTAAATTAAGCCATTACTTTCAAAGAAGCATGTGTACTGTAAAAACAAATCTTCATAGGTATAAGAGACAGAACCTATGAACCATCAGGTTACGCATAAGAGAAATAAAGATGAGTTGTGCTGACGACCAATATTTTCTTTACTAGTCAGGCCATACAAGGAAAAATATGTCAGAGATTTAGAATTAGTAGCTCAAAGGCAGAACCAGGTTATGCATTTCTTTTGCACTATATAAAGGCGTAACCAGCATCTGCACGATTACTAAATATATGTACACTGCTTATTTTCTTCATGACTGGGTAGAATGGCGAAATTGCGTGTAATGCAATATTGAAATGTAATTAGTCACGATCTTGATAAAGATACAATGTACTCCCTCCGTTCCTAAATATAAGTCTTTTAAGAGATTCCACTAGGGATTACATATGTATGTATATAGACATATTTTAGAGTATAGATTCACTCATTTTGCTCCGTATGTAGTCGGTGGTGGAATATCTAAAAAGACTTATATTTAGGAACGGAGGAAGTACTATATTGGCCTAGAAACAGGATTCGGAAATAGCAACTTTAAAAGCAACTAGACTGTATTATGCTCTGTTTTGTACTATGGATGTGCTAATTAGAGTGTTCTGTACTGCCAAATTTAACTATTACTCCCTCCGTCCCAAAATAAGTGTCTTAAACTTAGTACAACTTTGTACTAGAGCTAGTGCAAAGTTGAGACAATTATTTTGGGATGGAGGGAGTATTATGCAATAAGCAACTAGCAATGTAAAGAAGGTACAATGTTCTACCAAATTTAACTATTATTAAGAGCAACTAGCAGTGTTCTGTACTAATTGCAGGAAGTAGGCCGCTCAAGTTTCTTCAATTTTAAAGACTTGATTATAAATGCCTCAGCAGATGTGCTCTTACAGTATTCATGTTACTTGTTTTTCGGGGAATCTGTGCTAGAGCTTATTGCTTCCTGATGCAAGTCTATGCTCTCTGAATGCAGAATAGACATGAATCAAATTTATTGTAAGTGGCAGAACTAAAAAAACGTATAGAGCATCAGCTCAATATACGACACCGCACGGCACAATACATCAACTCAATCATTTAGCTAATCTCCATAAGGAAGAAAGCGAGCTGGCAATGGCTCTGTAGTCTGTACCCGGATACCGTAAACCATATTCTAGTATTCAATAAAACACATTGAAACCAATTTAATGAATCTGAACATTTTTATGAAATTGGCATTGGCTCTGTTTCCCTTTTCTTTTAATTGAGCAATTAGTAATTTTGATGGAGAGAACAAAATCAATGTTGACCAAGAACTAAAAGTGTAAAACAATGATAAACTTATGTCCAGATTAACTTATGTAATCTGGTCATCATGGAATCTTTATGCACTTTGAGCTAGGATTCCATGATAAATCAAAGCTGACCACATTCTATGATGCACTCTTCATGCACTTTGAGCGAGGAAGTACCAAGAAGAAACTCTTGTATAGTACCAAGTGGTCATGATAACACCGGGGTCACATAAATACCTTAGCGGCGAGATGAGGAAGATGCCCCTGGCTTGTAGGGCTTCATCTAGCTAAGTGATCATGAGTCAGTATCACTCCTCAAACAATTCGAGCCAAGTAGACAAAACACATACTGTTGGTGATTACCTTGCTAGATGCCCCTTCATCATCAAGATCACGAGCAATCTCTTCATGCAAGAAAATTAACATAGTCATACAACAATTCTAACAAGTGACATTAGGCTATAATATGAGTAAGTATAACCCACTACAAATACCTTTGGAAGGTTGATGCTCGGGATCTACATGATCTTGATCTTTTGATACCCTAGATCTCAAAACACCCCTTTCATTCGCGCTTACAGGTGCGCTGGATGGTGCCTGCATAGATATATAGGTTAGCGCTGAAAACTACATTTGCTTCCTTTAGGTAGAAATGAATGTGATGGAAGCTACATACCTTTCTTTTCTTTTGGGGGGCTCGGTTTGCTTCCATGTCTTCCTGCATAGAAGCTCCTGTTTATCATTTTCTTCAATGGTCCTACTTCTCTGTAGTTCATACTCTACCGCTTTCAGTTGTTCCTCTGTGACCCCACCATCTTTAGCTTTTCCGTTTGCGATTGCCATTTTTCCTCCTGCAAAAGACACACTATATGAGTACATCGCTGAAAATACAAAGCATTAGAGGATCGAACAAAACACTTACTTTTTTTGACCAATTGCACAACACTTGCTTCTTTTCAATATCAGTTGTTTTAAGAACTAATCCATCTATATCTGTCCTAGCAGAAAGGAAAGAAAAACATGTGTTCCAATCTTTATAGTTGAGCATTCAGAATATAACTGTTTGTCTAACCAAACTGCGCAGGCTAAAGAAAGAAAAACATGATTTGGTACGCAGTTTGCATGTACTACTCGACCTTCTGACATTTGCTCCATCTGAAGAATATTCAGTTGTTTCGCCGGCATTCACCTTGCTTAGGGTCAAGGTGGCAGCCAGTTGAGTTAACACCTGCAAGTACCCAAATGACGATCTGATTGCAGCTTGCCTAGCCTCGTTTCTTATCCCTGTGATTTAATTAGAAATCTATTAGAGTAATTGTTTAAGTGAGCAATGGTACTGACCAGTGTGACCCCTCCCCGAGGTATATATAATGCTCCTTTGGTTACATAGTATATGCTCGTAGAATAGGTAACAACTTCCTTTGGTTACCACACCACCAGACCTGATCTGAATGCTATTTGGGGAAGGCAATGCTCTCCCCTAGGATGATTACTAAATGAAATCGAAGAACATGACTATTTTGCCTCACAACGCGCAAAGAAAATAAATGAAACTCTACCTCAAGATTTTTATCCAAGTATTGTGAAAAAAAACCTTTATCACGATGCATACAACCCAATGTTATTAGTACAATAGATATACCGATTGGATAATCAAGCTATTGTGAATTCAAGTGTTGAAAATACTACTTGGTAAGTCTACACACTTACTGGTTCTTTACCATTTGACTTGTGTTGGTTTCAACTCATGCACTTTCTTATGATACGAGACTTCATCAGAATATTAACAAAGGTTGGGAGTATTAAGAAAGGCCTACATCGCTAGTCCCCTTTGCTCGTCATGTTTTTTTGACCAGGTGGTTTACACAGACTTGTTTATAATAAACGGAGCACCCTTTCCCTCTCATATCACTTACGCTGATGCATCAGTTTCGGACAACCAAAGATTGGGAGGGGCTCAATTAACAAACCACCTGCTGTTCATCTCTCAATTTAGACAGAATATATGCATAATAATCGAAGGCAAAGAGAGACAAATATATGGAGGGAGGAGCTGTACCTCAGCCGCATCAGTCCCATTGCCCAGCCAAAGATAGAGAGGGATGCCCTTGACCAGCCGCACACTGCCCCGATCCAAATCGCCGTCGCCGCTGCGAGTGTCTTCGTGAGCTGGATGGTAGAGATGCGGGAAGTCGGGCCAGGGAGGGTGGCGACAGCTTCACTGGATGTAGGCGGCCACCGGGAGAGAGTGCACGAGTGCGTGGGGCCGGCGGTGGAGAGGTAGGATGGCGCTGTAGGGGCAGTACGGCGTCCGGCGGCGCTGCAGAGGCAGGGCGGCATGGGGCGGCGATGGGACGGCGGTGGGACGACGTGGGAATCGACCGGCGGTAGCCCCGGGCGGCGTGGGGCGGAGGTGGGAGGCGTGGGGATCGACCGGCGTGGGGCGTCGGCGGGCGTGGGGAACGAAAGAAGCTAGGGATTTGGTGCGTGGGGATGAATGGAGCATGGGTGGCCGCGTTCTTGCGATTTTGGGGGAAAAGCTTCGCGGGTTGGGCCGCTTATTGGTGCTAAATTTTTTGCTATTCCCACGTGGGGCTCGTTTACCGTCCGACAGTTGGTCGGGGTTATTTCCCGACCAATAGTCTGTGGGCTCAAACAGAATTCCTGACCGTCTGTTGGATATTATATCATGTAGAATTCCCAACCGACAACTGGTTAGTATATTAAGATTTTTCGACCAACAGTCCGTTAGAAATTTTTCAGGCTGACTGTGGGTCGGCAATAGTGACTTTTTTCCAACACACGTCGATAGGGAATTCTGGTGCGTGGTGTAGTGTGTATTGGGCTCCACGCAATTCACATATTAGTGAAAAGAGAGTGGGGTGTGAAGTGTTTTAGGGTAGGAATACGAGATATGATCATCCACTTTATCCCATTCTTAGGTACACCTCCTCATTCTTCTATTAGATCATCGAAATCACCCTCACCCAAGTTCTTGAGCAACTCATCTATGTTCCCATCCTTGCGGTTCACAAACACTCCTTGAGATTTTGCTCGATGAGCTCAATTGATCAGCCCCTTCCGCCACCATGAATACCAAACGGAAAGAACACCACACCAGAACCCTAGATCGCCTCGAAGCAGCCTAGGCTAGAGAGACGGGCGTAGCCGTCCCCTAAAACGACTTGAGCAACCGATGGCGAGTAGGAAACTAGGCGGGTCCAAGATCGGAGAGATTGGGAACTTAGGACAGACAAAGGTCCACACGGGTAGAGAGCACCCTAAGGGCATCTCCAACGCTGACCCGTAAACCTCCCGCAATCGTCCAGACCGCGTTGCCCGGACCGCGGAAGCCATCCAATGCGTTCCTGTATCAGTCCGCAGGGCGGTCCGGACTCATTTTCTCCCACAAACCGGAGACAAACGTGGGAGGGGGGGGGCTTCGCGGGAGTCCGGACCGCTACTACGTGCGCTTCTGACCGCCTTGGCCCACCCAAACCCCCTCCTCCCTCCCGCGTGCGCGTTCCCGCCCGGCGCCACCTGCCCGCATTCATGCTGCTGTAGAGCGCGCCGCTGCACATTGAAGACGGCTCAGGGCAGACGCGACCTCTCACCGCCTCCGCCATTGAAGTGGCGCGCCGGCCGAGGGCTGGACGGGACTGGACGGATATCTACCACGCCTGTTCAATGCCGGAGACGCGTGACTGGACGGGACGGGACGGATATCTACCACGCCCGTTCAATGCCCTGTCCGTCCGTATGCCGCCATTAAGAAGGCTCGCCGCCCGAGAAACCCACTCCGGCGCCGCACATTAACGCACCCGAACGCCTGCTCTCACCGGAATCCACTATTTAAAGGCGACCACACACGGCTAACTCCACACCACAACAAATCCGCTCCACATCCTCCTCCCTTTCACCACATCCACCATGACCGCGAGCGGAAGCGCTCCGTGGGAGAGTCTGTCGACGGAAATGAAGCACGTGGTGGCCGCCCTTGCCGCCGCCTGGCAGAGCCGCCGTGCTAGGCGGATCGAGGCCGGCTTGCCGGCCAGCTCGCCTGAGGCCTTCGACAACGAGAACGACTCCATGATGGAGACGGACTCCGACGACACCGCCCCAGCTCCCGCGCCTCCTGTGCACGCCGGCTTCACCATGGAGCAAGCGCAGCCGCACTACAACGCCGCCATGGCGGAGGTGCGCCCTGCGCCGGCGCCTTTGTCGGCGTTCCAGCAGGAGCAGAAGGAATAGCGGTACAACCTGTTCCTCCTGAAGCAGCACCGGCTGGCGGAGGGCCAGATCTACAGCGATCACGCGAGCGAGGAGGCCGTGGTGGCCATGGCCGCGGCGAACCCCAACTTAATCGCGGAGCAGCGTGCCATCTACGATGCCCTCCGCGCTCAAGCCGCCGCTCGCCAGGAAGCGGCTGCTGCCGAGGCGCAGCTCCAGGCGATCGCGGAGGAGAACAGCGCCAGCTGCGCCTCCTACGCGCCGCCGACGAACAATCCGTCGGCCCGGCGGGACGACGACAGTGCGGGCGCTACCATTTCCATCGTGGACCTCACATTCACTGGCGACGGACAAGGCGCGGACTCCTCCAAGGATGAGTAGGGCACGGGAGGCGACAGGGCTTGGTGTCCCATGTGGGCCGGTTCGTCTCTCGTGTTCTACTCTTCCTCGCCGGAGACCGCACCTTCACCTCAAGGGTCTTATCGCCGGTGGTCATGAAGACGGCGGATGGAGGACGACAAGGGCTCGGACGCCGGGCACCGCCGCCGTGTAGGATAGGTTTAGGGTCGAGTCGTTTTTTTTTTGTTCTAAATGTTCGAAATCTAATGAAAAACCGTCGTGTTTGTATGAAATCCGTCATGTTTATATGAAATCGGGCCGGATTTGCATGAATTTCATCCGGTTTGTTGAAAAAGAGTTTGAAATATATGTAGCTAGCGTTGGATGGCGGCCTCTCGCATCCGTGTCCGCGGACGGATGCGGGAGAAAATTTGCGGGTTGTCGTTGGAGATGCCCTTAGAGTGCATTCCTGTTGCATATTCTTTTGAATAGTTGAGCCATGTCCTTTTTGATTCACGGGGTTCTAAATACAGAGGAAACAGAAAAAACCATAGGATTTTAACCCATCTAAACCTACATAATGTGGTTGTTTAATTATGTCATAGGAAAAACAAATGATTCTATCCAAGAGGTTTAAACGGATGCTAAAACTTCTATCAAATTTAGTAAAAAAAGTTCCTAGAAATTCTTGTATAAGTTTCAATCCTGTGAATCAAACGAACATACATAGAAACATATTCCCTTAATCGAAAGAGACGCTTAATATATGGCGTACGAGTTATAATCTTTTTTTTTTAAACCCTCCCACGCAGCTATTCCAGCACCCACAATCCCAGCAAACACGAGGCCGCGCAACATGATAGCCCTACGGACACCCATCTCGCTCCTCCATCTCGCTGCCGCCGCCGGCCAGAGGAAGCGCTGCACCGGAGGCCACAGGAGGCGCGGCTACGCGCAGCGCCGCCACTTGAGCGGGGCACCCGAGAGCCTCTGGAGGCGCAGCCCCCGCCCTCCTCCCTCTCCCGCGCCCGCCGCCGCCGCTGCCCTCAGCGTGTCCAACACCTCGTCGCTGCCGCCGCCCCTTGAGAACGCTGCCTTCCAGGAGTACTACAAGGTGCGGCTACTTGCTCGTTCAGCCATACGTTATAAATACATTCTACTGAAATGTCGTTCCTTATGGCCTGCGTGCACATGTTTTTGCCTTGCAGGAGCAACGAATCGTTCACGAAGAGGAGTGGGATGCCTTCATGAGCGTGCTCCGGAAACCATTGCCAGCCACTTTTAGGGTCAATGCTAGGTGATACTGGTTTCTCTGAAATGATGTGATGCACTTACTAGTTATCACATTGGCCTTCCTTTCATCCCTTGATTTGACTAGTTCCACATTTTTGGACTGGATCCCCTGTTCTGTTCATTCCTCTGCGTTGTTACTCCTAAAAATGGGTAGTCCCTTCCGAATTATGTATAGTACTGTGATTTTTGTCCACAGGCTGGGCTCTACAGAATTCCTGATCCAGGATTTCCAACTGCGAACCGTTGTAGTAACAAATACACACAAACTGGCATGCTAACTGTGAATCCCTAGGAAAATTTATGTACTTTTAGGGCAAACAATTCTCATCTATTCATTGCATGTGGCACCTTTACCAGCTGAAGTATTTCCAACGAATGTACTGAACAAACCATAGAATTGGAGGGTTACTTTTTCTAGGCAATATCATGCTCTTTTCCCAGACTATTATTTTTTGTGTATGTTTGATACAGTGTCGATTACTTCATTCTTCTGGCCATGTTGGTGATTCTTACTTAATAAGTTGAGGTTACCTTTTCTTTTCAGCTGCCGGTTTTTGAAAGACATTTGCTCCAGATTAGAAAATGACTTCAGGAGAGCTTTGGAGAATGAGGTTACCTCTTGCTTGATTTATACTCTTAAATTAATGCCAGTTCTTGGTATTTTCTGATGCATTTCTTAACAAAAAACTATTTGCAAAGGTTAGTGATGAATGTGGAGAATATGCTCTCAGTCCCTTGCCTTGGTATCCAGGCAATCTTGCATGGCATTTGAACTTATCTCGGAAGCAACTGAGGAAAAATCCTGCACTTGAGAGGTAGTAAAATCGCATGATGTTTATTTTAAAATAATCTTTCTGATGGCATTGTGTAACCATCTGTCTTCATGTTGTAATCAAAGTACTCCATGCACCAAATATGTGTCTTTAAATTCTGCAACATTCCTGCCTGAATGGATTCTTGCGGCAAATTGTCGTAATACTCGTATACTAGATCATGTGAAATCCACCTCTCCCTTTTATGCTTTGCTTTAAAATTCTTATACCATTCATAGGTAGCAAAACCTGTCATACATTTCATTTGGGCCTTTATTATACATTCATGTAATCTCTTGGGAGATTTTTAGAGTGCCAATTGAAAGTAATTACACAGAATTAGTGCAGATATTTATATTGTGCAGCACATTAGCTACTCTTTATGTGTATAAAATAAGACTGCCTACTGAACTGTGAAATTTGGGGAGTGCTTAGTTTTATCACTTGCCATTATTAATATACTGTAATATCCCAACTTATTTACCCACGATTTTTTTCACATTCAGATCATTGTTATACTTAAAAATGAGTTGCTGTTGTAACTTCATGTACTTTTGTATCTTTGATTATACCACTATTTGTAATTTAACCATTCGTACATCCCAGTTTTCATGAGTTTCTAAAGCACGAGAGTGAGGTTGGTAACATAACCAGGCAAGAGGCTGTTAGTATGGTGAGCAACTCTTACCGAACACCCCATGACTATTTTTACCTCAGCTATCATGTATTTTAGTATCTCTTAGCAATATGACATTACACCATGTTTTGATAATTGAAATAATTTCTGCAGGTGCCACCACTATTTCTGAATGTACAAGCTGGCCACCATATTCTTGACAGTATGCTAGCCTATTACTCTTGGCCATAATCATAGACTCCAGTGTGTTCATACAAGTTGACTGCCTTCCAAGATATTATCGTATATTAGGACTCTTCGATTTGATAGGGAAACACAATAACTCTGTAATATATCCTCGCAATCTACTTATCTGTTTTTTTTATCTTGTGCAGTGTGTGCTGCTCCAGGATCTAAAACATTCCAGTTACTTGAGATGATTCATCAATCAAAAGAGCCAGGGCTACTTCCAACAGCGCTGGTACTGTTATACATGTCACATCTGTTACATATAGCACCACAATTTAATAGCTATGTTTCCAGAGAAGCTCCTGCTGATTTGCAGAGAAGAACTTTGGTTTCATTATATATTATGTGTAGCTAGCATGGCACTTGTTATAGTTCACAAAAAAATAATCAGAAAAGAAAGTTGTAGTTATACATGTTCCTTTCCTTTGCGAGATTGTTATTAGGTCATAGCTAACGATTTAAAAGTACAAAGATGCGACGTCCTCATCCATAATACAAAGAGAATGTGCACTGCCAACCTGATAGTGACAAACCATGAAGCGCAAAGCTTTCCCAGTTGTTCTCTTGCGAAGGATGATTCAGAAGCTTACAAAGATCACTGCAAACCACAAAGGCTAGAATTCGACCGTGTACTATGTGATGTCCCCTGTAGTGGTGATGGAACACTCCGGAAGTCTCATGACCTTTGGAGAAAGTGGTAAGCAATTAAGCATTGAACCTTAATTCCACCACTGCTGTTATGTTTCCATTCAATTTTTAATCAGGGTCATAATATGTGCACTGTTCAGGAGCTCAAGCATGGGGAACGAATTTCATCTTCTCCAAGTAAACATTGCTATGCGTGGTAAGGTTTCCTATCATGCGAATTGTAGATGATACAGTTTCACGGATAAAAAACACAAACTACAGGAAAATGCCACGAGAGAGGAGACGGGTATAGAGATAATTCAACATGTTATCAACTACTCCCTCCGTCCCATAATATAAGATGTTATTACCTTGGTTCTGGGTGTAACCACTAGCTATATGTTATCTTGGTTCTGGGTGCTGATACTTTTGCAAACCAAGCTATCAGCTATGAACCACTTAGCTATATGTTATCAACTATTTCATGACCCTGCATATGATCACCACCTTTCTACGTAGAGGTTTTTGAAGGGTTTCTCTGGAATGGTTATTATAAAAGGCATCCGATTATAAGTGGTAATTCTGCTACTAGTGGAGGAAGAGACACCAGTAAGAGCAGTCGCCAGGACCAATCAGATGGATCCCACACTGTGAAAAGAGAGGCATCTGCTTAATCACATTTGAATTAAGCATTTGACTATTTGTTTTCCTCCTTTTTTCCCAACATGGTCAGAAACCTGTATCCATGAGTTTTGAATCTTAAAGGTTTATGGAATGGTAGAACCGAAAAACGGTGCTGAATATAATTTGGATCTGTTTTGTGGCCAAAATGTATGTTAGTTGAAGTTCCCTTATTAATAGCGCGTAGTATCAAAATTTTAACTTTGTTTTTTCAGGTATTGCCTTACTTAAAGTGGGTGGTAGGATGGTTTACTCAACTTGCTCAATGAATCCTGTCGAAAATGAAGCTGTTGTAGCTGAGGTATTTGTTTGATTTTAGGAGCATTGATGCATTATAGATTCCACCTACCGTTGAGCAAGTAGAGAGTATTATCTTTAACAAGGTATAGACTGAACTTGAGCCAAATCTGTGTGCACTTGAGGACCTTTTGGAGCACCTCTAGGTTTGTCTTTCTAGTTGGCTAGTTGCCTTTTTTGTCTTATAGCGCAGCAGAAGTAGGCCTAGTAATGTACCTCATGAGTAAGCTTAAAATGATGTTTACTTAACATGCTCACTAATCCGGATATGGGGCTTAAGACAAACATAAGCCCGTCTGAATTGCCTAATCATAAGATTCTTGATAGAGTTATTTTCTGGGGAGCAAGATTATCAGTGGAGTACAAATGACAGTTTTCATGCTGATCAACTAACGCAGTTGGCTGGTTAGCAGCTACCATTTCTTTCTGCGTATTTTATTGCATCTATGCAGTATCTCAGAACCTGGATATGTATAGAGCTTTTCTACATTAATCCTTTTCTGTATTCGTTTCTTTATTTATGTTGCATAACATAATTTGTAATCGTATTTGTTATTATTTTACATAATCAGCTTCTCCGGAGAAGTGGAAGCTCTGTTGAACTACTTGATGTTTCTACTGAGCTACGAGAATTGGTCCGCCGCCCTGGACTTAGCACTTGGAAGGTTAGTTGACACATATCCACATCGTGATTCTTTTGCTATTCTGTTTTCTCTGTGCTCTGTCCACAATATTGGTGCTTGTCCCTAACTATTAGTTTCTATTTTTTTAAAATAATTTTTTGTGTTCAGTCCACAATATAAGCGCCTGTTGTTTCTGCTAACTATGATATTACCGAATTCAACCTTGTTCTGTTTGGTGCTCAGTTGAGCAGTTGCTCAATACTGGGCAATACTGCATACTAGATATAAGGTGCCAAAACTTTGCTCTTCCAATCTGCTTTCCCCAATGGTTCCCCTCGTGACTTTGCAGGTGAACGATAGAGGATCTTGGTTTCAGACTCATGAAGATGTTCCTGACAGTAGGAAGAATGTAATATTGCCTAGCATGTTTCCTTCAAGTACAAGCATCCACGAAAGCCATACAGTGTATAACAGCTTTGACGTTAATTCAGAGTACAATGTGCCCTTGTCAAGAAATTTCAACATTGAAGATACAAACAATGTTAATTGTGATACAGGTGGCATTTCAAGTAGTAATTCCGCTCAAAGCTTGGGTTCAAAATTTCCTCTGTACCGTTGCATGAGAATTGTTCCTCATGACCAAGATGGTGGGGCATTTTTCATTGCAGTTATTCGTAAACTGTCCCCGTTGAATGGTAATCTCTTTTTTTTTGTATAAGATATTTTTTACATTTCATAAATATTTCCATATGTTCTGATTTACTGATATGCACTATCATTGATGCACTTAAATGTATTCTTGACATTCTTTCAGAAAACCAGGTGATCAAGGTGAGAAAAACTGAGAACCTGCTCTCGAAAAACAGGACAGTGAAACTTCAGGAGCAATGTCAGAATATAATTGTTTCTGAAGTTCTTGATGATAACAAATTGCTTGATGAACAGAAAAAATTAAGCGTGGCCAACCAAACTTCAAAGGATGACAACTTAATTGAAGTTAAGATGGCATCTGATGATGTAGAATATAGTCAGACAGAATCAGGCGATAGAAGTCATAGAACGAATAAGTTGGATTACCGACACAAGTGGAAAGGGATTGATCCTGTGCTATTTTTCAAAGATGAGGCTGTGATAAAAAATATAGTATCTTTCTTTGGTATCGAGGAATCGTTTTCACTCGAAGGTCGTCTGGTGACAAGAAGCACTGATAATGCAAGGAGAATATACTACATATCAAAATCAGTACGAGACATTTTAGAACTGAATGTACAAGTTGGTGAGCAGATTAAAATTGCTTCTCTTGGTGTAAAGATGTTTGTAAGTGCTCCAATCAGGCAGATTTTAATATATTTTCATGATTATATGCATTTTCATGGAAAGAGTGCATATTTTCTTTGACCTAAGCAATGAACCAACTCAGTTTCTATGTTTACTTTCAGGAAAGGCATAGATCCAAGGATGGCTGTTCATGTGCATACAGGCTATCTTATGAGGGGCTGTCATTGCTCTTCCCATACATGAGGAAGCGGATACTACACGCATCTCCAGTTGACTTCCAGCACCTTTTACAATACCGAACCATTAACTTTGCTCGTTTTGCCTATGCTAGATTCGGGGAGGAGGCTGCATCTTTGATGCCTGGTTGCTGCGTTGTAGTGCTGCGTGAAGGTAACATTATGCCCTACGTAGACCTGAAAGAACTCATGACTTATGGTAATGTAAACCTTGTTAATATTTCAGGGTATCAAATTGCCGATTCCGCAGCCAAGGACCCCTCCCCAATCGCCATTGTTTGCTGGAGAGGAAAGGCGACTATGAATGTTTTGGTTTCTCCGCCTGATCGGAAGGAACTGCTAGAATATCGCTTTGGGTTCAAAGCATTCAAAGTCGAAGATGAGAAATCCAACAAAAACATCGATGCATTAGCTGAAGGGAGCCTATGACTATGTTTCAGATGGATGATCAGAACTTGCATGCCAACGAGGCCTAGTAAACAAAGTTGGGCGGCAATGCCATGATTTCCTGCTGAATGTTGAAGGGCAACCTGAAGGTGACATCTGCTGGTTTTCCGTGCACGTTTTTCACTAATCTTATATGTAAACAAGTTAATTTCATATGAAAGAGAAATGGTAATGACTTTTGAATGTGCCGGACCATGCACCGTCGAGCAAAAAACATGTCACCATGAATTAATCCATACCAACCACAGAGCAGGTAGTTCCCAACAAAATGTTCTCCCCATCTAGCATCTACAGCTGGATTTGGCAAATCCGGCCCCTCAAACGTCCGCGGGTATGTCCGGACGGCTCCCCATATATCGTGCCCGGCATCCACATATCTCAAATCCATACAAATCCATGCACGTCCATCATACACGTCAATGTCGTACGTAAATAACAAATGTTGGTACCGAAAATACATAGTTTTTACATAATTTTTTTTAAGTGCACAACTTAAACATCAGCTCTTTGGTTTTCATGGTGGGTGCACATATGCTTCACAAGATCACTGAGTAGCTGCGCGTCACCTGATGATCTCGAAGATTCTAATGCATTTGTAGAAAGTTCATAAGCTGAGCTGCATCTTGATCTTTCAGGATTTTAACTTGTTCTCCAGGCGCTTCAAAATCATTGGTTTGAGCAACACCATCACCCTCATCCTCGACAATCATATTGTGCAAAATAACACAACATGTCATGAGCTACCACAAAGTTTCTGATTCCCGCATCATTGCAGCTCCACGAACAATTCCCCAACGAGCTTGAAGCACTCCGAATGCCCTCTCCACATCCTTCCTAGCTGCTTCCTGCATTGTTGCAAAGTGGCTTTGTTTCCTGCCCTGTGGTTCGGATATGGTCTTCACAAACGCCGCCCATTGAGGATAGATGCCATCGGCAAGATAGTATCCCATGTTGTAGTCACAGCCGTTGACGGTGTATTTGCATGGCGATGATTCCCCATTATAAAGCCTCCTGAACATCGAAAATCGTTGAAGCACGTTGATGTCGTTGTGAGAACCTGACATTCCAAAGAAAGCATGCCAAATCCATAAGTCATGTGTTGCCACTGCTTCTAGTATGATGGTGGCCTCTTTGGTGTGTCCTTGATACATTCCCCGCAAACCTTTGGGGCAGTTCTTCCATTGCCAATGCATGCAGTCAATTGATCCGAGCATTCCTGCAAACCCTCTGGCCTCTCCAATAGCCAACAACTTTTCTGTGTCCTGTACATTTGGTTCTCTCAGATACTCTGCTTCAAACACCAGCACCACGGTGCGGGCAAACTTGACAGTAGTCTTCAGGCACGTGCTCTCCCCCATCCTGACCATCTCACCAATGACATCTGCGGAAGTACCAAGTGCAAGCATCCTCAGAGCAGCCGTGCATTTCTGCTTAGCATCGAAAGATAGTTGCCCGCAGCAATCCCTTGTGAGCTTAAAGTAGTCATCGTGTGCCTCCACTCCCTCCACAATGCGTAAAACAATGGTTTCCGCATGCGAAAACGGCGACGAAACCATGGATCATACGGGAAAGTTGGGTTCGGAGCAAAGTAGTCCTTCTACAGTAGCCGTGCTTCGGACACCCTATCTCGATTGATCACTCTTCTCCCTTTGATTGAGCCCTTGAGGTTGAGAATATGCTCCACCTGCCGGTCCATTTCCTCTTGCATGCTCATGAGCATGATCATGTCCACTTCTTTGTCTGAATCCGACGAATCGAAGAACTCATCTTGAATGACTTGATCAAGCTTCGTCGGTCCATACTCCTCGTCCGACGAAGCATCGGAATTCATCGTTTTCCCTAAAAAAAACATTCACAAAAAACTGGGTCGGACAATGTGTCAAACACATAGAGCGCAAGGGGGAGCCCGAGAGTTGCCAGACGTACCGCGGTGGCGTCCGGGCCAACGACGTCCACGGCGGTGAGGACGGAAGAGAGGAGTGTTGTGTCGGTGCTGGCGGCGCAGAGGCTCGGAACGGTTGCGGACCGCGCGCGGCGGCGGAGCTGCGAGACGGACGACACGGAGGAGGAAGAAGAGAGGAGAGAGCAAATGGATCCAGTAGGGTGGGGGTGGATTTGGTGCAATTTGAGATGTGGTAGGGCTGTCGGGTCCGACGTGGCGGACACGCCCGGACGCCCCCATATCCGCCCCATATTTGGGTTGGATATGTGAGGTGCCGGTTAGTCCGGACGTCTGAGCCCCGTTTGAGAAGCCCGTCTGGGTCGCATTTTCGTGACCGGTCCGGCCGGTCGTTCGAGGCGGGTTTGTAGACAATAGTAAAATAGGATCGGGCAATTCAATGCATGGGCGAGGCAACTTAATGAGGGTCCCATTGACTGCGTGGCAAGCAACCTAGGCTTGATCTCCAATCCCATCTGGCAAGTGGCACTAGCTAGCAAATAGTATCGGCAACAATTTTCCCAACGAAAAGAAAAACCTATTGCAAACATATTCTAAGACTGATAGGTCGTGGAGCTCGTGGCGTTTAGGTTGATGGAATCAACAATTCTGAGGATCTGGTCGAGCGCGCTCTTGTCCTTGAGGATGCCCATATGCGACACCTTGGGCAGCTCCACCACCTCGAGGACCTGCGCCGGCGAGTCGGACCAGGCCTTGATCGGCCCCATGAGGCTGGCCAGGTTCACGGTCCCGTCGCCGTTGCCGTAGACCACCTTGACGGGCCCCGCGTCGAACCCCTCGTCCCCGAACACGAGGCTCTCCACCGTGTCGACGCCGGTGCCCACCAGGCAGGTCACCGGCACGCCCGGCTCCGGCAGGACCTCGCCGAGCGGCCGTATCCGCGCCCGGTACGGCTCCACCCCGTCCGCGAACCCGATGTCCTGCAGGAACTGCGTGACGTTCTTGGCGGAGTAGGTCCGGTTGTGGCGCTCCGACACGACGAGCGTGGTGTTGCCGAACACCTTGGGCGTGGGCAGCAGCCAGAGGTTGCTCTCGGAGCTGCGCTGCTCGTCGCGGATGAGGGACGGGTCCACGAACGGCACGCCGAGGGTGTTGCCGGAGGCGAAGGTGAGCATCTCCTGCACCGACCCGCCCCACGGCGCGGACAGCGTCACCAGCCGCTTCACGTGCGCCGCGCGCCAGGCGAGCGGGGCGCGAGCCAGGAACTGCAGCGCGTACAGCCCGCCGAGGCTGTGCGCCATGAGGATCGCCGGCTTGCCGCCGTTCGCCGCGCACGCTGTCTCCACCAGCAGCCTGAGGCGCTCCAGGTAGGCGCTGCCCACCTGCGACGGGTGGCCCGGCGCGGCCAGCCCGTACCGGAAGTCGTAGGGCGCGCCGAAGAGGTCGCGCCCCTCCTCATACCCGGCCTTCTCCAACGTGCTCGCCAGGACGTCCATGTACCCCGTCAGGAGCCTGCACATCAGTTTTCCCAGTCACGTCATTGCCATTGCTGCATTGCAAGTTTGCAACATCTGCACCATTGACATGAACAGATAGAAGAAGAGCTCGGTCGATTACTTGAGGGTTGGGTCGAGGTAGCGGAGGGTGGAGGTGGAGCCGAAGTCGGAGACCCTGGTCTGGACGCCGGGCGCGTTGCGGTAGTCGTCGGCGTCGCGGTCGTAATAGAGCATCATCCGCTCGGCGAAGCAGCGGGTGAGGGGCGCGACGACGACGGACGGCTCGAACCACATGCGGAACCAGCCGCCGCGCCCGCGCACCAGCGGCCACACCCGGCAGGTCAGGCTCGACGGGCTGTAGTCGTCCGTCAGGCGCGCCTCCAGCTGGTTGCCGCCGGAGCCCGGGATGAGTATCACCGGGTGCAGCAGCTGCTCGCCGCCCGCCGACGACGCGCAGCACGAGCTCAGCGACAGCATAGTAGCGACCACGGCCGCGGCCAACAGCACGACCATACGTAGCGGATTTCCCTTCATGGTGAGTGTTTGTATGATGGAATTTTTGGTTTTCTTGTTTGTCTCTTGCTTGTTTTGGGATTTGGTGGTCGCTGTTTTGTGTGGGCGATGCTTGTCTTGACTGTTGCTCTTCGGATCGGATGGCTTGGGAGTGGCTAAAAAGGCAGGGCGCGCGTACGGTGGAAGTGGTAGTTACGTCGTCCTTGGAGGAGTCGGTACTCTGGGGTGCGCTGTGAATCTGCGATTCGCGTCTAACTACTGCTTAATCACGGCCCAGTACTCCGTAGCCGCGTAGCGTTCTTTGGTAGCCTACCTGCGATTAAGTGGGACAGTGACCAGTCACTCACTGCACATGCTGCTACTTTGTTAGGGCATCTCAACCGCGACCCGCAAATTTTCTTCGTCCGCGGACGGGGACTAGTCTACGGACACGGATGCGGGAGGCCGTCATCCAACGCTATCCTGTATATTATGTTCGTTAGTAAATTCAAATTCAAATGTACTCCGATCCACATAGCGCGCCGGATCGCATGCCCGATCACAACTAAAAAGAGGCAAGTAAGCTTAGTTTTTACATGCCCGAATCCAAAAGAACATCAGTCCGGCAGTCCGTGCATCTCTGCCCTGTCGGACCGGCATTGCCCGCCGTCTGCTCCCCGATCAAGGGGGTGCCGTTGTCGCCGCGTAGACAACCTCCGCATCCGCCTCCGCCTCGTCCTCATCTCCGCCGCCGCCAACTGATCTTTCTGCCGCTGCAATATCTGGTAGCGGACGGATTGCACGATCATTCTTGCGTCGACATCCAAAGAGTCCACATTCATGGTCAACATCTTGGCGTCCTCCGCATTGGCGGCGATCTTCACCCTCTTTTCCTCGAGCGCGGCCTTCTTTTCCTCGAGTGCGGCCTTCTTTTCCTCAAGCGTGGCCTGCCTCTCTTCGATCATGGCCCTCCTCTCTTCGAGCTTGAGCTTCTTGTCCGTCGCCTCCATCAACAATTTGAACCTCTCCGCCTTCTTCTCCTCCTTAATGTCCGAGCGCTTCACGCATGCCTCCTCCTTCGCTAAGATGTCCTTGAACCTCTCCGTCAGCTTGGCCGCCGCACCTTCTCGCTTCGCCCTCTCCTCCCCCCACTTCTTCCCCCGTAAATTTCTTCTAACCTTCTTTGGCAGTTCTTGGGTTGGGTCGGTAGGGTCACCGGTTTCTTCCTCGTTGGCTTGGGCGCGGTCTTGGCAATGAAAAGGTTCCACTTCGGTTGCCCATTCAACTTCAACCAACAATGCATGACGGTGAAGGACTTCTTCTCCAACTTCTTGTACACCACACAAGCACGAGTAGGCTACAAAAGAATGCATATCCGGCTAGTGAGCAACAAAACAATGCATGTCCGGCTAGTGATCAACAAAACTATGCATCTCCGGCTAGTGATCAACAAAACTATGCATCTCCGGCTAGTGATCAACAAAACTATGCATCTCCGGCAAGTGAGCAACAAAAGAATGCATATCCGGCTAGTGAGCAATAAAAGAATGCATGTCCGGCTAGTCATCAACTTACTTGCTTGGTGATTTGAGCACCGCTAGGCCACCGTGCGATGAGCTGCTTCAAGTGCCCGCAATACTTGGACACGGCCTCTTGGATGGTGTACCATCGATGGTTGAGGGACTTCCATTCACGGTTGCAGATGATCGCGTCCGAGTAGGGCGCGAAATGCTTGTGTTCATGGAACCATATGTGAATGTTCCTCCAGAAGGTTGTGCTCTTTTGCTCCGTGCCTTGGATCGGATCAATGCTAGTGGCTAACCATACATCGCACAACAACTCGTCCTCCCGCATGTTGAAGCTTTCTCCTCTACCCTTCTTCTTCGGATCGCCGGCTGTATCATCTGGATCATCGTCCTCGCCGTCCTCCCCCTCCTCCTCGTTCCCCTCCAGCTGCTGCTCTCCGGCGGCCCATTGCTGTTGTTGCTGTGTGCCATCGCTGGTCTGGGTGTAGGACTTCTGCGTGGCCGTCTGAGTGTAGGTCTGGTGCTGCTGCTGGTAGTTGCCGGACTGGGTGGGATCCGAGTCTTCCACTTGCCCGTCCTCATAGACCCTCCTCCTCCATCGCCTCCGTCGTGGATGATGTCCAGCATCTCCCTATCCCCAGCGTCGTACGCCGGCTCCCCCGCTCTAGGCATTGCAGCGAACAGCGTGCGGGCACCCATCTGCTCTTCGTTGGCCGGCCGCGCCTGGACGAGCTGCGGCGAAGCATACTCGGAGAAGAGCGGCGTCGCGTTAACGTCGATGATATAAGGAACCGTACCGACGGGGGTTCCAAGCTGCTTGGCGGCGTAATAGTACGGCGGCCTGTAATTCTCCGGCCACTGCGCCGTCTGTACTGTGGGCGCGCCCGTCTGCCGGCGTCCGCCACGGCCACCACGCCCAACGCCAGTATCAGGCCCACCGGCGGCCAACCGCTTCTTGAGCTTCTCCTCCTTTGCGGCCCTAGCTTTGACGCGGCGATTTCACCGCGTAATCGAGCTGACCTTCCGGGCCAGCGTGATGGTCGGATCCTCTGGCACCTCCGCCGGTTGCATCTCCGATAGGTTCTCCGACGGTTCCATGCATCGACGGCGGAAGGAAGGAGAGGATGGAAGGAAAGAGCGGGAATTGGGCGGAGAGCGGCGGGGAATGGAAGAAGAGAGTGGGGGATTTTGGCGCAGAATGAGGGATGCCGCAAAAGCGCAGGCTCCGCGTTCCTTTTGGGTGGGACACGGGGGCGGAGAGCGACGTTTCGCGTGTCCGGACTCCCGCAAAGCCCCCCCCCCCACATTTGTCTCCGGTTTGCGAGAGAAATCGCGTCTGGACCGCACCGCGGACCGATACAGGACTGCGTTGGATGGCTTCCGCGGTCCGGACAGCGCGGTCTGGACGATTGTGGGAGGTTTGCGGGTCGGCGTTGGAAATGTCCTTACTCCCTCGTATATTCGATGTAACAATGTTTTATATCATGAGACGGAGGGGGTGCTATGCACCGTGCGATCGATTGCTCTGTTGATGCCCACCCACCTAGCTTAGGGCATCTTCAACACTGACCCGCAAATGTCTCCGGTACATGTCCATTCTTATGTCCAGACGTGGTCCACGAACATGATATGGGAGGGAGCCATCCAATGCTAATCCCAAAGTATCCGGTTGGGAGGAGAAAAAGTAGGTGGGGACCATGCAAGTGGTGGGATATTTGTGGTTTAGTGTCCGGTTGGGAGGAGAGAGATGAGAGGGGGACCATGCAGGTGCGGTTGGGAGGAGAGAGAGAAGAGAGGGACCATGCATGTGATTGGTCAAGTGCATGTCCGGACTCCGGCAAAACTCCCCCACGTTTGTCTCTTGGATACCGGAATCCGTATGTCCTATGTCCGGACTGCTAAGCGGACATATACAGGTCCTCGTTGGATGACAAAAGTGGTCCGGACACTGCGGTCCGGACATATAGGGAAGGTTTGAGGGCCCGCCTTGGAGATGCCCTTAGAACATCTATACCCCTTCACATTAAATACTTTAATTTCTTTGTTTTTCAAAGTTAACCGTTTTCTAGTCTTTTTCTCCAAAAAATTAGGACCTCAAAACTCAAGAAGTTACTACTTAAATTTGCCCATTTCTGCCCAAGTTTGGGAAGCAACGTAAACTCCGCCACAGATGCAGATGTGACCGCCACCCTTCGACGCCCCACTCGCCGGTGGAATGGATGCTCATATCCCGTCCCGTTCCCACCCCCAGCCACCCCTTCCACCACTCGTATCCCGGCGTAGGGGACACTAGAGCCGCCGATTGCCCCGCAAAAGCGTCGGCAAGGGACAAAGGCCATGTGGCCGACCGCACTGTCCGTGAGCCGTGGCAATTCGAACCGACCGCCCTCCGATGTCATCGAGTGATGGGAATAGGAAGTGCAAGCCTACGACGGCGACCAAGGCACTCGAGGAAGCATCAACGAAGAAAAAGGCCATGCCATGGGCCACCCATACACCTCCTCCGCCCTCGGTCGCCCTACAACTCCTCCCCGCCCCCCTATGGCCACCGATACCGGGGGCGATGATCATGCTCACCATGTGCCCCAGTGGCAGGATGATAACCATGTGGGGGCAAAGACATGCTTATCAAAGATTTTACATAGTTTTAGATTTTTATATGAATACACACATGCCAAGGAAGGGTTTGCTAAAAATTATTGGGGACGATGGCTACTGATTTCAACTTCTATGGCAACGATGGCTATTGATTTCTTTGTTTCTATGCTTCTAGCAAAGGGGGCAGGAAAGGATGTGCATGGACACCGACATCGTCCCCATAGCAAAGCCCTATGTAAACTTTAATGTTAGGCTGCATAACATGAAGCAAAACTCATATAGATGATAACTAAATGTAAGCCTTGCTCACCACGCCACAACTAACACAGAATCTTTTCCATGGCAATAGTGGTAAACATATGATAGATCGAAATGGACATCTCAAATTATTGTAAATCCGCATAAGCAACAAAGACCGCTACCTAACTCAAACACCGGGCTCAAGTCCATCACATACACGACTGCATCACAACGTGACAATGTAGCGAACTGCGGAGATTCTTGACAGGAATGACCGCGAGGCCGATAAGTTCGAAGTTGCACGCGTGCATAGGCGTCCCCCAAGTCGCCAAGAGTGGCACCTAGACATGAGACTGGAACTCGAGGACGATGGGAGCCATGGTTCCCTAAGGAGGGTAAGGGGAAGTGAGCAAGAGTGAAAGGATAGCATAAGGATGAAACATTTAGTTCAAAAAATAATTCACTGACCAGCTCTAATCCTCGTAAAGAAATTCTACCAACACCAAAGAATATATTTTTAAGTAAGAGTGAATTGCATATCCAGTCCATTTTATTGAACTTGCAACCTTGACTTCATTGACAAACTGTTTTTAAAAAATAAATAAATAAATCACACTAAAACAAACAATCTAAGCAATTTAACTCATTTCAACTAGAATTTAAGCAATTGAAACAAACATCATTAAAAATAATTAGCATAGTGGCCCGCACAAATGCTCGGGGAACTTCTTAGTATGCATTGCTTTTGGAGTGAAAATTCGTGAAAGGAGGAATACCATTCTTCCATACAAATTAGGGTTTCAACTTTCATGGATAATTTTATCAGATATAATCAGTTTGTTAAATATAGTCCAACACTTCTTACTTTCACCAAACAAAATTAGTGTAGTATAAGTGAGGAATAAATGTTGGTATCGACCCTATTTGACATGTAGTAATATGTAAATAGTTGTGGTATTTTGAACTTATGTGCAATGTTTTTTAACGATGATTGACTAGAAAATGCTATACACTAAAATTAGATTTGCGATTATTGAATTGGAGCTTTTAAATTTCTGAAGGACAGGGTGTGGAGCAAAGTTAAAGGTTGGATGGCTAAAATTCTCTCAGTGGGTGGCAAAGATGTCCTCATCAAATCATTTGCACAGGTAGTTCCGGTCTACTCCATATCATGTTTTAAACTCCCCCGTGGGCTGTGTGAGCACATCAATTCTCTCATCCGCAAGTTTTGGTGGGGTAGCAAAGACGGGAAGAGGAAACCGAGCTGGGTATCTTGGAGCGTTATGACAAGACCTAAGCAATTATGTAGGGAATTCTATAGCATTAGATATATACGAGGACTCGCCGCCTTCCATGGTTACCCTCTCTTGTGAGTCGCCCCATACGTCATTCCGATTCAGGCTCTGCAGTCATCGCCGCCTTCCATGGTTGCCCCCTCTTGTAAGTCGCCCCATACGTCATTCCGATCCAGGCTCTGCAGTCATTGCCTCGCCCACAACTCATTTCCTAGAAATTTTGCACGAGCTTTTGCCTCAACTAATTCGTTTATTTTTGCCATAAGTATAACCATGAATCTGTGCATGCGAGGCATGCCATGATATATGATGCCAAAATGATTGAAATATCACCATAAACACCGATAAAATGCAAAACCGTCGAATCGACCATGCAATAATCAATCATGTCGTAGGTCGCTTGTTCAGTGGAAGTGTAAGGAGACTACTGGGGTATGATCATAACAACACCGCCAAAAGAATGAAATATTCTCTTTCCTGTTTTGTTTGATGACATGCAATATGCAATGTCGGGAGAGTTATTAACATAAAAGTCTCACATTTACTGTACCACTGATGATTTCATGTGACCAAATTTAGTATGCTTCTCTTTTAGTTTGAAATGTCTACGAAATAGCCATGAACCTTACGAGTAATGTCCCAGGAATCGATCCCCCGACCTCACACTCCAAGCGCGAGCCATTGGCCACTACACCACACAGCACCAACTGAACATCCAGGTGCAAAACACTATAAGAACACCCAGCAGCGTTGAGATTTGGAAAACATTTCTTGAAAATTGCGAGCAGTTTTAAAATGCCGCATTTCTGGGAAAAGTGAAGATGTTTTGCAATTCCAATTTAAAAATGAAACACGAACAGAATTTGCAAATGCCAAACAGATTCCAAAAACGCAAACAATTTTTCAAAAAATAACATTTTCTGAAAAACGAACAAATTAGGAAAAACACGAACATTATTTGGAAATGTGAACAAAGTTCAAAACATGGGAACAATTTTTGAAATAGTGAACAAAATGTTGAAACCGCGTACATGTTTTTAAGCATGTACATTTTTATGAAAAATTGCGAACAAATTTTGAAAACGAGAACATTTTTTGAAATTCCTGAATATTTTTTGAAACACGAACATTTTTTTGAAATTGTGAACATATACTGGAAACGAGAACATTTTTTGAAATCCCTGAACTTCTTCAAAGACGGACATTTTTTGAAAATGTGAACAAAATTTTGAAAACGGGAACATTTTTGAAACACGAATTGTTTTCGAAAACAATGAACAAATTTAAAAAACAAGCACATTTTTTGAAATTCCAAACAATATTTGAAATTTTTGAACAAAATAAACAGAAAAATAAAAATAAAAAAGGAAAGAAAAGAACCAAACAAAACTTAAACTTGGAAAAAGAAAATGAATATGAAAGAAAAAAACATTTTGAAAACATTTCTTGAAAATTGCGAGCAGTTTTAAAATGCCGCATTTCTTGGAAAAGTGAAGATGTTTTGCATTTCCAATTTAAAAATGAAACATGAACAGAATTTGCAAATGCCAAACAGTTTCCAAAAACGCAAACAATTTTTCAAAAAATAACATTTTCTGAAAAATGAACAAATTACGAAAAACACGAACATTAGTTGGAAATGTGAACAAAGTTCAAAACATGGTAACATTTTTTGAAATTGCGAACAAAATGTTGGAACCGCGTACATGTTTTTAAGCATGTACATTTTTATGAAAAATTGTTAACAAAATTTGAAAACGAGAACATTATTTGAAATTCCTGAATATTTGTTGAAACAATTTTTTTTTTTTGGAAATTGTGAACATATATTGGAAACGAGAACATTTTTTGAAATTTCTGAACTTCTTGAAAGACGAACATTTTTTGAAAATGTGAACAAAATTTTGAAAACGAGAACATTTTTTAAACACGAACATTTTTTGAAAACAATGAACAAATTTCAAAAACAAGAACATTTTTTGAAATTCCAAACAATATTTGAAATTTTCGAACAAAATAAACAGAAAAAGGAAAGAAAAGAAGAAAACAAAAATAAAACTTGGGAAAAGAAAATGAATATGAAAGAAAAAAAAGAGAAAAAACGGAAAGAAAAATAAACAGAAAAAAGGAAAATGTAGATAATAGAAACAGGAAGAAAGAAAAAAGAAAACAAAAAAAAAGATAACAAGAAGAAAATAAAAACCGGTTCAGGAACCTTCTAGAAGGTTCCCAAAACCGGAAAAAACCCATACAGAAACCTATAGAGAGTTCCCGAAACCAGGATCGCTGAAACATTAAACGGGCCGGCCCAAGACGAGCGATCGCACGATCTCCCTGTGCGAAACGGCGACATTTCGACGCAACGAGCGTCCGTTAGGGAATTCCCGAAGCGTCTAATCGGGTTAGAAGAAAAACTGAGGCAGAAGGTGTACTCCCTCCATCCATAAATAAGTGTACATTTGGCATTCAAAATTTGTCCACAGAAGAGTGTACTTCTATCTTCTCAATGCATTTTAAATTAAAAAAATGTTTCTATCTCATCACATGGTAATCAAGACCAATAATATTTAACACATGGTCTTCTCACTTTCTACATACACTTAGCTCATTGGGGGAGGTAATTAAGGAGGAGAGAGATGGTGGCTTGCACTTAGCTCATCACACGGTAATCTTGTTTATGATCAATAAAATGGAGTGTGTTTAGACTAATTGTTTTTGCATGCCTCCATGATCTCACAAAAAAAATGCAGGCTATCAGCGTGACATTTTATTCCTGGTTTTTCTTGACTGATTTTTCTCGTCCGTCTTAGGTATAGTGGTTGCAGTATGTGTCAGTTTTTTCCTTCTTTCCTTCTTATTTTTATTTTTTATTTTCTTTATTTCTTTCTTCTTTATGTTTTTCTTACTTTGTCCTGTTTTTCTTTTTCAGCTTTCCATCATGGGACTTTTGGTTTCTTACATAACTACTTATAAATACCATATGAACCTTTAAAATAAGTGATGAATATTTTTGGAATACATGATGAATACATTTTCAAAACTTGATTTTCTTGAAATTTAGAATACACACTTTTTAAATACACATGATCATTTTTTAAATACACGATGAATATTGTTTTTAGATAAACCACATACGTTTTTGGAATTAACGCTGAATATTTTGTAAATACATGATTGCCATTTTTTTAAATATAGGATGATTATCTTTTAAATACATGATAAACATTTTTCAGACACACGTTAAACATTTATTGAATATGCATGTGATGAATATTTCTTAAATACACGATGAACATATTTGAAAATTCACAATAAATAGTTCTTAGATACACGATGATTTACATTCTTCGCCTACAATGATTTTTTTAGTTCACAACGCACATTTTTAAATGATGAGAAAACACAAGTTGATTTTTTTTAAATTCACAAGAACTTTTTTTAAATAGTGGTGAAAGTTTTCAAGATGAACAATAGACCTGTTTAAAAGACATGCTGAACATTATTAATACACGATGGACATTTATGAAATACGCGATGATTTTTTTTTAAATCCATATTTTTTTGGCAATGCGTCAACTTTTTAAAAATACATTAAATCATTTTTAAAATATGTGGAAAACTTTTGAATGTACATGAGAGAACGGAGGAAAAAGAAGCGAAACAGAAAAATGAAAAAAATGGAAGAGAAGAAAAAGGAGGATACGTGACGGCCTGGCCCATGTGCTGCGACCCTAGGGCCCGCGGGAGCTATATTTTGCACGCTGCAATACCGCCAGGCTATATGTCGCGAGAGCAACTAATTGACGAGGGGTACCCCTTGCGGGAACCAATCAAGGAACAGTTTGGGTGGGCTGAGAGCGCGTCACTTGACGCGCTCTCAGCGGCTGCCATGTGTCGCGTTCTGACGCTCCCTTGGGATTTTTCTTAAATTTTTATTTTTATGCTTTTTTGAGTTTTAGATTTTTTTTTCAGTTTTTGCCCGGCCTTCCCTAGGTTTTGGACCACAAAAAAATTATGAATTTTTTGTGCAAGAAAAAACGTGTTTTTACTTCCGCGTGAGACACATATTTGCTTCTCGTGAAGGCACAAGTTTGCTTCCGCGAGAGGCACTGTGCCTCTCAGAAAAAGGGAAAAAAAATGTGTTTTTTCCTTCCACGAGAGGCACAGGTTTGCTTCGCGAGAGGCACAACTGTACCTCTCAGAAAAGAAAAAAAACATGTTTCTTTTCTTCCGCGAGACGCACAGATTTGTTTCTCGCGGAGGCACAGGTTTGCTTCGCAAGAGGCACGGCTGTGCCTCTCGGGAAAGAAAATAACGTGTTTTGTTTCTTACGCGAGAGGAACAGATTTGCTTCTCGTGGACACAAGTTTGTTTTGCGAGAGGCACAACTGTGCCTCTCAGAAAAGAAAAAGAAACATGTTTTTCTCCTTTCGCGAGAGGCACAAATTTACTTCTTGTGGAGGCACAGGTTTGCTTCATGACTGTGCCTCTGGGAAAAGGAAAAACCGCGTTATTTTTCTTCCACGAGAGGCACATATTTGCTTCTCGTGGAGGCACAGTTTTGCTTCCGCGAAAGGCACAACTGTGCCCTCTCCGAAACGGAATTTTTTTTTCTTCCGTGAGAGGCACATATTTGCTTCTCGTGGAGGCATAGATTTGCTTCCACTCTCGAAAAGGAAAAGAATGTGAGAAAAAAAAAAACATGCTTCCGGCTCGGTATTTTTCTTCTTTCGGCTTTTTCGGTTTTTTTCGTAAAAAAATTCATTGAAACCTATTAACATTGGATCTAGTATCGAAGTTCTAGACGCGAGAAATCTAACGATGAAAATAGTTCACGATTTGAACGCGCGATTTAAGAGATACAACGTTTTAAATAAATGAATCTATGAAAAAAGGAAAAATCCCAGGTTGCGTCACTTGTTGCAACCAGGGAAGGTGAGAATGACCTCTGCTAGGGGTATACCTTAATTAGTGATTTTGATATCTCGCCCCTACTTATTCCTAAAAGGAATCGCTTACGAGCGACAGCAGGTCGGCCCATTTCTGCGCGTAGGTTCGCTCGGTCCGTAGCATTGCTGTAGGTCCGGTTTACTGCAGCGTTTATTCGTTTTCTGTGGTTTTCCTTTTTTTCTTGATGTTGCTTTGTTTTTTGTTTTCTCATTGTTTTCTTTGTGTTTTTATTTATTTCTTGATTATACTTTGTTTTTCTTCCTTTGTTTCTTTCTTGTTTTTTTTGTTTTCTTCGGTTTTCTTGCTTTTCTTTTGTTTCTTTGTTGTTTTTGGTTTTCTTGTCCGTTTTACTTTGTCTTTTTTTCAACAAATGTCTACATTTTTCATATACATTAGTAACATTTTTTACACATGTTTAACATTTTTTAATATATTATTAACAATTTTAATATATGTTTTGATGTCTACTTTTTGCATACATGTTGTACATTTTTCACATACGTATAAACAATTTTTAAATAAAAGTTTCACATATTTCAAATACATTTTTAATGATATTTTTTACATTGTACAAATAACTTTTTCGAAAATTTCTAACAATTTTTTTGAAACTTTTGAACATTCTTTTTTAATGTAACATACATTTTTCTGAATCACACGAACATTTTTTTACAATGTATAAACATTTTTTGTACACATGATTAACATTTTTTCGTACACATGATTAATATTTTAACTTTTTTCTACTGACATTGTACATTTTTCATATATGTAAAAACATTTGTATACTCGTTGTTAAACACAATATTAGATTTTTTCTAAAATTTAATGCAAAATGTTTTTATAATATATATTTGGAATATTTCTGAATATATACAAAGTGAAAAATAAAAGCAAAAAAATGAATGGAAAAGGAAGAAAAAACAAAAGTAACATGACGTAGCAGGCGAGCCGCGGCTACCGGGCCAGCCCACTGTCCTGCAGGCGAGCCGTGGTTGGGCTCCATGCGGGCGGCACATAGCCGCGCCCTTGCAAGGCAGAGCTCCATCTCGCGAGTGTACTACTTGGTCGGCCCATTACGGTAGCGTGATATTTTTTCTGTGTGGTTTTTTTCACTGTTTGCTTTGGTTTTTTCGGTGTTCTTTGCTTTTCTCTGTCTTTCCTTTTTCTTTGTTTCTTTCTCAGTTTTCAAGGTTTATCGCTTCTTCAGTTTTCTATGTTTTCTTTTTTCAACACGTCTCTACATTTTCCGTATACACCAGAAACCTTTTTAATACACGTTTAACACTTTTCAAATACATCATTAACAATTTTTCAAATATATGTTTTGATGTCTATTTGTTTCATACACATTCAAAAAAATTGGTATACATATAAAACATTGCGATGTGATGAATTATGACTTTATGATCATATATATCCACAAATTCTTTTGAGGTCAATTTGGTTTCTTTGCTGCATAATTCTTATTCATATGTGTTCTCTGATCTATTTGTCTTTGTTTGGCCAAGTTTGATGAGTGATCTCCAAAAGGGAGTTGTGTATGATAGATGAGTTCAATCTTGCAAGTAATCTATCACAGTGACAAAAAGTGGAAAAAACTTGTATTGTGTTGTTGCCACTAGGGATAAAAAAATGATTGCGTAGTTGCCATTTGAATGTAGGCTGAAGATAATATATTATGTACTTTATGTCCGGAAATTGCTTTTGGAGGCCTCCAAATGCAAAATTCAAAATTCTTGAAAATTCATATTTTTATATTTCAAAAATTCTGAAAAAAATACAGAGATAGATGAAGGCATAGTGCACAAGTGTGTAAATTTTCAGGATGAAACACGTTGAAATGAGGGCTGTGCAAAAAAGACAAAGCTGGGGCTTTTTAACACATGATACTATTCATCCTCCCAGACCATGAATTTGTCTTTTTTGTACAGGTCGCATTTCAACTTATTTCATCCTGAAATTTTACACACATACGCCTCACATCATTGTTTACTTGTACACATTTTTTCAGATTTTTTTGAAACCAAAATTTTTTAATTTTGATTTTTTCAAAAAATCGGCCTCCATGGAGGTCGAGAGCCAAAACGCCATTCTTCTTTACTTTAAGATGAAGATAACATCTATACTTAATGCAATACTCTGTTTTATTACTTAATACTTTAAGATGCATGCTGAATAGCGGTCTTGGGTGGAGTATTAGCTAAAGATGCGGTTGGATAACGGTCTATAGATGTTGGACATGATGCTCATATGTACTTATTCCATGAATAATCATAATCATAAAAGCTGCAATTTAATCGATGCACAACTGTCGAATATTGTCTTTGGAGGCCGAGCTCCATGGAGCTTGGTTTTGAAAAATTCGAATTTCGTCAAATTTCATATTTTCTACGTTTCAAAAAATTCTGAAAAAATACAGGTATACATGAAGGCATAACATACATGTGTATAAATTTTCAGGGCAAAATACGTTGAAATGAGGGCTATGCAAAAAAGACAAATCTGAGGCTTTTTAACACATGATACTATTCATTCTCCCAGGCCATGAATTTGTCTTTTTTGTACAGGTCGCATTTCAATGTTTTTCATCCTGGAATTTTACACACATACACATAACATCCTTGTTTAGTTGCACAATTTTTTTCAGATTTTTTTGAAACCGAAAAGTTTGAATTTTGATTTTTTTTTTCAAAAAAAGGCCTCCATGGAGGCCGAGAGCCTAACGTCTGTTCTCCACAACTGTGATTTAGTTACCACACCATGTTATCTTTTGAAGGGAAACCACTAGTGAACCTATGGATCCTAGTCCATTCTTCTTCCTATTTATTCCAACTTCGATCAACGCTCTCTTTACAATTCTTTGCTTTTACTTTTCCATTGCAATCAATCTTTCCTACACACTTCCATTTAATCTTTGTAACTAGCAAGGCTAGTGAGTTGACAATCTCACTAGTTTAGTTAGGGGCCGAGGTTATTTTGTACTTATGTGTGCAGGTACTTATCATTGGTTGCTTAGTAAACCCCTACTGGTTCAATAAACCTTAAGGTCATTCAATTTGACAGAAAATCGCTTCTTGCTACAAACCCTTGCATTTGGGGGCCCAACGCCTTCCTAGTTAAGAGGAAGAAGGAGGTGGCGGCCACGCCGCTGCGCATGATCTTCATCCTCGCTGCCTACCTGCGGCGACACCGACATTCTAGGTATGTGCACATCCCATCCCATTTTAAGCGGTGTGTCGGCTGGCACTTATATTTGAGCGGTCGGATCCCCAAAGCCACCCGACAGCCCTGCTACTTGTGAGCTGCGTTGGGATTTTCCCCGAAGAGGAAGGGTGAAGCAGTACAGTAGAGATAAGTATTTCCCTCACTGAGAACCAAGGTTTATCTAACCAAAAGGAGAATCACGCAAACCCTAGTGAACAACACCTGCACACACAAAAGCAAATACTCACACCCAACGCGGGCAAGGGGGTTGTCAATCCCCTTGAACTCGTTACTTGCAAGGATCAAATCTTGTATAGGTAGATATATAAATTACAAAAAAAAAGTAAATAAATTGCAGAAAGGTATTTTTGGTTTTTATAATATGTTTAAATAGACCTGGGGGACATAGTTTTCACTAGAGGGTTCTCTCTCGAACACATAGCATACGGTGGGTAAACAAATTACTGTTGGGCAATTGATAAAAAAACGCATAGTTATGACGTATTCATGGCAATGATCATGTATATAGGCATCACGTCCGAGACAAGTAGACCGACTCCTTCCTGCATCTACTACTATTACTCCACCAATCGAACGCTATCCAGCATGCATCTATGGTATTAAGTTCATGACAAACAAAGTAACGCCTTAAGCAAGATGACATGATGTAGACAAAGTAAACTCAATCAATATGAACAAACCCCATCATTTTATCCTTAGTAGCAACAATACTACACGCACCCCGCCCCCTTCTGTCACCGGGTGAGGACACCGCAAGATTGAACCTACTACAAAGCACCTCTCCCGCTGAAGATAAATCAATCTATTTGGCCAAACCAAACGGATAGATCGGAGAGAAATACAAAGCTATAACAATCATGCATAATAAAGTTCAGAAAAGACTCAATTACCTTCAATGAATAATCTGATCATAAACCCACAATTCATCGGATCCCAACAAACACACCGCAAATGAAGATTACATCGGATAGAACTCCAAGGAGATCGAGGAGAACATTGTATTGAAGATCAAAGAGAGAGAAGAAGCCATAGGTCTATGGTGAACTACTCACACATCATCGGAAGGGCAGCAAGGTTGATGTAGAAGCCCTCCGTGATCGATTCCCCCTCCGACAGATTACCGGAAAAGGCCTCCAGATGGGATCGCGGAAGAACAGAAGCTTGCGGCGGCGGAAAAGTTATTTCTGGTGGCTCTCTGTTGGTTGGGAATATATGTGAATTTATAGGCTTGGAATTAGGTCAAACGGAGCTGCGTGGGGCCCACAAGCTCAGGGGGCGCGTCTACCCCCCTGGGGCGCGCCCTGTGAGCTTGTGGCTCTCTCGTATCTCTTCTGGCCTCCTCCCGAACCTTCTAGTCCAGAAAAAATCATTTTAAAGATTTTATTCCGTTTGGACTTCGTTTGATATTGATTTTCTGAAAAGCCAAAAACAATCAAAAACAGGAACTGACACTGGGCACTGAGTTAATAGGTTAGTCCCAAAAAATGATATAAAATAGCATAAAAATACATATAAAGCATCCAAGATTGATAATATAATATCATGAAACAATAAAAAATTATAGATACTTTGGAGACGTATCAGCATTCCCAAGCTTAATTCCTGCTCATCCTCGAGTAGGTAAATGATAAAAACATAATTTTTCATGTTGAATGCTACCTAACATGTGTATCATGTAATCTCTTTACGGTATAAATATTGAGAAACGATGAAGTAACAACATCAACATAATAATATCCATGAATATAAGAAGCATAATCATTAAACTTTCTAAATATACGATTCTTAACGGATGTTGTCCCCACTCATTTTATCATGTTACTATGACATGACTCCGCCTTCACCGCATAAATATAAATCATGAGTACCCCGGTGTTAAACCAGGCAATTGGATCGTACTTCTAACGCGCTTCAGCATTTTCAACTTCATGCAATACATGAGCGTGTGTGACACCCTAGTTTTGACCACTTTTCCTTTGCAAATACTTTGCTGGTTTTATTTGCCTTTTTGAATGGATTTCAAAACAATTCATTGATTTTGGACTTGAGGGTTCCTTGAATTTCTTTCTAAGTGATCCAACACCCTCAACATCTTGCCAATATCTTGTCTCATCCCCTCTGAACCAAACCCTAATTTTTATTCCTACAAGATAATTCATTTTCTTCTTTGGAAATGCCCATTTTCACTATGGGTTGTGAAGCAACCTATAGCTCTGTTGATCCGAAAAATCCAAAATTAATAACACACCTTCTTGATATCATCTACTCCCACAATCTCCAAAAATATTCCATTGGCCAGTACAAAATTTTGCCCAGAAAATTCCTTTTCCATTCTGGACAGAATTGGCCTTTGTGAGGCAACCCATATGTGCATGATCCAGAAAATTCTCAAATTAATCCCTGAGATGCCAGGAGCCATATCTTTCCACAATATCCAAAAATATCATCTAGTCGAGTGCAAATTTTCAGCAAAAATATTATTTTCAGCCTTTGGTCATTTCAAACCTTTGTGAAGGAAGTACCAGCTAGAAGTGTCCATTTCTCTGAAATTTTTATGGCATCTTCTCACTACCAAATAACCTTCCAATACTAAGTTTCAGCCTCAGGAGATCATCCATATGAGTGCATCTTCCTCAACAAGTTTCTGGACCAGAATATGGGTTACACATGAACCATGTCCAAAACTTGTTGAAAATTGCTCAAATTTCTCTAGCATGTACTCCTTCCTACCTAGAACACCCCAGACAACTCCATTGGCTCCATTCACAACTCATTTCTTCTCCAGATCTCTCTCAAGTTTCTGGCTGGAAACTGTTCCTGATGCTACCCTTCGGCTCAGGATGAACCTGGCCAGATCAGTGGCATGGGGAGACTCCAGGACCCAGGGTCGGCACCCCAGACACGGCTTGACAGGCTTGCATGGCCTCCAGGTGCGAGTGCCCGTGGTGATCACGAAGCCATCCAGGCCACAGTCGCGCTCTGCGCGCCGACCGCGTCGGACACGACCACTCCGGCTGCCCCGCGTCGCCGTACCTTGTCTGGTAGTGCCGACGTCGTCGCCGCCACCCACGTACCCCCTCCAGACCCTTCCCCCTCGTCGGAAATGCTCTCGCCGGCCGCCACCGCACGCCGCCACTGTGGCGCCCGTGCGGCCACTGTGGCCGCGCTGGCTGTCTTCTTCCTCGCGTACCGCCACTGCGCGCATTAACTCACCTGCTCGCTCCCGTCACTTCGCCCCGCTCCGCGACGGCCACCTCGCCGTCCTTGCTCCGGCGACGTGTCCACGGCGCCGATCAGCTCCAGTACCCTCCGCCCGCCTAAAAAAGGCCCCGCCCGGCCTCTCCTCGCCTCACCACTCCACCTCTCCCCCTCCCAATCGCCACCAAAGCGCCCCAGCGAGGGCCGGGAGCTCGTCTCCCTCAGCTCCGGCTGAAGCTCTGCCACCGATCCCCCACTCCGCTCCAGCTAGCTCCGCTCCACCCCAGCCTCACCTAACCTCACCCTCGAGCTCAGTGCACTTCCCTGACCCTCCCTGACCCCTTCCCTAGCCGAACCGCTGCCGGAATCGCCGTCTCCGACGACCACCGAAAGCAGCCGCCGCCGGAGAGGAAGGGGGTGACGCCGTTAGGCCATCTTCGGAGAAGCTGTGGGTACGGGAAGGATCGCCGTCGTCCGCTCGACCCATCCCCACCGTCTCCCGAGCTCGCCGCCGTCGCTGTCGCCGGCAATCGCCGTCGGTGAGCCGCCTCGCCTCTGTTCTCTCTCCCCCTCTTTTAAATCTGACCGAGGACCCCACCTGTCAGCCTCTCCCGCCCGCGCTCGAAGCGGTATAAGTGGAAGCGCCTCTCCACTTTACGCCTTCGACGTGGCCCGCTGGGAGTTTTTCTGTTTTCTATTTAAATTCAGTTTTAATCCAGATTTTGACCAAACTTTGACCAGTCATTACTTTTAAACCATGAGTCCAATTCAATTGATTCTTTTTGCAACAGTTTTGTATTGAGCTCTTCTATTTTCTGACAAAATTTGGTATTTTTCCAATAAGTACAGAATTTTTGGTTAACAAAAAGGCCTTATGTGACATTTTCTTTTGCTATTTAAAAATACTTGCAGAGGGAAATTACTGTGGTGTTGAAGACCAGGAGCTTGTTGATACTCCATATAAGCAAGGCAAGCCACGTCATCCATTGCATAAGGCATAGCAATAGTATTGGCTTTATAATAGATTATTTTGCATTTAATTCAAATTAAATATGCCATATTACATATTGTTTGGTATTGTGCATAAACCCTGCCATGATAGTTCATCTATCCAACACAACTAATATGACCAGTAACTTTACATGTTGAATGACACTTTGATGGTTGATCAAGTGCCACCGACCCGGACTTACCCGTGCAGCCACATCTGCCGGAATGGGACGGCCTTGACTTGGTCTGACCGCGTGCTCTTTTACCGGTACCACCAAAGAGGGAAGGTTATGCGTGCGTGCTACCCTGATCAGGTAGACGACGATAACCTTGTGAGCCCAGGTTATGTTATTTGCCGTCGTCCCCGTTTGGGACAGTTTAGTTGGCCACGACAGTGGCAGGTGTCAGGAGTGACACAGGGGCCACCCAGGGCATGACCCGGAGGGGGAATGATTGTCGGTGGTACGATAGAGGAGTCACGTGTTAGACAAGTTTCGTTGGACGAAGGCCCATGATGTGGGTAACGTGCGCAACCTCTGCAGAGTGTAAGAATCTATTCGAATAGCCGCGTCCACGGTATTGGACACAGTCCGCACTAGGTCACACTGTGTGGTCAACAATAATAATGATGGAAGAACTTGTCTTAAGATCAGACGTGATCTGTGGATCACGAGTGTTCTGGGAGTCATGATATGAACCCAGTGGAGAGTAAGTTGATAACCGGTGACAGCAAGTTGAGCACTTCCATGCATGACAATTTCCTGTGCATTTATTCTAGCAATTGCCATGCTGTTGTTTGCTACACTATTTTGGTTGCTGTGAGCTTGCCAGTACATTCCAAGTACTCACCTGGCGTATCATGCCAGATGCAGGAGAAACTAGGATGGAGATCCTGACGGTTCGGGCTACGCTAACTAGGTCGTGTCCCAGCAGTGTCCCTATGGGATGGAGTGTCCCACCTGATGTTCCGCTATGCTGTAGTATTTCCCGCTAGTAATGAGGCCCATGAGGTGTTCCATAAATAATGTAGATACTGTCATAGCACGAGTAGTGCTCCTGGCCTCACTATCCTATGTAACATCCGAGCTTGTACTTGTATCATATCAATGAAGATCAGTTCAGTTCTGTTCCAAGTTGTTGTGTGTTTCCAGAAGACATGATCTCTGGGTTGGAAACACTTGGTAAACCGGTCCTCTTAGCCGGGGTGCCACAACGCTTGGTATCAGAGCCGTGCTGACTGTAGGACACCCTAGTTAACCATGCGCTAGAAACCCCAATTAGTTTAGAGTCTTGGTGTGTGCTTTGCTTGCTGCATTTGTTGCATGGCATGCATTTAGTTTCATTGTTGTGCTAACCGCTGGTCTTGTGAGTGTAGATGGCACCAGTTCCGTACCACTACAACCATGAGCCGGCACCATTCACTTTTCCAGTACTGCTCCGTAGCGTCTGGCTTCGACTGTATCCCAACGGCGAAGACCCAGTGTACCAGGTGTTCCGAGAGCAGCTTGCAGGATCGGTGTACGAGTACCATGCTAAGGCCTTCCTTACTGTGAGTTCGGAGATCGGCAGCTATTCCCGCTCCTCCAAGGGCGGAAACTGCCTCTACGCTCGATCTGGCGATTCAGTTTGCTGCTATGGGGGCTCTCACTGACTTGCGTTTCAACGAGGCCGAGATGCAGACACATCCTGGTTTCTTTCACTACCCCACCCTGTCGCCTATGACAGGGCGAGTCCTTTTTGCACCCGTTGATCCGGCGAGTGATCGAGCTACTGGTGTTTTATCCCGCTATCTGAACGCCAGTTATCGTATGATCATCTTCCTGGCTGAGGAGCTGTCCCGTGCCCAAGAGGCACTTGCAGGTGCTACTGCAGCACAGTCTCCTCCTCCTCCTGCGTTTTCACCTATATATACCCCGCCTGTTCCACCTCCACGTATGCCTGAGACTCTTTCTAACTCGTTCGGGCCGCCAGGCACTTCGTCTGGTACCCGGCGTGAGTCCCCAGCTGAGTGGGCCTCACTGCTAGCCACTCCAGCTGCTCCGATGCTGAGGCATCGTGCCTCCTCTCCTTCAGAGGGAGGGCCTTCCCATCAGCGTCGCCGTGTCTCCTTTGATCCGGAGGATGTGATCCACATCATCAGCTCTGATTCCGAGGAGGAATCAGATGATGAGGAGTCTTCAGTCTGCCAGTGTCCATGCCACCCGCGTAACTAGAGTGGATGTTTGAGTTTCAGCACGTGCATGCATTGTATCATCTTTGCATATGTCAACTGCCGTATGAGCAGTACCAGTCATGATAACCCCTACTAGTTTTCCATGTATGATGTTGGGATGCCTTGTATAATTATGTTGCTTATCTCGTTTTTCCTTGATTTTGTTTTCCTTTCTGGTGTCACATTGTCATATTTCCCTTATGGATGTTGCTCATCAATTCGGTATTTTGCAATGGGAACGGATATAGGATGAAGAGGTGTAGTAATCAAGGCGGCGATGGAACTCCGGTTCGTCGATCTGCTAGATAGGCAGGACAACTGCCAGAAGATTTGCACCTCCACCACCACAACCACCGACCACTGATCAGATTATGAGATTGTTTAGGAGAAACGAAATCAGGATCTTATGGAATTTCTGAAGAGTATGCAGACTATGGTAGGACAGACTCAGAACAATGGGACGCACTCCAAGCTGTCTGACTTTCAGCGTACCAAGCCACCCAGTTTTGGTCAAGCTGTTGATCCAATGGAAGCTGATGACTGGCTGAGGACCATGGAAAAGAAGCTGGAAATAGCTCGTTGTGATGAGTCAGATAAGATTCCTTTTGTTACTCACTACCTGGAAGGACCGGCAGCCATATGGTGGGACAATGCAAAAACTGTATGGTCTTCCGAGGAAAATATTACCTGGGAGAAATTTAAGGAAGTGTTCCGAAGGTACCATATTCCCACCGGCATTATGAAGGTGAAGCAGTGGGAATTCCTTGCTCTTACTCAAGGAAACATGTTAGTTGGTGAGTATCTGAACAAATTTAATAATCTGGCCCGGTACTCCACCCATGATGTGTCCACCGAAGAAAGAAAGATAGACCGATTCCTAGGAGGACTCAATCATGCCCTCCGTTGTCAGCTCTGCATGCTGGATTTTCCTGACTTCCAGACTCTGGTAAACAAAGCTTTCATAGCTGAATGGGAACATAAGTCTGGATATGACGACCGCAAGCGTAAGTTTGAACCCAAGAAGGACAGCCGCGAGCAGTTTACGCAAAAGCCACGTATCTGGCAACCGGTTCAGAATGAGTATAAGCCTACTTGGAATGGCGGCAATAATAACAAGAAGCCAGGCAATCAGGACAAGACCCATGGCAAGCAGCTAGTGCTGGAAGACTGCCGACGCAACAACACTTGTTTCACTTGTGGACAAAGCGGGCATTATTCCAAGCAGTGCCCCACAAGGGTCGGGAAGCCATAGTCTGACTTCAAGCCACAAGTCAACAATATTGGACGCCGCCCCAACCAGAACTTCTGTCGCGGTCAAGTCCATCATATCTCCGCTAAGGAAGCCCGCGAAGCACCAGATGTGGTCCTCGGTATGTTCTCTGTTAACGACATACCTGCAATAATTTTATTTGATTCTGGGGCTTCCCATTCGTTTATCTCGCGGAGTTTTGCCACCATACACAAATTTTCCCCTTCTCTTTTGGATAAAATCATGGTGGTACAATCCCCTGGCTCCATGCTCAGAACAAATGTCATATATAAGGATCTGGAAATCCTGATACATGGAGTTAAGTTTCTAGCCACTCTCATCGCTACTGAATCCCCTAGACTGGATATAATACTGGGGATGGATTGGTTGACACCGCACCAGGTATGCATCAACTGTGCCACCAGGACAGTGACATTGGCTAACCCAGCAGGCCAAACAGTTCAGTTCACCGCTAGCAAAATGATGTCAAAGAAAGGAATGGCATTCAAGGCCACCGTCACAGATATGAATTTGATTCCGGTAGTCTGTGAATTTCCGAACGTATTCCCTGAGGAACTACCAGGAATGACACCCGACAGGGAATTGGAAATTTGCTATTGATGTTATTCCCGGCACCGCTCCAATATACAAGAAGTATTACCGCATGCCGTCCACCGAGCTAGTGGAATTGAAGAAGCAGTTGGATGAATTGCTACAGAAGGGGTACATTCGTCCAAGCATCTCACCATGGGGATCACCCGTACTATTTGTCTAGAAGAAGGATGGCAGTCTACGAATGTGCGTGGACTATCGCCCGCTGAATGAGGTCACTATTAAAAATAAGTACCCGCTTCCTCGCATTGATAACTTGTTCGATCAGTTAAACGGAGCCCGGGTATTTTCCAAGATTGACCTTCGAACAGGGTATCACTAGTTGAAAATCAAGAAAGAAGATATCCCCAAGACAACCTTTACCACCCGATATGGTCTGTATGAATTTACAGTCATGTCGTTTGGGTTGACAAATGCTCCAGCTTACTTCATGAGCATGATGAACAAGGTCTTCATGGACTTCCTGGACAAATTTGTGGTAGTGTTCATCGATGATATCCTTATATACTCCAAGAATGAAGAGGAGCACAAACAATACCTCCGTGCTGTTCTGGAAAGACTAAGGACCCACCGCCTGTATGCCAAGTTCAGCAAGTGTGAATTTTGGCTAAGAGAGGTGGGATTTCTGGGAGACATTCTGTCAGAACAAGGTGTGGCCATCGACCCCAGCAAGGTGACTGCGGTATTAAACTGGAAGACACCCGCTACGGTAACCGAAGTCCGCAGTTTCCTGGGATTGGCAGGTTACTACCGTCATTTTATTGAAGGTTTCTCTAAGATAGCCAAGCCACTAACGGAACTCTTGAAGAAGAATCACAAGTTCGTCTGGACGGAGGAATGTGACAGCAGTTTTATGGAGCTAAAGACGAGGCTAACCACAGCCCCTGTCTTAATCCTTCCAGATATTCACAAGAGCTTTGACATATACTGTGATGCTTCCAGACGTGGAATCGGCTGCGTATTAATGCAAGAAGGAAAGGTTGTAGCCTATGCATCCAGACAGCTATGACCCCATGAATAGAATTACCCCACCCATGACCTGGAACTAGCAGCCGTGGTTCATGCTCTAAAGATTTGGAGGCATTATCTTATTGGGCAGCGATGTGAAATATACACGGACCACAAGAGTCTTAAGTATATTTTCACACAACCTGATCTCAACCTCAAACAGAGAAGATGGCTTGAACTGGTCAAAGACTATGACCTTGGGATCAATTATCATCTGGGAAAAGCCAATGTGGTCGCAGATGCCCTCAGTAGGAAACCAGGCACCGTGAATGCAATAATGGAAGGTTCCATCCAAGGTTACAAGAAGAATTTGCCAAGCTTAACTTGGTATTTTGCGGCCCGACTAGCCCGGATACATTGGAAATCACTCCAACACTTATGGAAGAAATCAAGGAAGCTCAGAAAGCAGACAAGAGCATCAAAGAGAACACACAACAAGGAAAGGCCAAATCCTTCCGTGTTGATGATCAGGGAACAGTGTGGTTTGACAATCGAATATGCGTACCTGACCATGAAAACCTGAGACAGCAAATATTACGAGAGGCACATGAATCCGCATATTCCATTCACCCGGGAGGAACAAAGATGTACCAGGACCTAAGAGAAACTTTTTGGTGGCCAGGAATGCGAAAAGACATCGCCTACTACGTTGCATGTTGCGATGTATGCAATAAGGTTAAGGCTGAGCACCAGAAGCCAGCTGAGCTACTACAACCTTTACAGGTTCCCCAGTGGAAATGGGATGACATATGCATGGACTTCATTGTTGGACTACCCAAGTCAACAAGAGGTCACGATGCCATCTGGGTTATCATGGATATACTTACCAAAGTGGCTCACTTCATTCCAGTGAAAACCATCTTCAGGGCTGACCAGCTTGCGCAGCTCTACATGTCCCAAGTCTATCACGTCAGATAGAGGGTCCTTGTTTACTTCAGCATTCTGGCTACGGTTGCATCAAGCTCTGGGAACCGTGCTGAAGCATAGCACGGCCTATCACCCACAGACGGACGGGCAAACCGAACGAGTGAACCAGATATTGGAGGATATGCTTCGGTCTTGTGCCCTCACTTATGGACCCAAGTGGGAGGATAGCCTACCCTATGCGGAATTTTCCTACAATAACAGTTATCAGGCAAGTCTCAAGATGTCACCATTTGAAGCACTGTATGGGCGGAAATGCCGCACTCCCTTAAATTGGTCACAGACAGGAGACAGTCGTATCTTTGGCACGGATTTGATGCTCGAGGCTGAGAAACAAGTTAAGGAAATTCAGGACCGCTTGCGAGCAGCCAAATCCCGTCAAAAGAGCTACTATGACCCTAAGCACCGGGAAGTAACTTTTGAACCCGGAGAATATGCTTACCTCCGAGTAACTCCCATGAAAGGAATCAAAACGTTTCATACCCGAGGAAAACTTGCGCCCAGATATATCAGACCCTTTCCAGTGATTGCTAGAAGAGGTAGGGTAGCCTACCAGTTAGAGCTACCCCCGGAATTGTCTGACGTTCATGATGTCTTTCACATATCACAACTCAGAAAGTGCATTGCACCCCCGATCAAGCAGGCAGATATGAGTGAACTAGAGCTAACCAAGGATTTGACATATGAGGAAAAACCTGTCAGAATCTTGGATGAGATGGAAAGACCCACTAGGAGTAAAGTGATCAGATTTTACAACGTACTGTGGGAACACCATACCGAGGAAGAAGCTACCTGGGAAAGAGAGGATTTTCTAAGATCCGCATATCCGTATTTGTTCCCTGAGCAACCGAATCTCGTGGACGAGATTCATCCTAAGGGGGGTAGGTTTGTGACACCCTAGTTTTGACCACTTTTCCTTTGCAAATACTTTGCTGGTTTTATTTGCCTTTTTGAATGGATTTCAAAACAATTCATTGATTTTGGACTTGAGGGTTCCTTGAATTTCTTTCTAAGTGATCCAACACCCTCAACATCTTGCCAATATCTTGTCTCATCCCCTCTGAACCAAACCCAAATTTTTATTCCTACAAGATAATTCATTTTCTTCTTTGGAAATGCCCATTTTCACTATGGGTTGTGAAGCAACCTATAGCTTTGTTGATCAGAAAAATCCCAAATTAATACCACACCTTCTTGATATCATCTACTCCCACAATCTCCAAAAATATTCCATTGGCCAGTACAAAATTTTGCCCAGAAAATTCCTTTTCCATTCTGGACAGAATTGGCCTTTCTGAGGCAACCTATATGTGCATGATCCAGAAAATTCTCAGTTTAATCCCTGAGATGCCAGGAGCCATATCTTTCCACAATATCCAAAAATATCATCTAGTCCAGTGCAAATTTTCAGCAAAAATATTATTTCCAGCCTCTGGTCATTTCAAACCATTGTGAAGGAAGTACCAGCTAGAAGTATCCATTTGCTCTAAATTTTTTATGGCATCTTCTCACTACCAAATAACCCCCCAATACTAAGTTTCAGCCCCAGGAGATCATTCATATGAGTGCATCTTCCTCAACAAGTTTCTGGACCAGAATATGGGTTACACATGAACCATGTCCAAAACTTGTTGAAAATTGCTCAAATTTCTCTAGCATGTACTCCTTCCTACCTAGAACACCCTAGACAATTCCATTGGCTCCATTCACAACTCATTTCTTCTCCAGATCTCTCTCAAGTTTCTGGCTGGAAACTGTTCCTGATGCTACCCTTCGGCTCAGGATGAACCTGGCCAGATCAGTGGCATGGGGAGACTCCAGGACCCAGGGTCGGCACCCCAGACACGGCTTGACAGGCTTGCGTGGCCTCCAGGCGCCAGTGCCCGTGGTGATCACGAAGCCAGCCAGGCCACAGTCGCGCTCTGCGCGCCGACCGCGTCGGACACGACCACTCTGGCCGCCCCGCGTCGCCGTACCTTGTCTGGTCGTGCCGACGTCATCGCCGCCACCCACGTACCCCCTCCAGACCCTTCCCCCTCGTCGGGAATGCTCTCGCCGGCCGCCACCGCACGCCGCCACTGTGGCGCCCGTGCGGCCATTGTGGCCGCGCTGGCTGTCTTCTTCCTCGCGTGCCGCCACTGCGCGCATTAACTCACCTGCTCGCTCCCGTCACTTCGCCCCGCTCCGCGACGGCCACCTCGCCGTCCTTGCTCCGGCGATGTGTCCACGGCGCCGATCAGCTCCAGTACCCTCCGCCCGCCTATAAAAGGCCCCGCCGGCCTCTCCTCGCCTCACCACTCCACCTCCCCCCTCCCAATCGCCACCAAAGTGCCCCAGCGAGGGCCGGGAGCTCGTCTCCCTCAGCTCCGGCTGAAGCTCTGCCACCGATCCCCCACTCCGCTCCAGCTAGCTCCGCTCCACCCCAGCCTCACCTAACCTCACCCTCGAGCTCAGTGCACTTCCCTGACCCTCCCTGACCCCTTCCCTAGCCGAACCGCTGCCCGAATCGCCGTCTCCGATGACCACCGAAAGCAGCCGCCGCCGGAGAGGAAGGGGGCGACGCCGTTAGGCCATCTTCGGAGAAGCTGCGGGTACGGGAAGGATCGCCGTCGTCCGCTCGACCCATCCCCACTGTCTCCCGAGCTCGCCGCCGTCGCTGTCGCCGGCAATCGCCGGCGGTGAGCCGTTTCGCCTCTGTTCTCTCTCCCCCTCTTTTAAATCTGACCGAGGACCCCACCTGTCAGCCTCTCCCGCCCACGCTCGAAGCGGTATAAGTGGAGGCGCCTCTCCACTTTACGCCTTCGACGTGGCCCGCTGGGAGTTTTTCTGTTTTCTATTTAAAATCAGTTTTAATCCAGATTTTGACCAAACTTTGACCAGTCATTACTTTTAAACCATGAGTCCAATTCAATTGATTCTTTTTGCAACAGTTTTGTATTGAGCTCTTCTATTTTCTGACAAAAATTGGTATTTTTCCAATAAGTACATAATTTTTGGTTAACAAAAAGGCCTTATGTGACATTTTCTTTTGCTATTTAAAAATACTTTCAGAGGGAAATTACTGTGGTGTTGAAGACCAGGAGCTTGTTGATACTCCATATGAGCAAGGCAAGCCACGTCATCCATTGCATAAGGCATAGCAATAGTATTGGCCTTATATAGGATTATTTTGCATTTAATTCAAATTAAATATGCCATATTACATATTGTTTGGTATTGTGCATAAACCCTGCCATGATAGTTCATCTATCCAACACAACTAATATGACCAGTAACTTTACATGTTGAATGACACTTTGATGGTTGATCAAGTGCCACCGACCCAGACTTACCCGTGCAGCCACATCTGCCAGAATGGGACGGCCTTGACTTGGTCTGACCGCATGCTCTTTTACCGGTACCACCAAAGAGGGAAGGTTATGCGTGCGTGCTACCATGATCAGGTAGACGACGATAACCTTGTGAGCCCAGGTTATGTTATTTGCCGGCGTCCCCGTTTGGGATAGTTTAGTTGGCCACGACAGTGGCAGGTGTCAGGAGTGACATAGGGGCCACCCAGGGCATGACCCAGAGGGGGAATGATTGTCGGTGGTACGATAGAGGAGTCGCGGGTTAGACAAGTTTCGTTGGATGAAGGTCCATGATGTGGGTAACGTGCGCAACCTCTGTAGAGTGTAAGAATCTATTCGAATAGCCGCGTCCACGGTATTGTACACAGTCGCACTAGGTCACATTGTGTGGTCAACAATAATAATGATGGAAGAACTTGTCTTAAGATCAGTCGTGATCTGTGGATCACGAGTGTTCTGGGAGTCATGATATGAACCCAGTGGAGAGTAAGTTGATAACCGGTGACAGTAAGTTGAGCACTTCCATGCATAACAATTTCCTATGCATTTATTCTAGCAATTGCCATGCTGTTGTTTGCTGCACTGTTTTGGTTGCTGTGAGCTTGCGAGTACATTCCAAGTACTCACCTAGCGTATCATGCCAGATGCAGGAGAAGATGAGGATGGAGATCCCGACGGTTCGGGCTACGCTAACTAGGTCGTGTCCCAGCAGTGTCCCTATGGGATGGAGTGTCCCACCTGATGTTCCGCTACGCTGTAGTATTTCCCGCTAGTAATGAGGCCCATGAGGTGTTCCATAAATAATGTAGATACTGTCATAGCACGAGTAGTGCTCCTGGCCTCACTATCCTATGTAACATTCGAGCTTGTACTTGTATCATATCAATGAAGATCAGTTCAGTTCTATTCCAAGTTGTTGTGTGTTTCCAGAAGAGATGATCTCTGGGTTGGAAACACTGGGTAAACTGGTCCTCTGAGCCGGGGTGCCACAGTGTGAGCCATGGATATAGCACTATAGGTGGAATAGAATGCGGTGGTAGAGATCAATAAGGGAAGTCAAAAAGGAAGAAAGTCTCGCATCAACTCGGCGGATCAACAGACTATGGAGATGTCCATCAATCGATATCAATGCAAGGAGTAGGGATTGCCATGCGACAGATGCACTAAGAGCTATAAGTGTATGAAAGCTCGACGAAAACTAAGTGGGTGTGCATCCAACTTGCTTTCTCATGAAGACCTCGGGCATTTGAGGAAGCCTGTCATTGGAATATACAAGCCAAGTTCTACAATGAAAAATTCCCACTAACTATATGAAAGTGACAACATAGGAGACTCTCTATATGAAGAACATGGTGCTACTCTGAAGCACAAGTGTGGAAAATGGATAGTAACATTGCCCCTTCTCTCTTTATCTCTCTTTTTTTGGGCTCTTTTTGGGCTCTTTTTTTCTCTTTTTTTTCGTCTGGAGTCTCATCCCGACTTGTGGGGGAATCATAGTCTCCATCATCCTTTCCTCACTGGGACAATGCTCTAATAATGATGATCATCACACTTTTATTTACTTAAAACTCGATAACTGAAACAATATGACTCTATATGAATGCCTCTGGCAGTGTACCAGGATGTGCAATGATCTAGCGTACCATGTGTCATGGTTTTGTCACGGCAAGATGTTCTCGTGAAAGGACTTAGTGGTGAGGCCATCACACTTATGTGGTAGCTTGAATGGGGTTGATCGGAATTGAGAGACGCGAGTTTTACCCAGGTTCGGCCCCTCACGGAGGAGGTAAAAGCCTACATCCTGCCTGATTGCTATTGATGATGATGATGATCTTGATTACAAGGGTGTTGTTTCGCTACCTCTAATATCGAAAGCTTCTACTTTGATCTTGTCTAAAACTTGTCTATCTATCTTGACCCCTCCCTATTGGGGTGCCTTGCCCCTCCTTATATAAGTTGAAGGGGCCGGCTTACATGTAGAGTCCTAGTAGGACTACAACTAGTCTATTTTCTATTACAAGTCGGATCCTAGTCCGGGTCTTTTCTTCCGAACTGATCTACTCAGGCTGGGTCTTCTCTCCGGGCCGGGTCTTCTCTCCGAGCCGGGTCTACCCAGGCCGGGTCTTGCTTCTCTTACCAGGTTCCTTCCAGGGTCCAGTCCTATAGAGAGCCGGCCCGTTTAATGCCACGCGTGACCCAGTTATGGGCCCTTTGGCCCTGCCAGGTTATGCCTTGGGATGCCAGGTCTAGCCACAGGTAATTCCCCCGACACCATGTATGATAACGATGAACGGTGGCTGTGCCACAAATATCATGTCAGCTCTATATGATCATGCAAAGCAATATGATGATGAACTCACAAGTCATGTGACGGAACGGTGGAAGTTGTATGGCAATATATCTTGGAATGGCTATGGAAATGCCATAATAGATAGGTATGGTGGCTATTTTGAGGAAGATATAAGGAGGCTTATGTGTGATAGAGCGTATCGTATCACGGGGTTTGGATGCATCGGCGAAGTTTGCACCAACTCTCGAGGTGAGAAAGGGCAATGCACGGTACTGGAGAGGCTAGCAAATTGCGAAAGGGTAGGAGTGCGTATAATCCATGGACTCACATTAGTCATAAAGAACTCACATACTTATTGTAAAGCCTATTAGCCCTCGAAGCAAAGTACTACTCGCATGCCCCTAGGGAGGAGGTTGGTAGGAGTTAACCATCGCGCACCCCCGATTATAACAACACTCAAGGATTTCATGTTAGACATAAAAATGCTCAGACCTCCCCACCATGTCATGACCAACACTTAGATGAGAAGTTAATAACAAGCTTCAATACCGATATTTCTACTAACCAATTATCATGAACTAATATCCTTTCATATTACGACATAAATATTATTAAATCATACGTTTCATATTTAGTGATCTACATGAAAGTTTTTATTATATCCCCCTTGAATACCTATCCTTTTTGGACTAGTTTTATAACACGTGCAAATTGCCATTACTATTTATTAGACTCTCAAAAAGATTTAAGTTAAGCATGAGAGTGCAATTATTTCTATAAAATATAACCACCGTCGTGCTCTAAAAGATACAAGTGAAGCACTAGAGCAACTGCCTAGCTCAAAAGATATAAGTGAAGCACATAGAGTATTCTAACAAATCACAATAAATGTGTGTCCCTCTCAAAAAGGTGTGTCCAGCAAACAATGATTGTGTTAAACTGAAAAGGAAACAAAACTATGGCACAAGACGCTCCAAGTAAAACTAATATCATGTGATGAATAAAAATGTAGCTCCAAGTAAGTTACCGATAGATTGTAGACGAAAGAGGGGATGCCATCCGAGGCATCCCCAAGCTTAGACGCTTGGGTCTTCCTTGAATATTACCTTGGGGTGCCTTGGGCATCCCCAAGCTTAGGGTCTTGCCGCTCCTTATTCCTTCATCCATCGTAATCTCACCCAAAACTTGAAAACTTCAGCACACAAAACTCAACAGAAACTTCGTGAGATCCGTTAGTATAATAAATCAATCATCCACTTTAGGTACTGTTATAAACTCATTCATAATTGTTCTTGCATAATACCTACTGTATTCTAATTCTTCCATGACTTATACCCCCCCGATATAATCCATAGTTTCATTAAAACAAGCACACTATGCAATAAAAACAGAATCAGTCTAAAACAGAACAGTACGCAATGACAGAATATTTATCCATACTTCTGTAAATCCAAAAATTCAGAACAATTAGAACAACGTAATTTTTTTATCCCAATACTTTGTAAAAATTTCAGATTTTTCTGATGTTCCAGTACAGAATGTAAATTCCAGAACTGGGCGCAAAACTTTCTGTTTTCAAACAGCATCAATTATACTATCATCCCAAAGGCATTTCTTGGCACAAACACTAATTAAAAGATAAAAACACAATCATTACAGTAGCAAAAAATTGTGTGACTCAAGAAAAATAAAAATTGCAATAAAGATAAATATTGGGTTGCCTCCCAACAAGTGCTATTGTTTTATGCCCCTAGCTAGGCATAATGCATAGTTTCAAGTATTATCATCCTTAGTTTCCAAATACTCAATTTTACATCCATGCTTCCTAGGAGGTTTAGCATATGAATTTTTAATAATCACACTCCTAGGGACAAAGTTGAGGAATTTTCTTTCATAAATAGGTTCCTTTATTATATCAGTGAAGTTGGGGTGCACATTAATCATTTTAAGATCCTCGTTTCCTTTACTAGATGTGGCACCCTTATTCTTAGGAACATAAATGAATTTGGAATTCTTATTAAGAGGAATCCTCTCAATAGTTTTAACAGAAGAAAAAGCAGAACCCAAATTACTAATTATTTCTTCCAACTTATCAATTCTAGCGGGACTTTCTTCTACTCTTTCATTAATTATCGGTTCATTTTCCTTTAACATCTTTAGTGTAGTTCCTACCTTAGAGCCAAATTGAGTAACTTGATTATGGACCTTTGTCTAGATTCTCAATATGTTCTACGGTGGGCATTTTATTTTCAATAGCTTCTAATCTTCGCATAACATGTTCCAGAGTCAAGGTTGTTTCATTAATAATAATAGGTGGTGATCCTACCAAATTTACCATAGCATTGAAAGCATCATTAGGGTGACTGCTCAAGAAATTCCCTCCAGTAATAGTGCTAAGCACAAATCTATACCAAGTAGTACCACCCACATAAAAATTGCGACGAAGAACGGTAGTGGATTGCTTACGAGTTGATCTATTTTGAGCATTGAAAATCTTATACCAAGCATCTTTTAAACTTTCTCCTCCCCTTTGTTTAAAATTAAGCACTTCATTCTCGGGGGTACAAGCAACAAGCAAAGAACTAGCCATAGTGGCAAAACAAGCAAACAGGCAAACATAAATATTTTTGTGTTTTTCGATCGTTAGAGAAGTGGGGGAGATGAAAAAGAGAGGCAAATAAAAAGGAAAATAAAGAGTAGAGCAAGTAGATGATAGTTTGAGTGAAGGTACTTGTAGTGATTTGATGATGTCTCCTCGGCAACGGCGCCAGAAATTCTTTCTGCTACTTGTGAGCTGCGTTGGGATTTCCCCGAAGAGGAAGGGTGAAGCAGTACAGTAGAGATAAATATTTCCCTCAGTGAGAACCAAGGTTTATCAAACCAAAAGGGGAATCACACAAACCCTAGTGAACAACACCTGCACACACAAAAACAAATACTTGCACCCAACGCGGGCAAGAGGGTTGTCAATCCCCTTGAACTCATTACTTGCAAGGATCAAATCTTGTATAGGTAGATATATAAATTACAAAACAAAATAAAAGTAAATAAATTGCAGCAAGGTATTTTTGGTTTTTATAATATGTTTAAATAGACCCGGGGCCATAGTTTTCACTAGAGGCTTCTCTCTCGAACACATAGCATATGGTGGGTAAACAAATTACTGTTGGGCAATTGATAGAAAAGCGCATAGTTATGACGTATTCATGGCAATGATCATGTATATAGGCATCACGTCCATGACAAGTAGACCGACTCCTGCCTGCATCTACTACTATTACTCCACCAATCGATCGCTATCCAGCATGCATCTATGGTATTAAGTTCATGACAAACAGAGTAATGCCTTAAGCAAGATGAAATGATGTAGACAAAGTAAACTCAATTAGTATGAATAAACCCCATCGTTTTATCCTTAGAAGCAACAATACTATACTTACCCCGTCCCCTTCTATCACTGGGTGATGACACCGCAAGATTGAACCTACTACAAAGTGATAACCCACAAGTATAGGGGATCGCAACAGTTTTCGCGGGTAGTATTTCACCCACTGTTCAAAAAATCTTCCGATTCAGCGATTTATCATCCGATTTATCGCTACTCGGGGGGTGACCGATAAGATTATGCCTTATCTTCACCGTTTATCATTTGGGCCGGTTTATCGCTCTGACAAGCGATTTATAGGGAATCTACCGATAAATCGGGCCTATTCCTAGCACTATGTTTGCAGAAACTATGTTTATTTGTGTTATGTGGACCTTGTTATGCAATATGTACTATTGTCCTATTTTGTTTGTCATTATACGAGGATTCAAAGGCTAGGAATCAAGGTAACACTTCTGTCAAATATTTTTTTGGTGTTGAATATAGCATATTTTAGTGTTGGGAACCTGAGACTTGCTAAAAATGATCGATTAATAGTCGACCGATAAAATCGATTAATCGGCCGATTTCCGATTAATCTCTAATCCCTAGCTGACTGAGACGCTAACGATAAGCGATATCCTCAACATTGATTTCACCCAGATTTGTTGATTCGACACAAGGGGAGCCAAAGAATATTTGTGAGTATTTGCAGTTGAGTTATCAATTCAACCACACCTGGAGAACTAAATATCTGCAGCAAAGTGTTTAGTAGCACAGTAGTATGATAGTTTCAATAGCAGTAGTAACAGTAGCAATAGTAACTGTAGCAGTTTTGTAGTGATTGTAACAACAGCAGCAACGAAAGTAACTTAGCAAAGATCAATATGCGAAAAGCGTAGGCATTGGATCAGTGATGGATAATTATGTTGGATGACATTCATCATGTAACAGTCACAACCTAGGGTGATACACAATAGCTCCAATTCATCAATGTAATGTAGGCATGTATTCCGTATATAGTCATACGTGCTTATAATAGGAACTTGCATGACATCTTTTGTCTTACCCTCCCGTGGCAGCGGGGTCCATAAGGAAATCTAAGGGATATTAAGGCCTCCTTTTAATAGAGAACCAGAACAAAGCATTAACACATAGTGAATACATGAACTCCTCAAACTACTGCAATCACCGGAAAGAATCCCAATTATTGTCACCTTGGGGTATGCGGATCGTGACACATAATAGGTGCATATAACTTGCAAGATAGGATCAAGAACTCAAATATATTCATGAAAACATAAAGGTTCAGATCTAAAATCATGGCACTCGGGCCCTAGTGACAAGCATTAAGCATAGCAAAGTCATAGCAACATCAACCTCAGAACATAGTGGATACTAGGGATCAAAGCCCTAACAAATTGACTCGATTACATGGTAAATCTCATCCAACCCATCACCGTCTAGCAAGCCTACGAAGAAATTACTCACACACGGTGGTGAGCATCATGAAATTGGTGATGGAGGATGGTTGATGATGACGACGGCGTTGAATCCCCCTCTCCGGAGCCCCGAACGGACTCCAGATTAGCCCTCCCGATGAAGAACAGGAGGTGGCGGCGGCTCCATATCGTAAAATGCGATGATTCTTTCTCTCTGATTTTTTCTCTCCACGTATAGGTACTTTTAGCGTTGTAATTAGGGTAAACAGAGTTGGCAGGGCCCCACATATATTCTGAAATAATTCTCCGTAAATTTTCAGGTCCATCAGAGAACTTTTATTTTTGGACAAAAATAACACCATGGCAATTCTGCTGAAAACAGCGTCAGTCCGGGTTAGTTCCATTCAAATCATGCAAATTAGAGTCCAAAACTAGAGCAAAACTGTTTGGAAAAGTAGATACATTTGGGACGTATCAACTCCCCCAAGCTTAACTCATTGCTTGTCCTCAAGCAATTCAGTTGACAAACTGAAAGTGACAAAGAAAAACTTTTACAAACTCTTTTGTTCTTGTTGGCTGTATATATACTTAACTAGCATCCAAGTTTTCAGCAATGATTATGAACTAACCATATGAACGATAACACTTAGGTCTCACATTTACTCATGGCAATAACATAACCAACTAGCGAGCAATAATAAGATATCTCGGATGCCAACACTTTGTCAAAACAATCATGATATAATATGACAAGATGGTATCTCGCTAGCCCTTTCTGAGACCGCAAAACATAAATGCAGAGCACCTCTGAGATTCAAGCAATGACTAAACATTGTAATTCAGGGTAGAGGATATCCAATCATGGTCACACCCAACATTAACTATACTCAATGCATAAAAATGACAATAGTGCTCTCCAACTGGTGCTTAAATGAGAAGGTGATGACTCAACAATAAAAGTAAAATAACATAAAAGTAAATGGATGGGCCCTTCGTAGAGGGAAGCATGGATTTGCAGCGGTGCCAGAGCTCGAAGCTTAAAACAGAGATTAAAATAATTTTGGGAGGTATGCTTTTCCTGCCAACGTCACGACCGAGAGTTTTCAATATCTTCCATGCTAAACACATTATAGGCGGTTCCCAAGCGGAAAGGTAAAGTTTACCCCCCCTCCACCATACCAACACAAGCCATGGCTAGCCGAATTCACGGGTGCCCTCCATACCAACAACTTTTCGGGGGAGTTTGTTTGCATTATATGATTTCGATTTGAGCATAGGACTGGGCATCTGTGACGCCCCCGACTTAATCGTGTTGGGGAACGTTGCATGGGAAACAAAAAATTTCCTACGCTCACCAAGATCGATCTAGGAGATGAACATCTACGAGAGGAGAGATTGCATCTACATACCCTTGTAGATCGCTAAGCGGAAGCGTTAAGAAACGCGGTTGATGTAGTCGAACGTCTTCGCGATCCAATCACGATCCGTCCCGCGAACTCCCGATCAAGTGCCGAACGGACGGCACCTCCGCGTTCAACACACGTACGGCTTGATGACGCCTTCACCTCCTCGATCCAGCGAGCGATGGTGAAGTAGTAGCTCGAGTCCTCCGGCAGCACGACGGCGTGGCGGCGGTGGTGGTGGAGCAATCTCAGCAGAGGTTTGCTAAGCTACGCAGAGAGAGAGAGAGGAACTACGAGGGAGAGGGAGGGCAGCGCCGTGGCATAGATGGGGTGCGGCTGCCCTCTCTCTACCACTCTATATATAGGGGAAATGGAGGAGGAGGAGGCGCCCTAGGGTTTCCCCTAGGGGGGCCGGCGGCCACAACAGATGGGGGCGCCCCTAGGGAAACCCTAGGGTGACTTGCCCCCCAAGCCAGGTGGAGGCAGCCTTAAGGGGGGTGTCCCACCCCCTCCGGTGATCGTGGGATGGGGTGAGGGGGGCGCACAACCCCTTAGTGGGCTGGTGTGCTTCCTTCCCTTGGCCCATGAGGCGCTCCAACACTTGCCGGGGCCCCCCGAAACTCCTTTCGGTTCTCCTGGTCATAACCCGGTACCCCCGGAACACTTCCGGACTCCGATTCCCTTCGTCCTATATATCGATCTTCACCTCCGGACCATTCCGGAGTTCCTCGTCATGTCCGGGATCTCATCCGGGACTCCGAACAAGCTTCGGTCACCAACATAATAACTCGACTGTACTTATATCGTCACCAAACGTTAAGTGTGTAGACCCTGCGGGTTCGAGAACTATGCAGACATGACCGAGACACCTCCACGGTCAATAACCAATAGCGGGACCTGGATGCCCATATTGGTTCCTACATATTCTACGAAGATCTTTATCGGTCGAACCTCGATGTCAAGGATTCAGTCAATCCCGTATGCAGTTCCCTTTGTCCATCGGTATGTTACTTGCCCGAGATTCGATCGTCGGTATCTCCATACCTAGTTCAATCTCGTTACCGGCAAGTCTCTTTACTCGTTCCGTAATACAAGATCCCGTGGCTAACTCTTTAGTCACATTGCTTGCAAGCTTATTGTGATGCTGTATTACCGAGTGGGCCCTGAGATACCTTTCCGTTATACGGAGTGACAAATTCCCAGTCTTGATCCATGCCAACTCAACAGACACCCTCGGAGATACCTGTAGAGCATCTTTATAGTCACCCAGTTACGTTGCGACGTTTGATACACACAAGGTACTCCTCCTGTGTCAGTGAGTTGCATGATCTCATGGTCATAGGAACAGATACTTGACATGCGAAAATGATAGCAATAAACTTGACACGATCATATGCTACGTTCATAGTTTGGGTCGTGTCCATCACATTATTCTCCTAATGATGTGATCCCGTTATCAAATGACAACTCATGTCTATGACCAGGAAACCATGGCCATCTTTGATCAACGAGCTAGTCCGGTAGAGGCTCACTAGGGACATGTTGTTGTCTACGTATCCACACATGTATTTGTGTTTCCAACCAATACAATTATAGCATGGATAATAAACAATTATCATGAACAAGGAAATATAATAATAACCATTTTATTATTGCCTCTAGGGCATATTTCCAACAGTCTCCCACTTGCACTAGAGTCAATAATCTAGCATTACATGGTTATGAATCTAACACCCATAGAGTTCTGGTGTTGATCATGTTTTGCCCGTGTGCACTTTGCAAATGTTTATGTACTCCTCCTTGATCGCATCGCGGATGGAATTGAAGCGTCGCTTTATGTGTCTGGTCCTCTTATGAAACCTTGGTTCCTTGGCTAGAGCAATGGCACCAGTGTTGTCACAGAACAGAGTCATTGGGTCCAGTGCACTGGGCACAACTCCAAGATCTGTCATGAACTGCTTCATCCAGACACCTTCCTTCGACGCCTCCGAGGCAGTTATGTACTCCGCTTCGCATGTAGAATCAGCTACCACGCTTTGCTTGGAACTGCACCAGCTTACCGCTCCCCCATTTAGTATATATACATATCCGGTTTGAGACTTAGAGTCATCCGGATCAGTGTCAAAGCTTGCATCGACGTAACCCTTTACGACGAGCTCTTGATCACCTCCATAAACGAGAAACATTTCCTTAGTCCCTTTCAGGTACTTAAGGATATTCTTGACCGCTGTCCAGTGTTCCACTCCTGGATCACTTTGAAACCTTCCGGCCATACTTATGGCAAGGCTGACATCTGGTCTTGTGCACAGCATCGCATACATGATAGAGCCTATGGCAGAAGCATAGGGGATGACACTCATCTTTTCTCTATCCTCTGTAGTCGCTGGGCATTGAGTCTTACTCAACTTCACACCTTGCAAAACAGGCAAGAACCCCTTCTTGGACTGATCCATTTTGAACTTCTTCAAAACTTTATCAAGGTATGTGCTCTATGAAAGTCCTATTAAGCGTCTCGATCTATCTCTATAGATCTTGATGCCTAATATGAAAGCAGCTTCTATTAGGTCCTTCATTGAAAAACTCTTGTTCAAATATTCCTTCACGCTTCCCAAAAGTTCTATATTGTTTCCAATCAGCAATATGTCATCCACATATAATATTAGAAACGCTATAGAGCTCCCACTCACTTTCTTGTAAATACAAGCTTCTCCGTAAACTTGTATAAACCCAAACGCTTTGATCACCTCATCAAAGCGAAGATTCCAACTCCGAGACGCTTGCACCAGTCCATAAATGGATCTCTGGAGTTTGCAAACTTTGTCAGCATTCTTTGGATCGACAAAACCTTCTGGTTGCATCATATGCAACTCCTCCTTAAGAAAACGGTTAAGGAACGCTGTTTTGACATCCATCTGCCAAATTTCATAATCGAAAAATGCAGCTATTGCTAACATGATTCTGACGGACTTAAGCATCGCTACGGGTGAGAAAGTCTCATCGTAGTCAACTCCTTGAACTTGTGAAAAACCCTTTGCCACAAGTCGAGCTTTATAGATGGTTACATTACCGTCTGCGTCCGTCTTCTTCTTGAAGATCCATTTATTCTGAATGGCCTTTCGCCCTTCAGGTAATACTTTCAAAGTCCATACTTTGTTTTCATACATGGATCCCATCTCGGATTTCATGGCCTCTAACCATTTGTCGGAATCTGGGCCCACCATCGCTTCTCCATAGCTCGTAGGTTCATCGTTGTCCAACAACATGACCTTTAAGACAGGGTTACCATACCACTCAGGAGCAGTACGTATCCTTGTCGACCTACGAGGTTCGATAGTAACTTGATCCGAAGCTTCATGATCACCATCATCAGCTTCCTCTTCAACTGACGTAGGTTCCACAGAAACATTTTTCTGCGCAATGCTACTCTCTGGTTGAAGTAAAGGTTCAACAACCTCATCAAGTTCTATCTTCCTCCCACTCAATTCTTTCGAGAGAAACTCTTTCTCGAGAAAGGACCCGTTCTTAGCGACAAACACTTTGCCTTCGGATCTGAGATAGAAGGTATACCCAACTGTCTCTTTTGGGTATCCTATGAAGACGCATTTGTCCGCTTTGGGTTCAAGCTTTTCTGGCTGAAGCCTTTTGACATAAGCATCGCATCCCCAAACTTTAAGAAACGACAACTTTGGTTTCTTGCCAAACCACAGTTCATACGGTGTCGTCTCAACGGACTTAGATGGTGCCCTATTTAAAGTGAATGCAGCTGTCTCTAACGCATAACCCCAAAATGATAGTGGCAGATCGGCAAGAGACATCATCGAACGCACCATATCCAATAAGGTTCGATTACGACGTTCAGACACACCATTACGCTGTGGTGTTCCAGGTGGCGTCACCTGTGAAACAATTCCACATTGTCTTAAGTGACTGCCAAACTCATAACTCAGATATTCTCCCCCTCGATCAGATCGTAGGAATTTGATTTTCTTGTTACGATGATTCTCAACTTCACTCTGAAATTGCTTGAACTTTTCAAACGTTTCAGACTTGTGTTTCATTAAGTAAATATACCCATATCTACTCAAATCGTTGGTGAAGGTGAGAAAATAACGATATCCACCGCGCGCCTCAATGCTCATCGGACCGCACACATCAGTATGTATGATTTCCAACAAGTCACTTGCCCGTTCCATTGTTCCGGAGAACGGGGTCTTAGTCATCTTGCCCATGAGGCATGGTTCGCATGTGTCAAGTGATTCAAAATTAAGTGACTCCAAAAGTCCATCAGCATGGAGTTTCTTCATGCGTTTTACACCAATATGACCTAAGCGGCAGTGCCACAAGAAAGTGGTACTATCATTATCAACTCTACATCTTTTGGCATCAATGTTATGAACATGTGTATCATCACTATCGAGATTCAACAAGAATAAATCCCTCACAATGGGTGCATGGCCATAAAAGATATTACCCATATAAATAGAACAACCATTATTCTCTGATTTAAATGAGTAACCGTCTCGCATTAAACAAGATCCAGATATAATGTTCATGCTCAACGCAGGCACTAAATAACAATTATTCAGGTTCATCACTAATCCCGATGGTAATCGAAGAGCGAGCGTGCCGACGGCGACCACATCAACCTTGGAACCATTTCCCACGCGCATCGTCACTTCGTCCTTCGCCAGCCTCCGTCTATTCCGCAGTTCCTGCTTTGAGTTGCAAATGTGAGCAGCACCGGTATCAAATACCCAGGCACTACAACGAGAGTTGGTAAGGTACACATCAATAACATGTATATCATATATACCTTGTTTGGCGTTCGCCCCCCTTCTTGTCGGCCAGATACTTGGGGCAATTCCGCTTCCAGTGGCCAGTTCCCTTGCAATAGAAGCACTCAGTTTTCGGCTTGGGCCCAGCCTTGGGTTTCTTCACAGGAGGGGCAACTACTTTGCCACTCTTCTTGGAGTTTCCCTTCTTGCCCTTGCCATTCTTCTTGAAACTAGCGGTTTTATTGACCATCAATACTTGATGCTCCTTCTGGATGTCTGACTCAGCAACTTTCAGCATCGCAAACAGCTCGGCGACTGACTTGTTCATCCCTTGCATGTTATAGTTCAACACAAAGCTCTTGTAGCTAGGTGGTAGCGATTGAAGAACTCTGTCAGTGATCGCCTCTGGCGGGAGCACAACTCCCAACTCAGCCAGACGGTTGTAATACCCAGACATTTTGAGTATGTGTTCACTGACAGACCCGTTCTCCTCCATCTTGCAAGCATAGAACTTATCGGAGGTCTCATACCTCTCGATCCGGGCATTCTTCTCAAAAATAAACTTCAACTCCTGGAACATCTCATATGTTCCATGACGTTCAAAACGCCTTTGAAGTCCCGGTTCTAAGCCATACAACATGGCACACTGAACTATTGAGTAGTCATCAACACGCGCCTGCCAGGCGTTCATAACGTCCACAGACGCCGGAGGGGGTTGCTCACCAAGCGGTGCATCAAGGACATAAGCCTTTTGGGCAGCCGTGAGAATAATCCTCAGATTACGGGCCCAGTCTACAAAGTTACTTCCATCATCTTTCAGCTTGGCTTTCTCTAGGAACGCATTGAAATTCAGGGAAGCTACTGCGCGAGCCATTGATCTACAACATAAATTTGCACAGACAACTTAGACTATTGTTCAAGATAATGAGTTTAGTTAATCAGATTACTTAAAAAACTCCCACTCAAATCGACATCCCTCCGGTCGTCCGAGTGTAACATGATCCAAATTCACCAACCCAAGTCCGATCATCACGTGAGATGAGGTGGTTTCAATGGTGAACATCTCCATGTTGATCATATCTACTATATGACTCATGTTCGACCTTTCGGTCTCTTGTGTTCTGAGGCCATGTCTGTACATGCTAGGCTCATCAAGTTTAACCCAAGTGTTCCGCATGTGCAAAACTGGCTTGCACCCGTTGTATGTGAACGTAGAGTCTATCACACCCGATCATCACGTGGTGCTTCGAAACGACGAACTTTCGCAACGGTGCACACTTGGGGAGAACACAATTTTATCTTGAAATTTTAGAGAGGGATCACCTTATAATGCTACCATCGTCCTAAGCAAAATAAGATGCATAAAAAGATTAACATCACATGCAAATCATAAGTGACATGATATGGCCATGAACTTGTGCTTTTGATCTCCATCTCCAAAGCACCGGCATGATCTCCATCGTCACCGGCATGACACCATGATCTCCATCATCGCGTCGCCATCGGGGTTGTCACGCCAACCATGCTTCTACTACTATTGCTATCGTTTAGCGATAAAGTAAAGCATTACATAGCGCTTAATGATTGACACGCAAGTCATACAATAATTAAAGACAACCCTCTGGCTCCTGCCGGTTGCCGTATTCATCGACATGCAAGTCGAGATAAACTATTACAAAATATGATCATCTCATACATCAACTATATTTCATCATGTCTTTGGCCATATCATATCACAACATACCCTGCAAAAACAAGTTAGACATCCTCTAATTTGTTGTTGCATGTTTTACGTGGCTGCTATGGGTATCTAGCAAGAATGATTCTTACCTACGCAAAACCATAACGGTGATATGCAATTTGCTATTTAACCTTCTACAAGGACCGCCTTTGTCGAATCCGATTCAACTAAGGTGGGAGAGACAGACACCCGCCAGCCATCTTATGCAACAAAGTCGCATGTCAGTCGATGGAACCGGTCTCATGTACGTGGACATGTAAAGTTGGTCCGGGCCGCTTCATCCCACAATACCGCTGAATCAAGAAAAGACCAAGGAAGGAAGCAATCTGAATATCAACGCCCACAAACTCCTTTGTGTTCTACTCGTGATGTCATCTACGCAAAGACCTAGCTCATGATGCCACTGTTGGGGAACATTGCATGGGAAACAAAAATTTTCCTACGCTCACCAAGATCGATCTAGGAGATGAACATCTACGAGAGGAGAGATTGCATCTACATACCCTTGTAGATCGCTAAGCGGAAGCGTTAAGAAACGCGGTTGATGTAGTCGAACGTCTTCGCGATCCAATCACGATCCGTCCCGCGAACTCCCGATCAAGTGCCGAACGGACGGCACCTCCGCGTTCAACACACGTACGGCTTGATGACGCCTTCACCTCCTCGATCCAGCGAGTGATGGTGAAGTAGTAGCTCGAGTCCTCCGGCAGCACGACGGCGTGGCGGCGGTGGTGGTGGAGCAATCTCAGCAGAGGTTTGCTAAGCTACGTGGAGAGAGAGAGAGGAACTACGAGGGAGAGGGAGGGCAGCGCCGTGGCATAGATGGGGTGCGGCTGCCCTCTCTCTACCCCTCTATATATAGGGGAAATGGAGGAGGAGGAGGCGCCCTAGGGTTTCCCCTAGGGGGGCCGGCGGCCACAACAGATGGGGGCGCCCCTAGGGAAACCCTAGGGTGACTTGCCCCCCAAGCCAGGTGGAGGCAGCCTTAAGGGGGGTGTCCCACCCCCTCCGGTGATCGTGGGATGGGGTGAGGGGGGCGCACAACCCCTTAGTGGGCTGGTGTGCTTCCTCCCCTTGGCCCATGAGGCCCTCCAACACTTGCCGGGGCCCCCCGAAACTCCTTTCGGTTCTCCTGGTCATAACCCGGTACCCCCGGAACACTTCCGGACTCCGATTCCCTTCGTCCTATATATCGATCTTCACCTCCGGACCATTCCGGAGTTCCTCGTCATGTCCGGGATCTCATCCGGGACTCCGAACAAGCTTCGGTCACCAACATAATAACTCGACTGTACTTATATCGTCACCAAACGTTAAGTGTGTAGACCCTGCGGGTTCGAGAACTATGCAGACATGACCGAGACACCTCCACGGTCAATAACCAATAGCGGGACCTGGATGCCCATATTGGTTCCTACATATTCTACGAAGATCTTTATCGGTCGAACCTCGATGTCAAGGATTCAGTCAATCCCGTATGCAGTTCCCTTTGTCCATCGGTATGTTACTTGCCCGAGATTCGATCGTCGGTATCTCCATACCTAGTTCAATCTCGTTACCGGCAAGTCTCTTTACTCGTTCCGTAATACAAGATCCCGTGGCTAACTCTTTAGTCACATTGCTTGCAAGCTTATTGTGATGCTGTATTACCGAGTGGGCCCTGAGATACCTTTCCGTTATACGGAGTGACAAATTCCCAGTCTTGATCCATGCCAACTCAACAGACACCCTCGGAGATACCTGTAGAGCATCTTTATAGTCACCCAGTTACGTTGCGACGTTTGATACACACAAGGTACTCCTCCTGTGTCAGTGAGTTGCATGATCTCATGGTCATAGGAACAGATACTTGACATGCGAAAATGATAGCAATAAACTTGACACGATCATATGCTACGTTCATAGTTTGGGTCGTGTCCATCACATTATTCTCCTAATGATGTGATCCCGTTATCAAATGACAACTCATGTCTATGACCAGGAAACCATGGCCATCTTTGATCAACGAGCTAGTCCGGTAGAGGCTCACTAGGGACATGTTGTTGTCTACGTATCCACACATGTATTTGTGTTTCCAACCAATACAATTATAGCATGGATAATAAACAATTATCATGAACAAGGAAATATAATAATAACCATTTTATTATTGCCTCTAGGGCATATTTCCAACAGTCTCCCACTTGCACTAGAGTCAATAATCTAGCATTACATGGTTATGAATCTAACACCCATAGAGTTCTGGTGTTGATCATGTTTTGCCCGTGTGCACTTTGCAAATGTTTATGTACTCCTCCTTGATCGCATCGCGGATGGAATTGAAGCGTCGCTTTATGTGTCTGGTCCTCTTATGAAACCTTGGTTCCTTGGCTAGAGCAATGGCACCAGTGTTGTCACAGAACAGAGTCATTGGGTCCAGTGCACTGGGCACAACTCCAAGATCTGTCATGAACTGCTTCATCCAGACACCTTCCTTCGACGCCTCCGAGGCAGTTATGTACTCCGCTTCGCATGTAGAATCAGCTACCACGCTTTGCTTGGAACTGCACCAGCTTACCGCTCCCCCATTTAGTATATATACATATCCGGTTTGAGACTTAGAGTCATCCGGATCAGTGTCAAAGCTTGCATCGACGTAACCCTTTACGACGAGCTCTTGATCACCTCCATAAACGAGAAACATTTCCTTAGTCCCTTTCAGGTACTTAAGGATATTCTTGACCGCTGTCCAGTGTTCCACTCCTGGATCACTTTGAAACCTTCCGGCCATACTTATGGCAAGGCTGACATCTGGTCTTGTGCACAGCATCGCATACATGATAGAGCCTATGGCAGAAGCATAGGGGATGACACTCATCTTTTCTCTATCCTCTGTAGTCGCTGGGCATTGAGTCTTACTCAACTTCACACCTTGCAAAACAGGCAAGAACCCCTTCTTGGACTGATCCATTTTGAACTTCTTCAAAACTTTATCAAGGTATGTGCTCTATGAAAGTCCTATTAAGCGTCTCGATCTATCTCTATAGATCTTGATGCCTAATATGAAAGCAGCTTCTATTAGGTCCTTCATTGAAAAACTCTTGTTCAAATATTCCTTCACGCTTCCCAAAAGTTCTATATTGTTTCCAATCAGCAATATGTCATCCACATATAATATTAGAAACGCTATAGAGCTCCCACTCACTTTCTTGTAAATACAAGCTTCTCCGTAAACTTGTATAAACCCAAACGCTTTGATCACCTCATCAAAGCGAAGATTCCAACTCCGAGACGCTTGCACCAGTCCATAAATGGATCGCTGGAGTTTGCAAACTTTGTCAGCATTCTTTGGATCGACAAAACCTTCTGGTTGCATCATATACAACTCCTCCTTAAGAAAACCGTTAAGGAACGCTGTTTTGACATCCATCTGCCAAATTTCATAATCGAAAAATGCAGCTATTGCTAACATGATTCTGACGGACTTAAGCATCGCTACGGGTGAGAAAGTCTCATCGTAGTCAACTCCTTGAACTTGTGAAAAACCCTTTGCCACAAGTCGAGCTTTATAGATGGTTACATTACCGTCTGCGTCCGTCTTCTTCTTGAAGATCCATTTATTCTGAATGGCCTTTCGCCCTTCAGGTAATACTTTCAAAGTCCATACTTTGTTTTCATACATGGATCCCATCTCGGATTTCATGGCCTCTAACCATTTGTCGGAATCTGGGCCCACCATCGCTTCTCCATAGCTCGTAGGTTCATCGTTGTCCAACAACATGACCTTTAAGACAGGGTTACCGTACCACTCAGGAGCAGTACGTATCCTTGTCGACCTACGAGGTTCGATAGTAACTTGATCCGAAGCTTCATGATCACCATCATCAGCTTCCTCTTCAACTGACGTAGGTTCCACAGAAACATCTTTCTGCGCAATGCTACTCTCTGGTTGAAGTAAAGGTTCAACAACCTCATCAAGTTCTATCTTCCTCCCACTCAATTCTTTCGAGAGAAACTCTTTCTCGAGAAAGGACCCGTTCTTAGCGACAAACACTTTGCCTTCGGATCTGAGATAGAAGGTATACCCAACTGTCTCTTTTGGGTATCCTATGAAGACGCATTTGTCCGCTTTGGGTTCAAGCTTTTCTGGCTGAAGCCTTTTGACATAAGCATCGCATCCCCAAACTTTAAGAAATGACAACTTTGGTTTCTTGCCAAACCACAGTTCATACGGTGTCGTCTCAACGGACTTAGATGGTGCCCTATTTAAAGTGAATGCAGCTGTCTCTAACGCATAACCCCAAAATGATAGTGGCAGATCGGCAAGAGACATCATCGAACGCACCATATCCAATAAGGTTCGATTACGACGTTCAGACACACCATTACGCTGTGGTGTTCCAGGTGGCGTCAACTGTGAAACAATTCCACATTGTCTTAAGTGACTGCCAAACTCATAACTCAGATATTCTCCCCCTCGATCAGATCGTAGGAATTTGATTTTCTTGTTACGATGATTCTCAACTTCACTCTGAAATTGCTTGAACTTTTAAAACGTTTCAGACTTGTGTTTCATTAAGTAAATATACCCATATCTACTCAAATCGTTGGTGAAGGTGAGAAAATAACGATATCCACCGCGCGCCTCAATGCTCATCGGACCGCACACATCAGTATGTATGATTTCCAACAAGTCACTTGCCCGTTCCATTGTTCCGGAGAACGGGGTCTTAGTCATCTTGCCCATGAGGCATGGTTCGCATGTGTCAAGTGATTCAAAATTAAGTGACTCCAAAAGTCCATCAGCATGGAGTTTCTTCATGCGTTTTACACCAATATGACCTAAGCGGCAGTGCCACAAGAAAGTGGTACTATCATTATCAACTCTACATCTTTTGGCATCAATGTTATGAACATGTGTATCATCACTATCGAGATTCAACAAGAATAAATCCCTCACAATGGGTGCATGACCATAAAAGATATTACCCATATAAATAGAATAACCATTATTCTCTGATTTAAATGAGTAACCGTCTCGCATTAAACAAGATCCAGATATAATGTTCATGCTCAACGCAGGCACTAAATAACAATTATTCAGGTTCATCACTAATCCCGATGGTAATCGAAGAGCGAGCGTGCCGACGGCGACCACATCAACCTTGGAACCATTTCCCACGCGCATCGTCACTTCGTCCTTCGCCAGCCTCCGTCTATTCCGCAGTTCCTGCTTTGAGTTGCAAATGTGAGCAGCACCGGTATCAAATACCCAGGCACTACAACGAGAGTTGGTAAGGTACACATCAATAACATGTATATCATATATACCTTGTTTGGCGTTCGCCCCCCTTCTTGTCGGCCAGATACTTGGGGCAATTCCGCTTCCAGTGGCCAGTTCCCTTGCAATAGAAGCACTCAGTTTTCGGCTTGGGCCCAGCCTTGGGTTTCTTCACAGGAGGGGCAACTACTTTGCCACTCTTCTTGGAGTTTCCCTTCTTGCCCTTGCCATTCTTCTTGAAACTAGCGGTTTTATTGACCATCAATACTTGATGCTCCTTCTGGATGTCTGACTCAGCAACTTTCAGCATCGCAAACAGCTCGGCGACTGACTTGTTCATCCCTTGCATGTTATAGTTCAACACAAAGCTCTTGTAGCTAGGTGGTAGCGATTGAAGAACTCTGTCAGTGATCGCCTCTGGCGGGAGCACAACTCCCAACTCAGCCAGACGGTTGTAATACCCAGACATTTTGAGTATGTGTTCACTGACAGACCCGTTCTCCTCCATCTTGCAAGCATAGAACTTATCGGAGGTCTCATACCTCTCGATCCGGGCATTCTTCTCAAAAATAAACTTCAACTCCTGGAACATCTCATATGTTCCATGACGTTCAAAACGCCTTTGAAGTCCCGGTTCTAAGCCATACAACATGGCACACTGAACTATTGAGTAGTCATCAACACGCGCCTGCCAGGCGTTCATAACGTCCACAGACGCCGGAGGGGGTTGCTCACCAAGCGGTGCATCAAGGACATAAGCCTTTTGGGCAGCCGTGAGAATAATCCTTAGATTACGGGCCCAGTCTACAAAGTTACTTCCATCATCTTTCAGCTTGGCTTTCTCTAGGAACGCATTGAAATTCAGGGAAGCTACTGCGCGAGCCATTGATCTACAACATAAATTTGCACAGACAACTTAGACTATTGTTCAAGATAATGAGTTTAGTTAATCAGATTACTTAAAAAACTCCCACTCAAATCGACATCCCTCCGGTCGTCCGAGTGTAACATGATCCAAATTCACCAACCCAAGTCCGATCATCACGTGAGATGAGGTGGTTTCAATGGTGAACATCTCCATGTTGATCATATCTACTATATGACTCATGTTCGACCTTTCGGTCTCTTGTGTTCTGAGGCCATGTCTGTACATGCTAGGCTCGTCAAGTTTAACCCAAGTGTTCCGCATGTGCAAAACTGGCTTGCACCCGTTGTATGTGAACGTAGAGTCTATCACACCCGATCATCACGTGGTGCTTCGAAACGACGAACTTTCGCAACGGTGCACACTTGGGGAGAACACAATTTTATCTTGAAATTTTAGAGAGGGATCACCTTATAATGCTACCATCGTCCTAAGCAAAATAAGATGCATAAAAAGATTAACATCACATGCAAATCATAAGTGACATGATATGGCCATGAACTTGTGCTTTTGATCTCCATCTCCAAAGCACCGGCATGATCTCCATCGTCACCGGCATGACACCATGATCTCCATCATCGCGTCGCCATCGGGGTTGTCACGCCAACCATGCTTCTACTACTATTGCTACCGTTTAGCGATAAAGTAAAGCATTACATAGCGCTTAATGATTGACACGCAAGTCATACAATAATTAAAGACAACCCTCTGTCTCCTGCCGGTTGCCGTATTCATCGACATGCAAGTCGAGATAAACTATTACAAAATATGATCATCTCATACATCAACTATATTTCATCATGTCTTTGGCCATATCATATCACAACATACCCTGCAAAAACAAGTTAGACATCCTCTAATTTGTTGTTGCATGTTTTACGTGGCTGCTATGGGTATCTAGCAAGAACGATTCTTACCTACGCAAAACCATAACGGTGATATGCAATTTGCTATTTAACCTTCTACAAGGACCGCCTTCGTCGAATCCGATTCAACTAAGGTGGGAGAGACAGACACCCGCCAGCCATCTTATGCAACAAAGTCGCATGTCAGTCGATGGAACCGGTCTCATGTACGTGGACATGTAAAGTTGGTCCGGGCCGCTTCATCCCACAATACCGCTGAATCAAGAAAAGACCAAGGAAGGAAGCAATCTGAATATCAACGCCCACAAACTCCTTTGTGTTCTACTCGTGATGTCATCTACGCAAAGACCTAGCTCATGATGCCACTGTTGGGGAACGTTGCATGGGAAACAAAAATTTTCCTACGCTCACCAAGATCGATCTAGGAGATGAACATCTACGAGAGGAGAGATTGCATCTACATACCCTTGTAGATCGATAAGCGGAAGCGTTAAGAAACGTGGTTGATGTAGTCGAACATCTTCGCGATCCAATCACGATCCGTCCCGCGAACTCCCGATCAAGTGCCGAATGGACGGCACCTCCGCGTTCAACACACGTACGGCTTGATGACGCCTTCACCTCCTCGATCCTGCGAGCAATGGTGAAGTAGTAGCTCGAGTCCTCCGGCAGCATGACGGCGTGGCGGCGGTGGTGGTGGAGCAATCTTAGCAGAGCTTCGCTAAGCTACGCGGAGAGAGAGAGGAACTACGAGGGAGAGGGAGGGCAGCGCCGTGGCATAGATGGGGTGCGGCTGCCCTCTCTCTACCCCTCTATATATAGGGGAAAGGGAGGAGGAGGAGGCGCCCTAGGGTTTCCCCTAGGGGGGCCGGCGGCCACAACAGATGGGGGCGCCCCTAGGGAAACCCTAGGGTGACTTGCCCCCCAAGCCAGGTGGAGGCAGCCCTAAGGGGGGCGCCCCACCCCCTCTGGTGATCGTGGGATGGGGTGAGGGGGGGGGGGCGCACAACCCCTTAGTGGGCTGGTGTGCTTCCTCCCCTTGGCCCATGAGGCCCCCAACACTTGCCGGGGCCCCCCGAAACTCCTTTCGGTTCTCCTGCTCATAACCCGGTACCCCCGGAACACTTCCGGACTCCGATTCCCTTCGTCCTATATATCGATCTTCACCTCCGGACCATTCCGGAGTTCCTCGTCATGTCCGGGATCTCTTCCGGGACTCCGAACAACCTTCACCAACATAATAACTCGACTGTACTTATATCGTCACCAAACGTTAAGTGTGTATACCCTGCGGGTTCGAGAACTATGCAGACATGACCGAGACACCTCCACGGTCAATAACCAATAGCGGGACCTGGATGCCCATACTGGTTCCTACATATTCTACGAAGATCTTTATCGGTCGAACCTCGATGTCAAGGATTCAGTCAATCCCGTATGCAGTTCCCTTTGTCCATCGGTATGTTACTTGCCCGAGATTCGATCGTCGGTATCTCCATACCTAGTTCAATCTCATTACCGGCAAGTCTCTTTACTCGTTCCGTAATACAAGATCCCGTGGCTAACTCTTTAGTCACATTGCTTACAAGCTTATTGTGATGTTGTATTACCGAGTGGGCCCTGAGATACCTTTCCGTTATACGGAGTGACAAATCCCAGTCTTGATCCATGCCAACTCAACAGACACCCTCGGAGATACCTGTAGAGCATCTTTATAGTCACCCAGTTACGTTGCGACGTTTGATACACACAAGGTACTCCTCCGGTGTCAGTGAGTTGCATGATCTCATGGTCATAGGAACAGATACTTGACATGCGAAAACGATAGCAATAAACTTGACACGATCATATGCTACGTTCATAGTTTGGGTCTTGTCCATCACATTATTCTCCTAATGATGTGATCCCGTTATCAAATGACAACTCATGTCTATGACCAGGAAACCATGGCCATCTTTGATCAACGAGCTAGTCCGGTAGAGGCTCACTAGGGACATGTTGTTGTCTACGTATCCACACATGTATTTGTGTTTCCAACCAATACAATTATAGCATGGATAATAAACGATTATCATGAACAAGGAAATATAATAATAACCATTTTATTATTGCCTCTAGGGCATATTTCCAACAAATCATGCACTAATCATACACGCAAATGCGCACGATCAAGCTCAGGGACTCACGGGAAGATATCACAACACAACTCTAAACACAAATAAAAGTCATACAAGCTATATATTACAAGCCAGGGGCCTCGAGGGCTCGAATACATAAGCTCGCGAACAAGCGTTAGCAGAAGCAACACAATATCTGAGTACAGACATAAAGTTAAACAAGTCTGCCTTAAGAAGGCTGAGCAAAACAACGACATCTGATCGAAAAGGCACAGGCCTCCTGCCTGGGAGCCTCCTATGTACTCCTGGTCGTCGGTCTCGACGTAGTAGTAGGCTCCACCGGAGGGGTAGTAGTAGTCGTCGACTGGGGCAGCTGGCTCCGGGGCTCCGTCATCTGATCGCAGCAATCGGGTATGGGAAAAAAGGGAAGCAAAGCAAACGTGAGTACTCATCCATAGTACCCGCAAGACTTACATCAGATCTATTCTATTTATGCATCGGTATCAATGGGAAGGCTGTATCTGTGGACTAGACTGCAGAATTGCCAGAATAGAGGGGAAGGCCTAGCCTATCGAAGTCTAGCAACTTGCAGTATCTTGCAGCATTAGAAGAGTGTAGATTAGCACATAACTATAGTAGTAGCAACAAGTATAATAGTAGCTATGCCCAGAGATCCTTCCTCGACTCCCTGTGAGAAAGCAATCCCGGAGCTAACATGTTAATTAAGCATCTCAAGTATCCAGTTCTAGTTGTAGAAGATCAGGATACTTTCCGAGCGTCCTGTTATCGTGGACACGGCTATTCGAATAGATATACTTCCCTGCAGGGGTGCACCAACTTACTCAACATGCTCGATTAACTCTGGCCGGACACACTTTTATCGGGTCATGCCCGGCCTCGGCTGATCGACACGTCGTAGCCCTACCTAGGCTCAACAGAGAGGCCAGCACGCCGGTCTACACCCTAAGCGCTCAGAGGTCTTGGGCCCATCGCCCTTTGCACTCCTGCACGTTGCGAGGACGGCCGGGACCAGACCTAGCCCCTGTATACACACGCAGGCTTTCGCGGTCCACCCGGGCGCGTGCCGCTCAACAGCTGACGTCTGAAGATCTCCGGCTGATACATACGACGCCGAGTGCCCATACTATTCCCGCGTGGTGGTTAGTGCGAAAAGGCCAGAGGCCTACTCAGATCACATATCCTAACCCATTAGTGTGTTGGGAGCTCGCGGTGACGATCAGTGCTCCACGATCTGTGGTCCCGTCGCCCCGTCTCGAGGACTTGCGGCAAGGGCCAGGCCCAATTCCTCTCCTCCCTCTCCTGAGGCAATCTGCCTACCCTGCCGCACCTCGTAATTATTCCGTGGGTACCCTCAAGGTCAACCCAACTTCTCATTTCTCGCGGGTACCCCTCGGAGCCGACCCGACTTTAATCAGGGACTGAAGTAAATACATGGTATCCGTGTGTCCATAACATCAAGGAGGAATCCGAGAATCACCCACGTTGGATTCCCACTCGATGTTTCTGCCAAGGTGAACCCGGAGGAATCACCCTCGATGGATTCACACTTGAGGGGTTGCACGACAGAAGCTTCATCGGAGGTGGTGAAAGAGGAATCATCCTCAGTATCCCACAACTGACTAGCTATACTACAGAGGCAACATCAGGAGTGAGGTAAGAGGTATCACCCTCAGCAATCGATGGTAGCTCTACAGAGTCGTACAACTAAGTGGGAAGGTGCGGTGATGTGTCGGTCTCTGCCCATCGATCACACTGATCGGGGCTCCGGTAACAAAGTAGGGCAACAGGAACAAGGATGAGGGGCCACAGATGGTTCACTAACCAACCTATACTAAGCATTTAGGATAGCAGGCATGGTATCAACAGTAGTTACGAAAACAGGCTATGCATCAGAATAGGTACTTCGGAACAACAACTGTAGCAATTCTAATGCAAGCATAAGAGAGAAAGAATAGGTGATATAGGCATGTTCAAGGGGGTTTGCTTGCCTGGAAGCTCAGCTGAAAAGGTCTGGTCGTCAGGGGCGTAGTCGTACTCCGGAACTGCGTCGGTCTCGGGGTCTACCGGAGAGAAGAGGGAGGAGAAAGAATAAATAAATCAAACAAATGCAACACAGATGAATGGCATGGCAATATGCTGTGCTGGTGGTGACCTATCGCAGTACTACACGTAAGAGACGGTGCGGGAAAATATCTGGGAATATTTTCCCAGGTTTAGGCGTCTGTCAGACAGATGAACCGGAGGGGAACGTTCCATGTTTGAAGTGTTGGGGGCATGTGACAGCTACATGGAGGGCATATTCGGATTCGTTTCATTTTTCTGATCAACTTTCATGTAGAAAACTTTTTCATCCGAGCTACAGATTATTTTCTATGAATTTTCAAAGTTTTAGCAAGTTTCTACAATTAATTTTAATTCGAAAATTAACAGAAAAAGCTTTATTGCGTTAGCAGTACGTCAGGGTGACGTCGGCGGTCAACCTAGCCGGTCCAGGTCAAACCTGACGGCTGGGACCCACATGTCAGTGGCACAGGACTAATTAGAGCTTAATTAAATTAAACTAGGGCTAATTAGCAGGTGGGGCCTCACTGTCAGTGACTGATTAATTAACAAACTAACTTAATTAGGTTAAACAGTGATTTAAACGAGTGGGGCCCGCATGTCAGTGTCAGGTGCTGCCCAGTCAGCAGAGTTGACCAAGTCAACTCTGTCAAATGGGCCCCTGGGACACACTGGCAGTGACCCAGGGGTGGCCCCAGGTCGTGCCACGTCGGCGGTGGCCGGCATTTAGACGCCGGCGACGCCAAAACGCGGCGGCGCGTGCGGGACTACGGCGGAAATCGGCTACGGGCGTCTGTTTGGCGCGCGGCTTGGCGTGTTGGAACGAGCAGAGCGAGCCGCTTCGTTTGGTGGCGGTGGCGTCGCCGGAGTCGGCCGGAATCGACCGAAACATCAACGGCGGGCGGCGGCCGAAACGGGCGTGCACGGATATGGCATTTCGGGGCACGGCAAAGCGAGCTAGCGGTGGCGTTGGACTGCTGGGAGCGTGCTGAGCACGTTGCCGTGCTCGGACGCGAGCTGCGGCAGCCGTGGCTACGACGGCGAGCTCGTCGGCGGCAATGGGTTCGGCCATGATAGAAGTAGCTAGCTTGGGGGCGCGCGCGAGCAAACGAGGAGGGGGAGAAGAGAGAGGAGCTCACCGGGGAGGCACACGGTGGCCCGGTGAGTGAATGGGAGCGCAGGGCGGCCAGATTTGACGGAGCTCGTCGGCGATCCGAGGAGGAAGAAGACGAGGCGGGGTGGCGATGCGGTGCTCCTCGGCTCGCGTTCGTCGGCGTGGTCGACGTAGCGGACGGTGGCGGAGCGCGTGGACACGGTGGCGAGGCGAGGCGGTGTCAGTGGCCACGGCTACGGTGAGCCATGGCGACGACGGCGCTCGGTTGCGACGGAGAGAGAGCGAGAGAGGGCGAGAGAGAAGGGGGAGAACGGATGAGGATGGTGACGGGGCCGAGGACGTCGGCCTTATCCTCTCCCCGACGCTGTAGCGTCGCCGTGTCGTCCCCTGGCCGGCGAGCGCGCGTGCGGCCACGGCCATGTCGACACGGGGAGGAGAGAGGCGGGAGGTGGGAGAGAGAGAGGGTGGTGGGCTGGGCCGGTGCCACTGTGCACTTAGGCCCAGCTCAGAGTAGTGCTAGGGCCCTTTTCCATTTTTCTTTTCTGTTTTCTTTTTTACAGAAAGGTTTTGCAAAATTTTGAGCTGCCAAATGGATTTTGTAAAATGTGAAACTTGGCCACACAATTACTTTGCAATATACTGCACTGCCACAAAAAGTTTGGAAGGCATTTGAATCCATTTAAATTTTTCATAAATGGAATAGCTTTTAAAATGCTCCTTTTGGCACTGATTAAATTGTTATAACTCATTTTAGCACTGTGGTGATGTTGTTTTCCTGAAGAAATATTTGTTTTGGAATATTTGCTAAAACATGAACTATTTTGCAGCAACTTTTGTGCAACTTCAAATTTCACTTGCAATTTGAATTGAATTCAATGGTGGAATTTGAAATGAGATATTAATCCAATATGATCAAGCATAGCAAATCAAGGTGACTTAGCATAATCATTATGGATCGCTGTTCCTCATTACACAGGGGTGTTACAATTCTCCTCCTCTAAAAGAAATTCTCGTCCCGAGAATTCAGGAGGTAGAAGGAAAAAGATCGGGATATTCTTCGCGAAGACGATCCTCACGTTCCCAAGTGGCTTCATCTTCAGTATGATTCGACCACTGCACTTTTAGGAACTTGGTTTTCTTCTGACGGGCCCGACGTTCATCTTGATCGAGAATGTGGATCGGATGCTCTTTATAAGATAGGTCATCTTGCAATTCGAGCAATTCATGATCCACTGCTCGGTGCGGATACTTGAAGCAACGACGAAGTTGCGACACATGGAAGACGTCGTGGATGTGAGAGAATTGCAGCGGCAACTCCAATTTATATGCCACATGTCCACGTCTGGCGAGAATGCGGAAGGGACCAATGTAGCGAGGAGCTAACTTGCCCTTGATTCCAAAGCGATGGGTGCCCTTCATAGGAGTGACACGCAGATAAGCTTGCTCACCAGGTTGATAGATCGATCCCCAGTGTTTTCTATCATAATTGCTCTTCTGGCGAGATTGGGCCGCCTTGAGATTTTCCCGGACAATACGGACTTGCTCTTCAGCGTGTTGGATAATATCCGGACGAATGAGCGGCCGTTCCCCAGTTTCTGACCAATTCAGATGGGTTCGATACTTACGTCCATATAGTACCTCGAAGGGGGCCATCTTCAAGCTAGTTTGATAGCTGTTGTTGTACGAGAATTCGGCATACGGGAGAGATTCCTCCCACTTCTTGCCAAATGAGATGACACAAGCACGCAGCATATCTTCAAGCACTTGATTAACTCGTTCAACTTGGACTTGGGACTGGGGGTGATAAGCAGAGCTCCAGGTTATATGAGTTCCCATAGCTTCTTGGAAACTTGCCCAGAACTTTGAAGTGAAGAGGCTGCCACGGTCTGAACTGGTCTCCTTCAGAATGCCATGGAGAGTTACAATTCTGGAGATATACAAATCTGCTAACTGACTAGCAGTGATCGTCTCCTTGACTGGCAGAAAGTGTGCAACTTTGGAGAGTTGGTCGATGGCAAAAAGGACAACATCATGACCCTTTTGTGACCTGGGAAGACCAGTAATGAGTTCCATTTGAACCTTATCCCATTTCCATTCAGGAATAGGTAGTGGTTGCAGAATTCCAGCAGGCTTCTGATGTTCTGCCTTAACGCGACGGCAAACGTCACATTCAGCAACATAGCGAGCAATGTCCTGCTTCATTTTAGACCACCAGTACCTTTGACGGACGTCACGATACATCTTGGTACTACCCGGATGAATAGATAGTGGTGTATCATGTGCCTCCTTCATAACCTTGTCGGTCATAAGTTCAAACCGAGGTACTACAATGTGATCTCTGAAGTACAAGGTTCCATCTTTAGCAAGCGAGAAATCTCTGGCCTTTTCCAGGACAAGATCCCTTTTCATCTGATCAACTTCAGCATCCTTTGCTTGCGCAGACTTAACAGCTTTCTCAAGATATGGCTGTAAAACAAGGGTATTAAGAGAACCCTGTGGAACGATATGAAGATTCAACTTGTGAAGTTCCTCATAAAGAAGGGGTTGAGCTCGCTGAACCATGCGGTTGTTACAATAGGACTTGCGGCTCAAGGCATCGGCCATCACATTAGCTTTGTCAGGGGTATAAGAAATACCACAGTCATAGTCTGTAATTGTTTCCAACCATCGTTGTTGGCGAAGATTGAGATCTGGCTGAGTAAACAAATACTTCAGACTTTGATGATCCGTGTATATCTCACATCAATTACCGAGGAGGTAATGTCGCCATAACTTCAGTGCATAAATAACTTCAGCAAGTTCAAGATCATGCACTGGGTAGTTCTCTTCGTGAGGATGCAACTGTCGTGAGGCATAAGCAATCACTCTGCGCTCTTGCATCAGGACACAGCCTAATCCTTGACGAGAGGCGTCGCAGTAAATGACGAATTCCTTGCGAGAATCCGGAGGAGAAAGCACTGGTGTAGAAGTTAGCCTGTCCTTGAGGGTCTGGAAACTTTCCTGACATTTGTCTGTCCACTCAAACTTAACGCCTTTGTGAAGCAGATTAGTCAGAGGCTTGGCAATCTTTGAGAAGTTCTCAACAAATCGACGACAATAGCTTGCGAGTCCGAGAAAACTTCTGACTTGCTTGACATTCTTCGGGGGAGTCCAGTCAAGAATAGCCTGAACTCGCTCTGGGTTGACAACAATACCATCCTTGGAAATCACATGACCAAGATAGGTCACTTCGGATAACCAGAATTCACACTTGGAATACTTGGCATATAATTGATGCTCTCGAAGCTTTTCCAGAACAAGACGAAGGTGTTCAGCATGTTCTTCCTTATTTTTGGAATATACCAGGATATCATCCAGATAAACCACGACGAATTTGTCGAGGTAATCCATGAAGATATAATTCATCAGGCGGGAGAACATTGCTGGAGCATTAGTTAAGCCGAAAGACATGACAGTGTACTCATATGAGCCATAGCGAGTAACGAAGGCGGTCTTCAGGATATCCTCTTCACGGACCCAGATCTGATGGTAACCCAACCTCAAGTCGAGTTTAGAGAATACTGATGACCCAGCTAGTTGATCATACAGATCGTTGATCCGAGGAAGCGGATACTTATTCTGAATTGTTGCCTGGTTGATAGGTCGGTAATCTTGGACCAATCGGTTCGTACCATCTTTCTTCTTGACAAAGAGAGAAGGTGCTCCCCAGGCATAGGAACTTGGACGAATGAAACCTTTACGAAGTGACTTGTCGATTTCCTCCTTAAGCTCAAGAAGTTCATGCGGCGGCATCTTATAGGGACGCTTCGCAATAGGAGTGGTGCCTGGTTTTAAGTCGATGACAAACTCGACAACTCTAACAGGGGGTACTCCTGGAAGTTCTTCTGGAAAGACATCTTGGAAGTCGCGAACGACTGGAACGTTTTTGATCCCCTCAAGAGGAGAAGCGTTTAACGCATTCAGGGCATAAATCGGAGCCTCGGCATTTTGAACTAGATGAGCATGGTAGTTTACTATCTCATCCGAGGGGTGCAGAAGTTGGACGGCTTTAGTGGCACAATTGATTAAGGCGGTATGAGCCTTCAACCAATCCATTCCCAGAATGAGGTCAACTTTGGAAGACTTCAAAATAATGGGAAAAGCATGGAATTCTAACCCTTCAATTTCAATGGTAACATTGGGGCTGAACATGGAGGTTCGACAATGGCCCGCGGGAGTGTTAACCACTAACGACTGGTGCAAATTTTCATGTTTAATGCCATGCATGAATGCAAACTCTTCGAATATGAAAGAATGCGATGCTCCTGAATCGAACAAAATAGAAGCTGGTACTGAATTAACAGAAAGTGTACCCATCACAGTAGCTGGTTGGTCTTGATCTTCAGTCATATTGACATGATAAGCCTGACCACGACCATATGAAGGTCTGGCATTGTTGTTGCGAGGCTGATTGTTGCCACGGCCATTACCACGGCCAGCAGATGGAAGTGCCAACTAGTTCTGGTTCTGACGGCAGTCTTTAGCACGATGACCTGGACTTCCACATGTGAAGCACAACCCGTCATTGGGACGGGGAGCAGGAGCTCGAGGTGGCGTAGCTTGAGGTCTCAGCTGCCTCGGTGGTGGAGGAGGCAGACGAGGCGCAACATAGGATGGCCTTGGAGCAGGTGCAGTCGGACGGTACATGCTGTGAGGGATCCAAATATGGCGCTTCTGTGAAGACGAGCCCGAAGATGAGCCCGCTTTGCGGGTGCGCTTGAGCGCGTCCTTGTGATCCTTCAAACCAGTCTCAACCTGTATGACCTTGTTCACCAAGGTGGCGAAGTCGGCGAAGTGTTGGACTAGGAGTGCGAGCTTGATATCTGGATTGACCCCTTCACGGAACTTCTCCTGTCTGCGGGCATCAGTAGCAATATCCTCTTCAGCATAGCGAGATAGTTCAAGAAACTTCCGCTGATAGACCTCCACAGTCTTGCTACCCTGGGTAAGGTTGCGGAACTCACACTTCTTCCGGTCCATAACTCCTTGCGGAATGTAACGAGCATGGAAGGCAGCTTGGAACTCCACCCAAGTGATGATGGTTCCAGCAGCTAGGGTATGCCTGTGACTGTCCCACCATTGAGCCGCAGGACCCTTCAGAAAGTAGGATGCGAAAGTGACATAGCTGGCAGGGGCCACATTAGCAGACTCCATCTCATATGTGATATCACGGAGCCAATCATCAGCATCAAGCGGCTGAACTGAGTTGCGGAAGATAGTAGGGTTGAGGCGCACAAACTCTTGCAAGGTGATTGGGGCTGGCTGCTGGTTAGCGTTTGGACGAGGAAACTGATCCATAAGCCCTTGCATAAACTGACGGTTCAACTCAAACTGTTGCATCATTCTAGCCATATAGTCGGGCGGTGGTGGATTGTTGGCACCACGGCCACGACCTGCGGGTCTAACCATCCTGCTAAAATCATCAGGGGGTAGTTTAGCAACAAGCATTTACAGGTGTACGGAATCATTCATGAAGTAACACACACAACAAATGGAGTGCAATAGATACAACGTAGTCAAACATGACATACAGATCCATACATAGATTCGGTTACAAGCCAGCGTTACAACAACGGAAAGGAAAGCTAGACACGCTAGGCGGCACGCAGTCACGTGGTGGAGGGATACAACAACGGGACATAGCGATAGCTACATCAACGTCGGAGAAAACCACTGAAGCCAGGCAGCTGCAGGTGACGATGCAGGGTACCCTCAATACAAGGATCCTGCGCTCCGTGAACACTCTGGTGCAGAACCTGGTCCCGAACTGGAAGAAGAGGACCACGTGGAGGGGTACAACCTCCAACAACAGGCCACTCAAGACCTGGTGGCAACTCCGTCCTGCGCGGGTAAATGATGTACTCTGGATGTATCCCTGCACTGACTGCTGGCAGCAACTGTGTCAGAGCGTCGTAAAGACGAGCACGAGTGGCGTACAACTCAACAGCAAGAGCTCAGGCAGTGCGATCCAGAGCCTCAGTGTACTGTACCAAAACCTACGGATCATAACGACGTCGCACGTAAGGGGTACAGACAGCAGTGTAATATCCACTCTCATTCCCATCGGGGGCATATGGGATATATCTGAAAGCAGTCTCCTCCAAGCGACTGTGCTCTCCACGGAGACGGGCAATAGCAGTATAGGCAGCATCATGGACTGCCATGTCAACAGTCAATCCAACACCATGGAAGGTGTGCAGCTCAGTGATGGAGTTGTTCTGCCGATCAAAGATACGGACCATAGCATGGTACTGCTCCTGGTTGAACTCGCGGTAGTCCTCGTAAATAGTGTACTCGGGGTACCAGCAATATCCCAGCCTGGTCAAGAGATCGACCAAGATAGCAGGGAACCCAGTCGCATCAACAACCATAGTGTGGTGTACGAGCTGTCTTGCAGGACGCATCTGAAACAAGGGAGTGCAGATGTCAAATGACAGTGTGAGAAGCATATAAAGAATGATTGCAGATAATCCAGCTCTCCGGTTGAATGTGAACACGAGAACATAATGTTAGAGTTAGCAAAATCTTTAACCCAAATAGAAGAGAGATCAGAGTCCCAGAATAAGGAAGAGGAATAAAAGATCCTAAACCCATCCCTTGGCGATGTGGGCCCGTAAGCCACACAGCCATGTTAGTAAAACAGTTTTTCAAAGACTAGACTCAACTTCGGCCAAGGAGTTGGAAAGGGGGTTCCTACAGGCAGTCGGCTCTGATACCAACTTGTGACGCCCCCGACTTAATCGTGCACTAATCATACACGCAAATGCGCACGATCAAGCTCAGGGACTCACGGGAAGATATCACAACACAACTCTAAACACAAATAAAATTCATACAAGCTATATATTACAAGCTAGGGGCCTCAAGGGCTCGAATACATAAGCTCGCGAACAAGCGTTAGCGGAAGCAACACAATATCTGAGTACAGACATAAAGTTAAACAAGTCTGCCTTAAGAAGGCTGAGCAAAACAACGACATCTGATCGAAAAGGCACAGGCCTCCTGCCTGGGAGCCTCCTATCTACTCCTGGTCATCGGTCTCCACGTAGTAGTAGGCTCCACCAGAGGGGTAGTAGTAGTCGTCGACTGGGGCAGCTGGCTCCGGGGCTCCGTCATTTAATCGCAGCAATCGGGTATGGGGAAAAAGGGAAGCAAAACAAACGTGAGTACTCATCCACAGTACCCGCAAGACTTACATCAGATCTATTCTATTTATGCATCGGTATCAATGGGAAGGCTGTATCTGTGGACTAGACTGCAGAATTGCCAGAATAGATGGGAAGGCCTAGCCTATCGAAGTCTAGCAACTTGCAGTATCTTGCAGCATTAGAAGAGTGTAGATTAGCACATAACTATAGTAGTAGCAACAAGTATAATAGTAGCTATGCCCAGAGATCCTTCCTCGACTCCTTGTGAGAAAGCAATCCCGGATCTAACATGTTAATTAAGCATCTCAAGTATCCAGTTCTAGTTGTAGAAGATCAGGATACTTTCCGAGCGTCCTGTTACCGTGGACACGGCTATTCGAATAGATATACTTCCCTGCAGGGGTGCACCAACTTACCCAACACGCTCGATTAACTCTGGCCGGACACACTTTTATCGGGTCATGCCCGGCCTCGGCTGATCGATACGCCGTAGCCCTACCTAGGCTCAACAGAGAGGCCAGCATGCCGGTCTACACCCTAAGTGCTCAGGGGTCTTGGGCCCATCGGCCTTTGCACTCCTGCGCGTTGCGAGGACGGCCGGGACCAGACCTAGCCCCTGTATACACACGCAGGCTTTCGCGGTCCACCCGGGCGCATGCCGCTCAACTGCTGACATCTTGTGACACCCTGGTTTTTGGCAACCTTTTCTTTTCAATATCTTTCTGGCTTTATTTGCAATTTGGATGGCTTTTGAATATTTTCAGTTGACTTTGGACTTATGAATTCCTCTCAATTTCCCAAAGCCCTTGTCATCTTGCCAAAATCTTGTCACGCATCTTCTGGATCAATTTCCAATTCTTCATCTTTCCCAATTATTCATTTTCTTCCTTTGGGAAAATCTGTCATCACTATGGGTTACAAAGCAACCTATAGTTCTGATGATCAGAAAAATCCCAAATTAATACCACACCTTCTTATCATCATCTAATCCCACAATCTTCAAAAATATTCCATGGTCCAGTACAAAGTTTAGTCCAGAAAACTCCCTTTGCTCTCTGGACAGTACTGGCCATTTGTGAAGCAACTCATATTTTCCCAACTCAGTAAACTCCCAATTAATTCCCTGAGCTTCTAGGGAACCTATCTTTCCTCAATATCCAAAAATATCATCTTGTCCAGTACAAATTTTCACCAGCAATATTCTGCCAAGTTTCTGTTCAGTTGGAACCTCTGTGAAGGAAGTACCAGCTAGAGGTATCCAATTGAGCTGAAATTTTTATGGCATCTTCTATCCACCAAATAACTCTCCTACACCAAAATTCAGCCCCAGAAGGTCAACCAGTTGAGTGCATCAAGCTCATCTCTCCTCTGGACCAGATATAGCAGTTGTACATGAACCATATCCAAATCTTGATGAAATCTTCTCAAACTTGGCGAGTCTGGAGTCCTTCCAAGATAGATCACCCCAGACATCTCCATTGGCTCCATCTACAGCTCACCTCTCCTCTAGATCCCTCTCAAGTTTTCTGTTAGAGACTGTAGCTGAAGCTACACTTCGGTTCAGAGTGAACCTGGCCAAACCAGAGGCACAGGGAGGCTAAACGACCAAAGGAGAACACCCTAGACATGGTGCGCTGGACTTGGACGGCCTGCAGACATCAACTCCCGTGGTGAGCACGACAATGGCATGCCATTGCACGCGCTCTGCACCGCGCTCGTGTCTGTGGCGTCGCGTCCGACCGCTCCTCGTGACCGTAGCTTGTCCCAGCTCGCCAGCGCCCTCTCCTTCATCCACTTGGCCGTCTTGGAACTTGGCCCTCGCCGTCCGCCACGCACGCGGGCACTGTGCCGCCCGTGCGGGCACAGTGGCTTTGCGGCGCGTCTTCTTCCCCGCTAGCCGCCACCGACTGCCTTAACTCCACTGAGCTCTCTCGTCACTTCGCCCTACGTCGCGACGACCAGCTCGGCGTCCTGGCGCTGGCGACGTGGCCTGAGCTCCGCCGCTCCCGAAGCTTCTCCTCCTCCAATAAATAGCCCTTCCCGGCCTCTCCCCGCTACTCATCCCACCTCCTCCACCTCTCAATCGAGCTCCCGAGCCCGAGGCACGGCCGAGAGGCCCTCTGGCCTCGCTTCTCGCCGGAGATCCGCCACCACCCGAGCCCAGCCGTCTCGCCGTTCCACCCCTCCCCGCACTCCACTGACTCCACGAGCGAGCTCACCTCACTCCCCTGACCACGCCTGAGCTCCTGCCCGGTCGAATCCCTGCCGGAAACGCCGTCTCCGGCGACGCCCGAGAGCCACCGCGGCTAGAGAGGAAGGGTACGACGTCGTCCACGTCGTCCACCCCACGTCACTCTACGGGTACGTGCGCGTTCGTCTCGAAGAGCTCTATCCATTCCCGCAGTCGCCGGACCTCGCCGCCGCCTGCATCACCGGCGACGATCGCCGGAACCCCGCCGCTCTCTGTTTCCCTCCTTCCCCTTTTAAATATGACAGCGGGGCCCACTCATTAGTGGCTTACCGAAGCGGTAAGTGGAGGCGCCCAGGCAGATTACGCCTTCGACGTGGCCCGCTGTGGATTTTCTGTTTTTCTGTTAATTTCCAGAGTTGACCAGGAACTTTGACCCTTAATAACTTTTTATCCATAAGTCCAAATCAATTGATTCTTTTTGCATCTGGTTTGTCTTGAGCTCCTCTATTTTCTGGAATAATTTGGTATTTTTCTCTTGTTCACAGAATTTCTGGTGAACAGAACAGTAATATGTGACATTTTCCTTTGCAATTTTAAAATATTTTCAGAAGGAGATTCTTTTGGTTTTGAAGCCCGGGAGTTTGTGGACAACCCAACAGAGCAAGGCAAGCCATGTCATCCATTTCATGAAGCATTTCAATAGTGTTGGTTATTTAACTGAATTATGTGCATTATTTAAATATGTGTTAAATTCATAGTAATTTACTTTAATGCATAGCTACTGCCATGTTAAGTCAATTATGTTGAATATCAATGCTTGATAATATTAAACTTAGTTGGTTGATCAAGAGCCACCTACCCGGACTTACCCGTGCAGCCACATTTGCCGGTATGGGACGGCCTTGACTTGGTCTGGCTCTGTGCTCTTTTATCGGTACCGCCAAACTAGGGAGGGTTATGCATGCGTGCTACCCTGATCAGGTAGACGACGATAATCCTGTGAGCCCAGTTGAGTTATTTTGCCGGCGACCCCATTTGGGACAGTTTAGTTTGGCCACGACGGTGGCAGGTGTCACGGGGTGACACAGGGGCCACCCAGGACATGACCCTGGGAGGGTATGATTGTCGGTGGTACGATGGAGGAGTCACGGGTCAGGCAGGTTTCGTTGGAGCAACCACGGTCCACCCGAATGGGAGTACGAGGCCAGGAGCTCCATAGTGTGGGTAAAGTGCGCAACCTCTGCAGAGTGTAAAACCTATTCGAATAGCTGCGTCCATGGTATTGGACAGTCCGTTTAGGCCTCTCTAGGATGGTCAACCATGATAATGATAATAATGATGGAAGAACTTGTCTTATGATCGGAAGTACCGATGGATCATGAGTATCTCGAGGGTTGTGGGACAATCCGGAAGAGAGTAAGTTGGTACTCGGTAACAGTGAGCATTTAAGCATTTAATGTGATTATTGCCATGCTATTGTTTGCTGCATTGTTTTGGTTGCCATGAGCTTGCGAGTACATTCCAAGTACTCACCTGGCGTATCATTCCAGATGCAGGAGAAGTCGAGGACAGAGGTCCCGAAGGTTCATGCTACGCTAACTAGGCCGTGTCCACAGCAGTGTCCCTGTGGATGGAGTTTTACGCGCTATGTTCCGCTACGATGTAGAACCACCTAGTAGTATCGAGGCCCTGTAGTGTTTCATAAATAATGTAGATATTGTTCTCAGCACCTGCAGTGCTCTGGCCTCGCTATCCATGTAAATTATGAGCTTGTACTCAAGATATATCAATAAAGTTCAGTTCTGTTCTGTTCCAAGTTGTTGTGTGTTTCCAGAAGACATGATCTCTGGGTTGGAAACACTGGTAAACCGGTTCTCTGAGCCGGGGTGCCACAACGCTTGGTATCAGAGCCGTGCTGACTGTGGGACACCCTAGTTAACCCTGCTCTAGAACCGCGATTAGTTTAGGGTCTTGGGATGTGTCTTGCTTGCTGCATCTGACTGTTGCATTTGATTACTGCATTGCATGGCATGCATATAGTTTTTATTGTGCTAACCGCTGGTTTGATGAGTGTAGATGGCACCAGTTCCGTACCACTACAATCACGAGCCGGCACCGTTCACTTTTCCAGTACTGCTTCGTAACGTCTGGCTTCGGCTGTATCCCAACGGCGAAGACCCAGTGTTCCAGGTGTTCCGAGAGAAGCTTGCTGGTTCAATATATGAGTATCACGCGGAGGCCTTCCTGACTGCGAGTTCGGATATTGGCAGTTACTCTCGCTCCTCCAAGGGCGGAACTGCTTCTACTCCAGAGCTGGCAATCCAGTTTGCTGTGATGGAGGCTCTTACTGACTTGCGCTTCCACGAGGTCAAGATGCAGACTCATCCAAGTTTCTTTCACTACCCTACCCTGTCGCCTGCGACAGGGCGAGTCCTTTTCGCACCTGTTGATCCGGCGAGTGATCGTGCTACTGGTGTTTTATTCCGCTATCTGAAAGCCAGTTATCGTATGATCACTTCACTATCTGAGGAGCTGACTCATGCCCGAGAGGCACTTGCAGCCGTTGCGGCAGCACAGTCTCCTCCTCCCCCTTCGTTTTCACCTATGTATACTCCTCCCATTCCACCTTCTGAGACTCCTTCTAGTTCGTTCGGACCGCCAGGCTTTTCGTCTGGTAGCCGACATGAGACCTCTGCAGAGTGGGCCTCACTCCTAGCTACTCCAGCTGCTCCGATGCTGCGGCGTCGTGCTTCTTCTCCTTCAGAGGCGAAGCCTTCCCGTCAGCGTCGTCGTGTTTCCTTTGATCCGGAGGCCCAGATTCACATCATCAGCTCAGATTCCGAGACAGGATCAGACGACAAGGAGTCTGCAGTTTACCAGTGTTCGTGCCATCGGCGTCACTAGAGTGGAGGCTTGAGCATCAGTGCATGCATCATAGCATCTATGCATATGTCAACTGCCGTATGAGCAGTCCAGTCATGATAATTCCCCTACTAGCTTGCCATGTATGATGTTGGGTTGCCTTGTATAATTATGTTGTTCTCCTTTATCGCTTTTATTTGGTTTTTCTTTCGGGTGTCATATTGTTGTACTTCCCTGATGGATGTTGCTCATCGATCCGGTGTTTGCAATGGGAACAAATTTAGGATGAAGAGGTGTAGTAATCAAGGCGGCGATGGAACCCCCGTCCGTCGATCTGCCAGACAAGCAGGACAGTCACCCGAAGATTTACCACCTCCACCGCCACAGTCACCAACTACTGATCAGATTATGAGGATGTTTGAAGAAAAGAGAAATCAAGATCTTATGGAATTTATGAAAAGTATGTAGACTTTGGTGGGTCAGAACAACCACAATGGGACACATTCTAAGTTGTCTGATTTCCAGCGTACCAAGCCACCCACTTTTGGTCAAGCAGTGGATCCTATGGAAGCTGATGATTGGCTGAGGACCATGGAAAAGAAGTTGGACATAGCTCGCTGTGATGAGTCAGACAAAGTTCCTTTTGTTACTCACTACCTGGAGGGACCGGCAGCTATATGGTGGGACAACACAAAAATAATGTGGCCTTCTGAGGAAAGTATTTCTTGGGAAAAGTTCAAAGAGGCATTTCGCAAGTATCACATTCCTACTGGCATAATGAAAGTGAAGCAGAGGGAATTTCTGGCCCTTACACAAGGGAATATGTCAGTGGGTAAATATCTGAACAAGTTTAATAATCTGGCACGATACTCTACTCATGACGTGTCCACAGAAGAAAGGAAGATTGATAGATTCCTAGGAGGACTGAACCATACCCTCCACTGTCAGCTTTTTATGCTTGACTTTCCTGACTTCCAGACTCTGGTGAACAAAGCTTTTATAGCTGAATGAGAGCTTAAGTCAGGATATGATGATCGCAAGCGGAAGTTTGAACCCAAGAAGGACAACCGTGAGCAGTTTGTGCAGAAGCCACGTATCTGGCAACCAGGTCCATCTGAATACAAGCCTGCCTGGAACAACGGCAACAACAACAATAAGCCCGTCAATCAGAACAAGACCTTTGGCAAACAACCAGTACTGGAGGACTGCCGCCGCAACAACACATGCTTTACTTGCGGTCAAAGCGGGCATTATTCTAAGCAGTGCCCCACAGGAAATGGGAAGCCGCCGTCCGACTTCAAGCCACAAGTCAACAATATTGGACGACGCCCCAATCCAAACTTCTACCGCGGCCAAGTCCATCATATCTCCGCTGAAGAAGCCCGCGAAGCACCAAACGTGGTCCTTGGTATGTTTTCTGTCAACAACATACCTGCAATAATTTTATTTGATTCTGGGGCTTCTCATTCGTTTATTTCGCGGAGTTTTGCCACCTTGCACAAACTTTCCCCTTCCCTTTTGGACAAAATCATGGTGGTGCAATCCCCTGGCTCCATGCTCAGAAAAAATGTGATATACAAGGATCTGGAAATTGTGATACATGACGTTAAGTTCCCAGCTACTCTTGTGGCCATTGAATCCCCTGGACTGGATGTAATACTGGGAATGGATTGGTTGGTGCCACATCAGGTGTGTATCAACTGTGCCACCAGGGCAGTGACACTGGTTAACCCGGCAGGCCAAACAGTGCAATTCACAGCTAGCAGAATGATGTCAAAGAGAGGAATGGCATTCAAAGCCACCGCTACAGATATAAATCTGATTCCAGTAGTCAGTGAATTTCCGGACGTATTTCCGGAAGAGATACCAGGAATGCCACCCGATCGGGAACTAGAGTTCGCTATTGATGTTGTCCCCGGAACTGCTCCAATTTATAAGAAGTACTACCGCATGCCTTCCCCAGAGTTGGTGGAACTAAAGAAGCAGTTGGATGAATTACTGCAAAAAGGGTACATTCGTTCGAGCACTTCACCATGGGGATCACCTGTGCTGTTCGTCAAGAAAAAGGATGGCAGCCTACGAATGTGCGTGGACTATCGCCAGCTGAATGAGGTCACCATCAAGAACAAATATCCGCTCCCCCGCATTGATGATTTGTTCGACCAGTTAAACGGGGCCCGGATATTCTCAAAGATTGACCTCCGAACGGGATATCATCAGTTAAAAATCAGGAAAGAGGATATCCCCAAGACAGCCTTTACTACCAGATATGGTCTGTATGAATTTACAGTCATGTCCTTAGGGCTGACAAATGCTCCAGCCTACTTCATGAGCATGATGAACAAGGTCTTCATGGACTTTCTGGACAAATTTGTGGTAGTATTCATCGATGATATTCTGATCTACTCGAAAGATGAAGAAGAACACGCGAAACATCTCTGTACTGTCCTGGAAAGATTAAGGACCCATCGCCTGTATGCCAAGTTCAGTAAGTGCGAATTTTGGCTAAAAGAGGTGGGCTTTCTGGGACATGTTCTGTCAGAACAAGGTGTGGCCGTCGACCCCAGCAAAGTGACCGCGGTATTAAACTGGAAGACACCAGCCACAGTAACTGAAGTCCGCAGTTTTCTGGGATTGGCAGGCTACTACCGTCGCTTCATCGAAGGCTTCTCAAAGATAGCCAAGCCATTGACAGAATTGCTGAAAAAGAACCACAAATTTGCCTGGACGAAAGAATGCGAAAGCAGTTTCATGGAATTAAAGGCAAGGCTGACCACAGCCCCTGTCCTAGTTCTTCCAGACATCCACAAGAGTTTCGATATATACTGCGATGCTTACAGTCGTGGAATCGGCTGCGTGCTAATGCAAGAAGGAAAGGTTGTAGCATATGCATCCAGACAGCTACGACCTCATGAGGAAAACTATCCCACTCATGACTTGGAACTGGCAGCTGTGGTTCATGCATTAAAGATTTGGAGACATTATCTCATTGGGCAGCGATGTGAAATATACACAGATCATAAAAGTCTCAAGTATATTTTCACTCAACCTGACCTCAATCTCAGGCAAAGAAGATGGCTTGAATTGGTCAAGGACTATGACATTGGAATTAACTATCATCCGGGAAAAGCCAATGTGGTCGCCGATGCCCTCAGCAGAAAGCAAGGCACCCTGAATGCACTAATGGAGGGAATGCATCCGAGGCTGCAGGAAGAGTTTGCCAAGTTAAATATGGTGTTGTGCGGCCCAACAAGCCCGGATACAATGGAAATTACTCCAACACTGATGGAAGAAATTAAGACAGCTCAGAAATCAGATGAAGGAATACAAGAGATCAAAGAACAGATTCCGCTAGGAAAGGCCAAGTCCTTCCGAATTGACGATCAGGGCACTTTATGGTTTGAGGACCGAATATGCGTGCCTGATCAAGACAATCTGAGACAGCAAATACTCAGAGAGGCACATGAATCCGCATACTCTATTCACCCGGGTGGAACAAAAATGTACCAGGACTTGCGAGAAACCTTTTGGTGGCCAGGAATGCGAAGGGACATTGCATACTATGTCGCCTGTTGTGACATCTGAAACAGAGTCAAGGCTGAACACCAGAAACCCGCGGGGCTACTGCAACCTTTACCAGTTCCCCAGTGGAAATGGGATGACATCTGCATGGACTTCATTGTTGGACTACCCAAGTCAACAAGAGGCCATGATGCTATCTGGGTCATCGTGGACATACTTACGAAAGTGGCTCACTTCCTTCCGGTAAAGGCCACTTTCAACGCGAACCAGCTGGCACAGCTCTACATGTCCCGGATAGTCAGCCTTCACGGAGTACCCAAGTCTATCACATCCGATAGAGGCTCTCTGTTCACCTCAGCATTCTGGTTGCGATTGCATCAAGGCCTGGGAACTGTGCTGAGGCATAGTATGGCATATCACCCACAGACAGATGGACAGACCGAGCGTGTGAACCAAATATTGGAAGATATGCTTCGGTCCTGTGCCCTCGCCTATGGACCCAAATGGGAAGATAGTCTGCCTTATGCATAATTCTCTTACAATAACAGTTATCAGTCAAGTCTCAAGATGTCACCATTTGAAGCCCTGTATGGACGGAAATGCCGCACTCCATTAAATTGGTCTCAGACAGGAGACAGCCGTATCTCCAGCACGGATTTGATGCTCGAGGCTGAGAAACAAGTCAAGGATATACAGGAACGAATTCGAGCAGTCAAGTCCCGTCAAAAGAGTTACTATGACCCGAAGCACCGAGAAGTAACTTTTGAACCAGGAGACTACGCTTATCTCCGAGTCACACCCATGAAAGGAATAAAGAGGTTTCACACCCAGGAAAGTTTGCACCGAGATATATCGGTCCCTTTCCAGTCATGGCTAGAAGAGGCAGAGTGGCATATCAACTAGATTTACCATCAGAGTTGGCTGACGTTCATGATGTCTTTCATATATCACAGCTGAGAAAGTGCATTGCACCTCCGATCAAACAAGCAGATATGAGTGAGCTAGAGCTGACTAAAGATTTGACATACGAGGAAAAACCTGTCAGAATATTGGATGAGATGGAAAGAACTACCCGAAGTAAAGTGATCAGATTTTACAAAGTGTTGTGGGAGCATCACACTGAGGAAGAGGCTACTTGGGAAAGAGAGGATTTTCTGAGATTAGCATACCCATACTTGTTCCCTGAGCAACCGAATCTCGAGGACGAGATTCATTCTAAGGGGGGTAGGTTTGTGACACCCTGGTTTTTGGCAACTTTTTCTTTTCAATATCTTTCTGGCTTTATTTGCAATTTGGATGGCTTTTGAATCTTTTCAGTTGGCTTTGGACTTATGAATTCCTCTCAATGATCCAAAGCCCTTGTCATCTTGCCAAAATCTTGTCACACATCTTCTGGATCAATTTCCAATTCTTCATCTTTCCCAATTATTCATTTTCTTCCTTTGGGAAAATCTGTCATCACTATGGGTTACAAAGCAACCTATAGTTCTGATGATCAGAAAAATCCCAAATTAATACCACACCTTCTTATCATCATCTAATCCCACAATCTTCAAAAATATTCCATGGTTCAGTACAAAGTTTAGTCCAGAAAACTCCCTTTGCTCTCTGGACAGTACTGGCCATTTGTGAAGCAACTCATATTTTCCCAACTCAGTAAACTCCCAATTAATTCCCTGAGCTTCTAGGGAACCTATCTTTCCTCAATATCCAAAAATATCATCTTGTCCAGTACAAATTTTCACCAGCAATATTCTGCCAAGTTTCTGTTCAGTTGGAACCTCTGTGAAGGAAGTACCAGCTAGAAGTATCCAATTGAGCTGAAATTTTTATGGCATCTTCTATCCACCAAATAACTCTCCTACACCAAAATTCAGCCCCAGAAGATCAACCAGTTGAGTGCATCAAGCTCATCTCTCCTCTAGACCAGATATAGCAGTTGTACATGAACCATATCCAAATCTTGATGAAATCTTCTCAAACTTGGCCAGTCTGGAGTCCTTCCAAGATAGATCACCCCAGACATCTCCATTGGCTCCATCACCAGCTCACCTCTCCTCTAGATCCCTCTCAAGTTTTCTGTCAGAGACTGTAGCTGAAGCTACACTTCGGTTCAGAGTGAACGGAGGCTAAATGACCAAAGGAGAACACCCTAGACATGGTGCGCTGGACTTGGATGGCCTGCAGACATCAACTCCCGTGGTGAGCACGACAATGGCATGCCATTGCACGCGCTCTGCACCGCGCTCGTGTCTGTGGCGTCGCGTCCGACCGCTCCTCGTGACCGTAGCTTGTCCCAGCTCGCCAGCGCCCTCTCCTTCATCCACTTGGCCGTCCTAGAACTTGGCCCTCGCCGGAATCGCCCTCGCCGGCCGCCACGCACGCGGGCACTGTGCCGCCCGTGCGGGCACAGTGGCTTTGCGGCGCGTCTTCTTCCCCGCTAGCCGCCACCGACCGCCTTAACTCCACTGAGCTCTCTCGTCACTTCGCCCTACGTCGCGACGACCAGCTTGGCGTCCTGGCGCCGGCGACGTGGCCTGAGCTCCGACGCTCCCGAAGCTTCTCCTCCTCCTATAAATAGCCCTCCCCGGCCTCTCCCCGCTACTCATTACAGCTCCTCCACCTCTCAATCGAGCTCCCGAGCCCGAGCCACGGCCGAGAGGCCCTCTGGCCTCGCTTCTCGCCGGAGATCCGCCGCCACCCGAGCCCAGCCGCCACGCCGTTCCACCCCTCCCCGCACTCCACTGACTCCACGAGCGAGCTCACCTCACTCCCCTGACCACGCCTGAGCTCCTGGCCGGTCGAATCCCTGCCGGAAACGCCATCTCCGGCGACGCCCGAGAGCCACCGCCACCGGAGAGGAAGGGGACGACGTTGTCCGGCCACCCCACGTCACTCTACGGATACGTGCGCGTTCGTCTAGAAGAGCTCTATCCATTCCCGTAGTCGCCGGACCTCGCCGCCGCCTGCATCACCGGCGACGATCGCCGGAACCCCGCCGCTCTCTGTTTCCCTCCTTCCCCTTTTAAATCTGACAGCGGGGCCCGCTCATCAGTGGCTTACCGAAGCAGTAAGTGGAGGCGCCCGGGCAGATTACGCCTTCGACGTGGCCCGCTGTGGATTTTCTGTTTTTCTGTTAATTTCCAGAGTTAACCAGGAACTTTGACCCTTAATAACGTTTTATCCATAAGTCCAAATCAATTGATTCTTTTTGCATCTGGTTTGTCTTGAGCTCCTCTATTTTCTGGAATAATTTGGTATTTTTCTCTTGTTCACAGAATTTCTGGTGAACAGAACGGTAATATGTGACATTTTCCTTTGCAATTTTAAAATATTTTCAGAAGGAGATTCTTTTGGTTTTGAAGCCCAGGAGTTTGTGGACAACCCAACAGAGCAAGGCAAGCCATGTCATCCATTTCATGAAGCATTTCTATAGTGTTGGTTATTTAACTGAATTATGTGCATTATTTAAATATGTGTTAAATTCATAGTAATTTACTTTAATGCATAGCTACTGCCATGTTAAGTCAATTATGTTGAATATCAATGCTTGATAATATTAAACTTAGTTGGTTGATCAAGAGCCACCTACCCGGACTTACCCGTGCAGCCACATTTGCCGGTATGGGACGGCCTTGACTTGGTCTGGCTTTGTGCTCTTTTATCGGTACCGCGAAACTAGAGAGGGTTATGCGTGCGTGCTACCCTGATCAGGTAGACGACGATAATCCTATGAGCCCAGTTGAGTTATTTTGCCAGCGTCCCCGTTTGGGACAGTTTAGTTTGGCCACGACGGTGGCAGGTGTCACGGGGTGACACAGGGGCCACCCAGGACATGACCCTGGGAGGGTATGATTGTCGGTGGTACGATGGAGGAGTCACGGGTCAGGCAGGTTTCGTTGGAGCAACCACGGTCCACCCAAATGGGAGTACGAGGCCAGGAGCTCCATAGTGTGGGTAAAGTGCGTAACCTCTGCAGAGTGTAAAACCTATTCGAATAGCCGCGTCCACGGTATTGGACAGTCCATTTAGGCCTCTCTAGGATGGTCAACCATGATAATGATAATAATGATGGAAGAACTTGTCTTATGATCGGAAGTACCGATGGATCATGAGTATCTCGAGGGTTGTGGGACAATCCGGAAGAGAGTAAGTTGGTACTCGGTAACAGTGAGCATTTAAGCATTTAATGTGATTATTGCCATGCTATTGTTTGCTGCATTGTTTTGGTTGCCATGAGCTTGCGAGTACATTCCAAGTACTCACCTGGCGTATCATGCCAGATGCAGGAGAAGCCGAGGACGGAGGTCCCGATGGTTCGTGCTACGCTAACTAGGCCGTGTCCACAGCAGTGTCCCTGTGGATGGAGTTTTCCACGCTATGTTCCGCTACGCTGTAGAACCACCTAGTAGTATCGAGGCCCTATAGTGTTTCATAAATAATGTAGATATTGTTCTCAGCACCTGCAGTGCTCTGGCCTCGCTATCCATGTAAATTATGAGCTTGTACTCAAGATATATCAATAAAGTTTAGTTATGTTCTGTTCCAAGTTGTTGTGTGTTTCCAGAAGGCATGATCTCTGGGTTGGAAACACTGGTAAACCGGTTCTCTGAGCCGGGGTGCCACACGTCTGAAGAACTCCGGCTGATACATACGACGCCGAGTGCCCATAGTATTCCCGCGTGGTGGTTAGTGCGAAAAGGCCAGAGGCCTACTCAGATCACATATCCTAACCCATTAGTGTGTTGGGAGCTCGCGGTGACGATCAGTGCTCCACGATCTGTGGTCCCATCGCCTCGTCTCGAGGACTTGCGGCAAGGGCCAGGCCCAATTCCTCTCCTCCCTCTCCTGAGGCAATCTGCCTGCCCGACCGCGCCTCGTAATTATTCCGCGGGTACCCTCAAGGTCAACCCGACTTCTCATTTATCGTAGGTACCCCTCGGAGCCAACCCGACTTTAATCAGGGACTGAAGTAAATACATGGTATCGGTGTGTCCATAACATCAAGGAGGAATCCGAGAATCACCCACGTTGGATTCCCACTCGATGTTTCTGCCAAGGTGAACCCGGAGGAATCACCCTCGATGGATTCACACTTGAGGGGTTGCACGACAGAAGCTTCATCGGAGGTGGTGAAAGAGGAATCACCCTCGGTATCCCACAACCGACTAGCTATACTACAGAGGCAACATCAGGAGTGAGGTAAGAGGTATCACCCTCGGCAATCGATGGTAGCTCTGCAGAGTCGTACAACTAAGGGGGAAGGTGCGGTGATGTGTCGGTCTCTGCCCATCGATCACACTAATCGGGGCTCCAGTAACAAAGCCGGGCAACAGGAACAAGGATGTGGGGCCACAGATGGTTCACAAACCAACCTATACTAAGCATTTAGGATAGCAGGCATGGTATCAACAGTAGTTACAAAAACAGGCTATGCATCAGAATAGGTACTTCGGAACAACAACTGTAGCAATTCTAATGCAAGCATAAGAGAGAATGGGTGATATAGGCATGTTCAAGGGGGTTTGCTTGCCTGGAAGCTCTGCTGAAAAGGTCTGGTCGTCAGGGTCGTAGTCGTACTCCGGAACTGCGTCGGTCTCTGGGTCTACCGGAGAGAAGAGGGGGGAGAAAAAATAAATAAAATCAAACAAATGCAACACAGAAGCATGGCATGGCAATATGCTGTGCTGGTGGTGACCTATCGCAGTACTACACGTAAGAGACGGTGCGGGAAAATATCTGGGAATATTTTCCTAGGTTTAGGCGTCTGTCAGACAGATGAACCGGAGGGGAAGGTTCCATGTTTACAGTGTTGGGGGCATGTGACAGCTACATGGAGGGCATATTCAGATTCGTCTCGTTTTTCTGATCAACTTTCATGTCGAAAACTTTTTCATCCGAGCTACGAATTATTTTCTATGAATTTTCAAAGTTTTAGCAATTTTCTGGAATTAATTTTAATTCAAAAATTAACAGAAAAAGCATTATTGTGTCAGCAGTACGTCAGGGCGACATCAGCGGTCAACCCAGCTGGTCCAGGTCAAACCTGACGGCTAGGACCCACATGTCCGTGGCACAGGACTAATTAGAGCTTAATTAAATTAAACTGGGGCTAATTAGCAGGTGGGGCCCCACTCTCAGTGACTGATTAATTAACAAACTTACTTAATTAGGTTAAACAGTGATTTAAACGAGTGGGCCCGCATGTCAGTGTCAGGTGCTGCCCAGTCAGCAGAGTTGACCAAGTCAACTCGGTCAAATGGGCCCCTGGGGCCCATTGGCAGTGACCCAGGGGTGGCCCCAGGCCGTGCCACGTCGGCGGTGGCTGGCGCGTGCGGGACTGCGGCGGAAATTGGCTACGGGCGGCCGTTTGGTGCGCGGCTTGGCGTGTTGGAACGAGCGGAGCGAGCCGCTTCGTTTGGTGGCGGTGGCGTCGCCGGAGTCGGCCGGAATCGACCGGAACATCAACGGCGGGCGGCGGGCGGAATCGGGCGTGCACGGATACGGCGTTTCGGGGCACGGCAAAGCGAGCTAGCGGTGGCGTTGGACTGCTGGGAGCGTGCTGAGCACGTTGCCGTTCTCGGACGCGAGCTGCGGCAGTCATGGCTACGACGGCGAGCTCGTCGGCGGCAATGGGTTCGGCCATGGCGAAGTAGCTAGCTAGGGGCGCGCGCGAGCAAACGAGGAGGGGGAGAAGAGAGAGAAGCTCACCGGGGAGGCACACGGTGGCCCGGTGAGTGAACGGGAGTGCAGGGCGGCCGGATTTGACGGAGCTTGTCGGCGATCCGAGGAGGAAGAAGACGAGGCGGGGCGGCGATGCGGTGCTCCCCGGTCGCGTTCGTCGGCGTGGTCGACGTAGCGGACGGTGGCGGAGCGCGTGGACACGGTGGCGAGGCGAGGCGGTGTCAATGGCCACGGCTACGGCGAGCCATGGCGACGACGGCGCTCGGTTGCGACGGAGAGCGAGCGAGAGAGGGCGAGAGAGGAGGGGGAGAATGGATGAGGACGGTGACGGGGCCGAGGGCGTCGCCCTTATCCTCTCCCCGACACTGTAGCGTCGCCGTGTCGTCCCCTGGCCAGCGAGCGCGCGCGTGGCCACGGCCATGTCGACACGGGGAGGGGAGAGGCGGGAGGTGGGAGAGAGAGAGGGTGGTGGGCTGGGCCGGTGCCACTGTGCACTTAGGCCCAGCTCACAGTAGTGCTAGGGCCCTTTTCCATTTTTCTTTTCTGTTTTCTTTTTTACAGAAAGGTTTTGCAAAATTTTGAGCTGCCAAATGGATTTTGTAAAATGTGAAACTTGGCCACATAATTACTTTGCAATATACTGCAATGCCACAAAAAGGTTGGAAGGCATTTGAATCCATTTAAATTTTTCATAAATGGAATAGCATTTAAAATGCTCCTTTTGGCACTGATTAAATTGTTATAGCTCATTTTAGCACTGTGGTTATGTTGTTTTCCTGAACAAATATTTGTTTTGGAATATTTGCTAAAACATGAACTATTTTGCAGCAACTTTTGTGCAACTTCAAATTTCACATGGAATTTGAATTGAATTCAATGGTGGAATTTGAAATGAGATATTAATCCAATATGATCAAGCATTGCAAATCAAGGTGACTTAGCATAATCATTATGGATCACTGTTTCTCATTACATAGGGGTGTTACAGCATCCCGATTACCAGCCTCTCTCGTGCAATGACAAGTGAATAAACACTCATCTGAGAATAACCCGCTTAGCATGGAAGATACTGGCCGCCCGTGTCGCTCCATGAGTGGTACAGGCACACAAAACAGATGTTCATTTGAATGTTTAGAGGTGGCACATGAAAACTTACTTGGAACGGCAGAGTAATACCGCATATAGGTAGATATAGTGGACTCATGTGGAACAACTTTGGTTTAATGTGACACCCTGGTTTTCGCCCCTTGTTTTTCTTCCTTCGCGGGATTGGACTTCCGTCTTTTTTTCGATGTTATCGGATTTTCTCTCGCTCTTGGGTATATGAAGATGGTCATATAGCCTTTCCATTCCTATCCAACCAGAGATTCTCTCCGGTCCAACCTGGGCACCCAAGATATATTCTTAGGGTTTTTCCGTCGAAACCCTACTCTCCGAATTATCGGAGGAGAAACCCTAATTCTAGCAGTAACAAAGGAAACCCAATTTCCTTTGATATGTTATCTCCCAACCTTTTCCCAGTGATCATCCCACATTTATAAACCCTGGATATGAAAAAATATTGCCAAGTTATTTGCAATATTTTTCATTTAAAATTAATTCCTTTTTCTGCCAGTTAAAGGAATTAAATCCAGGAAAATATCTATCCATCTCCAAAGTTCATGAAAACTTGTGGAGATATTCTTTGTGATCATATTGAGCTCTCATAAAAATATTGGCAATAATTGAAGAAGGGAAATTGCATTTTTCTAATTTAAAGCCAATATTGCATTTTGGGAACTTTCCAAAGGAACTACCATTTTGGTAGCTAGGAAAAATCCCAAATAATTTGTGGAGCTTATCCTATCTATATATTCACCATTTCCATCAAAATTTCAAGTTCCACAATTCAAATTTTGAGCACAACATCCATTTGCAAATTCTGTTCAGATTTCCAGTTTGCAAAGGAAGTGCTTGAACCCTTGATCTTGTTGGGCTGAAATTTTTCAGGGTGGTTAACAATGATAAATCACCCCTGGATACCAAAAATCAGCCCATTTCATTTAGCCAATTTTCCTCAGTAAATTATCTAGGTTTCTGTCCAGATTACATCTCTGTGAAGGAAATACCTTCATAGATGATCAAATTGAGCTGAAATTTTTCCAGCTAGCTCTCATGACTATATCATCACCCTACACCAAAAATCAGCCAAATCCATTTAGCCATTTCTCCCCAACATCCTCATTTTCATTTCTGGTCAGATTGCAAGGTTACAAAGGAGGTGCCATTTAGAGTGGTCCATTTGTGTTGAAATTTTGTCAGCATGGCCACCTTGGTAGATGATTAACCCCAGCCCAAGATCATGCCAAGAGGAGCACTGTGATGGCCACACCACCTGTCAACAGTTTGCCGCTAGAAACTATTTGACTTAGGTGCAGTCACACCAGAGCTCTCCCGTGCCATCCAGCTGCACAAGTCAACTCAGGGAAGAGTGGAGAACATGGTAGACATTGTTTGGCGTCGAGTAGGGCGTGGCAACGCCGTGGCCACGTGCGGAGCACGCCAAACTGGCGCACCGGAGCTCTGGACCCTTCGGGAGCCGTCTCCGGCAGGCCGTGGCTTGTCCGGGCGCGCCGGATAGCTCCCCACCACACACGTACGCCGCCTAGAACCTCTCCCCCTCGTCCTCTAGCCCGTGGACGGCAGTGCCGTCATGGATTCTCCGCCGGAGCTCCGCCACAGTGACGAGCATCGAGCAGCTTCCTCCCGTCGCGTAGTCCCTCCTCTCGCCTATTTAAGGCGCCCGCGAGCCTCTCCCGAGCACCAGTAGCCCCAGCCCTCTTCCAGTCGAGCTCAGGGAGCTCTCTGTCCCCTCCCATGGCCGTGGTGCCACCGCCCGCTCCCCTCGGCCCACCCCGCACTCTGGCCCTTCCCCTCTCCTCTCTCCTTGCCCTCGGCCTCTCCTGAGTTCCGCGGAGCCGCCGCCGTCCACAACTCCGGTGAGGAGTGCCTTCCGGGGCAACCTCTCCCCCTGCCCTGCTCCGGCCATGGTTCCCGAGCCGCGGCGCCGTCGCTGTGGTCCACGCCGGGCGCTTCCGCGGCCACCAGTATGCACGGCGAGGAGCGGCGGAGTCCGTGCGCTCGCCGGCCGGCCCCCTGGAGCGGCAAGGCAACGGTTACGCCGGCGGCCGGCCCGCCCCGCCTCTGTGCTGTCGGGGAGAAGAAGGCCAGGGGAAGAGAGAGAGAGAGAGGATAAGACGGGGCCCACATGTAAGCCTCTAAGCGTTGACCCAGCCGGGCCCGCGAGTCAGTTTAAGTGGAAGCGTATTTGCTAAAATATGTTTTCCCGTGGTCAAAGCGTATTCAGACGCGACCTTAGAAGGAAATACGCTTTCACTACAATGAAAGCGTAAATGCCGAAATGCGCTTTCAGCCCAGCCCCGCCGGCTGAACCGGTTAGTTAGTGGACGTTCTCCCGTTAAGGCCCAAAACGAACAGTTTCTGCTTGTTTGTCTGCTTAACGAACGAACGGCCATTTCTCCGCGACCGTAACTCCGATTGAGGTAAATCCAACGCCCACGTTTTCAGTTCGCCGAGCCCGTTCCAATTGTATCATTTTCATAGTGTTCTCACACTGTGAAAATGACCATTTTGCCCTTGCCCTTCAATCAGCCCCCTTCGAGAGGGGAACTTTTCGCAAATATTTCCGGAGTTTCATCGCACTTCTCCCGGAGTATCCCTTCACCCCCAGGCAAGCCGACCATCTGATATGTGCCCTAAAGCATTGCTCTGAGTTATTCTTGCATGTTTAATTAATGAATATACCTGTGTTAGAAATAATTAAACTCCTACTAGGTTGAACTTGCTATTTACATTACTCGTTAATGCTCATCATGTTATTGCACTAGTGACTTGTATGTAACAATACGGAGATAGGTTGTTATGTTTTCTTTGTGCATTACTACTGCTATTGCAATGATTAAGAATGTGATTTAATAATGACAACCTCCTCCGTCGGCTGGATCGTGTCATAGTGCCACTGAACCGAGCTCATCAGTGCAGCCACATTTGCCTTTATGGGAGGGCCCTGACTTGGTCTGTTGTCTTGCCTCTTATCGGTACCACCAAAGACGGAAGGTTATGCGTGCGTGCTACCCTGGCCCGGTAGGCGGTGATAACCTTGTGAGCCTAGTTAAGTTATTTGCCGGCGTCCCCGTTTGGGACAGTTTTGTTTGGCCACGACGGTGGCAGGTGTCAGGAATGACACATGAGCCACCCAGGACATGACCCGGAAGGGGTATGGTTGTCGGTGGGACCATAAGAGTGCCAGTCAATAGACAGGTTTTGTTGGAGCAGCACCGGTCCACCCGAATAGGAACATGTACTAAAGTACGAGGCCGGGAGCTCCATAGTGTGGGTAAAGTGCACAACCTCTGCAGAGTGTAAATCTATTCGAATAGCCACGTCCTCACTCATGGGACATAGTTCGTACTAGGTCACACTATTTGGTCTGTGTCGAGTCTGGAGGAGTGAACCATATGATGTTAATGCTAATAATGAACCAGTGAAAGGTAAGCTTTGTCAGACTTACGGTGAAGGTGCATGGGCACCGGATGATGTCAAATGTTAGCCACGCGATGGCTATGAGATAAGTGGTCAGATGACCGCAAGGTTTGGATCGGACTTGGATATGATTGGGATTGGTTTATGAGAATATTTGGTATATGAATTCATTACTCGATATGCTTTATCCTCGTCATGTTGTTTTTACTTCAGTAGTAATATGGCTAGATAATCCTGCTATGACATGATAATTAATAATGCTAGATGGTTAAACCATAATAATTAATATTGCTATAAGAATTGATACATGCTTGAATGCCATGGATTGCTTTGCTTGGTGTATATGTTGGTTTGGTTTGCTTGCGAGTACATTCAAAAGTACTCAGTGGCCTTCAATGTGGCCAGGTTCACCTAAGGATCTGACGTCCACTAGCGAGGAGCCGGAGAGTCCGCGGGCTAGAAGAGTAACCCAGTCAGATCCCTGTGGATTGGAGCAGCACCAAGACCATGTTGCCTTAGATAGAGCTTTTTCGCTGCCATCACCCTTGTAAAATATCATGTAAGACTTATATATTCATTAATAGAAATGCCTGTGTTCATGATACTTGTTGTAAACGCGCATGCCAGAGTGATTTCCTGGGCTGGTGTGTGCGGCGACCATCTGGCTACAGTGGTATTTAGGCGGGGCGCCACAACGGATGGTATCAGAGCCAGGCTGACTGAAGGTTACCCTAGCCAGACTTCATTGCCTCTTGCTCAGTAGAAAGCCCAGATGGATTTCAGCCATCTTTTCCAAACAGGCACGGCTACTATTGATCATAAGGCAATCCCATAGGTTTTTGCCCCCATCAGGCCCCAACTCTCGTGGCCTTTGCCTCCGGTGGGAAAACTTCACACCAGGCATTGACCCGTGAGCCCTGAACCCCTAGGTGAACCAGACATCCCTACCTTGCTTGCTAGCCATGGCATTTCTCTCCTTAAATCCAGTTTCCTTTGGGAAACGCCTATAAATTCCATCTCTTCCCGACAACCTGAGGATCATTGACTAAGCCACTTTGGCTATGGTCGTGCGTCGAGTTTGATGTTCCCTAAGGAAGTAGTAGGAGCTTGACACCAATTGCTACCAGGAGCATTGTGTGGTTTTGCTTCTAAGTCCTTGGAGGTGCACCGAGTGCGCTAGGTTAGTTATACTAGTGAATCTTCGGCCACATGTGTAAGGTCCGCAAAACTTGAGCTTTATTGACTTTGTAGTATTCTTTTTGGGTTTTTTGCGGTTCTTGTTTCTTTTCTCGATTCCGCTCTCTTGCTCCGACTGGATCCATCCGCAAGTACCTCTAAGAAGACCAGCATACAACCTGGATAATACCCAATAATCCAAATTCAGTAAGAGTCAAGCCAAGTCAACTGCCTGATATTTAGAATAGCACCACTAGATCTATCAAGAATAAAGGATGGGTCAGAAGCCGGATCAGTGTGCAACAGGCAATGCCCGAATATACCTGAGAGAGTTTGCCTCAAAATTAATCACACCTAAGGAATAGCCAGATGAGCTATCAGTAATGAACACCAGTAGGGACGAATTATTCCATCCTCGATACAAGGATTCTTTCAGCTAGCGGGATGAAATTTGAGTCTTTTCTCAATGGACTCTAGAATCATTGATTACCCACAGAAGACATATTTCGAGAATATGAACGTGTCGGGAGCAGCAACAAAACTCTGGTATGTTAGGATATTTTGGAGTTCGCCAGTGTATACACAAAATTTCCGGGCACTGTGAACAAGGTTTGCTAGACATATGGATAAGTCCATGGCTATCTGAAATCAACGAGAATTCTAAAAGCCTGGAAGCTCAGCTAAACCAAATGGAGTTATTCGCCAACCTCTTACTATTGGCACACATCTGGACTAATTACCCACATGAAGTCTATATCAGTTGTGCAACCTCTACAGCAACAATGAGCAGACCAGCAGAAGGACTAGTGGTGTGCATGGCCAACGGAATATCTCCAGTCAAGGTGTGGCCTATACCAAATTTTGGCTCTACTATGGGCAAATTTTGGATACTCTGGGAGGAAGCCAGAATCGGCCATGGATTTGACCGCATATCATAGTGAAAGGCTTCTGGTATAAGGACCCAGCCTTTCCCCGCAAGCTATCAAGAGGAGCTTACGATGCAAGACTACCAACCTTTCTCGCTACACCATTGGGTGAGAAAATCTTCTGGGGAACGGCACTCCCACCTTCCTCAGCATGCTACCGCGGAAAGCTCCCGGCATAAGGCACCCGACCTTCCGCAGTATGCCACATGAGGGAAGCTTCTGGGGTACGATACCCAGCCTTCTTCGGCACGCTACCTTGGCTAAAGCTTCGAGCATAAGGAATTCAGCCTTCTTCAACACGCCATCGTGCCCACAACAATCTTGTCAGAAGCCCGAACTAGTCCAGACACACTTCTGCCTTAGAACTCAATGGTTATGAAAGAATTTATCCTACCTCTGCATATGTTGTGAGCATACAGTCCAGTGGATCAGTTCATGCAAACCACTTGTACATGGGAATGACTGTGTTCATAGAAACATCGGCCCCATAGTTCAAAGAAGGATATGAGCACAGCAACCCCTACGAGATATGCAAGAGTAAGTTATGATATGACCAAGGAGCCATGTTGGCAGGTCATGACAGGCCCACAAAAGGAACCCTCAAGAACAAAGAAGTTTTGGATAAACAAACTCCGTGACGGTCAATAAAAGTAAAGCTTCGCAGACAAGGTGATAGTACCAATCCTTGTCAGACTCTTGCATATACGACCACAACAATGCAGCAAGCATGTTGTACTCCTCAGAGCATGGGCCATCAACCAAGATAAGGGGCCATGCTCCGAAAGATACACCGGATACTAGCCATACTATGTTCAGCTCAGAGGCTATAACAAGGACTACAGAGGCTATATATGGCAGAGCTACCTCAGTAATTGATAAAGTTTGACGGTCTGAATTCACTTGGAAATAAGACATACAGATAGAATAGCTAAAAGCATATACATGTCAGCATCAACGGTTCGCAGATGCCACGGTGTCATTGGAATAGAAGATTACTGACTATGATTACTTTGTGATCATGCGTGACATTTCAGTTGGAGATACGGCGGTAATAGTCCGGTCATGTTGTTCCTTGGATTGTGGATCACCTAAGGACAAAGTCAAGAATGCATAAGACAGAAGGAAACATCAGTACGGAACCCGCAGTCAGACTGAGCATTCTGACAAGGCAGAAAGAAAGCTACCCCTAGTCACTCAAGGCCATATGAGCATGTGAGCCCTGTACCCAGAAGGGATACCTCACCCGTGACAGCCAGGGTACGGAATATCGCAACAAAACCCGAAGCAGCTAGCTTTAAGTCCTGGAAACCAAACTATCTGTCGGTACTACCACTACCCCACCAAGCAACAAACTACCAGGACAAAACGTACACCTGACAGGAAAGAGAAGGATTCAAGGTAGCTATGTAAAAGACAACATCTGAGCCATCAGAAGAGGCAGTTAAAAGGCCAGTGAACCGACGAAGACAAGACAACTGATGGATCCAAGTCGCACAAGGTATGTCCCCCTTCGCCGGGAGGTAAGCCCAGAAATCTCGAGGATGAGATTTTCTTAAGGGGGGTAGGTTTGTGACACCCTGGTTTTCGCCCCTTGTCTTTTTTCATTCGCGGGATTGGACTTCCGTCTTTTTTTCGATGTTATCGGATTTTCTCTCGCTCTTGGGTATATGAAGATGGTCATATAGTCTTGCCATTCCTATCCAACCAGAGATTCTCTCCGGTCCATCCTTGCCACCCAAGATATATTCTCAGGGTTTTTCCGTCGAAACCCTATTCTCCGAATTATCGGAGGAGAAACCCTAATTCTGGAAGTTACAAAGGAAACCCAATTTCCTTTGATCTGTTGCCTCCCAAACTTTTCCCAGTGATCATCCCACATTTATAAACCCTGGATATGCAAAAATATTGCCAAGTCATTTGCAATATTTTTCATTTAAAATTAATTCCTTTTTCTGCCAGTTAAAGGAATTAAATCCAGGAAATATCTATCCATCTCCAAAGTTCATGAAAACTTGTGGAGATATTCTTTGTGATCATATTGAGATCTCATAAAAATATTGGCAATAATTAAAGAAGGGAAATTACATTTTTCCTATTTAAAGCCAATATTGCATTTTGGGAACTTTCCAAAGGAACTACCATTTTGGTAGCTAGGAAAAATCCCAAATAATTTGTGGAGCTTATACTATCTATATATTCACCATTTCCATCAAAATCTCAAGTTCCACAATTCAAATTTTGAGCACAACATCCATTTGCAAATTCTGTTCAGATTTCCAGTTTGCAAAGGAAGTGCATGAATCCTTGATCTGTTTGGGCTGAAATTTTTCAGGGTGGTTAAAAATGATAAATCACCCCTGGATACCAAAAATCAGCTAATTTCATCTAGCCAATTTTCCTCAGTACATTATCTAGGTTTCTGTCCAGATTACATCTCTGTGAAGGAAGTACCTTCATAGACGATCAAATTGAGCTGAAATTTTTCCAGCTAGCTCTCATGACTATATCATCACCCTACATGAAAAATCAGCCAAATTCATTTATCCATTTATCCCCAACATCCTCATTTTCATTTCTGGTCAGATTGCAAGGTTACAAAGGAGGTACCATCTAGAGTGGTCCATTTGTGTTGAAATTTTGTCAGCATGGCCACCTTGGTAGATGATTAACCCCAGCCCAAGATCATGCCAAGAGGAGCAATGTGATGGCCACACCACCTGTCAACAGTTTGCTGCTAGAAACTGTTTGACTTAGGAGCAGTCACACTAGAGCTCTCCCGTGCCATCCAGCTGCACAAGTCAACTCAGGAAAGAGTGGAGAACACGGTAGACATTGTTTGGCGTCGAGTAGGGCGTGGCAACACCGTGGCCACGCGGTGACCACGTGCGGAGCACGCCAAACTGGCGCACCGGAGCTCTGGACCCTTCGGGAGCCGTCTCCGGCAGGCCATGGCTTGTCCGGGCGCGCCGGAGAGCTCCCCACCGCACACGTACGCCGCCTAGAACCTCTCCCCCTTGTCCTCTAGCCCGTGGACGGCCGTGCCGACATGGATTCTCCACCGGAGCTCCGCCACAGTGACGAGCATCGAGCAGCTTCCTCCCGTCGTGTAGTCCCTCCTCTCGCCTATTTAAGGCGCCCGCGAGCCTCTCCCGAGCACCGGTAGCCCCAGCCCTCTTCCAGTCGAGCTCAAGGAGCTCTCTGTCCCCTCCCATGGCTGTGGTACGGCCGCCTGCTTCCCTCAGCCCACCCCGCGCTCTGGCCCTTCCCCTCTCCTCTCTCCTTGAACTCGGCCTCTCCTGAGTTCCGCGGAGCCGCCGCCGCCCTCAACTCCAGCGAGCAGCGCCTGCCGGGGCAACCTCTCCCCCTGCCCTGCTCCGGTCATGGTGCCCGAGCCGTGGCGCCGTCGATGTGGTTCACGCCGGGCGGTTCCGCGGCCACCAGTGGGCACGGCGAGGAGCGGCGGAGTCCCGGCGCTCGTCGGCCGGCCTCCTGGAGCGGCGAGGCAACGGCTACGCCGGCGGCCGGCCCGCCCCACCTCTGTGCTGTCGGGGAGAAGAAGGCCAAGGGAAGAGAGAGAGAGAGAGAGAGGATAAGATGGGGCCCACATGTAAGCCTCTAAGCATTGACCCAGCCGGGCCCGTGCGTCAGTTTAAGTGGAAGCGTATTTGCTAAAATACGTTTTCCCGTGGTCAAAGCGTATTCAGCCGCGACCTTAGAAGGAAATACGCTTTCATTACAGTGAAAGCGTAGACACCGAAATGCGCTTTCAGCCCAGCCCCGCCGGCCGAACCGGTTAATTAGTGGACGTTCACCCGTTAAGGCCCAAAACGAACAGTTTCTGTTTGTTTGTCTGCTTAACGAACGAATGACCATTTCTCCGCGACCGTAACTCCGATTGAGGTAAATCCAACACCCACATTTTCAGTTCATCGAGCCCGTTCTGATGGTATCATTTTCATAATGTTCTCACACTGTGAAAATGACCATTTTGCCCTTGCCCTTCAATGAGCCCCCTTCGAGAGGGGAACTTTTCGCAAATATTTTCGGAGTTTCATCGCACTTCTCCCGGAGTATCCCTTCACCCCCAGGCAAGCCGACCATCTGATATGTGCCCTAAAGAATTGCTCTGTGTTATTCTTGCGTGTTTAATTAATGAATATACCTGTGTTAGAAAGAATTAAACTCCTGCTAGGTTGAACTTGCTATTTACATTACTCGTTAATGCTCATCATTTTATTGCACTAGTGACTTGTATGTAACAATACGGAGATAGGTTGTTATGTTTTCTTTGTGCATTACTATTGTTATTGCAATGATTAAGAATGTGACTTAATAATGACAACCTCCTTCGTCGGCTGGATCTAGTCATAGTGCCACTGAACCGAGCTCATCAGTGCAACTACATTTGCCTTTATGGGAAGGCCCTGACTTGGTCTGTTGTCTTGCCTCTTATCGGTACCACCAAAGAGGGAAGGTTATGCGTGCGTGCTACCCTGGCTTGGTAGGCGGCGAGAACCTTGTGAGCCCAGTTAAGTTATTTGCCGGCGTAACCGTTTAGGATAGTTTTGTTTGGCCATGACGGTGGCAGGTGTCAGGAGTGACACAGGGGCCACCCAGGACATGACCCGGAAGGGGTATGGTTGTCGGTGGGACCATAAGATTGCCAGTCAATAGACAGGTTTTGTTGGAGCAGCACCGGTCCACCCGAATGGGAACATGTACTAAAGTACGAGGTCGGGAGCTCCATAGTGTGGGTAAAGTGCGCAACCTCTGCAGAGTGTAAATCTATTCGAATAGCCGCGTCCTCGGTCATGGGACACAGTTCGTACTAGGTCACACTATTTGGTCTGTGTCGAGTCTGGAGGAGTGAACCATATGATGCTAATAATGAACCAGCGAAAGGTAAGCTTTGTCAGACTTACAGTGAAGGTGCATGGGCACCGGATGATGTCAAATGTTAGCCATGCGATGGCTATGAGATAAGTGATCAGATGACCGCAAGGTTTGGATCGGACTTGGATATGATTGGGATTGGTTAATGAGAATGTTTGGTATATGAATTCATTACTCGATATGCTTTATCCTCGTCATGTTGTTTTTACTTCAGTAGTAATATGGCTAGATAATCCTGCTATGACATGATAATTAATAATGCTAGATGGTTAAACCATAATAATTAATATTGCTATAAGAATTGATACATGCTTGAATGCCATGGATTGCTTTGCTTGGTGTATATGTTGGTTTGGTTTGCTTGCGAGTACATTCAAAAGTACTCAGTGGCCTTCAATGTGGCCAGGTTCACCTAAGGATCCGACGTCCACTAGCGAGGAGCCGGAGAGTTCGCGGGCTAGAAGAGTAACCCAGTCAGATCCCTGTGGATTTGAGCCGCACCAAGACCATGCTGCCTTAGATAGAGCTTTTCCGCTGCCATCACCCTTGTAAAATATCATGTAAGACTTATATATTCATTAATAGAAATACCTGTGTTCATGATACTTGTTGTAAACGCGCATGCCAGAGTGATTTCTTGGGCTGGTGTGTGCGGCGACCGTCTGGCTATAGTGGTATTCAGGCGGGGCACCGCATTTAAGGATTTGGATGCACAAGCAGTATTCCCGCTTAGTACAGGAGAAGCATAGCAAATAGATTGAGAAGCGACCAGCTAGAGAGCAAAAACGGTCATAGACATGCATTGCGAATAATTAACATTGAATACGAGCATGAGTAGGATATCAACACCCTGAACATAAATATCGTGGAGGCTATGTTGGTTTAGATTCAACTACATGTATGAACATGTGCCAAGTCAAGCCACTCGAATTACTCAGAGGAGGATACCATGCTAACATACTACATCATAACCATTTTAATGCATGTTGACACTCAAGATAAATCATTATCCATAACTATTTAAGCATGGCATGAGCAACTATAATCTCTAATTGTCATCACAAACATGTTTACTCATAATAATGCTGAATCATGAATACTGAGCTAAACATATTTACAAAGACAAAAACAAGAAGAGTTCATACCAGCTTTTCTTCACCGCAATCACTTCATCAAATATCATAATTATTGCCTTTCACTTGCACGACCGAATGATGTGATAATAATAATGGTGCAAGGGTGCCGTGGACTAAGCTGGAATCTGCAAACATTTATTCAAAGGAGAAGACAAAGTAATAGTGGCTCGCTGTTAGATCAACAATAAAGCATATGAGAGCCACTCAACATTTTCATCGTGGTCTTTCTCCTTACTACAACTCAACAAAAGGAAAAGGAATTCAGAGAAACACACTGAAATGTTTTTGGAGTTTTTAGTTTTTCTGAAAGAAGCAAATTAACGATGGAAAACAAAAAACGAGAAAAACTATTTACACGGGAAAGCTCCCAACAAGTAAAAGAAGAAACAAGAAATCTTTTTGGGTTTTCCTTTACTTCTACGAATTAACTAAGCAAGAAAGAAACTACAACTATTTTTTTTGGATTTTCGAAAGTTTTTTCAAACACACAAGAAAAAAGTGAAAATAAAAATAACATGGATATACAATGAAAAAGGATGAACACCGACAACTAGAATGAGTGTGTGAACATGAATGTAATGTCGGTGAGAAATACGTACTCCCCCAAGCTTAGGCTTTTGGCCTAAGTTGGTCTAGGGCTACTCCTGGCCTGGATAATACCCGTGATGGTAGTTCGGGTTGTACTAAAATGCAGCTGCCACAGCTTGGCGAGCTACCCCGTTAAGGCGCTCGGTCTTTGCTGCCCTCTCGTACTCCTCTGCTTCCTCCTCAAGTATGAAATGTCTGTGTTTTCCCTGGAAATCAAAGAAGGCAGGAGCAGGCAAAACAATATGGAAAACACGACGCCTGTTAAAGATTAGCCTGTATCTGAACAGAGGGTAACCCCTCTCAAGGAACTGGTGGCGTTCCATAGCATCATAGTCAAGAAAACTCGGTGGCAACAAGGTATCATTACGTTTTATGGGCACACCGAGATAAGTGGCTAAGCGCGTAGCATAAATTCCACCAAAGAAATCACCAACTACGGCATTATTATGTAAATGATGTGCAACAATAGCCCCCATGTTAAATTTTCTATCTCTCAGCACCGCACTCTTAAGAATGCTCAAGTCAGGGGCGCAAAGGTGACTATGGTCATGTTTACCATTAATGCATCTACCAATGAACAGAGCAAAATAATGTATAGCAGGAAAATGAATGCTCCCCATAGTAGCTTGTGTAATGCCTCTAGTTTCACCCTTAGTAATGTTCATGAGAAATTAATTGCAATAAGATTTACGAGGTTCAGTGCAAGTCCCCCAGAATGGAATTTTGCATACTTCACTAAATTCTTCAACGGTCATGCGAAAAGACTTTTCATAAAGGTTGAAAATAACATCATGTGAAGTGCGCTGATATACATACTCGAATCTCCGCACAAAGGAGTTAGTGAAATCATAGTATTGCGGGCACTTATCGGTTAAGAAGCCCGTTCGGCGTTGCGCACATACATATTAAACTCTTCCTTGATGCCTGCTCGAATCATGAAGGTATCCAACGGCCACTCGCACGGTAGCACCGCGGCCTCTCGCGGCGGTTCAGTATCCGGCTCGCGTATTGCGGGCCTAGAAGCACTCTTGCTCGAGGAACCACCATGGAACATCTTCCTAAACATTTTCTTTTTCTCTGAAAAATTTCTGAAATTTTTAGTGACTCAAAATAAAAGTGAACGAAACTCAACAAAATTGATAGCAACTACTTCCACAAGCATCTAGAGTCTATATCATGCATCAAAACTACTTTGGACCATACAAATTCAACATGCAAGCTCATAAACATGGTCACCACAGCAGCAAAAATTTGCACAGTATAAAGCACTAGAACAAAAACTAATTGGAGCATTGGAGGAGTCACATACCAAGGAGTAGTTCCTCAAAACAGTTTTGGAAATGGAGTTTCGAGCAAGGAGATCGAAATTCATGGCAAAATGAGCAAGAACACGGGCTTGGGAGCAAGTTTGATTTTTTCTGGAGGAAGAAGAAGGAGATGGGTGGCTGGCATAAGTGAGTGGGTCCCTGTGGGACCCACAAGCATGCTGGGCGCGCCCTGTGGGCTTGTGGCTCACAGGTGCACCCCCCCCCCCCGGGGTGTGTTCAGTGCCAAAAATTCTTAAATATTCTGGAAAAAATCATACTAAATTTTCATGGCATTCTAAGAACTTTTATTTTTGGGCCATTTTTTATTGCACGGATAATTCAGAAAATAGGATAATCATGGCATTTTATTTTATTCTACTAAAAATAACAGAGAGCAAAAGGTGAGTACAGAAAGTTGTGCTTACTAAATTCATCGACCACATGCCCCTCAAAAAGAATCCATTAATAAGGTTGACCAAGTCTTATTAACAAACTATTTCCGAATGGCATGAAATCGAAGAATCTTCGTATAACACTAAGTTACCTCAATGGGGATATGCATCTCCCCAACAATAAGAATTTCATATTTCTTTTTGACAGTAGGAAGAGGAAATTTGAATCCTCCAATAGTGATTGTCAAAACCTTTTCAATATAATTGATACTATTTACCAAACTTTGTTTCTTCGAAAAATAAACCGTATGCTCATTACCATTGACATGAAAAGTAACCTTGCTTTTGTTGCAATCAATAACATCCCCTGCAGTATTCAAAAAGGGTCTTCCAAGGATAATTGACATGTTGTCGTCCTCGGGCATATCAAGAATAACAAAGTCTGTCAAGATAGTAACATTTGCAACTACAACGGGAACATCCTCGCAAATTCCAATAGGTATAGCAGTTGATTTATCAGCCATTTGCAAAGATATTTCAGTAGGTGTGAGCTTATTCAAATCAAGTCTTCTATATAAAGAAAAAGGCATAACACTTACACCGGCTCCTAGATCACATAGAGCAGTTTTGACATAACTTCTTTTAATGGAGCATGGTATAGTAGGTATTCCTGGATCTCCTAATTTCTTAGGTATTCCACCCTTAAAAGAATAATTTGCAAGCATGGTGGAAATTTCAGCTTTAGGTATCTTTCTTTTATTTGTGACAATATCTTTCATGTATTTAGCATAAGGAGACATTTTCAACATATAAATCAAGCGAGTGCGCAGAAAGACAGGTCTAAGCATTTCAACAAAGTGCTCAAAATCTTCATCATCCTTGTTTTTAGATGGTTTAGTGGGGAAAGGCATAGGTTTTTGAACCCATGGTTCTCTTTCTTTTCCATGTTTTCTAGCAACGAAATCTTTTTTATCATATCTTTTATTCTTAGGAGGTGGGTTATCAAGATCAACAGCAGGTTCTATTTCTACATCATTATCTGGTTGAGCATTATCATGAACATCTTCATTATTATCATTATTCTCATCATTATCACTAGGTAGATGTTCATTACCAGATTGTGTCTCAGCATCAAAAATAGAAACATCATTTTGATACTCAGAAGGTTTTTCAGGTTCACTAGAAGCATGCAAAGTCCTATCATTTTTCTTTTTCTTATTAGATGGACTAGGTGCATCAATATTAATTCTTTGAGAATCTTGTTCAAATCTTTTAGGATGACCTTCAGGATACAGAGGATCCTGAGTCATGCTACCTCCTCTAGTAACAACTCTAACAGCACGATCATTCATTTTATTATTCATCTCTTCAAGCAAATCATTTTGTGACTTAGCAATTTGTTCTAACTGAGTCTGGACCATAGAAGCATGTTTACTCAAGCATTTAACATCATTGGCAGTTCTAAACATCAAATCACTCAAGCATTCAATCATAATGGCATTCCGTTTTAATTGATTGCTAACATACGTATTAAAATTCTCTTGCTTAACAATGTAATTATCAAATTCATCCAAGCATTGACTAGCAGTTTTATTGTAAGGAATATCACCTTCATCGAATCTATGAAGAGAGTTTACCTCCACTACCTGTGTCACAATATCAAGTCCATGTATTTCTTCAATAGGTGGTAGATTCTTAACATCTTCAGCTTTCATACCTTTTTCCTTCATAGATTTCTTAGCTTCTTGCATATCTTCTGGACTACGGAATAGAATACCTCTTTTCTTCGGGGTTGGCTTAGGTGGTGGTTAGGAAACTGTCCAATCATCGGCATTTCTCAATATATTATTTAGTAGTTCTTCAGCCTGTCCAACAGTTCGTTCCCTGAAAACACAACCAGCACAATGATACGTCTCCAACGTATCTATAATTTTTGATTGTTCCATGCTATTATAGTATCAATCTTGGATGTTTTTATATGCAATTATATATCATTTTTTGGGACTAACCTATTAACCTAGTGCCCAGTGCCAGTTGCTGTTTTCTGCATGTTTTTGGCTTTTCAGAGAAATAGTACCAAATGAAGTCCAAATGCCACGAAACTTTTTGGAGATTTTTTTCTGGACAAAAGAAACCTTGGAAGCTTTGGGAGGAGGCCAGAAGCCTCATGAAGGCTTCACAAGGCAACAGGGCGCGCCCCAGGGGGGCGGCACGCCATGTTGCCTTGTGGGGCCCACGTGACTCCGTTTGACCTAATTCCACTTCTATAAATTCACAAATATTGGGAAACCCCCAGAGAGCCAGAAGAAAAAAGATTTCCGCCGCCGCAAGCCTCTGTTCTTCTGTGATCCCATCTGGAGGCCTTTTTCGGTACTCTGCCGGAGGGGGAATCGATCACGGAGGGCTTCTACATCAACCTTGCTGCCCTTCCGATGATGTGTGAGTAGTTTACCACAGACCTATGGGTCCATAGCTAGTAGCTAGATGGCTTCTTCTCTCTCTTTGATCTTCAATACAATGTTCTCCTTGATGTTCTTGGAGTTCTATCTGATGTAATCTTCTTTTGCGGTGTGTTTGTTGGGATCCGATGAATTGTGAGTTTATGATCAGATTATTCATGAGAAATATTTGAGTCTTCTCTGAACTCTTTTATGCATGATTGTTATAGCTTTGTATTTCTCTCTGATCTATCGGTTTAGTTTGGCCTACTAGATTGATTTATCTTGCAATGTGAGAGGTGCTTTGTGATGGGTTCAATCTTACGGTGCTCAATCCCAGTGACAGAAGGGGACATGACACGTATTTGTATTGTTGCCATTAAGGATAAAAAGATGGGGTTTATTCATATTGCTTGAATTTGCTTCTCTACAGCATGTCATCGTGCTTATGGCGTTACTCTGTTTTTAACTTAATACTCTACATGCATGCTGAATAGCGGTCGATGAGTGGAGTAATAGTAGTAGATGCAGGCAGGAGTCGGTCTACTTGTCTCGGACATGATGCCTATATACATGATCATTTCCATGACTCCGTCATAATTATTTGCTATTCTGTCAATTGCCCAACAGTAATTTGTTTACCCACCGTATGTTTTTGTGCTCAAGAGAGAAGCCTCTAGTGAAAACTATGGCCCCCGGGTCTATCTTTATCATATAAAAAACCTAAAAATACCTTGCTGCACTTTATTTACTTTTATTGTAATTAGTATTTTAGTTTATCTTTTTACCTCGATAAGATTTAATCCTTGCAAGTAACTGCTAAGAGGATTGACAACCCTCTTATTTGCGTTGGGTGCAAGTGTTTGCTCTTGTGTGTGCAGGCGCGCTTAACGGAATTTTGCTTGGCTCTCCTACTGGATTGATAACGTTGGTTCTTAACTAAGGGAAATACTTATCTCTACTGTACTGCATCATCCTCTCCTCTTCGGGGAAATACCAACGCAGACTACAAGTAGCAGGAAGAATTTCTGGCGCCGTTGCCGGGGAGACATCATCAAAATTACCAAGTACCTTCGCACAAATTATCATTCACTTGCATTTACTTTATTTACCTTTCATTTGCATTTGCCTCTCGTTTTCATCTCCCTCACTTCTAATTTTTTTTTACAAAAACACAAAAAAAATATTTGCTTCTTTTGTCGCAATGTCTCAAGAAAATACAAAATTGTGTGACTTTTCCAATACTAATAATAATAATTTTATTAGTACTCCTATTGCTCCTCCTGCCACTAGTGCGGAGTCATGTGACATTAATGCTGCCTTGCTTAATCTTGTTATGAAAGAACAATTTTCTGGTAGTCCTAACGAAGATGTTGCATCCCATCTAAATACTTTAGTTGAACTTTGTGATATGCAAAAGAAGAAAGATGTGGATAATGATATTGTCAAATTAAAATTATTTCCGTTCTCACTACAAGACCGTGCTAAAACTTGGTTTTCATCCTTGCCTAGAAATAGTATTGATTCTTGGGATAAGTGTAAGGATGCTTTTATTACCAAGTATTTTCCTCCCGCTAAGATTATTTCTTTAAGAAATAAAATTATGAATTTTAAGCAACTTGAGCATGAACATGTTGCACAATCTTGGGAGAGAATGAAATTAATGATAAGAAATTGCCCAACTCATGGTTTGAATTTATGGATGATCATACAAAATTTTTATGCGGGACTAAACTTTGTCTCTAGAAATTTGCAAGACTCTGCCATAGGTGGTACTTTTATGGAAATTACATTGGGAGAAGCTACAAAACTTCTTGATAATATTATGGCAAATTATTCTCAATGGCACACTGAACGAACTCCAACTGGTAAGAAGGTAAATTCTATTGAAGAAATTAATACTTTGAGTGATAAGATGGATGCTCTATTGAAATTGGTTGCTAGTAAAAATGCTCATATTGATCCTAATGATGTGTACTTTGATTGAGCAAAATAATGATGCAATTGATGTGAATTTTGTCTCTAGAAATAATTTCAACAACAATGCTTATAGGGGTAATTTCAATGCTAGACCGTTTCCTGGAAATTCCTCTAATAATTATGGCAATCCTTATGGTAATTCTTATAATAATAATAGGATGCCCTCTGATCTTGAAAGTAATATTAAAGAATTTGTTAGTTCGCAAAAGAATTTTAATGCTATGATAGAAGAAAAATTGAATAGAGTTGATGAATTGGCTAGGAACATGGATAGAATTACTCATGATGTGGAAAATCTCAAAACTAAAACTTTGCCATCCAAGCATGATATAAATGAGTCTATTAAATCTATCTATGTCTCCATTAATGAAAGTAAAGAAAGGACCGCTAGGTTGAGAGCTAAGCGAGAATTTCTAGAAAAAGCGATTCCACCCGGTTTCTATCGTAGTAATGATGAAGATATTAAAATGATTGGTGTCACTCCTATTGAATGATTATTTAGTAAAATAAAACTTGATGAAAAAGGGACTGGAGAAGAGTCAACTTTAGATAGAAGGAGTCCCACTTGCTTGGAGGGTGATAATCTTGATCATAAAAATGAAAAAAGTGGGTTTGGAGAGGTAAAACTTTAAATAGTAATGCACCCACTAATTTGGATTACAAGGACTTTAATTATGATAGTTCTTCTTTAATTGAGTGTATTTCCTTGTTGCAATCCATGATTAATTCACCAAATGCATATGAACAAAATAAAGCTTTCACTAAACATATCGTAGAAGCCATGATGAAAGCACATGAAGAAAAGCTTGAGTTGGAAATATCAATTCCTAGAAAATTACAAGATGAATGGGAACCTACTATTAAAGTAAAAAATTAAAGATTATGAATGTAATGCTCTTTGTGATCTTGGTGCTAGCGTTTCCACCATACCCAAGTCTTTGTGTGATGTGTTAGGTCTCACCGACATAGATCCTTGTTCCCTTAATTTGCATCTTGCGGATTCCAGTATTAAAAAGCCATTGGGTAGAATAAATGATGTTATTATTCTTGCAAATAGAAATTATGTGCCCGTGGACTTTATTGTTCTTGACACTGAATGCAATCCTTCTTGCCCCATAATACTTGGTAGGCCTTTTCTTCGAACTATTGGTGCTATTATTGATATGAAAGAAGGTAATATAAGATTTCAATTTCCACTAAATAAAGGGATGGAACACTTCACTAGGAAAATAATTAAAGCACCTTATGAATCCATTATGAGGGCCACTCATGGAATTAACTTGAAGGATGACAACACTTGAAACTATGCATTATGCCTAGCTAGGGCATAAAACAATAGCGCTTGTTGGGAGGCAACCCAATGAATAAAATAAATTTTTGATTTTACCTTCTTTTTTCTAGTGTTTGCAAAATTATAGCTTCTGTTATGGTTCTATTTTTATGTTTTAATTAGTCTTTGTACCAAGTAATGCCTTTGGGATGATGTTGATGATAGTATAATTGATGCTGTTTGGAAAACAGAAAGTTTTGGGTCCAGTGCTGGATTTTTAATTCTGTACTGTAGCATAGGAAAAATCTGAAATTTTTACACAGTATTGGTATATGAATTTTTTATGTTTTCCTAATTTTTCAGAATTTTTGGAGTTACAGAAGTATGGCTTTTAAATAGATCTTTACAGACTGTTCTGTTTTAGACAGATTCTGTTTTTGTTGCATAGTTTGCTTATTTTGATGAATCTATGGATCGTATCGGGGGCTATGAGTCATGGAGAAGTTGGAGTATGGTAGCGTTATGCCAATATTAAATATGAATCAATTTACAACAGTACCTTAAGTTAAGGATTTATTTGTTATACTAACGGATCTCACGAGGTTTCTGTTGAGTTTTGTGTGCTGAAGTTTTCAAGTTTTGGGTGAGACTATGATGGATTAAGGAATAAGGAGCGGCAAGAGCCTAAGCTTGGGGATGCTGAAGGCACTCCAAGGTAATATTCAAGGAAGACTCAAGCGTCTAAGCTTGGGGATGCCCCGGAAGGCATCCCCTCTTTCGTCTACAATCTATCGGTAACTCACTTGGAGCTATATTTTTATTCATCACATGATATGTGTTTTACTTGGAGCGTCTTGTCAAATAGTTTGTTTGCTTTTGTTTGCCTTTTAGTTTGTCACAATCATCTTTGCTGAACACACCTTTTTTAAAGGGACACACATTATTCGTGATTTGTTAGAATACTCTTTGTGCTTCACTTATATCTTTTGAGCAAGGCAGTTGCTCTAGTGCTTCACTTATATCTGTTAGAGCACGGCGGTGGTTATATTTTAAAGAAATAGTTGCACTCTCATGCTTCACTTATATCTTTTTGAGAGTCTTATGATAGCAATGGTAATACGCACGGGTTATGAATTTGGTCCTAATATGATAGGTATTCAAGAGGGATATAATAAAAACTTTCATGTAGATCACTGAATATGATAAATTTGATTCCTTGCAATAGTTTTGCGATATTAAGATGGTAATATGGGGGAGGTATTAGTAGATAATTGTGGTTTAGTAAGAATAATTGTGTTAAGATTTGTGATTCCCGAAGCATGCACGTATGATATGTCGTTATGCTAAGAAGTTGGAGCATGATTTATTATTGATTGTCTACCTTATGAGTGGCGGTCGGGGACGAGCGATGGACCTTGTCCTACCAATCTATCCCTCTTGGGGCATGCGTAGTAGTACTTTGCTTCAAGGGCTAATAGACTTTCGCAATAAGTATGTGAGTTCTTTATGACTAATGTGAGTCCATGGATTATACGCACTCTCACCCTTCCGCAATTTGCTAGCCTCTTCGGTACCGTGCATTGCCCTTTCTCACATCGAGAGTTGGTGCAAATTTCGCCGGTGCATATGATACGCTCTATCACACATAAGCCTCCTTATATCTTCCTCAAAACAGCCACCATACCTACCTATCATGGCATTTCCATAGCCATTCCGAGATATATTGCCATGCAACTTCCACCGTTCTGTTCTTATGACATACATCATCATTGTCATATTGCTTTGCATGATCATATAGCTGACATAGTATTTGTGGCTCAGCCACCGTTCATCATTGTTATATATGTTACACTAGCATCATTGCACATCCTGGTACACTGCCAGAGGCATTCATATAGAGTCATATTTTTGTTCTAGTATCGAGTTGTAATGTTAAGTTGTAAGTAAATAGAGGTGTGATGATCATCATTATTAGAGCATTGTCCCAGTGAGGAAAGAATGATGGAGACTGACGAGTCCTCGAAAAAGTGGGGATGAGGTCCATGAGATTGTTCTAAAAAAAGAGAGAGAGAAAAGAAAAAAAGAAAAAAAGAGGCGAAAAAGACCCATGAAAAAAAAATGAGAGAAAAAGAGAGAAGGGGCAATGTTACTATCCTTTTCCACACTTGTGCTTCAGAGTAGCACCATGTTTTTCATACAGAGAGTCTCCTATTTTCTCACTTTCATATACTAGTGGGAATTTTTCATTATAGAACTTGGCTTGTATATTCCGATGACGGGTTTCCTCAAATGCCCGAGGTCTTCATGAGCAAGCAAGTTGGATGCACACCCACTTAGTTTTCATGTTGAGCTTTCATACACTTATATCTCTTAGTGCATCCGTTGCATGGCAATCCCTACTCCTCGCATTGACATCAATTGATGGGCTTCTCCATAGCCCGTTGATTAGCCTCGACGATGTGAGACTTTCTCCATTTTTGACTTCTCTTATTTATCTCTACCACCATACTCTATTCCACTCATAGTGCTATATCCATGGCTTGCGCTCATGTATTGAGTGGGAGTTGAAAAAGCTGAAGCGCGTTAAAAAGTATGAACCAATTGCTCGGCTTGTCATTGGGGTAGTGCATGATAAATACTTTGTGTGAAGAAGATGGAGCATGACATGATTATATGATTTTGTAGGGATAACGTTCTTTAGCATGTTTATTTTGAAAGACATGATTGTTTATTAGTATGCCTGAGTATTGATGTCTTTATATCAAACTATAGACTATTGCTTTGAATCATTTGGATCTTCTTATTCATACCGTAAGAGAGAGATTACATGATGAAACATGATAGGTAGCATTCCACATCAAAATTTTTGTTTTTATCATTTACCTACTCGAGGACGAGCAGGAATTAAGCTTGGGGATGCTTGATACGTCTCCAACGTATCTATAATTTTTGATTGTTCCATGCTATTATAGTATCAATCTTGGATGTTTTTATATGCAATTATATATCATTTTTTGGGACTAACCTATTAACCTAGTGCCCAGTGCCAGTTCCTGTTTTCTGCATGTTTTCAGCTTTTCAGAGAAATAGTACCAAATGAAGTCCAAATGCCATGAAACATTTTAAAGATTTTTTTCTGGACAAAAGAAACCTTGGAAGCTTCGGGAAGAGGCCAGAAGCCTCATGAAGGCTTCACAAGGCAACAGGGCGCGCCCCATGGGGGGGCGCCGTGTTGCCTTGTGGTGCCCACATAACTCCGTTTGATCTAATTCCACTTCTATAAATTCACAAATATTAGGAAACCCCCAGAGAGCCAGAAGAAAAAACTTTTTCGCCACCGCAAGCCTCTGTTCTTCCGCGATCCCATCTGGAGGCCTTTTTCGGTACTCTGCCGGAGGGGGAATCGATCACGGAGGGCTTCTACATCAACCTTGCTGCCCTTCCGATGATGTGTGAGTAGTTTACCACAGACCTACGGGTCCATAGCTAGTAGCTAGATGGCTTCTTCTCTCTCTTTGATCTTCAATACAATGTTCTCCTTGATGTTCTTGGAGTTCTATCTGATGTAATCTTCTTTTGCGGTGTGTTTGTTGGGATCCGATGAATTATGAGTTTATGATCAGATTATTCATGAGAAATATTTGAGTCTTCTCTGAACTCTTTTATGCATGACTGTTATAGCTTTGTATTTCTCTCTGATCTATCGGTTTAGTTTGGCCTACTAGATTGATTTATCTTGCAATGGGAGAGGTGCTTTGTGATGGGTTCAATCTTGCGGTGCTCAATCCCAGTGACAGAAGGGGACATGACACGTATTTGTATTGTTGCCATTAAGGATAAAAATATAGGGTTTATTCATATTGCTTGAATTTGCTTCTCTACGTCATGTCATCTTGCTTAAGGCGTTACTCTGTTTTTAACTTAATACTCTAGATGCATGTTGGATAGCGGTCGATGAGTGGAGTAATAGTAGTAGATGCAGGCAGGAGTCGGTCTACTTGTCTTGGATGTGATTCCTATATACATGATCATTGCCATGAATTCTTCATAATTATTTGCTATTCTGTCAATTGCCCAACAGTAATTTGTTTACCCACCGTATGTTTCTGTGCTCGAGAGAGAAGCCTCTAGTGCAAACTATGGCCCCCGGGTCTATCTTTATCATATAAAAAAACTAAAAATACCTTGATGCACTTTATTTACTTTTATTTTAATAAGTATTTTAGTTTATCTTTTTACCTTGATAAGATTTAATCCTTGCAAGTAACCGCTAAGAGGATTGGCAACCCTCTTATTTGTGTTGGGTGCAAGTGTTTGCTCTTGTGTGTGCAGGTGCGCTTAACGGAATTTTGCTTGGTTCTCCTACTGGATTGATAACCTGGGTTCTTAACTGAGGGAAATACTTATCTCTACTATACTGCATCATCCTCTCCTCTTCGGGGAAATACCAACGCAGACTACAAGTAGCACACAACTATCTAGGTAGTCCCTAGAAGCATCGGTTAGTCTATTATAAAAGATATCAAGTATTTCATTTTTCTTAAGAGGATGATCAGGCAAAGCATTAAGTAATTGGAGAAGCCTCCCCCAAGCTTGAGGGAGATTCTCTTCTTCAATTTGCACAAAGTTAAATATTTCATGTAAGGCAGCTTGTTTCTTATGAGCAGGAAAATATTTTTTAGAGAATTAATATATCATATCCCGAGGACTACGCACACAACCAGGAGCAAGAGTATTAAACCATTTCTTAGCATCACCCTTTAATGAGAAAGGAAACAACTTAAGAATATAGTAATAGCGGATTTTTTTTCCTCATGAGCAAATAGGGTGGCAATATCATTCAACTTCGTAAGGTGTGCCACAACAGTTTCAGTTTCATAACCATGAAAAGGATCAGATTCAACCAAAGTAATTAACTCAAGATCGACAGAGAATTCATAATCCTTATCGGTAACAAATAAGGGAGAGGCAGCAAACTTAGGATCATATTTCATTCTCTCCCTCATAGATTTTTCTTTCAACTCAGCAAGCAATTTTCTAACTTCATCTCTATCATTACAAGCAAGAATTGCCCTAGCTGTCTCCCTATCAAACACATAACCATCAAATGTCTCAGGTATTTCAACTCTAGTAGGAGAGCTAGGCAAAATAGGTGAATCATAATTTTCAAGAGTTTCAACATTTTCAATTCCTTTAGCTTTAGCAATTTGTTCATCAAGAAATTCACCAAGTGGCACAGTATTATCAACCATAGTACTAGCATCATCAATAGTATCATTCATAGCAGAAGTAGTATCATCAATAACTTGCGACATATCAGAGTGAATAACAGGTGGCGGTGTTGCAAGCCTACTCAAAACAGAAGGTGAATCAAGTGCAGAGTGTGATGGCAGTTCCTTACCTCCCCTTGTCTCAGAGAGAATGATCTTGGTCTTAGCATCTTTCAGATTCTTCATAGTGATCCACAGATATAAATCCCAAGTGACTCAACAGATAGAGCTATGCTCCCCGACAACGGCACCAGAAAAAGGTCTTGATAACCCACAAGTATAGGGGATCGCAACAGTTTTCGCGAGTAGTATTTCACCCAGATTTATTGATTCGACACAAGGGGAGCCAAAGAATATTTGTGAGTATTAGCAGTTGAGTTGTCAATTCAACCACACCTGGAGAACTAAATATCTGCAGCAAAGTGTTTAGTAGCACAGTAGTATGATAGTTTCAATAGCATTAGTAACAGTAGCAATAGTAACAGTAGCAGTTTTGTAGTGATTGTAACAGCAACAACAACGAAAGTAACTTAGCAAAGATCAATATGAGAAAAGCGTAGGCATTGGATCAGTGATGGATAATTATGTTGGATGACATTCATCATGTAACAGTCACAACCTAGGGCGATACACAATAGCTCCAATTCATCAATGTAATATGTAGGCATGTATTCCGTATATAGTCATACGTGCTTATAATAAGAACTTGCATGACATCTTTTGTCCTACCCTCCCATGGCAGCGGGGTCCATAAGGAAATCTAAGGGATATTAAGGCCTCCTTTTAATAGAGAACCGAAACAAAGCATTAACACATAGTGAATACATGAACTCCTCAAACTACGGCAATCACCGGAAAGAATCCCAATTATTGTCACCTTGGGGTATGCGGATCATGACACGTAATAGGTGCATATAACTTGCAAGATAGGATCAAGAACTCAAATATATTCATGAAAACATAAAGGTTCAGATCTGAAATCATGGCACTCGGGCCCTAGTGACAAGCATTAAGCATAGCAAAGTCATAGCAACATCAATCTCAGAACATAGTGGATACTAGGGATCAAAGCCCTAACAAATTGACTCGATTACATGGTAAATCTCATCCAACCCATCACCGTCCAGCAAGCCTACGAAGAAATTAATCACACACGGTGGTGAGCATCATGAAATTGGTGATGGAGGATGGTTGATGATGACGACAGCGTCGAATCCCCCTCTCCGGAGCCCCGAACGGACTCCAGATCAGCCCTCCCGATGAAGAACGGGAGGTGGTGGCGGCTCCGTATCATAAAATGTGATAATTCTTTCTCTCTGATTTTTTTCTCCATGAATAGGTACTTATAGCGTTGGAATTAGGGTAAACGGAGTTGGCAGGGCCCCACAAGCCTGCCAGGCGCGCCCTGGGGGTGGGCGCGCCCCCCAGGCTTGTGGCGCCTGGTGGCCCCCCCTCTGGTAGATCTTTGCGCTAGTATTTTTTATATATTCTGAAATAATTCTCCGTAAATTTTCAGGTCCATCCGAGAACTTTTATTTCTGCACAAAAATAACACCATGGCAATTCTGCTGAAACCAACATCAGTCTGGGTTAGTTCCATTCAAATCATGCAAATTAGAGTCCAAAACCAGAGCAAAAGTGTTTGGAAAAGTAGATACGTTTGGGACGTATCACAAAGCACCTCTTCCGCTAAAGATAAATCAATCTAGTTGGCCAAACCAAATAGATAGATCGGAGAGAAATACAAAGCTATAACAATCATGCATAATAAAGTTCAGAAAAGACTCGATTACTTTCAGTGAATAATCTGATCATAAACGCACAATTCATCGAATCCCAACAAACACACCGCAAAAGAAGATTACATCGGATAGAACTCCAAAGAGATCGAGGAGAACATTGTATTGAAGATCAAAGGGAGAGAAGAAGCTATCTAGCTACTAGCTATGGACCCGTAGGTCTGTGGTGAACTACTCACACATCATCGGAAGGGCAGCAAGGTTGATGTAGAAGCCCTCCGTGATCGATTCCCCCACCGACAGATTACCGGAAAAGGCCTCCAAATGGGATCGCGGAAGAACAGAAGCTTGCGGCGACGGAAAAGTTATTTCGGGTGGCTCTCTGTTGGTTTGAGAATATATGTGAATTTATAGGCTTGGAATTAGGTCAAACGGAGATGCGTGGGGCCCACAAGCTCAGGGGGCGCGCCTACCCCCCTGGGGTGCGCCCTATGAGCTTGTGGCTCTCTCGTATCTCTTCTGGCCTCCTCCCAAATCTTCTAGGGTCCCTTCTGGTCCAGAAAAAAAAACATTTTAAAAATTTTATTCCGTTTGGACTTCGTTTGATATTGATTTTCTGAAAATCCAAAAACAAGCAAAAAAAACAGGAACTGACACTGGGCACTAAGTTAATAGGTTAGTCCCAAAACATGATATAAAATAGCATAAAAATGCATATAAAGCATCCAAGTTGATAATATAATAGCATGAAACAATCAAAAATTATAGATACGTTGGAGACGTATCAAGCCCCCACTGACAACCCCGCCCGCACTGCACACCCTAAATCCCCTACCCCCGCCCTCTTCCAATCAACCAATGCCTCCCAAGGTTGGCCAGAATAGCTGGATCTAGCCGTTGGGGGTTGCCGTCACAGAATCAATGCGGGGACCCATCGCCGGATCGGCGCCGTGCAGCCTCCCCAAGCACCCACCGGCATGCCACGCTCCAGATCCATGTTTGAACTTTGGTCGGCGCCGAAGCAAAAGTACCACCGCGTGTGGCAACGGAAGTGGGGGGCGTGGGTCTTGGAGATTAGAGATCGAGGCATGGGGGAACGAAGCTGGCTCGGATCGTTCCGGTCGGCGGAGCAGGCGGCTCACGCCTATGATGTGGCGGCGGTCGGCCTCTTCGACAGCCAGGCGAAAATCAATTTTCCCCTCGACGGTCGCAAAGTCCCAGAGCTCGTCTTCGTCAATCCCCCAGTAGTCTCCCACCGTGAGGTGAGAGTGAATTAGGAGGCCTTTGAGCGGATCGAAACGGTGTGCGCTGACGTGGCCTACATGGCCGAGCTCCAAGAGAATCACCCGATGCTCTTCGCCGAGGAGCTCCGGGTCTACGAGCTCTACAAGAACTATGCCGATGGGGCCAGTCTGTCTAGCGACTCGGGCTCCAGCGACGACGACGTGGATTGGCAGTTGATGCATGCCAAAGAAGATTAGTTAGTTTTCAATATGCTAGAAGTAGTTCTACGTTGTTTGAATCAAGTAGTTTAAATTTATGTCATGCAACGCATGGTGTGGTATTTGTGTTTGAATCAAGTAGTTTCATTTGTGTTTGAAATGAAATTGTGTGCAAAAATGTTTTAGGGATTTAAATGTAAGAGTTTGCCTTTTTGATGCTCTAAGTGTATAAGTGAAACGGCCTAACTTGTCACAACATAATTTCGATCTAAAGAATTTCAATGCTATGGTAAAGAATCACAAGTTTTTTTGCACTTGAGATAACAAAATTCAAGTGCGTGCAGTGAAATGCCATGATAGGACAACAAGGATCTCCACTATGAGTCAATAAGTGGAGCAGCGGTGGCAACTATAGGTAACCAACTATGTATGCATTTTTGATAGTGTGATCTATTTTTGTAGTACTAGTGACGAACTGCATGTATGTATTTGGCTAAATGTATGAATTGTAGTGGAGAGAACAAAAATTCAGATGCTTGCAATGAAATTCCACAAGAGGAGATCAAGGATCTCCACTATATGAGACGTCGGCAACTCGAGGCACCAACTATGTACATGTTTTCACAGTTTGATGTATTTTTGTAGTACTAGTAGATGAACTGCATGTATGTATTTAGCTAAACGTATAAATTTTACAAATGAATTCGGCTAACTGGATGAAATTGAGAAATGAAATAGATTTTAAAAAATCAGAAATAGTTACCAGTGACACAGATGTTAACATCCTCGCCATTGATATTTACGTAACTAGTGATGTTCAGAAAACATAGTGCGCCACTAGCAGCTATCATGTTAGCGTGCAGTGTCCAAGCCACTAGCATCTTACGTATTCGTGGTGTCTGGCCACCACGCCACTAATAACCAGTTACTAGTGGTGTGACACTAGTGGCGTGCCGAAGGTGCACCACTAATGTCGATTTCGAACGCCACTAGTAGGCCTTCTTGTAGTAGTGTGTCCTTCATTAGTTGAGATGGTGGACCGAAGCCTTTTGTGTGTCATACTCTTCGCGATGTTGTTGCTGGCTTTTGGATGTTTTGTATTGTTTGCGTTGTTATATGTCTTTTCAGAACATGTAAGGGCATCTCTAGTCGAACTCTTAAAAGGGATTAACTCCTAAAAAAAATCTTTTGAGGAGTTAACCGAACTCTAACCAAACCCCCATTTGGTTTAACTTCTCAATAAAATAAGGAGACTGCCGCTCAAATTTTAGCAATCGAAATCAATTCTCAACAAAAGATTCCTTTTTAACCGCTCCTCTCTCTCACACGCGCTCGCTCGCTCTGCCGCCTCTATGCTAGTGTCGCCTCCGCCAAGTTCCATGCTTACCCGGGCCACTCCACACGCCCAACCACACCCCATAGCCCCGCCAACCTCCTGCCCCACCTTTGATTCGCTCACGGCGGCTGGCGCTACCGGAATTGACGCATATCTTTGATGCCACCATGGCCACCGGGAGCTCGTGGATGACTAGGGTTACCGCGGAGCCTTGTTTCTTCGGAAACAGAACGGCTGAAGGAGCATGATGTCGTACAGCACCCGCGCTAGAGCTAAACGACACTGAAATAATGGCCACGACGATGATCTTCCCAACACCAGAGTTCGGTGTTGCGGGCTTGCTCTGCGAAGGGTGAGCACAACTCCGAGGAAATTCGAGATCCTCGACGCCTTAGCCCTGCTGCCCGCCGGAGCCTCGGCGTCGCCGTAATGCCGGTTGCCGCGGCTCTACCCTCATCCAGCCCGCCAAGTGTAAGTTTTCACCTTTTTTTTTGCTTTCTTCACTATTTTTGCAATCAAATTCACCATTCAATATTGCAGTTGGTAGACGAAGAGGTTGAGAGAGATGTATTTCGACGACTTTTCGTCCGAGGAAGAGGAAGAAGATGATGATGATTTGGAGATGGCCATTGTCGTGATCGTTCACGAAGAAGATCAGAGGAGACAAAGACTAGGATCTTAGTTCTCTCGGTACATCTCCAATAGGGATCCTGTCGAGCTGGAACACAATTCAAACATGATCCAGAGATTCGTCGCAGCGCATCAAAGGATCGAGTGCTGAGAAGTTCATACCCAGCTCCAAGATTATCTTGTTAAGCACTTCATAACACTTGACGTGTATGCTTTTATCATGCTTTATTTGGATTATTACTTCATTTTGGCCATTCCGTGTGTTTGAATTTGAATAATAAAATTTGCAAACTTTGAATTTAGTATGTTATTGAATTGTGTGAAATTAAGTATCAATTTTCAAATTAATATGTGTGCAAATATCTGTTCAAATGGAGTATGTACATCAAAAGATTGAAGGATTGACAAATATTACTTTTTTAGGGAGTTAAGGTGTAGGGGTTCCGTTAGGTCTACCTTTCTTTTAACTCCTCGGATTTGAGGTGTTTTTCTCGATAAAAATTGAGGAGTTCAGGTTTGAAAAGGCGTTTGAGGAGTTAAATTCAGTTAGAGAGGTGCCCTAAGGGCATCTCCAATGGCGACCCGCAAATTTCCTCCCGCATCCGCCCGTGGACGCGGGGGGGAGGGGGTGGGGACCAATCCGCGGATACGGATGTGGGATGCCGCCATCCAACGCTGTCCACATACATTTGGGCAACAATACGAACAAACCGGACGAAAGTCGTTCAAACCGGGCGGAATTCATTGAAGTTTGGATATAATTTACATAAAAGGTCGATATTTCGACCTTTTAACAAAAAAACTAAAAAAAACCTAAACCCTATACCGGACGACCACCTCGTACGTGTGGCCACCCTGCTCTGCCGCATTGCCGTCGGTGCCGTCATCGTGGTCCCTCTAGCGGCGGAACGCCGCCGGAGGGCCGCGGCAACCTTGTCCGGCGGCTGCCTGGCGCTCGCGTAGGAGCCGCTCCGCCTCCTGCTACGCTGTGCGGAGTACCGCCGCGGCCACTACCGACGTGGCCTTCGGAGCCCTGGCGGCGGCCTTGCCGTGACCGGCATTGGCGGAGCAGTCGCTAAGCGACCACTCCTCGCCGATCTTGGCGAGCTCGCCGTCAAGGCGGTGGCGGCGCCTGGCGGCCGTCTCTGCGGTGGTCACGGAGCGGTCGAGCGCCCACGTGGCGGCGAGGTCAGGGTCGTTGCGGACCCAGTCCGGCACCACGTCACTCTTGGCGAATGTGGAGCGGCGACCAGCATTGCGCCGGTCGTACCTCGCCTGCTGCCTCGCTGCGCGCTCCGCCTCGGATACGACGGCCCTTGAGCCCGAGGCACCGCTGTAACCGCCTCCTCCGAGGTAGTGGAGGAGGCGGCCCCGGGCCTTCTTGATTGCGGGCGGCAGCTCCTCCTTGACAGCGAGGCGATGGCGGTGCGGCGGCGACGATGGCCCATCCATGCGGCCGTACCGGCTGCGCGGCGGGGACACTGGCTCCTCCTTGACATGGCGTCAGATCTGGACGCCATGGTGGTGCGGGGGCGACAACAGCTCGTCCTTCACGCGACATCCGATTTGGACGCCGCAGTTGTGCTGGGGCGAGGCCGGCTCGTCCTTCACAGGTCGGAGCGGGGACGCCGGTTCGCGCTTCACGCGGCGGGGACGGCGACTCCTCCTTGAAGCGCGCCGGCGATGGTGGCGACGGGCCCATGTAACGGAGCGACCGCTCCGTCATTATCTCGATTGTACGGACGAAATCTTCATCCGTCAAAGCGGCCTCCTTGAGGAGTCGGGGCGGCTGCTACTGCTGCTGCGGCACCTGGTCCTCCTCGTTACCGGAGGAGATGACAATCTCCTCCTTGACGGAGGAGCCGACCGCCGTGGACGCCGACGGACCCGGAGAGCGTGGGCAGCGGCGCCAAGAACCGCCGAAGGAGGAGCTTCCGCCTACTCCGCCTGCCGGCGCGGAGCACCATGACTTCGGCATCGCCGCTGCTGGGCTTGGAGGGGACGAGGGGTTTGGGCACGGAGACGGGGGAGGGGAGGGGGGACGGTTCTCGGGGAGGGGGAGTGCAGCTCTATGCGTCGCAGGCGCACGGCTTAAATAGCCGCGGCCAGGCCCAGGCGAAGGGGCGGTCAGCCCGCTTCAATGCGGTGCAGCGGCCGGAGTTGGTTCCGCGGGATGCGGCGTCCACATTGAGTCGGTCACGCCCGTCAGCGCCGCCCCCCCGTCCGGTCAAATCGCGACATCGGTGCCGGCCGCTGCATGCTCTGGGCCGGCATGAATGCAACGTGACAAGTGGCGCGGGCGTTCGGTGAAAGCGCGGGAGAGGCGGGTGGGGGATTTTGGTGGGTCAGGGCGGTCAGACGTGGGCTTGGGAGCAGTCCAAACGCCTGCAAAGCCCTCCCACATTTGAAAGTACGTCCGGATCGCCCGACGGACGGACACAGGCCGCGTTGGATGGTGCAACATGTTAGAACAGCGCGGTCCGAACGGATGCAGGCGGTTTGAGGGTCGGTGTTGGAGATGCCCTAAGATAGTTACTTTGTGTCTGTGCTCTTTCCCTTCCCTGTTCCCTGTTCTTGGATAAAACCTTGTATATCCATTATGTGAGTAACAAAACGGGATTAGCCCGCTTTTAAAAAAAAAGCTGAATTCTGATTCGCTGAATATCCTGGTTCACCCTTTCTCCGTGGCGTATATCTATACTGGCTGGAAGTTGTTTTTTCATCTCTACACTCGTTATATATATTCTGGTCGAGAAAACATTCTCCTGTCGACGGAAATTAATGAGTAGGCGAGCTTTCCTTTTCGAAAGAAGGTGACATGCCAACCATTTCCACGTGACAATACCTTCCACGCTTCCTACATCGGTATTCAGACCGGATCCAAATTGTTTCGAGCAGCAGACATCAGTACAAGTGGGGCTATGTGCCTAGAGGCACAAAGAAAGGAAGAGAGAGAATGTCCTTCAAGCTGCTCCGGATGCGTACCGCCGGGCAATGCCACTTCCTGTCGCTGCTGCTGCTGCATCTCGTCCCCGTCCTCCTGCTCCTGCCGCCCTCACGCCCGGCCTCGGCGTCGGCGTCGACGGTGGTCACCTACCTGCCAGGATTCCATGGCCTTCTGCCCTTCAACCTTGAAACCGGGTAAGCTAGGTGCGTACCCCCACTGCTAAGCTTGGTTGAAATGGCGCCAGGCTCATGGCCGGAGTGGCCGTGTGATGCAGGTACGTGGGCGTGGAGGAGGAGACCGGGGCGGAGCTCTTCTACTACTTCGTCGAGTCGGAGAGGAGCCCCGGTACGGACCCGGTGCTCCTGTGGCTCACCGGCGGTCCCCGCTGCTCGGTCATCATGGGCCTGGCCTTTGAAATTGGTCAGTTCACCAAGTCGGCTTCCACTTTCTGACATGCGTACTAGTTGCTGCTCATATTCATCTATACGTCATTGCTTTGCACCGTAGGTCCTCTGAAGTTTGTGTTGGCACCGTATAGTGGCGGTTTGCCGGAGTTGGTGTATAACCCATATTCATGGACAAAGGTGAGATTATGTCACGATCTTAACTCGAGGGTGTCACACCGGACGAATTAAAGATCAAGATTCAGTAGTATTTGATACAACTGAGAGGAGTTTGGAGGAGGAAGAAGCACAGGGAAGGGGAAAGTGGTTCAACCACAGTACAGACGTACAGTTCATCCATACCCCTCCTCAGGCAAAACACAGGCCTATATAGGTTTAGTACATGGGCCAAGCCCAACTCTCGACCCGCTACTACTACTACTACTAGCCCATGACCCAGGTCATGACATTCCCCTGCCCTTAATCGCCCCCAAGCTGTGTTACAGCATGGAGCATGACAGAATTTCATCCTTGTGAAAACTGGAGATAATGAAGACATAGCTTGTTGAGCTTTGGCAGCATCCACCTTCGACAGCTTCATAGCAAACTGCTCACTCATGTTTGCCATCACATCAGGACTCATGTTCTTCATCATGGATGCAAACATCTGCTGCATGGCAGGGTCTTTCATAGAATTTCTCATGGTTTCTTGCATATCAGCATCAGCCATGTCCAAGCATTGCACTGGAATATCCACTTCTGACAGGGTACCTTGAGTGACCAGCTTTTGCATTTCCTTACTAGAGATCTTGGGGCAGTAGGTTGTAATATCCTTGACTCCACGCAAGGTGATTCTCTTTCCTTCATGCCAAAATCGCATGGTCTTGCGCTTCCAATCCATCCACATTTTTCCTGTTCCACATTGTTCTAACCATTCGATGCCCACAATAATGTCATAACACTTCAATTGCAAGACTCGAACAGGAGTGGTAAATTTGTTCCCCTGAACTCCCCACTTCAATGCGGGAATACCCGTGGTACTCACCATCTGTGTACCATTAGCAACAGTAACCTTGACAGCAGGTAAAGCGGCCACTTGCAGCTTCAAGGAGTCAACTAAGTCAGCATTTATAAAATTCCCTGAACTGCCTGAATCCACCAAGACAAGAATCTGCCTATTGCCAATATAACCTTGCAGTCGAATAGTCTTCTTGCTTGTAGTTCCATTTGTGGCAGCAGATGATAGACTCATAACTTGCTCCTCTCTGGATTCACTAGAAGTATCATGTGAGGCTGCTTTATGAGAATAAGTTTCAGCTTCTAATTGCAAAGCTGCACAAAGCTCTTCCATGACTTGTAAGGATACTTGGTTAGGACACTTGTGACCAGGAGCATATTTACCACCGCATTTGAAATATTCTCCACGAGCACGCCTTTGGGCCTTGAGTGTTGCAAGGTTGTCATGGGCATTAGGAGCAACCACTGCCTTGGAAGTATGATTAACAACAATGTCAGCTTGTGTTGCTTCCTTGGGATGAACCCCCATGATACTTTGACCAGCATTGTTATGCCATTGTTGAGGCTCATATGCTCGGTGATACTTCTTTTGAGAATCCGCTAATTCAGATTCCTGCAAAAAAAGCCAAGGACACCGCGGCCTCAACCGTTCTTGGTTTATGCAAAATGATTGGTGCACAAATTTCCTTTTTGAGTCCCTTCAAGAACTTAGCCACAAAGAAAGTATCATCAAGAGTATGGTTATGAGTGAGCAACTTATGCCTCAATAACTCAAATTCCTGATTGTAGCTGGCTACATCTCCTGACTGTTTAATTTCTAAGGCCTCATTCATGTGTGTAAAATAAAGATCTTTGCCAAATTTGTCACACACAGCCACACAGAGCTGGACCCAACTACCTATCTCATGTTGAGCTTCATATGTTTGCAACCAGAGGGCTGCATTGCCAGTGAAATGAAGTGTGGCATATGGTGCTTTGTAATCATCAGGAACATGGAACATGCGAAAATATTTTTCACATTGTTCTTTCCAAATTTTTGGTTGCTCCCCATCAAACTTTGGAAATGATGTTTTAGGCATGCGAAAATCAGTACGGTTATCCCTACTATGATGATCATGCTGGAATATAGCTTCTCTACGGCCTCGATGTGAAGGAGGCCCATGCTCATATGTAGTGAAATGCAAATGGGACGCACCATTTGGCAGAGTAAGCTCAGGAGTGTTGGATACTCCATGTGCATTACCCTGTGTAATCACATCATGACGGTGCTCATTGAGGCCAGGGATCATCGGGGCCGCAGCAGAGGAACCCTCCAGGGAGGAGAGGCGCCGACCCAATCCCTCGATGCGAGTACTGACCAAGTTGAGCTGTGTGTCCACTGACGGCTGCCATGTCTGCAGCTCATTAAGTGCCTTGATCAAGCGATCTTGTGTCTGCCCAATCTTGGTGGTTTGGGTCTTGAGTTCGGAGCAGAGACCCGTGGCCGTTTTGGCCGCCATCGTTGCTTCCGCAGTTGCCGTCGTGGCTTGAGCTACGGTGGCCTTCATCTCGTTCCCCTGTTTGAGGAGGTCGTCGATGCCTAGGCTGTTCCGCTCGGTAAGCTTGAGCAGGTTGGCGATGCGCTTGTCGATGTTCGTGATGGTGGTCTCCACTGTGTCCACCCGCTGCTTGATGTCCGCCATCCAGGTCGTGAGCGTCGGAGCTCGCGAATTCTTCGCCGTGGTAAAAAAAAGTTGGCCTTGGAATTTCGTCGAACGGGTGGAGTGCACTAGCAGACAGAGGAGCTGCACACAGTAGGAACATCAGAGGAGCAGCTAGGCCAGCAACGCGCTAGCAGCGGCAGAGAGAGCCGCGTGGGGGCAGGAGGCGAGCAGGCCTGCAGCGGAAGCCGACCGGAGGCGCGGCACAACCAGGAGGCGCGGAGGAGACGGGCGCAGAGAGGCGTCGGCCGGCAGTGGGCAGACATGACGGGGGCGTGTAGCAGGGAGGTCGAGCAGGCGCTCGATCCGGAGGCCTCGTGGCCGGGAAGACCGGCAGAACCGGCAGCAGCTCGACCAAAAGGAGAAAAAAATCTGGCTATTTTGTGTGGAGAATTTTCGGGATTTTCTGGGTAGTAGATCCAAGGACCTAGGCTCTGAATACCAATTGTCACGATCTTAACTCGAGGGTGTCACACCGGACGAATTAAAGATCAAGATTCAGTAGTATTTGATACAACTGAGAGGAGTTTGGAGGAGGAAGAAGCACAGGGAAGGGGAAAGTGGTTCAACCACAGTACAGACGTACAGTTCATCCATACCCCTCCTCAGGCAAAACACAGGCCTATATAGGTTTAGTACATGGGCCAAGCCCAACTCTCGACCCGCTACTACTACTACTACTAGCCCATGACCCAGGTCATGACAGATTATTGATGATCATTCACGTCACTGAAACATTCGTCGTAATCAATTTTCTTCTTGGTCAGTTTTATGGTTTACTGACGACAGTCCTCGATCAGATGGCAAACATACTCTTGTTGGATTCGCCGGTCGGTTCAGGTTTTTCATTCGCTCGTGATCCCAAAGGCTACGATGTTGGAGACTACTCATCATCTTCGCAAGTCCAAACATTTCTGAATAAGGTGATGAGAGCCATCGGTGATGCCGTACCGTTATACTGTTTTGAATGGAGAACTTTGTGCGTTGATTATTGGCCGCTCTATGCATGGTTATGTACAGTGGTTCACGGATCATCCGCAGTACCTTTCAAATCCTTTCTACATTGGTGGAGATTCATACGCTGGAAAGGTGATTCCACTTATTGCACAAGGCATTTCAGAAGGTAATTATTAGCTCGTTAGAACATTGCACATCTATGCGTACTCCAGAATGTAGCACGACGGGTGGTTCGAAAGGAACTACAAAATCATTTGTTTTCCCACAAAATTTCGAGTCATAAAGCTCTCAATTTAATTCTAGAGTTTCGCCCTCCTCAACCCTTCCTGGAGCTCAGATTACTAACAATGTGTGCAAAACCATCAAAATATGCTCCACATTGTAACCCCTCCTCCAGTTTCCACCGGTGTTGCCTACATGGAAGCCACATCTTGATTGTCACATCATCTTCTCTCTCCATTTGTTTTTATTAGAAAAAACTCACATAATTGAAACTTTTGGAAAATATTGCATATGATCTATAAGTTTTAATTTACAAAAGAGAAGAATAATTCACCGGGCCAACGATTCAATTCATTTGCACAAATATTTGATGAAAAATATATTAAAATGGTACCTCAGTTTTCGACCAAAAGTTCAAACCATTCCGAATATTACAGAAAATTAGACATGATTCTCTAAGTCAATTACCGAAATTTAAGCTCACTCTCAAAGTTTGGATGAAATTCCAACCAATTGAGAAAATAAAAATGATTAAAGAAACTACCAACATAATTTATTGAGTCGACTGTTTAAATTTGAAACTATTTGCACACTTTTAGGATAAAGTAACTTTTTATGTTGCTGCCTCAAAATCTAACATGGACAAAGATGAGAGAGCAAATGACATGGCGATGATGCCTTGTCCGCCACATAGGATAAAACCGGTAAAATCTGTAGGGGGGTTGTAATAAGAACATTTTACTAGAGTTGTCATATGAACCGAGGAGGGTAATTTGGAATTTCACCAAGAGTTGAGGAGGTAATGTGGACTTACCTCTTGATTATAATATCCTCCAGGAATTGACATGGGTCAACAACCTGTCATCAATCTCAAGGCAAGTTATTATCTATCCATTGAATATTTAATATCGGCATTGGCAAGAGAATGGAAAAGAGTGCGAAACCTTGTATTTTTTTCTTTTGCAATGTTAACGCAATTATTTTTAGGGATATATGGTTGGCAACCCTATAACAGATCCAAAGTTTGATGATAATTACAAAGTTCCAAGTGCTCATGGCTTTGGGATAATATCTGATCAAATATATGAGGTGATGGCACATTTGCACGCTTCAACAATAGCATGTGATAAATTTTTGCAGTGTGCTTCGATCTAAGAAGTTATAGCGTGGTTTCCTTTTGTGAAGACTGCAGTGAAGAACTGCAAAGGAGATTATGTTAACCTCGTGAGTGAAATGTGTGTTGAAGTGTTGCATACTATCAATAGTGTAAGATTCATTCCTCGCAAAAAAGTGTAAGATTCATGTATTGCGTTGTTGTTATGAACTATGGTATTGCCAACATATTCTAATGCACTTCCCTTCTATCACAGCTCATTTCTGAAATTTCAATTGAACACATCTTGTACAAAAAATGTGATGTTGTTGCGCCAAACACCATAGATGATGCTTCAAGAAGAAAGTTTTTGTTGGAAGAATCTACCCAGTTAAACAAGCCACCTGCACCTCCAACTGTAGATTGTTTTGTCAGTCTCTCTTCATCCATGGGGTGTCAATTTGATATACGTATTATGATGAATGTGACAAATGTCACATGATGCTATTCTCATAGCAAAAACTTATCTGGAATTCTTTTCTAAACTGCAGACATATGGTTACTATCTGGCTTATTTTTGGATGAACAACAACATGACTAGAAAGGCTCTTGGGATCAAGGAGGTACATACTATGTGTTTTACATGAAACTTATTTCACAGAGTATGCATCCAAAGGTATCATTATGTAGTATTAACTTATTTAGATCTAAAATTAGGGTAAAAATTGATGTAGAAGTTGAAAAATGTAAATAAAACCATCACCTTTTGAAGCCTGGACGTTGCATCAAGTCTATCTTTACTTGTGAAAATTTTAAAACATCTAAATACACCAGACACTTTTATAGCATCCATTGACATCAAATTGGTTTGCACTGACATGACATCCAATAAAACTAGTTTCACTTGCATGGTTGCGACATAGATACAATGCAAAAGTTTGCTAACAGTGGGAGGTGAAGGTGAGGGGTGACCATTTTAAAAGGAGAAGATTGGTAATTGACAAATTTCTCCATGCCTTTATTTGCATTTTGTTTTTCCGAGTGTACACAACTTATTAATTCAAAAGTTTATGGTTCTCTTTAGATGATTTCAAAGTTTTCATACCAAAACAGATTTTGGGGCAAAGTTGAGATCAAAGTTGACCTTTTAGCTTAACAGATGCCACGTAGGAGCACATATGGCATTCTATTTCCAATCCACATCATTTGGAACACCATTGATAAAAGTTAATTTGGCAATAGGGAACAACCAGTGAGTGGATACAATGCAACATAGGGCTCCCCTACACATATGAGATACCGAGCAGTATACCATACCATCTCAACCTTACTACGAGAGGTTATCGTGCACTTGTGTATAGGTAAAAACAAGGGCATGAGAAAAAGTTTACTTAATCACATTGGCTCAAAATGTTCCTTCGCACCTCATAACTAAAACTACTTGTGAGCACAGCGGAGACCATGATCTCGAGGCGCCATTTCTTGGCACACAAGCATGGATAAGATCCTTGAACTTTTCCATCGTTGATGACTGGAGGGCATGGCATCTTAGTGGGCAGGCTGCTGGGTTAAGTCTTTCAATCTCCCTATTTCAAATATAAGAAAAACTTCATGGCACATACCTTGTGTGCTGGCTTTCTCCCCACTCTTTTTGACATGGGATGCATCTTTTCTTTCTTGTAGATTTACCATAGAATACACAAACAATATGACATTTGCCACAGTGAAGGTGATCTTGTTTTCCTTTTCAAATCATGTCCATGGGGAACCATACAAGTTCTAACCTGATTGAGGGCATGATTCATTATTTGTACAGGGTGCTGGTCATACTGCTCCAGAGTACCGGCCTAAAGAATGTTTCGCCATGGCTCAAAGGTGGTTGGACAATGAGCCTCTCTGAGGCATATGCTCCACCATATTATTTTCTATATTAACACATATCATTTTTATGTCTTTATTCATCCACACATGAAAAGTTGAACTCAATATTGATTTTAAATTAACTTTATTTTTCCCTTCCTAGAAAGATTTGGTGTGGAAGAGAAGCATCTGTCAAGCTAGATTTATCCAATTAACTTTGGATGTGAATTACATGGACGAGTTGTGTTAATAAAAATGATGCGAATATAATTAATATACATAGAATGTATCCCCCATGCATTTATGTCAGTAGTAATCATGAATCCGGCCCCATCCACACCACATCAGACATCAGAGGAAAATACAAAATATATACCGCCATACACGGGTTCGGGTGTTTCAAATATGCATTGACAATAAACATCAAAGTAACCAACCTCCTATTGCTTCTTCCAATTCCCCGGAGGCGACTGCAATGAGAAAAAATGTAACTCACCGGCCTAAACGACGAGCAAACACTCGAACGTGAGAGCTCAATATATAAGAGTGTTATTCTGTGAAATAACTCGAATTTCAAATCATTCACTTGCTTCAACTACTCATGCTATGGATGTGGGAGCATCAACTCCGTTCCTTTGGGCTTTTGAGGAGTGTGAGAAATTGTTGGAATTATGTGAAAGAGTCCCGGAAGCCAGGATGCATGCTAGTTTCATACGACCTGGTGGAGTGACACAAGATCTGCCTCTTGGCTTATGTCGAGATATTGATTCCTCCACGCAACAATTTTCTTCTCGTATCGACGAATTAGAAGAGATGTCAACCAACAACCGTATCTGGAAACGACGATTAGTGGATATTGGTATTGTCACTGCACAACAAGCAAAGGATTGGGGATTCAGTGGTGTAATGTTAAGAGGTCGTGTGACATGAAGACATTGATAGCAATATGGGGGAAGTTCCCATCAGGCAACAACGGTTCTGCCTGACCCTACAAAAGCATGCATATGTTGTCAGTGAAAATTTTGTGTGAAGCCTTGGAGACGACGTACCCGGGGCTAGGGTGAGCTGAGGGGGGGCAACGTAAGTGAGTGAATGTGAGTAAGCCCAGTCAAAGATTCCTATTCTAGGCGGGGCGGGCCATCAACCTTCAAATGGTGTTGGTCCTACGGACCGTGAACGGATTCGCCTCTGGCCTCTGGGCACGTTGGAACCGCATGAGTTCACCGGGGTGGAGCACGGTCCGCCAAAATCGGCATAGGTTAGGTGCTATTGATGGAACATGGTAAGCCCATCTTTCTCCATATGAAACTGTTGCGGGCACATAGAGATGTGGGTAGAGGAAGTCTCAAAAAGCGAAGGCCAAGCTGTAGGTCACGTGACCTGCACCGAAAAGGTGGCTGACTGGACTTTCTCCTGGATCAAAGCGGATCAGCTCGCCAAATTCGTCGATCGAATCGGGCGCCCCGGAACGTCGAATGAAAGTGGTCTTTCTACAACCCTATTTATATGATTTTTAGGGCCACTTTCCCCCTATCCCTCCCTTATGTTTAGGAGCGGGATCTGCCCAAGAACGACCTATGGTGGTACGGAAGGCACGAACTTTTAGGTCACAATTAGAGTTATAGATCACAGAGTCGAGCAAGATTGAGTCAAAACTTTTCCAATTATCAAGTAGCACGTCAAACTAATACTACATACTACTCCCTTCGTACTAAGATAGAGAAAGGAGGTACTCCTTCCGTCCCATAATGTAAGACATTTTTCGTGTCGAAAAATGTATTACATTATGGGACGGAGGGAGTAGTGTCGAAAAATGTCTTACATTATGGGACGGAGGGAGTAGTTGATAACGGAGTCAGACCAACTCATGTATGATACGCCCTAAGTTCATCTTGACTTTCATTAGATGAACATTCATCGTTGCTGGACTCATCAACGCGACGTCCAGATCGACGCGCCAGAGCACGTCCGATTTGAACAGGCCAAATCCAAACGGATGACCAGCGAGTCAGACCTCTCGTGCTCCGCAACTAGCCCTCCACCTACGACGCGTCACGTCACTTCGCCCAGAACCAGTCGCCGACCAGCTCATATATAGCCCCAGCGACAAGCACAAGCACTGCAATTCGTACGACGTCTCCCGAGCGCTAAGAAACGGCAAAGGAGGCGTTGCCTTCGATCAGACATGTCGGTGGCGGCGGCGAGCTGGCCATCCTGGGGCGGTGCGTGCGGGCGCCGTTCCGCGCGCTGGTCCGCGCGCGCGACCTCTACGTGAGCCGGATGGCGGCCTGCGCGGCGGGACGCGGGCCGGTGGGCATGGTGGCCATGCCCCGGAGCCGGAGCCACGGCTTCTACCGCTCGGCGGGCTGCGACGACGACGCCGACGTGCGTGAGCTCATCAGGGCCGCCTCGCGCGCCGGACCGCCCAGGCCCGCCGGCGTCGGGCCGCGGAGCCAGAGCGTCGCCATCGGGAGGATCGACGAGGACCGTCCGTGCGAGTTCGGGCTCGACGACGATGCTGCGGCGCAGGCGCTGGGCCCAAGGAGCAGGAGCGGCGCCGTCGGGTCCACGGCCAGGACGGCGCGCAGGCTCGGCGCTGTCGCGGCCGCTTAACGCGCGCCGACGGCACGGATCGGTCCGACGACTCACTAGCTAGAAATATGCGTAGACGTAGGTGACAATGTGCTTGAATATAGTTGGCGGACTGATGTGTCCGATTCGAGTGCTACGCTCACTTGCTACGTGTCAAGTAGTGGCAAACTATGAAGTTTTTGTTCTTTTCCCTGCCTTGGGGATGGATTATTAATAATACTTCAAAGTTGTCGGCTTTCTTGACCGTCGCCATTAGAGAACGGGCTACGCCAACCTTTGCCGGCCGGGCGGACATGCATGCTCGGCGACTCGAGGCACGCGATATATCCTTTTTTTTTTCCTCCACTCAACGACGGAATGTTTTGTGCTCGGTCTGATGGCGGCTGAATATCCTTCTTTTGCTTAGCGCCAACGTTTGTCAGGCGCGCCTATGTGTCGCTTATAGTGAGATGTAGGGTGTGCTCGCGTCAGGCACCTCCCAAAATAGGCCGGCCCAGCCCGCAGGAGACCACATGCCACTGTTTCGTTTTTTATTTTTTCCACGTATTTTCTTTATACATCCAAATATTCTAAATATATTAATTACAAAAAAAATTACATAAAACATTTAAATTAGCTTTAGCTAAGCATTTGAAAAATGTTAAATATGTGAAGATAAAATGTTTCTCGTGTATACAAAAATATACAATGTGTATGAAAAAAATTCAATCATGTATTAAAAAAATGTTAATCAAGCATTTAAAAAAATGATAAACATATTTCAAAAAAAAAAGTTGATTCTGTATTTAAAATAATGCTGAACATGTATATAAAAATGTTCTTGTTGTATACGAAAAATGTACATTGTGGGTGAAAAATGTTTCTGATGTATACAAAAAATGTACATCATGTATTAAAAAATGTTGATCATGTATTAAAAAAATGTTAATCTTGTATTTTAAAAATATTAAAAATGTATTAGATCTATACAAAAAATGTACAATATGTATGAAAAAAGTAAACATAAAAAACAAATTTCCTGAAAATGCTAATAATGTATTTCAAAATGTTAAACGTGTCTATAAAGTATGTTTCTAATGTATACGAAAAATGTTGAATGTATACTGAAAAAAGTTCACATGTGTTTAACAAAAAAGAAACCAATGAAAATCGTTAAAGAAACAAACATAAATGAAGAAAACTAAAAAACAACAAAGAAAACCAAACAAAAAAATGAAAGGTGAAGAAACTAGTGCAAAAGAATGAAAACAGAGAAAATACAAAGAAAAACGAAGAAAACGATGAAAACCAAGAAAGAAACAAAGAAAGACGGAGAAAGGAAGAAAAGCAAAAAAGCAGTGAAAACCGAGAAAAAAAGCAAAGAAAGAAGAAGAAAAATAAAAAATTGATTAAAACCGTGAAAAGAAACGAAGAAAACCGGTGAAAAAACAAAAAACTAATGGTGTGTTTGGTTCGGGAACGAAGTGGAATGGAATGTCATGGTTACATACCACTATAATGGGTCGGTTCCGTTCCTGTGTTTGGTAGGGATAATTGGGTGGAATGGAATGGTTACATTTGGGTGTTTGGTCGGAGAGGTGAAATAGAATGAATTTGATTCAGTTTCAGCTCTTTGCTACAGAAATGGTCAGATTACCTTACACATATACAGTAGCTTTTTACATGGAACTGTGCGTCATCGCTGATTGAATCTGGTCAGCAGATGGTGATCTGAGTATTCAGAGGTTGCATCCTACATACTGACAGGAGATTAGAGTGCAGCAAACAACTCGTCACCGCTGATTGCTGTTAGTCGCTGCACGGTCGTGACCATCTGCTCATGACCAGTATACGGCTACTCATAGTTGCGCTCGGTTGCTGCCTTGATCTGCCAGCTCCAGCTGCGGGCGTCAGCCGTCCTGATCGAGCAGCCACTCGTCCAGCACCAAGACGTCTCCGTCCAGGGAGTGGACACGGCGCTCGTCGCCTTCCAGATGGAGCAGCCACTCGTCCAGATCGAGAAGCTCCTCTAGCGGCTGGGGTCACCCGGACCTGCACGCTGGCCGCCGCCGTTCATAGACCACCGGGGAGACGAGGGGCAAGAAACGACGGCGTAGCAGGCGTGATGCAGGTTGCATCTCCGACGAGCCAGCCCTCGGCTGCACGTCCACCGCGGCCACGGACGAGGGGTTGCCGGGATGAGAGAGTGCCGCGGAGGAGGGGAGGTGCTACGGCCACCGCCCTGGGCATCGAGGGAGAGGGGCAGAGGTCATGGGTGGCTGGGGCGCGGGGTGGGCGAGTCGCGAGAGAGAAGCGAGCGAGCGAGCCGTTCCGCGTGGTCCGGCCGATTTGGAGGAATGGCCAGGTTCCGCATATCTAGCGAATATGCCGTTCCGAGGAACGAGTGGGTTCTTGTTCCTCCGTGGACCAAACACGAGAACTGGGCCTGGGAATGGAACGGGCCCATTACATTCCACTTGATGACCCAAACCAAACACACCCTAAAGAAGACCATTGAAGGAAAAGGAAGAAAAACGGAAAGAAAAATAAAATAAAACGAAAACGAAAAAAAATCCAAAAGAAACCAGTACGTCGACCACCGTGTTTCGAGCGAAAAGGAGAAGAAGTCGCCTCACTTGACGCGGAGAAGAAAATGGACCGGTCCGGTAGCTACACAACGGGGAAAGAGCTTCAGACGAGACGGACGGTTCACTCGCTATAAGCAAGATAGGTTTACGACATTTGTCGTGTTTGAGATATCCCTAGAGGCAATCATGTATGATGATATTTCCTACGTGTGTGTTTATGGAATAAAGGTAGTCCTTAGACATTATCAATGATGTGTATCATGCATTTGAATGTTGCGGCCTGTTCGAATGGCGTTTTTTGGCATGTCAATCCGCCCTTTGAACTTTGTGGTATGCCCGGATGTTCCCGAGTAGTCTCAACTGTTGCGAGTAGGAGTCTCCGATCTCGATGGTTCAGGTTATGTGCCATGGGGGTGCGGTCGGCCTTTCTATTGACCCGACTATTTGGTTGCCCTGGCCTTCCAAAGAAGGACATGGGTAACGATCATCGCTTTCTGTCATTAGTAGGTATACAAGTAAAATACAAACACAATACGAACATAATCACTTGCAAATAATTACCAAAAAAGGCTTTCACTTGCAGACAATTCACGGGGGACATCCTTCCAATAGTTCACCAAAAGTCTTGGTTGCTTTAGTCGCTTCGCTTTTTGGCTGCAACTGCTCAACGAGCTGCTCATAACTTGCTTAACTTCCTGCCTATAGTTGGTTCGTTCCTATGTGTATTCTTATTCATGCTAATACCCCTTTGAGGATGATTTATAAAATTAACATTTATTAGAATGTGCTGCTCATTTTTTTGATGGTAAGAATGTGCTGCTCATAGTGTTGCTTAACTTCTTGGTTGCAGTTGATCTTTGCACCATTTTTTATTCTTATACACGATAACGTCTTTTGGGGATAATTCATAAAAAAAACGTTTGCTATACGTGTCGGTCATAGCTTGTTTAACTTTTCAACTGCAATTGGTCTCATAGAAGCAATGAGCGAAAGAGAAAAAAAAGGCCATGGCAGCTTTGTTAGGGCACGCATGAGGCTTTAGTGTGCGCTGAAGAGCAGCGCTCTTGGTCACGAACATGTGTGGGAATGAGGTGTCTGATCGTCGGTGCTGATGATAGTGGAAAGTCACATGGTTAAGATGCCTTGGTAGCCCTCCGCAAAAAGAAAGAAAAAAGAAAGAAGATGCCTTGGAGGGTGTATATGACAGCGGTAGCAACTAGAACAAATCCGCAGAAGGACGACGGATGGGTAGTTAGGGCATCCAAAGCTGACCCGCAAACCGCCCGCATCCGTTCGGACCGCGCTGTCCGGACCATGGAAGCCATCCAACGCCGATCTGTATCGGTCCGCAGCGCGGTCCGGACGCGTTTTATCCCGTAAACCGAAGACAAAAGTGGGGAAGGTTTGCGGGAGTCCAGATCGATCCCAAGCCCGCTTCTGCCCGCCCTGGCCCACCAAAAACCCTCCGCCCTCGCCCACGCGCGTTCCCGCCCGGCGCCACCTGCCCACATTCATGCCGCTGTAGAGCGCGCCGCTCAACATTGAAGACGGTTCAGGGCAGACGCGACCTCTCACTGCCTCCGCCATTTAAGCAGCGCGCCGGCCGAGGGCACCGCCCACTGCACGCCCGGTTGAACACGCCTCCTCGCCGCATTCAAACGCCTCCATTAAACCCGCGTGGAAGCCGAGAAACCTACTCCGGCCACACGTCCGTTCATGAGCGGGCCGGCATTAAACGCAACGCCGGCCGAGCTCCTCCCGTCCGCCCTCTATTTAAACGAGGCCAGACGCGGGGCAAGAATCACACCCCTCCGCCGCTCCTCCATCTCCTTTTTCACCATTTTCTCCACTCTTCCGATGGCTTCCGAAGAGCAGTTCTCCGGCATACAAGCCGGCTGGGTGGCCCGCCAAACCTGCCGGATACGAGCGAGGCAGCTCGCTGCTCCACCTCCCTCGCCTAGCCCGCAGAGCCAGTTGCCGCCCCAAGCCGGTGCGTGGTTCAGCAACTCACCGCTCCAGGCCAGCTCGATGAGGAGTGGCGAGTTGTTCCACGTCGGCACGGCGGGGAGCACGGCGGCACGGCCGTCGTTGCTGCCGTCGACGACACCGCGTCGTACGGTGCCTCCCGTGCCTGCCACCGCGCCTCCCGTGCTTGCGTCTGCGTCTCCCGTGCCTGCAACCGCTTCATGCAGGCAGAGACAGAAGCCGAGTGCGCGGAGAGCGACGAGTCGGTGGCCAGCGCCTCCACATCTGCCGCCATCATCGAGGAGAAGTAGAACACAGGAGGCCACCGCCGCTTGGGTCATGAAGGCCCCCGTCGAGGCGACGCCGGCGTACACAGCCGGTGTCTTGCCCGGTTCTTCTTTTACGAGGACCTTCGTCGACCCCGCATGGGCTCCACGGAAGCGGAGGCGCCCCCTTCCCCGCCCGCTGAACCATCAGGCGGGGGTTCCACTCCGATGAGCGGTGGGGAAGCGAGTCGTCCTTTGCGCTGAAGCATATACCTCCGGGGCTCCCGGCAGCCCGGTGATCGGGCTGCCGGGCATAAGCAAGACAAAGGGATCCGCGTGCGACCATTTAGATTAGGTATTAATTATACCTCCAGAGCCGGACTAGCACCGCTTAGTTGATGTAAATGTAAAATCCATCATGTTTATATGAAAATCTGGTTTTTTTATATGAAATTCATCATGTTTATATGAAATCCGGCCGTGTTTGCACGAATTTCGTCCGGTTGGTTCGAGTTGTTGTCAAAATGTATGTGGCTACAGTTGGATGGCGTCCTCCGCATCCGTGTCCGCGGACTGGTCCCCCCTGTCCGTAGACGGATGCGGGAGGATTTTTGCGGGTTGCTGTTGAAGATGCCCTTAGCGGATGTAGTTTGTGGTCGTGAGAATTCGAGGACATCACTATTTTTTTTGCATGGTAATACGTGACTCATTTATATCATAAGGATCATAGTACAAGCCACGTACATACCGACCTGACAAAACTGAAAAGGCAGCAGAACGCTAGCCTTTGCACACAGAAACACCAGCCAAGAAGTAAAACTACAAACAAGACTGAAGAATCCTCTGAGCTTGACACCAACGCCCGTCACCTGCCTCTGGCACCACCACAGCAGCCACCAAAGGAGAAAATGACGGATCACCTTCACACCTGAGCTCGACGCGGCTCCATCACTGATATGCAGCTTTGCGGACCTCCAAGGTGGCTCGCCAATAAAGGCGAAGCCATTGCCGTTGAACGAATCAGACCGGGTCAAACCCCGGACACGCCATCGAACTTCCGATCTAGCACCCCCGCACGACTAAGACGTCGGAGGAGGAAACCATACCTACCTGCCCGAACCACAAACCTAGCACACGATCCACCATCTTCCAAATGCTGCCGATGCAGACCACAATCTGCATCCGCTCATAGACTACCTCCCAAGCTCCGCGCCGGCACTGGAGCAAACGTCGTCGCAACGGCGGAGCCGGAGGACACATGTCCACCACGAGGATGCCGCCGCCGCCGCATCATCCTTGCTTGAACAGACTGGTTTCCAAATCCACCCCAAAAGCGGATCGCCTCATTGGGGAAGGATCTGAAGATTTATTAGTCGGCGCGGCCATCGCCACCGCCGAAGCCAAGACGATGAACAACCCAAAACCCTAAGCTACTAATGTCTAAAACAATCCACACACGTGGATCGAGCGATCCCCTCACCACCGACGATCGAGACCATCGGCGGAGGGGAGCCGCCAGAGGACGGCGGCGGAGGAAAGCGCCTTGGCGGCTGGAGGGGAAGAAAGAAAGCGATACGTTGTTGGACGTATTCGAGGACATCACTAGCCGAGCCCGATCAGGCATGTGACAGTGACAATACGTACGGGAAGGCACGGCCATGCAACTCCTGATTCGATCAACGAAATACAAGGAAGCAAAAAAATTGTAATAATCCATCAACTGGACAAAATTGGTGTTAGTTGACTTGTCTCGCTGGAGCAAGGTGTCACGCCTGCCAGGCGGACCCCACCTGCTGCAGAGGGCATGGAAGGAGCGGGCCTTGTGGGCTGCGATGTGTGACTAGCAGGGTTAGGCCATTCTGTGTTGGCCGTAGACTGAGTGTGTTATTGGGTTGAGCGATGCATGCGTGCACGCGGCTGGTTAAGTAGGTGGTGGAACCACTGGATCTGTATCGAATGATTGTTACGACTTGAGAACAGCGAGAGAGGCTGACCCTCCTCTGGTTATCCCCAACCTCTCCTTCCTCCTCTTATCCACCGAACTACCCTTCCTTGACCCTAGATCCGATCGAGAGAGAGCTCAGGGTAGATCAGGCCTGTTACATCTAGTATCAGAGGTCAGCTGATCTGGAGAATCCCTACCTCAAACCATGCTACCACACCAAGCAGGCGACTCAGGCGGCAGCGATGGAGGAGCAGCTTGCTGCGTTAGCCAAGGTGGTCAACGGCAGCCGCGTCGCCAACGACGCACGGCTCGATGCCATCCAGACCTCCCTCGAGCTCTGGAGACCTGCGGTCACCAATCTGCAGCATCAACTGGACGAGCTCCGGTCCCAAGTAGGGCGGATCGCTCTCCACCCCGCGCTGGCCGATCCAGCCGCGACTTCGGTGGTGCACGGCGCGTCGAGTCCTTCCACCGCCGACCAAAGGCACCACGGGCCAGATGGCCACGGCGAGCTCATCGACTCCGGAGGCCGGGCACAAGGGGTGGTCACCACCCTCGAGCCGCCTCCGGTCAAGGGTACGGCTCCCTCCCAATCTCTTGTTTCGGCACCAGTTGGGGTTGGGCTAACCCTGGAAGAAGGGGGTCGATTTTCTCATGACACACAGTACCTACACCCATCTCAACATTCGCACTGGGCACTGCCAAGGATGGATTTCCCGTCGTTTGATGGTGAAAATCCCCAATTCTGGAAAACTAAGTGTGAAAAGTATTTTGATGTGTATGGAGTGACTCCAGATCTCTGGGTTAGGGTAGCCATGCTCAACTTCATTGGCAATGCTGCCCGATGGCTGCAACTCCATGAGTTGCAGAGTTCGTCATTCACTTGGGAGTCCCTTTGTGGTGCTCTCTGTTCTAAATTTGGTCGGGAGCAATACCAAGCTCATCTTCGTCAGTTTAATTCCTTGCGGCAAACTGGCACTGTAGGGGATTACATGGTTAGGTTTGAAGAATTGATGCATCATATTTTAGCTCATAATCCAGCATTTGACCCCGTGTATTTCATCACACAGTTCTTAGATGGGTTGAAAAGTGAAATTCGCTCAGTTATTATGTTGCATCAGCCGAAGGATTTGGATTCTGCCTTTTCTCTGGCAACATTGCAGGAGGAGCTCATGGAGGCCCTGCCGAGACGCGAGTACAGGCGACAAGACACGGGGAACCAGCGACCGCCAGCCCCACGCCCTCTCTTGGCGATCGGGGCACCGCCTATGCGCCAGATGTTGCCCGGGCCACCAGCAGCAGCTGAAGATCGTCGGGCTATCGATGCAGCACACCCACCTGATAGGCGCGACCCAGGCAGAGAAGATGATCGCGTTGCAACTCTTCGTAATTATCGCCGTGCTCGGGGGCTATGCTTCAAGTGTGGTGAAAGGTGGGGGCAAGGGCACCAGTGTGGACCAACGGTTCAACTCCATGTGGTCGAGGAGCTCTTAGAGCTGTTACAGGCAGATCAAGGAGCTCCTGCAATCCAGGATCCAGACTCCGACGATGATGTTCTCATGTGTATCTCCAAGGTAGCCACTACCGGTCAAACTACACCGCGCACAGTGCGACTGTTGGGTAAGATTGGTGGACAAGAAGTCCTCATTCTTGTCGATTCCGGGAGCTCACACAGCTTCCTCAGTGAGGATGTGGCTGCGTGGCTTAAGTTGCCAATACGGCCAGTGGCTGCAGTTTCAGTCAAGATTGCGGATGGTGGAGTATTATCTTGTTCGGGCAGTGTTCCAGGCTTCAAATGGACAACGCAAGGGCACGAGTTTGTGACTGATTTGTGGGTTCTGGCGCTGGGCTGTTATGATATGATTGTGGGTATTGATTGGCTCGAAGCATGTGGGCCTATGTGGATTGATTGGGCAGAGAAACGACTGCAATTCACACACCAGGGCCAACCTATCCAACTCATGAGGGTGCAGAGCCAGTTGCAGGAAGTGCAACAGATCTCTTGCGCACAGTTGGCTGCTCTCGAGGACAGCAATTCAATTGCTCATATTGTCTGTGTATATGCAGTTGGGCCAGAGGTGGTGATGGAGCACATTCCGGTGGATATTCAGGCAGTGTTGGACGATTTTCCGCCAGTGTTCGAGGAACCTACAGGGTTGCCTCCCCACCGCGCATGGGACCATGCAATCCCTATTTTGCCCGGAGCCAAGCCAGTGAACATAAGGCCGTACAAATACACACCCGAGCAAAAGGACGAGATCGAGAAACAGGTTCGGGAGATGCTCCAAGCAGGGATGATAGTACACAGTGCAAGCCCCTATTCATCGCCGATGTTGCTTGTAAAGAAAAAAGACATGACTTGGCGTCTCTGTGTGGATTATCGTCACCTCAATGCGATAACAGTCAAAAACACTTATCCCTTGCCGGTGATTGATGAGCTATTGGACGAGTTAGCAGGCTCTTGTTGGTTCTCAAAGTTGGACCTCCGCGCTGGTTACCACCAAATACGACTGCGTGAAGAAGACGAGCTCAAAACGGCCTTCAAAACTCACCAAGGCCACTACCAGTTTAGGGTCCTGCCTTATGGAGTCTCTGGTGGACCAGCAACCTTTCAAGGTGGAATGAACACGGTACTGGAACCATTGCTTCGCCATGGTGTGCTGGTATTCATGGACGACATCCTAGTCCACTCGTCCACTTTGGAAAAGCACGTGGGGCTGCTGTACCAGGTATTGCAACTGTTGACTGATCATGGTCTGAAGGTGAAACTGTCGAAATGCTCCTTCGCGCAACAGCAGATCAATTATCTGGGGCACCGGATCAGTAGTGCTGGAGTGGCCACAGACGACGAGAAGATCGAGGCAGTTCGAGACTGGCCACACCCGGACTCGGTGCGCAAACTGCGCGAGTTCTTAGGCTTGGCTGGGTACTACCGGAAGTTTGTTCAGAACTTTGGCATTATCTCCCGACCACTGACCGATATGCTGAAGAAAGGGACTCTGTTTATGTGGACTCCCACAGCTGACACAGCATTCCAAGAACTGAAGAAAGCATTGGTCCAAGCTCCGGTCCTAGCCTTGCCAGATTTTCGCAAGAAATTTGTGGTTGAAACAGATGCAAGTGCTACGGGAGTGGGGGCAGTCTTAATGCAGGATTCGCACCTGGTGGCGTATCTTAGCAAGGCTCTCGGACCTCGTAACATGGGGCTCTCGGCCTATGAGAAAGAGTGTCTGACACTAATGATGGCAATTGACCATTGGCGTCCCTACTTGCAACATGCAGAGTTTTTGGTGCACACAGATCAGAAAAGCTTGTTGAATTTGGCAGACTAGCGACTAAACACACCGATCCAACAGCGTGCTTTTACCAAGCTGGTGGGGCTGCAATTCCAGATCCAGTACAAGGTGGGTGTCACTAACAAGGCAGCGGACGCATTGTCGCGACGAGAGCATGAGGCAGAGGCTGAGCTGGCGGCTGTGTCCGTCTGTCGGCCGTCGTGGTTAGAAGCTATAGCAGTCAGCTATCGGCAGGACCGGGATGTCCAGAACAAGCTTGAGCAATTGGCTTTGGATCCGTCAAGTGATACTGACTACTCCCTGCAGGATGGAGTGATCCGTTACAAGGGGCGAATCTGGATTGGTGCTGATACGGAAGTGCAGCAGTCATTGATCAAAGCACTTCACGATAGCGCCATTGGAGGCCACTCAGGGTTCTACGCCACTTACCACCGAGTCAAGAACCTTTTCTTCTGGAAGGGCATGAAGGGAATGATCAAACAGTTCGTCAGATCGTGTGTCACATGCCAACGAGCCAAAACAGAACGGGTTTCCCCGGCGGGACTCCTCCAGCCTCTGCCCATTCCAAAACGATCGTGGGCTGTCATCTCCTTGGATTTCATCGAAGGTTTGCCAAAGTCTGGAGGGTGCGATGTGATTCTGGTCGTAGTGGACAAGTTCTCTAAGTATGCTCACTTTGTGCCATTGACCCACCCCTTCACGGCGTTGACTGTGGCTACAACATTTATGAAGAACATCTTCCGTCTCCATGGGCTCCCCTTGGCTATCATCTCAGACCGAGATCGCATCTTTACGAGTGCTGTTTGGCAATAACTATTTAAGATCTCTCAAACTCAGCTGCGTCTCAGTTCCTCGTATCATCCACAAACCGACGGGCAAACAGAGCATGTCAATCAATGCTTGGAGGGATACTTACGTTGTGCTGTCCACTCGTGCCCTGGGAATTGGAACAAGTGGCTATTCTTAGCGGAGTATTGGTATAACACAGCTTTCCACTCGTCTCTTGGGCGCACTCCATTCGAAGTGATCTATGGACACTTACCAAGAGAATTCACTGTTGCACAAGTGGAAGAAAGCTCGGTTCTAGATTTGGCAGCTTGGTTGCAGGAAAGGGAAGTGATGATGCAGCATCTTCAGCAGCAACTCAAGCATGCTCAGGATCGCATGAAGAAACAAGCTGATAAACACCGTACAGACCGTGCATTTGAGGTGGGGGACATGGTATTCCTCAAACTACAACCTTTTATTCAGACATCAGTGGCACAACGCCCCTATCAGAAGCTTGCATTTCGATATTATGGGCCGTATCCCATAATCGCCAAGGTTGGCGCTGTCGCTTACAAACTCCAGTTGCCAGAGGACAACAAGATACACCCTGTGGTGCATGTATCGCAGTTGAAGCGAGCGGTTGGGCCAGACACTCCGGTGAATCCTTCCTTACCACCAGCTAACTCCGTTTTGCAGGCAGAGCATCATCCAGAAGCGATCTTGAGTACCAAGCTGGTGCGCATCAAAAACGAGCTCCAGCCGCGACTTCTGGTGCAGAGGTCTGAGCTACCTCCTTCTCTGGCCACTTGGGAAGACCCCGCCGAGCTCCGTCGTCGTTTTCCATCAGCAGCGGCTTGGGGGCAAGCCGCCACTCAAGGAGGGGAGAATGTCACGCCTGCCAGGCGGACCCCACCTGCTGCAGAGGGCATGGAAGGAGCGGGCCTTGTGGGCAGCGATGTGTGACTAGCTGGGTTAGGCCATTCTGTGTTGGCCGTAGACTGAGTGTGTTATTGGGCTGAGCGATGCCTGCGTGCACGCGGCTGGTTAAGTAGGTGGTGGAACCACTGGATATGTATCGAATGATTGTTACGACTTGAGAACAGCGAGAGAGGCTGACCCTCCTCTGGTTCTCCCCAACCTCTCCTTCCTCCTCTTATCCCCCCAACTACCCTTCCTTGACCCTAGATCCGATCGAGAGAGCGCTCAGGGTAGATCAGGCCTGTTACACAAGGATCATGCAAAGCGCAACGGTGCTCAATCACGTCTCCGTTGTTCTTTTTTATCTTAATTACGTCAGTTGGATTACCTCTGATCTTAGTCACGCGCATATATAAAAAAATGGCATGCAAATCGTCACATCATCGGTTTTGTTTTGTTATACATGCGCGCCTTGCACGCTGACAGATACGTATCTCTATTCAACTCATGTCATTGGACCCTAGAGCTGACAATAGGCAATTTTTGCACTATCTTAAGCATGCGTGGAACATGGACGAATAACAATTGGGAGATATAGTTGCCTGCACGCCATCCTCGAGTCCCCACGTGCGCGGTGTGGAAATATGAGACACGGAGGAGTAAAAAGGATGTACGCAAACTTGAGCTCATTTCGTACTCCCTCTTGATCTACAAGATCTTATATTTCTTTACAGCCGTTGGGGTCTGTTCAGCTTATTCCATAGTTTTTTAACGCAATACATATGTAGACGCTCATACAAACGCACATACACGCACACCTATGAACGCACGCACGCATACTCTACCTCTATGAGCATCTCTGAGATATTGAGCCGGCATCACATCTTCAAATTGAAGAAGTCACCACAACGGAACGTCTCCTCCCACACTGAACGAACATAAGCGAAAAGGCAGAAATAAAGTCAGAAAAATACAAACACTAGTGCCAAGTGTAGAACTTGAATCCTGATGCACTGGTTTCACCGAAAAAAAAAAAAAGGTTTCACCGCAAAGAACCTAACCATCTTTTTCTATCATTCCGTAGTTCAAAGCTCAGATCTCGATGGAGAACCCAATCATGCTTAATTTCTTTTTGACAACATGATCCACACTGTAAATTTCTTGTGACATGACAAACAATAAGTGAGTAGGTGATCCGTCAATCACATTTCCTCTCCACCTGGAATCGGGTCAAATGACTGTAATCTACTACTACTACATTTAAATCGACGCGAGCAGCACTTCTGGAGTTGTACTATAAACGAAGTCTGTGCCTACAACTACAAGCTAGCACTTTCTCAAAAAAAAAAAAAAAAACTACAAGCTAGCACACGAAAAAGCAAGCCAGCAAGAAAGAATAACAATATGCCCGTCAAGCTTCTCCGGACGCCTACCGCCGCCGCCGGGCGACGCCACCACTTGCCGGTGCTGCACCTCGTTCCCGGCCTCCTGCTTCTGCTGCTCTCGCGCTCGGCGCCGGCGTCGGCGTCGACGGTGGTCACCCACCTGCCAGGATTCGATGGCCCTCTCCCCTTCTACCTTGAAACCGGGTAAGTATGTATGTTGGCATATGCATGGTGCACCCACCGCGCTCTAGTGCGTCCTTGTTGAAATGGGCGCGAGTTTCTCATGGCCGGAGTTGCATGCCGTGCGTTGCAGATACGTGGGCGTGGAGGAGGAGACAGGGACGGAGCTCTTCTACTACTTCGCGGAGTCGGAGCGGAGCCCCGGCACGGACCCCGTCATCCTGTGGCTCACCGGCGGGCCTCGCTGCTCGGGCTTCAGCGGCTTCGCCTTCGAAGTTGGTCAGTCAGCCTCTTGCCGCTCGCGGCCGGTCCGGTTTTCCACTGCAAATTAATACTTCTGCGGCTGCTCGATATCCATCCATGATCCATCGTCGTCTCGCACCGCAGGTCCCGTAAAGTATGTGCTGGCGCCGTACACCGGCGGTTTGCCGCAGCTGGTACATAACCCGCTGTCATGGACCAAGGTGAGATCGATGCTCATCATCCATGGCGCAGATTGCCCAGCGTGTTTCTTCTTCCAATCTAGAGCTTAATTTGTGGTTTACTGACGTCGACGATCATCAGATGGCGAGCATCATCTTCCTAGATTCGCCGGTCTGCTCGGGCTTCTCCTATGCTCGTGACCCCAAAGGCTGCGATGTCGGAGATTATTCGTCCTCTCTGCAAGTCCAAAGATTCCTGAATAAGGTGACGAGCTGTCCCAGTGTCAGTCGGTAATTCAGTAGTACTCCCTCGTAGCTTGCAAAAACGTCTTATATTATGGGACGGAGGGAGTACTATATACGCGGAAGAGCTTTGTGGATGTATTACTGACCGCTCAATGCCTGGTTGTCTATTCAGTGGTTCACAGATCACCCACAGTACCTTTCAAATCCTTTCTATCTTGGAGGAGATTCATACGCTGGAAAGGTGATTCCACTTATGGCACAATACATTTCAGAAGGTAATTTTCTCTTCCGAACACTGCATAATCCTAATAGTAACACCACTTGATGCATTGTACGACCTCTCTACAAGGTTTGTAAAGTAGTACGTACAGTAAGTTGTGCCAAAGAAACTAGAAAAGCAAATACATTTTCACAGATATTTCGAGTCACCAAGCACTCTTTTAATTTGCTTCTACCATGCTCCAGGAACTGAAAAAAGGGAGCAGCCTCTCATTAATCTCAAGGCAAGCTATTTTCTAGCCTTCAAACATTTGTTATTCTTGCAATGGCGAAATGAGGGGAAGGAGTGTAGGATCGTCATGACGTTTCTCGTTCTTTCTTGTGTTAATGCAATTATTTCCAGGGCTATTTGGTCGGCAATCCTATAACAGATCCGAAGTTCGATAGAAATTTCCAAGTTCAAGGTGCTCATGGCTTTGGGATAATATCTGACCAAATATATGAGGTAAATCCAAATTCATTTGCTTTGACAAAAGTGTGACAATAATTTTTTTTTTTGTACGTCGATCTAAAGAATTTGTAGCATGTTTTCCTTCTCTTCCCCGAAGGCTGCAATGAAGAACTGCAAAGGAAATTATGTAAGCCCCACGAATCAACTGTGTGCTGAGGTGCTAGAAACTGTAAACAATGTAAGATTCATGTGCTGAGCTTTTGTTCTCAACTTACGCTATAGTCAACATGGGCTAATGCGCATCCCTTTTGCTGCAGCTCATTTCTGAAATCGCAGATGCACACGTCTTGTACAAAAAATGTGTCATCGCCACGCCAAAGCCCATAAATGACGCTATAAGAAGAAAAATTCTGCTACAACAATCAATCGAGCCAAATGAAGCGCCTGGTCGACCTACCGTCGATTGTTTTGTCAGTCTTTCATTATCCCTGGAGTGTCAGTTTGATTACAAGATGCGACAATGTCTTATGGTTGTGACACTATTCTAATTCACAAACTTATCTAAAACTCCTTTCAAAACTGCAGACATATGGTTACTACCTGGCCTACATTTGGATGAACAACAAGATGACTAGAGATGCTCTCAGGATCAAAGAGGTAAGTCACGTTATGTTTAGCCAGAAATTGCTTTCAGAGTATTCATGTTGATCTAGGGTTAAAACATTGGAAGTCTAAAAGCATTATCGTCTGAATTGTTGAGAACAATATTGACAAAAACGAATTCGGCAATAGGGAACAATTGGTGAGTGGATAAGATGCCAACGAGGAGTCCCCTACACACAGGACATGCCAAGCAGCATACCGTACCATCTCAATCTCACCACAAGAGGTTACCGTGCACTCGTGTACAGGTGAGAGCATCAAAGCAAGTTTTCTTATTCATAGTAGCTGGCATGGTAATTGTTTTTTCCAGACCTTGTAACCAACACCTTGTGTCTGCATGAGCGCAGCGGAGACCATGATCTCCAGGTGCCTCAGCTCAGCACGCAGGCGTGGATAAGATCCTTGAACTTCTCCATCGTCGATGACTGGAGGGCATGGCATCTCGACGGCCAGGCTGCAGGGTAAAGTCATCTGACTCCTTTTTTTTGCACTTCAGCATATGCAAAACAAGAGCTCTGTGACATATGCATTATCTTTTTTGATGAGCAATGCATTGTTTTTTTTTGCAGATTTACCATCGCATATGCGAACAATTTGACATTTGCAACAGTAAAGGTGATCTTGATTTCCTCTTTAGATCATGATTTTTGTCCATGGAAGATGGAACCTCTATGTTGTAGCTGTAATAGAGCTCATAATCGCTTGTTTGTGCAGGGTGGTGGTCATACTGCTCCAGAGTACCAGCCTGAAGAATGCTTTGCCATGGCCCGAAGGTGGCTTGACAACAAGCCACTATGATGCTTTGACCCCACAAAATTTTCTCTCTTAACACAAATCCTTTTATATTTGATTTGCTTCTCTCCACCTGTAAAGATGCACTCAATAGTGATGTATATCAAACGGAATTCTTTTTCTCTTCACCCCGAAAGTCTTCTAGGGTCGAAGGGTAGCGATGGCAGAGTTGTGGCCTCATGACAACTCAGTGTTGGGAATTAACACATAATTAACGGTGATCTAAAACACTAAAACGGAAATAAAGTGACTTCAACACCACCTCTATGTACTAACAAACGAATCGTTGCTCAATCACAGAAGTCAAAACTCTTGACGGTATGGAGTAAGTTCTGTCAGCCAAAATTAGGACGGAAGTTAATACTTTCAGAGTTTCTCCAGAGCGGCGCTGCACCTCAGACATCCATCTTGGAGGTGTCTGGTGCCAAGACAAAATACACAGAATGGTAGTAGAAAAGGCCAGCGGCCAGAGTTCATGCCAGCGGCCATGCCAGCACCCACAGTTCATGCCAGCGGCCGGCATACATGCCAGCCTCCAAAAAACAACACACAGATCATGCTGGCGCACTTGCCAGCTGCCGGCACAGTTGCCAACACACAAAAAAGGGGCGGTAATTCAACCATGCCATACATCTCGGTCGCGGTTGTGCCGGCATACAAAAAAAATGGCGCTCACCACCATAGATCAATCATCAAGCTTGAGCATCTCCTTTTGCATCTTCTCGAACCAAGGCCTCCTTCTTGGGGACACCGTGCTCAAGTCCACCGTCATGATCTCCACCTCCTTCATCATGCAAGCGAGCGACATTTCTTTTGGTTTGGTCTTGGCATTGGTCACCTCTATCTCTAGCTTCTTCGCTTGGATGTCGGCCTCCATCTCTAGCTTCTTCGCTTGCATTTCCGCCTCCATCTCTAGCTTCTTTGCTTGCATTGCGGCCTCCATCTCAAGCTCTTTCTTTTGTATCTCCATGTAGGCCTTCATTTGCTCGTCTTTATCCTGTCGACGCTTCTCCTCTCTTGTTTCCTTTTGGGTCATCATGCCTTGCAAAGTTTCTTGCAAGTCAAATGTCACCGCATCATGCTTCTTCTCCTTCTTGGAGTTGGTCTTTCCCCGCGTCCGCTTCTCTCCCTCACCATGGTCCTCGACGGCCTGCGCCCCTCTATTTCTTCTTGAGGGCGGCATATTGCTCCTTGAACTTCTCGTTGTCTTTTATGATCATCCAACAATGGGTGAGGGTGAAATGCTTCCAAAGCTTGGAATGCCTACAAATGAAGACATGAATGTACATTCATATGGGCAATGGACATGCAAGCATCAAACAACGTAAACAAGAATGAAGATGGAAGAAATGTATACCATGCCTTTGATGTCGTGGCCACTCACGGGACGGCCATCGATGCTCTCAGGGGTGGCAGAAAACTTGTTGCACTCTTGTTGGATGACCTCCCACCTCTTCGAGATGGACACCCAACCACGCTTGTTCTCAAACTTGTACGATGGGAACTTCTTGCGTTCATGGAATTGGTGATGAACTCTCAACCAAAAGGTTGATCCTTTTTGCTCGGCGCCAGTCTTGGGATCTTGTCCGATATCTCTCCAACATTCACAAATGAGTTTGTCCTCATCCTTTGTGTATGCCTTCGTCCGAATGCTTTGGCGCTTCTTCCTTTGCGCATTGGCTTAGTGTGTGAGCTCGTCGGCAAACAAAGGCTCCCCCTCGATGCCCGCTTCCTCTTCTTCTTCTTGGTCGTATTTGTTGGGGAACGTTGCATGGGAAACAAAAATTTTCCTACGCACACGCAAGATCTATCCATGGTGATGAGCATCTACGAGATGGAGAGTGAATCTACATACCCTTGTAGATCACTAAGCGGAAGCGTTAAGAAATGCGGTTGATGTAGTCGAACGTCTTCGCGATCCAAATCGCAAGTCGTCCCTCGATCCAATCACGATCTAGCGCCGAACGGACGGCACCTCCGCGTTCAACACACGTACGGCTTGATGACGCCTTCACCTCCTCGATCCAGTGAGCGATGGTGAAGTAGTAGATGAGTTCCGGCAGAACGACGGCGTGGTGATGGTGGTGAGGAACAATCTCTGCAGGGCTTCGCCAAGCACTACGGAGATTATGACGGGGCGAACTAGAGGGTTAGGGTTGCCGGCACACGGCTTGGGAAATCTTGATCTGTCCCGTGTGCTAGCCCTGCCCCTCTATTTATATGTTGAGCCCTGGGGTCTAAACTTGGAGAGAAAGCCTCCACAAGGTTGGTTTTGCCCGCACAAGGTCGGTTTGGCCCGCACGGAAAGAGTCCCACTCGGATTCCAGCAGTACCGCGTACAAGCGGTAGTACCGCTCACGAGCGGTAGTACCGCTTGAGCGGTAGTACCGCTTCACACAAGCGGTAGTACCGCTTACGCGGTAGTACTGCCTTACCAGCGGTAGTACCGCTTAAGGCAGCAGCAAAACTTCCTTTTGCACTTTCCAATACCTCGTGGGGTTTACCCCTTTGGTCCATATAAAGTGTTGATGCACCCGAACACTTCGGTAAACATCCGGAACCCCTTCCGGTGAATTCCGGAACCCTTCCGGAGATCAAAACACTATTATCACATATATCAATCTTTACCTCCGGACTCTTCCGGAGATCCTTGTCATGTCCGGGATCTTATCCGGGACTCCGAACAACCTTCGGTCACCAACACAATAACTCAACTATACTAATCGTCACCAAACGTTAAGTGTGTAGACCCTGCGGGTTCGAGAACTATGTAGACATGACCGAGACACCTCTACGGTCAATAACCAATAGCGGGACCTGGATGCCCATATTGGTTCCTACATATTCTACGAAGATCTATATCGGTCGAACCTCTATGTCAAGGATTCAGTTAATCCCGTATGCTGTTCCCTTTGTTCTTCGGTATGTTACTTGCCCGAGATTCGATCGTCGGTATCTTTATACCTAGTTCAATCTCGTTATCGGCAAGTCTCTTTACTCGTTCCGTAATACAAGATCTCGTGGCTAACACTTTAGTCACATTGCTTGCAAGGCTCATTGTGATGTTGTATTACCGAGTGGGCCCTGAGATACCTCTCCGTCACACGGAGTAACAAATCCCAGTCTTGATCCATGCCAACCCAACAGACACCCTCGGAGATACCTGTAGAGCACCTTTATAGTCACCCAGTTACGTTGTGACGTTTGATACACACAAGGCACTCCTACGGTGTCAGTGAATTGCATGATCTCATGGTCATAGGAACAGATACTTGACATGCAGAAAACAATAGCAATAAACTGACACGATCATATGCTACGTTTATAGTTTGGGTCTTGTCCATCACATCATTCTCCTAATGATGTGATCCCGTTATCAAATGACATCTCATGTCCATGGCTAGGAAACCTTCACCATCTTTTGATCAACGAGCTAGTTAACTAGAGGCTTACTAGGGACACAATGTTGTCTATGTACCCACACATGTATTTGAGTTTCCAATCAATACAATTATAGCATGGATAATAAACGATTATCATGAACAAGGAAATATAATAATAACCAATTTATTATTGCCTCTAGGGCATATTTCCAACAGTCTCCCACTTGCACTAGAGTCAATAATCTAGTTCACATCACTATGTGATTTACATTGTAATGAATCGAACACCCATGCAGTTCTGGTGTTGTTCATGTTTAGCCCTTGGAAGAGGTTTAGTCATCGGATCTGCAACATTCAGATCCGTGTGTACTTTGCAAATATTTATGTCGTCCTCCTTGATGTAATCGCGGATGGAATTGAAACGTCGCTTTATGTGTCTGGTCCTCTTGTGAAATCTTGGTTCCTTGGCTAGAGCAATGGCACCAGTATTATCACAAAACAGAGTCATTGGGTTAAGCGCACTAGGCACTACTCCAAGATCTGTCATGAACTCCTTCATCCAGACACCTTCCTTAGCCGCCTCCGAGGCAGCGATGTACTCCGCTTCGCATGTAGAATCAGCTACCACGCTCTGCTTGGAACTGCACCAGCTTACCGCACCCCCATTAAGAATAAATACGTATCCGGTTTGTGACTTAGAGTCATCCGGATCAGTGTCAAAGCTTGCATCGACGTAACCCTTTACGACGAGCTCTTGATCACCTCCATAAACGAGAAACATGTCCTTAGTCCTTTTCAGGTACTTCAGGATATTCTTGACCGCCGTCCAGTGTTCCATTCCTGGATCACTTTGAAACCTTCCGACCATACTTATGGCAAGGCTGACATCGGGTCTTGTGCACAGCATTGCATACATGATAGAGCCTATGGCTGAAGCATAGGGGATGACACTCATCTTTTCTCTATCTCCTGCAGTCACTGGGCATTGAGTCTTACTCAACTTCACACCTTGCAAAACAGGCAAGAACCCCTTCTTGGACTGATCCATTTTGAACTTCTTCAAAATCTTATCAAGGTATGTGCTTTGTGAAAGTCCTATTAAACGTCTTGATCTATCTCTATAGATCTTGATGCCTAATATGAAAGCAGCTTCTCCTAGATCCTTCATTGAAAAACTCTTGTTCAAATATTCCTTCACGCTTTCCAACATTTCTATATTGTTTCCAATCAGTAATATGTCATCCACATATAATATTAGAAACGCTATAGAGCTCCCACTCACTTTCTTGTAAATACAAGCTTCTCCGTAAACTTGTATAAACTCGAACGCTTTGATCACCTCATCAAAGCGAAGATTCCAACTCCGAGATGCTTGCACCAGTCCATAAATGGATCGCTGGAGTTTGCAAACTTTGTCAGCATTCTCTGGATCGACAAAACCTTCTGGTTGCATCATATACAACTCTTCCTTAAGGAAACCGTTAAGGAACGTTGTTTTGACATCCATCTGCCAAATTTCATAATCGAAAAAGGCAGCTATTGCTAACATGATTCTGACGGACTTAAGCATCGCTACGGGTGAGAAGGTCTCATCGTAGTCAACTCCTTGAACTTGTGAAAAACCCTTTGCCACAAGTCGAGCTTTATAGACGGTGACATTACCGTCCGCGTCCGTCTTCCTCTTAAAGATCCATTTGTTCTGAATGGCCTTACGCTCTTTAGGTAATACTTCCAAAGTCCACACTTTGTTTTCATACATGGATCCCATCTCGGATTTCATGGCCTCTAACCACTTCTCGGAATTCGGGCCCATTATCGCTTCTCCATAGCTCGTAGGTTCATCGTTGTCCAACAACATGACCTCTAAGACAGGGTTGCCGTACCACTCAGGAGCAGTACGCGTCCTTGTCGACCTACGAGGTTCGATAGCAACTTGATCCGAAGCTTTATGATCATCATCAACTTCCTCTTCAGCTGATGTAGGCTCTACAGAAACATCTTTCTGTGTTGCGCTACTCTCAGGTTGAAGTAAAGGTTCAACAACCTCATCAAGTTCTATCTTCCTCCCACTCAATTCTTTCGAGAGAAACTCTTTCTCAAGAAATGTTCCGTTTTTAGCGACAAACACTTTGCCTTCGGATCTGAGGTAGAAGGTAGACCCAACTGTCTCTTTTGGGTATCCTATGAAGACGCATTTCTCCGCTTTGGGTTCCAACTTTTCAGGCTGAAGCTTTTTGACATAAGCATCACATCCCCAAACTTTAAGAAACGACAGCTTTGGCTTCTTGCCAAACCAAAGTTCATATGGCGTCGTCTCAACGGATTTCGATGGTGCCCTATTTAAAGTGAATGTAGCTGTCTCTAATGCATAACCCCAAAACGATAGTGGCAAATCGGCAAGAGACATCATAGATCGCACCATATCCAATAAGGTTCGATTACGACGTTCGGACACACCATTACTGTGGCGTTCCAGGCGGTGTCAGTTGTGAAACAATTCCACATTGTCTTAAGTGACTGCCAAACTCATAACTCAGATATTCTCCTCCTCGATCAGATCGTAGGAATTTAATCTTCTTGTTACGATGATTCTCAACTTCACTCTGAAATTGTTTGAACTTTTCAAACGTTTCAGACTTGTGTTTCATTAAGTAAATATACCCATATCTACTTAAGTCATCAGTGAAGGTGAGAAAGTAACGATAACCACTGCGCGCCTCAATGCTCATCGGACCGCACACATCAGTATGTATGATTTCCAACAAGTCACTTGCCCGTTCCATTGTTCCAGAGAACGGCGTTTTAGTCATCTTGTCCATGAGGCATGGCTCACATGTGTCAAGTGATTCAAAATCAAGTGACTCCAAAAGTCCATCAGCATGGAGCTTCCTCATGCGTTTTACGCCAATATGACCTAAACGGCAGTGCCACAAGAAAGTGGTATTATCATTATCAATTCTACATCTTTTGGCATCAATGTTATGAACATGTGTATCATTACTATCGAGATTCAATAAGAATAAACCCCTCACATCGGGTGCATGACCATAAAAGATATTACTCATATAAATAGAACAACCATTATTCTCTGATTTAAATGAGTAACCGTCTCGCAATAAACAAGATCCAGATATAATGTTCATGCTTAACGCAGGCACCAAATAACATTTATTCAGGTTCATCACTAATCCCGATGGTAATCGAAGAGCGAACGTGCCGACGGCGATCACATCAACCTTGGAACCATTTCCCACGCGCATCGTCACTTCGTCCTTTGCCAGCCTCCGTCTATTCCGCAGTTCCTGTTTTGAGTTGCAAATATGAGCAACCGCACTGGTATCAAATACCCAGGCACTACAACGAGAGTTAGTAAGGTACACATCAATAACATGTATATCATATATACCTTGTTTGTTGTTGGCCGCCTTCTTGTCAGCCAAATACTTGGGGCAGTTCCGCTTCCAGTGTCCAGTTCCCTTGCAATGAAAGCACACAGTTTCTGGTTTGGGTCCAGCCTTGGGTTTCTTCACGGGAGGAGCAACTGCTTTGCCACTCTTCTTGGAGTTACCCTTCTTACCCTTGCCATTTTTCTTGAAACTAGTGGTTTTATTGACCATCAACACTTGATGCTCCTTCTGAATTTCAGACTCAGCGGCTTTCAGCATCGCAAACAGCTCGGCGACTGACTTGTTCATCCCGTGCATGTTATAGTTCAATACGAAGTTCTTGTAGCTAGGTGGCAATGATTGAAGAACTCTGTCAGTGATAGCCTCTGGCGGAAGGGGCATCCCCTATTCAGCTAGACGGGTGGAGTACCCAGACATTCTGAGTATGTGATCACTGATAGACCCGTTCTCCTCCATCTTGCAAGCATAGAACTTATCGGAGATCTCATACCTCTCGATCCGGGCATTCTTCTGAAAGATAAACTTCAACTCCTGGAACATCTCATATGCTCCATGCCGTTCAAAACGTCTTTGAAGTCCCGGTTCTAAGCCATACAATATTGCACATTGAACTATTGAGTAATCTTCAGAACGAGCCTGCCAGGCGTTCACAACGTCTAGAGACTCAACTGGAGCGGGTGGATCACCAAGCGGTGCATCAAGGACATAAGCCTTCTGGGAAGCCGTAAGGATAATCCTTAGATTACGGGCCCAGTCCACAAAGTTACTTCCATCATCTTTCAACTTAGCTTTCTCTAGGAACGCATTAAAATTCAGGGGTGCTACTGCTCGAGCCATGATCTACAACATAAATATTGCAAAGACAATTTAGACTATTGTTCAAGATAATGAGTTTAGTTAATCATATTACTTAAAACTCCCACTCACATTGACATCCCTCCGGTCATTCGAGTGTAACATGATCCAAATCCACCAACTCAAGTCCGATCATCACGTGAGTTGAGGTGGTTTCAATGGTGAACATCTTCATGTTGATCATATCTACTATATGACTCATGTTCGACCTTTCGGTCTCTTGTGTTCCGAGGCCATGTCTGTACATGCTAGGCTCGTCAAGTTTAACCCGAGTGTTCCGCATATGCAACACTGGCTTGCACCCGTTGTATGTGAACGTAGAGTCTATCACACCCGATCATCACGTGGTGTCTCGAAACGACGAACTTTCGCAACGGTGCACACTCAGGGAGAACACAATTTTATCTTGAAATTTAAGTGAGGGATCACCTTATAATGCTACCGTTGTCCTAAGCAAAATAAGATGTATAAAAGGATTAACATCACATGCAAATCATAAGTGACATGATATGGCCATGAACTTGTGCTTTTGATCTCCATCTCCAAAGCACCGGCATGATCTCCATCGTCACCGGCATGACACCATGATCTCCATCATCTTGATCTCCATCAACGTGTCGCCATGAGGTTGTCGCGCCGACTGTTGCTTCCACGACTATTGTTAACTCATAGCGATAAAGCAAAGCAAAACGGCGAAAATAATTAAAGACAACTCTATGGCTCCTGCCAGTTGCCGTACTCATCGACATGCAAGTCGTGATATTCTATACAACACATGATCATCTCATACATCACATATATCTCATCATGTAATTGGCCATATCACATCACAACATACCCTGCAAAAACAAGTTAGACGTCCTCTAATTGTTGTTGCAAGTTTTACGTGGCTGCTACGGGTATCTAGCAAGAACGATTCTTACCTATGCAAAAACCACAACGGTGATATAAAAATTGCTTTTCAACCTTCTCAAGGACCGCCTTTGTCAAATCCGATTCGACTAAAGTGGGAGAAACAGACACCCGCTAGCCATCTTTATGCAACGAAGTTACATGTCAGTTGAAGGAACCGGTCTCTCGTAAGTGTACGAGTAATGTTGGTCCGAGCCGCTTCATCCCACAATATCGCCGAAACAAGAAAAGACCAAGGGAGGAAGCAATCTGAATATCAACGCCCACAAAACCCTTTTGTGTTCTACTCGAGATCTCATCTACGCATAGACCTAGCTCTGATACCACTGTTGGGGAACGTTGCATGAGAAACAAAAATTTTCCTACGCACACGCAAGATCTATCCATGGTGATGAGCATCTACGAGATGGAGAGTGAATCTACATACCCTTGTAGATCGCTAAGCGGAAGCGTTAAGAAACGCGGTTGATGTAGTCGAACGTCTTCGCGATCCAAATCGCAAGTCGTCCCTCGATCCAATCACGATCTAGCGCCGAACGGACGGCACCTCCGCGTTCAACACACGTACGGCTTGATGACGCCTTCACCTCCTCGATCCAGCGAGCGATGGTGAAGTAGTAGATGAGTTCCGGCAGCACGACGGCGTGGTGATGGTGGTGAGGAACAATCTCTGCAGGGCTTCGCCAAGCACTACGGAGATTATGACGGGGCGAACTAGAGGGTTAGGGTTGCCGGCACACGGCTTGGGAAATCTTGATCTGTCCCGTGTGCTAGCCCTGCCCCTCTATTTATATGTTGAGCCCTGGGGTCTAAACTTGGAGAGAAAGCCTCCACAAGGTCGGTTTTGCCCGCACAAGGTCGGTTTGGCCCGCACGGAAAGAGTCTCACTCGGATTCCAGCAGTACCGCGTACAAGCGGTAGTACCGCTCACGAGCGGTAGTACCGCTTCACACAAGCGGTAGTACCGCTTACGCGGTAGTACTGCCTTACCAGCGGTAGTACCGCTTAAGGCAGCAGCAAAACTTCCTTTTGCACTTTCCAATACCTCGTGGGGTTTACCCCTTTGGTCCATATAAAGTGTTGCTGCACCCGAACACTTCGGTAAACATCCGGAACCCCTTCCGGTGAATTACGGAACCCTTCCGGAGATCAAAACACTATTATCACATATATCAATCTTTACCTCCGGACTCTTCCGGAGATCCTTGTCATGTCCGGGATCTTATCCGGGACTCCGAACAACCTTCGGTCACCAACACAATAACTCAACTATACTAATCGTCACCAAACGTTAAGTGTGTAGACCCTGCGGGTTCGAGAACTATGTAGACATGACCGAGACACCTCTACGGTCAATAACCAATAGCGGGACCTGGATGCCCATATTGGTTCCTACATATTCTACGAAGATCTATATCGGTCGAACCTCTATGTCAAGGATTCAGTTAATCCCGTATGCTGTTCCCTTTGTTCTTCGGTATGTTACTTGCCCGAGATTCGATCGTCGGTATCTTTATACCTAGTTCAATCTCGTTATCGGCAAGTCTCTTTACTCGTTCCGTAATACAAGATCTCGTGGCTAACACTTTAGTCACATTGCTTGCAAGGCTCATTGTGATGTTGTATTACCGAGTGGGCCCTGAGATACCTCTCCGTCACATGGAGTAACAAATCCCAGTCTTGATCCATGCCAACCCAACAGACACCCTCGGAGATACCTGTAGAGCACCTTTATAGTCACCCAGTTACGTTGTGACGTTTGATACACACAAGGCACTCCTACGGTGTCAGTGAATTGCATGATCTCATGGTCATAGGAACAGATACTTGACATGCAGAAAACAATAGCAATAAACTGACACGATCATATGCTACGTTTATAGTTTGGGTCTTGTCCATCACATCATTCTCCTAATGATGTGATCCCGTTATCAAATGACATCTCATGTCCATGGCTAGGAAACCTTCACCATCTTTTGATCAACGAGCTAGTTAACTAGAGGCTTACTAGGGACACAGTGTTGTCTATGTACCCACACATGTATTTGAGTTTCCAATCAATACAATTATAGCATGGATAATAAACGATTATCATGAACAAGGAAATATAATAATAACCAATTTATTATTGCCTCTAGGGCATATTTCCAGCGTCTGCCTTTGGCGCAGGCATGGCCGACGCGACCACACTCACCTCCAGCGAGCAGTCCGTGGGAGAGGTGGAGAAGCGGGAGGCTTGCGGTTGGGGATGGAAGCCAGGCGTCTGCGACGTGCTGGACGTGAGTGACGACTATGCCCGTGGCGGACGGACTACCGACGAGCCCGTGCTGGCCGCGGCCATGGCGGCAACGACAAGCCTTTGCTGACGCACACAATGTTGGATTTTCAGTCCGAATTGGGCAGAAAAGGACTGTAGGTAATGTGGTGGTCTGGAGGAGATTTCTCTGTGGCAAAGCAGGTTTCCGAACAATAAAGGAGGAGGAAGAGAAGACAAGAACACATGCAAGAAAGATTACTAGATGTGGTTGTGAGGCCATGATAACTGTCAAGCATATGGAGGATGGCAAATATTGTATATCATATTTTGATGAAGAACACACCCATGAATTTGTCACACCTAGCAAGCAAAATTTAATCAAGTTTAACAGAGAAGTCAGGGAGAAGGCCAAGACCATACTATTCACATGTCATGCAGCTAGCATTGGCACATCTAGGGCCTTCCGATTGCTTCGTGTTGGTGAGGGCGGATTCGAGTTCGTGGGGTGCACAAAGAGAGACCTGTAAAACTATCACCGTGACATGCGAAGCACTTTCAAAGATACAGATGCTCAAATGTTCATTGACAACATCAGAAAGAGGAAGAAAATCAACCCAGGATTCTTCTTTGACTATGTTCTTGATGATAAAAACCGACTGACGCGTGTCTTTTGGGCAGATGCTTTTTGTAGGAAGAATTATGCTTTTATTTGGCGAAATGGTGTCTTTTGACTCCGCATACAGCACCAATCAGTATAAGATGATATTTTGTCCTTTCACGGGAATAAACCACCATATGGGGTCTGTTTTCTATGGTGCCGCCTTGATTGTTGATGAGAAGATAGAGTCATATAAATGGGTGTTTGAAACATTCTTGAAAGCAATGGATGGTGTAGCACTAAGGTTTATAGTAACTGATGAAGATGCTAGCATGAAGGCTGCCCTTGATGAAGTTATGCCAAACACCGTCCATAGGTTATGCTTGTGGCACATAATGAGAAAGCTTCCAGAAAAGGTTGGTCCTCCACTGAGAGGATGAACATTTCTACAGTTCAATTAACTCATGTGTATGGGGCTCTGAAAACCCAGCTGAATTTGAGGCTAAGTGGTCTTCCATGATTTGAGGAAAACACATGGTTTGCTAGGAGATATGAAATTCGTAAGTCATGGATACCGGCCTACTTCAAAGGTGTATTCATGGGTGAAATTCTGAGAACCACTTCAAAGTCAGAGAGCGCTAACTCATTCTTCAACCAGTTTATTGGTTACAAGCATGCTTTAGTGGAGTTTTGGATTAGGATTGGTACCGCCCTAGAGGAATAACGTCAAAATGAACTCAAGGCTGACCATGATTGCCTCAGTTCCATGCCTCCTTTGATTACATCCTGGGAGATCGAGAAGCATGCTAGCATGTACTTACGAAAAACTAAAGAAAGATTATTTTTTTCTCAAAACTCTGTTTATTTTAAATAAATATCAACGAACCACAACTCCAAAACAAATCACTTATCCACGACTATTGGAGCAGAAGGTTACAACCCACCTAAATCTTACATTTTAGCTCAGTTGGCAGCTATTATGACATGCCGGGCTCTGAAATCTGATCAGACGTGTCAAAGAGATTGGGTGGATGCTGCTTCATCACACGCTGATTTTTCACACAAGTTTCTTCTGATAAGCAATTTATAAGTAGGCGATCTATCCATCAATCAACTCTACTCGACCATGACTTTATGGCAAGCCAAACAGGTGAAATCAGCGTGTGAAATCACGTCGAGAGGTTGCAGGAGGTGGTATGCACGTATTTCATGTGAAAACCCATGCTCTCGTCTCATCTCTTTGATTAGATAAAGCAATGTCGATATGCGTATGTTATCCTTGTTGAAGGTATTTGCTTGAAGCCCGCTTTTGAGGAGGAATTCTCATGTTCGATCTTTGGCTGAACTCATCAACATTTGCACTGGATTCCTTCTTAAAATCCTTTTTTTCTTCATCGTTAGGTCACATGTCATAGAGTTTATGGTAATGCTATGGTGGTTCTGCCATGAGGCAAATAATGGCATCCGACTTTTCTTTCTTTATTTATTTTTTGCGGGAAAAACTTCCGATCTATTCATCTTCAATCATGGTAGTACAACGAACACTAGAAATAATAAAAATTACATCCAGATCCGTAGACCACCTAGCGACGACTACAAGCACTGAAGCGAGCCGAAGGCGTGCCGCTGTCATCGCCCCTCACTCACCGGAGCAGGACAAACCTTGTTGTAGTAAACAGTCGGGAAGTCGTCGTGCTAAGGCCCATAGAACCAACGCACCAGAATAGCAACCGCCGCCGATGAAGAGTGTAGATCAGAAGGATCCAATCTGAAGACACACGAACATAGACGAATGACGAACAGATCCGAGCAAATCCACCAAAGACAGATCCGCCGGAGACACACCTTCACACGCCCACCGACGATGCTAGACGCATCACCTGAACGGGGGCTAGGCGGGGAGACCTTTATTCCATCTTCAGGGAGCCGCCGCCGTCTCGCCTTCCTGAACAGGACACAAACCCTAACAAAACTCAAAAAAAAATCTAAAAACGGAGCCCTCCCACCGACAAGGTCCGGGATCCACTCCGTCCCCATGGCCCTCAGGCCACCGGAGACGGGGCGGACCGGCGGCGGCGAAAGGCAGAAGAACACTAGCTTTTTGGGAGGCGTCGGCTAACTTTTCTTTATTATCTGTAAGCAGATTCGTTGACTTGACACCCATGCTTGATTTCACCTAGCATTGTTTAAATACTTAATACTAATATATTACCGCGTGATTTAAAAAAAGATGAAATCATTCAAAGCTCTTCAACTAGGGCTTCCAACCATTGGTACTAACTAATTCTCAAAAAAGAAAAACCATTGGTATCAGACGAGGAAGAAACAAGAAAATGTCCTTGGAGCTTGTCCGGGCGCGTACCGGTGGGCAACGCCACCTCTTGCCGTTGCTCCTGCAGCGTCTCGTTCCCAGCCTCCTGCTGCTTCTGCCGCTCTCGCGCTCGGCCTCGGCTTCGACGGTGGTCACCTATCTGCCTGGATTCCATGGCCCTCTGCCCTTCTACCTCGAAACCGGGTAAGCAGCACTGCCCGACAGCTAAGCGTCGTTGAAATGGGCGCGAGTTTCTCATGGCCGGCCGGAGTGGTCGTGTGATGATGCAGATACGTGGGCGTGGAGGAGGAGGCTGGGACGGAGCTCTTCTACTACTTCGTCGAGTCGGAGAGGAGCCCCGGCACTGACCCCGTCATCCTGTGGCTCACCGGCGGGCCCGGCTGCTCGGGCTTCAGCGGCATGGTCTTCGAAGTCGGTTAGTCCCTCGCAATCTCAAAGTGGAGCGACGATTTTGTCAGTTCACCATGGATATGCTTTTCCCCTCTCGCTCGTCGGGGCGCGGCCGGCCGGCAGGGGCGCCGTGCTGGGGGTGGGGCGCGGCGGCGGAGAGGTGCACGTCGGCGCTGGGTGGCGTGGGCGTGCGGCGGCCGGCGTGCGTCTGGATCTGGCGCGGCGGCGACCTCGGGTGTGAGGACCCAGGGAGGAAACTCACAGGAAATTGAGAGAGAGGGACGAAGAGATAATGGGGAGAGAAACAAAGAAACAGAGAATGGGGAGAGAAACAGAGAGAGACAGATCCAAAGCCAGAGCGAAAGTCCTCATGAGCTCGGAATGAACACTAAAATCCAATTTTTTTTTTGAAAAAAATCTAATTTTTTTGGCAAACTTTGACAAATGTTTTGTGCTTGAAAATTTTCATCATGAAATGACATTCGTGGGAGTTATGGCAAAAAAAAAAAAATCAGCACTTCAAAATGTTTTCAAAAATAGCATTTTTGGAGCATCCACTTTTTTTTTTTTTTGCCATGACTCCCCCTCATGTCATTTCATGATAAAATTTTGCAAGCACACAAAGCATTTGCCAAAGTTTGCTAAAAAATCATTTTTTTAACTATTTTTTAGATTTTACTATTCATAAGAGAGCTCCTGCGACTCAGTCAAAGGTGGGGATGTGACCTCGGGCGACACATGCAGCCCTCTCGTCTGTGCGGAGCAGACGGTGTTTGGGCCAGGCCATGGCCGACAACGGCAATGGTGGCGTGCAGGGGTTCTGACATCCGGTGGTGTGGTGGATCTAGGGGGTAGGTTGTCGTGGCCTGACGGCTAGACCGGATCCGGCCCGTGGAGGCCCACCGCTCCGGCGGCCCTGTCTTCTAGGGCTGCCCCGGCGACGATGTCGGCTGACCTCAAGGATCCGTGCCCCCGGCCATGGTGGGGCTCTCTACGCGTGGGCTAGAATCGGTGATGCCCGGTCCTGACCGATGGCGTTTCCACTCTGACATTTTCCGTGTCTTGGTGCCTGGTTCTCGGACGCCCTGTTGCTTCTGTGGTCGTTGTGGGTCCGTCTTGGATGCCAGGGTGACGACCCTGAATGTTGAGGCTGCACGCTTGGCTCTGCGGCGAGCAGCGCGTCAGCGGTGGTGGGGCCTTCTCTTGGCTATAGGGGTAGTGAGGGGAGGGGTGGTGGGTGATCATGCCTCGTGGTGGCTTCGGCGGTGGCAGCTCCTTGTCTGGATCTGGAGGTCTCGTGCTGGCAATGCGGCCCTTTCCCCGGGTTGGGTCGGGTCGGGGGGTACCTCGGATGGCTATGGCGAGGATCCGAGCAAAAGCTTTGCGCTTTTGGCGCCGACGATGGTGATGCCTCGGGTGTCAATTACCTCTTCGTGGCGTCGTTGTGGGTTTCTTCTCCATGTCAGGGTTCCGGGTGAAAACCCTAGCCCGTCGTTTTTGGCTCGGCGATGGCGGCACTCTACGCCGTTACCCACCTGGGGGCGTCGTCGAGGAACTCTGGCACCTTCAGGTTGCAGTGCATCGGCGCCTTTGGGCTTGCTTTCATCTTGGTGTGAGGTTTCTTCGTCTCTGTTGTGGAGTGGATACGTTGGTCTCCTATCATTTACACATGTCCCTGTAGTCACTGTCCTCGGTCCTCGCTATCCACTGCCAGGATCGGAGCTCCACGGCCCGGAGCGAGAGGACAGACGCTTGCCCTCTTCGGCGATAGCTTGGTGTGTTTGTTGCGTTGGGGTCCGGTGGTTTCCCAAGGTGGTGTGGTTCAGTTCCGGTTCGGTAATCTAGGTTGCCTCATGTTAGATGTGCCGACTCCTGTTTTCTTGCTCAGTTTCGGGTTGGTGGCGTCCTCGCCATCCTCTTGGTTGTCTTTTTTATCTTTTGACTTGCTTGTACGGTATAAAGCGGGGCGAAAGCCTGTTTGGAGAGTTCGACATGGATATTGCAGTTTGCTAGTATCATTTTGATATAAAAAAAAAGTGGTGGCACGTATTCTAACAAATTTGCCATCCGTAACATTTGAGTTTTGAGAAGAAAATCGTAGATGCAGTTTTTCGCTCCTAAACTCCGTAGATCTCTGTGACTCTGTGCCTATGTGCAATTTTGCTGATGACTAGATTTCCGATATGGCGATATCCATGATGTTCCTTTTACTGTCCATGATGTTTTTTCACAGGTCCTATAAATTTTGTGTTAGCACCTTATAATGGTAGTTTGCCGCAGCTGGTCTATAATCCCTACTCATGGTCGAAGGTGAGATATTCAGTCATAACGCTACAGCACTGGAGATGTTTCCTTTCTCTGATTTGTTAGCCTGTCAATACGCAGATCGCAAGCATCATCTTCTTGGATTCTCCCGTCGGTGCTGGCTTCTCGTATGCTCGTGATCCCAAAGGTTATGATGTCGGGGACATCTCGTCTTCTTTGCAAGTTGTCACATTTCTGAAGAAGGTGAAAAGAAACACTTGCTGTTTTTCCAATAATTGTGTGTGGCAGTTGCTTACGTCCTATGCCTATATATATGTAGTGGTTCAGCGATCACCCACGCTATGTTTCAAATCATTTTTACCTTGGAGGAAGTTCATATGCTGGAAAGATGATTCCAGTTATCGCACAATACATCTCAGAAGGTAACTCTGGGTAACACTACGCATATCCTATATTACATTATAAATAAATCATGTCTTAACAAACGACGCATTGCGGACCCCTTAAGATTATTAGTGGACGGATGCATTTAGATGGCCGCGCGCAAACTGCAGCAAGCCTTCCACTGTACCCCATTTTTTCATTTTTGCGAACAAAGGATATGGATCTATTATAAAAGTTCACCGGAAGTACAAAGCATTCCCAACATAATAAAAATTACACTGAGGTCCCTGGACCACAGAACGACCACTAACTCCACCAAAAGCCGATGCACCTCTGTCGCCGCTCCCCTACCACCGGAGTCGGCCTAACCTTGTCGATGACAGCCGAGAAGTCTTCGTGCATGTGGCCCTAAGGACCTGCGCCGTGGAGCTGTAGTCTTCGCCGTTGAACCCTTTGAATCGATTCGAAGCGCCTGGCACCAAATGTTGCCGTCACGAATGCTATGCGAGAAACCCTAACCACGTCGCCCCGAGGAGATGGCAGGAATCTACGCTGGAGCTTCGTAGGAGGATCAAAGCCCGGAAGACCATTTCGAAGGGGAGACGTCGCCATCAGCCTGAACGTCGTCCCTGCGAGAAAAAACTAACCGAACCTACTAGCCGGAGTGAAGGCATCCGGATTCCCCTCCCCATCACCGGGCGCCAGAGCGCTAGGCAGAGGGAAGGAGAATCCACGGGCTGGCCGGTGGAGCCGGAGGGGATTAGATCTGTAGCCCCGCAAAGTGATAGAATATCTTAAGTTTTCCGTGTTGATTAGCTTAGCCCCACCTTGCTATAGGTTAGGAGGAGCAACACCAACATATGACACGTAGGTTCCATATGTAGCATATCTGGATAGCCTTTTTGTCCAAAGTGAGGGTGAAAATAGAAAGAGGGTTGCTACATGTGTGTGGCCGACTCCGTATAGGGTTAGGTCTAAAGCCAGTATGGAACCTGGAGCAGTACATTGACTCTATTTTGAGTGATTTCGATGAGTGTAATGCTTTTCACTAAGACATGACACCGTGGCACCGTTTGACCGTTGGTCACCACTGCTATCTTCACAAGGAAGGAGTGAATTTATGTCGGTCAAACATTGTCTCAGTGTCATGTCTCGGTCCAAAGTGGCAAGGGACCAGGTTTTCCTTGCTTTAGAGTTTGGGGACCAAATCTAGACCTGACAATAGTTGATGGATCAAAATTATATTTTCTAGAAGTTAAATGTTGCTCTTTCCTTTTATTTTCTCAGATAAATTTTATGTTCCCCACCTTTTAACTTGGACACATGCCCATTTATGTCTTTCCTGATAAAGGGTAATATATCACCCGGCCTTTGCAACAAAGGCCAAGTAATCCATTCATAATGTTCTTTTCGATTTTTTTTCTCCTCCAGGAAATGAACAAAGAAGGCAACCTGAGATTAATCTCAAGGCAAGTAATCCTAGCCTTGAAATGATCATTTTGTTTTAGATAGACTGTATTTATAGGTAATAACAAAATGGGTATGCAAGTCATGTGAAATCATATTTTTTTTTTTGTTCTCTTAATTCACTTTTTTACAGGGCTATCTACTTGGCAACCCTATTACAGGCTCCAAGTTTGATGATTTCAACTCGAAAATACCATATGCTCATGGTGTTGGAATTATATCTGATCAACTATATGAGGTAATTCCACAATAATACGTTTTGACAAAGTGCAGTGACAAAATCATGGATCTTGATTTCCTTTTCTTTCTCAAAGGCTGCAATGGCAAACTGTGAAGGAGACTATGTAACCCCAGTGACTAAAATGTGCGTGAGGGTTGTAAATACCATTCAAAATGTAAGATTCTTTTACTGGACTATATTACATTTCTGAAATTACTTATAGCAGCTACATTTAATTAATGCACATTGTTCTCTTGTATTGCAGCTCATTTCTGAAGTTGACGACGGATATATCCTGGATGATAGATGTGTACGTGCTGCTCCAAAACCTGTGAAGGATGATGCTTCAAGAAGTAGGTTTCTGTCAGAAGAACAGATTCAGCCAACAGAATCATCTGCTCATCCCACTATCAATTGTTTTGTAAGTTAGTATTATCCCTGGAGTGTTAAATCTATAGAAGATTTTATCGAGTATGAATTGTTGCATTATATGACTTGTTCTATCGTTCCTCTAATGTGAATTTGTCTGCATTGCTTTCTGAATGCAGTCATATCGGTACTACCTATCTAACATTTGGGCGAATTACAACATGACTAGAGATGCTCTTAGGATCAAGAAGGTAACCACTCGATATCTTCTCTGTTTTTCTAAATAGCTGGCAGCCTGTATGGTTTTTGCTTTTAATTTTTAATGACTTGGTTTCGCCAATGAAATCGAGATTCAACTTCATTTCATCAAAAAAGAAAAGAAAATCTTCCTGAAAGCATGCCTACACAATAAAGTTATGCACAGTTCTGTTCCTCTGAAATTAAATTGACCGCCATCATTGCTTATGAAATATTTGAAATGTTGTTGTGATGATTAATGACTGCACAACTTTGGCATACAGGGAACCGTTGGCAAGTGGGTAAGATGCACCAGTGAATTCCCCTATACACACGACGTCCCAAGTAGCATAGGGTACCAGTTCAACCTCACCACCAGGGGCTACCGTGCGCTTGTATTCAGGTGAAAATACCAGAGGAGAATTCCCGAGTTGTAACATACAGTTGTATTTTCTCTTGCGAGAGGATTTGCATATGCTAGTTGTATCTTTTTCCATGTCTTAACATCATGACCTGTGCATGCAGTGGAGACCATGATCTTTTGGTACCATTTTTGGGAACACAGGCGTGGATAAGATCCTTCAACTTCTCCATTGTTGATGACTGGAGAGCATGGCATGTGGATGGCCAGTCTGCAGGGTTAAGTTATCTGACTCTTATCCCTTAAATTGTGCCTCCCTCCCTCCCGCCCTCCCCCCCTCCCCCTCCCTCAAACCAGGAGTTACATCAAAGCATATAAAGGACACAATGCTATACCATGATGGAATTACCTGTACACACATAGATCTTGGCAAAAGAGAAGTTCTATTGCATATAAGTTTAGCAAATTAACCTTGCGTTGGGGAAGTGCATAACCTTGTCAGAAAAAGAATTTTGCATGCTTCACATTTCTGCTATATGTTGGTTTTGTATTGTCTGATTAGGAACACATTTTTCTTGTGCAGATTTACAATTGCATATGCAAACCATATGACATTTGCAACAGTAAAGGTTATATCATTTTCCCTTCTATCTATTATTTTGGTGCATAATACAAAACCGATCACATATATTACTGACAGTAGACCGATGTGACAGTATAAATCATGGTTTGCTTCTTACGTACCCAGGGTGGCGGTCATACGGCAGTAAGCTACCGGCCTAAACAAGGATTGGCCATGGCTCAGCGGTGGCTGGGCAATAAGCCGTTGTGATGTGTCTGCTTTCGTTGCACCCTTTTCTCGTGCTGGCATCGTCAATGTGTAACATCCCAAAATTCTAAATTTTGGAATGTTATACTAAATAAGTGATTGTGATTGCTTGAATGAGTGCTGTGTAAAATTGAGTGAAATTTGAAAAAAAAATTGAAAATTAAATGAGAGGAAATAAAAGGACTTTCCCAAACTTTCATTCTTGCTTTTGGTTCCCATGGAATTCAAAATTCAAATTCAAAACAAACCCTAGAGTGAAGATGACATGACTTCTTCCATTTGAAATGAAAAGGGGTTTTGAAAAGATTTGAAATCCATTTGAAAATATTTCAAATCAGAAACTTTATGCACCTCAATGATTTCCATGAGAGAAGATGAAATGACATTTTCAAATTTATAATGAAGAGAGTTGGAAGTTTAAAAGAATCATTCTGAAAGTCCCTTTGAAGTTTTCTGAAACCCATTTTTTCAATTTGAAGTTATTTGAATTTCCAAATTTCAAATTATCTGAAAATATTCAAAATGAGAGAAGGAATATGACCCTTCAAAATTCAGAGGCAATTTGAAATATATTTCATCAAGGAAAAATAGAAAGGATTTGGAAAAAGATTTGAAATTTAAATTTAATGCCATTTTGGAGTTTTATTTTCAAATTATTTTTCTCCAAAATGAAATATATGGAAAATAGGGTAAAATGATTCCCTTCAACATAAAAATGGAGAAAAATAAATTTGAAATCATTTTGGTATTTAAAAAAATGATTTTTACTAGTTTTTATTTCAATAGGAGCACTGTTGGAATTTTTTTAGAATTTTTGTAGATTTTATTTTGGCAAAATAAAATGTGCACAGTGGCCTATATATGCCCTAGTATTTATGTGCAAATTTTCAAAATATTTGAAAATGATTTGATTTGGTTTTGGCATCTCTTTTGCTTTCTGTTTAAAAGAAAAAGGAAGTGCATTTCGTTTTTTTCTGGCCGAAGCCCTTGGCCCAACAGCGCCACCGCAGCCCACCTAGCTAGTCGGCCCAGCCTGCCTTCGCCGCTCCGAATCGGCAACAGATCGGGCGCCCGCTCGTTTTCCTTACCCGCGCACCCGTTGACAGCCCTGCCCCACCCGTCCGACCGAAACTCCCCGCGCTCGCTTTCCAAAACTCGCTGGAGCTCCGTCGGAGTCGAATCGCGCCGTGACCTCCTGTCGTTCTGCGCCGCCCCCTGCCCCAAGGCTTTCCCCTGTATAAACCCGAGGCCCTCATCTCTCGTTCCCCTCACGAATCCCCCTTGCCCGTGCCCTCTCGCTGCCAAATTTGCTCGTCGGAGCACCCGAACCCCGCCGCTCGCCATTGCCGTTGCCTCACACGCTCCGGTCATCCCCAGCCACCGCCGTCACCACTCACTTGCTCGTCGTCGTCCGCTGCATCCCCTGAACAACTCCGCCGTCGCCGAGGACGACCACAGTCGTCGCCATCATCACCCCAAGGCTGCTGTCGATGTCACTGATATGTCCCAAACGTATCTACTTTTCCAAACACTTTTGCTCTAGTTTGCACTCTAATTTGCATGATTTGAATGGAACTAACTCGGACTGACGCTGTTTTCAGCAGAATTACCGTGGTGTTGTTTTTGTGCAGAAATAAAAGTTCTCGGATGGACCTGAAAATTTGAGAATTATTTCAGAATATATAAAAAATACTGGCGCAAAGATCCACCAGAGCGCCTGGGGGGCGCGCCTGGCAGGCTTGTGGGCCCCTGGCAGCTCCGTTTGCCCTAACTCCAACGCTATAAGTACCTATTCGTGGAGAAAAAAATGAGAGAAAAAGAATCATCGCGTTTGACGATACGGAGCCGCCGCCACCTCATGTTCTTCATCGAGAAGGCTGATCTGGAGTCCGTTCGGGGCTCCGGAGAGGGGGATTCGACGCCGTCGTCATCATCAACCATCCTCCATCACCAATTTCATGATGCTCGCCGCCGTGTGTGAGTAATTTCTTCGTAGGCTTGCTGGACGGTGATGGGTTGGATGAGATTTACCATGTAATCGAGTCAATTTGTTAGGGCATTGATCCCTAGTATCCACCATGTTCTGAGATTGATGTTGCTATGACTTTGCTATGTTTAATGCTTGTCACTAGGGCCTGATACGTCTCTAACGTATCTATAATTTATGAAGTATTCATGCCATGTTTATTATAGTTTTGTATGATTTTGGTGCACTTTAATATGGCTTTTATATGATTTTCATGGACTAACATATTGACCTAGTGCCCAGTGCCAGTTGTTGTTTTCTGCTTGATTTTGGTTTTCTAGAAAATCCATATCAAACGAAGTCCAAATGCAGTGAAACTTTTTTACGATTTTTCTGGAAGGAAACGGATCCAGGAAGCTTCGGAGGAGCAGCAGAAGAGCCACAGGGGCCCCACGAGCCACTTGGGCGAGCCTGCCCCCCAGGCGCGCCCTGGTGCCTCGTGGGCCCCCTATGGCACCTCTTTGCGTGATTCCAATGCTGAAAAATCATATATATTCAGAAACCCCCGAAAGTTAACCTAGATGAGTTTTTACGCCGCCGCAAGCCTTTGTGCCTCCACGATCTAATCTACAACCCTTTTCCGGCACCCTGCCGGAGGGGGGAATCATCACCGGAGGCCATCTTCATCATCCTGGCGGTCTCCATGACGAGGAGGGAGTAGTTCACCCTCGGGGCTGAGGGTTTGTACCAGTAGCTATGTGTTTGATCTCTCTCTCTCTCTCTCTCTCTCTCTCTCTCTCTCGTGTTCTTGATTTGGCACGATCTTGATGTATCGCGAGCTTTGTTAATATAGTTGGATCATATGGTGTTTCTTCCCTCTCTATCCTTGTTGTGATGAATCGAATCTTTTCCCTTTGAGGTTTCGTTATTGTTGGATTGAATATTTCAGATTTGAGAACACTTGATGTATGTCTTGCATATGAATACCCGTGGTGACAATGGGGTATTATATTGATTCACTTGATATATGTTTTGGCACTCAACTCGCGGATTCCCGTAGTGACATTGGGGTAATCTATGCATAGGGGTTGATGCATGTTTTCATTATCTTTTCTCCGATAGAAACTTTGGGGTGCTCCTTGGAGTTCTTTGTGTGGATTGAATATTATGATTATGAAGTTGTTTGATGCATATCGTATAATCAACTCACGGATACTTGTGGTGACATTGGAGTATCTAGGTGACATTAGAGTTGGTTGATGTGTATCATATGGTGTTATTTCAGTACGAACTCTAGGGCTGTTTGTGACACTTATAGGAATGGCTCAATAGATCGATCGGAAAGGATAACTTTGAGGTGGTTTCGTACCCTACAAACAATTTCTATCTTATGTTCTCCGCTAATAGGAACTTGGGAGTGATTCTTTATCGCACTTTGAGGGATGGTTATATGATCCAATTACGTTAGCATTGTTGAGAGATTGCACTAGCGAAAGTATGAACCCTAGGCCTTGTTTCTAAGCATTGCAATACCGTTTATGCTCACTTTTGTTACTTGCTACCATGCTGTTTTTTATTGTTCGCACTACAAAAACCTATATCTACTATCCATACTACACTTGTATCACCATCTCTTCGCCGAACTAGTGCACCTATACAATTTACCATTGTATTGGGTGTGTTGGGGACACAAAAGACTCTTTGTTATTTGGTTGCAGGGTTGTTTGAGAGAGACCATCTTCATCCTACGCCTCCCACGGATTGATAAACCTTAGGTCATCCACTTGAGAGAAAATTGCTACTGTCCTACAAAACTCTGCGCTTGGAGGCCCAACACGAGTCTACAAGAATAAGTTGTGTAGTAGACATCAAGCTCTTTTCTGGTGCCGTTGCCGGGGAGGTGAGTGCTTGAAGGTATATCTTTAGATCTTGCAATTGAATTTTTTAGTTTTTTGTTTTATCACTAGTTTGGCTTATAAAAGAAAACCAAAAAAATGGAATTGAGGTTGCTTCATATTATTCGCCTTTATCATGTCTTTCTTGAAAATGATGGATCGGAAAATTGTGCTCAATTGATAGAAGAAGAATTCAATAAAATGTTTGGCATAAAATCTTTGAATGATGAGCATGATTACAATATTGTTAGTATGAATTCTATGAATATCCAAAATACTAATGATGATTGCACTAGTCATGACAAAAATGTTTCTTATAAGCATGTCAATTTTTGTGGAGTGCATAAAGTTTGTGAAGACATGCCTTATAGGGATGATAGATTTTGTAAGAAGCATAAACATGATAGAACCAATTTTTTGCTCAAAGTGATAGATGAATTTGCTACAAAATTATGTTCTCTTCATCCTATTACTTGTGAACTTTGCAATAAAGTTGGTCACCTTAATTTCCAATGCATACTCTTTCATGATCGAATCATGGCTAAATATTGTAATGACTTGACCGCCCTTGAACTATATAATGAGCTTTAACTATTCTTGGGGTGTGAGTAATTGTCACATAAAAATAGTTGGTTCGAAGTATTCATTCTCACGGATGACATTGAAACTAATCTAAAGGAAATCTATATGTTTTGTATGGTAAATTGCAATGAGAATGCTTATATTGCCAACTATAGAAAGACGAGAAAACAAATAGAATATAAAAGGAACGCTAATGAAAGGGTAAAGATTTCCACTTTCCCTCCTATTGTCTCTCATGATGAAATAGGTGACGAGGAGGAGCTTCCTATTCAACCAATTTCATCAATAAGAAGCTCGGAAAAGTTGATTAAACCCACACATGATGTGGTGAAGAAGAAGAAAAGAAGAAAAGGTAGAGGTAAAAAGGTATCTCTCCCAAATAATGTTGCTCCTATTATTTTTGTGCCTCATGAGAATGAATCAAAAACAATTGTGGAAGATGATACACTTGATGATGATATTGCTTCTTTGTCTTATGGCACAATGTCCGAAGGAACTATTGAGGATGATTTTGTTATGCCTATTACTCATTGTGATGATTATGATTGGGAAAATAATGATACTTCTTATAATCTTGAAAATCTTTTTGGCACCAACTTGGAAAATTATGATGTTATAATTGCTATATTATTGGTGCTATTCATACTATTAATGATGAGAGTAATTATGCTTATGATATGCAAAGCCACAAGCTTGGGGATGCTATGTTTGATGAGAATGACATGTTTGAGAATTTATTTGCTGCAATGAATGTTTGTCCCAAGCTTGGGGATGCTATGCTTAATGAAGATGATCTTTTTAGTCCCCCTACTTTGAATGATCAAATTTGTTATGATGATTGCATGCCTCCTACTTATGATGATTATTGTGATGATACTTATGTCATAAAAAGTAGAGATGATTATATTTATAAAACTTGTCATAATTATGAATACCCTTTTACTAAACATTACTCTTTTAATGTGGAAACAATTTATAGTATTCGAGTTTCATATGATACTCCCACTATTATGAATGAGAAGAAAATTGCTTGTGTGGAGAGTAATAAAAATTCTATGCTTATGTATCATGACAAGAATGCTTTGTGTGATGGATATATTGTTGAATTTATTCATGATGCTACTGAAAATTATTATGAGAGAGGATCATATGCTTGTAGGTGTTGCAATAATATAAAGTTTCCTCTCTATGTCTTGAAAGTTTCAAAGTTATACTTGTTTTGCCTTCCTATGCTAGTTGATTCTTGCTCTCATAAATTGTTTGCTCACAAAATCCCTATGCATAGGAAGTGGGTTAGGCTTAAATGTGCTAGTCATATGCTTCATGATGCTCTCTTTGTGTTTCAATTCTTTACTTTTATGCGAGCATCATTGAAATCATCATGCCTAGCTAAAAAGGCATTAAAGAAAAGCGCTTGTTGGGAGACAACCCAATATTTATACCTACTGTTTTTGTGTGTTCACATGATTAAGCTACTGTAGTAATCATGTTTCATATGTTTTCTTTCAATAATGTGCCAAGTAAAGCCTTTGGGATAGTGTGGATGCTTGTCGATTTGATTCTGTGCAAAAACAGAAACTTTTGCGTCCAGTGCTAGAATTTCTATTCTGTACTGGAGCGTGAAAAAATTCTGAAATGTTTATACAGTATTGGGTTACAAATTTTTTACGTTGTCCTAATTTTTCAGAATTTTTGGAGGTACAGAAGTATGGTTTTTAAATCGCTCACTACATGCTGTTCTGTTTTTGACAGATTCTGTTTTTGATGCATAGTTTGCTTGTTTTAGTGTTTCCATAGCTTATATTGAGTAATATAAATTGTGGAAATGATATAATACAGTAGGCATTATGTGAGAACAATTATGAATCTTGCCTTGACAGTACCTAAGTGGGTGATTTATTTTTGTCATATTAACCTATCTCACGAAGTTCCGTTAAGTTTTGTGTGATTGAAGTTTTCAAGTTTTGGGTGAGATATCGATATGAGGAGAATAAGGAGCGGCAAGACCCTAAGATTGGGGATGCCCAAGGCACCCCAAGGTAATATTCAGGAAGACCCAAGCAACTAAGCTTGGGGATGCCCCGGAAGGCATCCCCTCTTTCATCTTCAACATTATCGGTAACCTGACTCGGAGCTATATTTTTATTCGTCACATAATATGAGTTTTGCTTGGAGCGTCATTTTATTTTGTTGAGATTTGCTTCCTGTTATTTAGAATAATGTTTTGTATCTTTATTTCAATAAAATGCCAAGTATAGCCTTTACCATGCTCAGTTTGCAAGTTTATGTGTTGCTGTTTGAAAACAGAAAGTTTTCTGTTATGTCCAGAATATTCCTGAATAGTCAGGAGATGATAAAAATATGAAATTTTTACACAGTAAGCATGCATGAGTTCTCTGACACGTGGTAAGTTTTCAGAATTTTTGGAGTTAGGGAAGTATGGATTCTTATTCACCCTTTACAGACTGTTCTGTTTTGGCAGATTGCTGTTATAGTTGCATTGTTTGCATATGTTTGCTTGTTTAATGATTCTATTTGAGGATGGGAGTATTAAATATGCAAAGGCATTTAGTATGCAATGTTTAATTATAATTTTAGTGATTTGTTACAGTAGATAATGTTGAGGTTTTGAGTTGATTTATACTAACTTATCTCACGAGTTCTTGTTGAGTTTTGTGTGGATGAAGTTTTAAGATTTAGGAGAAGCCATGATATGAGAGGAATTAAGGAGACACAAGAGCTCAAGCTTGGGGATGCCCAAGGCACCCCAAGATAACATTCCAAGAAGTCTCAAGCAACTAAGCTTGGGGATGCCCCGGCTGGCATCCCACCTTTTTTCATCAACATCTATCGATTAGCCTAAGTTTTTACTTGTTCACATGATATGTGCTATTCTTGGAGTGTCCTTTTATTTTCATTTTGTTTGCTGTTTTAATAAAATTATCAAGATCTGAAATTTTTATTTGGAGAGAGTCTTCACATAGCTACTTAATTGTTTGACTACTCATTGATCTTCACTTATATCTTTTTGGAGTAGTTTGTCATTTACTCTTGTTCTTCACTTATATCCTATGAGTAAATTGTTGAATGAATTGAATATCATAAAGTTGAAATTATATGTGTTTCATATGCTTGTATCATGCCTAGTAGTAATTTCACATTTGGTTTAGAAAGTAAAATCTATTGAAGTTTGACAACCACAATATTGGTCATACAAGCAATTCATGAATGATTAGTATAAGGAAGAGAACTTTCACATATAAATATATTATCTTGGACATCTTTTATGATTGTGAATACCTATTAATTATTTTCAAACTTGAGAAAATTAGTTGAAGTTGGACAAGGAAGACAACGTAATGAGTTATGTTTGGGTATATTTGCATAGAAGTTATATTGGTATGGATCCTCCAACATGTGGTGCTTGCTTAGGATCTTTTGCTAGCCAAAAATTTGTACTAAGTAGAGATACTACTTGTGCATCCAAAAACCCTTAAACCCAGTTTCTTGCCATGAGTGTCCACCATACCTACCTATGGATTGAATAAGATCCTTCAAGTAAGTTGTCATCGGTGCAAAAAGCAATAAAAATTGCTCCTAAATTATGTATGATCTTTTATTGTAAGGGAAAATAAGCGTTGTACGAACTTGTGATGGAAAAGAAATAAAAGCGACGGACTGCATAATAAAGGTTGCTATCACAAGGGGCAATATAACGTGACGTTCCTTTGCATTAAGGGCTTGTGCATCCAAAAATAAAAAGCGCATGACAGCCTCTGCTTCCCTCTGCGAAGGGCCTATCTTTTACTTTTATGCATTTACTTTTATGCAATAGTCAATAAGTATTCATTCGCATTTCAACCTCAATTATTCTCTAGTTGGTAAGCATCATGTGGTGGGGAAAGATCCAGGCACATATGGCCAGTCAAATATATTTGATCATGAATTATTATTGTTGACAATTATCTTTATGATAAATGAGTTGGGAGGCGAAAATTATGCCCCTATCTTTCTCTGTGTTTGATGGATGCCATTTGTTCTAAAAATATGCTTTGAGTACTAGCAATCATAGAAGACTATATGATAATTGAGTATGTGGAGCTCTTACTTAGACTTTGTTGAAATTAAGTTGAATTGCAATTGTTTGGTGACTAAGAACATAGGTTGCTAAGTTTCCAGAGATTGCATTGTTTGAACCATAACATGTGAATTGATTGCTACTTTATCATGATGAGTTTTATGAGAAAGAGTTGCTGTTATGATGATAGGAAAAGTGATTGAAATTATCATTGATCAAACTTAAGCACTATGCTAGCATTCACACTTCATAAATTATTTCTTTTATCATTTACCAACTCGAGGACGAGCAAGAATTAAGCTTGGGGTTGCTGATACGTCTCCAATGTATCTATAATTTATGAAGTATTCATGCCATGTTTATTATAGTTTTGTATGATTTTGGTGCACTTTTATATGGCTTTTATATGATTTTCATGGACTAACATATTCACCTAGTGCCCAGTGCCAGTTGATGTTTTCTGCTTGTTTTTGGTTTTCTAGAAAATCCATATCAAACGAAGTCCAAATGCAGCGAAACTTTTTGACGATTTTTTTGGAAGGAAACGGACCCAGGAAGCTTCGGAGGAGCAGCAGAAGAGCCACAGGGGCCCCACGAGCCACCTGGGCGCGCCTGCCCCCCAGGCGCGCCCTGGTGCCTCGTGGGCCCCCTGTGGCACCTCTTTGCGTGATTCCAACGCTGAAAAATCATATATATTCAGAAACCCCCGAAAGTTAACCTAGATGAGTGTTTACGCCGCCGCAAGCCTCTGTGCCTCCACGATCTAATCTACAGCCCTTTTCCGGCACCCTGCCGGAGGGGGGAATCATCACCGGAGGCCATCTTCATCATCCCGGCGGTCTCCATGATGAGGAGGGAGTAGTTCACCCTCGGGGCTGAGGGTTTGTACCAGTAACTATGTGTTTGATCTCTCTCTCTCTCTCTCTCGTGTTCTTGATTTGGCACGATCTTGATGTATCGCGAGCTTTGATAATATAGTTGGATCATATGGTGTTTCTTCCCTCTCTATCCTTGTTGTGATGAATCGAATCTTTTCCCTTTGAGGTTTCGTTATTGTTGGATTGAATATTTCAGATTTGAGAATACTTGATGTATGTCTTGCATATGAATACCCGTGGTGACAATGGGGTATTATATTGATTCACTTGATATATGTTTTGGCACTCAACTCGCGGATTCCCGTAGTGACATTGGGGTAATCTATGCATAGGGGTTGATGCATGTTTTCATTATCTTTTCTCCGATAGAAACTTTGGGGTGCTCCTTGGAGTTCTTTGTGTGGATTGAATATTATGATTATGAAGTTGCTTGATGCATATCGTATAATCAACTCATGGATACTTGTGGTGACATTGGAGTATCTAGGTGACATTAGAGTTGGTTGATGTGTATCATATGGTGTTATTTCAGTACGAACTCTAGGGCTGTTTGTGACACTTATAGGAATGGCTCAATAGATCGATTGGAAAGGATAACTTTGAGGTGGTTTCGTACCCTACAAACAATTTCTATCTTATGTTCTCCGCTAATAGGAACTTGGGAGTGATTCTTTATCGCACGTTGAGGGATGGTTATATGATCCAATTATGTTAGCATTGTTGAGAGATTGCACTAGCGAAAGTATGAACCCTAGGCCTTGTTTCTAAGCATTGCAATACCGTTTATGCTCACTTTTATTACTTGCTACCTTGCTATTTTTTATTGTTCACACTACAAAAACCTATATCTACTATCCATACTACACTTGTATCACCATCTCTTCGCCGAACTAGTGCACCTATACAATTTACCATTGTATTGGGTGTGTTGGGGACACAAGAGACTCTTTGTTATTTGGTTGCAGGGTTGTTTGAGAGAGACCATCTTCATCCTACGCCTCCCACGGATTGATAAACCTTAGGTCATCCACTTGAGGGAAAATTGCTACTGTCCTACAAAACTCTGCGCTTGGAGGCCCAACACGAGTCTACAAAAATAAGTTGTGTAGTAGACATCAGGGCCCGAGTGCCATGATTTCAGATCTGAACCTTTAACTTTTCATGAATATATTTTAATTCTTGATCCTATCTTGCAAGTTATATGCACCTGTTACCTGTCATGATCCGCATACCCCAAGGTGACAATAATTGAGATTCTTTCCGGTGATTGCCGTAGTTTGAGGAGTTCATGTATTCACTCTGTGCTAATGCTTTGTTCCGGTTCTTTATTAAAAGGAGGCCTTGATATCCCTTAGTTTCCTTAAGGACCCCACTGCCACGGGAGGGTAGGACAAAATATGTCATGCAAGTTCTTACTATAAGCACGTATGACTATATACGGAATACATGCCTACATTACATTGATGAATTGGAGCTATTGTGTATCACCCTAGGTTGTGACTGTTACATGATGAATGTCATCCAACATAATTATCCATCACTGATCCAATGCCTACGCTTTTCGCATATTGATCTTTGCTTAGTTACTTTCGTTGTTGCTGCTGTTACAATTACTACAAAACTGCTTCTATTACCATCGCTATTGTTACTACTGCTATTGAAACTATCATACTACTGTGCTACTAAACACTTTGCTGCAGATATTTAGTTCTCCAGGTGTGGTTGAATTGACAACTCAACTGTTAATACTCGCAAATATTCTTTGGCTCCCATTGTGTCGAATCAATAAATCTGGGTGAAATACTACCCGCGAAAACTGTTGCGATCCCCTATACTTGTGGGTTATCAAGACCTTTTTCTGGCACCGTTGCCGGGGAGCATAGCTCTATTTGTTGAGTCACTTGGGATTTATATCTGTTGATCACTATGCAGAATCTGAAAGACGCTAAGACTAAGATCGTCCCCTCTATGACTAGAGGAGGTAAGGAACTACCATCACACTCTGCACTTGATTCACCTTCTGTTTTGAGTAGGCTTGCGACACCACCACCTGCCATTCATTCTGATATGTCGCAAGTTATTGATGATACTACTCCTGCTTTAAATGATACTTATGATGATGCTAGTCCTATGCTTGATAATACTGTGCCACTTGGTGAATTTCTTGATGAAAAAATTGCTAGAGCTAAAGAAACTGAAAATGTTGAAACTCTTGAAAATTATGATTCACCTATTATGCCTAGCTCTCCTACTAGAGTTGAAATGCCTGAAACATCTGATGGTTATGTTTTTGATAGGGAGACAGCTAGGGCAATCCATGCTTGTAATGATAGAGATGAGGTTAGAAAATTGCTTGCTGAGTTGAAAGAAAAATCTATGAGGGAGAGAATGAAATATGATCCTAAGTTTGCTACTTCTCACATATTTGTTACTGATAAGGATTATGAATTCTCTATCAATCCTGAGTTAATTACTTTGGTTGAATCTGATCCTTTTCATGGTTATGAAACTGAAACTGTTGTGGCACACCTTACTAAGTTGAATGATATTGCCACCCTATTTGCTCATGAGGAAAAAATTCCTTATTACTATATTCTTAAGTTGTTTCCTTTCTCATTAAAGGGTGATGCTAAGAAATGGTTCAATACCCTTGCTCCTGGTTGTGTGTGTAGTCCCCAGCATATGATATATTACTTCTCTGAAACAATAAAATTTATTTTTAGTTTATATTTTATTTTTGTTTTGATCAGATTCAAATATGACTTGTTTATGTTAGTTTTATTAAAAAAGAAAAGTATTTTCTTTTATTTCAAAGTAATTCTTTTTGTCACTTTATTTTATTCGCACTAAGCTTTCTGTTAGTTATCTTGAACAAAATTTTATAAATAATTAAAATTGTTTTAGTTAGATTTTGAGTTAGATTTTGTTTTCTTCATAACTTGAGTTTTATAAAAGCTTTGAATTTGATTCTTTTTGCTAATTAAAGTTTTAGTAAAATGCTTTCTGTTAACTTAATAAATTTTATATTTTCTTTTCTATTAAAACTTTATTTTGATAAGAGAGTTATTTTTGTTTTGTTTTGATTGAACTTGAGTTTCTTTAAGTTTTCATAAAGTTTCTTATAGCTTTTCTTTTAGATTTTCTTTTGGATTTCTTTGTTGTTTTCACTTTAGTTTTACTTGTTGTATTCTTTTGATTGTTAGAGTGAATGCTTATATGAATGCAATTGTTTGGTTATAATAGATTACTCTCGGAGTGTGACGATTAGATCAATCAATTGTGAGAGCGATGAATTCCACCAACAAGTACCAGGCAAGTCACTTTGATCATGTTTTTACAATACCCATGATTTTATTTGCATTAGATTCAACTTTCCACCATGCATCAAGTAGGTGAATATTGAAATTGCTCTTGAGTAGTATCATGAGGTAGGAAAACCCCACACCCTTGTTACCAATGCCTGGGAAACGTTGTAGGATTATTTTGCTACGCTCTAGTAGACGGGGATTGGTTGAGTGAATACATGAGAGTTGTGAGGGTTATAAAATTTTGATGACTACAAGCCTCAAGACTTCAAGATCTCAAGACCAAGACTTCAATACACCACTGGGTGGAGGATGGATTGAAGGGCACCCTGGAGTACCCAGTGGTTGACCCAGGGATGCATGGAGAAGCGCCATGACATCTTGCGAAAAGCTTCACCAAGGCTCAAAGAGACGGATGGATACTTCAAGACCGGAAGCTTACCTGCATAGCCACAAGTCAATATGGGCTCTGGCTTAGTCGATCCTAGTTGTGACCCTGGCTGGACCAGTGCTACGAGATGTAGACGAACGGTAGGGTTGGATGGGCACTGGCAGTAGTTAGGGAAACTCTTTGAAAGACCATGTTTCGGTCGTCCTGTTCTCAAACACCATGAAGTGGGAGGACGAAAAAGGAGGGATCGATTCTTGGGGGGAAAGTGAGCAAAACTCTGCAGAGTACTAACCTAATCGATTAGCCGTGTCCCCGGTTACGGACAACTTGAGCCTCTGGAATTGGAACTATCAGGAACTCTCAACACCACATTATCAATGGTCTATCTGATGAATTGATTATTGGGATTTAATAATGACTTTGGGATATGAGATTTGGTTGGCGGAACAATCTCATTAATGACATCACTTTGTAGTAATTAATTTGATTCCTTTGTAGTAGGGAAAAACCAGCTTTTATGCAAAAACTCAGACATAGAGCCTCCACTGCCATATTGCATATAGTGATAGAGTTATTTTCATCTGCCTTTATCTGTGATCTTGCGAGTACATTCAATGTACTGACCTACACGGCTGCAACATCTCATGTTGCAGGATTTCTACGACGAGTAAGAGTTATGTTGTAGGGTTACAGTCTACACTCAACTTGCCGTTGGCGTTGATGGGACTCCACACCCTTATGTTTGTTTTCCGCTGTGTATTATGAGGTATACTCTAGATCTACGTTACCTTTTTAACATGTGATGTTATGGTATTTCATCAATGTACTGTGCGTGCTAACATACTGATCCAGGGATAGCACAGAAAACACAGAGGCACCGATCCATTTGGGTCGGGTCGCTACACAATGTTAAAAATATATTGTACTCCATTCGGACTTTGAATAATAGTTTTGCTAAATCTCAATCGACTGAGACTTAACTAAGTCTCACTTGACAAGATTAGCCATCCAATTTGATTGACCTGTGGGTTATCGGTAATATGTTTGATCGTGTGTAGGCATGTTTCTGTTTGTTTTATCGCTAAGTCTCACTCGACAAGATTAGCCATCCGACTGAGAACAATATCGCAAAACAAACTCCAGTGGGAAAATGTCATTTTTCTCTAGTTGCATGTCCATCCTTGACACGCAACTGCCCCCAACAGCTACCAATTGTGTGTGCTGCTAGGGGGATGGTCCGATGATGGCGTTTCTTTTTTCTTTTCTTTCTCCCACCGTGATAACCCACAAGTATAGGGGATCAATTGTAGCTTTTTCGATAAATAAGAGTGTCAAACCCAACGAGGAGCTAAAGGTAGAATCAATATTCCCTTCAAGTTCTATCGACCACCGATACAACTCTACGCACACTTAACGTTCGCTTTATCTAGAACAAGTATGAAACTAGAAGTACTTTGTAGGTGTAATGCTAGAACTACTTTGCAAGAATAAAACTAGGAGTACTTTGCGAGAATAAAACTACGAGTAAATTGCAATGATAATAAAAGCTAATTGTTTAGTAGAAAGCTTTTGTAACACAAGAGAAAGATTTGTCCCTAGGCAATCGATAACTAGACCGGTAATCATTATTGCAATTTTATATGAGGGAGAGGCATGAGCTAACATACTTTCCGTACTTGGATCATATGCACTTATGATTGGAACTCTAGCAAGCATCCGCAACTACCAAAGATCATTAAGGTAAAACCCAACCATAGCATTAAGTAACAAGTCCTCTTATTCCCATACGCAACAACCCCCTTACTCGGGTGTAAGCTTCTGTCACTCTAGCCACCCACTATAAGAGAATTATGAACGTATTGCAAACCCTACAGCGGGTATCCCTCACGCTTGTGCGACACGGAGGGCACCATAGGACAACACCAAAATAAAACATACAACTCAAACCAATCACGATCATCAATCAACCCATAGGACAAAAAGAATCTACTCAAACATCATAGGATGGCCACAAATCATTGGATAATAATATGTAGCATTAAGCACCATGTTTAAGTAGAGATTACAGCGGGGAGAAGAGGTGTTACACTGCTGCATAGAGGGGGAGAGAGTTGGTGTTGACGGCGGCGAAGTTGTTGGTGTAGATCGTCGTCACGATGATTGCCCCGGCGGCGCTCCGGCGCCACCGGAAGAGAGGGGGAGAGAGCCCCCCTCCTTCTTCTTCTTCCTTGGCCTCCCCCCTAGATGGGAGGAGAGTTTCCCCTCTGGTCCATGGCCGCCATGGCTCTCGGAGGGGAGGAGCCCCTCCGAGATTGGATCTCTCTCTCTGTTTCTCTTCTGTTTCGTGTTCCTGTTTTCTGGCCGAAAACCGTTTCTTATATTCCCAGAGATCCGTAACTCCGATTGCGCTGAAATTTTAACACGATTTTTTTCTCGATATAAGCTTCCTTGCGGCCGAAGAAGAGCCCCCACCGACTTACGGTGTGCCCACAAGGCAGCACCACGCGGCCAGGGGGGGCACGCCAAGGTGACTTGTGGAGGCTGTGGGCCTCCGTTTGCATTGATTCCACCTCCCAAAAATCACATATATTACAAAATAATTCTCCGTCAAATTTTATTGCGTTTGGACTTCGTTTGATATGGATTTTCTGTGAAACAAAAAACAAGCAAAAAACAGGAACTGGCACTGGGCACTGGATCAATATGTTAGTCCCAAAAATAATATAAAAAGTTGCCAAAAGTATATGAAAGTTGTAGAATATTGGCATGAAACAATCAAAAATTATAGATACGACGGAGACGTATCAGCATCCCCAAGCTTAATTCCTACTCGTCCTCGAGTAGGTAAATGATAAAAAGATAATTTTTGATGTGGAATGCTACCTAGCATAATCTTGATCATGTAATCTAATCATGGCATGAATATTAAGACACGAGTGATTCAAAGCAATAGTCTATAATTTGATATAAAGACATCAACACTCAGGCATACCAACAAACAATCATGCCTTTCAGAATAAAAATGCTAAAGAAAGTTATCCCTACAAAATCATATGATCCTGTCATGCTCCATCTTCTTAACACAAAATATTTATCATGAACAACCCCGGTTTTAGCCAAGCAATTGGTTCATACTTTTTAACGCGCTTCAGCTTTTTCAACCCCCACGCAATACATGAGCGCGAGCCATGGATATAGCACTATAGGTGGAATAGAATGCGGTGGTAGGGATCAATAAGGAGAAGTCAAAAAGGAAGAAAGTCTCGTATCAACTAGGCGGATCAATGGGCTATGGAGATGCCCATCAATCGATATTAATGCGAGGAGTAGGGATTGCCATGCAATGGATGCACTAAGAGCTATAAGTGTATGAAAGCTCAAACTCAAAACTAAGTGGGTGTGCATCCAACTTGCTTGCTCATGAAGACCTCGGGCATTTGAGGAAGCCCATCATCGGAATATACAAGCCAAGTTCTATAATGAAAAATTCTCACTAGTATATGAAAGTGACAACATAGGAGACTCTCTATATGAAAAACATGGTGCTACACTGAAGCACAAGTGCGGTAAAGGATAGTAACATTGCCCCTTCTCTCTCTTTCTCTCATTTCATTTTTTTTTCTCTTTTTTTTTGGGCTCCCTTTTTTTTGGCCTTCCCCTTTTTTTCGTCCGGAGTTTCATCCCGACTTGTGGGGGAATCATGGTCTCCATCATCCTTTCCTCACTGGGACAATGCTCTAATAATGATGATCATCACACTTTTATTTACTTACAACTCAATATTACAACTCGATAAAAACTATACAAGATGACTCTATATGAATGCCTCTGGTAGTGTACCAGGATGTGCAATGATCTAGCGTAGCAAAGATATCAAAAAACGGAAAAGCCAGGAAAATATCATGCTAGCTATCTTACGATCATGCAAAGCAATATGACAATGAATGCTCAAGTCATGTATATGATGATGATGGAAGTTGCATGGCAATTTATCTCGGAATGGCTATGGAAATGCCATGATAGGTAGGTATGGTGGCTGTTTTGAGGAAGATATAAGGAGGTTTATGTGTGATAGAGCGTATCATATCACGGGGTTTGGATGCACCGGCGAAGTTTGCACCAACTCTCAAGGTGAGAAAGGGCAATGCACGGTACCGAAGAGGCTAGCAAATTGCGGAAGGGTGAGAGTGCGTATAATCCATGGATTCACATTAGTCATAAAGAACTCACATACTTATTGCGAAAGTCTATTAGCCCTCGAAGCAAAGTACTACTACGCATGCCCCTAGGGGGGAGGTTGGTAGGAGTTAACCATCGCGTGCCCCCGACCGCCACACAAAGGAAGACAATCAAGAATAAATCATGCTCCAACTTCTTAGCATAACGACAGACCATACGTGCATGCTTCGGGAATCACAAACCTTAACACCAATATTCTTACTAAACCACAATCATTCACTAGTACCTCCCACATATCATCATCTTAATATCGCAAAACTATTGCAAGAAATCAAACTTATTATATTCAGTGATCTACAAGTTTTATGTAGGATTTTATGACTAACCATGTGAATGACCAATTCCTGTTGACTCTTTAAATAGATATAAGTGAAGCATGAGAGTTTAATTCTTTCTACAAAAGACTTGCCCACGCTCTAATAAATATAAGTGAAGAAAAAGAGCATTCTACAAATAACAGTTTTCCTATATGTAGAGAAACAGGCATCCAAACTTCAAATGATATAAGTGAAGCACATGAAGCATTCTATAAAGCCATACTCAAAAGATATAAGTGAAGTGCGTGAAGCATTCTATAAATCAACCAAGGACTATCTCATACCAGCATGGTGCATTTATTAAAAGAAAAATAAAAAGCACACGACGCTCCAAGAATTTACGCATGTCATGTGAACAAAACAAAAACCGAGACATACCGATAATTGTTGAAGAAAGATGGGATGCCTTCTGGGGCATCCCCAAGCTTAGACGCTTGAGTCTCCTTGAATATTTACTTGGGGTGCCTTGGGCATCCCCAAGCTTGAACTCTTGCCTCTCCTTATTCTCCTCATATCGATACCTACTCGTTCTTCGAACACTTCATCCACACAAAACTTAACCGAACTTTTTGTTAGAGGGGTTAGTACATATAACATCAAATCCCATCATGTCCTGCTGTAACATTATTGTATAATTATAATCAAACATTACCCACTGTATGCTATCACAATTCTATGGCTCCCAAGTCAATGGGGCTCAACAAGATTTCAAACATACGCAAATAAAGAAACTATAACAGCAATCTGTGAAAACAGGACAGTCTGTAAAGATGCAGATGGTACATATACTTCTGTAACTCAAAAAATTCTGAACAATTAGGAAAAAATAAACAATTTTCATAGTAGTACTGTGTAAAAATTTCAGAATTTTTGCACCTTCCAGTAAAGTAACAAAATTCAAGCACTACAGCAAAAGTTTCTGTTTTTTCACAGCACACACCAAACAAGCAATTTAAACATCCTAAAGGTAAATCTTGGCACATTATTTTTATAATACAATGGATTTGTACAAGGGGATAATTATTTTTGCGAGAAACTTCCATGAAAAAATCTACATTGTTTCCATGAGCATGAACACAAGTGTTCAAGGTCGACCCTCAGTTCTCCAATGCATAACCTTCCAATCGCTTCTCTTTTTGAAAAAGTTTTTAGGTTCCCCTCTATATTTTTTTGTTTTTAAACTTTTTAAAAGCACACAACAGAAATAAATAACTCTCTAAAACTTCCGGGTTGTCTCCCAGGCAGCGCTTTCTTTAAAGCCATTAAGCTAGGCATAAAGTGCTCAAGTAATCGATCCACCCGGATCCCAAGGTATATCAAAGCCAATTTTAATTAACAATGATTTGTAATTTAGTAGTGAGCACAAAGCAACATATATCACATAACAACGGAGTCTAACTCTCTTCCTATGCATCGGCATGTCATAAAAAAACAATTCATGCACATCAAGTAAAGGCCAATGCATAGTATAAACAGTTTCTTGCAATTTTATCGTATTAGAAACATAGAGAGGTGGAGATGTAGTTCCTCTCTCATAATAATTGCAAGTAGGAGCAGCAAGCACATGCATATTATATCCATCAAAATCATCATGTGCAACGGTAAAACGCAACCCATCAATGTAATCCTTAATAAGCGCAAACTTCTCTGATATAGTGTAGTTTGGAGAATTCAAAAAGATAATAGGACTATCATGTGTGGGTGCAATAGCAACAATTTCATTCTTAACATAAGGAACTATAGCAAGTTCATCTCCATAAGCATCATTCAAATTGGCATCATGGCCACAAGCATAGCAAGCATCAATTTCATCAAAAAGGGATATTTCAAACGAATCCAAGGGATCATAGCAATCATCATAGCATTCATCCTTCGGTAAGCACGAAGGGAAATTAAACAATGTATGAGTTGAAGAGTTACTCTCATTAGAAGGTGTGCACAGGTAGCTAATCTGCTCTTCCTCCTTTTGTTCTTCGCTCTCCTCCTCAATTTTTTCATCTAATGAGCTCAAAGTGTCATCAATTCCTTCTTTCATAGATTCCTGCAAAATATTTGTCTCTTTTTGGACAGCGGAGGTGTCCTCAATATATTCTTTCACATGAGCATTAGAAGCATAGTTTTTATAGCAATATTTAAGTATGGCAAAATTTTCAGATTTGTAAAGAGTAGCATCACACTTTTCAATCAAAGAAGCAATTTCATATGAACCCTTAAAAGCAACAAATTCTTCTATTTGTTCAATATCATAGTAACTATAAACACCTCTGGCATAAGAAGATAAGATTCCATTATCCTTAAACTCACATTGGTACTGAAGGTGTTTTTTAGGGTTTTCAGAACAACAAGTAAAATCATGTATTTCACATAAATTCCAAGCATAGCAATTCAAAGTATTAATATGATGCCATAAGAGTTTCCCTTTTTGAGACAAGCGGTGTCGCACAAAATAGGCATGCTCATCTAATGATTTTCCCTCAACTAAGCTAGTTGGGTTTTCAGCACGAGCACAAAGGGATCGAAGATGATCCAAGTAGAAAGCTTCAGCAGTATGATAGATTTTGGGTGGTTCTTCAACCATTGGTTTAGCAAGTACAACTATTTTTTTTGGTATTTTACGTTTCCTACCCATAACTAAAGATAGAAAACAAGAGCACAAAATAAAAACTACTTAGTGGTAAAGCAAACAAGCACACACGAGAATATCAACCCCACGCTATTGCTCCCCGGCAACGGCGCCAGAAAAAGGTCTTGATAACCTACAAGTATAGGGGATCAATTGTAGCTTTTTCGATAAATAAGAGTGTCGAACCCAACGAGGATCTAAAGTAGAATCAATATTCCCTTCAAGTTCTATCGACCACCGATACAACTCTACGCACACTTAACGTTCGCTTTACCTAGAACAAGTATGAAACTAGAAGTACTTTGTAGGTGTAATGCTAGAACTACTTTGCAAGAATAAAACTAGGAGTACTTTGCGAGAATAAAACTACGAGTAAATTGCAATGATAATAAAAGCTAATTGTTTAGTAGAAAGCTTTTGTAACACAAGAGAAAGATTTGTCCCTAGGCAATCGATAACTAGACCGGTAATCATTATTGCAATTTTATATGAGGGAGAGGCATGAGCTAACATACTTTCCATACTTGGATCATATGCACTTATGATTGGAACTCTAGTAAGCATCCGCAACTACCAAAGATCATTAAGGTAAAACCCAACCATAGCATTAAGTAACAAGTCCTCTTATTCCCATACGCAACAACCCCCTTACTCGGGTGTAAGCTTCTGTCACTCTAGCCGCCCACTATAAGAGAATTATGAACGTATTGCAAACCCTACAGCGGGTATCCCTCACGCTTGTGCGACACGGAGGGCACCATAGGACAGCACCAAAATAAAACATACAACTCAAACCAATCACGATCATCAATCAACCCATAGGACAAAAAGAATCTATTCAAATATCATAGGATGGCCACAAATCATTGGATAATAATATGTAGCATTAAGCACCATGTTTAAGTAGAGATTACAGCGGGGAGAAGAGGTGTTACACCGCTGCATAGAGGAGGAGAGAGTTGGTGTTGACGGCGGCGAAGTTGTTGGTGTAGATCGCCGTCACGATGATTGCCCTGGCGGCGCTCCGGCGCCACCGGAAGAGAGGGGGAGAGAGCCCCCGTCCTTCTTCTTCTTCTTCCTTGGCCTCCCCCCTAGATGGGGGGAGAGTTTCCCCTCTAGTCCATGGCCGCCATGGCTCCCGGAGGGGAGAAGCCCCTCCGAGATTGGATCTGTTTCTCTTCTGTTTCGCGTTCCTATTTTCTGGCCGAAAACCGTTTCTTATATTCCCGGAGATTCGTAACTCCGATTGCGCTGAAATTTTAACACGATTTTTCTCTCGATATAAGCTTCCTTGCGGCCGAAGAAGAGCCCCAACCGACTTACGGTGTGCCCACAAGGCAGCACCACGCGGCCAGGGGGCGCACCAAAGTGACTTATGGAGGATGTGGGCCTCCGTTTGCGTTGATTCCACCTCCCAAAAATCACATATATTCCAAAATAATTCTCCGTAAAATTTTATTGCGTTTGGACTTCGTTTGATATGGATTTTCTGTGAAACAAAAAACAAGCAGAAAAGAAGGAACTTGCACTGGGCACTGGATCAATATGTTAGTCCCAAAAATAATATAAAAAGTTGCCAAAAGTATATGAAAGTTGTAGAATATTGGCATGAAACAATCAAAAATTATAGATACGACGGAGACGTATCACACCGCACTAGAACAATATCGCAAGATGATCCCCAAGGGGAAAATGTCCTTGTTTTCAGTTGCATGCCCACCCTCGAGATGCAATTGCCCCCGACGGTGGCCAGTTTCATGTCTGGCCTCGACATGCAACTGCCCCGCCGGCGGCTAGTTGCATGCATGTCAGCCCTCGACACGCAACTGCAAGCGGCGCAACATGAACGCAACTTATGCGGCGGGGAGAGGGGTTCCTCTTTCTCCTGTTGTATGTCCACCCTTGACACGCAACTGCCCTCGATGACGGCAAATCGGATGTCCACCCTTCACACACAACTACCCCAACTGTAACGAGTTGCATGTCCACCCTCGACACACAACTGCGACTGTCGTGGATATTTTCATGACTAATGGTATAAGGGTATGAATGTAGGGTTGTCGCATCTATCGTAGGTGTAAATGGGAGTACGCACAAGTGTTTATACAGGTTCGGGCCCTCGTCAGAGGAGGTAATGCCCTACTCTTGTCGTGTTGTTCTTGCTCTTACACATAAGTTACAAGTGAGTGTTCAACTCTCAGCCCGGTGCCCTCCTCCCTGCTTATATGGAGTGCGCTAGGAGGGGTGTCATAAATGGCCGGTAAAAATAATATTGATGGTCTTATGCACGACCAACTGTTTCTTGGCTATTATTACTAGTAATTGTCGTATGTAACTACAACCTTCAATGCGTCGTGATGATCATGGGTGGCTCCTCATATAGCCGACTGTAGGGATCCGATTGCACCCAGTCTAAGAGGATGGCCGGATGTCGGTACTTGCTGACTGGAGGAGTCAAATACAACTGTAGATACTTAGTCCATTGATGGAGGACCCCTTAGTGTAACGGTGGAGTCCGCCAAGCTTCGACTTCTTGGGCTGTAATCTTGATGAGCCTGGGCCTTTGGCTGGGCCATACACATCCATGGGCCTACCCTATAGGTATTCCCACATCGGTAGTCCTCCAAGTCCGTTAGGGTCTCGTTGCAGAAACCGATTGCGCCCCGATGGAGAAGATTCCGACTGTTCGCCGAACTCGAAGCGCCACGTGTTTGTTGGCTAAGAGACCTTGGCGGACTCAGATGATCGTACCTTCAGAAGGCGAAGACTGAGCAAGTTACTCGAAAAACTTGGTCATACCTGATTCAATCTCTTCAGGAGCTAGAGGACGGCTTGCGACCCGACTATAGGCGTATCACCAAATTCCGACTGGCGGTTTGACACGTCTGGGCTTGAATAGATCAAGTAACACCAGTCAATATCTTTTGAGTGGAACGTCGGTCTTACCTTCACTTCCAAAACCAAGTTTGCGTAGCCAGATATTTGGCTATCCTGAAAAAACCAACCAGTACCATGCGGGCGCCCCTTGCTCTGTTTATAGAACTGGTCGGTAACGAGTGTCGCTTCACTCAGTTTTTCTTCGGGTGTGGTGCATTCGGAATTTCATTGTGCAATCTGCAATGTGCATGGATTCTCTGGCTCGGGGCTGCTAGCAGCCGAAACGATGCACTCCTTCATTGGCTTCATTTAGGCCGACTGGTCAACTTGACCGAGTGGAATTCGAAATGGCAGACAACGTCATTGTGTATCTCACCGTGTTGTCACATCAAATCTTGTACGTACTATCAAATACTCAGATGCTCTTTGACCATTCTGTGAGAGGGGGAGGCGCGGTCCAAGGAATCTTTTAGTGGGACTTGGGTTGGGCTGCTCAAATTTGAGCGGTGATGGACGCTTCTCCTCAAAATTTTAAGTTATGAACCAAATGAGGGTTTGATTAGAATGGGCTTAATTAACACCTTGAAAGAAGATCTTTTGACAGAGCCAAAGCTTAGGATTTGATTAGAGTTGCCCTTAGTTTGGATCGATAATCTTATCTGTAACCGGAGTAACAAATCTTTCTCTATGATGTCAAAAAAAATGATGTAAAAAAAAACAAATATTTCCTTCTATTTATTAATCTTATTATTCTCACAATGGAGAACTTGATGCGATCTCTGTCTTCTTAAATGCACAAAACAGTAATTTTCTTGCGAAATGTGTCATGTCAAGCATGAAGCATCGCTGCATCGGACAAATCGGGTTGCAATGCGATATATGTGTAACATCTACTGTATAGGCTAGCTGTTTACCAAAGTGAGACGAGACTTGTTTCACAAGCATAGAAGAAACGTAACTCCTCCCCCTGTGGACCAAATAACCTGGCTATAACCATGTCGTTGCTATTTGCACTGGCTGCTGGCGAAGGCCTCGGACCTGACGATCCTGTCCATGAGCCTCCGCAGCCTCTCGGCACCGGGCCCAGGCCTGAGCACCCAGTCGTCGACATTGGCGCGGGCGGCACCGCAGTCCCCGTGTTGGCCGCACCAGCCGCCGGGCACGAACATCCCGGCCGCCGTGCCGTTCCTCCCACGGCCGAGCAGAAGATCGGCGTCGATGGCATCGAGCACGGGGTCGTCGCGCTCGAACTTGCGCGCGAATGGCGCGTCGCTGCCCACCATGCCGTCCCTGTCGGCGAGCCCGAGCGCCCGCGGGTGCTGCCTCGCCGGGACGTCCCACTGGATGTGGTGCAGGTCGTGGTTGGCGACGGTGCCCACGAAGCTGGGCGTGTTGCAGAGCACCGTCTGGAAGTAGCCCTCCGGGGAGGAAACGAAGTTGGCGTAGTACATGAGGAGCGTCCGCGGCAAGTTGTCCCACCCCCACACCACGTACTCGACGAAGTCCCGCGACAGCGCCACCCACGCCGACCCCGTGTACAGCTTGAACGCCGTCGGCAGCTCCCGCTCTGGCCACACGTTGAAGACTTCCTTCTTCGCCGACATGTACAGCCCCGGGTCCACAATCAGAGGCTTCGCCCGGCCGTTCCTGCGGGTCGAATCACTCGTCGTCATCAACCAGACAAGAGTTAATTGCATGGAACTACCACACTTCAGCACGGCGTAATGAATTGGTATCAATAGTCATTTTTTTTGCAAGTCAGTACCAACTCTCAGCCTAAGTGTTGCAAAACGGTCTGACGGTCGTATAAGCACGCATTGACCGTGTATCTGACCGTGCGGCCCCACCTGTCAGGTGACACGCTGGCCAACCCGCCCGCGCCGCACCGCTGACTAGGACGAAGCCGGCTCGGTCGTTCTTACTGGCTGGCCCGGGTCGAACCGAGCCACCCGTCGCACTCTCTCCCTCGTCTCTCCCCCCTCGCCGCTGCTCGCCGCGCACTCCGCCGCCACCACCGCCGCGCCATGGTGTTCGAGGATGAGAGCAGCGACGACTCCAGCCTGCAGAACATCAGCTCCTCCGACGATGGCGTGCAGTACCAGGTGAGAGCTAGGGTTAGGGTTAGGGTTTCTGATTTGGGGATTTGAGGATTTGGTTTTTGATTTGTCCTTTTTGGTTTATTTTGCTCGTGTAGATTCCTGCTAGCATTGATGACGAAGACTACATGGGCATGGAGACGGAACCCCAGGGTCTTTGCGTGGAGCATCAGCTGCCAGCTAGACTTGGGCATGGGCAGCCCGGCCCGACGACCCAGCCCGAAAAACCCGGGCCGGACTGGGTCGGGCTTTGTGTTCGGGCCAGGCTCGGGCTTTATTTTTTGACCCGTTGCATACATCGGGCCGGGCTCGGGCCTGGGATATTAGGCAGTTTACACTAAGGCCCGACCCGGCCCGGCCCGGAACTGCTCTTTTTAGTCTCTTCGGGCCGGGCTCGGGCCTGCATTTTCATTTTTTTTGCAGGAGAAGAACCACCAATGCAACAACCTGCAAAAAAGAGGAAGAAGCTGCCAGTTAGGAGAGGCCCCACCACTAGGTCACATTCAAGTGTGTTACAGGAGGTGAAACCTGATTTCAATCCTTCATCAGATGAAGAAGATCATGGGTTGCTGTTTGAGGATGAAGATGATGGACATGAGCCACTATCATTTGTTCTAACAAAAGGCAGGAAGAGTAGGGCCCAGAAATGGAAACCTAGGATTTGGTACAATGACAAACTTGAGCAACCACATCAGCAGTTATGTCTGTACATGTGCTTTAAGGATCAGCAGCAATTCAGAGATGCTTTGTTGATCTTGCACATTACACAGGCCAGAGATTTCAGGTATCACAGAAACTCAGACCAAAGGATCATTGCTTGTTGTAAACAAGAGCACTGCCAGTTCTGCATAGTTGCTGCAGTTATCAAAGGGGAAAAGACATTTGCTATTAAAAAAATGAGGCTGCAGCACACTTGCCCTAGCAGTACAGAGACAACAAGGATTAGTGCAAAGTGGCTTGCAAAGACCTATGAGTCATTGTTCAGGTCTGATCCAACCACTAGCATACACACTTTGATTGACAACTGCCAGGAGAAGTATGGTGTTGATGTGCCAAGGCACATGGCCTATAGGGCCAAAAACCTTGATGTAGAAGCTGTTTTAGGAGAGCACAAGAAGCAGTATCCCAGGCTGAGGGATTATGCTCAGACCATCATGGATACAAACCCTGGCAGTAGAGTTGTAGTTACAACAGTAACTCCAAAACCTAGTACAAAAATACCACATCTAGGACCAAGGTTTCATGCTATGTTCTTCTGCATAAATGGAGCAAGGGAGGGATTTCTCAATGCATGCAGACCATTCATTGGTTAGTTATGTGTTTCTTTGCCTTATTTAGTAGGTTTTCTTAATGAACATGTCACATTTCCTTGTATATGACAACTTTATGAATCTTTGTTAGTGTACATCAAACATTTGCATTGTTTAGTAGTGCTTTTGGATCATATATAGGATTGTTAGTTCAGTAGTAATATATAGTGACTTAAATTGTTCTTTGCTTGCAAAAACAGGTGTTGATGGATGCTTTATTAAGCTGACCACTGGTGCTCAAATCCTTGCTGCCACTGGCAGAGATGGCAATAACAATATTTTCCCACTTGCATTTGCTATTGTTGGACAAGAGGACAAAGCAAATTGGTGTTGGTTTCTGCATCAACTGAAGATATGTTTAGAAGGAGAAGTTGGAAAATTTGGCCCTTATACTATCATGTCTGATAGACAGAAGGTATGCATGCATCTTCCTGTTTTTACATATCAGTTATGTTGTAGACAGTAGCTAAGTATAGCATGTTATGTGAACAGGGGCTACTATTTGCAGTAAACCAAGTATTTCCAAACTGCCATCAAAGATTTTGCCTTAGACACCTGTATGCAAATTTCCAGAATGCTGGGTTTAGGGGGGAAGATCTTAAGAAATGCATGGATAATGCCAGCTATGCTTATAACCAACACAGGTTTAACATTGCAATGAATGATCTGAAAAATGAGAGTGAGGAAGCTTGGAAGTGGCTGAGTGGAATACCTAAGCACACATGGGCTAGGCATGCTTTTGACACTAACTGCAAGACAGACTTGGTTGTTAACAACCTTTCTGAGGTGTTCAACAAGTATATCCTAGATTATAGGAAAAAACCTATTAAGACTATGATTGATGGTATTAAGGACAAGCAGATGGTGAGGTGGCATAGGAATAGAGAGAGAGGAAAGGCAGCTCTGTGGGAGATCACACCACATTATGCTGAGAAGCTAGAGGTGGAAAAGGAAAGGGCCAAATTCTGCAAACCCATTCAAGCTGGTGTAAATCTTTGGCAAGTGACCAGTGGGCAGCAAACACATGCTGTAAATTTGGAACTTCATACATGTGGCTGCAGAAAATGGGATCTGTCTGGCACACCATGCAACCATGCAATATCAGCAATTAACAAGGCAAAAAGATTTCCAGAGGACTATGTGTGTAAATTCTTCAAAAAACCTTTTTACGTGGCAGCATATGAACCTATGATATTTCCTGTTCCTGGTGAACATGATTGGACAAAGACACCTGGACCAGACATAGAGCTACCTGAATTTCATGTGAAAAGAGGCAGAAAGAAAGAGAAGAGGATAAAGGGTAGGTTTGAAGTTCCAAAGCCAAAGGACAGTTCTAGAATGGCCACTATAACATGCAGTAATTGTGGGCTCCAAGGCCACAGGTACACCAACTGCAAGCAACAGTTGAGACCAGAGTTGGCTATGAGGAAAAACAAGCATGTGGTAAACCCTTGTTAATAATCCTTGTAAAATGGTTTGCATTTTTGAAATTTTGACTAACTACCATGTTTACTTATTTTTGCTAGGCACCTGCAAGATTAAGGAGAGAAGCTGAAGTTACTCCACCTGCAAGATCACAGCAGCCACCTGCAAGATCACAACAGCAAATAGCAAGATCACAGCACCAAACAGGAAGATCACAGCAGCCACCTGCAAGATCACAGCAGCCACATGCAAGTTCACAGCCTCCACCTGCTAGGTCTGCTGCTGCAAGGTCAACTAGGGGTGTAAGATCTGGTACTGCAAGGGTTTCAAGGCCTTTCACTGCCCCAAGATTTGCTGATGGAGCTTCATCTTCTGGTCCTGCCACTTCTGGTGCTCCTCCTCCTTCTGGTCCTACCACTTCTGGTGCTCCTCCTCCTTCTGGTGGCCCAAGAAATCATTCTGGATGGATGGCATTTTTTACTGCCAGTGGTAACACTTGAGTGACATGATGGTGCAAGTTACCTAGTTGTTGTGATGAGTACTAAGTTTGATATGATGTGATGAGTACTAAGTTTGATATGATGTGATGTGTACTTCTGAACTAGTATGTTGTGATGAGTACTAAGTTTGATATGATGAGTACTAACTGTCATATGAGCAATGTTTAATATGTACTAAGTTTGATATTTGCATATGATATTTGTTTGTAGTTTCATATGACTTGGGTCTAGGGTGTCTTGGCGTCGATGGAACCCTAATTACCAATGACTTGGGTTTAGGGGGGCTCGGCGTCGAGGGAACCCTAATCACCAAAACACTTGGGTTTAGGGTGTCTCGGCGTCGAGGGAACCCTAATTACCAATGACTTGGGTCTAGGGGGGCTCGGCGTCGAGGGAACCCTAATCACCAAAACACTTGGGTTTAGGGTGTCTCGGCGTCGAGGGAACCCTAATTACCAAAACACTTGGGTTTAGGGTGTCTCGGCGTCGAGGGAACCCTAATTACCAAAACACTTGGGTCTAGGGGGGCTCGGCGTCGAGGGAACCCTAATCACCAAAACACTTGGGTTTAGGGTGTCTCGGCGTCGAGGGAACCCTAATTACCAAAACACTTGGGTTTAGGGTGTCTCGGCGTCGAGGGAACCCTAATTACCAAAACACTTGGGTCTAGGGGGCTCGGCGTCGAGGGAACCCTAATCACCAAAACACTTGGGTTTAGGGTGTCTCGGCGTCGAGGGAACCCTAATTACCAAAACACTTGGGTCTAGGGGGGCTCGGTGTCGAGGGAACCCTAATCACCAAAACACTTGGGTTTAGGGTGTCTCGGCGTCGAGGGAACCCTAATTACCAATGACTTGGGTTTAGGGGGGCTCGGCGTCGAGGGAACCCTCATCACCAAAACACATCTATCGTCCATCTATCAAAGCAACATATATCATGATATATAAAACTTCAACCACATCTACCATCCATCAATCAAAGCAACATATATCATGATATATAAAACTTCAACCACATCTATCATCCATCTATCAAAGCAACATATATCATGATATATATATATATAACTTCAACCACATCTATCATCCATCTATCAAAGCAACATATATCATGATATATAAAACTTCAACCACATCTATCATCCATCTATCAAAGCAACATATATCATGATATATATATATATATATATATATATATATATATATATATATATATAACTTCAGCCAACATAGATCAAGATATATAACTTCAACCATCTAACATAGCATACTTGAGCATAATTAATAGATTCTTACAAACCCTAGATTCTTACAGCTGCATAATTAGTAGATTCTTACATTACAACATAGCATAGCATAGTGGAGTTCAACATAGTTCACAACATAGACCATAGCATAGTGGAGTTCAACATAGTTCACAACTAGTACATACATACATTACACTTCATTACACCACCATGTTGGAAATATGCCCTAGAGGCAATTAATAAAGTGTTTATTATCATATTTCTCCGTTCATGATAATGGTTTATTATTCATGCTAGAATTGTATTGACCGGAAACTTAATACATGTGTGGATAATAGACAAATACTGAGTCCCTAGTAAGCCTCTACTAGACTAGCTCGTTGATCAAAAGATGGTCAAGATTTCCTGACCATGGACATGAGTTGTCATTTGATAATGGGATCACATCATTAGGAGAATGATGTGATGGACTTGACCCAACTGTTAGCATAGCAAATGATCGTTCAGTTTATTGCTATTGCTTTCACTATGTCAAATACACGTTCCTCTGACCATGAGATCATGCAACTCCCGGATACCGTAGGAATACTTTGGGTGTATCAAACGTCACAACGTAACTGGGTGATTATAAAGGTGCACTACAGGTATCTCCGAAAGTGTTTGTTGAGTTGGCATGGATCAAGATTGGGATTTGTCACTCCGACTATCGGAGAGATATCTCTGGGCCCTCTCGGTAATACAGCATCACAGAAGCCTTGCAAGCACCGTGACTAAAGAGTTAGTTGCAAGATGATGTATTACGCAACGAGTAAAGAGACTTGCCGGTAACGAGATTGAACTAGGTATTAGATACCGACGATCGAATCTCGGGCTAGTAACATACCGCCGGACAAAGGGAACAACGTATGTTGACATATGAGGTTCACCGATAAAGATCTTCGTGGAATGTGTAGGAACCAATATGAGCATCCAGGTCCCGCTGTTGGTTATTGACCGGAGAGTCGTCTCGGTCATGTCTACCTCATTCCCGAACCCGTAGGGTCCGCACACTTAAGGTTCGATGACGATAGAGTATTATATGAGTTATGTGATTGGTGACCGAATGTTGTTCAGAGTCCCGGATGAGATCACGGACATGACGAGGAGTCTCGGAATGTCCGAGAGGTAAAGATTTATATATTGGAATGTTGTATTTGGACTCCGGAAATGTTCCGGAAGGTTCCGGAGGATTTATTGGATTACCGGGAGGTTACCGGAACCCCTCGGGGGGCCACATGGGCCTCATGGGCCACGTAGGGGAGGAGAACCAGCCCACAGGGGGCTGGTGCGCCCCCCTAGGGTCAATCCGAATTGAGCCAGGGGTTTGGGGGCCGCCCCCCCCCCCCCCCTTCCTTCTCCCTCTCCCCCTCCTACCAAGTGGGAATCCTACTTGGAGTAGGTTTGGGGGAAGGGGTGCGCCACCTCCTAAGGGGAGTCCTAGTAGGACTCCTCCCCCCCTTGGTGCGCAGCCCCTTGGCTGCCTCCTCCCCCCTCCCTCCTTTATATACGGAGGAGGGGCACCCCTTGGAGACACGCAATTGTCCCATAGCCGTGTGCGGTGCCCCGATCTCTGTTTTCCACCTCAGTCATATTTTCGGAGAGCTTAAGCGAAGCCCTGCCGGAATCACTTCACCATCACCGTCGCCACGCCGTCGTGCTGACGGAACTCATCTACTTCCTCGACGTCTTGCTGGATCAAGAAGGCGAGGATCGTCACCGAGCTGCACGTGTGTAGAACTCGGAGGTGCCGTACGTTCGGTACTCGATCGGTGGAGCTCGAAGGATTGTTCGACTACATCAACCGCGTTGTGAGACGCTTCCTACGAGGGTACGTAGACACACTCTCCCCTCTCGTAGCGATGCATCTCCATGGATAGATCTTGTGTGAGCGTAGGAAAATTTTGAAATTCATGCTCCGTTCCCCAACAGTGGCATCCGAGCCAGGTCTATGCGTAGATGTGTTTTGCACGAGTAGAACACAAGTGAGTTGTGGGCGTGGGTGTATACATATTGCTTGCCGTTACTAGTTGTTACTTGATTCGGCGGTATTGTGAGATGAAGCGGCCCGGACCGACATTACGCGTACGCTTACGCGAGACAGGTTTCACCGCTATGTGCACTCGTTGCATAAAGGTGACTGGCGGGTGTCTGTCTCTCTCACTTTAGTTGAATCGGTTTCAATGAAGAGGGTTCTTTTAGAAGATCAAAAAGCAATCACTACACTACGTTGTGGTTTTGCGTAGGTAAGAACGGTTCTTGCAAACCCGTAGCAGCCCCGTAAAACTTGCAACAACAAAGTAGAGGACGTCTAACTTGTTTTTGCAGGGTATGCTGGTGATGTGATATGGCCAAGACATGATGTGATATAAGTTGTTGTATGAGATGATCATGTTTTGTAAGTTATCAGGCAACCGGCAGGAGCCTTATGGTTGTCTCTTTATTGTATGCAATGCCAACGCTTTGTAATTGCTTTACTTTACCGCTATGAGTTAGCAGCAGTAGTAGTAGTAGCAATAGCCGGCGAGACGACCACGACGCTGCGATGGAGATCAAGGTGTCACGACGCTACGATGGAGATCAAGGTGTCAACCCGGTGACGATGGAGATCATGACGGTGCTTTGCTGATGAAGATCAAAGGCACAAGACGTTTATGGCCATATCATGTCACATATATTGAATTGCATGTGATGTTAATCCTTTTATGCATCTTATTTTGCTTAGGACGACGGTAGAATTATAAGATGATCCCTTCACTAAATTTCAAGATAAGTGTTCTCCCCTAGTATGCACCGTTGCGAAGGTTCGACGCTTCTAAGCACCACGTGATGATCGGGTGTGATGGATTCTTTCGTTCACATATAACGGGTGTAAGCCAAATTTACACACGCAGAATACTTGGGTTAAACTTGACGAGCCTAGCATATACAGATATGACCTCGGAACACAAGAGACCGAAAGGTCGAACATGAGTCATATAGTAGATATGATCAACATGAAAGATGTTCACCATTGAAAACTAATCCACCTCACATGATGATCGGACGTGTTTTAGTTGATGTGGATCATGTTACACTTAGACAACTTGAGGGATGTTAATCTAAGTGGGAGTTCTTAAGTAATTTGATTAATTGAACTTCAATTATTATGAACATAGTCTAAATAATCTTTGCAATTGTATGTTGTAGATCTATGGCCCGCGCTGTAGTTCCACTGAATTTTAATGCATTCCTAGAGAAAGCTAAGTTGAAAGATGATGGAAGCAACTATGCGGATTGGGTCCGTAATCTGAGGATCATCCTCATTGCTGCACAGAAGGCTTATGTCCTTGATGCACCGCTGGGTGCCACGCCCCCTGCAGGCTCGACAGCGGATGTTATGAACGTCTGGCAGTCGAGGAAAGATGACTACTCGATAGTTCAGTGTGCCATACTTTACGGCTTAGAACCGGGGCTCCAAAGACGTTTTGAGCACCACGGAGCATATGAGATGTTCCAAGAGCTGAAACTTGTTTTTCAAGCCAATGCCCGGATCGAGAGATATGATGTCTCCGATAAGTTCTTTAGCTGTAAGATGGAGGAGAATAGTTCTGTCAGTGAGCATATACTCAAAATGTTTGGGTTGCATAACCGCTTGACTCAGTTGGGAGTTAATCTTCCAGATGATTCGGTTATTGACAGAATTCTCCAATCACTGCCACCAAGCTATAAGGGCTTCGTGATGAACTATAATATGCAAGGAATGAACAAGACGATTTCCGAGCTCTTCGCTATGCTTAAGGCTGCGGAGGTTGAAGTCAAGAAAGAGCATCAAGTGTTGATGGTCAAAAAGGGCACCAGTTTCAAGAAGGGCCAGGGAAAGAAGGGGAACTTCAAGAAGAACGGCAAATCAGTTGCTGCTCCTGGGAAGAAACCCAAGTATGGTCCCAATCCCGAGACTGAGTGTTTCCACTGCAAGGGGACTGGTCACTGAAAGCGGAACTGCCCCAAGTATTTGGCAGATAAGAAGGCTGGCAACGTCAACAAAGGTATATTTGATATACATGTTATTGATGTGTACCTTACCAATGCTCGTAGTAGCGCCTGGGTATTTGATACTGGTTCGGTTGCTCATATTTGTAACTCGAAACAGGAGCTACGGAATAAACGAAGATTGGCTAAGGACGAGGTGATGATGCGCGTCGGGAACGGTTCAAGAGTTGAAGTTATCGCCGTCGGCACGCTACCTCTACATCTACCCTCGAGATTAGTGATGAACCTAAATAATTGTTATTTGGTGCCTGCGTTAAGCATGAACATTATATCTGGATCTTGTTTATTGCGAGACGGTTATTCATTTAAATCAGAGAATAAAGGTTGTTCTATTTTGATGAATAATATCTTTTATGGTCATGCACCACTTGTGAATGGTTTATTCTTGTTGAATCTCGATCGTGGTGATACACACATCCATAATATTGATGCCAAAAGACGCAAAATTGATAATGATAGTACCACATATTTGTGGCACTGCCGCTTAGGTCATATTGGTGTAAAACGCATGAAGAAACTCCATGCAGATGGACTTTTGGAATCACTTGATTATGAATCATTTGAGACGTGCGAACCATGCCTCATGGGCAAGATGACTAAGACTCCGTTCTCCGGATCAATGGAGCAAGCAACAGACTTGTTGGAAATAATACATACCGATGTATGCGGTCCAATGAGTGTTGAGGCGCGCGGTGGATATCGTTATGTTCTCACGTTCACAGATGATTTGAGTAGATATGGCTATGTCTACTTGACGAAGCATAAATCTGAAACATTTGAAAAGTTCAAAGAATTTCAGAGTGAAGTAGAGAACCATCGTAACAAGAAAATAATGTTCTTACGATCTGATCGCGGAGGAGAATATTTGAGTTACGAGTTTGGCAATCACTTAAAACAATGTGGAATTGTTTCACAGCTCACGCCACCTGGAACACCACAGCGTAATGGTGTGTCCGAACGTCGTAATCGTACTCTATTAGATATGGTGCGTTCTATGATGTCTCTTACCGATTTGCCACTATCATTTTGGGGTTATGCATTAGAGACAGCTGCATTCACTTTAAACAGGGCACCGTCTAAATCCGTTGAGACGACACCGTATGAACTGTGGTTTGGTAAGAAACCTAAGCTGTCGTTTCTGAAAGTTTGGGGATGCAATGCCTATGTCAAAAGGCTTCAGCCAGATAAGCTCGAACCCAAAGAGGATAAGTGCGTCTTCATAGGATACCCAAAGGAGACCGTTGGGTACACCTTCTATCACAGATCCGAAGGCAAAGTATTCGTTGCTAAGAATGGATCCTTTCTAGAGAAGGAGTTTCTCTCGAAAGAAGTGAGTGGGAGGAAAGTAGAACTTGATGAGGTAATTGTACCTCCTCTGGATAGTAGTACACCACAGAAAGAAATTTCTGTGACACCAACACAGACCAGAGAAGAAGTTGATGATGATGATCATGAGGCTTCGGATCAAGTTGCTACAGAACTTCGAAGGTCAACCAGGACACGTTCCGCACCAGAGTGGTACGAAAATCCAGTCTTGGAGGTTATGTTGTTGGACAACGGTGAACCTTCGAACTATGAAGAAGCGATGGCAGGCCCGGATTCCGACAAATGGCTTGAGGCCATGAAATCCGAGATTGGATCCATGTATGAGAACAAAGTATGGACTTTGGTAGACTTGCCCGATGAACGGCGAGCTATTGAAAATAAATGGATCTTTAAGAAGAAGACGAACGCTGATGGTAATGTCACCGTCTATAAAGCACGACTTGTTGCTAAAGGTTATCGACAAGTTCAAGGAGTTGACTACGATGAGACTTTCTCACCCGTAGCGATGCTAAAGTCTGTCAGAATTATGTTAGCAATTGCCGCGTTTTATGATTATGAAATCTGGCAAATGGACGTCAAAACGGCATTCCTTAATGGATTCCTTAAGGAAGAATTGTATATGATGCAACCGGAAGGTTTTGTCGATTCTAAAGGTGCTAACAAAGTATGCAAGCTCCAGCGATCCATCTATGGACTGGTGCAAGCATCTCGGAGCTGGAATACTCGCTTTGATGAAGTGATCAAAGCGTTTGGGTTTATACAAACTTATGGAGAAGCTTGTATTTACAAGAAAGTGAGTGGGAGCTCTGTAGCATTTCTCATATTATATGTGGATGACATATTATTGATGGGAAATGACATAGAATTTCTGGAAAGCATAAAGGGTTATTTGAACAAAAGTTTTTCAATGAAGGATCTCGGAGAAGCTGCTTACATATTAGGCATCAAGATCTATAGAGATAGATCAAGACGCCTCATTGGACTTTCACAAAGCACATACCTTGACAAGATTTTGAAGAAGTTCAAAATGGATCAGTCAAAGAAAGGGTTCTTGCCTGTATTGCAAGGTGTGAGATTGAGTAAGACTCAAAGCCCGACCACGGCAGAAGACAAAGAGAATATGAGTGTCATCCCCTATGCCTCAGCCATAGGCTCTATTATGTATGCCATGCTGTGTACCAGACCTGATGTATGCCTCGCTATTAGCTTGGTGGGAAGGTACCAAAGTGATCCAGGAGTAGATCACTGGACAGCGGTCAAGAATATCCTGAAGTACCTGAAAAGGACCAAGGACATATTTCTCGTTTATGGAGGTGACAAAGAGCTCGTCGTAAAGGGTTACGTCGATGCTAGCTTTGACACAGATCCAGATGATTCTAAGTCACAATCTGGATACGTATTTATTCTTAATGGTGGAGCGGTCAGTTGGTGCAGTTCCAAGCAGAGCGTCGTGGCGGGATCTACATGTGAGGCGGAATACATAGCTGCTTCCGAAGCAGCACATGAAGGAGTCTGGATGAAGGAGTTCATATCCGATCTAGGTGTCATACCTAGTGCATCGGGTCCAATGACTATCTTATGTGACAACACTGGAGCAATTGCTATAGCAAAGGAGCCCAGGTTTCACAAGAGAACCAAGCATATAAAGCGTCGCTTCAACTTCATTCGGAATTTGATTAAGGATGGAGACATAGAGATTTGCAAAGTACACACGGATCTGAATGTGGCAGACCCGTTGACTAAACCTCTTCCACGAGCAAAACATGATCGGCACCAGAATGCGATGGGTGTTAGATTCATTACAATGTAATTGACTCTAGTGCAAGTGGGAGACTGTTGGAAATATGCCCTAGAGGCAATTAATAAAGTGTTTATAATCATATTTCTCCGTTCATGATAATGGTTTATTATTCATGCTAGAATTGTATTGACCGGAAACTTAATACATGTGTGGATAATAGACAAATACTGAGTCCCTAGTAAGCCTCTACTAGACTAGCTCGTTGATCAAAAGATGGTCAAGATTTCCTGACCATGGACATGAGTTGTCATTTGATAATGGGATCACATCATTAGGAGAATGATGTGATGGACTTGACCCAACCGTTAGCATAGCAAATGATCGTTCAGTTTATTGCTATTGCTTTCACTATGTCAAATACACGTTCCTCTGACCATGAGATCATGCAACTCCCGGATACCGTAGGAATACTTTGGGTGCATCAAACGTCACAACGTAACTGGGTGATTATAAAGGTGCACTACAGGTATCTCCGAAAGTGTTTGTTGAGTTGGCATGGATCAAGATTGAGATTTGTCACTCCGACTATCGGAGAGATATCTCTGGGCCCTCTCGGTAATACAGCATCACAGAAGCCTTGCAAGCACCGTGACTAAAGAGTTAGTTGCAAGATGATGTATTACGGAACGAGTAAAGAGACTTGCCGGTAACGGGATTGAACTAGGTATTAGATACCGACGATCGAATCTCGGGCTAGTAACATACCGCCGGACAAAGGGAACAACGTATGTTGACATATGAGGTTCACCGATAAAGATCTTCGTGGAATGTGTAGGAACCAATATGAGCATCCAGGTCCCGCTGTTGGTTATTGACCGGAGAGTCGTCTCGGTCATGTCTACCTCATTCCCGAACCCGTAGGGTCCGCACACTTAAGGTTCGATGACGATAGAGTATTATATGAGTTATGTGATTGGTGACCGAATGTTGTTCGGAGTCCCGGATGAGATCACGGACATGACGAGGAGTCTCGGAATGTCCGAGAGGTAAAGATTTATATATTGGAAGGTTGTATTTGGACTCCGGAAATGTTCCGGAAGGTTCCGGAGGATTTATTGGATTACCGGGAGGTTACCGGAACCCCCCGGGGGGCCACATGGGCCTCATGGGCCACGTAGGGGAGGAGAACCAGCCCACAGAGGGCTGGTGCGCCCCCCCTAGGGCCAATCCGAATTGAGCCAGGGGTTTGGGGGCCCCCCCCCCCCCCCCCTTCCTTCTCCCTCTCCCCCTCCTACCAAGTGGGAATCCTACTTGGAGTAGGTTTGGGGGAAGGGGTGCGCCACCTCCTAAGGGGAGTCCTAGTAGGACTCCTCCCCCCTTGGTGCGCAGCCCCTTGGCTGCCTCCTCCCCCCTCCCTCCTTTATATACGGAGGAGGGGCACCCCTTGGAGACACACAATTGTCCCATAGCCGTGTGCGGTGCCCCGATCTCCGTTTTCCACCTCAGTCATATTTTCGGAGAGCTTAGGCGAAGCCCTGCCGAAATCACTTCACCATCACCGTCGCCACGCCATCGTGCTGACGGAACTCATCTACTTCCTCGACGTCTTGCTGGATCAAGAAGGCGAGGATCGTCACCGAGCTGCACGTGTGTAGAACTCGGAGGTGCCGTACGTTCGGTACTCGATCGGTGGAGCTCGAAGAATTGTTCAACTACATCAACCGCGTTGTGAGACGCTTCCGCTAACGGTCTACGAGGGTATGTAGACACACTCTCCCCTCTCGTAGCGATGCATCTCCATGGATAGATCTTGTGTGAGCGTAGGAAATTTTTGAAATTCATGCTCCGTTCCCCAACACACCATTCTTCACAAAAGGTGAGCAAAGCATAGTCTTCTTCATCTTCTCACTTCATCTTCATCTTGATCTACTCATTCCTCCAAAATGTCCTGGATCAACTTCAACTTCTGTTTGTTCTTCTCCACTGCCTTCAACTGATCAGCAATCTAGAGCTTGAGCTCATCCCTGCGTTTAATGAGTTTCCCAAGTCCCTTCTTGAGATCACCCATGTGAAGGTTCAGCTGCAGATTCTGTTCAGTGAGCTTTTTCTCAGACTTGGTGAGTTCATCAACCTGAACCTTCAAATTCCTGTTGTCTTCACTAAGCTTTTCCTTCTCTTTCAAATGATTCATCTTCAGGTTCCTAATGGCACTGCCTTGAGCTTCTGCCAGGTTCATAAGCACTGCATACTTCTCTTGCAGCTTCAAGTTATCTGCCTCTTTCTTCTCCATCTCAGTCTGCATGCCAGCCACAGCTGCACTGGTAACCTCAGCCCTCTTCTCCTCAGCACCCTGCATCTTAGCCTGCACATAGCTGAAATCCAGCACCCTCTCCTCTTGGAAATTGAAAAGTTCCTGACATCTTCAACTAGTTTGTCATAGTTGGCATCCACAACCTTTTTCTCTTCTGTAAGATGGTGAATAGTTAGTGAACTCTCCAGGTTATCATTCCTCCTACCACTCCTGCTGTCTTCATACATTTCCCAAAGCTTCAACAATGCATTTTGCATTGTGGGAGGCCACTCTGGGTCAACCCACCCACGAAAACCACAATTCTGACCTTCCTGCAATATAGCAAACAATTATATTGTTACTCTCTACAGAATTCTACTGCAATAAACAATAAAGACTAGCACCTAGAACCTAGGCATGTGGCCAACTAAACAATGATAATTCTACTTCAACCTATGCTCCAGGACAAATTGTACTGCAATAAACAATAAAGACCAGCACCTATGAAGCACTGAACTTTGAGCATCTACTCTAGTGAATCACCTACTTGCCTCAATTAAAAAATGAGCCCTCAATTAAACAATGAGCATCTCCAGTACTAACTAAGCTCCTGGCCAAATATAATACTAACATCTAGTGGCCTATTTAACTACACAGAAAATTGCATAAGCACATGCCTACACAACCTGTTCCAGTGAGCATCAATACTACTAAATGACTAAACAATGAGCATCTCCACTGCTAACTAAGCTCCTGGCCAAATATAATACTACTAAATGACTAAATAGGGGCTAAATGAGCAAATGCCTACACAAGTTACTACCAACTTTAATACAAAGAACAAAATATGTGCATGATTCTTACAGGCTGAGCACAAACTAGAAACCTCCTGCCCGTCTCAAATCCTTGAAAGGCTACACGACGCTCAGCTGGCAGTAAACCTGGGCATTTCTCGGGCCGGGCCGGGTTTCGGGCCGGGCCTGTAAAAGCCCGACGGGCAAAGTCTAGGCCCGAGCCCGGCCCGGCCCGAGCAAAAAAATGAAAATGCAGGCCCGAGCCCGGCCCGAAGAGACTAAAAAGAGCAGTTCCGGGCCGGGCCGGGTCGGGCCTTAGTGTAAACTGCCTAATATCCCAGGCCCGAGCCCGGCCCGATGTATGCAACGGGTCAAAAAAATAAAGCCCGAGCCCGGCCCGAACACAAAGCCTGACCCGGCCCGGCCCGGGTTTTTTGGGCCGGGTTCGGGCTGGGTCGTCGGGTCAGGCTGCCCATGCCCAGGTCTAGCTGGCAGCTGATGCTCCACGCAAAGACCCTGGGGTTCCGTCTCCATGCCCATGTAGTCTTCGTCATCAATGCTAGCAGGAATCTACACGAGCAAAATAAACCAAAAAGGACAAATCAAAAACCAAATCCTCAAATCCCCAAATCAGAAACCCTAACCCTAGCTCTCACCTGGTACTGCACGCCATCGTCGGAGGAGCTGATGTTCTGCAGGCTGGAGTCGTCGCTGCTCTCATCCTCGAACACCATGGCGTGGCTGTGGTGGCGGTGGAGTGCGCGGCGAGCAGCGGCGAACTGCGCGGCGAGCAGCGGCGAGGGGGGGAGACGAGGGAGAGAGTGCGGCGGGTGGCTCGGTTCGACCCGGGCCAGCCAGTAAGAACGACCAAGCCGGCTTCGTCCTAGTCAGTGGTGCGGCGCGGGCGGGTTGGCCAGCGTGTCACCTGACAGGTGGGGCCGCACGGTCAGATACACGGTCAATACATGCTTATACGACCGTCAGACCGTTTTGCAGCACTTAGGCTGAGAGTTGGTACTGACTTGCAAAAAAGTGACTATTGGTACCAATTCGTTACGCCGTGCTGAAGTGTGGTAGTTCCATGCAATTAACTCACTAGACAAAGATGATCATGTTCAAAAATAAATATTAGATATTTTAATATGAACTACGACTGAAATGAGTGGACAAACGTATCAAAATGTGTCTATATACGTCTGATTCTTAAAAAGTTAGAACATCATATATTTATGAACGAGGGAGTAGAAAACAGTACTCACGCCTTCGGGCCCAGGTTGCTGGTATGCTCCATGAAGCTGACGTTCCTCGGCAACGTGGAGAATACATGCAGGATATCTGTGTATACATATACACACACGAATAATTCCCTTATTGAGCTCAATATAGTTATTGAAGCAGGAATAATAAGCTAGGACCGTACCGTCCTGGGTCATGAGCGGGTAGTCGGAGGCAGAGAGGTTGATGAACCAGTCCCAGTCGCGGCTGCGGCGGAGGAGCACCGCGCAGGCATGCAGGGTGTGGGCCACCATCGTCGGCCCGCGGTACGTCACCATGTCGGCGCGCCGGATCACCTCAACGTTGCCGACGCGCTGGAACACAGTGCTGTTCTCCACCCGCGCCGCCAGCTCAACCCGGTCCTCCGCCGCGGACCGCAGGTCCAGGTGCACCACGTACAGGTTGCGCGGGTGGTAGAGCGCGTGCAGCACCCGCCACAGCTGGTCCAGATCGCCTCTGGACCCGGAGATGAGGTAGGCAAGCCGCGGCACGTCGGCGGCACCCGGGGGCGGGACGTCCGGGGCCGGCTGGACGAGCCTAGCGCTGGTTGCCGGGAGGAAGGAGAAGAAGGAGGGGGGCATGGGGCACAGCGACAATGACGTAGAAAACGACACGACGAGCGTGACCGTGACGCCGATGGACAGGGAGAAAGTGAGCAACGCGGCTGCAAGCAGGAAGGACGGCACGGCGCCGCCGCGCGGGCAGCTGATTGACGGTGAGTTGTGCATGCCTCCGCCACCGCGTGGGGACTGGGCTGAGGACGGCGAGTGGTGCTCGCCGCGGCCGTTGGCGCCCATGTTTCTTGCTTCGCCGGACGCGGCAACACAAGGACACACACGGTCCACGCGCGCGCGCTATGCAAAGAGCATTGAGACGGACCAAGAACCATTGGGTATTTCCCGCATTGAGACCATTTTCAGTAGGCCGGAGAGGGGAATTTGGTAGCGAGATTAGGTTATTCCTTTGATATGATCAACAAGTGGTGCTACAAAACGAGAGGAAAATGAAGGGAAGTTGGTGCAACTGAATGGACGTGAGCGAATGATCAGCACGTAGTTGGAAGAGAGACTATACGTTGATGACGACAAAAGTACTCGCGATGCTCGATGTCAAGCTCCAAGTGCTAAGAGAGAGAGTGAGAGAGACAGAGAGAGGGAGGATGAGAAACAAGAGACGGTGTAGAAGGCACGGGGAACAATTTGGGGATATATAGGGCGTGGAGAGAGTTGATAAGCATATCCGGACGGAGTGGCGCGCACTGCCGGCAAAGTGGCAGCGACCCGGCTAACACGGCCATAAACCTCCCTTATTCCTTGTTTTCTCGTACGTTGACGTACCCTCCGAGGCTCCGTTGTCCGTACGTATGCCCGCAAATCACTACTCCTCCGATCCTCCCTGCTCACTCCATACGCTATGCTCTAGTTGCTTCTGTTCTGTGGCGTCACTTGATAATCTCTCTCTCTCTCTCTCTCTCTCTCTCTCTCTCACACACACACACACACACACACATTTTTCACGTGACCATTTTTTTGGGCAAACAACGTAACCACTTGTTGTCAACTTGCCATACACTCTAATCCGATTTAAATTCAATCGTCAAAGATTTCAGTTCAGTCTCTTTCTCTAGTCGAAGGAACTGACTTGGGCATATAGATTACATACGTACCTATCATCTGGGCAAATGTCAGCAGGACTAGGGATGCTAATAAGATCAAGCGTTCTTCAAGTTGGTCTAAATAGCTGCTTTCCATCACCAATTTTGTTGTTGATTGTTTTTGAAATATCTAGCCGCTCGTTTCGAATGGTCATCAATTTTGTAATGACTTATAGTTTTTTTATGGGGAATCAACTGGAAATAAAACGCAAAAAACTGGGAAAAAACAAATCAATACCGTATGAATTATTTGGAATGAAATTATGATGACACTACTACCGAAAAGGTTATCTCTCACCCGCAAAAAAAAAAAAAAGGTTATCTCAACATCTCCCATGGTTCAGAAACCCCATTAGTGACGGTTTTATCACCCATCAGTTTACCTGTGGGTTGTGGTCATTAGATGCAGTTGGTCAAACTGCTTGAGATAAGTTGCATCTCTAGCGGGTTTTCTCCTAAGGCTCTCAATAGATATAGTTCTCACGACCCGGTTTTTCATCTTTAAACCGCCAGAGGTTTTATCCAAGCGCCACCTTTATTGCACATGCATGTGAAGTTGTGGCATCTTAGGCGGTTGAACCGCCAGTGGAATCATTTACAGCGGGCACGGGAAATTTGCAAGTTGTCGCCATATCCCCGGCACACAACAATATACACACAGAATGATATAGCGAATCACATTCATACTGGCACATGCACACATCACTGTATTCACATTCAACATTTCATAAACTATTGGGCGAACATTAGCTTTGTTATATTTGTATGAAATGGGAAAAGACGATTACATATTCAGTTAAGGATCTCAATTACAGTGGACTAAGTAATGAAAAGAAGACCTTCACTTACGCAGTTACCTTAGTGACTAGAAGATTTTGCATATCATTCTCGTCTCTTCATCCAAGGAGTGAATAATGTGATGCGGAATAAGGAAGAAGAGATATTCAATGTCTTTCCAAGAAATAGTAAAATATCCAACACCTACTGAATGCATGCTTGCATTCAGATTGAGGGGCATATAAAACATCATTCTTCACAAACATAAACCTTGGCAAATTGAGGGGAATATAAAACATAAACACCTACAGGTATACGAAGACAAACATAAACCTTGACAAATTGAGGGGCACATAAAACATCATTCTGAACTTGTCCTTGTCGATTTTCTCCATCCAATTTTTTTCTACAATGACAACAATACAAAACATTATCGCCGTTGGAACATTTCAGGAACATTGTATCAAACACCCTTTAGAAGAAGAAAAAAAAAAACTTGTGCAATGCACCAAAATGTCACATTAGCGACGTGGGAGTATTATTCCATTCTACACTAAGACACGAAAGTATACATAGAAACTTTTGTCTTTTTTTGTCCACAAGTATTGCAACTCGAAGCAAACGTGAAGTCTAAAACAAAAAAAAACATGACACCTGTATTTTTCAAGATAATTAAGATTTGTTGGCGAAAAAACGAAGAAATAGGTTCGTCATTCCATTACAATATCATCAAGAACAAGAGATACATCAAAATGAAAAATCTAAGACTACTAAAAAAATAATAAAACAAGAAAAAAATGGAACAATTAGTTTAGTGCTCCCGAATATTCATCTGCCTAATCAAATAGAACCCTTATGGATTTGCTAGTTGATAAGGTAAATATCTAGCCCGCTAAATGCTAGGCGTAATGAGGATAAGGGCCTCCAAAAAACTTCTTTTCATTCTATGAATTTTGAGGTGTATGAAGTCTCATAGTTAACTCTTGCAGTGGAACGCTAGAGACTAAGTTTGGGAAAAAAGAACATGCCTTTTTTCTTGGTTATGTCGATGCATAGTAGTTAGCGTAGGCTTGGCTAAACTTGTGTGGATATTTAGTATTTGACATCAGTTCCACAGGTCTTTTTGTATAGTGTCACTAAAATGTGATCCATGTTTTAAAAATACAATTCAAGTTAGCAATGCAACACTATTTCAAAACAAAACAAAAATCAGATTAATTGGATGTATTTTGAAATATATTAGAGAAAGATGAATTCCCTCAGTTTTGCATATATGTCCTTCAGATAGGATTGCCTTCTCGTTATGGATTGTAAATCATGAACAATTGCCTACAAATGGCTAGATTACAATGGAGATCAAGGACAACATCATGCAATCCTAAAATGTTATCCTTGCACCACAATGGCTTCGTTGATGCAACAAAAGCATGCAGAGAATGGATAACATCAACAAGGATTGTGTGGTGTTGTTCTTTGATGTCGTGTAGGACCTAACCATGTATAAACAATTGGTCACACACCCAGTATTGGTCAGAATCAAGTAATGCTTATAGGACTCGGAAAATTCTAGTCATCACTGGCACTAAATAAAAGATGGTCGCTTATACTAGCTTTTTTACGTAGCTAATTTTATAAAAGAATAATTCGGACTCGGTATGCTCTTCCCACAAAACAATAATAAGAATTCCTTGTCGTCGTAGATCACGTAACCGCAAACAATGCATATTTAGACGAAGAAATGTGCGCTTGAGATGGATGGGAAACCAAAAAATCTAGGATAAGTATGCCTAGTATACCCAACTTAGAATAGGGCTAAGGCTTAACCGTAATTGGATTACATGGGCTTAACCGTAATTGGATTACATGTTTTATACTAGCGTCTAGTCATGTACACAAAAAGGCATTCGCAAAATAAAATTCATATTGCATAAAAATTAGCAAACGTATTATTCTACTGCGGTTGCGAAAGCATTGTACATGTTTCACATTTCGGTTATGTTGGTCTTGTGTTATGTACCTAGGTCCAAATGTTATTGTTGTTGTTGTTGTTGTTGTTGTTGTTGTTGTTTTTGTTGTTGTTGCGCAGATTTACAATTGCATATGCTAACCATATAGCATTTGCGACAATAACGGTTATATCGTTTTCCTTTTCAAATATTATTTATGTGCATAATACAGACCCCTTTAGATGTAGTAAAATTATTCAACCTTTTTCTTTATTTTGGTAAATATCCTACTTAAAATTGAATGGTCAATCCCAGGGTAAGATCATGATGCTTCCTACGCAGTGGTGGCTATACAGAAGTAGACTACATGCCTAAGGAAGGACAGCTGTGGCTGGATAACAGGGGAATTATTTGGTGCACCTGGTGTACCCAGCACAAGTAATGCTGGTAACTAATTTGAAATCAAATTTTGAAGTATAACTCAATAAAAAAAATGACAAATTCAACACTGAATAGTATAGAATATAAATTGGGCTTTAGATTTGGCACATTATCTATATTGATAAGAAACTTATCATTTTGCTCTCTTCGCAAAAGAGCTTTGCGACGTGCTCAGCAGCTTGGAGGCTGCTCGCCCTGGATTTGGAAGGGCGATTGCTTGCCTCCTGACGGGGTCGACAATCAGGGGCAAAAGTAAGAAAGTGGGCGATTGCCCTCGGACCGTCATCCTGAAAGAGAAGTCACACAAGTGCAAAGGAAAGAAGCGTGGCGTTATAGGAAAGGCGCCTCTGGCTGCTTGATGCATCATCTTCTATCTCTTGGCGGGGTCGTTACCATGATTTTGGTGTTGCCCGCTGCCTTTCGTTGTGGTGTTCATGACCGGGGTTCCATCGTGTTTTTCAAGTGTTGGGATTGGATTGTGGGTTTGCAGTGGGCTTTCATGCTTTGTGAGTAGTCGTCTTATGGTTAGTTTGTATCGATTTTCGCCCGGTTTTCCGTAAATTAACTGGGCAACTCTCTTCTTCTTAATTAATCGATGAGGCAATTCTTTTGCCTCCGTTTCAAAAAAAAAACTTATCATTTTCGTATCTTGAGCTGTTTTTCGAATTTTAATTTGAAACTGTGCGGCAACGATTGATGTTGTGTCAATGTGCTAAAAAAATATATTTTTCCCCCAACGTTTATTGATGTGCAACGAGAGTAGGGTGCACCACAAGCCTTGCGCACCACATAATTTCCCCTAGACAACAAGCCTCTGACAAGCCTGCTTTGGTTGCACCGTTTACCCCACGTACTTTGTATAGTCAAATATGAATTATTTTTTTCTCAAAAAGAAATGAATACAGATTCAACCTTTTTGTTGGAAAAAAATATTAGTTCAAAGTACAATTTATAGAATCCTCATTCAGGTTGAAACCTTGACTGACTAAACTGTTACAGAGGCTTTCTGTATGATATATGTCCTAAATTAAAGATGTGAAGCGACACTGGGGTAGGTCTCCCATAAAAAATACAGGGCTTTGGAATTATGAGCTCCTGTTTTGGAAGTGTCCATTGCAAGTTTGAACATTCTGTCTATATATAACTAGTTCTTGCAACACACGTCCAAAACTGCTCTCTACTCATCTTTCATACATTAAAATTACATAGTTCCTGTCAATATCCGTTTGACACGATTCACAGAAGGAGGTATACAAACTTTCTACAATGTTTCTCAGCTTTCAAGTCCAAATAAATTAGCCAAAATTAGTTTCACCGCAGCCAAAGTCGAGCTTCATGCTATAACAAGCACAGCTTTCATAGTCCTAAAATTAATTATCACGGGCTTCTTTAGGAAGCATTTCACGTCTCCATAACCGTAAAGGAAAACTCCAAGCTGCAAATAACAAAATGATCAGCTCTGGCTAACTAAACCAATAGTCACTGGTAAAGCATTTGCAGTAGAACTATAAGTTCCAAACAAAATTCCGCGTTAGATAACATACCTCGAGGTCTTCTTGAGAAAAATTTCAATACTTCATCAATCAAAATTACCTAGTAGACGAGAAGTTAAATACATGTGCAAACTGAACATACATAGTATCCAGTTCATAACTAGCTACGGTGTAAACAAAATTTAAGTAGGGGCAGAATTCCCACGTGTCCTTGCCATAGACTAGGTTCACCAGAAATTTGAACAACATGGCAACTCAATAGAAAAAACACTCACAGGGAAGGATAGGTAAAGAACAACTTTCCACTCGGCCCAAGTTAATGGAGACACCTGCATAAGTAAACCACGATTATCAATATTTCTTTGGCAATACTATAAGCTAACTATAAGGAACAAGTGACAATGTGACTAACTGCATAGCGTGGATACACAACTGCATAAAAATGAAGATGAGTGACTTACTGAGAAAAGAGCCGACAGGGGTTCCGTATACAAGACTGCTATGTGAAGAAGCATTGTCAGAATGATTGACCCAACAAGCCATAGGTTACTCCATGGGTGAATGACACTGATGCAAGGGAAGCGCCAACAATCATTTCAGGATATGCAAATTAATTTACATATACAGACCAAGTGCCACTGGGTCAGAGAAAGAAATTTCAAGATCATGCAGGAGAGGTGCATGTGTATTTATTAAGATAGGAAGAGTTTTAGACACCAAAGAAAGGCACAACAAAAATAGAGAAATAGAGCTAGACAACCCTAAACGACAAGTCCCACTGGGCCAGAAATTAGTACACAAATATTTTGCAGGTGCCACAAGCAAAATATTCAGCCAGTGGCACTTGTCCTGCTGTGGAGTGCTGACCCACCATATAGGTTAAATGACCACAGTTGTTACAGCTGTGGAGCCCACATTTATTTGAAATGCATCAACTTCCATCTTATTTCCACCTCTTATTTCATGTATGCTTTAGTATCTAGTTCATCGTCACTGTTTTCAGAACATTTAAAAAAAAGGTCCAAACAAAAACAAGTAGCTGGCTTTGTCTCAATAGTCTCGCAGTTGTCAAAAGAAGACAGAATGCTACCAATTCTTCTACATATTTGTGCACAACAGGTTCTGAAAACCAATTTTCTTGGTGGTTTTGAATTGTTTGTGGCAGAACAAAGTTTTGATTTAGGAATATGTAATAAGCAACAATGTACACATGCCACCTAAAATGGACATACATAAAAATAACCCGCTTAGGTTATGCAGAAATAGCATAAACATATTTCCTTTTTGTGTTCCAAATTTCACAAAAAAAAAATATTGGCATGTCTATTACATGGGAGATTAGATTGTTAAACAGGTTAAGCAGACATGTAATATTACCTTCCACAAATTAAGAGAATAAATACAGTTGTTCATTTACAAATCAATCAAATGAGAAACAAATGCAAAAAAGAATAAAATCACGATGAAAACTAACTGTTTCCTGCTCATTAGAAGCAGCACATGGGAGTATGGGTATTGGGTGCTGTTATATGGGGGTAAATACCGAGGCTCAAATAAGATGAGAGAGATCTTACAGTAGAGATTGATTTTCACTTAGGTTATTCAAGGCATTAAACATCTCAACAACAACAAGAACAGTCATTGAAACAGTTGATGGATGGCGATCCTCAAAGATGCTGCAAGGATATGAAGTTTGCCTGGTTGAACATGAATCAAAATTGATCTGCAATAGGAAAAGAAATTTAGAACTTACAGAATCAGTAGTGTTTGAACAAGAGCCACAATAAGAAACTTCAAAATAAATAAAGAAGGGGAAAATAGACCATAAGGAATATTGTTAAGCAGTCATGGAGAGGGAGAGACACCATACAAAAATCTATTGCTGATTTCACTTTCAGAACTCTCAAACATACAGAACTGAACTATTCAAATATGCAAGTGAAATATGATTCTGTGGTGAGGGTAAAAGTCTAAGCAGTGACCAACCATCGCAGTAAGATCCAGAGGAATGTACCACCTTGAATTCAGATCAAAGTTTGATTTCTTCTAAAATTTCGATGGACCAGTAAACCAGGAGAAACAAGTCAAACTCAAATTAGATGCTCGAATTTACAATAAAACCTGACCAGGAGAAAGGCCATTCCTAACCAGCTCCCAGCTATGACTATGAGCCAGAACTTTTTATATGTATATGTAAGCATTTTTTTTCCTTTTTATCCCTGGGTATATCCAAACAGCCATATCAATTGATAGCTTGAAACTCCATTATCGGCCCATCCATCTAACATGAGACCCAACAAAGGAATCTCTTTGTATAAGCTGATCTCAGCAAGAACCAGTTGTTTCGTAACTTGAAATGCACATATATTATCACATGCCAATGTACTCACAGTGCTATTTGGGAAAAATCACATAGAAAGGGTTTCGATATCTTATGTATATTTTGTTCCGATATGCAAATTTCACAGTGGGGCTCACTGCAACCGTTTTCCCTTTTAGAAAACAAATAGTATAATATTTCTTGGCAGGACTCACTCAAGCATGTTGACCAAGACTCCTGGAAAATGCGACCCAATGAGACAGGCAAGCAGTTGCCGCCAACAGCAGAGGTATTTGATAATCAGTGCAAAAGAAGTATACAACACTGCACTACAGTCTACAGGAATATCTTTTGAAAGTATATACTTCTGGGGGGGTTGTAACCCCTGTTTATCAGGTACAGGTATTACTGTTGTTCCAGAGTTCCCAATAAACACCAAAAAATAACAGTGCAAAAAGCAGAAAGAGTTTGAATTCCCAACTTACCAATTCAGAGTATGGTAATCTAGGACCATTTTCAGAATAAACAAACCACCAAACGAACCCCGCTATAGTGGCAAGACCAACGTAAGCTGCATTAACTAAACTATAAGAAACAAAAATAATTCCAGAAGCAAAGCTAACAAATGTCGATACAGGTACTTAGTGCATACCACCAATGACTAAATAGCGGAAAAAGAGCCATCCACTGACCACAGCTTCGTTCACCTGCAATTCAAATATGCAGCATGAAAGAGCATCTTAATAAATGAGACAAACTAGAAAATTAAAATCTATCACTTGAACTGACTCACCTAGCAATTCACACTTTTCATACTACACAGTAATTAAAATGAAAATAAGTCAACAGTTCACATGGATGCAACAAGGAATCCGGTGTACACATAGACATATAGCATATTGTGCACAAGCAAACTAATAGAAAGGTATTTGGCCCACTGCAGCATCCAATTATCACTTAGGAATATTCATGTCCCAAACAAGTTCTAAGAATGAGAAGTGAGGTTTTCATACGGTCAAATTGTGCTATGGACTTGCTTTATTTCACAGTTGATAGAAGATTTTAGAATTCCTGATAACGCCAGAACAGCTACATTGTCAAGTTACTCCCTCCGATCCAAATAATTGACGCAACTTAAGTTTATATTTGTACTAAAGTTGTACTAAAGCTGCGTCAATTAATTTGGATCAGAGGGAGTACATGAATTACTCACTATGCAAATACAGTCAACTGCTAAACCAATTTTAACTGAAGTCAGTATGACCATTAAAATAATAATGGGACAACCTAAAACATACATTAGTTTATTAAAAAAATAACAACAAGCTACCAACTAATCACTGTTAGGTGTAAGATACATGTATCACTGTTAGGTATATTTACATGTATATAGTTGTGTTAGCCTAGGTTGGCCCATGTATAAGTAATATATATTCCATCCAATGATGATAAGATGGAAAGTTCCCTCTCATCAGGTACAACACCCTTTTTATATTACCTTACGAGGCTTAACTGCCATGATGTTACCATCAGGCTTGTTAAAACCAATTGCAGTTGCAGGCAACCCATCAGTAACAAGGTTTACCCACAGTAGCTGAACCTACAAAGTGATGGAGTAGAGAGGTAAGCAGATTATCCATCCAATTACAAAATTAAGAAGCTCCAGAAATATGAACAATATGGATGTTAAAAACATTATACATCAGTAAACGGGGCAAAATATAATGACAAGATAAACATGCCACATATGACTGTACTTTTTGCCACATTAATTCGAAAACAAAATATAAGATTGTGATACTAATCCAACTACAGATGATAGATTGTAGAAATAAGTCCACATATTTCATCTCAACACGCATAGAAGCTAAGAAGAGTTTCTACTCACAGGTACAAGTGTGTCAGGCATCCCAAGCACCGCTGCCACAAAAATACAAACTACCTCCCCAATATTTGATGAAATCATGTATCGAATAAACTGCTTGGTGTTATTATATATGGCCCTTCCTTCTGCAACAGCCTGTGAACAAATGATAATAATAAGTTTAAGTAAACAAAAAGCATAATAAAATCCAATGGTTGTCTTATTTGTATGTTAATCAGTCAGATCATAATCTTACTGCAACAATTGTAGCGAAGTTGTCATCAGCCAATACCATGTCTGAAGCACTCTGAAATAGAAAGGTAAACATAAGTTATCAAATTCAAAAAGGCCCGTAAAAGCAACCAAAACATGAAGAAAAGAATTGACTGAAAATATTTTGAAAGAAACAAAAAAACTCAAGATAATAAATACCAATGTCCCTGTTTACTTCTAATCTATATAGCAGTTATACCTTAACATCGGTTCAAAAAAGTAATACCTTTGCAACAGCAGTTCCTGATCCCATAGCTATTCCTATATCTGCTTTTTTCAGGGCAGGTGCATCATTGACTCCATCACCAGTCATTGCAACCTTGCATGTGAAACGAACATGGCTATTGTGTAAAATGAATTATTGCATGAAGTGGAAAGTGAAACATAAATTCCCATGATCAATTCCATAGCAATTAAATAAGTTCCATCATTATGAAGACTAAAGAAGCTCAATGGACACTTTATCAACAGGTACAAGCTTACCACTTCATTGTGTGATTGCAAGGCTTCAACAAGCATCTTCTTATGAGAAGGTTCCACTCTGCAGTAAAATAATCAGGTACAAAAAGGCAGTCAAGAGTACAAAACCGGAAGAATGGTGATTAATCCGTACGTCTGTCGATGGTTTAATAATTTTACCACTTTTTTGTCTGAGTTATCGTGATGTCCAATGTAGTCACTTGCCACACAGATAAGTAAGCATACATTATGTTCCGTGCCACTAGGTTGTGATAGACTGGAGCTATAACTAGTGTTCAAAATTGTGATGGTGAATGCCATAATTTTCTGATGAACTACATCTCTAGTAACAAAGCACTCGATACGGGAACAAATCTAAGGAACCACACTAATAATAGGAAAACAAAACTCCAATCTCAGCCATTGAATCAAATTACGACTGCTTATGGCAGCACTAGTTGTGTACGTCACTACAGCCAGTTCATCAGCAATGAGCTGGGTGATCTCAATAGTAATAAAAACATTTTTAATGCAGTAGAATACTGCTCCATTACTTTGCATTATATTAAGTTCATGGAACTCATTACAAGAGAAACTGGGACATGTCATTACCCATTCGGCAAGGGGTAGCTATGTCCTAAATTTGAACAAGGTTATAATGATATTCAAATCACCTGGAGAATAGAACCATCCTTCGCAATGCATTTGCCCTTTCCAAAGGAGGAAGCCCTTCAAATTCTGATGCTGTATATGAATACCCTGTAAAGTCATCTAAATGCTCAAAAGCACCAATTTGCCGACATAGAGATTCTGCAGTGGACTAAAATGGCACATATTTAGTTTCTCAGCAGTATCAAAAGATCTTAGAGCAAAAATAAACAAATATGTTCACCAACCTTGTTATCCCCAGTAACAACAATAACACGAATTCCTGCTGACATACAAGAATGGATAGCACTATGAACTTCGTCTCTTGGAGGGTCAAGCATCCCAACCTGAACCAGTAGTAAAAGAATTTGCATCATCAATTATTATTAGTGGCACTGCTACTTAACTAACATAAATCATACCTGTCTACAAAGGCAAAGCATACTAAAATGTGTGAACAAAACGTAGAAGACTATTAAAGAAGGAACAGCAGAACCAGCAGGAGTGACAAAGCGTACCAATCCAATAAATGTGAGATTTGCCTCATCGTCATAGGAAAGACTTTGTTGGCCTTCTGGCATTCGTTTTAATGCTAATGCTAAGCACCTTAGGGTATCTTTTCCTGCAAAACTGAAACATTCGGAGATCATTGAACATATTCATCTAAAGCATTCGATGTAGAAAAAAATAGCAAGCATATTTAGAGAAAATATAAAAATAATGCAACAATATGACATTGCTAAGTGCCAACTTAGTGGCAGAGTTTGGTCAAAATTACCGAGGTCCCTTCGCGTCAGAAATAATGTCAGTTATATTGTTATTAAATCTGCCTATATGAACTGAATATTTCAATATTGTGATCACATCCATCAAGAAACATACAACCTCATGACCTAAAAGCTCCATATAGATTTAAAGGCTAACCTTTTTTTTATTGTTAAATCTGACTATATGAATTGAATATTTCAATAATTTAATCACATCCATTAAGAAACATGCAACCTCATGACCCTAAAAACTACACCTGGAAAGGCTGACCTTTGAAATCTAGCTTCCAGCTCATTACGTATGTCCATAGTCAATGGTACAGAAGACCCATCATCATTGCACAATATATGTGTGCATCTTGCCATTACACTTTCAGGGGCACCTTTTGAAAACATAATCTCCTGTTGTTTTCGACTGCAAAGGACGCTCATCATTTTGCGATCTCGGGAAAAGTCTAGAACTGATATCTAAAGAATAAATCACAAAGAAAAAAACATAAGAACTTCATACTATAAATCTGAAGAAATAGGATCAAAGATTTAAGTTAAACAAGTCACAACCAGTCAGACCATACAGCATATACAAAATGGTTTCCCCCACATATAGGCAGTCAGTATAGTCAAAGTGTGAGCAATATAATAGATAGCATATAACATTTCATCCAAGTGTCAACTGCAGTTTACCTAAATAGTGACTTAAGATGAAAACCTTCACAGTTATGCAAATAGATAATTGAACAATTAAAATTTTCTAGTGTGTGGGAGGAACAACTGCTATACCACAAGAACTTTGAAGTACTTTGCATAAAGTATCAGACATGTATATTTTTTACCAAAAGAAGGATGATGTTTCTAATGCCTACTTATGCTAGCAGAACAAGTTCATGATCAAGGAAGTTCCTTGTAAATGAGAGTAGCGGACATAGGGTAGGGGCAGGGGGTACTCTTCAAGGGAATTGCAAATGCAGGGCCACAGAATACGCGATCAATATATCAATGCCAACAAGTAGATGAATATAACCTTTCTGAACTGATTTTCCCAGTAATGATTGCAGTAGGATGCACGCTCATGCTTAGTTAGCATGTTCAGGGCTGAGGGCATCGAATCAAAACCAGGAAGACCGACCTAATAAATCAACAAAATGAAAATTGAGATTGATAGTTCCCATGAAAGCTATCAAAAGTGCACTGATAAGCAGATTCCATAACTAACAACTGACCTTCTCCACCAGAACGCGCAGAGCAACTTCAGTGGACTCTCCAATTTTCTCATAACTTTTTTTATCAGGATTGTACTGTAAAGTGGACTCATTGCAAAGAGCTGAACACATGGCTATATGAAGGAGACATGGGGATTGAGGAGGAAACTCCAGCTGCAACAGATGAAAGCCGCCTGAAAAGTTAGTGCCTAAACCAAATGTCACATGTATCAATGTTTTGCACACTAACTAAGGGACATCATGGTCACTCGATAAATAACCCAAAGGGTTCCACAGCTAGCTAATATACTGATATGGCTGGTCACTCGATAAATAACCCAAAGGGTTCCACATTTGTCTCGCTAGGTAGATCTGTCACATACATCTCAGTCAAAACTTGTGTACTAAACTCAACCTCTAGAAGGCTATGTCTATTGTTGTTATGCTATGCACCATCGTACTCTGTTGTTCTACTCTAATGCAAAGCATTCCCTGGTAAAGCTGAGCTTATTAGCAAAGTAATGGCTGCAAGACTAGTGAATTGTAACAATCTTGATCATGTGTCATGGGTTGTAACAGTTGATAATTTGGTATCATTTACACAATGTGTTCTTGAACTGCAGTCAAGAAAGAGTAATTTCAGCTGTTAAGACACATGAAAATACGGGTTCAGGCCGTTGCACTATAATGATCACCAAATTAGTGACAGCTGAGAAATACATCATTGTACCTGATTTTCACTGGCGTCATATATAAACCCATCAGGGGCAAATGTGGTTCCACTAATAGAGTACTCATCAGTTATTGGTCTCTGGTGCACAGACCGCACAACACATACCTGGGGTATTAAGACACTTGTTAGTTATGCGGTGAACATAATATATTGACCAAGTGTAACAGACTTTAATCTTAAAGCGCATGTTGTATTTTAGTCAAATCCCACTGCACATTTACGAATGCAAAAAGGAAAATAAAATGAAAGGGCCAACTAAACGATAAATGATGCTGTAAACTGGAGCATTCACCTTAGACACGGACATCATGTTTGTAGTAAGAGTGCCAGTTTTGTCACTGCAAATGACTGTTGTGCATCCTAATGTCTCCACAGAGGGCAAAGACCTGACGATGGCATTCAAGCGAGCCATTCTCTTGGTACCAAGAGCTAAGCACCTAGAAGTAAAAACGAACCAATGATATGTTACACCCACTTCAAGAAAGAACAAAGTAAACCACTACACTTCAATATAAAATGAACAACAAACTTAGAACATCTAGACTGAGGATAAGATTGGTAATGGGCAGTATCATGTTTCTAGTTTCTTAACCAGAGTCATGGGTGAGACAAACGCACAAGATCAATTCTCTCCTGTTCAAAAAGGGTCAGTCAAAAATGACTAATGGCAAGCAGCAGAAATTGTTCACACCATATACAAGGAGGCCAAGTTCGGTAACTAGCTAACAGGCCAGGGGATTAACTAATTGTGTTAATGTATAAATCCCAATGCCTTACCGTGCCATACACTCTTTCAAACTTCCAAACTTCACTTTTCCAAATTTTAATAAGAATCTGAATCGATTCCGTGCTTTATTACTCCCTCCGTTCCAAAACACTTGTCGTGGTTTTAGTTCAAATTTGAACTAAAACTACAACAAGTATTTTGGAACAGAGGGATAATAATTAGGATTTTTTTTTCCCGCTGAGATAATAATTAGGAATTAACTGACTGAGAGAAACATTATAGTATAGCAAACATTGGTAAAGTTGGAGATATTAAGTACACCTTCAAATTACATATTTAAATCAGATACTTTTTGTTGACATATCAACTGAATCACATAAAATGTTTTATTTGGCACTACTGGAAAGCTACAAATTGTTTGTAAGGAAACTCACGTTGTTACTACAGCTGGGAGACCTTCTGGAATGGCTGCAACAGCAAGGGCAACTGCTACCTATCAAAAGAAAACAGTTCATATTTTCAAGAAATCAAAGTTAGGCACGATAATTAATGACGGTTGAATGCAAGCAGTATAAGGTACAAGGAAGTACAAAATTAACTAATCCCTCCAATAGTAAGTATAGCTTTGGGTACATGAAGTAAGGAGCAATACAAAATGGCATTGGCACCCTTCATTATTCACAAACATTATCATTTTTTCATTCAATATGTTAGAAAGCTTCATTATCGATGAGAACATGCACATTCACTATGAAGGGCATAACTATAAGACAAAGCAATGAGTAAATAAGCTTCAAGGTTGTAGAACGATCTATACTTGAAGAAAAGTTCTTAGGGCTAAAATGACTTGCTTGCAATGGGAAGTATTAAAATAACAATGCCTAACCGAGGTGGATTGACAGCTCTTTATCAAATGCATGTAGGTAGGTCCACTTAATAGACACAACTATATGAACAAGGAACCCATTTAAGATTTTAAGCCAGTCAACTTGAGTGAAACAAAAATTGCTAGCATCAACCACATCTAAACAATCGAGTTTCCAGGTACAGATCATGCTGTGCAACATCATAAAATGACCTGAGCATATGAGTTATAATAAATGACTATAAACAATGTCATTCTACAGATGCATGCACTATAGAGCCTCACAACAATAACTAACCCCAGCTAATTTGTGTGAATGTGGCTTTCATGCAGATACAGTCTACGAAAGAGAACCAACAATACCAAATTCTGCACTCTGCCTTAACACACAACAAGCAAATTTCTGCTGATTATATTACAGAACCTACAATGAGTAAATACCAATAAACGTACATTCAAACAGAACAGGAATAATGATATACCTTAAAATAATGAATGGCACCCCTAAGAAAGCCACCATGAGAAGGATCTCGGAAATGGCCAATATTTACAACCCAAACAAGAATACAGATCCCTGCTATAACCTGAAAATAAAATAAAAAAATCTGATTAAGCCTGAAAAAAAAATTGAACTTCAAAGTTCAAACTATATGATTCCTGAAACAACGGTGATTCACTGTCAACCGAGCTTATATTTCACCCATTCTTTTTGTCATTCTAATATTTTCCCCATTAGCACATGTAATATGTTCACAAAATACACTGAAATCACACTTATGTTTCTGGTCAACTTCTAATCTGAGTTGGACTTTGTTTTAGACTAGAATTAATATGCCCCTCCAAGTCTCTAATCTATCAGAGATGCATCATGCCATGGACCTGCAACCCTAGCTAGGTAAACGTGACTTCAGTATAATTTAGATATGTGCATCTTACAGGTTAGAAAAACATATGAGCTCAAATAAAGGGCATCCAAATTAATTAATAAGAGATGGATCAAACACTCAAGTACAAAAATGGAAAAGCTACATAAAATTTGGGAGCAAAACTACGATCATAAAGTTGCTGATGTTGCAAGAGAAATGTAAATGAATATACTAAGCCATTAAGGCTCTTGAGCAAAGGGAAACAAGATTCAATTGTGGTTAGCTTTCCTTGTGAATTCTTTATCAGGCTCTCTTCTAGTAAATGTTTGCATACATTTACTTCAGTCATAATTTTTCAGGCAATATTGCCCCTTAATTTTGGAAAGAAAAACTACTCATAACATGTTGAAAAGACCATGTTCAACTACCTTTGCCAGAAATGTGCCAAATTCGTCCAGTTTTTTCTTCAGTGGAGTTGCTTCCTGGATGTGTGGGAATACGTAAAATTGTCACTATACATAAAACAATCATAGTGCTAAGACACAAAACAATACTAGAGCAGCAAAAAGATAAAAGTGAAAACATATAATTTGAATGAGAAACATCGTTATCAAATTTTATCATAATATACACAAATGAGAAGCAAATCGAATGCTTACATCCTCTGTTCTCAGCATTGCATCACGTATACTTCCCATTGCAGTATTAGAACCAACACCAATAACGACAGCTCTTGCTCTACCAGCTACAACAACAGTACCCTGGGAAGCAAAGACATCAGGCAGCATGCAAAGTTCAGAAGAAGCAACTGGAGAATGGCGGTAGTGAACAAAAGTTTAAAAGAGAAAGTGTTCTTTGAGATGTAATTTCAAGAAACAAATGACCCTGGACTTCGAATTTCAGCAGTTCAAGAAGATCTATCTACTTTGTTAAGGTTTAAATAGGCGCTGGATGCTAGGCAGGAGTTTTGTGCCGCCTAGTGCCAGTAGCCTGAAATTTATTCCTCTAAAATCCAGAGCAGTCTGAACATGTATATTGCTGCTATCATGCAGGGCGTCTTGGCGCAGCCTGAAATTTGTTCCTCTAAAATCCAGAGCAGTCTTAAGATGTACCGTGATCTGGACGGACAAACCTAAGTGGCGCCTAGGTGCGCCAAGACCGCATGAGCAACAACAGATGCAACGCCATCACTGATGACACGCCGTCACGGGTGGCCACCCACCACCACATTTTCTTACCTTGCTGCAGCCGTTCATTTTCAATCTCCACACACCACCTCCTTGTCCCTCCTCATCGAGCGTAGCCAGTGAAAACGCTTCCTCGGCAGAGAACCTAGGGCCAAGGCTACATATTCTGCTGTCTCCTAGTGCTTTCGCACGCCTAGGCGGCGCCTAGACACACCTTTTTTAAGCCTTCTATGTGTTACAAGTTCTCAAATGTGAGATTTACACTGAGGTTTCAAAAGATAATCTGACAATCCTACTAAGACTTAAAAATATCAAACTGCATATTTTTATACATCGTTTCTCGATCTTATCTGATGCAGAGCATCCTTCGATCATCCCCATGGACACCACACCGACTCATCAAGCACCAAGTGGGCCTATGACAAGAGCTTGCGCACGTGCCATCGAAAACGAGGTGAACTCACTCCTCTTCGAGCTTGACATGAATATAGATGAAACTTGGTTGCTACCTCACCATGGAACCTTGTGCATCATTAGGTACGAGGACGACCCCCACCAAGGAGATAAGGAGCCTCGCCAAGTCCAAGGAGAAAGACGAGAAGGCTGCACGGAAGACGGAAGCCGGCAGCAAGAAGAAGAAGGCGCGCCCAGGCGACCCCGTGTGCACAGCCTATCCAGAGAGCCTCTGGATACCCCATGCACACCTCTGGATACCCCGTGCACACGGGCCTCCAAGACCCCGTGCGCACGGGGCCAACTTAGCCCGTGCGCACGGCCTCTCCAGCGAGCTGGCTGTGAACTGCCTGTTTTGCCCCTCCACTTGTCCCTCACCTCCAGCCACCTATATATGTCGTGCCTAGGTCATTTGTTAGGGTTAGCAAAGCATATGACATGATTTAGAGAGAGCTTTGCTCATCTACCTCTCCCCTTGGAGATCAAGACCTCTTAGGAGAAGATCCCCAAGTGGATATCAAGACCTCCTCCCTTAGGGTTGGAGAAGACTATCATCAAGACCTCATCTCCTTTGGATTTGGTAAGAACCTTTACCTTTGTGCTATTTTCCCTTTATTGTTCATGTATGCTTGTGGTGGGCCTTGGAGAAACACAAAGTTCCAGCAAAGTACATTACCCTCATCAAGGACATGTACGATAATGTTGTGACAAGTGTTCGGACAAGTGATGGCGACACTGATGACTTCCCGATTAAAATAGGACTGCACCAGGGGTCAGCTTTGAGCCCTTATCTTTTCGCTCTGGTGATGAATGAGGTCACAAGAGATATACAAGGAGATATCCCATGGTGTATGCTCTTTGCGGATGATGTGGTGCTAGTCGATGATAGTCGGACGGGGGTCAATAGGAAGTTAGAGCTATGGAGACAAACCTTGGAATCCAAAGGTTTTAGACTTAGTAGAACTAAAACCGAGTACATGAGGTGTGGTTTCAGTACTACTAGGCACGAGGAGGAGGAGGTTGGCCTTGATGGGCATGTGGTACCTCAGAAGGACAACTTTAGATATTTGGGTCTATGCTGCAGAAGGATGGGGATATCGATGAAGATGTGAATCATCGAATCAAAGCCGGATGGATGAAGTGGCGCCAAGCTTCTAGCATTCTCAGTGACAAGAGAGTGCCACAAAATCTAAAAGGCAAGTTCTATAGGATGGCCGTTCGACCCACAATGTTGTATGGCGCAGAGTGTTGGCCAACTAAACGGCGACATGTTCAACAGTTAGGTGTGGCGGAGATGCGCATGTTGAGATGGATGTGTGGCCACACAAGGAAGGACCGAGTCCGGAATGATGATATACGAGATAGAGTTGGGGTAGCGCCGATTGAAGAGAAGCTTGTCCAACATCGTCTGAGATGGTTTGGGCATATTCAGCGCAGGCCCCCAGAAGCGCCAGTGCATAGCGGACGGCTAAAGTGTGCCGATAATGTCAAGAGAGGTCGGGGTAGACCGAACTTGACATGGGAGGAGTCCGTAAAGAGGGATCTGAAGGACTGGAGTATCACCAGAGAACTAGCCATGGACAGGGGTGCGTGGAAGCTTGCTATCCATGTGCCAGAACCATGAGTTGGTTGCGAGATCTTATGGATTTCACCTTTCTACCCCAACTTGTTTGGGACTAGAGGCTTTGGTGGTTGTTGTTGTTGTTGTTGTTCTTCATGTATGCTTGTGGATCTCATGTATGCTATCCTAGTGGATGTGTGATTTGGGTTTTGTTTGAGTGATTCCTCTTGTTGTTCTTGTGTTTTTCCCCTTTTCCCCCTCCAAGTGTGAAAAGATCATGAACTAGGGTTCCACCCTACAACATAACTGCCAAACGAATATGCTGGTAAATAATCAGAGAGGACAAAAGATCGCTAGCACAGATTTCAATCATTATGAGCAAACGAGAAGTGTAGGTATGAGCAGTGTTTCCACAACGGAAAAAAAAATAGATGGGACATATCCTGAATAACAGCCTCACATGACTCCTACATTTTCAGGACATTCCAATCTGACTCATCATCCCTCATCCAATAGTTCCCATGGGAGTTTAGATATTTTCACTTAAAAAAATCATGTTTACTTGATTAGTTCCCTAGACTGAACGCTATAAAAAATAATCGATAGATCTATGTGACTACCGAGATATTGAGTGGCACAGTAAGCTTGATATACACCTACCGAGAAAAGAATGTTTGTTTTGTCCTGGTAGACAGCATTCATTGCTGAAGTTGAATCAAGCTCTTTAGCCACTGAACAGCTTTCCCCTAGAATAATGCACAAAATAAACAAGTGATTCAGAAAAACATATGTTAGCTCTTGATAGGTTATACCAAGCATCTAATAATGTCTCTGGCGACAATGAGATTGCCAGATCAATGCATTGATCAAAAAAGGGCATAACATTTCCCCTGTTCTCTAAAACAATATTGCCACGACAAACTAGTAAACTTCAGTTAATATTAGGATGAACAGGAGGATAGCACAGGACAACGCAAAAAATACCTGTCAGAATTGCCTGGTCAACACGCAATTGATGGCTTAGCATTTCAACCATTCTCATGTCAGCTGGAACTTTGCAACCAACTACACATAAGAAACAAGGTCTAACCAAGTTAGATCAGGAACATACTCAGCATTATGCTAAATGGAAATCACTTGAATGGCCTTGGACAGTACCTCCCACTTCTACAATATCTCCAGGGACAAGTTCCGTTGCTGGAAGTATAGAAAAACAACCTAACAAATTGAACATTGACAAGTGACTCAATCATATGAATATAAAACGTCTTATATTTAGGAACGGAGGTTAGTGATATTTAATAATGAGTCTTTCAAGTGAAGATATATCAATCCAATCGCACATATCAAGATAAACACTTTTTCTTTAGAACACGCAAAAGACCTTTGTGTTTCTTTGTGTTCACAAATCAACAAATACAAGGATCGTTGCCCAGGTGGAAGCTGATTAAAAGGCACTTTTGTAGCAAGAAGGTATGGTGTAATTAAATGTTGCTCTTAGTCAAAGCATTTTTGGTTCAATTTATCGTCTTCCAAACCAATCTTTAAAAAAGCTGCAAGTGCAGTCCAACTCCGACTTTAATGACACATGTACATGCATGCAAAGGACATGCACAAAACAAACAACTGACAGGGACTAAGGTTTGCACAAGACTGCTTCTTGACATGATGCGTCCATGATAGCAGACTGTGACAATGTATGTAAACCCAAATCCAAGAGTGGCCTTGGCATCATCAATCTCTCACAAGAGAATGATTCCCTTCTTATGGAACACCTCAACAAGTTCTACGATAACTCGATAAGCATGGCATTCCCTGGGTCCAGCTCACACAAACCAACCTGCTGTGTCAAAGCAAGTGGATTTTGTTGAACTTGAATTTTTCAAGTGGAATGGTTACAACTTACAAGTACATATTTCCAATTTCAAAACTGAAGAGTAGATGCAACTCATAGCCATAATTAACAAAAGTTCAATCAGAAGACTGCAAATAAATAATTGCGTGAAAATATGCTTACACACTTGAAATGCAATAATCAATTCAAAAAGTTTCTTACCATTGCGCAGCACCGTTGCAACATCTGCTTGATATGCTCGCAACTCCTGCAGGTTTTTCAATAAGGGAGTCATTGTGGATGGACAACAAGAGTTGGCCATTGCAATGCCAACTGTAGTCGCATAGTACAAAACGAAGTTAAGTAACTAGCATATGTAGTTAAGATTAACCATGTGCAGAAAAAGAATAATTAGGACCAAAATCAGTACTCTTAGTAGTGGTCCAAATATGTGATACAAACTATAATGGAGTTGAAAACAAGAGAACATGACCAGGGTAAACATGGTGTATCCGCGATTATGCATCCAAGAGATTAGATGACAGCCATTTAAACATTCCAAGTTTCACCTCGAAGTAAATTGTATGACGTTTGTAGGGAAAGAGGGAAACGAGAAAACATAGGACAGCAGAAGATCTAAAGACACACATAATATCTCACAGCACGTGCAAAAGGAAAAACATATCAAACAGCAGTAAACCAGATCTGCAGAATTAAGCGCGACACTAGAGCCTTGTGGAGAACTTAAAAGTAATAACCTCGAGAGCTTTTTCAGCATTTGTTTCTGTGATCACACCAACTGTTGCATTTGCTGCTAATATCATAAATATGACCTATGCAATCAAAATAAAGGACATCTTGTTAGTTACTGCCTTCATATGGCACATGAAAATCATCTTCCTCACATAGGATATATCCTCCAAAGTGGATCAACTTACAGATGGTTCCAAAAATGCTGTTGATCCAGTTTCACCATTCAATCGAGCCAAAAGGAAGGATACCACAGCAGCTGCTATCAATATTTTGACAAGTAAATCATCAAACTGCTTCAAAACTAACTTCCAGAAGGGGGTACCTGGATCAGAAGTTTCATGTTAATAGATGATGAATAAAACTAACTTTCCTTCATCTATTTTATCTTCCTTGAAATCCTTATTCGTTTGTACTGGTTATGATTTTATTTTTATTTGTAAAATCATCCTAGAACATAATCTAGTTAGTTGTTATAAACTTCAATAAACTTAACTTCTGTAGCTGGTGGCAAAGAGAACAACAAAGACCCAATAAAATATAATTTGGTGATCATCCAACAAGGTATTTGTCTAACACAATATTTGCAAAAGCATGCTACGACAAGTCACCATCCAAGGTAAAGGGTGCTCAGGGGTAGTATGACTAGTATGTCTTAGGGTTATTTCTTGTATCTGCGGAGAAACAGCCCGATTGGATGCGTTAAATGAGCCCAAAGGGCATACTTATTCAATCCAACACTAACAAATACCTATAAAATGCGTACTATTATACTACCCTTAATATTTTCTACTGCCTTACCAAAATAAATCGTTTTACATGGAACAAACAGTAGAGCTTACACACTTCAATGATACTCTCCTTCTCATAAAACGTCCAACTTTTCGAAATTGCCTTTTCACAATGTAAGTACATTGGAAACTTGCCATATAATAATTAGTATGTCAACTAAGAGGACTCGTAGTTTCCATGCATCCTTGTCAATCCATGGTTGACTTATATTCAGTTATTCAGAAAGAGTAGATGGAGTAAGACAGAGATAATGGAATATCAAGTACTAACATTTTCTGACGGCGAATACTTTGGAGAAAAGGTGTACCAAGTAATATGAAATGTATTGCCGTACATAAAATGAACATTAGAAGTTAGAGCTGATAACTTACTTTCTTCTTGGGGCAGCACTGCAGATAATCCATGCACGAAAACAAAGTGCAGTAATCAGTTAGTGGCCACAATTATGATAACAAGAATCATGTGTGAACACCGCAATGCAAAATTAGATGATAACATAAATATGTCTGCCCTCAAGAAATTGTGCAGGGGTCTCGACTGAAGCTTCAAGTTTTACTGAGAAAACGGTAGGGGTCTGAACTACATCCAAAGTATGAAAGCTGTATCAATTCAGTTAAATCAGCATTACAGTGACTTTCAAATTTCATTCCGGGATTATAAAAGTTAATATGTGTGGGTTATGGCATTGCATACGTGATAAAATGTTTGTGTCGGATAATGTCAGCAATTATAGGCTGTGGGGTCTCTGGTACAAAAAAAAGTCACATGCAAACCACAGTTCCTTATTTAGAAATGCTCTGATGTTAGATGGTTCTAGTCGCTAGGAAGTAAGCACCAAAGCAGATATACCGAGAATTAGTAAATTACTTGTATAGATAGCCACTTTGTGCAAAATAAAACAAAATCTATTCCGATGAATTTGGATAGAATGTATTTCGAGATTGGTGCAAAGGCACCAGACTGTTCCTCGTCTGGAGAACTTGCTTACTCGACAAAACCACATATCCTTCCCTCCATTTTGTCTACTTACTTAACACAAACAGTTCGGCGCCCATTAAAACCCATACTAGGACGATGAACGAATCAAAACGCATAGGACAGTAAGAAGTTCCTCACCATTTTTGCCGTAACGCAGCGCATGCTGCTCCACCTGCCCACACAAGCCAAAAACCAAATCAGTCCCTCATTCCCCACAACCCAGCCCAAAAACCACAGCGCGGACGGCTCGGGAGCAGCACCTGCGAGTCGGAGAGGCCCTTGGTTCGGTCCACGCCGAACGCTTGGAGCACCTGCGAGGAAGGGCGGCAACCAGATCCGTGAGAGGCGGCGGCGGCGAAGGGGGGGAAGGTCAAGCGATGGTGCGAGGGGGGGCAGATGTGGGAGCGGCGGCTTACCTCCGCGACGGACTTGGCGTAGGCGTCCTCCATGGTCGGCGACGCCGACGCGGGAGCTCGGGTGGGAGGAGACGGGGGCGGAGGGAAGGGAGTGATCGCGGCGGTGCGGCCAGGGAGAAGTGGCCGGATTTTCTCAGTTCGGGTTTTGGCTTTGGGTGTTTTATTAGTAGCAACGGTGTGATTTGCTCGTCAGAGGACAGGTGGCCGTGGGATCTGTGGTCCGGCTCGGCCGCTGGAACACGTGGGCCATGAGGAAGTGAAGTGCGAGACAAGTGATGCACACTTTTAGCCTAGCTTTGCTTCGCCTTCTCGCTAGCCCGTTTTCAGGAGATGGCAGTAACGAGTAAAACTGTTCCCCAAAACGTGTGGAAAAGAAGTGGGAAATGCCAAAAAGAAGCAGTCAATAAAAATGCGTATCTCCGTATGTATGAGCGTCTTCGTTTATACTATGTTTAAAAAAATAACAATGTGCAAGACAAGTGTCTGGAATTCCAACGATGTGCGTTCAGTGAGAGAAGACGTTCCCGTCGATTACGAAGGCGTCTATGGCGACTTCGTCAATCTCATGTGCCGGCTCAGTATCTCGAAGATGCTCGTAAGGTTAGGGTATGCGTATGTGCGTTCACAGGGTTGAGTATACGCAGAGCCAAAGGAAAAAATTAGTCTCCGCGGGCAAAAAATCCACTTCCCCTCTTGCCGCCGCCAGAGTTGGTCGGCTGTTGTGGCGAGTGCGCGCAGATGGCATTCGGGCAACAACGGATCTCAGTGGCGGTGCTCGCGCGGCATCCGGGAGGTGGCAGAAGGTGGCAGATTTGGCACGATGGTGATCTGGCCTGGCTAGGTCGCTGGAGAGGAGGGTGTCGGGTAGTGGTCTTGGGCAGCGGCTGGTATAGGCTAAGGTGTCCTGATCTTTTGATGAGAGTTAACTAGCATTTTGGGTGGAGTAGACTTTGATTATCCGACTATGAACGTATGAAGACGTCACGCCTTAGCAATCGCTAAACCAACTTCGAGAGTTTATTGACCATGCCGGAGCACTATCAACCTGGACACGAAAGTCTAATTCTACAAGCAGATGAAGAACAATCAAGATTAAAATTCATAAATCTGGATATTGCAAATTAGGATGAAAACTTTATTGATGAAAGTTGGACTGGTCGTTGGACACAAATAAAGTAGGTGAAGTTGCTACATTGGCTAACTTTTGAATTAAACAAAGTCCAAGTCTCGATGACGCCCTAAGGGTTGTATTTATGGGGAGAGAGAGAGAGAGAAAATTCGTCCACCCTTAAAAAGGTGGGACTAAAATTCATCTTGTATCATTTTCTCAGCCAACACGAACTCTGAAAAAAGCCTATGAAAAGATTTCAAAAATACATGGACCTGATAGGTGGCGCGGCACATATAGAAGGCTATGGACGAAAATAATGAAGCGACATCTTGTATATTTCATACAAGCCTTCATACATCCTTATGGAGGCTTCAAAGTCATGTAATCTCCACTTGAAGCTTCGTTATTGTTCCCTACATGTGCGCATTCATCTCAACTTGATCATGCCCCAATATTCATCCCTTTTGTCCATGATAAGCCCTTCATTCATAAGCAATACAAAAGGACCCTGATAAATCCCGAACGTTCAGATTTTAAGCATCTCATCCCAAACATTTTTCTATGGCAACTTTAGTTGACGCGAGGTGGCAACTTTAGTTGTTAAAACATGGCAAATTTGTCCCAGTTCATTTTTTGTCAGAAAATTGCCATGTTTGCCAACCTCGCGTGAACTAAAGCTGCCATGAAAAACATTCGGGTTGCCATGCTTAAAATCCGAACGTTCAGGGTTTATCATTTCCGATACAAAAATATCTAATTTATGCAGCATCATATTCTCATGAATATTAAAATGGTTTCAAAAAAAACCTGATAATTTAGTTGGCATGCGGGAGCCCTAATAATTGGTCAATCTGTGTAGGAGCAGGAGCTATGGGCGTAACAATGGTAGGGATGTCCCTCACCATCCTCCCTTTGTTGAATTGACGTCGTCCTCGAAGTAAGCTCACATCTTCTTTTTCAAATAAGGCTTTAAATCTGCAATGTTAAACGCGGGACTAACCCCAAAATTTACAGGCAGCTCAAGTTTATATGTATTGTCGTTTATTTTCTCTAACACCTTAAAAGAACCATCAACACGTGTCATTACCTTTGATTTGCGCAGATAAGAAAACCTATCTTTACCTAAGTGTAACCTAACAAGATCTTCAGATGCAAAGACTAACATGTTTTCTACCCTTATCTCCAGCAAGTTTGTATTTAGCATTCAAACGCACAATGTTTTCCTTGGTTAACTCGTACATTTCTAAGATTAATTTATCACGTTGCTTAGCATCAAAATTAACCTTCGCCAGAAGACGGAAGGGGTAACAAATCAATGGGTGCACGAGGTAGAAATCCATATGCAATTTCAAAAGAGCACATCTTAGTGGTAGAATGCAGCGTACTGTTATAAACCAATTCAATACGAGGAAAACGTTCTTCCCACATTTTCAAGTTATTCTTTAGAACAACCCTAAGTATAGTACACAAGGTTATATTGACTACTTCAATTTGTCCATCAGTTTGGGGTGACATGTAGTAGTGAAAAGCGGTTTAGTCCAAAACTTAGCCCATAAACATCTTCAATAGTTTTTGACACACCATGCAAGCGAATAATTTCACGAAAAAACAAATCAGCAACATGAGCAGCACTATCGCTTTTATGACAGGGTATAAAGTGAGTCAATTTTAGAATATTTGTCCACAACAACAAATATCTTATCCCTTTCCTTCTTTGTTCAAGGTAAACCTAAAACAAAGTCCATAAATACGTCCTCTGATGGAACACTAGGTACATGCAAGGGCATATATAAACATGTAGGAGATATGCCCTAGAGGCAATAATAAATGTTATTATTTATCTCCATGTTTCTAATTAAGTTTATATTCCGTGCTATAACTGCTATGGTTCTCGAGTCTGCAATAACCACGAGGCTTGGAGGAAAACTCATATGCACGTGTGGAATAATAAACGGTAAAATGTATTCCTAGTCTGGCCTCTAAGACTAGCTCAAGTGTTGCATGATGGTTCTGTTTTCCTGATCATGGGCATGACTATGCCGGCAATTTTGAGGGCACAATGTTAGAAGAACATTTGTGTTGAATTGACCCGATTGATGATTGCTATGAGATACATTCGTCACAAGTTAATGATTAATAACACAGAGATAATTAACGTTTGGATAATTCCTTAGACCATGAGAGTATCGAGTTTCTTCATGCTTGCTTCATGAACTTTGGGGTTTGTTAAACGTCATCTGTAAATTGGTGGCTATTACGGCGGCTTACGGGTTCATGGAAAAGTATGTCAAGGGACTTGATAGCTCAAGATTGAGATTTGCTCCTCCGACGATGGAGAGATATTTTTTGGGCCCTCTCGCTGTTACGGTATCCATCATCGTCTGGCCAGACACATCGTGATTTGATCACAGGGATACCGGAACGCAGAAACAAGATAAGAGAACAAAACCGGTAACGAGGTAACTGGCATAGTGGACAAGTTGTTGATTCACGGGGATGCCGATAAATCTCACCTCGGGTGTTTGTAACATATCGCGAATCAACAGGAATAGCACACGGTAACTGGAGGTTCACTCGAATATTTATTCGTGTGGGTATAGGGGTCAATATGGGTGTCCACGGCTCCGATGTTGATCATTGATCGGAAAGTGTTCCGGTCATGTCTATACTTCACCGAACCTATAGGGTCACACGCTTAAGGGTCATCTATCTGCTGAATACTAGACAGGGAGTCTGAGAGAAAGTCACCGGAAAAGTTTCGGAGACAACGGAAAAGTTCCGGGAGAGAACACGGGAAAAGTTTCCGTAAAAGCGAAAAGTTGTTTCGGAGTAAACCATTAAGCCAAATAGGTTTCGGCACGCGCCTGGAACTTTTTGGAGGTGCCAGAAATGTTTTGCGAACTTCTGGAATTTTTCCGGAGAAAAAACTGGAAATGTTCCGTAGCAGCCGGAATTGCTTTGGTTGGTTTTCGTTGAAGAAAATCATTGATCCGGAAATGTTTCGGAACACGTTCAGAATTGTTTTAGTGGGTGCTGGAAATGTTCTGGACCTACAGAAATATTTTCGGATTTAACAGACGCAAAAAAATTGTCTTCATGAATAGTGAAAACGCATTCTTGTTTGCTTTTCGCTGATGAAAATCATTGATTCGGAAATATTTCGGAACGCGTCCAGAATTGTTTTAGTGGGTACTGAAAATGTTCTGGACCTACAGAAATATTTTCGGATTTAACGGTCGCGGAAAAATATTTTCATGAATAATGGAAACACTATTTGGTAGCTTCTTTGGGAAGCCACCTTTGAGGGCATTTTGGTATTTCCAAGTGTCCTCTACCCCTTGGACTTGGCCTATAAATAGGGGTGAAGGGGGCTGCCCAAACTCACTCTTTCTCTCATACATTATGCCATGCAATGATCTGGCTTCTTCTCTCCCTCACACGAAATAGTTTCGTAGAGCCGAAAGGCTGTCTGGGTTCCGGTGAGAAATACTTCTGGACGGCGAAGCCCTACCGGATAGCTGACACCGTATGTGTGCAACCCTGTAGAGAGGTCGTAGGTTCGATCTTTTTGCCCGAGGGGCTGTTTGAGAGTGCCTCCCGAAGGGCTGTCCGAGTGACCGTCCGAGTTTCTGTGAGTGCCTCCAGAGGCCTGTCTGTGACACCGTCCGGGGGACTGTCCGACCGCCTCCCGAAGGGTTGTCCGAGGGGCAGACGAGGGAGTACATCATCGCGGTTGGGAGGTTGTAAATCCTAGCTGCGGGGATCTGCACCGACGATCTACATCGACTCTACTTCCGCTGCGCTACGAGTCGGTAATGATCAGATCAAACCTTGTATGCATCTCCATAGTGTTCCTGGGCGTGCTCGCAGTACCGGAATTTTTTGTTTTCTGTCGCGTTCCCCTACAGTGGCATCATGAGCCGTGCTATGCGTAGATACATGTTACGATCTAGAATATATAGAGATGTATGGGTGTTGCACAATATAATTTTGTAGTAGATGAGTTCTATTGCTGAAAATTATTTGTGCGGGTAGCAGATGAAATCTGTTACCCGATGTTCTTGTTGCTTCCCTGATATTTGCGTATTTCTGATCTTGATAACGACATGGTGGAGTTTCAAAGTTCTGGCAATCCGCAATTCTGATTGATCAACGAAGTGCTAACAGCTCGTTGAATTCCACCATAGTTAAAAGAAAGATGAAATTTCGCGGACAAAAGGGCAATGCAGATATGATCTGCACGGGGGTCATGCGTATGACGAAGTTCAGTATGGGGCTCGAGATTTTATTATCTCGTGTTTCATACACCCCGCAAAGTTAATCTAGCGACTTGAATAATCATACTTGATGATAAACGCTGGTAGCTTCGGTTTGTTTCGAAACCTTAGAAGCCACGTAAAATAAAATTTTGCATAAACCGATTAGAGGCGTCTAACTTGGTTTTGCAGGATGTACATGAGATGTGCATGAGATGTGGTATAGTCTTCATCATATTTAATTTGATTATGTATGAGATGACTATATAATGTAAATTTACTAACATGACCTGCGTGTCATGGTTCGGCATGATGGCTGGAGCCATATGATTGTCACTTTAATGACCTGCGTGTCAACCTTAAGTAATGCACTTATTTTATTAGCTATAGAGATAGCAATATCATCTGGTGCATCGACAAGGTGGTGGCAATCTTCGCGAAGGTGAACACCAACGCAAATGCCGAAGACGAAGAAAATAAAGACTTCTCCGTCAGAAAGGGCTATACCATATCATGCTATTATGAATTGCCTGACATGTTTATCCCTTATGATGCACCCTTTTGATTGCGCGGTAGTCGCTTTTTATTAGGGTGATCTCTCACAAAAATATCAAGTAGTTAGTGTTCTCCCAAGTGTAGCACCGTCACGGCACCTATCTCTTCGGGGTATCACATGGATGCATGGGTACGAACGATTAGAGAAGTGTGAGGCGGGTGAGTTGAGACCTCGCAGCGAGATCACTTGGTTGTCTTGACGTTCTGGCTTGATCGTCCTGAGCTCGGAACACGCCCATCAAAAGATGAACAAGAGTCACATAGAGATGTGATTGGCAAGTTGGCCTACCGATTGCAATTCTCGTCACTTGAGATGGATGCATCCTTGACGTTGAATTGTAATATAGGTCTTGTATCACTCACAATCAATTATGAGAGATATTGATTTGAGTGGGAGCGCCCCTTAGAATTAATTATTTTAATTCTCAGTGCAAATTAATTATGAACATTGTCTAAGTGTTATATGCATAAAAGTTGTAGAAGAATGGCTCGCGTTTCCACCTTCCCTATTAAAATTGAATAGCTGTTAAATATCTGGTTAAAACTTTACGGTTGGTAACGTAATGTGAGGATTGTCCTCAAAAGTGCCGAGAATGACTTTGTCCTATCGCATGCTTTCGGTATCCTCCCGCTAATGCTATGGATGATGTGACTCTCGTCATTTGATCCAAAAGCTAGAATTCCGTTACGGTCAAGTGCAATATGTTTGCTTCCATGAGACCCGAACTTCAAAAGTTTGGGATAGTTATATGATATTCATGGAATTGAAAATTATTTTCAGATGCAGATAAAGGCTAAAAGATATGAGATATCCAAAGCAATGTTTGTTTGCGAAGTATTAGTAAAGTGTTTACTGGGCATTTGACTGATGAGAGAGGGATCCAGTAGAACGCCTGTCATGTAAATGAAGGCGAATAAAACAACAACTTAAAGAGAAAGAAAATGTCCGAAGGGTGTTAGTGTGACTTGCACGCCTAGGAAGTCCGGGGCTAATGCCACTCTTAAAGTTGGGTGCTTCTTGTGAGAGTAGGAGAAATACTGAAAGTTAAACTGTTAGAAGTATAAAGGCAAATAGAGAGAAGACTGGAATATCCAGCTCATGTATGAATGTCATACAAGTTATTGATGTATAGAAGGCTGGTCAAAGATATAATTCTTGGGAATTATGATTAAACATGTTAATCACTGATTTTTGGGTATCGTGAGTTGATCACAGAGATACCCGCTCGATTGCATTCCGTTGCAATTCGATGCAAGAACTACTACGACCTAAAAGACTTGTCGGGAATGAGATTTAGATACACGTTGGGAACATAGTAAATGTTACTATACCTTCCATCGGTGTATTACCATCTGTATTTATTTTCATAATTCATTTTTAGAGTTTTATACACTCCAGCCCATTGCATAAAGTATGTTGCAAGAAGGTTGTTCATAAGAGAACTTTTGATGTTCGGTGTTATGAATAACATAAGGGCCATACTTTCATTATGAATGAGATGTATGTTATGAATATTGATAATAATACATTACCTCTGTATTTACTTTCATAATTCATTTTAGAGTTTTATACACTCTAGCCCATTTGCATAATTTTTGTTGCAAGAGTGTTGTTCATAAAAGAACTATTGTTGTTCAGTATTATGAATAACATAAGGGCCATACTTCCATCATGGATGGGATGTATGTTATGAATATTGATGGTAATATGATACATCCATAACACTGACGCTAAATGTCGCAAGACTAAAAGAATACCACACATGTGTGGCACTGTATTTGGTCACATTGGAGAAACCCGCATGGAGAAATTCCATAATGATGGATTTTGAAGTCGTTTGATTATGAATCATCTGACACTTGCAACTTTCCTCCGAAAAGTGAAGTGACTGAAATACCGTTCACATGCCATAAGGAACGAGCAAAGAACTTATTGGTGATCATACATCATGATGTGTGTAGTCCGATAAATGTTGTTGCTGGCAGTGGATTTGTCTATCTTCTGAAATGACTCAAGTAGATATATGGATATTTACTTGATGAGACGTATGTCTGGATCTTTTGAAATCATTCAAAAGGTTTTCAAAATGAAGAAGAAATTATTGTAACAAGAAAATTATGTTTCTACAATTAGATTGTGGAAAGGAATATTTGAGTTACAAGTTTAGCGAATGTCTGATGAGTTGTGAAAATAGTTTCATAACTTACACCTCCCGGAACACCACAGTAAGTGGAATGACCGTGATGATGTAATCAAACCATTTATGACATGGTAAGATCAAAGATGACATAAATCAATTTGCCATTATCCCTTTTAAGGTGATGCTTTAGAGACTACGGCTTTTACACTGAATAGAGCGTCATCAGATCTGTTGAAATGACGCCATGGTATGGTACACCCAACCATGTTATGTCTTTTCTTAACATTTGAAATATAGGTATTATGTAAAATATTTACAAACCTATTCCAAATCAGACAAGTGCTACTTTGTAGGTTATCCCAAATTATTGGGTATTCCTCCCTCACTATACCGAGGCAAAAGTTTGCCACAAAAAACGGTATGATTTTGAAAGAAAATGTTTCTTGCAAAAAGGTGAGTGGGAGGACAGTGCAACTCGACGAGATAACAATATCTTCGTTATCATGACAAAGGAAAGAAACCGCGGAAGCGATTCCAAAGTTTCCTCCTGCGACTGATACGGAAGACTCTACAATAAAATGTATGGACTTCGGTTGAACTTGCAGCTGAACCATGTAGGCAAAACTCATGCAAACCTCTCAGGTGCGCAAACGAGATATTGTTGTTAGACAACAGTATACCTATGATAATCAAGGAAGCGTTGATGGACCCTGACTCCGGAATTGGCTAAATGCCAATGCAATCCGAGATAGTTTCCATATAAATGATTCAAGATTAAATCTTGATGAACCCTCGGAAGACTTAGAGTCTAACGAACATTAATGGAACTATAAACTGATGTGGATAAAATGTTTTATCCATAAAGCTCGACTTGTTGAAATAAACAAGTTCAAAAGTTGACTACGATGAGGTTGTCTCACCGTAGCGATGCTTAAAGTCGGTTCAGGTTAAACTAGCAATTAATACATATTTCAATCATGAGATATGAAACATGAATGACGAAAGAATTTCCATGAAATGGGAATACAAACTAGGACGTGTATGTGATACAGTCCAAAGTATTTTATCGATCCGGAGGATGCTAGTGAGTGTGCAAACTTCAGAGTTTCAGCAAGGGACAGAAGAGAGCAAAATGGAGTTGCAATCTTCATTTTTGATGAAATGGTCAAAAGAGTTTGATTTCATCCATGGATAGCGAAGATGCTTGTTGTTACAAGAAAGTAAGTGGGAGCATAATAATATTTCTGAAAACTTGTGTGCTAGACACATTGTTGATTGGAAATAATATAAATTTCGTGACACGAATTAGGACTTCATTGAAAATTAGTTTTTCGATGAAGTGCTTGGGCTAGGTAGCCTTGATATTAGTCATAATTATCTACGAAGATAGAATTGTCTAATAGGGCTAAGCCAAAATACATATTGACAAGATACTGTTAGTAGACAAGGTTATATTGACTACTTCAATTTGTCCATCAGTTTGGGGTGACATGTAGTACTGAAAAGCGGTTTAGTCCAAAACTTAGCCCATAAACATCTTCAATAGTTTTTGACACACCATGCAAGCGAATAATTTCACGAAAAAACAAATCAGCAACATGAGCAGCATTATCGCTTTTATGACAGGGTATAAAGTGAGTCATTTTAGAATATTTGTCCACGACAACAAATATCTTATCCCTTTCCTTCTTTGTTCAAGGTAAACCTAAAACAAAGTCCATGAATACGTCCTCTGATGGAACACTAGGTACATGCAAGGGCATATATAAACCTGTAGGAGATATGCCCTAGAGGCAATAATAAATGTTATTATTTATCCCCATGTTCCTAATTAAGTTTATATTCCGTGCTATAACTGCTATGGTTCTCGAGTCTGCAATAACCACGAGGCTCGGAGGAAAACTCATATGCACGTGTGGAATAATAAACGGTAAAATGTATTCCTAGTCTGGCCTCTAAGACTAGCTCAAGTGTTGCATGATGGTTCTGTTTTTCTGATCATGGGCATGACTATGCCGGCAATTTTGAGGGCACAATGTTAGAAGAACATTTGTGTTGAATCGACCCGATTGATGTTATGCTATGAGATACATTCGTCACAAGTTAATGGTTAATAACACAGAGATAGTTAACATTTGCATAATTCCTTAGACCATGAGAGTATCGAGTTTCTTTATGCTTGCTTCATGAACGTTGGGGTTTGTTAAACGTCATCCGTAAATGGGTGGCTATTACGGCGGCTTACGGGTTCATGGAAAAGTATGTCAAGGGACTTGATAGCTCAAGATTGGGATTTGCTCCTCCGACAATGGGGAGATATTCTTTGGGCCCTCTCGGTGTTACGGTATCCATCATCGTCTGGCCAGACACATCGTGATTTGATCACAGGGATACCGGAACGCAGAAACGAGATAAGAGAACAAAACCGGTAACGAGGTAACTGGCATAGTGGACAAGTTGTTGATTCACGGGGATGCCGATAAATCTCACCTCGGGTGTTTGTAACATATCGCGAAGCAACAGGAATAGCACACGGCAACTGGAGGTTCACTCGAATATTTATTCGTGTGGGTATAGGGGTCAACATGGGTGTCCACGGCTTCGATGTTGATCATTGATCGGAAAGTGTTCCGGTCATGTCTATACTTCACCGAACCTATAGGGTCACACGCTTAAGGGTCATCTATCTGCTGAATACTAGACATGGAGTTTGAGAGAAAGTCACCGGAAAAGTTTCGGAGACAACAGAAAAGTTTCGGGAGAGAACACGGGAAAAGTTTCCGTAAAACTGAAAAGTTGTTTCGGAGTAAACCATTAAGCCAAATAGGTTTCGGCACGCGCCTGGAACTTTTTGGAGGTGCCAGAAATGTTCTGGGAACTTCTGGAATTTTTCCGGAGAAAAAACGGGAAATGTTCCGGAGCAGCCGGAATTGCTTTGGTTGGTTTTCGCTGAAGAAAATCATTGATCCAGAAATGTTTGGGAACGCGTTTAGAATTGTTTTAGTGGGTGTTGGAAATGTTCTGGACCTACAGAAATATTTTCGGATTTAACGGACGCAAAAAAATTGTCTTCGTGAATAGTGAAAACGCATTCTTGTTTGCTTTTCGCTGATGAAAATCATTGATCCGGAAATGTTTCGGAACGCGTCCAGAATTGTTTTAGTGGGTACTGGAAATGTTCTGGACCTACAGAAATATTTTCTGATTTAACGGTCGCGGAAAAATATTTTCATGAATAGTGGAAACACTATTTGGTAGCTTCTTTGGGAAGCCACCTTCGTGGGCATTTTGGTATTTCCAAGTGTCCTCTACCCCTTGGGCTTGGCCTATAAATAGGGGTGGAGGGTGCTGCCCAAACTCACTCTTTCTCTCATATATTATGCCATGCAATGATCTGGCTTCTTCTCTCTCTCACACGAAATAGTTTCGTAGAGCCGAAAGGCTGTCTGGGTTCCGGTGGGAACTCGTTCTAAACGGCGAAGCCCTGCCGGATAGGTGACACCGTATGTGTGCAACCCTGTAGAGAGGTCGTAGGTTCGATCTTTCTACCCGAGGGGCTGTTTGAGAGTGCCTCCCGAAGGGTTGTCCGAGTGACCGTCCGAGTTTCTGTGAGTGCCTCCCGAAGGGTTGTCCGTGACACCGTCCGGGGGACTGTCCGACCGCCTCCCTAAGGGTTGTCCGAGGGGCAGACGAGGGAGTACATCCTCGCGGTTGGGAGGTTGTAAATCCTAGCTGCGGGGATTTGCACCGACGATCTACATCGACTCTACTTCCGCTGCGCTACGAGTCGGTAATGATCAGATCAAACCTTGTATGCATCTCCATAGTGTTCCTGGGCGTGCTCGCAATACCGAAATTTTTTGTTTTCTGTCGCGTTCACCTACAAAACCATGAGAATTGAATCTTTCTGACATGTAGTGCAACGAGCAACAAAACGCTCAACATCCCGTCTCATTTCCGGTCAAACGAAATGTGGCAAGTACGTCCTCCGTCTTCTTCACGTCAACATGTCCCATTAAACCTCCTTCATGTGCCTCCTGCAACAACAAAAGACAAAGAAAACACAAATCCATTATTAATGACGAACTTATTCCATGTTTTTTGACTGAATACTGTGAGGCAAAAGCCCCACAGCCTAACTTATTCCATGTTCTTCCTTCTTTATCTATCACGTGCTTAATCTCAATGAATTCAACCCATTTAGCATGTTTACTGTTTCAGTTTTGCTTGACTTTTAATATGCTTCAAAGATTTACGACCAGAATGTATAACAATTTTTTTGGGGCCATAAATAGTGTTACCAGGTTTCAAAGTCCGAACAAGAGCATATACTTCTTTAGAATAAATAGAATAGTTTAGACTAGACCCACTCAGTTTTTCAGAAAAGTATGCAACAAATTTACCATCTTGTAATAACATACCGTCTAATCTAATTTGACTAGCATCACATTCAAACTCAAAGATCTTATTAAAATCAGGATATTGGAGCAAAGGAGCATGTGTTAACTTATCTTTCAATACCGTGAACGTTTCTTTCTGTGCGGTAGCCCAAACAAAGGAGCATCATTTCTTGTAAGCTCATTGAGAGGTGCAACAATGGTGCTGAAATCTCTCACAAAGTGCTTATAGAATGCAACGAGTCCAAGAAAACTCCACACTTATGTGACTGTTTTGTGTTGCGGCCAACTCTCAGTCGCTAACCGCTTCTATCTTGGCTTTATCAACTTTAATTTTCCGTGGAGTACCAACGTAGCCAAGAAACGATATTCAGTCGGTGCAAAAGGTGCACTTCCCAAGGTTACCAAACAAACGTGCATCGCGTCGAGCAATAAAAACAACACGTAAATGATCCAAGTGTTTCTTCAAAGATTTGCTATAAATCAGTGTTCCTCCAAATGAGGTTAACCGAGTCGCTTTTAGATGGAAGTGGAACCCACCTCCTGCAAAGGAACCGGTTTCTTCCATACAAAAAGATGAAGGAAATGAGGGGAAGAGAAGAGAGAGCGAAAAAAAGAATGAGCCAGTGAAAGATGGTGAAAAGGGCATGAACAGAATAGTGAGGGACCAGCTATTGATGAGGAAAAGATACTGCCATGATGCCTAGTAAAGTATTGTCTATCTTGATGCATGTAAATCTCACTGGTAGCTTCATCTACGTGGATGGGCATAAGGCAGCACCAACATGATGCCTCCATAGTTCATGCTCTAATCAGTCAATGTCCACACGTCCTTTGAAAGTTTGCAAATGCGCAGAGAAAAAGGTTTGTAAATCATCAGACCAGATTTCTTGGATGCTGTTAAGAAATTCCGGTTCTAGTGGTACAAACATCGCTCTCGGGATTGGCCATTCCACCGAAAACCACGGCAACACGTCGTCACGACTCCACGAGACCAGCACGCACGACTTCACGAGACCAAAGATCCGTCGCGTCCTTTGCCCAACCCGAAACCTCGACGAACCCGGTCCTCGCGCACCGCTCTCCGTACCCAAGAGCACAGAATCCTCTCCCCACCTTCCCAGCACCCGTAGACCCAGTCCACCCAGCCGCAGCTCCTCCGTGACTGTGGAGGGCACCCGTGAGACGTCACGTTACTCGTCCCCTCCGGCCGAAGCGGAGCGGCCTTCAGAAACCCACCCCACCCCACCCCACCCCACCACCGCCGTCCCCCACCGCCACCAGCCGCTCCGCTGAATCGAAGTCCGCACCGCACCAACCACCGCTCTCAGATCTAGCCCCCCATCAAACCTACGTGTTGCCCCTCGATTCGGCGCGCCCCTGACCCGGCCTCGTGCCCGGAGATGCCACGCGCGGCCTCAAATCTGCCAGATTCCATCAGCTCCCCTTCCTCCTCCCGGTAGCAGCAGCCGCAGCCGCGAGTCGGCCGACCGGGCGCGATGCAGGCGCGGGTGGCGTCCATGGAGGACATGAAGGAGGCGAGGCTGGCGGCGCTGGGGCAGGGCGGCAGGGTGTTCCCGACGGGGATGCTCAAGGTCTTCCTCGGCTTCCTGCTGCTCGGCGTCGGCCTCTCCGCGGTCGGCATGTACATGGCGCGGCACACGCTGGCGGCCGCCGCGCCGGCCATCTTCCGGCCCTGCCCCGGGGCCTCCGCCGGCGCGGAGGAGCAGCCGCTGGAGGGGCTCGAGCGCTGGACGCGCCCACCCGCGCGCGCGCACCACGCGATGACGGACGAGGAGCTGCTCTGGCGCGCGTCCTTCGCGCCGCGGGTGCGCCCCTACCCGTTCCGCCGCGTGCCCAAGGTCGCCTTCATGTTCCTCACGCGCGGCCCGCTGCCGCTCGCGCCGCTCTGGGAGCGCTTCTTCCGCGGCCACGAGGGCCGCTACTCCATCTACGTGCACGCCCTGCCCTCCTACCGCGCCAACTTCACCAAAGACTCCGTCTTCTACCACCGGCAAATCGCCAGTAAGGTTAGCTCCCTCTCGCGTGCTCGACTTGGCCTCCTCCTGCCGTAGTACACTAGTAGTGTGATCTCATACTCAACTTAGCAAGGTGCCGTGATGGTGTGATAGGTGGCCTGCCTACTCATGCTGATCTAGTGATACCAACAGCAAACCATATTCAATAGTAGTGCCAACTGCCAAGTTTGTACATTGAGCTGTACTGTACTGTTGCTCCACGACTTCATACGTGATACCATGACAATTGAAAAACCAAGATTGTACATTGAGCTGTAGTGCTGTACTGTACTGTTGCTCCACAACTTACATAGAGGTACTTTACCTACCTTGCTGAGCATGGACCACCATTATACAACGAAAAGTTTAGTAGGTGCGTTGATCGTAAGCCCTGGCAGGTTTGGATTGCGGTGCTGTATTTAGTACCTTCAGGAGTTAACTTCTGTGCCTACATGATGTGATCCACCTGTAACCAACTATATTACCAACTTACTCTGGGGCAAAATTCTTAATCATTAGTAACTGGTATGCATACTGTCACTCATATATCTACTAGCCACCGCGCCCTAACCGGAACTTGTAATACAATAGGAGTCAGGGGACTCTAGAACAGGTAGAGCTAGGGTCTAACCAGAACTTCTAACCCATTCCTTGTATACGGCAGCATATGGCCGTAGAGCTGTTTTCTAGACAGTGCTGTCAGGAGACAAACATTTCCAGCTTGATCAGAACCCAAGCAGACCTGCAATTGGTCAGACTTATGTCTGTCTTCTTTCACCGAGAACAACCTATGACTTCTCATTTCAGGATTTCCGCATATCAAGTACTACCTCCGTACCAAAATATAAGACGTTTTGGTAAGGCTAAACCAGCCTACCAGAACGTCTTATATTTTGGTATGGAGGTAATAGTAATTTAGCAACACACCCATGTAGGAAGACTAAAAAAAATCTGTAGCTTCCCTGTTGTGCTCAGAACTACCTGAAATTAATATGTGACCTGTTTGGTGCTCACAGGTTGCTGAATGGGGTCAGATGACCATGTGTGATGCTGAGAGACGCCTGCTGGCAAATGCTTTGCTGGATATATCTAATGAGTGGTTTGTGCTTGTGTCCGAGTCATGCATTCCCGTATTTGATTTCAACACCACATACGAATACTTTCAGAATTCAAGCCAAAGCTTTGTCATGGTGTTTGATGATCCTGGGCCATATGGACGGGGCCGGTATAATTATAACATGACCCCTGAGGTTGAGCTCACACAATGGCGCAAAGGCTCGCAATGGTTTGAAGTAGACAGAGATCTTGCCATCGAGATCATCCGAGACACACGCTATTACCCGAAATTCAAGGAGTTCTGCAGGCCTCATTGTTATGTCGATGAGCACTATTTCCCTACAATGCTCACGATTGAAGCTCCGCAAAGCCTTGCTAACAGAAGTGTCACTTGGGTAGATTGGTCGAGAGGCGGTGCACATCCAGCCACGTTTGGTAGGGGAGATATCACTGAGGAATTCCTGAGAAAAGTTCAAACGGGACGGACTTGTTTATACAATGATCAAAATTCGACAACATGCTTCCTGTTTGCTCGGAAGTTCGCTCCAAGTGCACTGCAGCCGTTGTTAGTGCTAGCGCCCACTGTGCTGGGTTATGGTTGATGTATAATTTTAACAGGTGCCCCCTGTAAGTTTTGATATTAGATCATAGGTAGGTTTACATGTGTGGAGGCATGGGGGCTTATTTCGATGGATGACAACATGTACTCTGCACACATCATTATACACAAATTTGTACTATTATTTTGTACAGTAACCTACAGTGGACAAGAGAACTTTCCTCTTGCTTTACTGCACTGTATATTTTTTGTTAATCAGAATGTATTACTACTAGAAATTTGTTGGGGAAATGTCCAGATAATGGCAACAAAAATAATTCAAATATATGGCATAAAACCAAAATAAAATGCAGAAAAGAAATGTTTACCCGGTTTGGAATGAGTGTAAAGTTAGTGTGGTCACCGGCATTTAGCTCAACTTTCAACTAAATACCAGTGACCACACTAATTTTACATCTATTCCAAGCAGCCCCTAAGTGGAAGAAGGTATCAGTACTGCATATGGTCAGATTTGCCCCTGTCTGTTTCCATCCAGAGAAAAACCTGTGGCCTTGGTCCATTCCAGGATTTCAACATATCAAGTAGTAGCAACCTGGCGACGCTTCCATGTAGGAATTAAGAGAGCACACTGGAGAACAAACTCATCTCTCATCCCATGGCTCAGCCTCCAGGTAAACTGATGGCCACAATCAGAAGGCCGGTCGCAGCAGCTTCATCTCTTCATCATTCAGCGGCAAAGCATCTGGTCACCTTGGCTCAGAGGAACGGAGTTAACAGGAGGTGCCTCCTCACTCTGCTGGCATCCGCCGCAGCCATACCCGAGGCCGGTGAATCAAGAAAGGCCCTATTGCAAGGTAAACAAGCATCCGGTCCGATTTTACGGGTTTATTGGGCACCCGATGTTTGTGCTCGGTTCGCTGTTCACCTTGGATAGATAAATAGTTCTGCATGCATTTGTAGATTATGTGAAGAGATCAAAGGAAAACAAAGAAAAGAATGACAAGGAGGTATGTGGCCCTCCTTCAACTGTTTCCTTGGTATCGCATCATTGCTAATGGAAGAAGCCTTTTGCTTTTTTTTAGGCAATAATCTATATGAATTTCTCTATGAAATCATGAGCCTTTTTTCAACTACTAATTTGGGTCCGTATGCTCTCAATTTCATTGCTTCGGTTGCTTTATACTTATTGTCCCTTTGCCTTTTCATTTTTGATGAAAAACTTGAGGATGGTTTGACCTGTGCTGTAATTTTCTACCCTTATTACTCGTAGTACACGTTCCAGTTTGTTAGTTTTTCAGTAGATCTCTCTGATTAAAATAGGGAACCTTGTGCCACCTGCAAACCATCATACTAGTTTAAGCCTCAAGTGAAATCAGCTGCAGCCCTCTTTAGAATGTTGTCGATTTTATCACTATAAGTTTACTGGACTAACAAATTGACCGAGAAGAGATTTTACACCGTGGTTGCAACTAATTCTGCGCTGCTATTTTCTCATATATTCCAGAGGCGGGACGCCGTTTACAAAAGGAATTACAAGGATTATTTCGGTTTCATGGAAGGCCCGGTTAGAGAGAAGCCAGCGGAGGAGCTCACAGAGTCGGAGAAAGGAATTCTCGCGTGGCTTGACAAGAACCAGTAGCTAGTGTTGAACATGGGAGGAGCACATCAACAAAATAGCTGGAACAGCTTTTTCTGTAGGAAAATTCTTCCCGCGGTGAAGTTCCCAATGAGTTAATAAGCTTAGCATTTTGCACCTCACTTGCCACTTAAACCTGGTGCAACTTGTTCTGTTTCATCATTGTTATCTCATCTGTGCAGTAGCACAAATCTTTGCTTGATTTGACGGTATATTTTGTTTTTGCAAAATCAGAAAAAATCATAGAATGGACATCATTATACACAAATTTGTAATATTATTTTGTACAGTAATCTGACAGTGGAGAGAACTTCTCTCTTGCTCTGTATTTTTTCAATCAGATGTATTACTAGAAATTTGTTGGGTAAATGTCAAGATAAAGGCAAGAAAAATAATTCAAATGTGTGGCCTAAAACAATAAAAATAAATGCAGAATTGCAGATGCCGGAAAGGCAAAAAGGTTAAATGCAAGAAGGTAGTATACATATCAAACAGTCTGACGTGTGACTTGTCCAAAACCAAGCAGGACTGCATATTGTCAGATTTGCCCTTGTCTGTTTCCATCCAGAGAAAAACCTGTGGCCTTGGTCCATTCCAGGATTTCATCATATCATATCATATCAAGTAGCAGCAACCTGGCGACGCTTCCATGTAGGGAATCAAGAGAGCAAACTCATCTCATCCCATGGCTCAGCCTCCAGGTAAGCTGATGGACACAATTAGAAGGCCGGTCACAGCAGCTTCATCTCTTCGTCAATCAGCGGCCGATCATCTCCAGCCACTGGTCACCTTGGCTCAGAGGAATGGAGTTAACAGGAGGTGCCTCCTCACTCTGCTGGCATCCGCCGCAGCCATACCCGAGGCTAGCGAATCAAGAAAGGCGCTATTGCAAGGTATGTAAGCATCTGGTCCAATTTTCGGGGTCTAGTATTTGTGGTCAGTTTGCTGTTCACCTTGGATAGATAAGTGGTTTTGCCTGCATATGTGCAGATTATGTGAAGAGGTCAAAGGAAAACAAAGAGAAGAATGACAAGGAGGTATGTGGCCTATGGAAGAAGCCTTTTGCTTTTTGTTTTGAGTCAATAATCTATATGCATTTCACTATTAAACATCAGCTTTTTTCCAACTACTCATTTGAGTCCATATGCTCACAATTTCATTGCTTCAGTTGCTTTATACCTATTGTCCCTTTGCTTTTTCATTTTTCATGAAAAACTCGAGGAAGTTTGACATGTGCTTTTATTTTCTACCCTTATTCGTAGTACTTGTTCCAATTTGTTGGTTTTTCAGTAGATGTCTGTGATTAAAATTGGGAACCCTTGTGCTACCTGCAAACCCAACCTACACAGTTAAATACAACTATCATACTACTAGTTTAAGTCTCAGGTGTTCCAGCCTCTTTAGAATGCTGTTAGTTTTATCATTATAAGTTTACTGGAGCAACAGATTGATCGACAAGAGCTTCTACGCCGTGGTTGCAACTGATTATGTGCTGCTGTTTTCTCATATATTCCAGAGGCTGGACGACTTTTACAAGAGGAATTACAAGGATTATTTCGGTTTCATGGAAGGCTCGGTTAGAGAGAAGCCAGCGGAGGAGCTCACGGAGTCGGAGAAAGGAATTCTCGCGTGGCTTGACAAGAACAAGTAGCCAGCTAGTGTTGAGCATGGCAGGACCACGCCAACCACCAAATAGCTGAAACAACTTTTGTCTAGGAAATTTCCTTCCGCGGTGAAGTTCAGCTAATCATGTGTGCAGTAGCACAAATCTTTGCTTGATCTGATATTATGTTTCATTTTTTGCAAAATCAGAGATTTTTGTAAGTTTTAGAATTCAGGACAGGGAAAATGGAAAATTATTCCATCCCAAATTCCCAATCCACATACATTGTTGTTGTGCCCTCAGAAAAATATGGCTCCTCCTCGGACGGGGCGGCAGGGTCAGGTATGATATTAAGAAGGAATGATGGGAGCGTAATCTTTGCTGCGTACTGTCTTTTATTCTTTTGTAATGATGCTCTTGAAGCCGAGTTCCATGCAATCAGTGGTGATCCAATCGGATTTCTCAACAGCACTATCGTCGTTATCTTCCGAGGCCCTGGATCGGTTGGCTTATGGTCATCTTATTTTAGAGATCACAAGAGTCTTATGGTCGGTAGGGAGTTTGTTCCTATGAAAATTTCTAGGGACCAGAACTGAGTGGCAGATCATGGTCGAACTGTCTATATCACAGCTTGTTAACTTAATGTGCATGGATAACAAAAACAAAGAGAGAGGCAAATATACTGATTTGAAGAAAGCGGATTATAAATTAATTAGATGATCACAAACATATCCCGGAATGACTAAAAATATACATTGTTCTTCTCCTCGTTTCTTGGCACGTTAAACTAGTTGGCTCAGAACAACGTCATAACCAAATACAGTACTCAGATGAGACGTAGTAACACGTTTTTTCGAAAAGGAGGATTACCCTCGGCCTCTGCATCAAGTGATGAGTAGTAACACGTTGGCCTTGACCAAACTTCTAGCTACCGCCGATGGTGAAACCACAGGCTCTAGTGAGCACATCGTATATGCCCTGGAGTGGAGCCGGCAGATCGGCCCCGTGTATGCAATTGGAGCGAGGTCGACATTTGTCTCCAGCAGAGAAAACGTTGAGCAGCTCATACGGTCCCAGATAGTAGACATTACCTTGCGTCAGACCGAGCTCCCACGCAGAATACGACGCCGTGGAATGCAACCTGCCCAAGAAGAACACCTGGTCGTAGACGCGATCCACCTTGGACCATGCAAGGGACGAGAAATCCATCTTGTAGAGAGCGATGCTGGCCAGAGTATTGTGAGCAATGACGAACAGGTAGAGCCTCCCGCGGGACTACACCAGATGAGGGAACGCCAGCTCCCAGGAATCCCATGAGACTCTCACTCTCTTGGTGTCCATCATGGTGAACGTCGGGCCCGGGACGAAGTCGAGGACGCCGAGCTTCGAGGACGACACATCGAAGTAGAACTTGCCGTCGATGGCGGCGATGCTCCGTATCTGGAATCTGCATTCAGAACGATGATTGCCATGCCCATCGCTTGATATTCTTATTCTTTTCCAATTGTGTCCTTCCAAGATGTATTCTGTTGGTGTTTCTTCGTCAGGAGAGATGAGGTTTGCACACCCTTCTTCTTCACGAACACACCGTCTTTTCAGCAAGAGAAAATTAGGCGAACCCCGTGGTTTTTCAACAGTAATCTCGTACTCGTGCCTGCTCCATCGCTCGCCTCCGACGCGGCAGAACCAGATCACCGGCTCGTCGTCGGCGACGACCAGCACCACGCAGCCGGCGCGGGAGCCGGGCTCGCGCGACAGCAAGCACTTGCAGTTCCGGGGCAGGTCCCTCTCCATTGATGGGAGCTCGACCTTCTTCTTGGTCGAGGGGTTCCACAGCGCGGCGCGCAGCGAGGGCGTGTCCAGCGTGAGCAGCCAGCGCTGGGGAATCGCCCAGCACCTCGTCGTCTTTGCCGCGTCAGGGTCGTCGGTCTTGGTCGCCGCCGTTAGTAGATGCTGGAGCGTGCTTATGAAAACCTGGGACTCTTTTATACTCCAGCCGCCGCAGAAGAGGGCGTGTGCTTCCTTCATCAGTTCTTCCATGGATGGATCTCGGTTTGGTAATAGACACCACAAGTAATGGACGGATGGGGTAGACTGAGATCGATTTGATTCTGTTCTATTCGATTCGATTGTTCAGCAACAGCAAAGAAAACCAACAACAACAGAGATGAGCTGGGGCTTCCCACTATTTGGGGACGCACTCAAACAAGGGGTTTGGGGGGTGAGAGCCGGAGAGAAACCAGAGGCGGGCTTTGATAAGTCGGGCCACGCGGGCTGGGGTGAGACAGACCGTGTCGGACACCAGGTCTTGTCCTATACGAACTACAGTAGCTAGGAGTAATTCTCATGAAGTTTAGTTCTTGTATCTCTTCTTATGAAAGTACAAGCTCATAATTTTGAAGCTCATAAGTTGGCTAGGCTAGGTGTCACCCTCCCTAAGGGTAGACACATTTGGTTGGGTGATCCCCATGATATTCTTGTAATTCCTGTAAACATTACCATAGATTAATAAAGCCTGGCCTACTTTGCTAAAAAAAAAACCTAGGAGTAATTCCAAAAATAAATAAAAAATAGGCTGTGAATATCTGGCGAAGGTTTGCTGGGAGCAAAATTTGGAGCTAGAGTAACAACCAGTGGCGGAGCTAGCAAATTGCCAAAGTCTGGGCACACAGTAAGCTAAATTATATTTGGATAGACATGCTATGTAAGACATTGTGATCGGAGAGGAAGCTCTCTTTATCAAAAAAAGAGATAAATGACATGTGCAATACACACACTAATTAGAGCCGGTAGAATCAGCGTTCAAATGCACAATTTATTGATAAAATGCAAATAATAACTCACCTAGTTGTCGCTTGCCGCTAGCCCTAATAGTTGGTGGTATGCTGCTATTTGTTGCCTCTTGGTCGTGGCCTTGCATAAGTTGAGCACTCGGGGTACAAACTCGCCGACGAGAAGGCGACTCCCTTCACAACCTGGACCGACCAAAGCAGGAGGTAGACACAAAGGTCAAACGCAATGGCATACTTCTGTGGTCCACGGTTAAAGCAGGGGCCTATACAAACATGAATGCCGCTCATCGACACTGTTCATTACACTTTGAATAAGCTATAAAGCATAGGCAAGCGCCACACGAAAGCACCGACCTTCACGTCTCGTGGGCTCTCAGAACCACTTCGCTGCTAATAGGCCGCGAGAATGAGTAGAAGGGCCTGGGGTATCATCGGCAGTTAGCTAGCAGCAGGCCCACCTTCTATAGGCCTGCTCGTCACGCCTTCCCCCATCCGCATTTCCATCGCAACGGCAAAGTCTGCCCAGGTGACGTCTCGCTGCTGGGTCTACCAACGCCGCCAATCATCGTCTGCACGAGCTCAGAGGAGCTGGGGCCTCAGGCGGCGTGGGCAGCTAAGTGTGCCGCAATCGCTTCCTCGCCAGCGACGGTGTGGCGAGCTGCCATTGGCAGAGTGCTCCGATATGACAGATAACACCAAGGGAAAAACGGAAAAGAGAGGGTGGACGTGTGTCGGTGTCAAAACCGACAGATCTCGGGTAGGGGGGCCCGAGCTGTGAGATCGGATCGATGGGTAACAAGAGACAAGGGACGCGATGTTTTTATCCAGGTTCGGTCCCTCTTTGAGGAGGTAAAACCCTACGTCCTACTCTTGCTTATATTATGGGTGTATCAAAGTACAGAGTTGATCTACCTCGAGATCTTAAGTTGTGGAGGGGTAATGGTGATGATGATGAATGTGTCTCTACGGACTAAACCCTCCAGCTTATATAGGCACCAGGGGTATCTAGGGTTACACATGGTCGGTTGCCATCTAGGGGTTACATGACGAATCTAACAGATATTCTTGGAGTACACGCCAAGTCATCGGTGAAGCCTGATATGCCCGTGCCACAGGGTAGAGGCTTCCGGAGTCCTTCCTCATCAACGGGCCGTCAGTCAGGCCCACGGACTAGACCGGCTAGGCCAGGACCCCCTAGTCCAGGACACCGTCAGTAGCCCCCGAACTTGTCTTCAAAGCCAAGGATGGCAATCTTCTTCGGATAAATGTCTTCGGCGTGAGAGTCTTCGGCTTAGCAGGCAAGTTCCTTACTACGCCCCAGGCTAAGCATCCGCTCAAAGTTCGTAAATCCCCAATTGGCTGGTATCACCCTTCTAACCAGGAGACGAGGCCAGCCGACCATGTGCCACCAAAACGCATCTCCATTTGTCCGAAGTGCGTGGCTTGCTTAGTTTCGAAGACTAGACGCGTAGGTGTGTTCGGTAGTCAATTACTGACAACATTTCCGAAGTGCCACCGCCCATGACATCATATACATCAGTTATTGCTTATTCGAATCGCGGTTTGAGGTAACCCTCTTATTGGCACGTCTTATCAAAACAGAGATCGTGCCCCGCATTTTAAGGGATATCATCAATCAATTGGTTCACCCAATGCGGCCACAACGGCATGATCAGCCGAAACGTGGCAATTTTTACGGCGCAGCGGAGGGGGCGTTTCGCCTTTTTTACTGACTTATAAAGAGCAGGGGGTAACAAATCTTCTCCCCTACGCTCTCATTCCGCTCCAGCGCCCAAATCTCAAAAGCTTCCGCATCCTTAATCTCGTTTCCAAGCCTAAAGCCATCTCCCAGCTTCCGCATCTCGCTCCCATGGCCGATGCGGATGTCAAGGGGAGGTGGGTGGCCTCCAAGGTCATCGACACCACCATCAGCGAGCTCCAGGCGGCGGAATACATTCCCGCTGACGCCGCCTGCAGAGCTCCCAAGCCTGGCCAACGCGTCCCCACTCCTAATCCTGGGGAGCGGCTCGTCTTCATCTCCCACCTCATCCGAGGTCTGGGGTTCCCCCTGCACCCCTTTGTGCGGGGGATTCTCTTCTTCTATGGGCTAGATTTCCACAATCTAGCCCCAAATTCAATTCTTCACCTTACCACCTTCATCATAGTTTGTGAGGCGTTCCTGCGCGTGGAACCGCACTTCGGCCTATGGCTGAAAACCTTCTGCGTCAAGACGAAGAGCAGCGGTGCTGAATTCGCCGAGTGCGGGGGTGCCATGATCAGCAAACTCCAGAAGCCGGACTGGCTGGAGGGCACCTTCATCGAGACCATGAAGGTCTGGCAACGCGAATGGTTCTACATCACAGAGCCGCTCGCCATGGGCCAGGCTGCGGCTCCCACCTTCACAGGTACGCCTCCGAGGAAGCTGGTGTCCTGGCAGAAGCAGGGCCTAGAGTAGGGTAATCTGTGACGCCCCCGACTTAATCGTGCACTAATCATACACGCAAACGTGCACGATCAAGCACAGGGACTCACGGGAAGATATCACAACACAACTCTAAACTAAAAAAAAAGCATAAGTCACCATATTACAAGCCAGGGGTCGCGAGGACCGGAATACATAAGTCATACACACAAATGATATCTGAGTACAGACATAGTTAGTCAAGTTTTGCCTTAAGAAGGCTAGCACAAACAACGATACAGATCGAAAGGCGAAGGCCTCCTGCCTAGGGCCTCCTAACTACTCCTGGTCGGCTGGCTCGATCCAGTAGTAAGTGCCATCGGGACCCTCCTGGTAGTAAGCTCCTGCAGTGGCGTCTGGCTCCTGGACTCCATCGTCTGATGTATCATCAAATGGGTATGGGAAAAAGAAGAGCAGAGCAACCGTGAGTACTCATCCAAAGTACTCGCAAGACTGACATCAGAACTATACTAATTATGCACTGGTATCAAAGGAATGGGGCTATATCTTTGGACTGAACTGCAGAATGCCAGAATAGAGGGGAGAAGCCTAGCCTATCGAAGACTAGCATCTTCAAGCAATCTTGCAGCATCAGAAGAGAGTAGAATATAGTAGCATATAATAGTGGTTGTATAGTAGCAACTCCCCGAGATCCTTTCTCGACTATCCCGCGAGAAAGTAATCCCGAGAGCAGTAGTTTCAGTTTAATAAGCATCATCACCAGTTTGTAGTTGTCATAGATCCGGATACAACTCTGAGCGTCCTGTTACCGTGGACACGGCTATTCGAATAGATAACTTCCCTGCAGGGGTGCACTACTGTTACCCAACACGCTCGATTACCTCCGGCCGGACACACTTGCTGGGTAATACCCGGCCTCGGGTGATCGACACGACGCAGTCCTACCTAGGCTCAGCAGAGAGGTCAACACGCCGGTCTAAATCCTAAGTGCGAAGGGGTCTTGGGCCCATCACCCTTTGCACTCCTGCACGTTGCGTGGCTGGACGGGGAGCAGGCGCGACACTGAATACACCAGTGACGTAACCAGCCCAACCCCGACGATCAGCCCGCATCTCTGAGCTGTGACGTCTGAAGAGCTTTCGGCTGATACTACGACGTAGAGGGCCCCATTAAACCATTATCCCACGTGGTGGTAGTGCGTATAGGGCACGACGACCCACTCAGATCAAATACCCAGTTCTGTTAGGCGTATTTAGTAACTCGCAGAGACGACCAGAGTTTCTGTCGCTCCGACTTGGTAAAACATGACGCGCGGGTGCTCTTGAAGCCGACCCGTCTTTAATGATATTCACTCGCGGGCACCCTTGGGGCCAGCCCGACTTTAACATTGGGCGCTGTCCGGACTCAGGTCCATCTCTGACTGGATGGTACCACCAGCCCTTCAGCCCCGTAACAGTAAATGAATGTAGTAATGTAAGCATTTCCGTGATCCTCACCCAGAGTGATCACGGCCCGGTAACAAGCATGGCATGCGGACAAGGCGAAGGGGCCAAAGATGGAACAGCAGCATAGCTAACTAGGCATCATGGGATAACAGGTAATGTATCAGTAGCAGACGACAAAATCAGGCTATGCATCAGAATAGGTTAAAGCATGGCAGCGGCAATTTCTAATGCAAGCAGGAGGGAGAAAGAATAGGAGACAACGGCATGCGTCAAGGGGGGATTGCTTGCCTGGAAGCTCTGCTGAGAGAGGCTGATTGCCAGTAGGCTGCTCGTCGGGGGTGTAGTCGAACTCTGCTGCAACGGCGTCGGTCTCGGCGTCTATCGAGAGAGAAGGAGGGGAAAGAAACAATAAATTTCACGGCAAAAATGCAATCACTATGCATGACAAGCCTAGAATGATATGCAGATGTGTTTTACTGCCTATCTAAAAGATTTAGTTAATTTAGGAATTTATTTGGATTTATTTTATTAAGATTGAGCATTATTCATTTATCGAAATCAGTCAAAATGTTCCATGTTCACCTAGCTACGAGTGTTGGACAGGCATTTTGATTAAATATTCAAAATCTTCATATTTTTCTGATCATTTTACATATATAAATTATTTTCATCCGACTTACGGTTTAAAAGATATGATTTTTCAAAGTTTTACATATTTTCTGGAATTATTCAAATTAATTAAATTGGAATTATCCGAAACAGTAACTAGTGACGTCATCATGACGTCAGCACGGCGTCAGCAGTCAACAGGTCCTCTGACCAGTCAACTCTGACCTGTGGGACCCACCTGTCATAGACAGTGGTCTAACTAATTTAACTAACAGGTTAATTAACTAGGTAGGGCCCATTAGTCAGTGTCTAATTAACTAATTAACTTAATTAACCATATAATTATATTTTTATTTATTTCTAAAAATGATTTAAACAGGCGGGGCCCGCATGTCAGCCTCACTGGGTCAGCCCAGTCAGCGCTGACCGGGTCAACGGGGGCTCGCGGGGCCCGCCAGTCAGTGGCACTGGGGGTGGGCCCCAGCGGCCATGTCGGCGCCGGCCACCGGAGACGCGCCGGAGCTACTCCGGCAAGTCCGAGACGGCGACGAACTCCGGCGAGCTCGGAAATCGCGTACGGTGCATCTTTTCGCGCGATTCTTGTGGCGTTCGAACGGGAAGAGCAAGCCGCGTCGTTCTAGCCCATCGGCGCGAGACGGGATGGCCGGAAACGAGTGCTACGACGGCGACGGCGGACGGCGGCGTCGGGTGGAGTTCGGGGTCAGCAAAATAGCGCGCGCGCGAGCAAACTAACTAGCCAGGCGAGCTCTACTCGACGCGCTGAGTGCGATGGCGGCACGCACGGGACCAAATGGTCACCGTGGCTTCGCCGGCGACGAGCCCGTGCGGTGGCGGAATCGGCCATGGCAAATGCGGCGGCTGCAACGGCTGATTTGCGCGGGAAAGCGAGCGGAAGGATGCGCGGGCTCACCGTGAGCCTGTAGACGTGCTAAAGTGGGCGCGGGGAGGACGGGCGGCGACGAATTCGGTGGTGAACGGCGGCGGGTCCGAGGAGGAAGACGACCTCGGACAGCTCGATGCCGAGGCGGGGAGCTCCACTTGATGGCTCCGGACGGTGCAGCGGTCGACGGCGATCCTTCTTGGCTCAGAGGCGAGGCGTGGCGGTGGCGGCAGCTACGCTAGCGAGCTCGAAACGGCGGCGGCAGAAACGGCCATGGCGGGTGGAGGAGGAGCAGCGCGCGGGAGGAGGAAAAGATCTCGAGCGGGCCAGGGGGTGCTGCGGTGGTGGTCTTATCCACCCCGCCTTCTCCTGTAGCGACCTGGGGACGAGCTGGCGCGGCTAGTCGGCGATGAACGCGGTCGGGCGCGGGCGAGTGACCGGGGAGGAGCAGTGCGAAGGGGGAAGGCAGCGAGGTGGGCTGGGCCGCGGCGGCTGACTTAGGCCCAGCCACGGTAAGCCCTTTTCTTTTTCTCTGTTTTCTTTTCTGTTTTTTCTATTTTGTTATCTGTTTGCAATTAGATAGGCCACTTGATGACTTTTGTAAAAATATGTGACTAGGCCCATTATTTACAGTGCATTATTACCTAATACCAGAAATTGGTTTGGATAAAACATAATTTCATTTGTAATTCTATTAATTAAAATGGTATTAAAATGTTGCTGTTAGCTACTGTTTGAGGTTGTTAGAGTTGCTTAGACATTTTTAGTGATGTTGTTTTCCTGAACATAATTAGTTATAGATTATTTACTATTTAATGAACATTTTAGTTTCAAGTTTGGACAAATTTTATTTTTCACTTTAAATTTGAATTGCAATTTAAATTGGAATTTGAAGTGAGATATGATGCAATGATGATCAAGCACTAGTTAATCATGCTGACATGGCATTTAACAAAAGGTGATCACTATGGTTAATTACATGGGGTGTTACATAATCCGGACGAAGTCTCCTCTCTCCAGGAGAGGATCCGGTTCCTCAAAAAGAAATTCAAGCTTGTGGATGTGGTGGGCGTGATGCTGCATCGCCGCATCCTTCCACTCCAGCTTCGGGCTAGCCCTATGTGGCTCTACAAGCCCGAAGACGTGCCAACAGTGCGGAACTTCTTCCGCACCAGCATAGACGGGGTGTGGACGGCTCTCTTCAAGCCGTCCCAAAACAAATTCCCCGAGGACGGACCTGACAGCGGCTATTCCACCGCACACGCCCCATCCGAGGTATCAATCGTCTCGCATGTTCAGCAATGATTCTTCATTTCATATTTATCTGAACCTTCCTCCATTGTCTTCAGAAATGGGCGTCCAAGGCGGCGCTCATCAAGTGTTCGACGCCGCTGCCCAAAGACAACCGGACCCCCGAGCTACAGGCCCTCTTGGCCGTGCTGCCCCCAAGGGCCCCGACCAAGGCAAAGAAGGAGCCGGAGAAGAAAAGGGGAGGTCTTCGGATCCGGGATTCCTCAGACGCTAAGACCGAGGACATTTGAGCTCTTTCCTCTGACGAGGAGGCAAGAGAGGGAGAAGGAGAGGAAGGCACTTCTTCCCCGAAGAGAAAGAGGGCGGCGTCCGAAGACGTCGCGGGGGCCTATGCCCCCCGAACTTGAAGGCGCCTTCAAAAGGCCGCCGGCGCCGTGCCCCGCAAGGCCACTACTGCGGCCAAGGTTGTCTTCTCCGAATCAGAGGACGACCTCATCGAGCCGCGCAGAGAGAGACCACCGCCGAGGAGGTATGTCCTTTATACTTTACTTCCATACGTGTTGAATGCACCCTAGTTCCTCTCTCCCACAGATCTAATTGATCATTTGTCCTTCACAGCCCGCAGCGCTCCCGTATCAGCGACAAGGAGTCATCGAGCGGGCTCCCTCCACCCAACGCATCGGAGGAGCGTCTCCCCTCCCCCGCTACCCATGACAGGCTGGGGGAGGCGACCTCTCAGCAAGCCCCGCCCGTGCCTACCACGGGGGACGGCACCGATGTCTCCATGACCGAGGTGGAGGCCTCGGCCTCCAAAGATCCGCTGGGGGAGAACCCTTCCTCCAAGGAAGGGGAGAAGCTAGGGCAGCCGATAACCTCGGCCCCCGTCGACCCAGAGCCACCTCGGCAGCCAACCACAGCGGCGGTTCCTCCTTCAACAGAGAGAGTCGAGGTGGCCCATCCATCCCTACCTGCTGGAGGGCAGGCGTCCATGGGGTGGACCGAAGAGATGGAGGCGTCCTTGACGGGCTCCTCCATCGTTGCTGAGCACCGCGTCCTTCTAGGCGCGGCGCTACAGGTCCGCGGAGGCCGGAATAAAGGAGACCTTCAAGGGCCTCTATGAAGGCTTTGAGGTAACCTTTAATCATATTCTGAGATTATGTCAACGCATAAAGCTGTTAGCACTAGATATATCCAGTAGCCCTTAGCGGATAAGTAAAAAGTAAATTGTTCGAAGACTTATACCACTGCAGACGCGTACCGTGAGTGTATAACCATAGTAGCCCCTGAGCCCTGAGTTAGATGCAAAGATCTTACTCGGGGGTCTTAGTGAGGAACGAAATATACAAGAGCGAATACACAGTAGCCCCCGAGACCCTGATCGGATAGACAAAGCCGACTAGGGGATCGATATCATCAGAGGAAGCTAACAATGTCCTTTCAGGTTTCGGCCTCAGTTTCATTATCCAACTCGAAAGAGTTGGAAGAACTAAACCATAAGCTTGATCGGTCCGAGAAGGACATGGATCTGCTCAAGACGCAGATGGAGCAAACTCAAGGTAAATACCAAAAGCTTAAGTACCTTAATGCTATACTTGAATTACGATATAGCTGGTCTTAGCTCTAAATCATATGTTAATGTTTTTGCAGCTTCCTCCTCGGAGCTTGAGATGCTCCGGTCCGAGCTGCAAAGGGCTCGGCAAGAAGCCGAACAACAGAAGGTTGCGGCGAAGCGGGCCAGCGAAGAGCTGGCCAAGAAGAAAGAGGCCGGTGCGAAGCATGCGGCCCGAGTCGTTGAGGTTGAAGGAGACCTGAAGGGGTTGTACACGCAGCGTGACGCCCTTCAGGAGGAAAAGAACAAGCTAGCCTCTGAGCTCGGCCTGTAAGGAGGTCACGACCCAGGCTCGGGCGGATCGCGAGGTGCTTCAACAAGTGAAGCAGATCGCCGCTGGTAAGCCCTACCTGCTCCGCTGCGTTTTTGGTGACAACAAATTTGCCCATCTTATGCAAATATGGCGTTCTTCAAAGGCCTTTAGGGACCTGCCGCGGAGTGCTTCGGACGCCGGCTCCTACTTCGCTGCCCGTCTCGATGATTCCGTGGAGAAGACCTTCTGGGCTCAATTCCAGGCGCCCCATGATGTCTATTATGCAACTTTATTCTTGTAGACTCTGTTGGGACTCCAAGCGCAGAGTTTTGTAGGACAGTAGCAAATTTCCCTCAAGTGGATGACCTAAGGTTTATCAATCTGTGGGAGGTGTAGGATGAAGATGGTCTCCCTCAAACAACCCTGCAATCAAATACAAGAAATCTCTTGTGTCCCCAACACACCCAAGACAATGGTAAATTGTATAGGTGCACTAGTTCGGCGAAGAGATGGTGATACAAGTGTAGTATTGATAGTAGATATAGGTTTTTGTAATCTGAATAAATAAAAATAGCAAGGTAGCAAGTAACAAAAGTGAGCACAAACGGTATTGCAATGCTTGAAAACAAGGCCTAGGGTTCATACTTTCACTAGTGCAATATCTGAACAGTGCTACCATAATTGAATCATATAACAATCCCTCAACATGCAACAAAGAATCAGTCCAAAGTTCCTAGAAAACGGAGAACATAAGAAGAAATTGTTGTAGGTAGCAAAACCACCTCAAAGTTATCCTTTCCGATCAATCTATTGAGCCATCCCTATAAGTGTCACAAACAGCCCCAGAGTCCGTACTAAAATAACACAATATGATACACATCGACCAACTCTAATGTCACCTAGATACTCCAATGTCACCACAAGTATCCGTGAGTTGATTATTTGATATGCATCAAACAACTTCAGATTCATAATATTCAATCCACACAAAGAACTTCAAAGAGTACCCCAAAGTTTCTATCGGAGAAAGAAGGATGAAAAACGTGTACCAACCCATATGCCTAGATTACCCCAAGGTCACCGGAATCCGCAAGTTGATTACCAAAACATACATCAAGTGACTCAATAGAATACCCCATTGTCACCACGGGTATCCACATGCAAGACATATATCAAGTGTTCTCAAATCCAAAGTATTCAATCCGACAATAACGAAACCTCAAAGGGAAAGACTCAATTCATCACAAGAAGATAGAGAGGGAAGAAACACCATATGATCCAACTATATTAACAAAGCTCGCGGTACATCAAGATCGTGCCAAATCAAGAACACGAGAGAGAGAGAGAGAGAGATCAAACACATAGCTACTGGTAAATACCCTCAGCCCTGGGGGTGAACTACTCCCGCCTCATCATGGAAGTAGCGGGGATGATGAAGATGGCCTCCGGTGATGACTTCCCCCCTCCGGCAGGGTGCCGAAATGGAGCTCTAGCTGGGGTCACTTCGGAAAAGAGGCTTGCGGTGGTGGAAAAACTCATCTAGGTTAACTTTTGGGGGTTTCTGTATATATAAGAATTTTCAGCGTTGGAATCACGCGAAGAGGTGCCACAGGGGGGCCACAAGGCTTCAGGGCGCGGTGATGACCCACAAGTATAGGGGATCAATCGTAGTCCTATTGATAAGTAAGAGTGTCGAACCCAACGAGGAGCAGAAGGAAATGACAAGCGGTTTTCAGTAAGGTATTTTCTGCAAGCACTGAAAGTAGCGGTAACGAGTAGTTTGATAGCAAGATAATTCGTAATGAGTAACAATTAACTAGTGTAACAATAGTGCAGCCAGGTGTCCCAATCCTTTTTATAGCAAAGGACAAGCCAGAATGATCTCTTATAATAAGCAAAGAGTTCTCGAGGACACATGAGAATTTCATCTAGTCACTTTCATCATGTTTGTTTGATTCACATTCGCTACTTTGATAATTTGATATGTGGGTGGACCGGTGCTTGGGTGTTGTTCTTACTTGAACAAGCCTCCCACTTATGATTACCCCCTCTCACAAGCATCCACAACTACGAAAGAAGAATTAAGATAAATCTAACCATAGCATAAAACATATGGATCCAAATCAGTCCCTTACGGAATAGCGCATAAACTAGGGTTTAAGCTTCTGTCACTCTAGCAACCCATCATCTAATTACTACTCCACAATGCCTTCCCTTAGGCCCAAAGATGGTGAAGTGGCATGTAGTTGACGTTCACACGACACCACTAAAGGAAGCAACAACATACATATCATCAAAATATCGAACGAATACCAAATTCACATGATTACTTATGACAAGACTTCTCCCATGTCCTCAAGAACAAAAGTAACTACTCACAAATCATACTCATGTTCAAGATCAGAGGGGTATTGAATATCATTATGGATCTGAACATATAATCTTCCACCAAATAAACCAACTAGCATCAACTACAAGATGTAATCAACACTACTAGTAACCCACAGGTACCAATCTGAGGTTTTGAGACAAAGATTGAATACAAGAGATGAACTAGGGTTTGAGATGAGATGGTGCTGGTGAAGATGTTGATGAAGATTGGTCCTCCCACGATGAGAGGATCGTTGGTGATGTCGATGGCTTCGATTTCCCCCTCCCGGAGGGAAGTATCCCCGGCGGAATCGCTCCGTTGGAGAGCAAAATTGCTCCTGCCCAGGTTCCGCCACGAGACGGCGGCGCTTCGTCCCGAAAGTCTTCTCTCTATTTTTTAGGGCAAATGAGCTTATATAGCAGAAGGAGGGGGCCAGAGGCCAGCCAGGGGCCCCACAAGGCATCAGGGCGCGCCTAGGGGGGCAGCGCCCTCTTGCCTTGTGGGCAACTGGTGGGTCCCCTCCAGTATCTCTTTTCTCCAGTATTTTTTATATATTCAATAAAAAATCTCCGTGAAATTTCAAGTCAATTAGAGCTCTGTAGGATAGGTATCTCTGTTGTAGCTATTTCAGGTCCATAATTCCAGCTGCCGGTATTCTCCCTCTTCATATAAATCTTGCAAATTAAGAGAGAAAAGGCATAATAATTGCATCATAAAGTGAAATAATGATCAAATACGTTATAAATACCAGTAGGAAATCATGATGCAAATTGGACGTATCAACTCCCCCAAGCTTAGACCTCGCTTGTCCTCAAGCGAAAACTGAAATCGATAATCATGACCACATGTTTAGAGAGAGAGGTGTCGATAAAAAAATAAAATACGGACATGAAGGCATCATGATCTTTATTATAACAGCAATACATCATCATAAAACTTCTCATGAAAAAGTGACAGTTCATTCACAAGTTAAAGTATGAACCATAAACCATATTGAAAACTAACAAACTATGATCTCAGTCACTGAAGCAATTGCAATTCATCATATTATCAGAAAGAGTCTATGTAAGAGCTTTGTTTAGCAAGTTCACATACTTAACTATCATTTAGTCTTCTATGATTGCTGACACTCACGGCATACTTATGGAGCAAAAGTTTCAGCCAGACACATAGAAAGATAGGGCTTATAATTTCGCCTCCCAACGTATTTACCTCAAGGGTAATGTCAACAATAATAACTCATGATCACCTACATCCAACTGGATATATATGCCTGGATCTATCCCCACCACATGATGCTTGCCAAGAGAAAAAAACGGAATAGAGGAGAACACTATTGACTCTTGCATAAAAGTAAATACATAAAGTAAAAGATAGGCCCTTCGCAGAGGGAAGCAGAGGTTGTCATGCGCTTTTTGTTTTGAGATGTGCAAACTCTTAATGCAAAGGAACATCACTAAAGCTTATTTTCCCTTACAGTAAAAGTTCATACATATTTAGGAGCATTTTTTATTGCTTTTGCACCGATGACAACTTACTTGAAGGATCTTATTCAATCCATAGGTAGATATAGTGGACTCTCATGACATGAAATGGGTTTAAGGGTTTTTGGATGCACAAGTAGTATCTCTACTTAGTACAGAATTTTGGCTAGCAAAAGATAGGGGGCAAGCACCACATGTTACAGGATCCAAAATAATATAACTTCTACGTGGATATAAGCAACACAACTCATTACGTTGTCTTCCTTGTCCAACATCGACTATTTGACATAGAATATTTAATGGGGGCTCACAATCATAAAAGATGTCCAAGATAGTATATTTATATGTGAGACCTCTTTTCCTTTATTACTTTTTCATGAATTGCAACAATGACCAATGCTATGTTTGTCAACTTCCAACAAGTTTTATCAATTATACTTCTTTTATGTGAAGTCATCACTCCCCATGGGATTAGCATATGATCTTTACTTTTTTATTCTCTTCATTTATTTCTAAGATTGGATCAACAAAAGCAAAACACTCAACTCAAACTACTCTTTATTATATAACTTTCACACACGATTACATAGATAGATAGACCACGAAGCAAGCACTCGAAACTAGATCATACTAAAACTTTATTCTTCTAAATCATGAAATAACTAAGGATCGAACTAAGATAGATAATGATGATAAAAGTGATGGTGATACGATACCGGGGCACCTCCCCCAAGCTTGGCACAAGCCAAGGGTGGTGCCCATACCCATGTACTCAAGTCTCCTTCTTCGGTGATGGTGGTGATGAAGTGATAGGCTTGTCCTCCGTCTTCCAAGGCATAGGTTCTCCATCATAAAAGGACGAACATGTTTCCGGAGTCCTGAAATTTGCAGCTAAACTCATACCTTTGAACTTGGCCTCATACTCAAAATTTTGATTTTGTAGATCATAGATTTGGGCCTGAAGATAATCAATCCGGGCATTGAGCTTGAAGATGATGTCCCCAATATTCTTGCCATCCACCTTGTGCTCACGGATGAACTCCGTGATCATGGAGTGGTTAGCACTAAGTCCGCGCTCCACCATCCCTTGGCACTTGAAGATCTTCTGTTCCACCTCTTCCAACCTGGCCTTCTCGCTCCCGGTCTTCTTAGGTCCTTGAACGTCCCAGATGTGGAGCACCCCCTCACGCATCTCGATGGCTTGAGGGTGCTTCATCACCTCCGGTAGGTACGGGTTGATGACCTTCTCATAGAACTTGTCCTTGGACGAGCTTGGAGACGCCATGGTGATCTAGATCTGTCAGAAAAACAACCTGAAACAAGAACAGAGGAGAAACTTGCGATGCGGTGGTCAAAACACCTGTGAGTATATATAAAGAATTTTTATCTTGCAAAACAAGCATAGTAGAGGAAAACGGAGTCGGGAGGGCACACGAGGGGCCCACAAGGCATCATGGCATGCCCCAGGGGGGTCGCGCCCTGTTGCCTTGTGGGCGACTCGTGGGTCCCCTCGGATGTTTCTTATTTTTGTATTTTTTCTAATATTCCAAAACGGACAGAAATAATTTTTATGGAATTTTTGGAGTCGGTTTACTTACCGTATCACATACCTACCCCTTTTCAGGGTTCTGGAGCGTTCCGGAAGGACTCTTTGATGTGTTCCTCTGGTGTCATTGTCTGAATAATATTAGTTTCAACATTAATGGGGGTACCTGAGATATAATGCTTAATTCTTTGTCCATTCACCACTCTCGGGTTGGTGCATTCGGAGTTGTTGATTTTGATAGCTCCGGAGCGGTAAACTTCTTCGATGATATATGGTCCTTCCCATTTAGAGAGAAGTTTTCCTGCAAAAAATCTGAAATGAGAGTTGTACAATAGAACTTGCTCACCCACTTTAAATTCATGTTTTTTGATTCTTTTATCATGCCATCTTTTGACCTTTTCTTTAAATAACTTGGCATTTTCATAGGCTTGGGTTCTCCATTCATCTAGAGAGCTAATATCAAATAACCTCTTTTCACTGGCAAGTTTGAAATCATAGTTAAGTTCATTTATTTCCCAATATGCCTTATGTTCCAACTCAAGAGGTAAATGACATGCTTTTCCATAAACCATTTTATATGGAGACATACCCATAGGATTCCTATAAGCAGTTCTGTAGGCCCATAATGCATCATCAAGTTTCTTAGACCATTTTTTCCTGTATCTATTAATGGTCTTTTGCAAAATTAATTTTATTTCTCTATTACTCAATTCAACTTAACCACTAGACTGAGGATGATAAGGAGATGCAATTCTATGATTAACATCATATTTAGCAAGCAATTTACGAAAAGCACCATGAATAAAATGTGAGCCACCATCGGTCATCAAGTATCTAGGGACTCCAAACCTCGGAAATATAACTTCTTTAAGCATTTTAATAGAAGTGTTATGATCAGCACTACTAGTTGGAATAGCTTCTACCTACTTAGCAACGTAATCAACAACAACTAAAATATGTGTATACCCGTTGGATTTAGGAAAAGGTCCCATATAATCAAAACCCCAAACATCAAATGGTTCACTAACAAGTGAATAATTCATAGGCATTTCCTGACGTCTACCAACATTATCAATTCTTTGATATTCATCACAAGAAAGGACAAACTTACGTGCATCTTTGAAGAGAGTAGGCCAATAAAAAACCAGATTGTAATACCTTGTGTGCAGTTCTGTCTCCCACATGGTGTCCTCCGTATGCCTCAGAGTGACACTTCCGTAGGATTTGTTCCTGTTCATGCTCAGGTACACAATGTCTAATAATACCATCTACTCCTTCTTTATATAAATGTGGGTCATCCCAAAATTAATGCCTCAAATCAAAGAAGAACTTTTTCTTTTGTTGGTATGTGAAACTAGGTGGTATATATTTAGCAACAATGTAGTTAGCATAGTCTGCATTGTAGGAGATATGCCCTAGAGGCAATAATAAATGTTATTCTTTATCTCCATGTTTGTAATTATGTTTATGTTCCATGCTATAACTGCTATGGTTCTCGAGTCTACAATAACCACGAGGCTCGGAGGAAGACTCATATGCACGTGTGGAATAATAAACGGTAAAATGTATTCCTAGTCTGGCCTCTAAGACTAGCTCATGTGTTGCATGATGGTTCTGTTTTCCTGATCATAGGCATGACTATGCCGGCAACTTTGAGGGCACAATGTTAGGAGAACACTTGTGTTGAATCGACCCGAATTGATGTTATGCTATGAGATACATTCGTCACAAGTTAATGGTTAATAACACAGAGAAAGTTAATGTTTGCATAATTCCTTAGACCATGAGGGTATCGAGTTTCTTCATGCTTGCTTCATGAACTTTGGGGTTTGTTAAACGTCATCCGTAAATGGGTGGTTATTACGGCGGCTTACGGGTTCATGGAAAAGTGTGTCAAGGGACTTGATAGCTTAAGATTGGGATTTGCTCCTCCGACGATGGAGAGATATCTCTGGGCCCTCTCGGTGTTACGGTATCCACCATCGTCTGGCCAGACACATTGTGATTTGATCACAGGGTTGCCGGAACACGGGAACGAGAAAAGAGAACAAAACCGGCAACGAGGTAACTGGCATAGTGGACAAGTCGTTGATCCACGGGGATGCCAATAAATCTCACCTCGGGTTTTGTAACATATCGCGAAGCAACATGAATAGCACACGGCAACTGGAGGTTCACTCGAATATTTATTCGTGTGGGTATAGGGGTCAATATGGGTGTCCACGGCTCCGATGTTGATCATTGATCGGAAAGTGTTCCGGCCATGTCTATGCTTCACTGAACCTATAGGGTCACACACTTATGGGTCATCTATCTGCTGAATACTAGACAGGGAGTCTGAGAGAAAGTCACCAGAAAAGTTTCGGAGACAACGGAGAAGTTCCGGAGAGAACACCGGAAAGGTTTCGGTAAAACTAAAAAGTTGTTTCGGGGTATGCCATTAAGTCAAATTGGTTTCAGCACACGCCTGGAAATTCTTGGAGGGTGCCAGAATTATTCTGGAAACTTCTGGGATTTTTTCGGGATAAAAACCGGAAATGTTCCGGAGCTGCCGGAACCGGTTTGGTTGCTTTTCGCAGATGAAAATCACTAATCCGAAATTGTTTCGGAACGCGTCCAAAACCATTTGTGTGGGTACTGGAATTATTCTAAGACCCACAGAAATATTTTTGGATTTAACGGTCGCGGAAAAATGTTTTCGTGAATAGTGAAAGTGCTTTTTGGGTGGCTTCTTGGAGAAGCCACCTTGAGGGCCTTTTGGTATTTTTCCCCTTGGCTTCTTGGAGAAGCCACCCTTGGGCTTGGCCTATAAATAGGGGTGGAGGGGGCTGCCTAAAGACTTACTCTTTCTCAACATACACATGCCATGACATTTCTGGCTTCTCTCTCCCTCCCCGCGAAATAGTTTGGTAGAGCCGAAAGGCTGTCTGGGTTCTGGCAGGAACTAGTTCTGGACGGCGAAGCCCTGCCGGATAGCTGACACCGTATGTGTGCAACCCCGGAGAGAGGTCGTAGTTTCGATCCTTTGCCCGAGGGGCTGTTCGAGTACCTGCCCGGAGGGCTGTCCGAGTGACCCGCCCGAAGGACCCGGAGATCCGTCCGGTGAGCTGACGAGGGAGTACATCCTCGCAGTTGGGAGGTTTTAAATCCTAGCTGCGGGGATCTGCACCGCCGATCGTCATCGACTCTACTTCCGCTGCGCTACGAGTCGGTAACGAAAAGATCAAACCTTGTATGCAGTCTCCATAGTGGTCCTGGGCTGGTGCGTAGGTCGAATTTTTTTGTTTTCTGTTGCGTTCCCCTACATGCATATACCAAGGAGTGTTAGGAAAAGCATTTATCACAGCTAATTGTTCATCAGGGAAATCATCATTAATAGGAAGTGGGTCATCAAGAACATTTTCCATTCTAGACAAATTATCTGCTACAGGATTCTCAGCTCCCTTTCTATCAACAATATGCAAATCAAATTCTTGTAGCAAAAGAACCCACCTAATAAGTCTAGGTTTAGCATCTTTCTTTTCCATAAGATATTTAATAGCAGCATGATCAGTGTGAATAGTAACTTTGGAATCCACAATGTAAGATCTGAATTTATCACATGCAAACACAACTGCTAAAAATTCTTTCTCAGTAGTAGCATAATTTCTTTGAGCACTGTCTAGAGTTTTACTAGCATAATGAATAACATTCAATTTCTTATCAACTCTTTGTCCAAGAACGGCACCAACAGCATAATCACTAGCATCACACGTAATTTCAAAGGGTAGGTTCCAATCAGGTGGTTGAACAATAGGTGCAGTAATTAAGGCTTTCTTAAGTATTTCAAAGGCTTCTACGCAATCATCATCAAAAACAAATGGAACATCTTTTTGCAAAAGATTAGTAAGAGGCCTAGAAATTTTAGAGAAGTCTTTTATAAACCTTCTATAGAAACCAGCATGATCGAGGAAACTTCTTATACCTTTGATATCTTTAGGGCATGGCATTTTCTCAATTGCATCAACTTTAGCTTTATCAACTTCAATACCTCTTTCACAAATTTTATGCCCAAGGACTATACCTCCATTCACCATAAAGTGGCACTTCTCCCAATTCAAGACAAGATTAGTTTCTTCACATCTCTGCAAAACTCGATCAAGGTTGCTCAAGCAATCCTCAAAAGAAGTTCCATAAATGGAAAAATCATCCATGAAAACCTCAACAATCTTTTCACAAAAGTCAGAGAATATAGCATTCATACATCTTTGAAAGGTAGCAGGTGCATTACACAAACCAAAAGGCATACGACGATAAGCATAAGTTCCAAAAGGACAAGTAAATGTGGTTTTCTCTTGATCTTCTGGTGATACAGGTATTTGAGAGAAACCAGAATAACCATCTAGGAAGCAAAAGTGTGTATGCTTAGACAATCTTTCTAACATTTGATCAATAAAAGGCAAGGGGTAATGATCTTTCCTAGTAGCTTTGTTTAATTTTCTGAAATCAATTACCATCTTATAACCAGTTACAATTCTTTGTGGGATAAACTCATTTTTTTCATTAGGAACAACAGTAATACCTCCTTTCTTAGGAACACAATGAACATGACTTACCCATCTACTATCAGCTATGGGATAAATTATACTTGCCTCCAGAAGCTTTAATATTTCAGTTCTTACCACATCCTTCATTTTAGGATTCAACCTTCTTTGATGATCAACAACGGGTTTAGCATCGGGCTCGGTATGAATTTTATGCTGACATAAAGTGGGACTAATGCCCTTAAGATCATCGAGAGTATATCCAATAGCAGCACGGTGCTTCTTCAGAGTTTTAAGTAATCTCTTTTCTTCATGCTCTGAAAGGTTAGCACTAATAATAACAGGATATATCTTCTTTTCATCAAGATAAGCATATTTAAGCGTATCGGGTAATTGTTTTAATTCAAACACAGGATCACTCTTCAGTGGAAGAGGATCTCCCAAAGTTTCAACGGGCAAATTATGTTTAAGGATAGGTGCTTGCTTAAAGAACAACTCATCTATTTCATTTCTTTCATTCATATGCATATCATTTTCATGGTCTAGCAAATATTGTTCTAAAGGATCAGTAGGAGGCACAACAATAGAAGCAAGACCTATAATTTCATCTTTATTGGGTAATTCTTTATCATGAGGTTATCTATGAAACTTAGAGAAATTAAATTCATGCGATATATCACCAAACTTAACCCTAACTTTCTCTTTAACACAATCAATTTCAGCATTAACAGTATTCAAGAAGGGTCTACCAAATATAATGGGACAAAAATTATCTTTTTGTGAACCAAGTACTAAGAAATCAGTAGGGTATTTGATTTTACCACATGAGACTTCAACATCTCTAACAATCTCAAGTGGTGTAATAGTATCTCTGTTTGCAAGCTTAATAGTAACATCAATATCTTCAATCTCAACAGGTGCAATATCATGCATTACTTCTTGATATAAAGAAAATGGAATAGCACTCACACTAGAACCCATTTCACACAAACCATGATAGCAATGATCTCCAATCTTAACAGAAACAACAGGCATGCCAACTATGGGCTTGTTCTTGTCTAACATATCTCGTTCATTTCTAACAGGTTTAGAAATTCTAGCAGCCTCATCACAAAAGTATATAACATGCCCATCAATATCATCAACCAAAAGATCTTTAACCATTGCAATATTAGGTTCAACTTTAATTTGTTCAGAAGGTCTAGGTGTTCTTATATTACTTTTGTTAACCATGGTTGAAACTTTAGCATGTTCCTTAATCCTAACAGGGAAAGGAGGTTTCTCAATATAAGAAGTGGGCACAACTGGATCAACATTGTAAACAATTGTTTCTTCTTTAACACTAACATGTTCTTCATTTAATTCAATGGGTGGATGATATTTAAACCATTTCTCCTTAGGGAGATCAACATGAGCAGCAAAAGATTCACAAAAGGTAGCCACTATCTCAGAGTCAAGTCCATATTTACTACTAAACTTATGAAAAGCATCAGTTTCCATAAAAGATTTAACACAATCAAACTCAAGATTTATACCTGACTCTTTACCTTTGTCGATTTCCCAATCTTCAGAGTTACGTTTAATTCTTTCCAAAAGATCCCAACTGAATTCAATAGTTCTCTTCATAAAGGAACCAGTAGAAGAAGTATCGAGCATGGATTGATCATTATGAGAAAACCGAGCATAAAAGTTTTGAATAATTATTTCTCTTGAGAGCTCATGATTGGGGCATGTGTGCAACATATACTTAAGCCTCCCCCAAGCTTGAGCGATACTTTCTCCTTCACGAGGCCAAAAATTATATATATAATTCCGATCACGATGAACCAAATGCATAGGATAAATTTTTTGGTGGAACTCCAGCTTCAACCGGTTCCAATCCCATGTTCCAGTATCATCGCATAGCCTATACCATGTCAATGCCTTTCCCTCCAAAGATAAAGGGAATACTTTCTTCTTAACTCCATCTCCGGATAAACCTGCAAGCTTAAATAATCCACAAATTTCATCCACATATATCAAGTGCACATCAGGATGCACCGTTCCATCTCCTGCATAAGGATTAGCTAGCAGTTTCTCTATCATACCCGAAGGAATTTCATAATAAATATTTTTTCAGTAGGTTCAGTAGGTTGAGGAACAACTCTCAATGCTTCCGGTCGAGGTGAAGATACCCCGAACAAGCCCCTCAAAGGATTACTTTCAATAGTGACAAGTGACAGAAAATTTCAGCACGTAATATAAATGTTTCCTTACCAAATTTCACTCACCAAAGGCGCTTCACTCCCCGGCAACGGCGCCAGAAAAGAGTCTTGATGATCCCCAAGTATAGGGGATCAATCATAGTCCTTTTGATAAGTAAGAGTGTCGAACCCAACGAGGAGCAGAAGGAAATGACAAGCGGTTTTCAGTAAGGTATTCTCTGCAAGCACTGAAAGTAGCGGTAACGAGTAGTTTGATAGCAAGATAATTCATAACGAGTAACAAGTAACTAGTGTAACAAAAGTGCAGCAAGGAGGCCCAATCCTTTTTATAGCAAAGGACAAGCCGGAATGATCTCTTATAATAAGCAAAGAGTTCTTGAGGACACATGGGAATTTCATCTAGTCACTTTCATCATGTTTGTTTGATTCACATTCCCTACTTTGATAATTTGATATGTGGGTGGACCGGTGCTTGGGTGTTGTTCTTACTTGAACAAGCCTCCCACTTATGATTACCCCCTCTCGCAAGCATCCGCAACTACAAAAGAAGAATTAAGATAAATCTAACCATAGCATGAAACATATGGATCCAAATCAGCCCCTTACGGAATAGCTCATAAACTAGGGTTTAAGCTTCTGTCACTCTAGCAACCCATCATCTAATTACTACTCCACAATGCCTTCCCTTAGTCCCAAAGATGGTGAAGTGTCATGTAGTCGACATTCACACGACACCACTAAAGGAAGCAACAACATACATATCATCAAAATATCGAACGAATACCAAATTCACATGATTACTTATGACAAGACTTCTCCCATGTCCTCAAGAACAAAAGTAACTACTCACAAATCATATTCATGTTCAAGATCAGAGGGGTATTGAATATCTTTAAGGATCTGAACATATAATCTTCCACCAAATAAACCAACTAGCATCAACTACAAGATGTAATAAACACTACTAGTAACTCACAAGTACCAATCTGAGGTTTTGAGACAAAGATTGAATACAAGAGATGAACTAAGGTTTGATATGAGATGGTGCTGGTGAAGATGTTGATGAAGATTGGTCCTCCCACGATGAGAGGATCGTTGATGATGTCGATGGCTTCGATTTCCCCTCCCGGAGGGAAGTATCCCCGGCGGAATCGCTCCGCCGGAGAGCAAAATTGCTCCTGCCTAGGTTCCGCCTCGAGACGGCGGCGCTTCGTCCCGAAAGTCTTCTCTCTATTTTTTAGGGCAAATGAGCTTATATAGCAGAAGGAGGGGGCCAGAGTCCAGCCAGGGGCCCCACAAGGCATCAGGGCACGCCCAGGGGGGGCGCGCCCTGTTGCCTTGTGGGCAACTGGTGGGTCCCCTCCAGTATCTCTTTTCTCCAGTATTTTTTATATATTCAATAAAAAATCTCCGTGAAATTTCAAGTCAATTGGAGCTCTGTAGGATAGGTATCTCCACTGTAGCTATTTCAGATCCAGAATTCCAGCTGCCGGTATTCTCCCTCTTCATATAAATCTTGCAAATTAAGAAAGAAAAGGCATAAGAATTGCATCATAAAGTGAAATAATGATCAAATACATTATAAATAACAGTAGGAAATCATGATGCAAATTGGACGTATCACGCGGCCACCCCCCTGGGCGCGCCCTGTTGCCTTGTGGGGCCCCTGTGGGTCTTCTGGTACTTCCTCGAAGCTTCGGGGGTCTCTTATGTTCCAAAAAAAATCATCAAAAAGTTTCATCGCGTTTGGACTTCGTTTGGTATGGATTTTCTAGAAAACCAAAAACAAGCAGAAAACAGCAACTGGCACTGGGCACTAGGTTAATATGTTAGTCCATGAAAATCATATAAAAGTCATATAAAAGTCATATAAAAATGCACAAAAACCATATAAAATTATGGTAAACATGGCATGAATACTTCATAAATTATAGATACGTTGGAGACGTATCAGCATCCCCAAACTTAATTCATGCTCGTCCTCGAGTAGGTAAATGATAAAATAAATTATTTATGAAGTGTGAATGCTAGCATAGTGCACAAGTTTGATCAATGATAATTTCAATCACTTTTTCTAGCATCATTATATATCATAAACAGTAGCTCATTTCTCATAAAACTTCTCATGATCAAGTAGCAAGCTATTCACATGTTAAAGTATAGACCATAAACTTTCTTGAAAACCAACAAACTATGTTCTCAGTCATCAAACAGTTACAATTCATCTTATTTCAGGATGGGTCTATGTAAGAGCTTTGTTTCAGCAAATTCCACATACTCAACTATCATTTAGTCTTCCATGATTGCTAACACTCAAAGAATAAATAGAGCGGAACAAGGATGAACATTACTGACTCTTGCATAAAAATAAATACAGAAAAGTAAAAGATAGGCCCTTCGCAGAGGGAAGCAGAGGTTGTCATGCACTTTTTATTTTTGGATGTGCAAGCTCTTAATGGAAAGGAACGTCACTTTATATTGCCCCTTGTGATAGCAACCTTTATTATGCAGTCAGTCGCTTTTATTTCTTCACCATCACAAGTTCGTACAAAACTTATTTTCCCTTTCAATAAAAGATCATACATATTTAGGAGCAGTTTTTATTGCTTTTTGCACCGATGACAACTTACTTGAAGGATCTTATTCAATCCATAGGTAGATATGGTGGACTCTCATGCCAAGAAACTGGGTTTATGGGTTTTTGGATGCACAAGTAGTATCTCTACTTAGTATGAATTTTGGCTAGCAAAAGATCCTAAGCAAGCACCACATGTTAGAGGATCCATGACAATATAACTTCTACGTGAATATAAACAAACATAACCCATTACGTTGTCTTCCTTGTCCAACGTCAACTACTTGATCAAGCTTGAAAATAATTAATGGGGGCTCACAATCATAGAAGATGTCCAAGATAGTATATTTATATGTGAAATTTCTCTTCCTTTAAAATTCTTTCATGAATTGTTCAAGTGACCAATGCTGTGTTTGCCAACTTTCAATAAATTTTACCAATTATACTTCTTACATGTGAAGTCATTACTCCCCATGGGACAAGCATATGAAGCACATATAATTTCAAATTTATGACATTTAATTCATTCAACAATTCACTCTTTAGGATATAAGTGAAGCACGATAGTGAATGACAAACTACTCCAGAAGATTTAAGTGAAGATCAATGAGTAGTTAAATAATTAAGTAGCTATGTGAAGACTCTCTCCAAATAAAGATTTTAGATCTGATAATTTTATTAAAACAGCAAACAAAAATAAAAAGGCACTCCAAAAATAGCGCATATCATGTGAACAAGTAAAAACTTAGGCTAACCGATAGGTGTTGATGAAGAAAGGTGGGATGCCTACCGGGGCATCCCCAAGCTTAGTTGCTTGAGACTTCTTGGAATATTATCTTGGGGAGCCTTGGGCATCCCCAAGCTTGAGCTCTTGTATCTCCTTAATTCCTCTCATATCACGGCTTCTCCTAAGTCTTAAAAATTTCATCCACACAAAACTCAACAAGAACTCATGAGATAAGTTAGTATAAATCAACTCAACACCTTAACATTTTCTACTGTAGCAAATCACTAAAATTATAATTAAAAAATTCATACTAAATGCCTCTGCATATTTAATACTCCTATCCACAAATAGAAACATTAAACAAGCAAACATAATTGTTCTCACATAATTCCTACTGTAGTCTATCATTTCCACAATTTATATCTCATAATATAAGCTATGAAAACACTAAAACAAGCAAATTATGCAATAAAAAACAGAATCTGTCAAAAACAAAACAACATGTAGTGAGCGAATTAAAAAGCATACTTCTGTAACTCCAAACATTCTGAAAAATTAGGACGGCGTAAACAATTTGTAACCCAATACTTTGTAAAAATTTCAGAATTTTCTCATGCTCCAGTACAGAACAGAAATTCCAGCACTGGACGCAAAAGTTTTTGTTTTTGCACAGAATCAAATCAACAAGTATCCACACTATCACAAAGGCTATACTTGGCACATTATTGAAAGAAAACATATAAAACATGATTACTACAGCAGCTTAATCATGTGGACACACAAAAACAGTAGGGGTAAATATTGGGTTGTCTCCCAACAAGCACTTTTCTTCAATGCCTTTTTAGCTAGGCATGGTGATTTTAATGATGCTCACATAAGAATAGGAATTGAAACATATAAGAGAGCATCATGAATCATATGGCAAGCAGATTTAAGCCTAACCCACTTCCTATGCATAGGGATTTTGCGAGCAAACAATTTATGGGAGCAAGAATCAACTAGCATAGGAAGGCAAAATAGGTGTAACTTCAAAATTTTCAACATAAAGAGAGGAAACTTGATGTTATTGAAATATATATAAGCATATCTTCCTCTCTCATAATAATTTTCAGTAGCATCATGAAAAAATTCAATAATATAACTATCACATAAAGCATTATTTTCATGATCCACAAGCATATAATTTTTACTACTCTCCACATAAGCAAATTTATTCTCATCAATAGTAGTGGGAGCAAATTCAATGAAATAACTACATGATTGGCATAATCCAATTGCAAATTAAAATCATGATGACAAGTTTCATGGTTATCATCACTCTTTATATCATACATGTCATCACCATAATCATCATAGATAGCAACTTTGTTGTCATAGTCAGTTGAAACCTCTTCCAAAGTAGTGGATTCATCACTAAATAAAGTCATGACCTCTCCAAATCCACTTTCATAATTATTAAAACAAGATTCAACACCCTCGAAAATAGTGGGTCATTACTACCTAGAGTTGACACTCTTCCAAACCCACTTTCATCATTGTAATCATCATAAATAGGAGGCATGCTATCATCATAATAAATTTGCTCATCAAAACTTGGGGGACTAAAAATATCATCTTCATCAAACATAGCATCCCCAAGCTTGTAGCTTTGCATATCATTAGCATCATGGATATTCATAGAAAGCATACTAACAACATTCCAATCATGCTTATCATTCAAGGATTTTATGCCAAACATTTTATTGAATTCTTCTTCTAACACTTTGGCACAATTTTCCGATCCATCATTTTCAACAAAGACATCATATAGGTAAAGCATTTGATGCAACTTCAATTCCATTTTTTTGTTTTCTTTTATAAACCAAACTAGTGATAAAACAAGAAACTAAAAGATTCAATTGCAAGATCTAAAGATATACCTTCAAGCACTCACCTCCCCGGCAATGGCGCCAGAAAAGAGCTTGATGTCTACTATGCAACTTTATTCTTGTAGACTCTGTTGGGCCTCCAAGCGCAGAGTTTTGTAGGACAGTAGCAAATTTCCCTCAAGTGGATGACCTAAGGTTTATCAATCCGTGGGAGGTGTAGGATGAATATGGTCTCCCTCAAACAACCCTGCAATCAAATACAAGAAATCTCTTGTGTCCCCAACACACCCAAGACAATGGTAAATTGTATAGGTGCACTAGTTCGGCGAAGAGATGGTGATACAAGTGTAGTATTGATAGTAGATATAGGTTTTTGTAATCTGAATAAATAAAAACAGCAAGGTAGCAAGTAACAAAAGTGAGCACAAACGGTATTGCAATGCTTGAAAACAAGGTCTAGGGTTTATACTTTCACTAGTGCAATCTCTTAACAGTGCTAATGATGGCTCGAGAATTTGCGATGTTTTTCATAGTGATTTCCATTTGGTTTCATTGGATTTTTGTTATTCTTCGGATATTTCTAATGCTAATCCATCAAAAGAGAAGAAAATCTACTTTGGCCTTTGGATGGCAGGAAATATCATATTTGGAAGGAAACCAAAGGAGATTTCTGCAAATCAAGCCAATTGGAGCAACTTTCCTGAAGAGAGCATTGTCAACAGGCGCATCATGGTGAAAGACGACGTTCCATATGACCGCACGCGCTCGTATGAGCGGTCGTTCGGAGTGCCCACAGCCCCTCCTCGTCTATACAAGCAACTTTCATGAAGGGACCACGAGGGGAGGAGAACCCTAGCCGCCGCCACACCATCCAGAACATGAGAAGAGAGGATCTGAAGAACTCTCGAGCATCATCGTAGTTTTGGTCTTTTCATCTTCATCATCATCATCACCTCCTTCGCTATTGTAAGAGGGATTGGAACTTGTAATCTCTACTCCATCTCATCTGAGATTAAGACTATTTGGGCACCATTTCATCTCATTGTGGATCCCCTCAATATTAGCGATGTGGTTTTCATGGTTTTTCTCCTTGATGTGATTGATTCCCCTCTTATGATGTGTGAGTAATTCCCCTAGGTGTGGGAGATGTAGGTAAGTGGTAAGATTGATATGTGCCTATCCTATATGTCGTCATTTGAATTCGTAGTAGTATGATCTATTTAGTATGTTGTTATACTGTGGTGAACTCTATGTGTGTTGTCCAATTTAAGGGCCCAGGCAACATGATCTCAAGACCTACACAGGTAACACGTATTGTTTAGGAACTCTGTGACCTCTGGCATGACATGTGGAGATATCTATGAGAACCGAAGACAATATGAGATAACGGTGATCCATTGAACTTAATGCTTGGTTCCGGTCTTATGACCTTAATTGTGGAAACGACCACTCTGTGGCAACGGAGAAGCATGACCATAGAATGAAATGTAACCCCTAGTGGAGGAGTTTCATGACCCTAGGGAGAACCGCCTACAGAAAGTTTATATCAAATAATATGAGTACAATACAAGGTAACTGGTATAACCGTCGCACTGGCACAATTCATATATTCTTACCATGAACTGAATTCTCTCCGCACCTAATCTCTTCATTGCAGGCAACACCGTTTATATTTTAGTTCTTGTTATTTACTTTCATTAGTTATTTAGTGGACACCTTTAAATCCTATTTATATTAGCATATTTGTTTTATCATTTACCTAGGACAGTAATAGTATTTGCAGAAGCTCAAGCAGTACTTCACACAAGAACTATGACACCTTGTGTGTGACAGAAACGCCTCCATAAATACTCTCCTCCGCTCTTTGTTGGGACGATTACTCATTGGGATAATTCTGTGAAAGTGCTACACTACCCTGTTTGGTCTGCAGGTACCACCTAACATAATTGAATCATATAACAATCCCTCAACGTGCAACAAAGAATCAGTCCAAAGTTCCTAGCAAACGGAGAACATAAGAAGAAATTGTTGTAGGTAGCAAAACCACCTCAAAGTTATCCTTTCCGATCAATCTATTAGCCATCCCTATAAGTGTCACAAACAACCCTAGAGTTCGTACTAAAATAACACCATATGATGCGCATCGACCAACTCTAATGTCACCTAGATACTCCAATGTCACCACAAGTATCCGTGAGTTGATTATTCGATATGCATCAAACAACTTCAGATTCATAATATTCAATCCACATAAAGAACTTCAAAGAGTGCCCCAAAGTTTCTATCGGAGAAAGAAGGATGAAAACATGTACCAACCCATATGCCTAGATTACCCTAAGGTCAAGGGAATCCGCAAGTTGATTACCAAAACATACATCAAGTGACTCAATAGAATTCCCCATTGTCACCACGGGTATCCACATGCAAGACATATATCAAGTGTTCTCAAATCCAAAGTATTCAATCCGACAATAACAAAACCTCAAAGGGAAAGACTCAATTCATCACAAGAAGATAGAGAGGGAAGAAACACCATATGATCCAACTATATTAACAAAGCTCGCGGTACATCAAGATCATGCCAAATCAAGAACACGAGAGAGAGAGAGAGAGAGATCAAACACATAGCTACTGGTACATACCCTCAGCCCTGGGGGTAAACTACTCCCGCCTCATCATGGAAGTAGCGGGGATGATGAAGATGGCCTTTGGTGATGACTTCCCCCCTCTGGCAGGGTGCCGGAACGGAGCTCTAGATGGGGTCACTTTGGAACAGAGGCTTGCTGCAGCGAAAAAACTCATCTAGGTTAACTTTCAAGTGTTTCTGTATATATAAGAATTTTCAGCGTTGGAATCACGCGAAGAGGTGCCACAGGGGGGCCATAAGGCATCAGGGCGCGGCCACCCCCCCTGGGCGTGCCCTATTGCCTTGTGGGGCCCTTGTGGGTCTTATGGTACTTCCTCGAAGCTTCGGGGGGTCTCTTATGTTCCAAAAAAATTGTCAAAAAGTTTCGTCGCGTTTGGATTTCGTTTGGTATGGATTTTCTGGAAAACCAAAAACAAGCAGAAAACAACAACTGGCACTGGGCACTAGGTTAATATGTTAGTCCATGAAAATCATATAAAAGTCATATAAAAGTGCACCAAAACCATATAAAATTACGGTAAACATGGCATGAATACTTCATAAATTATAGATACGTTGGAGACATATCACCCCAGCATCCGCCTCTTCTGAACAATCAGATGAAGCAGTTGGCCGAGCTGTTCCGTATGGCACGGCCGGTGATGGAGGATCTCTGCATCAACCTCTGGCCGCAAGAGCCAATGCCGACCAGCTTCTTCGGCTTGGTGCACAGGCTGCGAGATGCAAGCTCCCAGGTCGAGAACTGGAAGTGTTCGGCCTGCTTGGAAGGCGCGGAGCGAGCGTATGCATCCACTATGGCTCATTATCCGAAGATCAAGCCGCTCGAGATCGCGTCCGGACCTCCAGAAAGGAAGAAGCGGAAGCCGGAACAGTTTCTGCCCGAGGTTCATGAAGGTGCTCGGGTGATCGAGGCGCAGTGCAAGAAGTCCGAACTCAGGTTCTGAAATTTCCTCGGTATGCCGAGAAGAAATTTGTATAAGACAAGTAATTTTGTGCTATCCATCGTGTTATTTATCCGATGAGTTATATTGTGACTCATGTGGGACCATTTTTGAATCCTGAGAGTGGCCAGTCGTCGGCTTCCGCCCCCTTATAGATACTATGCGGTGTGTTCCCAAAAAATGAGTGAACCCTTAGCCGACGTCTCGGTGCCCTTAGGCGGTTGCATATTTAGAGGAACGAGGCAATCAGACTATAGTGGCTTTATAACTTTCACTTAGTCATAGGAGTTTGACTTGTGGGGTAGTGGACCTAGCCCCCGGTGTAGTGGTGACTGGACTAGCCAAGGTACACCCGTTTTAACACCTCGGTTCTTATGACAAGAACCCTTCGTTTAACACGGCGTAACCACTAACGGTTCCTAGTTTGACACTGTCTGCGGATCGCCGACCAGTTTACGCTTATCGTGACAGTCGATTTTTGGCTTTCTCCACTGAGGCGCTTGACCATTCAAGCTGGAAGCACAATCGCAGTGGTTCTCCCTTTACACTCCTAGCCGAACAAAGCGGAACGTAGGAGGCAAGCACAGGAGCCGGGCAACCCAATCATTGACCAAAATCACAATTCGAAACTAATGCATATAATGTAATATCTGAGACGTCGAACAGATATCGGACTTAAACATAGGCTCGATTTTATATCCAAGCCCCCAGTTGAAAGCCGGACTCATCTGTGTGTTTCAAACGGTTTCCACATTGCTACAAGGCAAAGACAGAAAAAACGACACGTAATTTTGTGCAGGGACCGAAAAAGGTCTGTTTTTTCATTCATAAGGCCTAGCCACAGATGCCGAGCTATTATAAGAAGGAACCTTAAAATATACAGAGAGTGTGTGAAAAAGGAGAAGAGGAGTTTGATACAGGGAATTTTACAAAGCGGGAGCTATTTCCCGTGTCTTCCCTGCCGCACGTCCGTGCCTCCGTGTTGTTGAACAACTATTCCTTGTCTAATCCAAGGTTGGTGAATACTGCCGGCTATTCCGCCTCAACTATGCTGAACGCATCCGAGAAGCGGGGCCCCTGACAAGGCTGGCACCGTAGTGTGACAGCTTGATGCTACTGAGATGTATTTCATGGTGGGCCTTTATGGTGCCGAAGAGATCACCAAGTTCCGGGTGCACGGATATCCCGAGATAACACACCCTTTTTGTTAATGTATGCTCCCCAGTCTCCCATGGAATTTTAAGTGTGAAATTCTGTACTCGAGGCACGTAGTCTGCTACCAGATGAGGGGAACTGGGGAGCACGCGTTCCTATTTAGGATTCACGCGGGTTTGGCCAGGGGCCGAAGTGACAGTACGTACGTGCTACTTGTAGACTGCGTTGGTATTTCCCCGAAGAGGAGAGGATGATGCAGTATAGTAGAGATAAGTATTTCCCTCAGTTAAGAACCAAGGTTATCAATCCAGTAGGAGAACCAAGCAAAATCCCATTAAGCGCACCTGCACACACAAAAGCAAACACTTGCACCCAACGCAAATAAGAGGGTTGTCAATCCTCTTAGCGGTTATTTGCAAGGAATAATTCTGATAGTGGTAGATAGATAAACTAAAATACTAAATAAAATAAAAGTAAATAAATTGTGACAAGGTATTTTTAGGTTTTTTATATATGATAAAGTAGACCCGGGGGCTATAGTTTTCACTAGAGGCTTCTCTCTCGAACACATAGCATACGGTGGGTAAACAAATTACTGTTGGGCAATTGATAGAAAAGCAAATAATTATGACGGATTCATGGCAATGATCATGTATATAGGCATCACGTCCGAGACAAGTAGACCGACTCCCGCCTGCATCTACTACTATTACTCCACCCATCGACCGCTATCCAGCATGCATCTAGGGTATTAAGTATGAAACAGAGTAACGCCTTAAGCAAAATGACATGATGTAGACAAAGTAAACTCAAGCAATATGATTAAACCCCATCTTTTTATCCTTAATGGCAACAATACAAATACGTGTCATATCCCTTTCTGTCACTGGGATTGAGCACCGCAAGATTGAACCCATCACAAAGCACCTCTCCCATTGCAAGATAAATCAATCTAGTAGGCCAAACCAAATCGATAGATCGGAGAGAAATACAAAGCTATAATAATCATGCATAAAAGAGTTCAGAGAAGACTCAAAAATTTCTCATGAATAATCTGATCATAAACTCACAATTCATCGGATCCCAACAAACACACCGCAAAAGAAGATTACATCGGATAGAACTCCAAGAACATCGAGGAGAACATGGTATTGAAGATCAAAGAGAGAGAAGAAGCCATCTAGCTACTAGCTATGGACCCGTAGGTCTGTGGTAAACTACTCACACATCATCGGAAGGGCAGCAAGGTTGATGTAGAAGCCCTCCGTGATCGATTCCCCCTCCGACAGAGTACCGAAAAAGGCCTCCAGATGGGATCGTGGAAGAATAGAGGCTTGCGGCGGTGTAAAAGTTATTCGGGGTGGCTCTCTGTTGGTTTCCCAATATTTGAGAATTTATAGAAGTGGAATTAGGTCAAACGGAGCCACGAGGGCCCCACAAGGCATCAGGGCGCGCCCTCCTGGGGTCGCGCCCTGTTGCCTTGTGGAGGCTTCGTGAACCTTCTGTCCTCCTCTCCAAGTCTCCAGGGTCTCTTTTGTCCAGAAAAAAATCTCCAAAAAGTTTCGTGGCATTTGGACTTCGTTTGGTACTGATTTCCTGAAAAACCAAAAACAAGCAGAAAACAACAACTGGCACTAGGCACTAGGTTAATAGGTTAGTCCCAAAAAATGATATATAATTGCATATAAAAACATCCAAGATTGATACTATAATAGCATGGAAAAATCAAAAATTATAGATACGTTGGAGACGTATCAAGCATCCCCAAGCTTAATTCATGCTCGTCCTCGAGTAGGTAAATGATAAAAACAGAATTTTTGATGTGGAATGCTACCTAACATGTTTCATCATGTAATCTTTCTCTTACGGTATGAATAATAAGATCCGAATGATTCAAGGCAATAGTCTATAGTTTGGCATAAAGACATCAATACTCAGGCATACTAATAAACAATCATGTCTTTCAAAATAAAAATGCTAAATAACGTTATCCCTACAAAATCATATAATCCTGTCATGCTCCATCTTCTTAACACAAAATACTTATCATGCACTACCCCGATAACAAGCCGAGCAATTGGTTCATACTTTTTAACGCGCTTCAGCTTTTTCAACCCCCATGCAATACATGAGAGCAAGCCATGGATATAACACTATGGGTGGAATAGAGTGTGGTGGTAGAGATCAATAAGGGGAAGTCAAAAAAAAGAAGATAGTCTCACATCAACGAGGCTAATCAACGGGCTATGGAGATGCCCATCAATTGATGTTAATGCGAGGAGTAGGGATTGCCATGCAACGGATGCACTAAGAGCTATAAGTGTATGAAAGCTCAACATGAAAAACTAAGTGGGTGTGCATCCAACTTGCTTGCTCATGAAGACCTCGGGCATTTGAGAAAGCCCATCATCGGAATATACAAGCCGAGTTCTATAATGAAAAATTCCCACTAGTATGTGAAAGTGAAAAAATAGGAGACTCTCTATATGAAAAACATGGTGCTACTCTGAAGCACAAGTGTGGAAAAAGGATAGTAACATTGCCCCTTCTCTCTTTTTCTCTCATTTTTTTGTGGGCTCTTTTTGGCCTCTTTTTTTATATTTAGAACGGTCTCATGGACCTCATCCCCACTTTTTCGAGGACTCATTAGTCTCCACCATTATTTCCTCACTTGGACAATGCTCTAATAATGATGATCATCACACTTTTATTTACTTACAACTCAATATCACAACTCGATACTAGAACAATATGACTCTATATGAATGCCTCTGGCAGTGTACCAGGATGTGCAATGATACTAGCGTAACATGTATAAAAAATGATGAACGGTGGCTGAGCCACAAATACTATGTAAGCTATATGATCATGCAAAGCAATATGACAATGATGATGTGTGTCATAAAAACGGAACGGTGGAAGTTGCATGGCAATATATCTCGGAATGGCTATGGAAATGTCATGATAGGTAGGTATGGTGGCTGTTTTGAGGAAGATATAAGGAGGCTTATATGTGATAGAGCGTATCATATCACGGGGTTTGGATGCACCGGCGAAGTTTGCACCGACTCTCAATGTGAGAAATGGCAATGCACGGTACCGAAGAGGCTAGCAAATTGCGGAAAGGCGAGAGTGCCTATAATCCATGGACTCACATTAGTCATAAAGAGCTCACATACTTATTGCAAAAGTTTATTAGCCCTCGAAGCAAAGTACTACTACGCATGCCCCTAGGGGGATAGATTGGTAGGAAAAATCCATCGCTCGTCCCCGACCGCCACTCATAAGGTAGACAATCAAGAATAAATCATGCTCCAACTTCTTAGCATAACGACAGATCATACGTGCATGCTTCGGGAATCACAAACCTTAACACCAATATTCTTACTAAACCACAATTATCTACTAGCACCTCCCACATATTACCATCTTAATATCGCAAAACTATTGCAAGGAATCAAACTTATCATATTCAGTGATCTACATGAAAGTTTTTATTATATCCCTCTTGAATACCTATCATATCAGGACCAAATGCATAACCCGTGCATATTACCATTGCTATTCATTAGACTCTAAAAAAGATATAAGTGAAGCATGAGAGTGCAACTATTTCTTTAAAATATAACCACCGCCGTGCTCTAAAAGATAGAAGTGAAGCACTAGAGCAACTGCCTAGCTCAAAAGATATAAGTGAAGCACATAGAGCATTCTACAAATCACGAATAATGTGTGTCCCTCTCAAAAAGGTGTGTTCAGCAAAGATGATTGTGACAAACTTAAAAGCAAACAAACTATATCACAAGACGTTCCAAGTAAAACACATATCATGTGATGAATAAAAATATAGCTCCAAGTGAGTTACCGATAGATTGTAGACGAAAGAGGGGATGCCTTCCGGGGCATCCCCAAGCTTAGACGCTTGAGTCTTCCTTGAATATTACCTTAGGGTGCCTTGGGCATCCCCAAGCTTAGGCTCTTGCCGCTCCTTATTCCTTTATCCATCGTAGTCTCACCCAAAACTTGAAAACTTCAGCACACAAAACTCAACGGAAACCTTGTGAGATCCGTTAGTACAACAAACAAACCTTAAACTTTAGGTACTGCTTTAAATTGATTCATATTTAATATTGGCATAATGCTACTGTACTCCAACTTCTCCATGACTCATACCCCCCGTTACGATCCATAGATTCATCAAAATAAGCAAACTATGCAACAAAAACAGAATCTGTCTAAAACAGAATAGTCTGTAAAGATCTATTTAAAATCCATACTTCTGTAACTTCAAAAATTCAGAAAAATGAGGACAACGTGGGAAATTCATATACTAATACCGTGTAAAAATTTCAGATTTTTCTGATGCTCCAGTACAGAATTAAAATCCAGCACTGGTCGCAAAACTTTCTGTTTTCCAAACAACATCAATTATACTATCATCAACATCATCCCAAAGGTATTACTTGGCACAAATACTAATTAAAAGATAAAAACACCATCATAACAGAGGCTATAATTGTGTAAACACACAAAAATAGAAAGTAAAAAGTTTATTGGGTTGTCTCCCAACAAGCTCTTTCTTTATAGCCATTAAGATAGACTTTGAGATTTTAATGATGCTCACGTCAAAGACAAGAATTGAAACACAAAGAGCGCATCATAGAACATGTGACAAACACTTTTATGTCTAACATACTTCCTATGCATAGGCATTTTATAGGAAAACAAATTATCAAGACAAGCAATTTCTAGCATATACATATAAAGAGATTGAAACATTAATAGTTCCAACACAAAGAGAGGAAATTTAGTGATATGCAGATTTTTATAACCATGTTTTCCTCTCTCATAATAATTACATGTAGGATCATAATCAAATTCAACAATATAGCCATCATATAAAATACTATCTTCATAATCCACATGTATAAAAGTTTTATAATCTTCCAAGATAGTGGGATTAACATCAACTAAAGTCATGACCTCTCCAAACCCACTTTGATCAAAAAATTCATAAGATCGAACACTCTCCAAATATGTGGGATTATTTTTACCTAAAGTTGACACTCTTCCAAACACACTTTTAATATTATTGCAAACGTTATTATCAATGACATTTTCATCATGAGGCTTAAATAAATTTTCAAGATCATAAAAAGCATTATCACCCCAATCATGATCATTGCAATAAGTAGTGGACATGACAAAATTATCATCCCCAAACTTGTAGCTTTGCATATTATTAGCACAATTCACATTAATAGAATTTATAGTAACATCACTGCAATCATGCTTTTCAATCATGGAGCTATCATGAATCACTTTATAAATTTCTTCTTCTAACACTTCATCACAATTTTCAGATTCATGATTTTCAAGCAAAACTTCATAGAGAAAATCAAGAGCACTCAAATCACTAGCAATTGTTTCATTATAATTGGATCTTTTGAAAATATTAGCAAGTGGATGAGGATCCATAGTGATCTTAAATTTTTGCTTTTCTTTCTGTTTTGTGTGTTGACATGAAGGCAATAAAAGCAAGCAAGCAAATAAAATATTTTTGTGTTTTTGTAAATTTTGTTTTAGAAGTGGGGGAGATGAAAACGAGAGGCAAATGCAAATAAAAAGGCAAATAAAATAAATGCAAGTGGATGATAGTTTATGCGAAGGTACTTGGTAATTTTGATGATGTCTCCCCGGCAACGGCGCCAGAAATTCTTCCTGCTACTTGTAGATTGCGTTGGTATTTCCCCGGAGAGGAGAGTATGATGCAGTATAGTAGAGATAAGTATTTCCCTTAGTTAAGAACCAAGGTTATCAATCCAGTAGGAGAACCAAGCAAAATTCCGTTAAGCGCACCTGCACACACAAAAGCAAACACTTGCACCCAACGCAAATAAGAGGGTTGTCAATCCTCTTAGCGGTTATTTGCAAGGATTAATTCTGATAGTGGTAGATAGATAAACTAAAGTACTAAATAAAATAAAAGTAAATAAATTGCAGCAAGGTATTTTTAGGTTTTTATATATGATAAAGTAGACCCGGGGGCCATAGTTTTCATTAGAGGCTTTTCTTTCGAACACATAGCATACGGTGGGTAAACAAATTACTGTTGGGCAATTGATAGAAAAGCAAATAATTATGACGGATTCATGGCAATGATCATGTATATAGGCATCACGTCCGAGACAAGTAGACCGACTCCTGCCTGCATCTACTACTATTACTCCACCCATCGACCGCTATCCAGCATGCATCTAGGGTATTAAGTATGAAACAGAGTAACGCCTTAAGCAAGATGACATGATGTAGACAAAGTAAACTCAAGCAATATGATTAAACCCCATCTTTTTATCCTTAATGGCAACAATACAAATACGTGTCATGTCCCTTTCTGTCACTGGGATTGAGCACCGCAAGATTGAACCCATCACAAAGCACCTCTCCCATTGCAAGATAAATCAATCTAGTAGGCCAAACCAAATCGATAGATCGGAGAGAAATACAAAGCTATAATAATCATGCATAAAAGAGTTCAGAGAAGACTCAAAATTTTCTCATGAATAATCTGATCATAAACTCACAATTCATCGGATCCCAACAAACACACCGCAAAATAAGATTACACCGGATAGAACTCCAAGAACATCTAGGAGAACATGGTATTGAAGATCAAAGAGAGAGAAGAAGCCATCTATATACTAGCTATGGACCCGTAGGTCTGTGGTAAACTACTCACACATCATTGAAAGGGCAGCAAGGTTGATGTAGAAGCCCTCCGTGATCGATTTCCCCTCCGGCAGAGTACCGGAAAAGGCCTCCAGATGGGATCATGGAAGAATAGAGGCTTGCGGTGGCGTAAAAGTTATTCGGGGTGGCTCTCTGTTGGTTTCCCAATATTTGAGAATTTATAGAAGTGGAATTAGGTCAAACGGAGCCACGAGGGCCCCACAAGGCATCAGGGCGCGCCCCCTGATACGTCTCCAACGTATCTATAATTTTTGATTGTTCCATGCTGTTATATTATCAACCTTGGATGTTTTTATATGCATTTACAGCAATTATATATCATTTTTGGAGACTAACCTATTAACTTAGTGCCCAGTGCCAGTTGCTGTTTTCTGCCCAGTTTTTGTTTTACAGAAAATCAATACCAAACGAAGTCCAAATGCCACGAAACTTTTTGGAGATTTTTTTCTGGACAAGATAAACACTAGAAGCTTTGGGAGAAGATCAGACGCCAGAGGAGGTGGCCACGAGCCACCAGGGCACGCCTGGGGGGGGGGGGGCAGGCGTGCCCTGGTCCCTCGTGGGCCCACCTCAGCTCCGTTTGACCTAATTCCACCACTATAAATTCAGGAAAAATCAGAAACCCTCAGGGGAGTCCACGAAATACTTTTTCCGCCGCCGCAAGTTTCTGTTCTCGAGAGATCCCATCTGGAGGCCTTCTCCGGTACTCCGCCGGAGGGGGAATCGATCACGGAGGGGCTCTACATCAACCTTGCTGCCCTTCCGATGATGCGTGAGTAGTTTACCACAGACCTTCGGGTCCATAGTTAGTAGCTAGATGGCTTCTTCTCTCTTTTTGATCTTCAATACAATGTTCTCCTCGGTGTTCTTGGAGTTCTATCCGATGTAATCACTTTTTACAGTGTGTTTGTTGGGATCCGATGAATTGTGTGTTTATGATCAGATTATCCATGAATATTATTTGAGTATTCTCTGATCTCTTTTATACATGATTATTATAGCTTTGTATTTATTCTTCGATCTATTGATTTGGTTTGACCAACTAGATTGATTTATCTTGCCATGGGAAGAGGTGCTTTGTAATGGGTTCGATCTTGCGGTGCTCAATCCCAGTGACAGAAAGGGACATGACACATATGTATCATTGCTATTAAGGGTAAAAAGATGGGGTTTATTCATGCGTGAGTTTATCTTGTCTACATCGTGTCATCGTTCTTAAGGCGTTACTCCGTTCTTTATGGACTTAATACACTAGATGCATGCTGGATAGCGGTCGATGTGTGGAGTAATAGTAGTAGATGCAGGCAGGAGTCGGTCTACTTGTCTCGGACGTGATGCCTATATACATGATCATTGCCTTGGATATCGTCATGATTATTTGCTTTTCTATCAATTGCCCAACAGTAATTTGTCTACCCACCGTATGCTATTTTCTCGAGAGAAGCCTCTAGTGAAAACTATGGCCCCCGGGTCTATCTAAATCATATTACTAAAACCCTAAAAATATTGCTGCCATTTTATTTTATTTATTTTATTTTGTATTTTTGTTTCAATCTATCAATCTATCATATACAATTTAATCTTGCAATTGACCGCCGAGGGATTGACAACCCCTCGTTTGCGTTGGGTGCAAGGATTTGTTGTTTGTGTGCAGGTGCTGCTAACGAGGTGTTGCGTGATTCTCCTACTGGTTCGATAACCTTGGTTTCATAACTGAGGGAAATACTTATCTCTACTGTGCTGCATCATCCCTTCCTCTTCGGGGAAGATACCAACGCAAGCTACAAGTAGCACCCCCCTGGGGCCGTGCCCTGTTGCCTTGTGGAGGCTTCGTGAACCTTCTGGCCTCCTCTCCAAGTCTCCAGGGTATCTTTTGTCCAGAAAAAAATCTCCAAAAAGTTTCATGGCATTTGGACTTTGTTTGGTACTGATTTCCTGAAAAACCAAAAATAAGTAGAAAACAGCAACTGGCACTGGGCACTAGGTTAATAGGTTAGTCCCAAAAAATGATATATAATTGCATATAAAAACATCCAAGATTGATACTATAATAGCATGGAACAATCAAAAACATCCAAGGGCGCTTGGGCTGTCCTTGTTCCCTTTAAAGGGCCTCTTCTTGGGTCCGGCCCGTGAGCCGCTGAACCCTACATTGACTGCTGGGTCCTTGGCATCGCTGCCGTTGTTCTTGTTCCGGCGCTTGTTTCTGTTGCGCCTGGATTTGCCATTCCCATCGCGTGCCTCCGAGGTGCCGGAGTCGCTCCTGTGAGAACTACGGGCAAGCCAGCTATCCTCGCCCGCTCAAAAGCGGGTCATTAGAGAGGTAAGAGCCGCCATGGTTCTCGGCTTATCCTACCCGAGCTATTGGGCGAGCCATTCATCTCGAATGCTGTGCTTGAATGCAGCAATGGCCTCGGCGTCAGGACAATAGACAATCTGGTTCTTTTTAGTTAAGAACTAGTTCCAGAATTTCTGAGCTGATTCGCTCTCTTGTTGGACGACGTGGCTGAGGTCGTCGGCATCCGGGGGCTGAACGTAGGTGCCCTGAAAGTTTGCCCTAAAGGCCTCCTCGAGCTCCTCCTAGCTTCCAATAGAATTTCTAGGGAGGCTGTGGAGCCAATGCCTTGCTGGTCCTTTAAGCTTGAGCGGTAGGTATTTTATGGCATGGAGGTCATCACTTTGGGACATGTGAATATGGAGAAGAAAATCTTCAATCCAAACAGCCGGGTCAGTCGTTCCATCGTATTGATCGATATTGATGGGTTTAAACCCCTCTGGGAACTGATGTTCCATGACCTCGTTTGTGAAACATACTGGATGTGCGGGCCCTCGATATCGAGCCACATCTTGTCGGGCGTTGGCTGTCATCCTAGCCCGTATCTGCTCCCGAGATCTTTCGTGTCCGTCTAACCAGGCATCGTAGCCCTCCAGGCCGGCTGGTGTGCGCTCCCATAGTCCGTAAATGGATCGAGAAGGGGCTTTATTGGCTTGTATCTTATCGCGCAAATCGAAGGGCTCAGGATGTTTGACAACACTCTTGCCATGAGGGCGGGTTTTTGCAGGGGGTTCTTTGTGTGCCCCTGCTGGCCGGTCTCGCCCTCTAGGGGGACGGTCAGCCTGACCTGCGTGGCCGTGCGTGAGCAGCTCGTCATCCGCTGCCTCATCATCGAAGTCGGGCAGCAGACGCCGTTTCGGGAATGATTTGGCGGCCGTACGCCGGGTCTCGAGGTCCGCTTCGTCCGCGAGGACTTTTATCCACTTGTCGTTACGCGCGTTTTCGTGAGTATGCAACTCCTGCCGCTTTCTCTTCATGCTACGCGCAGTTGCGATTAACTCCCGCTGGAGCCGTGCCTGCTCGGACGGGTTTATGGGTACCACAAAGTCCTCTGGTCCGAGGCTGAGGTCATCATCGGATTCGGGGAGGTAATCCCAGTTTGACCCGTCATCATAGGCGTCTTTGACTTCGGGATCATCCTCCATCGGCGTCCCTACGGGCCCGTCTTGTTGAGCGAGTGAGGCTTGATTTTCCTCGCCTAGGTTCTCGGCGGTGTCGGGGGCGTCATCGTTATCGGCGGCGCCCGTGGTGTTGGTCATACTTCTGCTTCCATTATTGCCCTTAGTCCGCCTCTTAGGGCAACGACGCTTAGGGTTTTCCTTAGGTTTCTCCTTGGAGTTATCCTTAGGAGTGTCGACCATGTAAACGTCATAGGTAGACGTTGCGGCCCAATTCCATGTACGGGATATGACCGCGGGTGGGTTTGCTCCGGTGTCGCCGCGGACGTCTTCCTCCATGTCAGTGGCTTCGTCGGAGCCGTAGTCCAGTGCATCGGTCAAGTCTTCAACCGTGGCGACTAGGTGGGTGGTGGGTGGGATAAAAATTTCCCGATCGTCGGCTTTACATCCGATCTGATCGTAGTCGGTAGATGAGATCACCAGATTTTGGATTCGATCCAGCACCTCGTTTATCTGTGAGAGTTCCTCGGTATCCAGGACCTGGCTGTAAGCCGGGCTAATTTGAAGCAGTTTGTTCGGGCCGCTTGACGCAGGCCCGCCATCTCGATCGCTCAGGGCCGACCCCTGGTCGACGGGCGGAGAAGCTGTATCAGAGGCCGCTGCCTGGTCCGAAGACGGGTCCGACTCGAGGCCGTCATCTGAGGAGGCAGGGGTTAGATCGGACGTGGCGACCACCGGATCTATCTCCAGGGTTGGTTCCACCGGGAGGTCGGATCCGAGGATCAGATCGGAAACCTGCTCCGGAGCTCCTACGCCGGAGGGATCTTTGAGTCGATCTGAGATCTGTCCTGAGAGGACTAGATCACCTCGGGCGTCCGTGATGTACTCCATGCTTACGAACATGACGACCTGGTTTGGGACAAAGTTTTTAATACGGCCCAGATGGCCGGTCGGATCAACGTGCAACACGATGCTACCGAAGGCGAAAAGCTGGCCGGGGACGAAGATGTCACCGCAGCCAATGCTGCTATTAATCTGCAAGCGAGCCATCAATCCAAAGCGATCGCACATCGAGCTCTCAATGAAAGCACCAATGTCGGTGTCAAAACCGGCAGATCTCGGGTAGGGGAGCCCGAGCTGTGAGATCGGATCGATGGGTAACAAGATACAAGGGACGTGATGTTTTTATCCAGGTTCGGGCCCTCTTTGTGGAGGTAAACCCCTACGTCCTGCTCTTGCTTATATTATGGGTGTATCAAAGTACAGAGTTGATCTACCTCGAGATCTTAAGTTGTGGACTAAACCCTAGGGGTAATGGTGATGATGATGAATGTGTCTCTACGGACTAAACCCTCCGGCTTATATAGGCACTAGGGGTATCTAGGGTTACACATGGTCGGTTGCCATCTAGGGGTTACATGACGAATCTAATAGATATTCTTGGAGTACACGCCAAGTCCTCGGTGAAGCCTGATATGCTCGTGCCATAGGTAGAGGCTTCCGGAGTCCTTCCCCATCAACGGGCCGTCAGTCCGGCCTGCGGACTAGACCGGCTAGGCCAGGACCCCCTAGTCCAGGACACCATCAACGTGATAATAAAAGCAAGCCGGGCAAGGCCCTTTATAGCGAATACGCGGGAGACGGCTTCGCCTGGCATGGAAAAATGCCCGACCATGGTTGTTCCAAGCCGTCTGCTCCTCGCGCTTGTTGATAAGTTTCTTCGGTTTTGCTTCATGCTATATTTGCTATCAGCGACGACAAAATGACGGACCAGCCGCTGTGTTACGTTGGTAAGCGATCCAATTAGGACTTGCATCTTCATAGTGATCCTGTGTTTATTCGTAGTTGTGGATTTTGTTGTTGTTTCTACTACGTTTCCCAACAATAACCTCATTGTCTGACTACAATTTTAAAGCTTGTGCTTTCTTTCACGGTCTCCATTGGTTTCAAATCATGTTAGCTATTCGGTTGATCATACAAGTATAAAACAAACAATTTCTTAGCGTACAATGCAAAAGGTACATGTGTGGCATCATTGTGATGTGCTTGTGGGATCTGTTATTTTTGTTAATGGATGTTTGATATGGTGCTTCAAAAGGCATCACATTTGTAAAATTGAGAACAAATCATTTTCCCCGGAGAAAAAGATTAATCCTGAATCGACTTAGTGAAGAGATCTAAACATGTCTCGACATTTAAGAAAGTGCCATTAATGATCTCATAGATGATAGAAGCAGACAAACTATGTCTAGCCTGATGATATGATGCAGGGTGAGCTTCTTCTCTGTTCCACTTCTTGCACTTGTTGGTATTTTTCTTTGTTAGAGGTATGAGAAATATGATGTTTTTTTTTGTTGTTCAAAAAATCATCCGATTCAGCGATTTATCACTTAAGGGGGGGGGGGGGGGTGATCGATAAGATTATGCCATATCGTTACTATTAATCGGTTGGGTCGATTTATCATTGTGACAAGCGATTTATTAGGAATCTACCGATAAATCGGGCCTATTCCTGGCACTATGTGTGTTCTACTGTTGTTTGCTAGCAATTTATTTTGGTTGTGACTGTAAGAGAATCAGAGAATCTCGGATTTTAGTGTTGTACAAGGATTCAAAGGCAAGAAATCAAGGTAACACTTCTGCCCAATATTGTTTTTGTGTTGAATATAGTGTTGTGAACCTGAGATATGCAAAAAAAAAAGACCGATTAATAGTCGACCGATAAAATCGATTAATCGGCTGATTTTCGATTAATTTCTAAACCCCCGTCGACTGAGACGCTAACGATAAGTGATATCCTGAACATTGGTTTTTTTATACCCCAATCTCTTCCCCGTCTTTGTTGGTCATATAATATGATACTGTATTGAAATTTAGAGCACGTGATTGTGCACTGGTATGTTAGGGAAGGGATGAAGCAGAGGGAGTTCTCAGAGCCAAGGGAGGATTCGGGTGTGATGGAAAAGTAGTACAAGGCGATGTAAGTCGAGGGTGAAGACGGTGAGGAGATCGTAGTTTCCACTTGAATGGTTACGTTAACTTTATTCTATGTTTACTTCATTTAATTGTATTGTCACCCCTAGAAGACATTCATAACTATCCTAAAAAAGGACATTTGTAACTAGTTATAAATCTGAAGCCCATAATAGAAATAAAGTAAAATAGAGGTAAATAAATACCCCCTCCGATCCTTTTTACTCCGTATATAAGATTTGTCTGACGTCAAGCTTCGTAAAGTTTGATCATCTTTATATAAAAAATATATCAACATTCACAATATGAAATCAATATCATCAGATGTGTCGTGAATTTTAATTTTCATATTGTATAACTTTAGTATTGTAGACAGTTCTGATTGTAGCTGTTGATATCTTTTCATATAAATATGGTCAAACTTTACGAAGTTTCGCTTGAGACAATTTTCATATACAGAGTAAAAATGACCGGAGGGAGTAAAGAAAACATAAACAGGTTGGCACGGTCGGCCTGGAACCCATCCGTTATCCATGACGACACACCGAGCAGGAGGAGTAGGCATGCATCCACCGGTTGGCCGCCTACACCATCATCAGAAGTTTGACTTAGATGCACAAAAAACAGTCGACCCGATCGTTGGCCATCAAGCCCCCAGCCACCTCGGTGGATAAGGCGAGTAAGGGGGCCACGTGAGCCCAACACAGATCTGGATCAAATGATCGTGCCGTTTAGCAGTACCTTGCCATATAAAATTGCCCGGCCCTTTCCGCAAACTGGGAGCCAGCGCGCTAGCTGCTGACGGCTTCCACCGTTGAGCCGGCGACGCCCATTTGGCAGCGGTGGATTTGACGAGCGAGGCGGGAGTGGTTAGCCCGGCTCCGCTGACCCAATTACACTGGGTTAGCTGAACCGCAAACCCAACTAGTGCTTCGCGGAGCCGCGTCACCCCGTCCATTTGCGGAAGCAAAAGCACAGACGAACGACTCAGACTCGACGACTCGTTGTCTCGTATTAGGTGTCAGTCAGGAGGGCTGGCGGGTGGTGATTGCGCCGATGGCGAAGCGCATCTGCGCGTCGCATCGTTGCTCTGCCGCACTGGAATAATGCAAGTTTCTTTCCTTTCCTTTCTTTTTCTGGAAGAGAAGAGCACGTAACGCAAAGCAGCAGTGCTGCTACGTGTGTAGCGTACGTGCGGCCCAGGAGAGAGCAAAACCTGAAGCAAAGCACGCGGGTGCGTACACGGGTTGGTTATATCTCGCGTTCTCCTTCGATTTCGAACTCTGCTTAAATCTCGCGTTGTTTTTCAGGGCAGGAAGTTGGTTAGGTTACGTTGTTAAGTTATACCGACACCAACAGAAACGGAAGCCGTCAAAGGTGATTTGATTTTTAAAAAAGGCCACAACGGTACAGAAAATATTATACTACTAAAGGAAACGATAAACAAGAAACGGCTCCGCGTCTCCGCCCCCAAAGCCCGCGGTGCGCGGCTACCGAACCGAACCGAACCGCCGGATGGCACTTCAGCCGTAAATACCACCCCACCCCACTCCGTCCCCACCCGCACACACGCGCTGGCCGGCACGGCGTGAAAAGGCCGTGGCCGTGGGGGGCCAGATATTCCGAGACACGGAAAGGGGGACGAGACAACAGCCAGAAGAAAACCAAACAGAGACAGAGTTCGATAATCAGCCCGTTCGTTCGTTGGATCGATTGATTCCCGTTATTAATCCGGTCTCTGTCTCCGTTGCCTTTCTCCTCCCCTCTCGTCAGTACTGCTACCACAACAACTAAGTAGTAGCCTTCACGACTAAATCCACCACTCACACCTGCCCCAACCCCGCGTCGTCTCCTCCTTCCTACTCCCTCCCCCTTCCTTCGCACTCTTCGGACGGAGCCCGGGGGTAGGGCCTCCACCAAACCCTAATCATTCGGGGGCGGTGGCTCGCCCGCCCGCCGGCCGGCCTCGATCCGATTGATTGCTCCCAGCGACCGCCCGGTGGTTGCGCCCGCGCCCGCGCTCCCCCGCGGAGGCGCCGGTGGTCAGGACCCGTCGTCCCGGCGGAGGCTGCGCGCGGCGTGAGGCGGAAGGAGGAGCAGGAGGAGGAGGAGGAGGAGGAGGCGTTGATTCCGTGCGGACGATGAGGTGGAGGCTGGCGGAGACGGGGAGGCGGCGGTGAATGGGAGCGGCGGGACGCTGCGGGGGCGAGCTTACTACATGGATGCCAGCGGCCGCCGCGGGAGGGTGCTTTGGCTCGTCAGGTTCGAGGTGAGCTGCCTCGATCCGGCTGGGGCGCCCGGGGTCAGTGCCCGGGTTTCGTGGATTTGGGGCGAAATGGTCGGAAGACTCGGTTTGCCTTGGAGGGATTTCCTACGAATTGGTTCGCATTCGGGGTTTCTCGTGGCGATTTGGTAGATTTGGCCTACCTTCTCTGGTGTAGGGTTTTACTGTTCCGCCGCGAACTTTCTTGGGGAAGGAAGGGAATGTTTCCCCCGGAGCTATTTTTGGGCATCTGGGTCGCAGTTAGACTAGTGAAAGCAGATGAATCAAAATTTGCCATTTTTGGATGGATTCCTTGCTGTTTGCCGATTCAATTTGCTGATACAGTTCTTACCGGCTGTGGTCCAGTACCATTACAAGGAGCTGCTGCATTTATATTGGTACAGATAATTAATTCTTTCATTTCTTGCTCGTGCTGCAGATTGTGTTGATTCTAGTCTGCTCTGGAGGAGCTAGTGCAAATTCCGACGACGGCAAAGCATCATTGTCGCTGGAAGGCGCGGATGCTGGAGACAAGGATGTTTACCTTAGCCATTCCTGCATCCATGACGAAATACTACATCAGCGGCGACGAGCTGGTCGGAAGGAGTATTCTGTTATGCCACAAGTCTACCATATGCCCCGAGAGAAAGTGGAGCGCGTAAGAGGCAGGCAATTGCTGGGGGTGTCATCTTGGCGTGCTCCACGAAGTAATGTCAAGAAGCCAATACGGATATACCTCAACTATGATGCTGTTGGCCACTCACCCGACCGGGATTGTAAAAATGTCGGTGACATTGTGAAGGTAGGTCTGGCGGAAGCTTATGATCGCGTCAGGAGCTGCTTTAATATCCTGGTTGTAATGCTCAGTTTGCTGTTTGGTTTTGCTAGCTCGGTGAACCACCTGTACCATCAGCACCAGGAACACCTATCTGTTCTCCTCACGGAGACCCACCATTGGTGGGAGATTGCTGGTACAATTGCACCTTTGAGGATATAGCTGGGGAGGACAAGAAGCAACGACTTCGGAAGGTGCAGTTCTTGTGCTTTTGGTGGTTCTGTCTGTCCCTTCGGTCTGAAATGTGGCATAGCTTAAAAAAGACAGGATACGCTGTTGTCATGTTATTCTGTGTGCTAAATGCTGAGTTGGATTACTGGCAGGCACTGGGACAAACAGTAGAGTGGTTCAGAAAAGCTTTAGCTGTCGAACCTGTCAAGGGGAACCTGCGGCTCAGTGGGTACTCTGCTTGTGGCCAGGATGGAGGCGTACAGCTTCCCCATGCGTATATTGAAGGTAATTTGCCATTATAATTTGGCTATTTTGTAGCCTTTTTGATCTGGTTCTCCATTGATTTTTTTTCCTGGATTGCAGATGGTGTTGCTAATGCTGATTTAGTACTCTTAGTAACAACTAGACCAACAACAGGCAACACCCTTGCATGGGCTGTAGCCTGTGAACGGGACCAATGGGGTCGTGCAATTGCAGGTTTGTTAACCCACTCAGATTCGCATACAAATGTTAACAGGCGGGAGAGGTTGTTACGCCATTCTGAAATAACATATGGATGCTTTGTATTTAGGACATGTTAATGTGGCCCCTCGTCATTTGACAGCTGAAGCAGAAACATTACTTTCTGCTACTTTGATACATGAGGTCATGCATGTTCTAGGCTTTGATCCTCATGCCTTCACACATTTTCGTGACGAAAGGAAAAGAAGGCGTGATCAGGTAATCAACGATGTCTTTCCTCTTATTGGTGTAGTATATTTTCATCTGCTGTTGTGGATCCCAGTGTTAAGTGCTGATGATTGCTTTATTGTATTTGGGCTAGATGTAACATTCAAAACTGCTTTTACCTTTTATCTTAAAGTGTTTATGACCGAAGCGCTCAACAATCCAGTGGGCATTACAGTTGTTGAGCAGCCTTACATGGTAGTTACCAACATACCATATCAGCGTAGTATTACGACTTAGGTTTAAGCTGAGAAGTCGTGAATAATCTCCAAGTTTACAAGTACTAATAAGTCAAGAGGTAATTGCACAACTTTTCGGCTTATCTATTAAGAAGTGAGCCTGTTGGAATGTTTGGCATATGTGCTGTAAACCCAGCTTATGAGATTTTTATTATTAACCGGAATCCATTATAAGAAAAGTTAGAAAGGCCTGTACTCATATTATTAATTGCAATAATTATAAGGAAAGCCAGAAAGGCTTGTACGCATATTGAGAAACAACCAATTGGCAAACCTCAGCACTTGTGGTAAATAGTCCACTATGCAATGGAATATTTGTTGATGCTTCCAAATCTCTGACAGCAGCCATTTGATATTTGTGCTAAAGCCTTTTTATGTGTAATGGGGATTAACTAGCTGGCATGATAACCGATGCGTGCACGCCTAGCTAAGGAGTATACTCAAGTGGCTTGATATTTATTACATATGAAGTATAGAATAACAACAAAACAACAACAACAAAGCCTTTAGTCCCAAACAAGTTGGGGTAGGCTAGAGCTCAAACCCATAAGATCTCGCAACCAACTCATGGTTCTGGCACATGGATAGCTAGCTTCCACGCACCCCTGTCCATGGCTAGTTCTTTGGTGATACTCCAGTCCTTAAGATCTCTCTTTACGGACTCCTCCCATGTCAAGTCCGGTCTACCCCGACCTCTCTTGACATTATCAACACACTTTAGCTGTCCGCTATGCACTGGAGCTTCTGGAGGCCTGCGCTGAATATGCCCAAACCATCTCAGACGATGTTGGACAAGCTTCTCTTCAATCGGTGTTACCCCGACCCTATCTCGTATATCATTATTCCGGACCCGGTCCTTCCTTGTGTGGCCACACATCCATCTCAACATGCGCATCTCCGCTACACATAACTGTTGAACATGTCGCCTTTTAGTCGGCCAACACTCAGCGTCATACAACATTGCAGGTTGAATCGCTGTCCTATAGAACCTGCCTTTTAGCCTTTGTGACACTCTTGTCACAGAGAACGCCAGAAGCTTGGCGCCACTTCATCCATCCGACTTTGATTCGATGCTTCACATCTTCATTGATATCCCCATCCTTATGCAGCATTGACCCCAAATATCGAAAGGCGTCCTTTTGAGGCACCACCTGCCCATCAAGGCTAACCTCCTCGTGCCTAGTAGTACCGAAACCGCACCTTACTCGGTTTTAGTTCTACTAAGCCTAAAACCTTTCGATTTCAAGGTTTGTCTCCATAGCTCTAACTTTCTATTAACCCCTGTCCGACTATCATCGACTAGCACCGCATCATCCACAAAGAGCATACACCATGGGATATCTCCTTGTATATCCCTTGTGACCTCATCCATCACCAAAGCAAAAAGATAAGGGCTCAAAGCTGACCCCTGGTGCAGTCCTATTTTAATCGAAAAGTCACCAGTGTCGCCATCACTTGTTCGAACACTTGTCACAACATTATTGTACATGTCCTTGATGAGGGTAATTTACTTTGTTGGGACTTTGTGTTTCTCCAAGGCCCACCACATGACATTTCGCGGTATCTTATCGTAGGCCTTTTCCAAGTCAATTAACACCACATGCAGGTCCTTCTTTTGCTCCCTCTATCTCTCCATAAGTTGTCGTACCAAGAAAATGGCTTCCATGGTCGACCTCCCAGGCATGAAACCAAACTAATTTTTGGTCACGCTTGTCATTCTTCTTAAGCAGTGCTCAATTACTCTCTCATAGCTTCATTGTATGGCTCATCAGCTTAATTCCACTGTAATTGGCACAATTTTGAACATCCCTCTTGTTCTTGAAGATTGGTACTAACATACTCCATCTCCATTCTTCTGGAATCTTGTTTGCCCGAAAAATGTGGTTGAAAAGCTTAGTTAGCCATACTATCGCTATGTCTTCGAGGCCTCTCCACACCTCAATGGGGATACAATCAGGGCCCATCGCCTTGCCTCCTTTCATCCTTTTTAAAGCCTCCTTGACCTCAGACTCCTGGATTCGCCGCACAAAACGCTTGCTGGTATCATCAAAGGAGTCGTCCAGTTCAATGGTAGAGCTCCCATTCTTCCCATTGAATAGTTTGTCGAAGTACTCCCGCCACCTATGCTTAATCTCCTCGTCCTTCACCAGGAGCTGGTCGCTCCGACCTTGATGCATTTGACTTGGTCGACATCCCTCGTCTTCCTCTCTCGGATCTTGGCCATCTTATAGATGTCCCTTTCGCCTTCCTTAGTGTCTAAGCGCTGGTAGAGGTCCTCATACGCCCGACCCCTTCCTTCACTCACAGCTTGCTTTGTGGCCTTCTTTGCCACCTTGTACTTCTCTATGTTGTCTGCACTCCTATCCAAGTAGAGGCGTCTGAAACAATCTTTCTTCTCCTTAATAGCCTTCTGGACATCATCATTCCACCACCAGGTATCTTTAGCTTCACTTCTACTTCCCTGGACACTCCAAACTCCTTTGAAGCCACCTTACAAATGCAAGTCGCCATCTTCATCCACATATTGTCTGCATCACCTCCTTCCTCCCAAGGACCCTCCTTAATGACCCTCTCCTTGAACGCCTGAGCTACCTCCCCCTTGAGCTTCCACCACTTTGTTCTAGCGACTTTGGCACGCTTATCCTGCTGGACACGAATCCGAAAGCGGAAGTCAGCCACCACAAGCTTATGCTGGGGGACAACACACTCTCCAGGTACCACCTTACAATCTAGGCAAGCATGCCCGTCTTCTCGTCTCGAGAGGATGAAATCAATCTGGCTAGAGTGTTGACCACTACTAAAAGTCACTAGATGTGATTCTCTCTTTTTAAAGAGGGTGTTAGCTACGATCATGTCGTAGGCTAGAGCAAAGCTTAAGACATCTTCTCCTTCTTGATTCCTGATGCCATAGCCAAAGCCCCCATGCACCCCTTCAAAACCTGTGTTAGATGTACCCACGTGGCCATTGAGGTCTCCTCCTATGAAGAGCTTCTCGCCAATAGGTACACTCCTAACCATGTCCTCCAGGCCTTCTCTGAACTCCCTCTTGGTGTTCTCATTGTGGCCTACTTGCGGGGCATATGCGCTGATAACATTGAGAACTAAGGCCCAACTACCAGCTTGACCAGGATAATCCGGTCCCCACGCCTTTTGACATCTACCACTCCATGCTTGAGGCTCTTGTTGATCAAGATGCCTACTCCATTTCTGTTTGCAGTTGCCCCCCCCCCCCCCCCCCCCCCCCCCCCCCCCCCCCCGTACCACAGCTTGAAGCCGGTATCCTCCACCTCCTTCGCCTTCTGTCCCCTCCATTTGGTTTCTTGGACGCAAAGGATATCAACACCTCTCCTCACCGCTGTATCAACTAGCTCCTGAAGCTTACCTGTCAGGGACCCTACATTCCAGCTACCTAAGGAGATCCTCCTAGGCTCGGCTAGCTTCCTTACCCTTCACACTCTATCCTCTTCACTCTTATAAACATCTGAGTTGGTGGCGTTCACCTTCAAAGATTACCTCTTAAGTTGGCAAGAAATTAGTTACCATCGTTATCATACATTCTATCTAGTGGACAGATGTATCACGACCTTTGATTAGTTGGTCCGATTGACGTATATTTTGAGATATTTATTTATTTGCACAAAGCTAGGGATTACGATGACACATGCGTTTAAACAACTCAAGCAATAAAAATAACTTATATAGCAATGCATGAGCATTGAACTTCCATAGCAACACACTAGTATTTAGCTAGTTAGAACGAACTATCCTATCAGTCTGTGTGCACAACTGGACTTTGACAAGTCCTGTCCAGCAGGCCCTTGTTGGCACTAACCCTTCGCCCTCTCCCTCTTCCTCTTCCCTCTTTGTTTTTGGCTGATTTGCATTTTGACTTCAAAGGAAATGAATTATCCTCCAAAAGAAATCCAGTTTCTGCTGTCCTTCTCTTCACTAGATACCTTTTGGTGATTTGTTGCTAAGAGAATGCAAAACTCACTTGGATTTTGGCCAGCGAACAGCCTGATTTCCGCATGTGTAGCTCATGATGGATTTGCGCCTTGTGACTGGAGTAAACCGGGACCATGTTCTTGTAATCTTTGAGCCCTTCAGCACTAGGTTCTTTTTTGAACGATTTGAAGATACCTCACCACGCCTGCCGGCACGGTCTTCAGCACTAGGTTCTGAGTCCATTGGTTTGGCACAAGGACAGGCCATCCACATTTGTTTGGTGCTCATCTTTTCGGTCTTTCGTGAAGATAAATTTTAGAGGGCTTTGTACCTCTTTCCTGTTAGGCAAAGGATTTAGTTGAGGCATTATGTTGGAAATTATTGTCCCTTCCCCTAAAAAATATCCTCCTGTGCAGTCATATCGTTCAGTTGTTTATGGGGAAAAAAGTTTGGTGCAAAGGAGCGTACTTGGGGTACCTCTAGAGTCTGAGGGAGAAGAGCTTTAGAAAGAGTACACATCACCACATATATTCAGTTTCTTCAGTCCAAAACTTCTCTGTTAACTTAATTGATTAGTAGTATAGCCTGAAAAACTATGTGGAAGTACTTTTGCCATATCTCTTTTTAATGATAGCTTATGCCCCTTGCCTAGTTCGCATCGCACATGGATCTCAATGTCTTTCTTTTCAGGTTACTGTTCAGGCTTTGGACGAAAAGCTTGGAAGAATGGTTACCCGTGTTGTCCTTCCTCGAGTTGTCATGCACTCTAGGCATCATTATGGAGTAAGTTGTAACTGAGGATCTGTGAGCTATGTTATCTTTTGGATTGTATATGTGATTGCCACTGTCAAGCGCATCTCAATTTTTTTTATGCTCCTTGCATAAAGAAGTTGCTTCGTACTAATTGATAAATTTCTTCATTGTGGTAGGCATTTTCCCAGAATTTTAGTGGGTTGGAATTGGAAGATGGTGGAGGCAGGGGTACCTCAGGTACATCCATAACATAAATCTCCATACTTTGATGTTTGTATTTACTGACGTTTGTAATATGAATTGAGAATGCCCCCAGTTGTGTATATTTCTTCCCTTCACTAACATTTGACACTCTTAACAGGTTCACATTGGGAGAAAAGACTCCTAATGAATGAGATCATGACTGGGTCGGTGGATACAAGATCAGTGGTTTCAAAGATGACCTTAGCATTATTGGAGGACAGTGGATGGTATCAAGCTAATTATAGCATGGCTGAGCATTTAGATTGGGGCCGAAATCAGGGAACGGAGTTTGCAATCTCCCCCTGCAATTCGTGGAAAGGGGCATACCGCTGCAACACAACTCAATTATCAGGATGCACATACAATAGGGAGGCAGAAGGTTACTGTCCTATAGTGAGTTATAGTGGGGACTTGCCCAAGTGGGCTCAATATTTCCCTCGAGCCAATAAAGGTGAGATAAATGGTCCTTTTTTTTTCTGACATTATACGGGCTGTTCAAATGATATAGAGAACTCTCAAGGGATATAAATCTTCTGTTTGACTCTGTCCATTTTGGTTTAATCGCTGCTAGTTCTTACACTTTCTTTTTAAAGGGAGGCACACTATTTTTTCCATACTAAATGCATATCTTTGGTTGGGTGCAATTAGTATATAGCTGTTAGTATGTTAGGACTTAGGAGCACATTACAGAGTAAGTTGAATCTCGGGTTTGTTTCGCATTTTGGTTTTGAAAAGCACTTGATGTTTCTTTGGCTGCTCTAGTGCTGTAACAGAAACACATTATTAGAACCAGTCATGACTCATGAGCACAGACCACCTAGTAATTAGATTACATCACAACACATGACAACAAAAGGACCCTCATCTTTTTTTATTTCTCTTCTTCCCTTCTTAATCCTTCATTAATATCAGTATGCCAGCATGTTAGTATTGAGTTTCTCATATATGATGCATAATTTCACATCTGTAGGTGGACAGTCATCATTAGCTGATTACTGCACATACTTTGTTGCTTATTCCGATGGCTCGTGCACTGATGTGAATAGTGCACGGGCACCTGACAGAATGTTAGGTGAAGTTCGGGGAAGTAACTCGAGGTGAGACTGCAGTGATAATTTGGATACATGCTCATCTTTAAACATCCTATTTCACAGTTCTGACCGTTTTCTGGAAACTCCAAAATACAGGTGTATGGCCTCAACACTAGTGCGAACTGGGTTTGTCCGTGGATCTATGACCCAGGGAAATGGTTGCTATCAGCATCGCTGCACAAATAACTCTTTAGAGGTGACTGCGGTTTCTTTTATTTTATCACTTTGCACTAAGTTAACTTTGCTTGGACCCTGTTTTTTCCAAATGTTATCACGCATGCTGTGTTTTATTTTTGTTTCTGGTGTGGTGTCTGTTATTTGAATGTTCATCAGAATCGCCAAAATATAATCTAGGGCTATAAGAACTTATGATCAGTTCTTCGCTCCTGTAAATACTGGATGGTGGTGACAGTAAGTTTAGCAGTCCACTTCACGTGCACCAATGGTAATTCGCTGACAAGTGGGACTATGTATCCATGATCATCACCATCTTGTTTGCAGATTTTAAAATGTCAATATGGGTATGTATTTAATCGACAACTTCTGTGACCATTGGATTTGTATGGAGATTGATGCTCCATGTGATTAGACTGTTTTTGCATCCTAACGATGCAGTCATTCAGCTAGCTTTCTTAATGTTTTGGGATCTTCATGTTTTTGTGTTTTTGAACTGCATCATTATACTGTTTGCGATACTGGCCGCATCACATTTAATCAAGTAGCAAATTATGAATCATGTTCCTATTGTCAATTTTGAAATGCTGTTGAACAATGATAGGTTGCTGTTGATGGCGTCTGGAAGTCATGTCCAGAATCTGGTGGCCCAGTTCAGTTCCCAGGGTTCAATGGTGAGTTTTGTTATCTAATAAGGTGTATTAAATCATGCTCTCTTCTTTAGTTCTCACGCAAGTTAATTTTGTGCTGAAGGGGATTTGATTTGCCCGGCATATCATGAGTTATGCAACACTGTACCAGTCCAAATAAGCGGCCAGTGTCCTAAGTCGTGCAGTTTTAACGGTGATTGCATTTCTGGAACCTGCCACTGCTTCCCTGGATTTCATGACCATGACTGCAGTAGAAGTGAGTATACAGCTACACACTATCATTTACTTTGTATGCAACTATACGCTAGCACAGCCCTGGATGTGTTTTTTTTTTTTTTGGTTTTCCAATTATCAACTTTTTAGCACAAAATTCTGTAATTTTGTATCCTGGAAATGACGATGAAAACCTGGATGTTCAAGTGAAACATTTTTGTAGTCCAGTAACAGTTTTGGTGCCAAACGTGCCATGCAACTTTTGTTGTGTTCTGTTTCATGTGAATTGTCAATCAGGATGGAGCAAATAGCCATCATGTACAATCTGCAATTATTTGTCATATGAAGAATGTACAGTCCTTGATTTCTTGAGAACTTGGCAATGATCGTCATCCTGATATATTGAAGTGCTCATTCTGTTCACTAACTAGTGTGGTTTGGGTCAACAGGATCTTGCCCAGGCAAATGCAGTGGTCATGGTATATGCAAAGCTAATGGGATCTGTGAATGTGAAAATGGCTGGACTGGAATTGACTGCTCAACAGGTAAAGCTTTATAACCACTGAAAGTCTCTGTAGATGCACACATCTATTACTACGGGCTGTATCCATGAGGTTTAGTCCATGGTGAAGGCCTGAAGAATTTCGCTTTCCAACAGTCCAACCTCCATATATTGAACAAATCCATCTGAATTGTGGGATGAAAAACATGCTTTGTGATATCTATAAATTTAGCAGTTTTAGATATGATCAAACATTGAAAACCAGCAATGCATTGATTAGCTTGGGCCCCTTAGTTGCTCTGCTCTTATTTGAACAAGCAATAGTAATGCCTTGTTTTCATTTTATGCAGCGGTTTGTGATGAGCAGTGTAGTTTGCATGGAGGGGTTTGTGACAATGGTAAATGTGAGTTCCGATGTTCAGATTATGCGGGCTACACTTGTCAAAAGGGTTCGACAATACTGCCCAGCCTGTCAATGTGCCACGATGTACTGGTTCGGGATTCGGAAGGGCAGCATTGTGCACCAAGTGAACTCAGTATACTACAGCAACTTGAAGCAGTAGTTCTTGTGCCAAATTACAATAGATTGATGCCAAGTGGGCGGACCTTCCTTAACTTCTTCAACAATGCCAATTGCGCAGCAGCGGCGAAGCGGCTGGCCTGCTGGGTACTGCTCCCTCTGACCACTCTTCAAATGTTTATGTCATGAACTTATGATATTTCAAAATGTTGTAGCCCCAGTTGCTTACCCTTGAGATTATATTGGCCGTTAAGTGGTGCGTTAGAAAAGCATATTGTTTAAGGAGCACAGCTTGCCTTAAGTGGGCCAACAAGTGACACAACAGCTTCTAAAAACAAGAATAATAGATTAAGTTAACTGCATACTTAGTACAAGATTAAGTTTAGTTCTCACTACAGCTTCTAAAAACAACCATGATAGATTAAGGTGCACAACTTATTTCAAGTGGACCAATAAATGCCACTTCGAAGAAGCATATACACATAAATAGATTGCAGTATGTATGATGTCAAGTAGTGGTGATGTTTAAGCTAATTGACAGTTTTATTGGCCTTGCCCTCCCTGTATATGCTACGCCTTATAGTTTTGTGCTGTTAAGAGGGAAAACTGTCTTCTCATATCATTCTTGTTACTCCATTTATCAGATCTCAATTCAAAGGTGCGATGAGGATGGGGACAACCGGCTTCGGGTATGCTACTCTGCATGCGAGTTGTACAATACGGCATGTGGGGCGGGTCTTGATTGCTCGGACCAGACCCTTTTTAGCAAGAGGGAGGAAGAAGAGAAGGGCGTTCCATGCACAGGATACGGCGAGAAGAGGTCTTCCTGGCTATAACAACTTCCCTGGGAGCGCTTCTTCCCCTTATTAATCTGGCTGAAGCTCAGGGGTGTAAAGTATAAGCGGCATTGCCCTATCCATATTCATTTTCGTTTTTAGCCAATGCTTTCCAATTGTAGGATACGGAAAGTAGAGGTCCATTTCACCTGGGCACCCGAAGATGGGTGCCTGGTGTCAGTATCTGGGTCTTCTCTTTGTTTAGAAGGTTAGTCTGACTGGAGGGGGCCAGGGGGGAGTGAGTGGGAAGCTGGGGGTGGATGGTAGGTTCCTTTTTCTTTTTCGTCAGAGATAGTGGAGGGAAGAATGTAAATGTTAATGTGTGTTGTAATCCATGACTACATTCTTAACAGAGACATTTCAATGAGAGAAGGAAGACCCTGTGCTTTGCCTTGCATGATCAGTGTTAACCTGATGCTCATATCCACACATTCATGATACGCCTGCTTACACACCTGATGCCTTTTCTCGTCGAAGCCAAATTTGTCAAAAGAGTGAATGCTAGTGAGCTCATGATAAAATGTTATCAACACAGCATCTTATCATCGAATAAATTTTCCGAATGACACTTCTGTAGTTTCCTGATGCAATCAGCCGATTTGCATCATAGTTCATGTGCACCGTCAGTACAGATCAACTTTGCATTTTACAGTGCCATGCATTGTGTGCTCCTCTCCTCGGTACAGATCAACTTCGCAAACCAAAGATAAACATAGCATAGAATGATTGAAGAGATGACAACAGCCTTATGTTTTTAAATATTATTATTCCCTTTTGTTTCTGAACAAGTGTTGTTTCACCAACATATCGGCGTTTGCGCTAGCGTACATGATACATTATCCTGGAACCATCAAAGCTAATTTACTGGCTTTATTTGACATACAAACAGCTAACTTCTACTGCGTTTGTGACCAAGGTGCTGCTCAAAGTATGGCCGTTCCAAAGGCGACATCGTTGTTTTTGGCCGTGTTCTTTGTCGAAGGCATACCGGCAGTAACATCTTCTTCGATGCCACATTCGTTCTTGCCCCTTATGATCTTGAAGTATCCGTCCTACAATGCATTACCACCGAAGGTTTATTAATTCAGCCCAATACCCCTTTACTAACATTCACTCTGGTGCTTTAATAATGCAAGGAATCTGTTGCAAACTTACATCGCCCCAGCCTCTGTTCCACTGATTTGCAAGAAGCTGAAAAGCACAAGATGGAACATAACAAGTTAGGACTTGATAATTGGTTAATAAATAGTGTGATATGGAGAATCAGCAAGATACCCAGTAATCCTCGCCAGCATCACTGGTTCCCCAACCAATCAACTTGACGGCGTGACCTCCCATCACGCCACCGGTGATGTGCTTGTACACTCCTGATTTGTAGTGCGCGAAGTCCTTCACAATTTGGCAGTATTAAATCAGTAACCCGAGAAATGCAATACTTCCGTTTGATTCTGTGTCATCTTATCACCAAGCATATTAGCTGTATATTAAATGACTAGCTAACTGGAACAAATTCAGAACCAGAAATACTACAAGGTTATTAGAACCTTGGTAATGTACACGTGAAAAATTGGAGGCCGGGGTAAAATCCTCCTTTTTGAAAGAAATACATGTTAAAAATGAGAAATGTGAAAACTACTAAAAATTACCTCATAAACGGTGAAAGCAACTTCTACAGGGCCATTTTTGTAGACCTCTGCCATGATGTCATGAGGATCAGAGTGCACTCTGTACGCGTTAACACTGAAATGCTTCTTTTCCTTCCACACTTGGTTCTGCACCTTGCATTTCCTTTGACATTTTGGTATAGGATAAGCTGGCTCGCATCCAGGATGCTGGCAACCAGTCTGATCGAAGTATGGATCGCACTGCAAAAGAGTGAAAAAAAATCAGGTTAGTGGTATGCCAAGCAGAATTTTATACAACAAACAGTATGGGGAAAGCGCTACTTGAGTAAATACATTAATATGAAAGAGGAGAAAAACCCTAAACAATGAAGCTAACAAAGCAGCCACCAAGGGTGGACATGATCTAACTTTCAGCCATTGTAGGCCAGGAAAGAGAAGCCATATATGTGCATTGGGATCAATTTTCATGAAGATCAACGAAAATTTTGACGATGGTTCATCTACTTTATGTTTCTTGTTAAGCTGCAAGAGTTTTCCTAAGCTTTGAACTCAGACACTTGTATTTTTTTTTCTCTCAAAGCAACTTCAGATGATTTACACAATCAGCAAAACTGAAGACTACAATATGCTCCTACTAACCACTAACTCCCTCATGTTTTGATTCAAATTCACACTGTTAGCATTTCACTCCACATAGCATATATTCAGTAACTCAACTCTAAGATTTACTGAAGAATTTCAGTACAGCTTGCATTAATAACTGATGAGACGTCCAGTTTACATAGCATTGTTTGACATATTCCACATACCAACCATTTTAGTTAGATAACAGAAACTTGTTGCTCTTGGAGGATCAGAACATTAAAGTGATACAAAGTAGAAGAGTATCATATATACCTCCTCAGTGACGATGCCACTGCGACGGAAGTAGCGCCATGCGCTGATAGGATATCCTCCATTACAACCGCTACCACACAGAAAACCACAGCAAGCCAGTAGGTCATTGACCGAAAGTGAGACACTCTGCAAGCAGTACAAACAACAACTTGGTTATGTAAGGATAAGGACCAAACATGCCTGTTTGAAAGTAGTTTGAGAGCAGATAAATCGTTCATATGCGCTCACCATGTTGAGATGAATGCAGAAACGATCCTGGAGACATTCCACGGCACCAAAGGCACAACAGGCACCACAGTGACCCTGCCATTGTTAACAATACATACATAATACCTTGAGCATCTTGCATGATTCAGTAAGCATTCATGAAGCTAACAATTTAAGGTAGTGTGAATATTCTTACTTGATCTGCTCATGAGATTCCACGTTTTCCAGGGTATTGGAGAAGTAGAGGGGAAATGGAGTGAGCCAAAGTAATCAAAACGATGCAGAAAACCAATTTCTGGTTGCAACTTGAAAGTGGGTCAACACTGAGTGATCTTGTTGAACTTACCAAGTATGTTCCCGATTGTGCTGCAACTAGACCATTGAGTTCTAGCGTCAAACTCCTTGGGGAGATCCGTTGATTTTGGATGAGTTTTGATTGGAACGCCAGCGAGCAAACCCGGAGGCGTTGGCTTCACTCCCAGGATATGCTTGAATTGCTCAATCTGCATGGAAGAGGGTGATTTTCAGGTCAGAATACAAGGAAACAAAAATGGTGCCTTGATGACAACAACAGGAGGGTGTTGCTGTTTATTTACAGTGTAGTTAGCAAAGTAGGGGTTGTGTCCAGCCGTCCACCCAGCATTGGGATGGTTGTTGACCGTCTGAATGATGTCTTTCTGCGACAGTACAATACAACACCATATCATGAAGAGTAATACAAACAATAGATATAATATAAAGATTGTGTCAATTTGAGTGGGACTAAAAATCACCTGGATGATTCCTAGAGAATGATCTGCCTTGGCTGCTCCTACTAGCTGCATGCCATGTACAATAGAGATGTTAAACAAATCTATATGTGATTCGGCTAACTCCGTAACACCGTGATTCTATCTATTCGGTGTTACTTCCTAGGATCGGGTTTATGTTCTTACGTGCACACAAAAAACAAAATAAAAATAACCCTCATATAACCAGCTAACGTCCGCTAGAAGGCATGGCAATTGCGAACGATTTGCATGGCAATTTTTGTTTTCCGTGGATGGCAGGTTTAGTCGGTAAGCATGGCAAATCCGTCCAGTTCATTTTTTGCTAGGATTTGTCGTGCTTGCTAACTAAATTTGTCATCATCACGGCAACTAAAATTGCCATAAAAAACATTCGTTTTGCCATGCCTTGCTGAGAAGGTCAGCACAATAACAGAATTTAGTTTCAGAGCTATTCGACTTTCAGTGTTGGCATCAGCTTCGGGACCCATTAAGCTTGGGATCCTCAAAGTTCCCCTAAACGGAAAACCGTGCCCTGCTAATCTCCGCAAGCTAGGTAACGAACCAGACCGGATCTTTGAGAGTTGACTTGAGTGGCGACGGGATCGATCGGGGGAGAAGAAGCGAACCTGCGGGGCGGCAGCAACGGCGGAGAGGACGACGACGGCGAGCAGCGCAAGGGAGACGCCCACGCCCCCCATCTTCTTCTTCCTCGACGGGGAAGCAAAGCAAAGCAGGAGTAGCTGGCTAGCTGCTGCTGCTAGTTGCTTTGATTCTCCTCTTCGCACACGCAGCCTTTTTTATTGACCGTTTTTACGGTACCCTATGCTGCTGATATGGGAGGGAGCAGTACCTTAAAATCTGATCATTGATTATCTGAGGGTAGGATAGACATTGTGTTTAAAAATTAAGGGAGCCGTGGACTCGTCTGACCAGCACAACCGGCCGCAGTAGCGGACGAGCTCGTGCGCCAGACGCCATCGGGTGTCTGGAATACCTGGACGTCGGTTCGCAGGTTCTGCAGCTTGCCGGACCGGCCGTCCTCGCCTGGAGAGGCTGAATTCGGCGACGCGACCAAGCCGGGTTGAAGCTGCACGCGCTGCCGGAGGGAAGGTCGCTGGATGATTACACTAAGCCCTCGAGCACCTGCATTGGCCCAAGTGCGAGCTTCCTTCTGGATGTTGCGAACCAGCAGGGTGTGAGACGGGGTTGCCGCGTCAAAGATGCAAACATTGCGGTGTCTTCATATGGTCCATGCCGTGAGCGCGATGAGGGAGGCAAGGCCCTTGCGGTGGCTTGTTGGCGACTTTTTTTTTAAACTTAAGACTCATTTCATTTGCTCATACTAGATTTCAAAGGAAATTTCCCACACTTCAACCCTGTGAAGAATTTCATGTTTTTCTTGTGCACAATATGTAGTGATGTGACTCCATGACTTCATTCCCGTGTTTTTTTTATTATCACGCTTTTAAAATCTTACAAATAGACCCTCAATGTTTATGTTTGAGGGAATCCTTTTGCAATTTTGTACATTTGCTCTGTTGTGTGAAACACAAAACCACCCATGGATTTCTTTTGGGGGATTTGTCAGAAGGCAACGACATGACTAGCGCATATTTGCTCTTTAGTGAAACACAACACCATCCTACGGATTTCCTTCGGGGCATTTATTAGAAGGCATCGACATGACATGACTAGCCAAACACAATTAACTCACTAAAACTGGACATTCTACGAGACTTCTCATGCATCTACCCTCAGGCCATGCTCCCTCTGATTGGGTTTATTGGGCCAACAATCCACAAAATGCAAGAAATAAACGCTCGATTTAATTCTTAATAAATGTATGATGACGTTCGACCAGGGTTAGTTTATAGGCCTTTTCTTTTCTCCCGATTTTGTGCAAACAACTTGGCTTCTCATGCTCTCTCTGTCTCTCAAGCACATGCATGCACCAAACCTTACTCACAGTGAAGGCAACAATGTTTAGCACAGACGCTTGAATGTGGATAATACCCCGCGAAGGCACATAAGATCAACATCTTCCATTAATCCAATCAAGGAACCGACTACCCACAGACCAAATAAATGGCGGAGAGTATGCGGAAAACCCTCCACGTGCACCCAAACATGGAGTTGAAAAGAAGAATGCACATCCTCAATTTCGTGTTCACCTAATTCCAGAACAACACCATGCAATTTTAGAGGGCAATAAAGTTAGCCACCCTGCAGAAATCTTCATGTAATGGAAAATACCAAAAATATGTTGCCACCATGTTGTATCTCCTTCCACTTACACCAGGACTGCACTAAGAGGGGGGGGGGGGGGGGAGTTAGGTGGTTCGATTTTCACGAGTTGAAGGTGGATTTGAGGAGAACACGAAAACATGAGGAAAACAAAGCGATAACTAAGTGATGTCGAGGCAACATCCTCTTGTAACAGTAAACGATACTACATAGTCAACGCAACTTCTTACAGTCCAATTAAAATCAAAGGCGGTAAGACAATGAGGGATTCTAAGAGAAATCTTCTCCACAAGAGGTGGTCTTGATACTCTTTGGAGTCTTCTACACATGGGACAGTCTTGATACTCCAATGAAATCTTCACCACCAAGGTGGCCTTGTTCTCCATGAGGAGGCATCTCCACAATGGAGGAATCCCATTAGGGAAGGTAGATTATCTAAGCTCTATCAATGACTTTTATTCTTTGCTAACCCTAAAGAGGAGGTGGGGTGGAGTATATATAGTATCCCACAAAGGGGTAAGTGGGGGAAGAGAAAGATACTTGTCCATGGCCCAGGAATCTCAGGGACGAGATTCTTTTTAAGGGGGGAGGTCTGTATAACACCCTATGTTTTGTAAAACAAATTACTTGAGTTTATGTGGTTGAAAATTGGGACCAATTAAAATTGCTGGATCTTCATTTGCTTCTTATTGGATTTATTTGCATTGCTTATTGTGAGTGGCCTAAATTCATAAAAACTCCCCTACTCTTATACTTTCTACCATTGAGCTAAAACTTTGCCCAATGATCATGACATGTGATTAGGTCCTAAAACTATTTTTATTGCAATATTCACTATTCAAAAAGTACTTGATGTATTTTCCTTTTCAAAAACCCCAAAATGAAGATTTGAACTATTAAGTATTTAATTTTACAAAAGAGTTGCTTATCATATTTGAGGTCTACTATATATAGGACCACTATTTATACGGAGAATGGAAATTTAAAAAGTATTTAAGATTCTTTTTTTAATTATTTTTGGAAGGCCAGAAATGGCAAATAAATGATAAATTTTACTTTCCTATTTAAAAAATACTTGAGAAAAATTAGAGAAGCTCATAGGACATATATGTTCCATATATATGAGTTTCACCACATGGTTATGTTCACGATCTTTATGAAAACATCAAAAAAGGAACTTTATGGACATTTCAAGTATTTGAAATATTTATATTTCCATTGGAAATAGTCTCAAATAAATCCAGGAATATTCCAGCAAGCCACATTTGTCACCAATGCTGATCTTTTGCAATGTTTCATTAACTACAAAATAGTTTAGCTTGATCAAATAATCCTAAACTTAGTTCTGCCCTATTTGATCTTTCCAAACTTTTTCAAATCAAACCGAACCCTCTTTGGTTCAAACTTTGTCCAAAGCATCTTCTATGCATCCCTATATCATTCCATCAAGGTTCAAAAGAAAATATTTGGCCTGGGTAGATCATTCCTTCTGAAAACCAATTATGCTCAAATCTAGTTTTGAATGAAATTCAAATCAAACTTGATCCATTTTCTATCAAAATTTTACATCAACTCTATCTACCATTGCTTCTTACTCCAGTAACTTGATTTGATCCATTTGACCTCTGTAAAAATTCATTTACCACTTAAACCATCATGTGGCAGCAACTCATCTTTCTCTTCCTTCTCTCATTGGCCACCATGGCTCTCTCTTTCACCTTTCTCGGTCCACCCACCTTAGGAACTAGCTACTGTAGCCGCTAGACAGATCCTCTCCCTTCCCTCTGCCCTAGCCCCGTGCCTGATCTCAAATGGCCATCATGGCCACTGCCTCCACTCACCTCTGTCTCTCTCTCTCTCTCTGCAACATGAGCCCCTGCATGCCTAGCTGCTAGCCAGCAACCCCAGTGTGCTCTCCCATCACTTCACTATCTCTGTCTTGCTTTGAGCCGTCTGGAAAACACACACGCTTCGAGCCGTTCGGCACGTGCACGCATAGCCAGGAAGGCCCCACGCGCGAGCGAAGCAGCCCGACAGGGTGCTAACGATGCTGACAGGCCAACCCGGGCTCATCCATAACGCGCGGGGCAACGCGCGAGAGGGTGCGACCAAAAACACCACAGGAAGGTGCCCCAGCCGCGCCCCCCGCCCACACATCATGGACCCCCGAGGAAAATCAGCAGAGTGCGGCGTGGCCGCGCAGATCAGATGGCCGGGAGCACGCCTGGGAGCCATCGGCGCGAGGTGCGGGTGAAACGGATGGCGTGGAAGGCACTCTTGCGAGGCGAAGCCCCCAAGAGGCGGGTACTGCAGCATCCTCTATATGAGTAATGATTGTACTCTGTGTTGCGGAGAACCTGCTCCCTCTATGTTCTGTACTGCGAAGACTTTGACGCATCCCTTTATATTATGCTGCATGTGCTATGTTTAGTTTGTCTTCGTTCCATTCACTTATATCATGTTTCTGCTTCTATCTTTGACATGTTTGTTTATATTTTCGCAAGTCCTTTCTGTCTGTGTATTTTATATCGAGTACAACAGTCTCCTCTATTAGTTGTCCTATATTGTCTTCGGTTAGTTCATTTTATCTAAAGAATTTTTGAAATCTCCCATTACCCCCTCTCTGGTCGATATTTTCCCTTACAAGCTCCCCGGCGGTGGTGCAAACACCTCCACCTCTTCTCGCAGATCCTACACGGCCATCGGAGGAATCGATTCCACCAAAGAAGAAAGTGTGCTTCCACCTCAGCCTAACTACGTCTGCCATGTCGGTGCCCACCATTGCCACTACGCCGTCCATCCCTGCAGTAGCTGGCCCAGTTTCGACGTTGAAAGGATCTGGATCTAGAGGGGGTGAATAGGTACAAATACAAATTTTAACTATTACTTAGCACTTTTAGGCTGATATGTGGAATATGAAAATGAGCCTAACAATTGAAAGGGTGAATCTAGTGCTAGCAATATATTCATCAACAACAAGTAGCAACGTAAACCAGCACAATAAGGTATAAGTAAAGACTAAGAGACAAGTAACCACAAGTAGAGAGTTAGTGTATGGATAACTGAAACTCCGGAGACAAGGATGTATGCTGATGTTCACTCCTTGGAGGGAAGCTAGTCACCGTTGGAGGGGCGGATGTTACCACGAAGGCACAGGCTCACCCTATTCTCCCCTTGAGACAACACCACGAAGGCATTTCTCAACCACTAGTGGTAGACCTTGAGGTGGTCTCCAAACCTTCAAAAACTTTCTGGGGGTAATCACAATGAACGATTCCTCTTCGAAGAACTCCTATCGCCTAGGAGTCTCCAAACTCCAATAGTAACAAGATCAAGGGGGGAAATGCTCAAGACATGCTCAAATTATGATTTGCTTTGGTCAAAAGAAGGAGAGGGAGTGGATCTATCACTTAGTGGAATTTCTCTCAAGAACTCTCACAAACAACTCTGAGATCCGAGATTTGGTGTGGAGGAGAGTGAGAGGGAGCACTAAGGATTCTTGGGTGTGTTTAAATGAAGTGCTAAACCCTCTCACAAGGTGGGGGATGGGTATATATAGCAACCCATGAAATGTGGCTGTTGGAGGTGAGCTATGTATATAAGTACCAGACATCCAGTGATTCACCGGACATCCTGTGGCTTACGAGGTACCGGACATACGGTGAGTGGAGAGTGCATAAGGTGTAAGAAAGGCTAGTGCATGGTTAAGTCCCAGATGTACCAGACATCCGGTGGTTCACCGGACATCCTGTGGCTTACGAGGTACCGGACATACGGTGATTGGAGAGTGCATAAGGTGTAAGAAAGGCTAGTGCATGGTTAAGTCCCAGATGTACCGGACATCCGGTGGCTCGAGGAGCACTGGACGTCCGGAGTACACCAGAAATCCGTTGAAATCTTCTCTGGACTGATATACCGGATTTTCGGAACTTATCGAACATTGATACGTCTCCAACGTATCTATAATTTATGAAATATTCATGCCATGGTTACAACAATTTTATATGGTTTTGGTGCACTTTTATATGATTTTTGGGAACTAACCTATTGACCTAGTGCCCAGTGCCAGTTCTTGTTTTTTGGCTATTTTTTGTTTCGTAGAAAATCCATACCAAACGAAGTCCAAATGCCACGAAAATTTACGGTGATTTTTTATGGATAAGAAGAGACCCACGAAGCTTCGGAGGAGTACCAGAAGAGTTCCAGGGGAGCCACAAGCATGGGTGGCGCCCCCCGAGGGCGCGCCACCTGAGCTCGTCACTCCCTCGGATACCCCCCTGACGTGAAATCAACGCAGAAAAATCCTATAAATATAGAAACCCCCAGAAAGAAACCTAGAACTCCCACGCCGCCGCCGCAAGCCTCTGTTCCGAAGTGATCTCATCCAGAGCCCTGTTCTGGCACCCTATTGGAGAGGGAAATCATCACCGGAGGCCATCTTCATCACCCTGGCGGCCACCATGATGAGGAGGGAGTAGTTCACCCTCGGGGCTGAGGGTATGTACTAGTAGCTATGTGTTTGATCTCTCTCTCTCTCTCTCATGATCTTGATTTGGCACAATCTTGATGTACCATCAGCTTTGTTAATATAGTTGGATCATATGGTATTCTTCCCTCTCTATCTTTGTTGTGATGAATTGAATCTTACCCTTTGAGGTTTCATTATTATCGGATTGAATACTTTGGATTTGAGAACACTTGATGTATGTCTTGCATGTGGATACCCGTGGTGATAATGGGGTATTCTATTGAGTCACTTGATATATGTTTTGGTAATCAACTTGTGGATTCTCGAGGTGACATTGGGGTAATCTAGGCACATAGGTTGATACACGTTTTCATCCTACTTTCTCCGATAGAAACTTTGGGATAATCTTTGAAGTTCTTTGTGTTGGATTGAATATTATGAATCTGAAATTGTTTGATGCATATCAAATAATTAACTCATGGATACTTGTGGTGACATTGGAGTATCTAGGTGACATTAGAGTTGATTGATGCGTATCATATGGTGTTATTCTAGTACGAACTCTAGGGCTGTTTGTGACACTTATAGGGATGGCTCAATAGATTGATCGGAAAGATAACTTTGAGGTGGTTTGCTATGTACAACAAGTTCATCTTATGTTCTCCGCTATTGATAAGAACTTTGGAGTGATTCTTTGTCGCATGTTGAGGGATTGTTATATGATTCAATTATGTTAGCACTGTTGAGAGATTGCACTAGTGAAAGTATGAACCCTAGGCCTTGTTTCTAAGCATTGCAATACCGTTTGGGCTCACTTTTGTCACTTGCTACCTTGCTGTTTTTATTATTTCAGATTACAAAAACCTATATCTACTATACATACTACACTTGTATCACCATCTCTTCGTCGAACTAGTGCACCTATACAACTTACCGTTGTATTGGGTGTGTTGGGGACACAAGAGATTTCTTGTATTTGATTGCAGGGTTGTTTGAGAGAGACCATCTTTACCCTACACCTCCCACGGATTGATAAACCCTAGGTCATCCACTTGAGGGAAATTTGCTGCTGTCCTACAAAACTCTGCGCTTGGAGGCCCAACAGAGTCTACAAGAATAAAGTTGTGTAGTAGACATCAAACATCCTGTGACACAGGGGGCACCGGACATCCGGAGAGCACCAGACATCTGGATAGCACCAGATATCCGTCGAATTCCTCTTTGGATAGATATAATGCAATTTCGGATAACACCGAACATCTGTTAATTTTGCCTCTGTATAGGATTACCGGAAGTCCGGTAGGTACCGAACATCTGGTGGCATGGGAGAAACCGGACATCCGGTAGTTACCAGACTTCTGTCAATTTTGGTTCTGTATAGACATACTGAACGTCCGGTAGTGTCCGGACATCCGGTGGCTCAGGGAGCACCGGACATCCCGTGAGTACCAGACATTCGGTGAGTCAATGAATGAAGTGATCAAAGGAAACCCTATGGTGTATGATACTAACATTTATCCTAGGGCTTTTTGTAGGTGCAAATGTGGATCACAGGAGTATGATGAGAGCGATGTATGTTGTGACGGTGATGATGTGAGTGGAGAATATTTGCAAGGAGATGTGAGCTTGAGAAAATCTATCACGTATCCCAGTGATCCCTTCTTAATAGTGTGGGATCCCTATACTCAAGAACAAACCGAAAAGCCTATGCCTCATATCTTTGTTTCTCCATTCTTGAGCACTCTCACATCGAGTGGGTCTATAATCCACACACATATATGTTCCACGGGGACTAAAACCTGTGATATACTTAACAAACATGATTAGTCCCCTATATGTATATGGTCATCAACATCAAAATATAATTAAGGGCATGATTGCACTTTTAGGCGTGTGTGGAGCAAGTGAAGCGTCTTAGCCCTAATGGGACCACTGATAGTGATAATGTGATGAATTATTTGCTTTACTCAATTATTTTATCAACTCTTTGTATTATGTAGGATATCATTGCTCAACTACTGTACAAGAACTTGAACATGAAGAAATGGAGCAAGCTAGGAGCAAAGGTCTTTGTCTTGATGCATTGTTGGGTGTTGCTTCAGTATGATGAGAAGTGGAAAACAAAGATCAATGAGGTGGCAAATAAGAAAGGAAAGGCTCTAACTAATTGCAACTCTCCCAATACCGTGGATGATTCCGATGATAGTAACTCAATGATGATGGTGGTGTAAAGAGGAGTCCCACTCCTAGCATGGACGCACCATCAAAAAGAGGCCACCGGGGAGGAAGAGTGAAGAAAATAGGTTGAAGAAAAGGTAAGATAGTGCATACTTGGGCACATTTGAGATCATGGTTATCGATGATAAGTCAAATCACTTGTCGGCTTGCCTCCCTTCACTGCCAAGATGGGGGCCCAAAAGCCTAGACACCTCAGAGAAACTAGAAGGTTCACCACCGTGTCAGGAGGAGGCTTACCGCCATACTACATATCGGTAATAGGAAACACTCTACGAATATGGAAAAGGACCCTAAATGTGTTAAGAAATGACACCATGTGTCAGTGCTAAATTCGGCAGATCTCGGGTAGGGGGTCCCAAGCTTGATGATCAGAGCTAGATGGTAACAAGGAGAGTAGGGACATGATGTTTTACCCAGGTTTGGGCCCTCTTGATGAGGTAAAACACTACGTCCTGCTTCGTATATATTGATTTTGATGGGGTACAAATTACAGATTGATCTACCTCGAGATCGTATGAGTTTGTCTAAGCTCTAAACCTTGCGAATGTGTATCTCTGCCTCTACGGTCTAAACCATACGACTTATATAGACGGCGGGGGTACCTAGGGTTTACACATGGTTGGTTACAATGTAGGGATAAACACGCCAACTATTTAAAATACGCTTGAAGTGTACGTCAAGCCTCCAGGAGATCTTCATCTTGATTACACCGGCGGACAGGGCCAGCAAGGCCCATTCATCAGTCTTCGGTGGTTCCTTGGCCCGGCCCATAACCGGCAGGTCGACGTGGCAAATACCTCCTAATCCAGGACACCAACAGTAGCCCCTGAACTAGTCTTCAAGCCGAGGATATTGGACGTCTTCTTCGAGATAACTTTATAAGCTTGAGTCTTCGGCTTCGTGGGCGAGTTCCATCTTCCATGTCGGCTTCCGATTCCGAGCTTATGCTTGGCTCTGATGTTCCCTGAATAATGCCTGACGCCTGCGAAACCCGTGGAGTAAATGCTGGGGACTCGAATGTCCTATCGTGGTAAATAAAAGGCAAGGGAGATGCGATTTATTTTAATCTTGCCTCCTTCATTATCACTCATCACCAGCAACCTTTCCCCTTGCCCTGCTTCTAGAGCCTCAATCATGGTAGGTGCCCCCAGCTCATCGACACGCCCCCATGGTCCCATCGAGGGGGAATGGAAGAGTTGCTCGGTAACCCATGCACAACTTAATCGATTGACCACCCAAGGGTACATTCCAGATCTGGATTCTTCATCGCTCCGCCCTGCGCTGCAGTCTACCGATTTAGGGGTCATCAACGACCACCATCACACACCCCATGGAGATGAGCGGGTTTGCTTTGTCTCTTTCCTTTTGTGGGGTCTTGGTTTTCCTATCCATCCTTTCCTTAGAGGCCTTTTGGAATTTTACGGGATCCCACTCCACCATCTCTCCCCTAATTCCATCCTGCATATGGCGCGTTTCGTTACCCTTTGCGAGGCTTTCCTTGGGTGCAAGGCTCACTTCAGATTGTGGCGGAAGTATTTCTGTCTCGCGCCTCGCTCACGTGATGGCATTATTTTTGAGGTGGGAGGTGCCGAGGTGTGTCGAATCGCCGGGGCAGGTTACCTGCCTAGCACCCTGAAGGAGGACGTCGAGACATGGGAGTCAGAGTGGTTTTATATAGCCGATGTCCTCCTTGAAGATCCCGTACGAGAACGGCTTCCCCCCTACCCCCCCCACGACGCCAAAAAAGAGGTACAACTGGTGGTTGAGGAGCCGTATCCAGGAGAAGGATGCCGAAGTCGAGCGATAAGCCACCCAGGTTACACTCTTCAGTCATCACGAACTCACCATCATTGATGTGATGGCCGGCACTATAGGCCGCGGAGTTCAGCCACTCCAACAACGTACCCATCCGTTGTGGAAGTATAATGGATTCGACGATGCCACACGGTCCATAAAAAAATGATTCGCAAACCGGGCGGCTTTAATAGCTGCCTTGGAGGCAATCTACAAGGGGGAGAAGGAGGACTTCCTTAAACAAAAAACGTTTGAGAGCTTCTCTTATTTCGCACCCGTTGAGGCGGTGAGTTTTATTTTTTCTTCTGAGGTCTTTAATAAACCTCAGCAGCGTTTCTTACACTCCTGATTAGTTATTTAACCTATCCGAGCAGGGCTACTGGCGCTGGATCGTGACGGTGAGTTGTCCGGCCCCAGAGCCGGAGACTTACTCCCGAGATGATGACCCAGGTTACAACATGGACCCCGAGGTGTCACTCATCTTCAAGGATGGGACTTTTTATCAAGAGGACGTGGAAGGTGCCGAGGTGGCACTTCTGCTCGATCGTTCGGGGTCACTGCCTTCCTTGTCGGTAAGCAATCTCTGAGCCCCTCGCAAACGACCAACTGCCCCTACTGCCCCAATCATCTTAACCGCTTCGGCCAAGGGTCAGCGATCGAAGCATCAGAAAACCTCTTCGCCCCCTCGAAGGAATATGCTGAGGACTGGTTCCCATCCGACTATGATACGGGCATCCGAGGATGCTATCCGTGCATCTCCCGCCGTGTAAGCGTCATCTCTATCTGATGTTATTATTAGAATTTTCAGCCGGTAGGGCTGCTGACCTTCTCTATGTCCTGCAGGTCACCTCCTCGAACTGGCGCCACAGCTCCCGAGGTGGCTCATTGGCAGCCAACCCCTACCGAAGAGCCTCAAGGTGGCCCTCAACCGGAGTCCTCGGCGGCTCATTCCACCACCGCCTTAGAGGTTGAAAGCTTGATGCGCCATCAAGTGCGGAAAGCATCACTGGCGAACCCCGTGTTTTCTGACAAGGAGTTCAACGCCCTTCAATCAGTGGATGCTCAGCTCGGAGTGCCGTGCCTGGGGCTTAAGGAGGCTGACAATGTGCTGGCGGCAGGCTTAAAGGTAAAATTTTAAATTCGAAGGAGATATTTTGCCATGGAACCATTGAGTTTAACTATAGCGTGATGTGCGAAGCCCAGTAGCCCCTGAGCCAGAAGTTGGGCACAGGTGGCTGAATTGAGGGTCGATTTGAAAGAATATCCTTCTTTGTCTGTGCAGGCCACTCGTCAAGAGAACGCCGAGCTATTGAAGAAGCTCAAAAAGGCCGAGGATGATCTTGCTGAGGCCAAGAAGGTGGATGTGAAAAATTCACCCGGGAAGCCCATGGTAACATTTAAACTATCAATGCCTTTAAGGCAACCTGCTAGCGCTATAGTTAACACATTTTCCTTATACTAGCAGCGGAAACCATAGGTCGGCTCGAAGCGGACCTAAAGCAAGCTCAAGAGGCTGTTCAGGATGCCGAGGTGCGAGCGAAAGCAGGTGATCGGGTTCATACCCGTAGGATTAAAGAACACAACTAGCTCCAAACCGAGAGGGATCAACAAGCCTCGGAGATAGAAAAGCTCCGGTCCCAGCTAGCCACCACCGAGAAGGCGAATCAAGAGGCTTTCATGTTTCTGGATGGTTAGTAATCCTATTTATGCAGAGTATGTTGTTTTATTTGATTTCGGAAAAATAGCGTTCTCCTAACGATTGTGTGCACAACCGTTCTTCGTGACCAAACATGTGGAACCGGCTATCCATCCTTGAAGGACATGATGGTTGGTCTTAGCAGACTCCATGGACAAGTGCAACAGGTTATGGAGAAGGTGTTTCGAGCTTTATGGCCTGCTGAAGTGGTGCCGGTGGGCCTTGTCGGGCTTGCCGATCGCCTGAAAGGTGCAAAATGCCGGATTAGAGTGTGGAAGAGATCGGCTTGCCGTGAAGGTGCTCGAGAAGTGTGGGCCATGATCAAGACACGCTTTCGTCTTCTAGAGACGGAGAGGCTAGCAGAAGTTGGCCCCGTCACGGGAAAGAAATAAGGCCTAGCATAAATTATGAAAACGTCATGCCTGCAGCCCGGCTGTCCGAGAGGGATTGCCGCCTGGACACCCTTATAGATGGTCTGGAATGACCTTATGTAAAACCGTTTATGCCGTCTTGTAATAGCTTTTATGTATCTATGTACTTTTTAGCTTAAATCTCATATCCGCAGATGTTATACTTCTTTAACCGGCCATCGGCTTTTGCCTCCTCGGCCAGGTGTCGAGGAGTGTTCCTAACGCCGGACAGAGGATCTCGGCCTACGCTTAGAAGGGACAAGGCAACCCGGCCATAAGGTCAAAACGCAAGTCTTGCAAAGAGTTATGCTCTATTGCTTTTTAACGCAAGTTGCATCTTCAGTGAAAAATAGTTCCTCTAACAGTTCCTTTTCCCGGGGTGTCATTTTAACCGTGACTGGTTTTGCCGATATTCCAATGCGGGCATCCGAGGACCCCTTATTGAGGAATACTGTTCGGCAGCCGAGGATTCGAAAGATCTTTTTCTGTCTCCTAGTGGAGATTCTATTTTTCACTTCCTTCATCGCCGACCAACTATGTTCTTGTGACTGCTAGCTTTCAGCTTCACCCATCTGAGGTACTCGCTCGGTTGACCCGGGAGTAACAATCGCAGAGGTTCTTCCTTTACCCTCTAGCTGAATTTGTCGGGAACGTAGAGGGTAAGCACATGAGCGAGGCAACCCAACTTGGCAAAAAATCTCAAGTCAAATTGATGCATATTGTGGCTTTATAACAAATCGTAGGAAGGCGGTGCCTGCATATATAAATACAACACCGAGGATTAGTAGGATCCGAGGATCCCTCCGAGGTCTTCGGGTCGAGGCCTTGCAAGGGAGCCCCCGGTTTATTTTAAAGACGTTTTAATAGGCCGAGGTACTGTACGTGCCAGGCTGCTATGTTACTTGAGGACTGCACACGATGTGGCCATGAGCCGCAAGGTGCGTAGTGCGATAGAAACAATGGTTACATAATTATAAGTAGCAGGATTACAACTCGATGCTAATGTGCTTAGTTTAAGAGGTACAAGCTTATGATAAAAATATGTGAAAGGGGAGAAAATATGTCGAAGATGGTTTGTTAACCATGAAAGCGGCGCAACCGAGCTGCGTTCCATGGGTTTGGCTCCAGGCGATTGTCCTTGGGGTCCCAAAGATGATACACTCCTCTAGTGAGTACCCTATCAATGATAAATGGTCCATCCCATTTGATGGATAGTTTATGCTGGTCTTTCTTATCTGGATGATGGCGTAGGACTAAATCCCCCATGTTGTAAGTCTTTGCTCGGACCTCCATACTTTGGTAATGCCTGGCCTGTTGTCGATAAAACATGGAACGAGCTCGGGCGATATCGCGCTCTTGTTCGAGGGCATCGAGGTCATCCTGCCGATCTAGCTCGGCCTCTTTTTCTTTGTACATGCGCACCCGAGGTGCGTCATGGATGAGATCGCTAGGAATTATGGCCTCGGCGTCGTATACCATAAAAAATGGAGTGTAGCCCGTGGATCCATTTGGCATGGTGCGTAAGCCCCAAAGGACAGAGTCTGGTTCCCCTACCCATTTGGAATCGGCTTGCCCGAGGGAATGGGCTGGGCGTGGCTTGAGGCCGCTCAAGATTAACCCATTGGCCTGTTCAACTTGCCTGTTTGACTGTGGGTGGTATACGGAGACGAAATCGAGCTTAATGCCCATTTTTGCGCACCATGCTTGGACTTTTTTAGCTGTGAAGTTGGATCCATTGTCCGTAATGATGTTGTGTGGGACACCATAACGGTGTACTACGCCCAAGATGATGTTGATTATTGGTCCCTCCTTTGCCGAGGTAACGGGTTTGGCTTCAACCCATTTGGTGAACTTATCGACCATCACGAGGAGGTATTTCTTGTGGTCGGATCCCACTTTAAGTGGGCCGACCATGTCCAGCCCCCAGACTGCGAAAGGCCATGTGATAGGAATACTTCGAAGAGCCGTAGCTGGCATGTGGCTTTGATTAGCGAAGGATTGACAGCCTACACATTGGTCCACGAGTTCCTTGGCGTCTGCTCAGGCAGTAGGCTAGTAAAATCCGGCTCAGAAAACCTTGCCCACCAAAGTCCGGGGTGCTGCATGATGACCACACATGCCGAAATATATTTTGGAGAGGAGAGCACGACCCTCTTCTTCGAATATGCACCTTTGAAGGACACCCGTAACACTTCGCTTGTACAATTCTCCTTCATGGACCTTGTACGCTTTTGATCATCGAATGATCCGCCTGGCGTCTGTCTGGCCCTCCGATAACTCTTTACGGAGTAAATATGCTAGGATAGGTTCGGTCCATGGCGCGATGATTCCCATGATTTCGTGTACCGAGGTCGTTTTTTCGATTGCCGAGCCCCTGATACGTCTCCAACGTATCTATAATTTATGAAGTATTCATGCCATATTTATTATAGTTTTGTATGATTTTGGTGCACTTTTATATGGCTTTTATATGATTTTTATGGACTAACATATTGACCTAGTGCCCAGTGCCAGTTGCTGTTTTCTGCTTGATTTTGGTTTTCCATAAAATCCATATCAAATGAAGTCCAAATGCAGCAAAACTTTTTAACGATTTTTTCTGGAGGAAACAGACCCTGGAAGCTTCGCGGGAGCAGTAGAAGACCCACAGGGGCCCCACAAGCCACCTGGGCGCGCCCACCCTCCCTGGGCGTGCCATGGTGCCTCGTGGACCCCCTGTGGCCCCTCTTCACGTGATTCCAACGCCAAAAATTCTTATAAATACCAAAACCCCCAGAAATAACCCTAGAACTTTGACTCCGCCGCCGCAAGCCTCTGTACCTCCATGATCTCATCTAAAGCCCTTTTCCGGCACCCTGCCGGAGGGGGAAATCATCACCGGAGGCCATCTTCATCATCCCGGCGGTCTTCATGACGAGGAGGGAGTAGTTCACCCTCGGGGCTGAGGGTATGTACTAGTAGCTATGTGTTTGATCTCTCTCTCTCTCTCTCGTGTTCTTGATTTGGCATGATCTTGATGTACCGCGAGCTTTGTTAATATAGTTGGATCATATGGTGTTTCTCCCTCTCTATCTTGTTGTGATGAATTGAGTTTTTACCTTTGAGGTTTCACTATTATTGGATTGAATACTTTTATGGATTTGAGAACACTTGATGTATGTCTTGCATATGAATACCCGTGGTGACAATGGGGTATTATATTGATTCACTTGATGTATGTTTTGGCACTCAACTCGCGGATTCCCGAGGTGACATTGGGGTAATCTATGCATAGGGGTTGATGCACGTTTTCGTCCTACTTTCTCCGGTAGAAATCTTGGGGCACTCTTTGAAGTTCTTTGTGTTGGATTGAATATTATGAATCTGAAGTTGTTTGATGCATATCGAATGATCAACTCATGGATACTTGTGGTGACATTGGAGTATCTAGGTGACATTAGGGTTGGTTGATGCGTATCATATGGTGTTATTTTAGTACAAACTCTAGGGCTGTTTGTGACACTTATAGGGATGGCTCAATAGATTGATCGGAAAGGATAACTTTGAGGTGGTTTCGTACCCTACAACAATTTCTATCTTATGTTCTCCGCTAATAGGAACTTTTGAGTGATTCTTTATCGCACGTTGAGGGATTGTTATATGATCCAATTATGTTAGCATTGTTGAGAGATTGCACTAGTGAAAGTATGAACCCTAGGCCTTGTTTTCAAGCATTGCAATACCGTTTGTGCTCACTTTTGTTACTTGCTACCTTGCTGTTTTTTTATTTTCATATTACAAAAACCTATATCTACTATCCATACTACACTTGTATCACCATCTCTTCGCCGAACTAGTGCACTTATACAATTTACCATTGTATTGGGTGTGTTGGGGACACAAGAGATTTCTTGTATTTGATTGCAGGGTTGTTTGAGAGAGACCATCTTCATCCTACGCCTCCCACAGATTGATAAACCTTAGGTCATCCACTTGAGGGAAATTTGCTACTGTCCTACAAAACTCTGCACTTGGAGGCCCAACAACGTCTACAAGAATAAAAGTTGCGTAGTAGACATCAAGCTCTTTTCTGGCGCCGTTGACGGGGAGGTGAGTGCTTGAAGGTATATCTTTAGATCTTGCAATTGAATTTTTTTGTTTCTTGTTTTTCACTAGTTTGGTTTTATAAAAGAAAACTACAAAAAAATGGAATTGAGGTTGCCCCATATTATTCATCTTTATAATGTCTTTCTTGAAAATAATGGAGCAGAAAATTGTGCTCAATTGTTAGAAGAGGAATTCAATAAAATGTTTGGCATAAAACCCATGAATGATGAGCATGATTGCAATGTTGCTAGTATGAATTCTTTGAATATCCATGATGCTAGTGATATGCAAAGCCATAAGCTTGGGGGTGCTATGTTTGATGAAGATGAAATTTTTAGTCCCCCAAGTTTTGATGAGAAAATTTGTTATGATGAAACCATGCCTCCTATTTATGATGATTATATTGATGAAAGTGGGTTTGGAAGAGTGTCAACTTTATGTAATAATGATCCCACTATTTTGGAGGGTGTTGAATCTTATTATAATAATTATGAAAGTGGATTTGGAGAGGTCATGATTTTATTTAATAATGAATCCACTATTTTGGAAGAGGTTTCAATTGATTATGACAACAAAGTTGCTATCTATGATGATTATGGTGATGACATGTATGATATAAAGAATAATGATAACCTTGAAACTTGTCATTATGATTTTAATTTTCAATTGGATTATGCCAATCGAGTATCACATGATAGTTATTTCATTGAATTTGCTCCCACTATTATTGATGAGAAGAAATTTGCTTATGTGGAGAGTAATAAAATTTCTATGCTTGTAGGTCATGAAAAGAATGCTTTATGTGATAGCTATATTGTTGAATTCATTCATGATGCTATTGAAAATTATTATGAGAGAGGATCATATGCTTGTAGGTGTTGCAATAATGTCAAGTTGCCTCTCTATGTGTTGGAAGTTTTGAAGTCATGCTTGTTTTGCCTTCCTATGCTAGTTGATTCTTGCTCCCATAAATTGTTTGCTCACAAAATCCCTATGCATAGGAAGAGGGTTAGGCTTAAATGTGCTAGTCATATGTTTCATGATGCTCTCTTATATGTTTCAATTCTTATTTCTATGTGAGCATCCTTGAAATCATCATGCCTAGCTTAAATGGCATTAAAGAAAAGTGCTTGTTGGGAGACAACCCAATATTTATCCCTACTATTTTTTTTGTGTTCACATGATTAAGCTAATGTATTAATAATGTTTTATATGTTTTCATTCAATAATGTGCCAAGTAAAGCCTTTGGGATAGTGTGGATGCTTGTTGAGTTGATTCTGGGCAAAAACAGAAAGTTTTGCGTCCAGTGCTGGAATTTCTATTCTGTAATGGAGTGTGAGAAAATTCTGAAATTTTTACAGAGAATTGGGTTACAAATGTTTTACGTTGTCCTAATTTTTTAGAACTTTTGGAGGTGCAGAATATGGTTTTTAAATCGCTCACTACATGCTGTTTTGTTTTTGACAGATTCTGTTTTTAGTGCATAGTTTGCTTGTTTTAGTGTTTTCATAGCTTATATTGAGTAATATAAATTATGGAAATGATATAATACAGTAGGAATTATGTGAGAACAATTATGAATCTTGTCTTGACAGTACCTAAGTGGATGATTTATTCTTTATCATACTAACCCATCTCACGAAGTTCCGTTAAGTTTTGTGTGATTAAAGTTTTCAAGTTTTGGGTGAGATATCGATATGAGGAGAATAAGGAGTGGAAAGACCATAAGCTTGGGGATTCCCAAGGCACCCCAAGGTAATATTCAAGGAAGACCCAAGCAACTAAGCTTGGGGATGCCCCGGAAGGCATCCCCTCTTTCGTCTTCAACACTATCGGTAACCTTACTTAGAGCTATATTTTTATTCGTCACATGATATGAGTTTTGCCTGGAGCGTCATTTTATTTTGTTGAGATTTTCTTGCTGTCATCAATAATCATGTTTTGTATCTTTTAGTTCAATAAAATGCCAATTATAGCCTTTACCATGCTCAGTTTGCAAGTTCATGTGTTGCTGTTTGAAAACAGAAAGTTTTCTATTATGTCCAGAATATTCCAGAATATTTAGAACATGATAAAAATCTGAAATTTTTACACAATAAGCATGCATGATTTCTCTGTCACGTGGTATTTTTTCAGAAATTTTGGAGTTAGGGAAGTATGAATTTTTACTCCCCCTTTACAGACTGTTCTGTTTTGGCAGATTGCTGTTATAGTTGCATTGTTTGCATATGTTTGCCTATTTAGTGTTTCTATTTGTGGATAGGAGTATTAAATATGCAGAGGCATTTAGTATGCAATGTTTAATTATAATTTTAGTGATTTTCTACAGTAGAGAGTGTTAAGGTTTTGAGTTGATTTATACTAACTTATCTCACAAGTCCTTGTTGAGTTTTGTGTGGATGAAGTTTTTAAGATTTAGGAGAAGCCATGATATGAGAGAAATTAAGGAGATACAAGAGCTCAAGCTTGGGGATGCCCACGGCACCCCAATAGAACATTCCAAGAAGTCTCAAGAAACTAAGCTTGGGGATGCCCCGGTAGGCATCCCACCTTTCTTCATCGGCAACTATCGGTTAGCCTAAGTTTTTACTTGTTCACATGATATGTGCTATTCTTGGAGTGTCCTTTTATTTTCATTTTGTTTGCTATTTGAATAAAATTATCAAGATCTGAAATCTTTATTGAGAGAGAGTCTTCACATAGCTACTTAATTGTTTGCCTACTCATTGATCTTCACTTATATCTTTTTGGAGTAGTTTGTCATTTACTCTTGTGCTTCACTTATATCCTATGAGTAAATTGTTGAATGAATTGAATATCATAAAGTTGAAATTATATGTGCTTCATATGCTTGTATCATGCCTAGTAGTAATTTCACATTTGGTTTAGAAAGCAAAATCTATTGAAGTTTGAGAACCACAATATTGGTCATACAAGCAATTCATGAATGATTAGTATAAGGAAGAGAACTTTCACATATAAATATATTATCTTGGACATCTTTTATGATTGTGAATACCCATTAATTATTTTCAAACTTGAGCAAATTAGTTGAAGTTGTACAAGGAAGACAACGTAATGAGTTATGTTTGGGTATATTTGCATAGAAGTTATATTGTTATGGATCCTCCAGCATGTGGTGCTTGCTTAGGATCTTTTGCTAGCCAAAAATTTGTACTAAGTAGAGATACTACTTGTGCATCCAAAAACCCAGTTTCTTCCCATGAGTGTCCACCATATCTACCTATGGATTGAATAAGATCCTTCAAGTAAGTTGTCATCGGTGCAAAAAGCAATAAAAATTCCTCCTAAAATATGTATGATCTTTTATTGCAAGGGAAAATAAGCGTTGTACGAACTTGTGATGGTAAAGAAATAAAAGCGACGGACTGCATAATAAAGGTTGCTATCACAAGGGGCAATATAACATGATGTTCCTTTGCATTAAGGGCTTGCACATCAAAAAATAAAAAGCGCATGACAACCTCTGCTTCCCTCTGCGAAGGGCCTATCTTTTACTTTATGTATTTACTTTTATGCAAGAGTCAATAGTATTACTTCTCATTTCAACCTTAATTATTCTCTAGTTGGCAAGCATCATGTGGTGGGGAAAGATCCAGGCACATATGGCCAGTCAAATATATTTGATCATGAATTATTATTCTTGACAATTATCTCTATGATAAATAAGTTGGGAGGCGAAACATTAAGCCCCTATCTTTCTCTGTGTTCGATGGATGCTATTTGTTCTAAAACTATGCTTTGAGTACTAGCAATCATAGAAGACTAAATGATAATTGAGTATGTGGAGCTCTTACTTAGACTTTGTTGAAGATAAGTTGAATTGCAATTGTTTGGTGACTAAGAACATAGGTTGTTAAGTTTCAAGAGAATGCATTGTTTGAACCATAACATGTGAATGGATTGCTACTTTATCATGATGAGTTTTATGAGAAAGAGTTGCTGTTATGATGCTAGGAAAAGTGATTGAAATTATCATTGATTAAACTTTTGCACTATGCTAGCATTCACACTTCATAAATTATTTCTTTTATCATTTACCTACTCGAGGACGAGAAGGAATTAAGCTTGGGGTTGCTGATACGTCTCCAACGTATCTATAATTTATGAAGTATTCATGCCATGTTTATTATAGTTTTGTATGATTTTGGTGCACTTTTATATGGCTTTTATATGATTTTTATGGACTAACATATTGACCTAGTGCCTAGTGCCAGTTGTTGTTTTCTGTTTGATTTTGGTTTTCCAGAAAATCCATATCAAATGAAGTCCAAATGCAGCGAAACTTTTTGACGATTTTTTCTGGAAGGAAACAGACCCAGGAAGCTTCAGGGGAGCAGCAGAAGACCCACAGGGGCCCCACAAGCCACCTGAGCGCGCCCACCCCCCTGGGCGCACCCTGGTGCCTCGTGGGCCCCCTGTGGCCCCTCTTCGCGTGATTCCAACGCCAAAAATTCTTATAAATACCAAAACCCCCATAAATAACCCTAGAACTTCGACTCCGCCGCCGCAAGCCTCTATACCTCCACGATCTCATCTAAAGCCCTTTTCCGGCACCCTGCCGAAGGGGGAAATCATCACCGGAGGCCATCTTCATCATCCTGGCGGTCTCCATGACGAGGAGGGAGTAGTTCACCCTCGGGGCTGAGGGTATGTAATAGTAGCTATGTGTTTGATCTCTCTCTCTCGTGTTCTTGATTTGGCACGATCTTGATGTACCGCGAGCTTTGTTAATATAGTTGGATCATATGGTGTTTCTCCCTCTCTATCTTGTTGTGATGAATTGAGTTTTTATCTTTGAGGTTTCACTATTATCGGATTGAATACTTTTATGGATTTGAGAACACTTGATGTATGTCTTGCATATGAATACCCGTGGTGACAATGGGGTATTATATTGATTCACTTGATGTATGTTTTGGCACTCAACTCGTGAATTCCCGAGGTGACATTTGGGTAATCTATGCATAGGGGTTGATGCACGTTTTCGTCCTACTTTCTCCGGTAGAAATCTTGGGGCACTCTTTGAAGTTCTTTGTGTTGGATTGAATATTATGAATCTGAAGTTGTTTGATGCATATCGAATGATCAACTCATGGATACTTGTGGTGACATTGGAGTATCTAGGTGACATTAGGGTTGGTTGATGCGTATCATATGGTGTTATTTTAGTACAAACTCTAGGGCTGTTTGTGACACTTATAGGGATGGCTCAATAGATTGATCGGAAAGGATAACTTTGAGGTGGTTTCATACCCTACAACAATTTCTATCTTATGTTCTCCGCTAATAGGAACTTTGGAGTGATTCTTTAACGCATGTTGAGGGATTGTTATATGATCCAATTATGTTAGCATTGTTGAGAGATTGCACTAGTGAAAGTATGAACCCTAGGCCTTGTTTTCAAGCATTGCAATACCGTTTGTGCTCACTTTTGTTACTTGCTACCTTGCTGTTTTTTTATTTTCAGATTACAAAAACCTATATCTACTATCCATACTACACTTGTATCGCCATCTCTTCACCGAACTAGTGCACCTATACAATGTACCATTGTATTGGGTGTGTTGGGGACACAAGAGATTTCTTGTATTTGATTGCAGGGTTGTTTGAGAGAGACCATCTTCATCCTACGCCTCCCATGGATTGATAAACCTCCCCGAGATGTATAGCAACGTTGGTTCTCCGAGGTAAGGAGCGGCCAAGATCGGATTGGTGCCGAGGAACTTCTTGATCTCGTCTAACGCGGTGCCGGCCTCCTTTGTCCATACGATTTTTTTGTTTGTTTAAGCAGTCGATACAGCGGCAAGGCCTTCTCTCCGAGTTGTCATATGAACCGACTAAGGGAGGCCACGCAACCTGCGAGTCGTTGGACGTACTTGAGCTCTGTTGGTACCTCCAGATGGTCCAATGCTTTAATCTTGTCAGGGTTTGCTTCGATTCCTCTATGGGAAACGATAAAACCGAGCAACTTGACGGAAGGGACGCCAAAAACACATTTTCCCGGGTTTAACATTACGTCGTAAGCCCGGAGATTCTTAAATGTCTCCCATAGGTCATCAATGAGAGTGCTGGCGAGACGGGTCTTAACGACCATGTCGTCGACGTATGCTTCAGCCGTTTTGTCGATTTGCGGCTTGAGGCATGTCTGAATCATGCGCTGGTATGTAGCCCCCGTGTTTTTAGGCCAAAGGGCATTGTATTAAAACAAAATGGCCCGCAGGGGGTTATAAAGGCTGTTGCAGCCTGGTCGGATTCCTTCATCTTTATTTGATGATATCCGGAATAGGTGTCCAAGAAACAGAGCAGGTCATGCCCGGCTGTGGCATCAATTATTTGGTCGATCCGAGGTAATGTGAAGGGATCCTTTGGGCAAGCTTTATTGACGTCCTTGAAATCGACGCATATGCGCCATGATTTGTCCTTTTTGGTAACATTACTAGGTTAGCCAGCCACTCAGGATGTTTAATTCCTCGGATGAGCCCAACCTCCGTCAGCTTGGCTAGTTCTTCCCCCATTGCTTGTCGCTTGGGTTCTAAGAACCTCCGAAGTGCTTGTTTTACGGGCTTAAAGCCCTCGGCGATGTTGAGGCTATGTTCCGCCAAATTTCTTGGGATGTCTGGCATGTCTGATGGGTGCCAACCGAAGATGTCCCAATTTCCCCTTAAAAAGGCACATAGAGCCTCATTAAGCGATGTTTCCAGCCGTGCTCCGATGGAAGCTGTTTTAGCCGGATCATCAGAATGCACTTCAAATTTTACGATTTCATTTGCTGGTTTAGAGGATCGGCCTCTTGTCGAGGATGATGTCGTCCTTGTCCACAGTTGCGCGTAGCGCTATTAACTGCTCGGCCGCGAGGGCCTCGGCATGGAGCTCCAAAGAGAGCGCGACCGTTTTATTTTCTGCCCTGAGGGATCTGTCCATATTGCTTTCAACGGTGATCACACCGTTTGGCCCTGGCATTTTGAGCTTCATATAAGCATAGTGTGGGATAGCCTGAAATTTGGCGAACGGGTTGCGACCGAGAAGGGCGTGATAGCCACTTCGAAATGGCACGACGTTGAAGATTAACTCTTCGGGGCGGTAGTTGTCGGAAGTACCAAACACTACATCAAGCAAGATTCTACCACCTCACCGCGCCTCTTTTCCTGGGATTATTCCTTTGAACGTTGTCTTGCTTGGCTCGATTCATGACTTGTCGAGCTACATTTTCCTTAGGGTGTCCTCGTAAATGAGAGGTTCAGGCTGCTGCCTCCGTCCATCAGGACTTTTGCTAGCTTGTAGCCGTCGATAACGGGGTCAAGGACTAAAGCCGTGACTCCTCGGCTCGGGCTGTGCTTTGGTTGGTCTCCGTGCCCAAAGGTTATTAGTGTGTTTAACCATTTGCTCCCCGAGGTCGTCATGTGATAAACATGGTTTACTTCTCGAAGAGCTTTTGTTCGCTGGTTGCGCGAGTGGTGAGTTGCATATATCATCAGGCTTTCCTCCTCGTCGGACGGGTACTCCTCCCAGCTCGGCGTGTCTTCTCGGGTTTTTGTTGTTCCGGGGTTATCTAGGAGATCGGTTTCCCCTTTTGTGACCTGGTGTACAACCCAACATGCTCGAAGCTTCTGAATTGGATTTGTGTTTAATGAAACAGAGTGTATCGCGCATGGTTCATCGAGGATCGCGTCCAACGTGGTTTTGGGTTTATTTGCTGGTTGTTTCTTGTGCTGCTCATGACGAGCGGCCTGCTCGTCAATCTTGGGGCCTTTTTTGCTTTGGCGTGAGCGCCTTTTGTTTGCAGAGTTGAACATGTTTTGAGTTGAACCCTTTTGCTCCTGCTCTGCCAGCCAGACGTCCTCCATAATGCAGTATCTTGATATTATACTGGATAGCTCGGGAATGTTCTGACACGCCTTCATGCAAAAACGTTAGCGATACCTTCATCTCGATAATCGACGCGGAAGGCTAAAATAGCCTCAGCGTCACAACAATCTGGGATCTTATTTTTGACAAACAAGAACCTCATCCAGAATTGCCATACTGTTTCACTTGGTTTTTGCTTGACGTAGGCTAAATCCCTGTGACACCGCTAACTTAATCGTGCACTAATCATACACGCAAATGCACACGATCAAGCCTAAGGACTCACTTGAAGATATCACAACACAACTCTAAACACAAATAAAAGTCATACAAGCTTTATATTACAAGCCAGGGGCCTCGAGGGCTCGAATACATAAGCTCGTGAGCAAGCGTTAGCGGAAGCAACCACAGTATCTGAGTACAGACACAAAGTTAAACAAGTCTGCCTTAAGAAGGCTGAGCAAAACAACGACACTGGATCGAAAAGGCGCGGGCCTCCTGCCTGGGTGCCTCCTATCTACTCCTTGTTGTCGGTCTCCACGTAGTAGTAGGTGCCACCGGAAGGGTAGTAGTAGTCGTCGACTGGGGCCGCTGACTCCGGGGCTCCGTCATCTGGTCGCAACAATTGGGTATGGGAAAAAGAGGAAGCAAAGCAACCGTGAGTACTCATCCGAAGTACTCGCAAGACTTACATCAGAACTATTCTACTTATGCATCGGTATCAAAGAAGGGCTGTATCAGTGGACTCGACTGCAGAAATGCCAGAATAGGGAGAAGGCCTAGCCTATCGAAGACTAGCATCTTCAGCGTCTTGCAGCATTAGAAGAGTGTAGATTAGTACATAAATATAGCAGTAGTAACAAGTATAACAGCAGCCATGCCCAGAGATCCTTCCTCGACTCCCTGCGAGAAAGCAATCCCGGAGCTATCATATTAATTAAGTTCACAAGTATCCAGTTCTAGTTGTAGAAGATCGGGATACTTTCCGAGCATCCTATTACCGTGGACACGGCTATTCGAATAGATATACTTCCCTGCAGGGGTGCACCAACTTACCCAACACGCTCGATTAACTCTGGCCGGACACACCTACTCGGCCCATGCCCGACCTTGGCTGATCGACACGTCGTAGCCCTACCTAGGTTCAACAGAGAGGCCAGCACGCCGGTCTACACCCTAAGCGCTCAGGGGTCTTGGGACCATCGCCCTTTGCACTCCTGCGCATTGCAAGGACGGCCGGGACCAGACCTAGCCCCTGTATACACACGCAGGCTTTCACGGTCCACCCGGGCGCGTGCCGCTCAACTGCTGACATCTAAAGAACTTCGGCTGATACATACGACGCTGAGTGCCCATACTATTCCCGCGTGGTGATTAGTGCGAAAAGGCCATAGGCCTACTTAGATCACATATTCTAATCCCATTAGTGTGTTGGAAGCTCGCGGTGACAATCAGCGATCCACGATCTGTGGTCCCATCGCCCCGTCTCGAGGACTTGCGGCAAGGGCCAGGCCCAATTCCTCTCCTCCCTCTCCTGAGGCAATCTACCTGCCCGGCCACGCCTCGTATTCATTTTGCGGGTACCCTCATGGTCAACCCGACTTCACATTACTCGCGGGTACCCCTCAGGGCCGACCCGTCTTTAATCAGGGACTGAAATAAATACATGGTATCCGTGTGTCCATAACATCAAGGAGGAATCCAAGGAATCACCCTCGTTGGATTCCCACTCGATGTTTCTGCAAGGTGAATCCGGAGGAATCACCCTCGATGGATTCACACTTGAGGGGTTGCACGACAGAAGCTTTATTGGAGGTAGTGAAACAGGAATCACCCTCGGTAACCCACAACCGACTAGCTATACTACAGAGGCAACATCAGGAGTGTGGTAAGAGGTATCACCCTCGGCACTCGATGGTAGGTCTGCAGAGTAGTGCAACTAAAGGGTGTGTGTGGTGAAGTGTCGGTCTCAGCCCCTCGATCACATCGATCGGGGCACCAGTAACAAAGTGGGGCAACTAGGACAAGGATGAGGGGCCACAGATGGTTCACTAACCAACCTATACTAAGCATTTAGGATAGCAGGGATGGTATCAACAACAATTTACAAAAATAGGCTATGCATCAGAATAGGTATTCACGGAACACCAACTGTAGCAATTCTAATGCAAGCATAAGAGAGAAAGATTAGGCGATATAGGCATGTTCAAGGGGGGTTGCTCGCCTGGAAGCTCTGCGGGGAAAGAGGGGTCGTCGATGGTGTAGTCGTACTCTGGAGCTACGTCGGTCTCGGGGTCTACCGGAGAGAAGAGGGGGATGAAACAAATAAATACAAGCAACAAATGCAACACAGATGCATGACATGGCAATATGTTGTGCTAGGTGTGACCTAATGCAGCACTACACGTCGCAGGCGGAGCGGGCGTCGTTAGGCATCTGTTAGACAGATGAACCGGAGGGGAAGGTTCCATGTTTGCAGTGTTATGAGCATGTGACAGCTACATGAAGGGCATATTCGGATTCGTCCCGTTTTTCTGATCAACTTTCATGTAGAAAACTTTTCGATCCGGGCTACGATTTATTTTCTAAGATTTTTCAAAGTTTTAAACATTTTCTGAAAATCCTGGAATTAACTTAAATTTGAAAATAACAGAAAAAGGTTTTATTGCGTCAGCATGATGTCAGGGTGACGTCAGCTGTCAAACCAGCTGGTCCAGGTCAAACCTGACCACTGGGTCCCACTTGTTATACACAGCAGCTAATCTAGTGGTTAATTTAAACTAAACAGAGATTAAATTAACTAATTGGGTTAATTAGCTAGTGGGGCCTACTGTCAGTGTCAGATTAATTAGCTGATTAATTAAATTAACTAAAAAGGTAATTAGGCGGGTGGGACCCGCATGTCAGCGACTGGGGTTGCCCAGTCAGCACGTTGACTGGGTCAACCCAGTCAACAGGGCCCGTGGGACCCTCTGGCAGCGACCCAGGGGTGGGCCCCAGGTGTGCCACGTCGGCGGTGGTCGACGACTCATCGCCGACGACGCCAAAACGCGGCGGCGCGTGCGGGTCAGCGGCGGAAAACGACCACAGAGGGACAAAACGAGCGCGGGACGGCGCGTTCGAACGTGCGCTCAACGGCGCGTCCAATGGTGGCGGTGGCTTGGCCGAAAACGGCCTGTGGCAACGGCGGCGAGCAACGCGGCGGACGCCAGAGTTCGGGCGGTGGTGGTTACGGCGATGCGGAGCACGGCAAAGCAAACGGGCGACGGCGTTGGGCTCCTACGAGCTCCAGGAGCTCGCCTACGAGCTCGGAAGCGAGCTCGGCCTGCGGTGGCCACGGCAGCGAGCTCATCGGCGGCGACGAGTACGGGCATGGCGAGATTAGCAGCTACGGGCGCGTATAAGGGCAGGGGAGTGAGGGGAGAGGAAGAGGAGCTCACCGGTTGGCTCAAGAAAGGCCGGGGAGAGCTTAGTAGCAGCAGGGGTGGCCGGAATCGAGGAAGTTCACCGGCGACCCAAGGAGGAAGAAGACGGCGTAGATCCGTGCGGTGGGGCTCCCCGGCTCGTGTTCGATGGCGTAGTCGGCGTAGTGGACGGCGGCGGAGCGCGTGGACACGGTGGCGCGGCACGGGGACGACGGTGGCCGCGGAGATCGACGGCGATGGCGACGGATGCGTACGGGTGAGCTCGCGCGCGGGCGAGAGAGAGCGCGAGGAGAGGGGAGGAGTGGATGAGGAGGGTGACGAGGCCACGGGCGTCAGCCTTATCCTCTCCCCAACGCTGTAGCGTCGCCGTGTCGTGCCCTGGCCGGCGAGCGCGTGCGGCCACGGCCATGGCGACACGGGGAGGAGAGAGGCGGGAGGTGGGAGAGAGAGGGGTGGGCTGGGCCGGTGCACTGTGCACTTAGGCCCAGCTCACAGTAGAGTTAGGGCCTTTTTCATTTCTTTTTCTGTTTTCTTTTACAGAAATAGTTTTGCAATAATTGAGCTGCCCAATTGACTTTTGTAAAATATGTGAATTGGCCACATAAATACAATGCAATTTTCTGCACTGCCACAAAAAGTTTGGGAGGCTTTTGAATCCATTTGAATTTTTCATAAATGGAATAGCATTTAAAATGCTTCTTTTTGCACTGTTTTAAATGCTCTAGCCCATTTTAGCAAATAGGTGATGTTGTTTTCCTGAACAAGAATTTGTTTTGGAATATTTGCTAAATGATGAACTATTTTTCAGCAATTTTTGAGCAACTTCAAATTTCACTTGCAATTTGAATTGAATTCAGTGGAGGAATTTGAAATGAGATATTAATCCAATGTGATCAAGCATTTCAAAACAACTTGACTTAGCATTAACATGATGGATTACTGTAGCTCATTACATAGGGGTGTTACAATTCTCCTCCTCTAAAAGAAATTCTCGTCCCGAGAATTTAGGAGGTAGAAGGGAAAAGATCGGGATATTCCTCGCGAAGACTATCCTCGCGTTCCCAAGTGGCTTCATCTTCAGTATGATTTGACCACTGCACTTTAAGGAACTTGGTTGTCTTCTAACGGGTCCGTCGTTCAGCTTGATCGAGAATGTGGATCGGATGCTCTTTATAAGATAGGTCATCTTGCAATTCGAGCAATTCATGATCCACTACCCGGTGCGGATCCTTGAAGCAACGGCGAAGTTGCGACACGTGGAAGACATCGTGGAGGTGAGAGAACTGCGGCGGCAATTCCAATTTATATGCCACATGTCCACGTCTGGCGAGAATGCGGAAGGGACCAATGTAGCGAGGAGTTAACTTGCCCTTGATTCCGAAGCGGTGAGTGCCCTTCATAGGAGTGACACGCAGATAAGCTTGCCCACCAGGTTGATAGATCGATCCCCAGTGTTTACGATCATAATTGCTCTTCTAGCGAGACTGGGCCGCCTTGAGATTTTCCCGAATGATACGGACTTGCTCTTCAGCGTGTTGGATAATATCCAGACTAATGAGCGGCCGTTCCCCAGTTTCTGACCAATTCAGAGGGGTCTGCCACTTACGTCCATATAATACTTCGAAGGGGGCCATCTTCAAGCTAGCTTGATAGCTGTTGTTGTACGAGAATTCAGCATACGGGAGAGATTCCACCCACTTCTTGCCAAATGAGATAACACAAGCACGCAGCATATCTTCAAGCACTTGATTCACTCGTTCAACTTGGCCTTGGGACTGGGGGTGATAAGCAGAGCTCCAGGTTATATGAGTTCCCATAGCTTCTTGGAAACTTGCCCAGAACTTAGAGGTGAAAAGGCTGCCACGGTCTGAACTGATCTCCTTCGGAATACCATGGAGTGATACAATTCTGGAGATATACAATTCTGCTAACTGACTAGCAGTGATCGTCTCCTTGACTGGCAGAAAATGTGCAACTTTGGAAAGTTGGTCGATGACGACAAGAATAGCATCGTGACCCTTTTGTGACCTGGGAAGACCAGTGATAAGATCCATTTGAACTTTGAACCATTTCCACTCAGGAATAGGGAGCGGTTGCAGAATTCCAGCAGGCTTCTGATGTTCTGCCTTAACGCGATGGCAAACGTCACATTCGGCAACATAGCGAGCAATGTCTTGCTTCATTTTGGACCACCAGTACCTTTGGTGGAGATCACGATACATCTTGGTGCTACCCGGATGAATAGACAGTGGTGTATCATGTGCCTCCTTCATAACCTTGTCGGTCATAAGTTTGAATCGAGGTACCACAATGCAATCTCTGAAGTACAAAGTTCCATCTTCAGCAAGCGAGAAATCTCTGGACTTTTCAAGGTCAAGATCTCTTTTCATCTGATCAACTTCAGCATTTTTCGCTTGCGCAGACTTAACAGCTTTCTCAAGATCTGGATGTAAAACAAGGGTATTTAGAGAACCCTGTGGAACGATATGAAGGTTCAACTTGCGAAGTTCCTCGTAAAGAAGGGGTTGAGCTCGCTGAACCATGAGGTTGTTACAATAGGACTTGCGACTCAAAGCATCGGCCATCACATTAGCTTTGCCAGGGGTATAAGAAATACCGCAGTCATAGTCTGTAATTGTTTCCAACCATCGTTGTTGACGGAGATTGAGATCCGGCTGAGTAAACAAATACTTTAGACTTTGGTGATCAGTGTATATTTCACATCGATTACCAAGGAGGTAATGTCGCCACAGCTTCAATGCATATATCACTGCAACAAGTTCAAGATCATGCACTGGGTAGTTCTCTTTGTGAGGACGCAACTGTCGCGAGGCATAAGAAATCACTCTCCGCTCTTGCATAAGGACACAGCCTAATCCTTGACAAGAGGTGTCGCAATAGATGACGAATTCCTTGCGAGAATCCGGAGGAGCAAGCACTGGAGCAGAGGTCAGCTTGTCCTTGAGTGTCTGGAAACTTTCCTGACATTTGTCTGTCCACTCAAACTTAACGCCTTTGTGAAGCAGATTAGTCAGAGGCTTGGCAATCTTGGAAAAGTTCTCGACAAAACGACGGCAATAGCTTGCGAGTCCGAGAAAACTTCTGACTTGCTTAACATTCTTCGGAGGAGTCCAGTCAAGAATAGCCTGAACTCGTTCTGGGTTGACAGCAATGCCATCCTTGGAAAAATGCGCACGATCAAGCCCAGGGACTCACGGGAAGATATCACAACACAACTCTAGACACAAAATAAAATAATACAAGCCTTATATTACAAGCCAGGGGCCTCGAGGGCTCGAATACAAAAGCTCGAGTTACACAAGAGTCAGCGAAAGCATCAGTATCTGAGTACAGACATAATTAGACAAGGGTGCCTTAAGAAGGCTGAGCAAAACAACGATAACTAGATCGAAAAGGCGCAGGCCTCCTGCCTGGGAGCCTCCTATCTACTCCTGGTCGTCGGTCTCCACGTAGTAGTAGGCTACGCCGGGGTAGTAGTAGTCGTCGGCGGGATCAGCTGTCTTCGGGACTCCACCATCTGATCGCAGCAATCGGGTATGGGGAAAAAGAGGTAGCAAAGCAACCGTGAGTACTCATCCAAAGTACTCGCAAGACTTACATCAGATCTATGCTAAGTATGCTTCGGTATCAAAGGGAAGGGTCTGTATCTATGGACTATACTGCAGAAATGCCAGAATAGAGGGGAAGGCCTAGCCTATCGAAGACTAGCATCTTGCAGCGTCTTGCAGCATTAGAAGAGTGTAGATTAGCAGCATATAATAAAGCAATAAGTATGTAGTAGCAAAGCCCAGAGATCCTTCCTCGACTCCCCTGCGAGAAAGCGATCCCGGAGCTATCATTTCAGTTTAGTGTCACAAGTATCCAGTTCAAGTTGTAGTAGATCGGGATACTACACTGAGCGTCCTGTTACCGTGGACACGGCTTTTCGAATAGATAATCTTCCATGCAGGGGTGCACTACTGTTACCCAACACGCTCGATTACTTTTGGCTGGACACACTTTTCGGGTAATGCCCGGCCACGGATATCCGACACGACGTAGTCCTATCTAGGCTCCGTAGAGAGGTCCCCGCCGGTCTACATCCTAAGCGCTCAGGGGTCTTGGGCCCATCGCCCTTTGCACTCCGGGTCGTTGAGTGCAGGGCGATCCAGGCCACCTCCTCTGGGGCGCCGACCCGGCCGTACCGCAATGCTGAACTGGACGTCTGACAGAGCTTTCGGCTGATAAATACAGCGCAGAGGGCCCCATTAAACCATTATCCTGTGTGGTGGTAGTGCGTATAGGCCAGTGGCCAACTCATATCAAATACCCAAATCTGTTAGTGAATTATTAGGAGCTCGCGGAGACGAGCAGAAAACCACGATCATGTGACCCCGTCGCCCCGTCTCGACGACTTACGGCAAGGGCCAGGCCCATCCCTCTCCTGGACGGTCTGCCTGCCCGGCCGTGCCTCGTAATTATCTCGCGGGTACCCTCCAGGTCAACCCGACTTCACCAGAGACTGTCGGGAACTCAGGTCCACCTCTACCGGGGTGGTACCGCCTGTCCCGCAATAACAGTACAAGGGGGCAACAGTTAAAGGTAACCGTGTGTTCGTAACATCAAGGGGGTAATCTGAGGAATCACCCTCGATGGATTCCCACTCGATGCACCCGTCAAGGTGAACTCGGAGGAATCACCCTCGATGGGTTCACACTTCAGGGGTTGTACGACAGAGGCATCATCGGAGGTGGTGAAAGAGGAATCACCCTCGATAACCCACAACCGACTAGCTACGCTACAGAGATACCATCAGGAGTGAGGTAGGAGGTATCACCCTCGGCACTCGATAGTAGCTCTGCAGAGTCGTACAATTAAGGGGGGTGTGCGGTGATGTGTCGGTCTCTGCACGTCGATCACACGGATCGAGTCATCCGGAAGCAAGCATGGCAACACGGACAAGGGTGCGGGGCCACTGATGGATCACTAACCAACCTATACTAGGCATATGGGACAACAGGTAAGGTATCAACAGCAGGTTACAAAAGCATGCTATGCAGCAGAATAGGAGCAATCAATTACAGTAGCAAAAATCTAATGCAAGCATGGGGGAGAAAGAATAGGCGATATAGGAATGATCAAGGGGGTTTGCTTGCCTGGAAGCTTTGCTGAAAGGGGCTGGACGTCAGGAACGTAGTCGTACTCGGTAGCAGCATCCGTCTCAGAGTCTACCGGAGAGAAGAGGGGGAAGAAACAAATAAATACACGGCAATTAAATGCAACATAGAGCAAGACATGGCAATATGCAATGCAGGGGTGACCTAATGCATCCCTAAACAGTTTTAGTCTACAACGTCGCGGAGAGAATAAGGCCAACGCCCGCGGCCTCGTCACCCTCCTCATCCACTCCTCCCCTCTCCTCGCGCTCTCTCTCTCGCCCGCCCGCGAGCTCACCCGTACGCATCCGTCGCCGTCGCCGTCGATCTCCGCGGCCACCGTCGTCCCCACGCCGCGTCATCGTGTCCACGCGCTCTGCCGCCGTCCAATACGTCGACTACGCCGTCGAACGTGAGCCGGGGAGCCCCACCGCACGGATCCGCGCCGTCTCCTTCCTCCTCGGGTCGCCGGCGAACTTCCTCGATTCCGGCCACCCCAGCTGCTACTAAGCTCTCGCCGGCCTTTCTTGAGCCACCCGGTGAGCTCCTCTTCCTCTCCCCTCACTCCCCTGCCCTTCTACGCGCCCGTAGCCACTGATCCCGCCATGGCCGTACTCGTCGCCGCCGATGAGCTCGCCGCCGTGGCCACCGCAGCCCGAGCTCGCTTCCGAGCTCGTAGGCGAGCTCCTCGAGATCGTAGGAGCTCAACGCCGTCGCCCGTTTGCTTTGTCGTGCTCCGCATCGCCGTAACCACCACCGCCCGAACTCCGGCGTCCGCCGCGCTGCTCGCCGCCATCGCCACAGGCCGTTTCCGGCCAAGCCACCGCCACCGTTGGACGCGTCGTTGAGCGTGCGTTCGAACGCGCCGCCCCGCGCTCGTTTTGGCCCTCTGTGGCCGTTTTCCGCCGCTGACCCGCACGTGCCACCGCGTTTTGGCGTCACCGGCGTCGAGTCGCCGGCCACTGCAAATGTGGCACACCTGGGGCCCACCCCTGGGTCACTGCTAGTGGGTCCCAGGGCCTGGTTGACCGCGTTGACCGGTCAACCGTGCTGACTGGGCAGCCCAGTGCCACTGACATGTGGGCCCCCACGCTTAATTAAACTAATTTGATTTTAAAACTAATCTGATAATTAGTTTAGACACTGACAGATGGGGCCCACCTGCTAATTAATCTCTATTTAGTTTAAATTAACCACTAGATTAGCTGCTGTGTATGACAAGTGGTCCTAGTGGTCAGGTTTGACCTGGCCCAGCTGGGTTGACTGCTGACATCACTCTGACGCCATGCTGACGCAATAACTGATTTTCTGTTATTTTCGAATTTGTTTTAATTGCCAGGAATTTCAGAAAATGGTTTAAAACTTCGGAAAATCATAGAAAATAAACTAATCCGAATATGCCCTCCATGTAGCTATCACATGCCTCCAACACTGCAAACATGGAACCTTCCCCTCCGGTTCATCTGTCTGACAGATGCCTAAAGCCAGGAAAATATTCACAGATATTTTCCCGCTCCGTCTCTAACGTGTAGCACTGCGATAGGTCACCCCCAGCACAGCTTATTGCCATGCTGTGCATCTATGTTGCTTTTGTTTGCTTTTTATTTATTGTTTCTTCCCCCTCTTCTCTCCGGTAGACCCCGAGACCGACGCTGCTGCGGAGTACGACTACGCCCCTGATGACTAGAACTTTTCAGCAGAGCTTCCAGGCAAGCAAAACCCCCTTGATCATTCCTATATCGCCCATTCTTTCTCACCCATGCTTGCATTAGAATTTGCTACTGTATTTGATTGCTCCTATTCTGATGCATAGCCTGTTTTTGTAACTGCTGTTGTTACCCTACCTGCTATCCTAAATGCTTAGTATAGCTTGGTTAGTGATCCATCAGTGGCCCTCACCCTTGTCCGTGTTGCCTCGCTGGATACCGGAAGGTTCGATCAACGTGATCGATGTGTAGAGACCGTCACAGCACCGCACACCCCCTTAGTTGTACGACTCTGCAGAGCTACTATCGAGTGCCGAGGGTGATACCTCCTACCTCACTCCTGATGTTATCTCTGTAGCGTGGCTAATCGGTCGTGGGTTACCGAGGGTGATTCCTCTTTCACCACCACCGATGATGCCTCTGTCGTGCAACCCCTCAAGTGTGAACCCATCGAGGGTGATTCCTCCAAGTTCACCTTGATGGATAAGTCGAGTGGGAATCCAACGAGGGTGATTCCTCGGATCCCCCCTTGATGTTACGGACCTCATCCACTCCTCCCCTCTCCTCGCGCTCTCTCTCGCCCGTGCGCGAGCTCACCCGTACGCATCCGTCGCCGTCGATCTCCGCGGCCACCGTCGTCCCCGCGCCGCGCCACCGTGTCCACGCGCTCCGCCGCCGTCCACTACGTCAACTATGCCATCGAACGCGAGCCGGGGATCCACGCCATCTTCTTCCTCCTCGGGTCGCCGGCGAACTTCCTCGATTCCGGCCACCCCTGCTGCTACTAAGCTCTCGCCGGCCTTTCTTGAGCCACCCGGTGAGCTCCTTTTCCTCTCCCCTCACTCCCCTGCCCTTCTACGCGCCCGTAGCCGTTGATCCCGCCATGGCCGTACTCGTCGCCGCCGATGAGCTCGCCGCCGTGGCCACCGCAGCCCGAGCTCGCTTCCGAGCTCGTAGGCGAGCTCCTGGAGCTCGTAGGAGCCCAACGCCGTCGCCGTTTGCTTTGCCGTGCTCCGCATCTCCGTAACCACCACCGCCCGAACTCCGGCGTCCGCCGCGCTGCTCGCCGCCGTCGCCACAGGCCGTTTCCGGCCAAGCCACCGCCACCGTTGGACGCGCCGTTGAGCGTGCATTCGAACGCGTCGTCCCGCGCTCGTTTTGGCCCTCTGTGGCCGTTTTCCGCCGCTGGCCCGCACGCGCCGCCGCGTTTTGGCGTCGCCGGCGACGAGTCGCCGGCCACCGCCGACGTGGCACACCTGGGGCCCACCCCTGGGTCACTGCCAGAGGGTCCCACGGGCCCCGTTGACTGGGTTGACCCAATCAATGTGCTGACTGGGCAACCCCAGTCGCTGACATGCGGGTCCCACCCGCCTAATTACCATTTTTAGTTAATTTAATTAATCAGCTAATTAATCTGACACTCACAGTAGGCCCCACTAGCTAATTAACCCAATTAGTTAATTTAATCTCTGTTTAGTTTAAATTAACCACTAGATTAGCTGTTGTGTATGACAAGTGGGACCCAGTGGTCAGGTTTGACCTGGACCAGCTGGTTTGACCGCTGATGTCACCCTGACATCATGCTGACGCAATAAAACCTTTTTCTGTTATTTTCGAATTTAAGTTAATTTCAGGATTTTCAGAAAATGTTTAAAACTTTGAAAAATCTTAGAAAATAAACCGTAGCTCGGATCGAAAAGTTTTCTACATGAAAGTTGATCAGAAAAACGAGACGAATCCGAATATGCCCTCCATGTAGCTGTCACATGCTCATAACACCGCAAACATGGAACCTTCCCCTCCGATTCATCTGTCTGACAGATGCCTAAAGCCGGGAAAATATCTGGGAAAATATCCCCAGATATTTTCCCGCTCCGCCTGCGACGTGTAGTGCTGCATTAGGTCACACCTAGCACAGCATATTGCCATGTCATTTATCTGTGTTGCATTTGTTGCTTGTATTTATTTGTTTCTTCCCCCTCTTTTCTCTGGTAGACCCCGAGACCGATGCAGCTCCGGAGTACGACTACACCGTCGACGACCCCTCTTTCCCCGCAGAGCTTCCAGGCAAGCAAACCCCCTTGAACATGCCTATATCGCCTAATCTTTCTCTCTTATGCTTGCATTAGAATTGCTACAGTTGTTGTTCCATGAATACCTATTCTGATGCATAGCCTGTTTTTGTAAACTGCCGTTGATACCATCCCTGCTATCCTAAATGCTTAGTATAGGTTGGTTAGTGAACCATCTGTGGCCCCTCATCCTTGTCCTAGTTGCCCCGCTTTGTTACTGGTGCCCCGATCGATGTGATCGAGGGGCTGAGACCGACACTTCACCACACACACCCTTTAGTTGCACTACTCTGCAGACCTACCATCGAGTGCCGAGGGTGATACCTCTTACCTACTGATGTTGCCTCTGTAGTATAGCTAGTCGGTTGTGGGTTACCGAGGGTGATTCCTCTTTCACCACCTCCGATAAAGTTTCTGTCATGCAACCCCTCAAGTGTGAATCCATCGAGGGTGATTCCTCCGGATTCACCTTGACAGAAACATCGAGTGGGAATCCAACGAGGGTGATTCCTCAGATTCCTCCTTGATGTTATGGACACACGGATACCATGTATTTATTTCAGTCCCTGAATAAAGACGGGTCGGCCCTGAGGGGTACCCGCGAGTAATGTGAAGTCGGGTTGACCATGAGGGTACCCGCAAAATGAATACGAGGCGCGGCCGGGCAGGCAGATTGCCTCAGGAGAGGGAGGAGAGGAATTGGGCATGGCCCTTGCCGCAAGTCCTCGAGACGGGGCGACGGGACCACAGATCGTGGATCGCTGATTGTCACCGTGAGCTCCCAACACACTAATGGGATTAGGATATGTGATCTGAGTAGGCCTATGGCCTTTTCGCACTAACCACCACGCGGGAATAGTATGGGCACTCGGCGTCGTATGTATCAGCCGTAGTTCTTCAGATGTCAGCCGTTGAGCGGCACGCGCCCAGGTGGACCGTGAAAGCCTGCGTGTGTATACAGGGGCTAGGTCTGGTCCCGGCCGTCTTCGCAATGCACAGGAGTGCAAAGGGCGATGGGCCCAAGACCCCTGAGCGCTTAGGGTGTAGACCGGCGTGCTGGCCTCTGTGTTGAACCTAGGTAGGGCTACGACGTGTCGATCAGCCGAGGCCAGGCATGGGCCGAGTAGGTGTGTCCGGCCAGAGTTAATCGAGCGTGTTGGGTAAGTTGGTGCACCCCTGCAGGGAAATATATCTATTCGAATAGCCGTGTCCACGGTTACAGGACGCTCGGAAAGTATCCCGATCTTCTACAACTAGAACTGGATACTTGTGAACTTAATTAATATGATACCTCCGGGATTGCTTTCTTGCAGGGAGTCGAGGAAGGATCTCTGGGCATGGCTGCTATTATACTTGTTACTACTGCTATATTTATGTACTAATCTACACTCTTCTAATGCTGCAAGACGCTGAAGATGCTAGTCTTCGATAGGCTAGGCCTTCTCCCTATTCTGGCATTTCTGCAGTCCATTCCACTGATACAGCCCTTCTTTGATACCGATGCATAAGTAGAATAGTTCTGATGTAAGTCTTGCGAGTACTTCGGATGAGTACTCACGGTTGCTTTGCTTCCTCTTTTTCCCATACCCGATTGCTGCGACCAGATGACGGAGCCCCGGAGTCAGCTGCCCCAGTCGACGACTACTACTACCCTTCCGGTGGCGCCTACTACTATGTGGAGACCGACGACCAGGAGTAGATATGAGGCACCCAGGCAGGAGGCCTGCGCCTTTTCGATCCAGTGTCGTTGTTTTGCTTAGCCTTCTTAAGGCAGACTTGTTTAACTTTGTGTCTGTACTCAGATACTGTGGTTGCTTCCGCTAACGCTTGCTCGCGAGCTTATGTATTCGAGCCCTCGAGGCCCCTGGCTTGTAATATAAAGCTTGTATGACTTTTATTTGTGTTTAGAGTTGTGTTGTGATATCTTCAAGTGAGTCCTTAGGCTTGATCGTGTGCATTTGCGTGTATGATTAGTGCACAATTAAGTCGGGGATGTCACAATCCTAGACATCTGCTGGTCCTGGAGAGTCGGGACAATAGGAGATGTGGGCATTGGGTGGGAGAGCGAATCCGAATCCGGACCAATCTAAAGTCGGTTTCTCGAGGAGAACTACTCGCTGGTGCGAGCTCGGAATTGAGCTGCAAGCCTGATCCGATTAGCCGTGGTCATGGTCTCCTGTGGGGAGGAGAGCTGGCTCCTCGGCAGCAGTTGTCCTCTGATCCTCGGCCAGATCCGAGGACGAGGCGAGGGTTTTGACCATAAGATCAGGGTCGTCGGGTTTTAGATCCCGGTGATGAGGAGGTGTTGTAACACGCTCGGGCGTTTTGGTTAACCCGAAGTTTTGAGCGCCGGAGTAGATCTGACGATCAGGTGAAACTTCCATCGAGCCCGATTGATCACCCGGTGGGACCTGCATGGGCCACCAATGTCGGTGCTAAATCCAGCAGATCTCGGGTAGGGGGTCCCAAGCTTGATGATCAGAGCTAGATGGTAACAAGGAGAGTAGGGAGATGATGTTTTACCCAGGTTTGGGCCCTCTTGATGAGGTAAAACCCTACGTCCTGCTTCTTATATATTGATTTTGATGGGGTACAAAGTACAGATTGATCTACCTCGAGATCGTATGAGTTTGTCTAAACTCTAAACCTTGCGAGTGTGTATCTCTGCCTCTACGGTCTAAACCACACGACTTATATAAACGCCGGGGGTACCTAGGGTTTACACATGGTTGGTTACAATGTAGGGATAAACACGCCAACTATTTAAAATACGTTTGAAGTGTACGCCAAGCCTCCAGGAGATCTTCATCTTGATTACACCGGGGGCCAGGGCTAGCAATGCCCATTCATCAGTCTTCGGTGGGTCCTCGGCCCGGCCCTTAACCGGCAGGCCGACGTGGCAAACACCCCCTAATCCAGGACACCAACACCATGACCGACTCCAAACCCTGCACGCCCTGCGCACTGACATGGAAACCTTCCATAAGTTGTGCTATATAAGGGGCACCGGGGGCACCCTCTAGGGGGACCTTCTCCTGGCGTGACATCCCGCCGACTACAAATTCCACGTACTCCCCCTTGTGCCTCTGTTAGGATAGACGAAACATCCCTCAACAATGGTCACCACATGAAAGGTTGTCGTAGAGAGGACAGAAGAGAAGGCGAGAAGATGGACTGAGCTCAAAGAATTAGATGAGCGCTGGATTGCCTTCCAGAAGTGATGGATGGTCATGGCGGAATTCCGAACTGCCATTGAGGAGAAGATGTTGAGGAACAAGCACGACAAGCAAGAGCAAAAGCTTACGTTCATGAATCTAGAGGGCCTCGATCCGAAGGGAAGAGCCTATTTCGAGCTTATGTGTGGTCAAGTTTTGGTATACAAGGGCACATACATGGGATTCATGGGTGGTTTTGGTTGGCATGGTGGTGACCGTGGTGGGCATGGTGGTGAGCATGGTGACCATGGTGGAAGCTCAGGTGCCATGGGTAGCGGTGGGAGTGCATGATGGATGAGCTATGCTTGTTGGTTTTGTTGGAACTTGTCTTGTGAGTTGTGAGACCTATCTTCTGGATGAACATTGAATTCCAAAATTTGTGACTTTGAAATGTATTGAGTATGTGAGCAACATTTTCATATTTGTTGGAATTATATCATGATGAATTCCTTTATTTGCTTGAAATGTGCACAATAGAGAGATATAGGCAATTAGAAGATGGTATAAGCAGTTTCACGTAAGCTACCGAAGAAGAGCAAAATTCTCCTATAGCTAATGCAATTTTAACATATTGGTATGCTATTGAAGATGCTCTAACATATTGCTAATGGTATTGTTGTCATAGTTCATGTTGCTAGTGTAGTTCACACCCCCTATGTCAATGTATAGGTTTCTGTTGAAGTTTATGGGGCTCTCGGCACATTAAACATTTAAATTATGAAAATCTCGAAGGTCCATTAGTATTGCATGACATAGGCGCAATATTTAGTCCCACATGGGAGCAGAGGGGGTGTTGAGCCCAGCATATAAGGGGTTGTTTTTCTCACCTCTCTAAAGCATGAGAACTCTGCACGCATCGTATTTCGTGAATGAACAAAGCTCAGCTTCATTTTTGCCAATTGAAATGGATAATTGTTTGTCACTCACAGATGCCTTGATAATAATTGTTTTATTGCCATTAACGGACACATTAATAGCTAGTGCACAGAATACAGAATCCTGGTACCATCAATGCTAATTTACCCACTTAAATTTGACAGGCAAATAGCTAATTCCAACAGCATCAGAGGACAAGTCGCTGCTCAAACTTCAAATTGCAAAGGCGCTACCGGCGATGTTCTTTGTCGAGGGCATACCGGCAGTAACATCTTCTTCGATGCCACATTCATTCTTGCCCCTTATGATCTTGAAGTACCCGTCCTACAATGCATCACAAACCAAAACTTATTAATTAGCCCAACGAATGCATTCACTCTTGCAAGTCAACAATACAGGGTATTTGTCACTCACATCACCCCAGCCTCTGTTCCACTGATTTGCAAGAAGCTGAAAATCAGAAGACAAAATAAAACATGTCATGACTTGATCATTTGGTTAATAAATTGTGTAATCTAGAGAATTAACAAGATACCCAGTAATCCTCGCCAGCATCACTGGTTCCCCAACCAATCAACTTGACGGCGTGACCTCCCATGACCCCACCGGTGATGTGCTTGTACACTCCTGACTTGTAGTGTGCGAAGTCCTGGAGGAAATCGCAGAATGAAATTAGCACAGCGAGTAACAAATATTTTCTTTCACCTTTGATGATAGAATCCGTAGTCTTATTTATATATATATATATAATCACAAAGCATATGAGCTGTTGAGCAAATTCAGAGCTCGAAAGATAATAACAGTATTTCATATTTCAGTATGCTAACTAGAGCATGTATGTTTTGTTTCTCTTTCTTCTACTGTCATGTTCTTTCTACGGTTTTATTCAATTTTACAGCTTTTCAAAGTATTATTGATATTATGTTTGTCATTTCGAAGTAATTAGCAGAAATTTTGGTCCATATTCCACCAACATTTTGACAGCCTTGGCAAAACACACGTCAAACATCAAACGGCGAATCAAAGTTACCTCATAAACTGTGAAAGCAACTTCTACAGGGCCATTCTTGTAGACCTCTGCCATGATGTCATGTGGATCAGAGTTTACTTGGTATGCATTGATGCTGAAATGTTTCTTTTCCTCCCAAACTTGGTTCTGCACCTTGCATTTCTTTTCACACACAGGTGTAGGATAAGCAGGTTCACATCCAGGATGCTTGCAGCCAACCTGATCAAAGTATGGATCGCACTGCAAGATAATAATATTTACAAGGGTTAGTGGTATGCCGAGCTTGAGGTTTTTTTACAAGAAAAATTAGGGGAGATCCCTAGTTGAAGAGAAAATCTAAAAAATCTAGATAGACAAAGATGACCTATAGGTGCAGATACTTTCAGCTAGGTTATCTTTGTTTTCCAGAGAACCTTTCTTGAAGATCAAGCAGAAATATTTATGATGGTTCTTCTACTTCATGTTGTATGATAAGCTACAACTGAATTTCCCATATTTGAAACACAGCCATTTGTATTGTAATGTTGTGCCTGAACCAAGTTGGGATGAATTTGCAAATAGTCAGGACACACTAAGACATGATTTTTGGGTTCAGATATACACTGTTAGCATTTAGTGCCAAATGATACAAGCACTAACTGAGCTGTTAAAAAATGTATTAAGAAACCAATCAATTTCATTTACAGAGTGCATTATTATTAATAGTTAATGTAGCATCCAATTTACATTATATTGGTATAACAGATTCAGTAATACCCATTGTTGCAGTTAGAATACAGAGAAGTGATTCATAATAATATTATCAAAATGATAATAATAATAGGATTGCTCTGGGACGATCATGATATTGAAGTGGTAGTAAGTAGGGACTTAGCTATACCTCGTCAGTAACAACACCATTCTGGACGAAGTATTGCCATGCGCTGATAGGATATCCTCCATCACAACCATCGCCACACATAAACCCACAGCAAGCCACTAGGTCATTGGCAGAAAGTGTAATGTTCTGCAAGGAATAGAAACAGCAGGCTGGTTATGTAAGAAAGGACCAAACATTCCTGTTTAAAAATAGACCAGAGAGTTGACAGATCGTGCATATCCACTCACCATGTTGTGATGGATGCAGAAACGATCTTGCAGACACTCCACGGCCCCAAAAGCCCAACAGGAACCACAGTGACCCTGCCATTGTTAACCAATACAGACTAGCTTGAGCATCTTCAATTGTTCACTAAGCACTCGTGCAGCTAACAGTGTAAAGTAGTGTGCATAGACTTACTTGATCTGCTCATGAAAATCAGCGTTTTCCAAGGTATTGGAGAAACAACGAGCAAATGAAGTTGGTCAGTGCAATTAAAACGACGTAGAACCGGTTGATGATCATTGAGTTATCTAGTTGAACTTACCAAGTATTTTCCCGATCGTGCTACAGCCAGACCATTTAGATCTGGCGTCGAACTCCTTTGGGAGCTTCTCTGATCTTGAATGAGTTTTGGTTCGAACACCAGCCAGTAAACCTGGAGGTGTTGGTTTCACTCCCAGCATATGCTTAAATTGCTCAATCTGCACGGAAGAGGATGATTCTGAGGTCAGCAAACAGAGATGAAAAAATGGTGCCTCGATGACAACAAGAAGATCAAGAGGGTGTTTTATGTACAGTATAATTCGCGAGGTAGGGGTTGTTTCCAGCCGTCCATCCGGCATTGGGGTGGTTGTTGACCGTTTGTATGATGTCTTTCTGTGACAGTACAATACAACGATGATTAGTACTACAAACTGTAGAAGATAATGTCAGTCTGATGGGGATAAAAACCGACCTGGATGATTCCTAGGGAATGGTCTCCCCTTGCTGCACCGACGAGCTGCAAGTACATAGCACAAACACATGTTAAAGCAAACATAGATGTGATTCAGCCAATTGCGTAGCATCAGTATTGATTCTTGCCCCCCATAAAAAGAAAGGGATCGAACTTTGGTTCAGAGCTGTTCGATTTTCAGTGTTGGCATCAAGCTTAGTATCAGAGGAAGGCCCCTCCGCTGGCTCCTCATCGAGCTCCAGCACGGCGCCGGAGGGCCCCTACGCCGCGGGCCGCGGCTCTGTCGCGACCCCTTGGTCGGGGGTGGATTCGCGCTTCGCCGAGGACGGGTCGCAGCACTACAGTACTTCAGGGATTCGCAGAACTGCAGTACTAATAACTGCGCAACTTACCAAATTTGATTCTTTCTAAGATAACGGAAGTTCCTATTAGTACCAAAATTGGATATGCGAGAGTTTTTCTGGTTTGACTTCTCAAAGCAGCTGTGAGTAAAGAGCAGCGGTGGCGATGGGATCTCGACACGATCGGAGGAGAACCGAACCTGGGGGGCGGCCGCAGCGGCGGAGAGGACGACGAGCAGCGCCAGCGGGAGTAGGCTCCCCATCTTCGTCCTCGATCGGCAACGGGGGGAGGGAGGAACTTGATGGGAAGCAAGCAGAGGAGGAGGTAGCTGCCTGCTACTGATTGCCTTGCTTCTCCTCCTCCCCCACGCTGCCCTTTTATAATTGGTTCCGAGGGGGTGGTGAGGCGGGCGCAGACGCTACGACTGTCTGAGCGCGGTACGATGGAGACCGCCGATTTTTTCTGCCTTGGCAGTGACGCGCGCGGCCCCTTTCCGTTCGTGGCCAATCTCGCTGCGTAGCGTGCGGCATCGGCGTCACGCAACGGCGCGCGTGCTGCCACGCCAGCATCAACAACCTGTTTTAATTAAAACGTATCCATATCGGCTTCACTCGTCCATGCGTTGCCGTTGCTTCAATGTTTCTTCTTTGAGAGAATCCTTTTGGAAAATGTGTACTCCATTATTGAGAACGCAAGACATTTATAAGCGCGGCAGTTTGCAGATATTTTTCTGAGGGGTGCATTTGTTTAGAGGATATGCAACTATTAGAATAGAAGATATCGAATGTGAATAGAGGGTTGCATATCGGCTTGATTCGTCCATGGGTTGCCACTACTTCAATGTTTCTTCTTGCGAGTATCTTTTTGGAAATTTTGTATGCTCCATTTATTGGAAAACAACACCTTTATAAGCGCGGCAGCCTGCAGATCTATTTTTGAAGCGGGAATTTATTACATGATATCAAATATGACTATATAGATATATGAGATTATTTATTGTTTTTGAATGTGCAACTCGCCACTCTACAATCTTTCAACTACCCCGATCTCACGCTTCAAGGCCCGATATGCCAACTTGCCAAGGGACCCTGGCAACATTTAAAGATTATTTTTCTTGGGTGGGAGGAGGGCGGCAATTAATAGAAGATATTGAATGCGGACAGAGAGTTGCATATTTTGAAAATAATTACTCCAGTATGGTTGTTGACGGTGTCGGAAACACAGTCAACTTAATCATGTAGATGAATCCATGCATGCAACCGAAGAACAAGCAACAATTCAAGATGCTACAATCTGAATTGCGGATATAATATGAAGTATACTTGTTTAATAGAGTCAGATTCTGATGACGCATCATACATGAGGTTTCGTCGAGTCTCGTGTCTATGGCAAAGAGTAGCAAACAATAAAACTCAATCAAATAAAACTGTCGTCTGGTATGTCCTCGTCGCGACTGCCACTTGGCCACTCCAACCGCGAAAGGAAAATCGGTGGCGCAGACGCCCAACCACTGATGATGGCACCGTCGTCGTCGAAGAGGACCATTCTCAAGCGCCTCATGTCGATGGATTTGACATCTCTGGCATCGTCCCCACGCTAGCAATGTTCGGTGGCTACGCCCTGGGAGCTGCAGCGTCAAAGCACGATCCCAATATTTTTTCTTAAGTATGATATTTTCCTTCCCCTGCTTGTACCCTCTCATCTTCGCAACAAAGAGCAACCAGGCACGAGTTTCAGAAGACGAAAAAACCCCGGTAAGAATGGTACTCCCTTCTTCTCTCTTAAATATATAGGTTCTAGCAAGCCTAACCAATACAGTAAAATGTGTGTTTAATAAATCTTACATTGTCGCGTGTTTGGACGCAGGCACACATGTGCATGCACACAGATGCTCAAAGGCACGCGCACACACAACACACATAGACAGATGCACAACACGGGTTCAGCTCCTCTGCAGTCGTGTTCCTAATGTTGTAGCTGTCAAAATTTGCCATCCATTCCAATCCAAAGACACTCTTTGCCCCTTAATTATGCTATTAACTTTAATTGCTAATGGTTATAGGCTTGGCGCCAAACAACAATCGAAGTGTGATATATGGCTCTAATTTAACCCAATTTTCCCTGCAAAAAAAATCTAGTTTTGGAGGTTATTTGGAGCTCATTTGGTGCAGCCATGTTGCCAAATGAAGGCCAACATATGTGGTAATGACCTGGGGAATTTGGATACTTTCACATGAGGATTGAGGTTGTTACTCCATCTACCATTCTGCGCGAGATTGGGATTTCTTCTCCCTTTTGGGGTCTTCTTTCCCACTTGAGTGGCCTGGGGAGGGTTTGATAGAGTGAGAGTTATGTGTTTCCTTACCAGATCCATCCATAAGTGAGTGCTTTGTGCTCTGTTATGAGAGGCAATTTGTGGTCTCTTCTTTATTTGTTGGCTCCCATCTTGTATTTTCTTCTCCATAGTAAATGATTGCTCGTGCTGCCTCTCGTGGTTTTTTCCATAAGGGTTTCCATGTAGATCTTGTGTCAACCCCTTCTGTTTGTATTATTTTGCTATGCTTGCTATTATTTGGTCACCTTGCTTGCTACTTGTGGCATGGTGTTTTTTGATGTCTTGCATATGAGCATGCTAGTGTTATTTGATATGTTGACAATCCCGGGGTATTGATCCTGTGGTCAGTTTTTTCTTGCGAGTATAATGCAACAAAATGCTTGGTGGTTGTCATGTCTGTAGATGTCAAGTTATGTTTTCTTGTTGGTGTAGGCACAAAAGGTGTTTGATAGAATCTCTACAAGGATTTAACTTACAGTTTGGTCTGTTGTCACATGGTTTGCTTTCGCTGCCCCATTTAGGCTCACATGCGACATGTATACTTGTTGCCACTAATGTTATATGTTTAGTGGATGTTAGCATATTATGGTTATTGATTGGTATCAGAGCAATGGTTGTATCAAAGGCGTTTGCATGTGTTTATTGTTGCAAGTGTGATATCAACTTCAGTTGCTAGCAGGCTTGTTGGAAATGGTGATATTTGGTTTAGGCAAGTGTTGATTTATGATATAGAGGATGACAGGTTTGCAGGCCTTGTATGGAGAAGTTTATGTGCTTCACTGAAATAAATTTGGTGCTCTCATTTTGTGAAAGTCACTACATGGACGACAGTTTGATTGTGCACTTGTTCTGTATGCACATTACAGAAAGTACCCCAACTAAGCACAATATTATTTATTTTTGCTCTCGGTCATACATGTTCAAATGTGATATTAAGCCCTTTATGTTACATACTCTATGGATGGTGTCTCTTATGTTATCTATTCGGAGAATTTGCTTCAGAAGATGTGCATAGAGAGTGTTGATGGGGTTGTTATCTTTGTGACATATTGGAGACTGACTGAGCATATGCTATTAGTAGTGGTTATGAAAGTAATTGTAGAAGCTATTGAAATTCTTATGTTCAGATACATGTGAGGTTTTTTCATCGCGTAGTTACTGAGCACTGTCAGAGTTTTTTTTCCAGCAGTTTTAGCAATTTAGTGGGAAGGCAACCTATGGTGACTTATGAGTTGCTTCCTACTATTCGGGTAAGTTTTGGATCCTGCAGTTTATGGTGTTGTTGTTGCATGCACTAGTAGAAAACAGGGCTTTGGTCCAGGCCGGGCCAGCCCATTAGTCCCGGTTCAGTCACGAACCGGGACCAATGGGGGCAACGATCCCGGTTCGTGAGGCCAGGGGGCCGGCCGGGCCTCGTGGGGCATTGGTCCCGGTTCGTCTGGACCCTTTAGTCCCGGTTCCAGACACAAACCGGGACCAATGTGCCTCGCTCCTGGCCCACAACCATTGGTCCCGGTTCGTGGCTGGAACCGGGACCAAAGGGGGTCCTTTAGTCCCGGTTCCAGCCACGAACCGGGACCAATGAGATGCCTATATATACCCCCCTCGCCAGCGAGCAGAGCACTCCACACTGCTCTGTTTTTCTGGCCGGCGAGGGGAGAGCTTTGTGGTGCTCTAGCTCACCTCCTATGCACATGAGGTGTTCGATGAAATGCCCGAGCCATACTTAAGCTTTCTCCTCTGGAAGCTCCTTGTCCAAGCTCCATTTTCCTCAAGATTTGTCTAGGTTGGCGGTCCATCCTGTCCCGTCCCCGTCCTCACCGCCGTCGATCGCCCGCGCCCATCTCGGCGCCGGCACCACCGTGGTTAGCCTCTTCTTCTTATCTTCTTTCTAAAAGAAAAAAAGTTCTTACTTGTATGATTTAGATAGATACTTGTGTAACTTTCTTACTTTTATTATTGTTTGTTATTATATAGTGCGATGGTTTTGGTTATATGTTGTTCTAGATAGTTCTTACTTGCATGATTTAATTAGATGCTCTAGAGAGTTATATGTTGTTCAATAATGAGAACTATATAACGCACGCAGATGAACCGGCACTGGATGTACGGTGACCGACGCACCTCCAAGTATATTAAGGGCCTGTATAATTTTCTCGAAGCGGCTGAGGCAAACAAGCAGAATGGTTTTATGCATTGTCCATATACTGTCTGTGAGAATACGAAGGCTTTCTCCAACTCTAAAACCCTTCACTTCCACCTGCTTGAGAAGGGTTTTATGCCACGCTATAATGTTTGGACCAAGCACGGAGAAAGAGGGGTTATGATGGAAGACAATGAAGAAGAAGAGGATGATGACAACTACCCGCCCCCTGAATACGGTGATGCTGCAATGGGGGAAGCTGAAGATCAAGAGGAACCAGACGATGTGCCCGATGATGATCTTCGCCGGGTCATTGTTGATGGACAGAGAGAATGCGAAAGTGAAAGGGAGAAGTTGAAGTTCGATCGCATGTTAGAGGATCACAAAAAAGGGTTGTACCCAAATTGCGAAGATGACAACAGAAAGCTCGGTACCACACTGGAATTGCTGCAATGGAAGGCAGACAATGGTGTATCTGACAAGGGATTTAGTTCGCTACTTAAAATAATGAAGAAGAAGCTTCCAAAGGATAACGAATTGCCCGGCAGTACGTACGAAGCAAAGAAGGTTCTATGCCCTCTAGGATTGGAGGTGCAGAAGATACATGCATGCCCTAATGACTGCATACTCTACCGCGGTGCGTACGAGGATTTGAATGCATGCCCGGTATGCGGTGCATTGCGGTATAAGATTAGAAGAGATGACCCTGGTGATGTTGAGGGCCAGAGCACCGGGAAGAGGGTTCCTGCCAAGGTGATGTGGTATGCTCCTATAATACCACGGTTGAAATGTCTGTTCAGAAACAAAAAGCATGCCGAGTTGATGCAATGGCACAAAAAAGACCGTAAGAAAGACGGGAAGTTGAGAGCACCCGCTGACGGGTCGCAGTGGGGAAAGATCGAGAGAAAGTGGAGCAACTTTACAGATGACCCAAGGAACGTATGGTTTGGTTTAAGTGCAGATGGCGTTAATCCTTTTGGGGATCAGAGCAGCAAGCATATCACATGGCCTGTGACTCTATGTATGTATAACCTTCCTCCTTGGTTGTGCATGAAGCGGAAGTTCATTATGATGCCAGTGCTCATCCAAGGCCCTAAGCAACCCGGCAATGACATTGATGTGTACCTAAGGCCATTAGTTGATGAACTTTTACAGCTATGGAATGGAAGAGGTGTACGTGTGTGGGATGAGAACGAACAGGAGGAATTTGACCTACATGCGTTGCTGTTTGTAACCATCAACGATTGGCCTGCTCTCAGTAACCTTTCAGGACAGACAAACAAGGGATACCACGCATGCACACACTGTTTAGATGACACCGACAGTATATATTTGGACAAATGCAGGAAGAATGTGTACCTGGGGCATCGTCGATTTCTTTCGACCAACCATCAATGTCGAAAGAAAGGAAAGCATTTCAAAGGTGAGGCAGATCACCGGAAGAAGCCTGCCCTCCGTACTGGTGATCACATACTTGATATGGTCAATGATTTACAAGTAATCTTTGGAAAGGGTCCTGGCGGACTATCTGTTCCGACTGACGATGCGGGACGCGCACCCATGTGGAAGAAGAAATCTATATTTTGGGACCTACCCTATTGGAAAGACCTAGAGGTCCGCTCTGCAATCGACGTGATGCACGTGACGAAGAATCTTTGCGTGAACCTGCTAGGCTTCTTGGGAGTGTATGGGAAGGCAAAAGATACACCGGAGGCACGGGAGGAACAGCAACGTGTGCATGAAAAAGACGGCATGCATCCAAAGCAGTATGAAGGTCCTGCCAGCTACGCTCTTACCAAAGAAGAGAAGGAAATCTTCTTTGAATGCCTGCTCAGTATGAAGGTCCCGTCTGGCTTCTCGTCGAATATAAAGGGAATAATAAATATGGCAGAGAAAAAGTTCCAGAACCTAAAGTCTCATGACTGCCACGTGATTATGACGCAACTGCTTCCGGTTGCATTGAGGGGGCTTCTACCGGAAAACGTTCGATTAGCCATTGTGAAGCTATGTGCATTCCTCAATGCAATCTCTCAGAAGGTGATCGATCCAGAAATCCTGGTAAGGTTAAGGAGTGATTTGGTGCAATGTCTTGTTAGTTTCGAGCTGGTGTTCCCACCGTCCTTCTTCAATATCATGACGCACGTCCTAGTTCATCTAGTCGACGAGATTGTCGTTCTGGGCCCTGTATTTCTACACAATATGTTCCCCTTTGAGAGGTTCATGGGAGTCTTAAAGAAATATGTTCGTAACCGCGCTAGGCCAGAAGGAAGCATCTCCATGGGCCATCAAACAGAGGATGTCATTGGGTTTTGTGTTGACTTCATTCCTAACCTTAAGAAGATTGGTCTCCCTCAATCGCGGTATGAGGGGAGACTGACTGGAAAAGGCACGCTAGGAGCGGACTCAATAATATGTAGGGACGGGCATTCTTGGTCTCAAGCACACTACACAGTTCTACAGAATTCTACCTTGGTGACCCCGTTTGTCGATGAACACAAGAATATTCTGCGCTCCAAACACCCGGAGCAGTGTGACGACTGGATTACATATGAACACATCAGGACTTTCGGCAGTTGGTTGCAAACACGTCTCATGGGTGACAACACTGTTTCTGATGAGTTGTACTCGTTGGCCAGGGGACCATCTTCGACTGTATTGACTTACAAAGGGTACGAGATAAATGGGAATACATTTTACACGATCGCCCAAGATCAAAAGAGCACCAACCAAAACAGCGGTGTTCGCTTTGATGCAGCAACCAATAGGGGAAAGGACACATATTATGGTTACATAGTGGACATATGGGAACTTGACTATGGACATGATTTCAAGGTCCCTTTGTTTCAGTGCAAATGGGTCAACCTGTCAGGAGGCGGGGTACAGGAAGACCCACAGTACGGAATGACAACAGTGGATCTGAACAATCTTGGGTACACAGACGAACCATTCGTCCTAGCCAATGATGTGGTGCAAGTTTTCTATGTGAAGGACATGTCTACCAAACCAAGAAAAAGAAAAGATAAGGAAGCGAATACATCATACGATGAGCCAAAGCGCCACATAGTTCTTTCAGGAAAAAGAGACATCGTGGGATTGGAGGGCAAGACAGACATGTCCGAAGATTATGAAAAGTTTCATGAAATTCCTCCCTTCAAAGTCAAGGCTGACCCAAGCACCCTGTTAAACGATGAAGATTATCCATGGTTACGGCGCAATAAGCAAAGGACACAAGCGAAGAAAAAGTGAAGACTTTCTCTCCACAACTATATCATTGCAGTTACATGTGAAGAAATGAAATGCCTTTTGTAACAGATGAGTTCATTTGTAGTGCTTTTCAATTTCAGGGTCATTTAGCTCAAAAAATCAGTAAATGCATGCAAAATACCAAATGAAGTCAGAAAGGGTTGAAAATTGATGATGTGGCTTTGAATGGTGCATTTTGAACACACAAAAAGTCTGGAGTTCAAATAAGTTCAAAAAAATGAAATCCCTTTGTAACAGATGAGTTTTCGTTCGAAACCCTGATACTTCGAAAGAGATTGTCCATTTTGTACACGAAGTGCATCCAGTTTTTGCCGTAACCCTCTCAACTTTTTAGCACATGCTATGTGGGTGAAATGATGATACCATGCCAACTTTCAACCTTTTCAGAGTTCATTTGTAGCGCTTTTCAATTTCAGGGTCATTTAGCTCAAAAAATACGAAAATGCATGCAAAATACCAAATGAAGTCAGAAAGGGTTGAAAATTGATGATGTGGCTTTGAATGGTGCATTTTGAACACACAAAAAGTCTGGAGTTCAAATAAGTTCAAAAAAAATGAAATCCCTTTGTAACAGATGAGTTTTCGTCCGAAACCCTGATACTTCGAAAGAGATTGTCCATTTTGTACACGAAGTGCATCCAGTTTTCGATAATTATATAAAATAATCAAAAATAATAGCAAAAAGAATGAACTAAAAATAATCAATTAAAATATTTTTGAAACTAAATTATATAAAATTTATGCAACTAAAATTATCAAAGTATTTTTTGTTCAAAACATTAATAGCAAAAAGAATTTTCATAAAGAATTTTTTGTTAGAAACTTTAATAGCACTAACAGAAAGTTTATAATTTTTGTGACCTAACAGCAAAAAGAATTAAAAAAAATAAAGCAAAAAAGAAAAGAAATAAATAATGCAAAAAACAAAACAAAAAAACTGCAAAAATATTAAAAAAAATGCCGCCTACTGGGCCACCACGGCCTGAATACGACTAGAAACCCAACCAGCCAGTTGGGCCAGGATTCAGGCCCGCAGAAGGCCCAGTAGGCCCACAGGCAGATACAGAGTGGTTAGGCCAGTAAGCCTGCTTTAGAGAGGAGCTCGAAGCCTCTGGCGCACCGCGCCTTATAAACAGGTGCGGCACTCTCTCAAGTAGCGAGGTGGGACTAAACTCCCACCACGCCGCTGTGGCACCAACCGGGACCAAAGGTCTCTGCTTCCCGCCCTTTGGGCTGCTGAAAAGAGACCTTTGGTCCTGGTTGGTGGCACCAACCGGGACTAAAGGGGTGCATTAGTCCCGGTTGGTGCCACCAACCGGGATCAATGCTGTGTGTATATAAGCAGCACTTGTGAAAATTTTCATTTTCATCTCGCAGTTCCCCCCGACGACGCCGACCTCCTCGACGCCGCCAGGCTGCCCCGACGCCGTCGCCGGCCCCGTCGCCTCCCCGAGCCGCCGTCCTCGTCCCCGTCGCCGCCGTCCTCGTCCCCGTCGCCTCCCCGAGCCGCCATCCTCGTCCCCGTCCCCGTCGCCTCCCCGAGCCACCGTCCTCGTCCCCGTCCCCGTCGCCTCCCCGAGCCGCCGTCCTCGTCCCCGTCGCCTCCCCGAGCCGCCGTCCTCGTCCCCGTCCCCGTCGCCTCCCCAAGCCGCCGTCCTCGTCCCCGTCGCCGCCGTCCTCGTCCCCGTCGCCGGCCTCCAGCCATCGCCCCCCCAGTGAGCCCCCCTTTCCCATGGTGTGCCGCCCCGTCATCGTTTAGGTTTTTTTTTGCGGGCATGTATATGTGTATATGTTCATGTATATGTTTTTTTTCATGTATATGTATATATGTTCATGTATATGTGTGTATATGTTCATGTATATGTGTGTATATGTTGTAGCTGTCAAAATTTGCCATCCATTCCAATCCAAAGACACTCTTTGCCCCTTAATTATGCTATTAACTTTAATTGCTAATGGTTATAGGCTTGGCGCCAAACAACAATCGAAGTGTGATATATGGCTCTAATTTAACCCAATTTTCCCTGCAAAAAAAATCTAGTTTTGGAGGTTATTTGGAGCTCATTTGGTGCAGCCATGTTGCCAAATGAAGGCCAACATATGTGGTAATGACCTGGGGAATTTGGATACTTTCACATGAGGATTGAGGTTGTTACTCCATCTACCATTCTGCGCGAGATTGGGATTTCTTCTCCCTTTTGGGGTCTTCTTTCCCACTTGAGTGGCCTGGGGAGGGTTTGATAGAGTGAGAGTTATGTGTTTCCTTACCAGATCCATCCATAAGTGAGTGCTTTGTGCTCTGTTATGAGAGGCAATTTGTGGTCTCTTCTTTATTTGTTGGCTCCCATCTTGTATTTTCTTCTCCATAGTAAATGATTGCTCGTGCTGCCTCTCGTGGTTTTTTCCATAAGGGTTTCCATGTAGATCTTGTGTCAACCCCTTCTGTTTGTATTATTTTGCTATGCTTGCTATTATTTGGTCACCTTGCTTGCTACTTGTGGCATGGTGTTTTTTGATGTCTTGCATATGAGCATGCTAGTGTTATTTGATATGTTGACAATCCCGGGGTATTGATCCTGTGGTCAGTTTTTTCTTGCGAGTATAATGCAACAAAATGCTTGGTGGTTGTCATGTCTGTAGATGTCAAGTTATGTTTTCTTGTTGGTGTAGGCACAAAAGGTGTTTGATAGAATCTCTACAAGGATTTAACTTACAGTTTGGTCTGTTGTCACATGGTTTGCTTTCGCTGCCCCATTTAGGCTCACATGCGACATGTATACTTGTTGCCACTAATGTTATATGTTTAGTGGATGTTAGCATATTATGGTTATTGATTGGTATCAGAGCAATGGTTGTATCAAAGGCGTTTGCATGTGTTTATTGTTGCAAGTGTGATATCAACTTCAGTTGCTAGCAGGCTTGTTGGAAATGGTGATATTTGGTTTAGGCAAGTGTTGATTTATGATATAGAGGATGACAGGTTTGCAGGCCTTGTATGGAGAAGTTTATGTGCTTCACTGAAATAAATTTGGTGCTCTCATTTTGTGAAAGTCACTACATGGACGACAGTTTGATTGTGCACTTGTTCTGTATGCACATTACAGAAAGTACCCCAACTAAGCACAATATTATTTATTTTTGCTCTCGGTCATACATGTTCAAATGTGATATTAAGCCCTTTATGTTACATACTCTATGGATGGTGTCTCTTATGTTATCTATTCGGAGAATTTGCTTCAGAAGATGTGCATAGAGAGTGTTGATGGGGTTGTTATCTTTGTGACATATTGGAGACTGACTGAGCATATGCTATTAGTAGTGGTTATGAAAGTAATTGTAGAAGCTATTGAAATTCTTATGTTCAGATACATGTGAGGTTTTTTCATCGCGTAGTTACTGAGCACTGTCAGAGTTTTTTTTCCAGCAGTTTTAGCAATTTAGTGGGAAGGCAACCTATGGTGACTTATGAGTTGCTTCCTACTATTCGGGTAAGTTTTGGATCCTGCAGTTTATGGTGTTGTTGTTGCATGCACTAGTAGAAAACAGGGCTTTGGTCCAGGCCGGGCCAGCCCATTAGTCCCGGTTCAGTCACGAACCGGGACCAATGGGGGCAACGATCCCGGTTCGTGAGGCCAGGGGGCCGGCCGGGCCTCGTGGGGCATTGGTCCCGGTTCGTCTGGACCCTTTAGTCCCGGTTCCAGACACAAACCGGGACCAATGTGCCTCGCTCCTGGCCCACAACCATTGGTCCCGGTTCGTGGCTGGAACCGGGACCAAAGGGGGTCCTTTAGTCCCGGTTCCAGCCACGAACCGGGACCAATGAGATGCCTATATATACCCCCCTCGCCAGCGAGCAGAGCACTCCACACTGCTCTGTTTTTCTGGCCGGCGAGGGGAGAGCTTTGTGGTGCTCTAGCTCACCTCCTATGCACATGAGGTGTTCGATGAAATGCCCGAGCCATACTTAAGCTTTCTCCTCTGGAAGCTCCTTGTCCAAGCTCCATTTTCCTCAAGATTTGTCTAGGTTGGCGGTCCATCCTGTCCCGTCCCCGTCCTCACCGCCGTCGATCGCCCGCGCCCATCTCGGCGCCGGCACCACCGTGGTTAGCCTCTTCTTCTTATCTTCTTTCTAAAAGAAAAAAAGTTCTTACTTGTATGATTTAGATAGATACTTGTGTAACTTTCTTACTTTTATTATTGTTTGTTATTATATAGTGCGATGGTTTTGGTTATATGTTGTTCTAGATAGTTCTTACTTGCATGATTTAATTAGATGCTCTAGAGAGTTATATGTTGTTCAATAATGAGAACTATATAACGCACGCAGATGAACCGGCACTGGATGTACGGTGACCGACGCACCTCCAAGTATATTAAGGGCCTGTATAATTTTCTCGAAGCGGCTGAGGCAAACAAGCAGAATGGTTTTATGCATTGTCCATATACTGTCTGTGAGAATACGAAGGCTTTCTCCAACTCTAAAACCCTTCACTTCCACCTGCTTGAGAAGGGTTTTATGCCACGCTATAATGTTTGGACCAAGCACGGAGAAAGAGGGGTTATGATGGAAGACAATGAAGAAGAAGAGGATGATGACAACTACCCGCCCCCTGAATACGGTGATGCTGCAATGGGGGAAGCTGAAGATCAAGAGGAACCAGACGATGTGCCCGATGATGATCTTCGCCGGGTCATTGTTGATGGACAGAGAGAATGCGAAAGTGAAAGGGAGAAGTTGAAGTTCGATCGCATGTTAGAGGATCACAAAAAAGGGTTGTACCCAAATTGCGAAGATGACAACAGAAAGCTCGGTACCACACTGGAATTGCTGCAATGGAAGGCAGACAATGGTGTATCTGACAAGGGATTTAGTTCGCTACTTAAAATAATGAAGAAGAAGCTTCCAAAGGATAACGAATTGCCCGGCAGTACGTACGAAGCAAAGAAGGTTCTATGCCCTCTAGGATTGGAGGTGCAGAAGATACATGCATGCCCTAATGACTGCATACTCTACCGCGGTGCGTACGAGGATTTGAATGCATGCCCGGTATGCGGTGCATTGCGGTATAAGATTAGAAGAGATGACCCTGGTGATGTTGAGGGCCAGAGCACCGGGAAGAGGGTTCCTGCCAAGGTGATGTGGTATGCTCCTATAATACCACGGTTGAAATGTCTGTTCAGAAACAAAAAGCATGCCGAGTTGATGCAATGGCACAAAAAAGACCGTAAGAAAGACGGGAAGTTGAGAGCACCCGCTGACGGGTCGCAGTGGGGAAAGATCGAGAGAAAGTGGAGCAACTTTACAGATGACCCAAGGAACGTATGGTTTGGTTTAAGTGCAGATGGCGTTAATCCTTTTGGGGATCAGAGCAGCAAGCATATCACATGGCCTGTGACTCTATGTATGTATAACCTTCCTCCTTGGTTGTGCATGAAGCGGAAGTTCATTATGATGCCAGTGCTCATCCAAGGCCCTAAGCAACCCGGCAATGACATTGATGTGTACCTAAGGCCATTAGTTGATGAACTTTTACAGCTATGGAATGGAAGAGGTGTACGTGTGTGGGATGAGAACGAACAGGAGGAATTTGACCTACATGCGTTGCTGTTTGTAACCATCAACGATTGGCCTGCTCTCAGTAACCTTTCAGGACAGACAAACAAGGGATACCACGCATGCACACACTGTTTAGATGACACCGACAGTATATATTTGGACAAATGCAGGAAGAATGTGTACCTGGGGCATCGTCGATTTCTTCCGACCAACCATCAATGTCGAAAGAAAGGAAAGCATTTCAAAGGTGAGGCAGATCACCGGAAGAAGCCTGCCCTCCGTACTGGTGATCACATACTTGATATGGTCAATGATTTACAAGTAATCTTTGGAAAGGGTCCTAGCGGACTATCTGTTCCGACTGACGATGCGGGACGCGCACCCATGTGGAAGAAGAAATCTATATTTTGGGACCTACCCTATTGGAAAGACCTAGAGGTCCGCTCTGCAATCGACGTGATGCACGTGACGAAGAATCTTTGCGTGAACCTGCTAGGCTTCTTGGGAGTGTATGGGAAGGCAAAAGATACACCGGAGGCACGGGAGGAACAGCAACGTGTGCATGAAAAAGACGGCATGCATCCAAAGCAGTATGAAGGTCCTGCCAGCTACGCTCTTACCAAAGAAGAGAAGGAAATCTTCTTTGAATGCCTGCTCAGTATGAAGGTCCCGTCTGGCTTCTCGTCGAATATAAAGGGAATAATAAATATGGCAGAGAAAAAGTTCCAGAACCTAAAGTCTCATGACTGCCACGTGATTATGACGCAACTGCTTCCGGTTGCATTGAGGGGGCTTCTACCGGAAAACGTTCGATTAGCCATTGTGAAGCTATGTGCATTCCTCAATGCAATCTCTCAGAAGGTGATCGATCCAGAAATCCTGGTAAGGTTAAGGAGTGATTTGGTGCAATGTCTTGTTAGTTTCGAGCTGGTGTTCCCACCGTCCTTCTTCAATATCATGACGCACGTCCTAGTTCATCTAGTCGACGAGATTGTCGTTCTGGGCCCTGTATTTCTACACAATATGTTCCCCTTTGAGAGGTTCATGGGAGTCTTAAAGAAATATGTTCGTAACCGCGCTAGGCCAGAAGGAAGCATCTCCATGGGCCATCAAACAGAGGATGTCATTGGGTTTTGTGTTGACTTCATTCCTAACCTTAAGAAGATTGGTCTCCCTCAATCGCGGTATGAGGGGAGACTGACTGGAAAAGGCACGCTAGGAGCGGACTCAATAATATGTAGGGACGGGCATTCTTGGTCTCAAGCACACTACACAGTTCTACAGAATTCTACCTTGGTGACCCCGTTTGTCGATGAACACAAGAATATTCTGCGCTCCAAACACCCGGAGCAGTGTGACGACTGGATTACATATGAACACATCAGGACTTTCGGCAGTTGGTTGCAAACACGTCTCATGGGTGACAACACTGTTTCTGATGAGTTGTACTCGTTGGCCAGGGGACCATCTTCGACTGTATTGACTTACAAAGGGTACGAGATAAATGGGAATACATTTTACACGATCGCCCAAGATCAAAAGAGCACCAACCAAAACAGCGGTGTTCGCTTTGATGCAGCAACCAATAGGGGAAAGGACACATATTATGGTTACATAGTGGACATATGGGAACTTGACTATGGACATGATTTCAAGGTCCCTTTGTTTCAGTGCAAATGGGTCAACCTGTCAGGAGGCGGGGTACAGGAAGACCCACAGTACGGAATGACAACAGTGGATCTGAACAATCTTGGGTACACAGACGAACCATTCGTCCTAGCCAATGATGTGGTGCAAGTTTTCTATGTGAAGGACATGTCTACCAAACCAAGAAAAAGAAAAGATAAGGAAGCGAATACATCATACGATGAGCCAAAGCGCCACATAGTTCTTTCAGGAAAAAGAGACATCGTGGGATTGGAGGGCAAGACAGACATGTCCGAAGATTATGAAAAGTTTCATGAAATTCCTCCCTTCAAAGTCAAGGCTGACCCAAGCACCCTGTTAAACGATGAAGATTATCCATGGTTACGGCGCAATAAGCAAAGGACACAAGCGAAGAAAAAGTGAAGACTTTCTCTCCACAACTATATCATTGCAGTTACATGTGAAGAAATGAAATGCCTTTTGTAACAGATGAGTTCATTTGTAGTGCTTTTCAATTTCAGGGTCATTTAGCTCAAAAAATCAGTAAATGCATGCAAAATACCAAATGAAGTCAGAAAGGGTTGAAAATTGATGATGTGGCTTTGAATGGTGCATTTTGAACACACAAAAAGTCTGGAGTTCAAATAAGTTCAAAAAAATGAAATCCCTTTGTAACAGATGAGTTTTCGTTCGAAACCCTGATACTTCGAAAGAGATTGTCCATTTTGTACACGAAGTGCATCCAGTTTTTGCCGTAACCCTCTCAACTTTTTAGCACATGCTATGTGGGTGAAATGATGATACCATGCCAACTTTCAACCTTTTCAGAGTTCATTTGTAGCGCTTTTCAATTTCAGGGTCATTTAGCTCAAAAAATACGAAAATGCATGCAAAATACCAAATGAAGTCAGAAAGGGTTGAAAATTGATGATGTGGCTTTGAATGGTGCATTTTGAACACACAAAAAGTCTGGAGTTCAAATAAGTTCAAAAAAAATGAAATCCCTTTGTAACAGATGAGTTTTCGTCCGAAACCCTGATACTTCGAAAGAGATTGTCCATTTTGTACACGAAGTGCATCCAGTTTTCGATAATTATATAAAATAATCAAAAATAATAGCAAAAAGAATGAACTAAAAATAATCAATTAAAATATTTTTGAAACTAAATTATATAAAATTTATGCAACTAAAATTATCAAAGTATTTTTTGTTCAAAACATTAATAGCAAAAAGAATTTTCATAAAGAATTTTTTGTTAGAAACTTTAATAGCACTAACAGAAAGTTTATAATTTTTGTGACCTAACAGCAAAAAGAATTAAAAAAAATAAAGCAAAAAAGAAAAGAAATAAATAATGCAAAAAACAAAACAAAAAAACTGCAAAAATATTAAAAAAAATGCCGCCTACTGGGCCACCACGGCCTGAATACGACTAGAAACCCAACCAGCCAGTTGGGCCAGGATTCAGGCCCGCAGAAGGCCCAGTAGGCCCACAGGCAGATACAGAGTGGTTAGGCCAGTAAGCCTGCTTTAGAGAGGAGCTCGAAGCCTCTGGCGCACCGCGCCTTATAAACAGGTGCGGCACTCTCTCAAGTAGCGAGGTGGGACTAAACTCCCACCACGCCGCTGTGGCACCAACCGGGACCAAAGGTCTCTGCTTCCCGCCCTTTGGGCTGCTGAAAAGAGACCTTTGGTCCTGGTTGGTGGCACCAACCGGGACTAAAGGGGTGCATTAGTCCCGGTTGGTGCCACCAACCGGGATCAATGCTGTGTGTATATAAGCAGCACTTGTGAAAATTTTCATTTTCATCTCGCAGTTCCCCCCGACGACGCCGACCTCCTCGACGCCGCCAGGCTGCCCCGACGCCGTCGCCGGCCCCGTCGCCTCCCCGAGCCGCCGTCCTCGTCCCCGTCGCCGCCGTCCTCGTCCCCGTCGCCTCCCCGAGCCGCCATCCTCGTCCCCGTCCCCGTCGCCTCCCCGAGCCACCGTCCTCGTCCCCGTCCCCGTCGCCTCCCCGAGCCGCCGTCCTCGTCCCCGTCGCCTCCCCGAGCCGCCGTCCTCGTCCCCGTCCCCGTCGCCTCCCCAAGCCGCCGTCCTCGTCCCCGTCGCCGCCGTCCTCGTCCCCGTCGCCGGCCTCCAGCCATCGCCCCCCCAGTGAGCCCCCCCTTTCCCATGGTGTGCCGCCCCGTCATCGTTTAGGTTTTTTTTTGCGGGCATGTATATGTGTATATGTTCATGTATATGTTTTTTTTCATGTATATGTATATATGTTCATGTATATGTGTGTATATGTTCATGTAAAAAGTCTTCGTTGTTTTTCATATGTACGAAAATGTAGAGTGAAAACGAAAACAAACATATAAGAAAAAACAAAGGAAAAAATGAAGAAGGAAAAGAAAACCGCCCGGCCCGGCCACCACCGCATTTTCATAAAGTTTTTCCACCGAGTCCACGTCGCACCCAGCACCCGTGGCGAAGCAAGTCTTTTTTTGAAGGTAGTTTTTTTGTTAAATGAAAATGTTGGCATCGGCTCTATCATCACGTTGGCATCGGCTCTATCTATCAACAAGGCCACGGGAGCACCCCGGCCCCCTATCATCACGTTGGCATCGGCTCCCCGAGAGCTTTCCAACGGATCCGGAATGTATGTCATTGTTGATATACCCCCTCCCCGATAACTTCGACATGAGGGGGGGGGTCGATATACCCCCTCCCCGATAACATTTTTTTCTAAGTTACTAAGGTAAAATGTTCACCCCCCTCTCGATATACCGGGCGACCAACTCTCGAGGCCACCCAAACCCTAGAAAAAAGCGTTGTCGACATACCCCCTTCCCGATAACATTTTTTTCTAAGTTACTAAGGTAAAATGTTCACCCCCCTCTCGATATACCGGGCGGCCAACTCTCGAGGCCACACAAACCCTAGAAAAAAAGCATTGTCGATATACCCCCTCCCCGATAACATTTTTTTTCTAAGTTACTAAGGTAAAATGTTCACCCCCCTCTCGATATACCGGGTGACCAACTCTCGAGACCACCCAAACCCTAGAAAAAAAGCGTTGTCGATATACCCCCTCCCCGATAACATTTTTTTTAAGTTACTAAGGTAAAATGTTCACCCCTCTCTCGATATACCGGGCGACCAACTCTCGAGGCCACCCAAACCCTAGAAAAAAAGCGTTGTCGATATACCCCCTCCCCGATAACATTTTTTTTAAGTTACTAAGGTAAAATGTTCACCCCTCTCTCGATATACCGGGCGACCAACTCTCGAGGCCACCCAAACCCTAGAAAAAAAGCGTTGTCGATCTCCTACCCCCTCCCGCCCCTACCCGACAATCTCTCGAGGCCACCCAAACCACTAGAAGAAAACTCCGGTAACTTCAACATGAGGGGGGACGTCGATCAACCCCCTCTCGCCCGAACAAGTCTATGTATCATTTGTTAATTAAATCCCTTAAAGGTTAAGAGAATCCCTTGTTTGACATTCATGAGAGAGGCGGTCCGGACGTCGGACATTCATGAGAGAGGCGGTCCGGACGTCGGACATTCATGAGAGAGGCGGTCCGGACGTCGGACATTCATGTTTGTATATTAATTGCCATGTTGTAATATTTGCACCCTGGACGAACACGAGGCATACCAGGCTCCGTTCCGTGGAAGTTTGGGTTTCCCGACGCAGGCGGTTACAAAAGCCGGGAGAGAAAGAGGAAAGAGGAGCTGAGCGACATGCAGAAGCTCAATGCAAGACTACAAAAGCTAGAGGAAGCTGAGAGCCAGCGAGCTGCCGGCCAACCATCTCAGCGGCACGAAGCTACCCCAGAAGCTACCCCGCCATCTCAGCGGAGAAGCAGTGTGGCTTCCACGGAGCTCGTTCAGCCTGACTTCACGTCTCCTAGCTACCCCGTGGATACTATCACGGAGGCTCAACATTGCGAGCTTATGACGAAATGCCGGAACCTCACTTTCAAGGCGGCTGTCGGCTCTGTTGCACCTCCTCAACCCAACGGAACTTTTCACTGCCGTCCGATTCCACATGGCTATGCTGTTGTGATGGTGGATGAAGTAATGGAGGGATTTGAGGAGCTCGAGCTTGACCACTCTACAGGTGAAGGGGAGAATCGGCTGGTTCATGCTCTGAGGAGTACATGTCTATGGCAGAAGGAGTACATCAAGCTTCCAAACTAGACGCCTCCGCCTCCTCCTCCTCCTCCGGCGAGTCAGGGCACTCCGCCTCCTCCTCCTCCTTCTCCGGCGAGTGATCAGGGCACTCCGCCTCCTTCTCCGGCTCCTCCGATGCGTGAGGGCACTCCGCCTCCTCCTTCGCCTACTCCGGGGCGTCGGAGCAGTCCGCCTCCTCCTCAGCCTCGTCGGCAATGGCGGAAGACAAACGCCGCCGCTCCGGCTCCTCCGGCGCGTCAGATTTCTCCGCCTCGTCAGCAACGACGGAAGAGAGACGCCGCCGCTCCGGTGGCTAGTAGTACAAGCAGAGGCGGGAGCCAATTCAGATACGGTCCATCTCTCAAGCCTCTGGAAAAGTTACCATATGAGAGGACCGAGCAGGAAAACGAGGACATATGTCGTGCCCAACTGAGGGACCATTTTGCAAAGAAAACTCCACCTCCGAAGGAGAAGGTAGATCCGGTGAATGTGAAGCGCACTATCAATGCCCTGAAGCGACCACCACCGCCTCCGCCGGATTCCAACTATGACCGCATAATTACTAAGACACATGCTAAAGCGCAGCAGTCGGGAAGTACTTCTAGTGCTGCAAGAGCGAAAAAACGAAGAAGTGGGAAAACAATTCCCCAGCTCGGCGAACAGGAGAAGCAATCGTGCCCCCCGCTCAAGGTGTCTAGCGATATCGCTAATCATCCGGTGCTACTGCCCGGTACCACTCTTGATGATTACCTGCCCGATGATGTACAGTTTGAAACGGCTGAGGTAGTAGACGTCTTTAGATACGAGCACGGGAAGCCTCTCGTCAAACCTGATCATCCTCATCTAACAACGATGATGCAAAAATTGCATGACTGGTACATGGAAACCTGCAGGAAGTCTGGGAAAGACAGTTTGTTAGTCGGAATTAAAAAAGAACATGACTTCCCTGGAGTCGACCTGCTGCCTGTTGAATTTGTGGAGTTATTTCAATTATACAATCAAAAGGCCCTCGACAAACAACTCATGACTTGCTACTGTCTGTAAGTATTACTTCTATAATTAAGTCTCTAGCTCAGCTCGTTCATTGCATGTATATATAATTATCCTCACTATATTATGCAGATTGAAGATGGTCGAATGCAAAAAAATAGGAATCTTCGACGTTGGGTTCATTAGCCCAAATACCGTAAATGAATGGTCGGTACGAAAGGCGGCTGAAGATACCGAGAACAACTTACTACAAACGTTCCTTACACATCAAAACAAAAGGGAAATACTCTTTCCTTACAACTTCAAGTGAGTGTTACTGTCTTCTGCATATTCGGTTCCGCTTACTCGTGGTTAAGTAATGTAATTGATGAGTTATGCGTGCGCAGCTTCCACTATATTCTGCTATCCATTAACCTTGACGGGGCATTAGTAACTGTCTTAGACTCGCTCCGTAAAGATCCCAAGTATTATGCGGACATGACTGCAATGCTCCAGAAGTAAGTTCAATCAATACCGGGACCATATCGGCAACTTTCGTTCATTTCCTGATATCAAGTAATCATTTTCTTTGCCTGCCAGGGTTTGGAAAACGTTCACCGCTAAGGTTCCGGGTCTGAAGAAGGAGCTGCGATTTACACACCCCAAAGTAAGTAGTACTAGCTAGTTCCGCGCATCTCTCATTGATTCTAGTTTCATCAATACCATTATCATGCTTGCTTATCAGTTTGATTGAACTCTATTCTCGTAAAGTGCTTGTTGCAGGCACCCAACACTCATTTTTGTGGATACTACGTATGCGAGTTCATTCGCTACTATACCTCTGAACGGGCCTCCTCTGAGAAACAATTTGAAGTACGTAAACAATATTCACAATTTTATTTTATATATTACCATCAATTGTGTTGAGTTTCATTCATATATATGTATTGACCCCTTCTTTAAATTAGATCTGGCAGATGCGGGATGAACTCCTACCACATGATCGCATACGAGCAATTCAAGAGGAATTGGCGGGATTCTTTCTTGACCACGTCATACCTGAACAAGGAGAATACCATGTGAAATTGAAATAGTTGTAAGGGATGTTATATATTGTACATATGTAGCTGCGTCGGATAGATATACGAAAACTTGTTGTTCGACCAAGCACGAAGAAAGAGATGTCACTTCTCTCTATATATGTTCATGACGATCTTGTGTAATTAATGGTTTCCTTTATTTGCTTACTAGCTAGCGTCGAGTTCTCTCTATATGTGTAGTAGCTAGCGTCGACCAAGCACGGAAAAAGAGAGGTCACTTCTCTCTATTAGCTCGCTAACACAATATGAAACCCCTAAATTAACCCTCCAAAACCCCAAAACCCCCCCTTGCAAAAAAAAAAAACCCCAGCGACTGCGAGCTGCTGACGCGTGGCCGCCTTTTGGTCCCGGTTGGTGTTACCAACCGGGACTAAAGGTGGAGCCTTTAGTCCCGTTGGTAACACCAACCGGGACTAAAGGTCCTCCCTCCCCCGCACCAGGCAGCGCCACGTGGAGGGCCTTTGGTCCCGGTTCGTAAGCAAACTGGGACTAAAGGTTTTGGGTATTAGTCCCGACCCTTTAGTCCCGGTTCCAGAACCGGGACAAATGGCCCTCTGGAACCGGGACAAATGTCCCTTTTTCTACTAGTGATGCGTCATGTACTAGAACACATTGGAGTCTTGATTCTATTAGTCATGCCATTTTTCCGCATAATCAATGGTTGCCAGCTTTCAACCTATTCCAATGGACTAGTTTGCAAGGCAACATCATGGAGAATAGTGTTGGTTGGTATGTGTATTGTCAGGATCAGGGTGCCTGTTTGCATTATTCCTATACTCACAGATGGTCGACGTGTCCGTTGACTGGAAATTCAGATAAGTGTGCTTAGTGTTTCCTTGTGCTTAATGTTACCTTTTGTGCATTCTTAGTTGCTTCTACTCCTGAATTGTATTGTAACATCACTACCAATTTGTGGCATTTCCACCTTGTTCACATGCCAAAAATTATAATTGAGTTATGTAGGAGAGGCATCTTGGTGGCTAGAGCAAAGTATGAGATTACTTCCACTCAGTTAGCCTTGTGCATTTGGGAAGTGTACACCTTGGTGTCTAGAGCAAAATATGAGGTTGTTTCCTCTCAGTTAGCCTTGTGCATTTGGGAAGTACACACCTCAGTTTGGTGCAGTTATTGCTTAGTGACTACTCTTGACTACAATTGCTCATATTTGAGGGGGTTCTTTCTTTTTGAGTCATCTTCTGGTGGTAGAAAATTATGCTTACCTTCTAGTATAATCTATTGGAATGTTCTAAGGTACATCCAACAATTTTATGAAGCTATGGGTTACAGTCTAGTTTGTCAAATTCAGCTATGATTGGCAGGATTTGTATTAATAGTGATGCTTTGGATAGATGATGGCTTTGGATTCTGTTTGGGAGAATTTGACTTTGATATGCATAGTCTACACCACTATGCCACAATGGTCTATAGTGTTTATACACATAGGAGATGATGAACATAACAATATTTGGTAATAGCTCCCCGCATGTTCTCCCATGCATGGTTGAGACAATTACTATATCTGGCTACTTGGTGATTCATCCTTTCCCTGCAGTGACTGATTGCAAGACCTTTTGAGGAGGTATGATGTTCATCTATTGCCTCTTTATGCTTAGATGAAGAACTTTTTTCCCTTGTATGTGTCCAGTGGACTGTTTGGAGGCTTGGGAGTAGTTTGTTGGATCTTTAGAGTTATTATGGAGCTCATTGAGGTTTTCCAGTTGTGGAAAATTACTTGAAATCCTCCATTGTGATCATCAACAGTGGTGTGACCTTTATTGTGATGATCATTGCTCCATTTGGATAGTCTGCATTATGTTCCACTTCAGGTGGAGGCCAGTCAACTGTTTGTCCAAAGATTGAATGAGTAGCAGGTGTGTAACATTTGAGGTGGAGATTCCCTTATTATTAATAATCGTCATTCAACAACATTTGTCGCCATTATTCAAGCAATTTGAGAGAGGATGCAGTATACTGTAAGTTTGCCACAATAGTTTATTCGTTTACTGCTTAAGAGAAAGCAGTCCACCATAGTGATATTGTGGGACCGAGAATGATGTGTGATGTGATTGTACTTGGCAGTTAGCCCCTTGTGGCGATTCCAACATGTTTGATGTTGTGAAAAAAGTGGAATCAGTCGTTGCCAATCAAGTGTGATAGATGGGCTAACATTGTTGAATTTACTTTGATGGTTGCATTTCATATCATGTATGAGGAGCCAAGCTCATACATAAAGATGATTATTGAGTGTGATGGAATTGGTTGAGCTCAAGCACTGACAATCAGACCCCTGTAGTAATGCACAAACAGAGGTTGAAATATAATGCAAATAAGGGCATCGTTTGAACGTCCGACACACAACCCGGATAGTTTGATAGTTGGCCATATGCCGGGGTTGTAGCCCAGACAGTCCGACTAGGTAATCTAAGCTACTATTGTTTTGAGGCCTTAAGCCGGACGACCGGGAGGGAAGCCAAACAGTCCGGGCATCGGCCGGACGTCTGGCAAGCAGCCCGGACGAAGACGTCCGGCTTAGAGAAAAGGGTACTAATGTTTTTGGGCGAATACCCGGACGTCCGGCTAGCAGCCCGGACAATCCGGCCAAACAGTGAATTTGAGAATTTGGCCAAATGGAAATTGGAACAATGTAGACTTATTTGGCTTTGGACTTCTGTGAATGACATGAGTGAAATTGTGTATAGGTGATACTGACTTGACGAATCCATAATGAACCCCTTTGATCATATAAGTCAAGATATACATGGAAAAGATATGCTTCTTGTTGTTATTTCACCTTTCTCGAGTCATATCCATTGGGGGGGGGGGGGGTCTCGTGGGGACTAACACCTTTGTATTAATAACTTACCAAACGTAACAACATAAAAAAATATGCTTAAAGACATGATTGCACTTTCAGCCGGTTAGGCTGTGCACCTCCCCAACTCGGCATGCAACAATGTGCATGGTGGCTGCATGCCCTAGGCTGCTGGTCTGCGTCGCCTAGCGTGACTCCTACCGCCGCCACCATTGACTGAATCGAACCGATCTGCTGCACAACACATCTCGTCGAGAGCCGCCTGCTTCACATCGCTTTTAGCTTGCCGACAACTTCATAACTATGTGCCAACCTAGCTCATGATACCACTTGTTAGAATAATCCAGTGCGCATGTCGATCAGTCAAGGACAAACAATCACACAAGCACAAGCATGACAATGAGATTTGTTAACAAGTTCACCAACATGTACCAAATCACATGATACAGTCGACGACAAGCCCGCCTAGACCATCAGACAACACTCTGACCACCCGCCACGGCTGGTCCGGCCACCCCTGCCACGAACACCCGGACCGTCCCTCTCGTGATCGCTGTCTAGCCTACCAACTTATGTCAAATCTATTTGGCTACCCGGTGGTGCACTTATATAATAGGCTCGGGTTACACGTGTCCGACTCAAACACCTAACCCTCCACGAATTTAAAGTCCAACTGTAGCACAACTGTACACATAATATTTGACAATTTTTTTAACAAAGACGTTGTTGTTGATGAGCTTCGTTTTCTTTGTGATGTCAAGAGATAGTTGGTGCGGATATGGTCATTATTGTAGTTTGCCAATCGATGTTTTGATCGCTTTTTTATTTTTCTCTCTCTTAGGCATAGTTTTGATCTTGTATGACTTTGCTGTTTGCCAGCGTGTTTTTGTATGTGTTGGTTGTGTGCATACAAGTTATGCAGAGATCGGGTGTGCGCCCATTGTGTTTCGTATCCACTTGATGATTCATTTTGAGTCAATAAAATCCAATCTTTGTTGAAAAAAAAACATTAAAATCCTATAAGATTTGAGTTTGTTTGATTGGATTATAGGAAAAACAAAGGATTTTTTTTTTCAAGAAATTAGAGTGGATGCTAGATATCCTATGGAATGTAGTACAAACGATTCCTTAGGAAAAAATCTTAAAGGATTCAATCCTACTAATCAAACGGCCTACACAGAAAAAATTCCTAAGGATTTTAAGCCTATGAAAATCCTTTGAATCAAAGAGGGCCTTAATTTGACAGGAAAATCCCTAATTTCAGCTGCATCAGAGGAAAGCCGCCGCTCAGACTTGAAATTGCAAAGGCGCTACCCGGGATGTTCTTTGTCGAGGGCATACCGGCATTAACATCTCCTTCAATGCCACATTCATTCGTGCCCCTTATGACCTTGAAGTACCCGTCCTACAATGCATCACAAACCAAAACTTGTTAATTAGCCAAAAGCATGTTCCTAACATTCACTCTTGCACTTCAACAATACAGGGTATTTGTCACACTCACATCGCCCCATCCTCTGTTCCACTGATTTGCAAGAAGCTGAAAAGCAGAAGACATAATAAAACACGCCAGGACTTGATCATTAGTTGATAAATAGTGTAAGATAGAGAATTAACAAGATACCCAGTAATCATCGCCAGCATCACTTGTTCCCCATCCAATCAATTTGGCGGCATGACCTCCCACCATCCTACCTGTGATCTGCTTGTAAACACCTGACTTGTAGTGTGCAAAGTCCTGCAGGAAATTGCAGAGTTAAATCAGCACTGAAAGTAACAAATATCTTCTTTGACCTTTGATGATGGCAGTGGTGGATCTAGAACAGCACGACAGGGGGTGCCAGACTCAATACTCACATATTTAAACACTGATAGTACACACAAATTAGCCTAACTACTATAGTAAATATACTTTGCATTTTCGCAGGGGGTGCCATGGCACCCATGGAACCCCCATTGGATCCGTCCCTGGATGATAGAATCCATAGTCGTATATACAATCACAAAGCATATGAGTTTTTGACCAAATTCAAAGCTTGAAAGATAATAATAGTATTTCATATTTCAGTATGCTAACTAGAGTATGTATGTTTTGTTTCTCTTTCTCCCACTGTCATGTTCTTTCCACAGTTTTATTTAGATTTAAAGTTTTTGAAAGTTTTGTTTATATTATGTTTGTACATTTCAAAGTTTGGGAGGAAAGGAAACATTCCTAAAATGGCCAACACCGTAAAACTTGTATTCAAAGTAATTGCAGAAATTTCGACCCATTTTGGCAGCCTTGGCAAAACACAAGTCAAACATCAAATACTGAATCGAAGTTACCTCATAAATTATGAAAGAAACTTCTACAGGGCCATTCTTGTAGACCTCTGCCATGATGTCATGCGGATCAGAGTTTACTTGGTATGCATCGATGCTGAAATGTTTCTTTTCCTCCCAAACTTGGTTCTGCACCTTGCATTTCTTTTCACACACAGGTGTAGGATAAGCAGGTTCGCATCCAGGATGCTGGCAGCCAACCAAATCAAAGAATGGATCGCACTGCAAGACAGTAATATGTACAAGGATGAGTGGTATGCTGAGCCGAGTCTTTTTACAAGAAACATTAGGTTAAATAAAAATACAATAAAATGATATGAAAGCAATACATAGTTTGGAACAGAAAAGAAAAAAATGAAAAAAAAATCTAGCCAGATAAAGACGTGCAGATAGTTTCAGCTAGGTTTTATGTGTTTTCCAGAGGATCTTCCTTCAAGATCATGCAGAATCTTTATGATGATTCTTCTACTTCATGTTGTACATTAAGCTACAGCGGATTTTCCCAAACTTGAAACAGAGCCATCAAACACAATAAGCTGCGCGGAAGGTGCGGACACTCGCGCATGCCACGTTGCCCGACGTACTGTTTCTGCAGTAGTTCACGATTGGGCAGAAGGAAAAGCGGGACTGCATTGGTTGGGTCAAGTCGTCTCGCTCAATCCAGACGGGCCATGAGCCCATGACCTAGTTCGGGTCTTTCCCACGACTCCCTTCCCTCTTGCCGTCGCCGCCTCCTCTCATCTTCCCTGATCCCCCGACGACGCCGCCGCCCCCGTCCTTCCTGCTCCCCTCTTCCCAGCCTCTCCTCCGCTGCCCCATCTCCGTCGCCGGGCCCCTTCTCTCTGCCACGCCACTGACGAGGCATCCCCGATCTGCCCGACCCCCGCGACTCGCCTTCTTCCTGCCACCACCAGGTACTCCTCTCTGCTTGATGCCGCTGCCGTGCTCGCCTCTGCTTATGTATTTATTTTCGATCTGCATTTGAGAGCTTGTGGTCGATGATTCCAATCACGAGCACCACCACCATCACCGCGATGAGTTCCAGCGGCTGCTATCGGGGGAACTGGCTGAGGAGGCAGATCTCGAGCTCGACAGCATCGTCCACGATCACTATCACCACCGTGATTTCCAGCCAGAGACAACACCCATGGGTCAGGATTTTTACCTTGTTCTTTCCTGTATAAGCGATTCTGCTCGTCAATCACAGTATGGTCATCCAGAGTAGATGCTGGTCACGAAATTCGACCCCGTGGATTTTTCCATGGATGACTAGGATGCTGGTCACGAAATTTCTCTTTGCTGCACATGAGTATTATTTTGTCAGCTGCAAGGCTGCAATCATGTTTGAATCTGACAGAGGTAGCAATTCGTTAGTCCAACGCACACTGAAAACATGGACTGTGACACCGAGTGGCTCTGTGTATTTAGACAGGTTGAGAGCATCCTTAATGTCCAGATAGATTGTTTATGGTCACTCAGTAACAAATCATATGTGATTGTAATTCGGTTATATGAAGCTATCAGTTAATTAGTTCATGATCATACTGTTTTTTACTCACTGTGCCTGCAATGTTTTTTATTGTTCGCTTTTTACTCATTCCAGCACCTGTATCTGAAGAACATCAAAGGAGACGATGGCACTATCACGCAGTATGAGGACATGTTTTCATAGTCAAAGACTTGCTGCCCTGGCAATATTAGTTATTGGTGGAATTGTATTGCAGATTTTGGTAAGCTTGGACATTTAACATCTTAGCGTCAGTATTTTTATCCTTTTTCGATGTTGCCTAAATCTCTGCAACTCTGTCTTCTTTAGGTACGTGATCTTTATAACAACTGGTGGCCAATGTTAACAGGTAAGAGGCACTTTTGTGTGGAATGTGTGATTTCTAGGCGTGCTACGCCCCAACACGACTGATAATTTTGGGGGATTTGGCAGACGTGTGGCTGAGAGCGATAGGGTGCTCGCTGCTGGTTCGTTAGGATGGCGTCGCTCGTCTGCCTCTTCCTCCTCCCAGTGATCTTCTGTGAGTTCCATGCTGTGATCCACGACAACCATTCTTTTGAATACGTGCTTACATTCTGACTGTTTGTTTTATTTGCATTAGAATCTTTTAAAGACAAATATCAAGCTAGCAAATAGATATGTGTCTGCAGCTTACTCGAGTTTTATTTGGCCAGTTACGAAGGCAGTTTGATTCGCCATGTCTAAACTTGAGGTAATGCATCACGTACCTCCATCACCAGGATTGATCACCCATGACTTAGTATCTGTAGCAAGTAAGCTCAACTCGGTCTGTTCTAAGGAACACCTATATTTGCTTGCACTTTTTTTTTGTAAAACAAGGTTGTGCTATTTTTGCCTTAAAACAAGGTTCTGTCACTAATATCAGTAACGAAGTTTTACTGCTAAATTACTCTTCCAATTTATCAACTTAATATCTTGATAAAAACTGAATATTAGTGTGTAAGTGTATCCCCTTGGTTAGTATTTTTTTTGTATGCTTGTTATCCTTACAGCCTTTTATCTTTTGAAAAAAATTGCTTACTAATTTGGTAAAGCTCTGCACCTTGTAGAGGTTAACATTCTATACTTTGTTTTATATGTCAATAATATATTAATTTGGCGTTTTCGTGGTTAGTTTACAGAGAAGCTTCTAATAACCTGCAGAAGGAAGGTGATATCAACAAAATATCCATAAAGACATCACGAGGCTTTAATCTGATCGACTGTCAAACAGTGCCAATTTTACATTTAAATAGATCACTAGGAAATTTATTAAATGGAATTGGAAATGAAAAGGGTGTAGAATGCCAAAGTGATGTCTATGTTTGTTATAAGCTGCCCTATGGAGGTTCACCGGAACTTATTTTAATGTAAGCAGCCAACTATTTTCCTCATAGTTACTATCATACTAAATGCAGGTTTACTCCTGTTGTAATATACATATTGCTCTTCTACTTCTTTTCTGACGAAACTGGGAATCGTACTATTCTCTTTCTGTCCAGTAAGCCTCACTAATTAGAAAACTAGAAAGGTTGGCTACAATTCCTTAGTTTAATACTTTAGTGTTTGATTACAGATATAGAAGAGAGGATTCCCTTGAACTAAATGAGATTGAAGCTTCTAACAGATACAATATTGACACTACTGGATTTGTATGTAAGTTTCTTGTTCTATCTGACCTATTATTTTTGTTATTATTATCATGGTTTATATCATTCCATCTTTTAGACTAAGTTCCCCTGTATGGTCATGTTTATCTTGCTGCAATTATGATAATTTTGTTGTCATCAGTTACTGCCTGCTAAATTGAAGAGTTCTTAATGTTTTTTATTTGGAATGTAAAGGAAAATGCTGATACCTTGTGCGGAAAGGGAAAGTAAACAACTTTTTTGTATGCAGAATATGAACTGTTTGGTCCCTTATTCATTTTACTTACTTACGTTTCCTGCCCTTTTTGGCCAAGTTAGGTGTTTTAAGTCCCTTTTGCGTATGAATCTTGCCTGGTTCGACTAGAAACTGCATTCTCAAATATTCAACAAACTGTTGAAATTATCTATTACAAGATTCACCCATTTTGTAGTATTCATGCCCTTAAGATCTAAAATAGCTCGATCATCTCCTTGTGATGTCTTCTTTGTTGTTTGTTATTACTTGTCATTGTATTAAGGCAAATTTGTCATTCTCAGCCAAGATTGTCAGCAAGTGTGCATTACCAAGCTGAGATTTCAGTTTCACTATCTCTTAGCAATTGTGATAATTTTCTTTTATTTTCAGATCTGCTTGCTCTGCATGGAGCGAGGGCATAGTCTGAAGAACTTCTACGACGAAGGTGATGGGCTTCAAAAAATTCTGCTATAACTATGGTGAATCTGACGTTTGAAATTACAGGGCCATGAACTCCAATTTGCAGTGACGAAGTACATACCATGTTTGTGCTCAGTCTGCTATTACCCTTTATCGAACACATGGATCTACAGGACACTAATGGCAAGTTTGGATTCATGGTGTTTGCGGCATCCGCACTTCAACTTCTTGCTGGATTTGGTGGGCGACGATGTCATTTGATGCAGAACTGAGCTTGAACACCCATGTTGCTTCCTCCGCCTGCTCAAGACACTGGCACAGCCGCGTGGCCGAAGGCAGACGCAACGGCTGGCTGCACTACTACATGCGGGAATGGGGATGACCGCTACTTCTTCTGCGGCTACCGTGAGAGGTTGTGGGCTGCGTCGAGGGCTCTACTACGATGGCGAGCCGATGATGAAGCGGATGAGGAGCTTCTTGAGCAGGCGAGCATCGGCACGATGGGGTTGGCACAGCGCGCAGATGAAGCTGCAGCGGCATGTCTCGTGGCTGAAATACAACGACATGGAGTGGAGCATCCGGTAGATACATCGTCTTTAGATTGCTTGTTTATTTGCTGAGTTTGATTCATTTTTGGACAACCATGGTATGTAATGCATCTTCTAACCAGGTATATAACCTGCTGCCACTCCCCCTAAGATTAATATACTTACACCTCTAATGGATTTTGTCTGTAATTCAAGTATATGTCTACTGTACATGCATGTGTTGTATCATTTGGAGCTAAAAATCAGTGGAAAGTGCGGTTGCCTATCTGGCAACGCACAGATGTGCACTTTTTTTTCAATATTTGTAGCTTATCTACGCTGGCTGTGTTTCTCTAGATTGAATAAGCACGTTAAGAACTACGCAAGCTAGACTTGTACGCACAGGTACGCCCAGGAGGCGCGCCCTGGGGATTTCCGGCGATGCGCATTTAGTGGGAGGAGACGTTCCCGTCGATGACGAGGTGCCTACGGTGACTTCGTAAATTTCAAGATGATATGCCGGCTCAGTCTCTTGGAGGTGCTCATAGGGGTAGGGTGTGCGTGTGTGCGTTCATAGGGGTGAGTGTATGCGCGTGTATATGAGCGCTTGCGTCTGTACTGTGTTCAAAAAAAAAAACCTCTAGTTTGTATTGTAGTGCTGTGCCTGAACAAAGTTGGGATGAATTTGCAAATAGTCAGGACACACTAAGACTACAATACCTGCGCTCGCGTCGCTCCCAGGGGGCGGCACGAGCGAAACCTAGCCGCCGCCGCCCCCGTTCCCCACCTCCACCCCAGATCCCCTGGCCGCCGCCAGGTGAAGCCGACGGGCAAAGCCCGCCTGGCGTTCGGCGGCGGCGGGGACTTCTCCTCGCGAGGCGCATAGCGGCGGCCCTGGACGAAGCCATGCGACTGGCGGCGGCGGCGCCTCGCCGGCGCAGGCAAGCCGGGGCGGCAGCGCCGTTCTCTCTTCTCCTCCCTCCCCGGGGGTTGTGCGGGGCGGTGTTGGGGCCGGCCGCCGCGGATCTGGCGCCTAGTGGCTGGATCCGTCGGTGGGGGCGCCTAGGCGTGTGGCTCCGGTGGTTGCGCGTCCGACTGGTCGAGCTGCGGTGGTGGCGGCGTGCTGCAGCTCCTGGATGGCGGCGCCGCGTAGTTGGTTGTGCTGCGGCGGTCGTCGGGAGCCGTCCCTGGCCTCCGGGGCGGTGTGTGCTCAGCCTGCTCCGGCCATGCGTGCGGTGGCGGGGTGGTCAGGGCTGTTGGCGGCGGCTCCGGGTCAAGTTGGATCTGGTGTCGTGTGGATGGCTGTGGCATGGCCGGTGGTGCTTCCGGTGAGGGTGGCGGCTCCCTGGATTTGTCAAGGGCTGCAGCGCGGTGGACTGTCCTCGCGGCAGTACGGTGATGGTGGTTGTCGTGGAGCTCCGGACGAAAGTTTCTGCCCGACTCGGTCGGTGCCGGCGACGGCGGCGCTCTGATGCGCCGTTTCCATCTTGATGGCGTCGTCGAGGAGCCCCGACCCACCTCCAACCAATGGGACCTCGTCTTCCGGGTGAACACCCAGATTTAGTTTGCTGGATCGGATGGCGGCGGCGTCTTCTTTGACGTCGTTTATCTTTCTTGGAGGCGCCATTTTTGGAGACGAGGTCCGGTTGGCGCTTGTGGCTTTTGTGCTTCTGGTGGTATGCCGAGACGGTGGGTGCCGGAGCAGCGGCTCCGGACGGTGGATGTATGCTGAGGCGGCGGCCTCGGATGGTCATGCAACGGCGGCCCTATGGGGTAGGTTCGCTGCTTTGCTTGGCATGGGCGGCGACCTGGTGCTGCGGGGGTAGCGAGTTCGTCGGCTCGGTCGACGCGATCTGAGGGGTCGGTTTGGCTGGAAGTCGGGGCGGCGGCCCCGGATGTTTTGGCACAGCGTTCGTGGTTTGCGGGCGGTCATCTCGTGTAGCAAGGGCTACAAGGCGCCTGAGCCGTGCGGCGTTGTGGCTCGCGTGCGGGCGGGGGACGTCGGAGCGGCGGCTCCGGAGTCGTGTGTGTGTGTGTTTGTTGCGATGTAGCCCTGGGTCGTATGGTCGGCGAGGGTTCGTTGCTTGTGCGGTTTTTCGGTCTGGTTTTCCTTATAAACTGGGCCACTCTGTTAGGTTTTCGATCCAGTTTCCCTTATAAACTTGATCAACTCTCTTCTTCTATAATGCAATGCCAGAGCACCTGGCCCTCTAACGAGGTTCCGTCAAAAACAATATGCTTCTACTACTCCCTGATTTCCGGGTTCAGATATACACTGTTAGCATTTAGCGCCAAATGATACAATCACTAACTGAGCTGTTAAAAAATGTATTCACAAACCAACCAATTTCATTTACGGAGCAAAATATTATTAATAATTAATATACCATCCAATTTCCATTATATTGATATTACAGATTCAGTAATACCCACTGTTGTAGTTAGAACTTAGAACACAGAGAAGTGATTCATAATAATAGGATCAAAATAATAATAATAGGATTGCTCTGGGAGGATCAGGACACTGAAGTGGTTGAAAGCAGAGAGTTAGCTATACCTCGTCAGTAACAACACCGTTCTCGACGAAGTATTGCCATGCGAAGATAGGATATCCTCCATCACAACCGTCGCCACACAGAAACCCACAGCAAGACACGTCATTGACAGAAAGTGAAACGTTCTGCAAGGAATAAAAACAGCAGGCTGGTTATTGTAAGAAAAGGACCAAACAGGCCTGTTTAAAAACAGACCAGAGATAGACAGATCGTCCATATGCACTCACAACGCTGTGATGAATGCAGAAACGATCTTGCAGACACTCGACAGCACCAAAGGCCCAGCAGGCACCACAATGACCCTGCCATTGTTAACCAATACATACTACCTTAGCATCTTCAGTTGTTCGGCAAGCACTCGTGGAGGTTAGGTAACGATATAAGGTAATGTGCATAGACTTACTTGATCTTTTCATGAAAATCAGCGTTTTCCAAGGTATTGGGAAAAAAAACGAGCAACTGAAATTGGTTAGTGTAATTAAAACGATGTAGAACCGGTTTATGGTCATCGAGTTATCTGGTTGAACTTATAAAGTATTTTCCCAATTGTGCTGCAACCAGACCATTTAGTTCTGGCGTCGAACTCCTTTGGGAGTTCCTCTTTTTCTGATCTTGAATAAGTTTTGGTTGGAACACCAGCCAGTAAACCTGGAGGTGTTGGCTTCACTCCCAGGATATGCTTAAATTGCTCGATCTGCGCGGAAATGATGCTTTGAGGTCAGCGAACATAGAAGGAAAAAATGGTGCCTCATGAGTCATGATAAAACAAGATCAAGAGGGTGTTCTATGTACAGTACAGTATAGTTTGCGAGGTAGGGGTTGTGTCCAGCCATCCACCCGGCATTGGGATGGTTGTTGACCGTCTGTATGATGTCTTCCTGTGATAGTGCAACACCATTATGATTACTAGATGATACCCCGTGCGTTGCTGCGGGGATTTTGTATTGAGGATAATTTATGCGCTTATAAAATCACTAAAGGAAACATAAGGAATTTCACAAAAAAAAATTTAGCATGACATGTCCTTATTTTGTACCATTTGCACATGTCACTGGAACATAGTATATATGTACAGTTTAAGTAATCTACACCTAATCAGCTTAATGAAGTGCATACAAACCCATAGACTTCACAATTCAAACTCGATAGTTGCATAGGTCAGTTCATATCTCACAACATGCATAAGGTTATCAGGAAATAGTAATAACGCGAGTTTGCGGGGATTACAATGTAAGCAGCAATGTAACTAATTTTAGCTAGAAAGATAGTGCAGCTCGTAGGTGGTTGCATGCATCTCGGCGATGTCCTTTATGTTGTTAAAAACATTATTCTTGCGCAACATTATTTTTGTGATTGCATGCATCTTGACAATGTTATGTTTCCCCCTATTGTCCTGATTGCACAAAAATCTGGTGGCTTCCTCTTCTGTCGGTTCAATGCTCCTTTTAGCTGAAGAGTACCTGTTAAAAAAATGTCATTTCAGTTTCATGTTGAATCTGAAACAATCGATTTATACAGAGAGTTTTAAAAGTATTACCTGTTTTATTTTTTCTCAATGACAATAGTTGCGCGTTGGCAAGAGGAAGGTGTAGTATTGTTTGAGTCCTCTGGCGTATGGATCATTGCACTACGAATAGCAAATGTTGGGTCAGCGATGTCTGGATAGAGCTTGTAAATTCTATGTTTTGATTGATGGCCAACCTCTGGATACTTTTTGAAGATGGATGGGTCATCATTTCTTTGCTTGGAGATGGCTGGAAGTATTTCATGGTTCAAGTTAGTATTTTGTAGGTAATAAGGTTGAAATTAGGAAGAAGAAGATACTTTTTGAATGAATAGAAATTGTCTAACCTTTGTAGAGGGTAACATTTGTGCATTGTCAACTGAGAAGCTTTTATTTATGACATAACTTATGGGGGGCCTAGATACGAAACCAATCTTCGTTCTTTCTGGCAAGCGCCAAACAACCTCATTTGGTGTCATATAGCGACATTCGAATGATCCAGCATTAGAGTCCATTTTTTTGATCTGCCAATCAAATCTTTTCATCACATACTTAGAAGAGATATTTGTACATACCATCAGTGGACATTGTGAGGAATAACACAGTTGATAATGGAACTCCATTTTTATTGCATGTTGTGTGAAACCATCCTCTAATATGGTGGCTTGTTCATAGAAATATGTAGGGAAATACTTTTGTATTATCCTAACTAACCTCTATTTCAAGAGTGTAGCAACAGGTTGTGATTGGGCGGGATGTCCATGACTGCATGAGACTAAATGACTACCAGGATGGCAGCGGAGCATATTGTAGCCAATATATTTGAACAAATACATTGCATGTAATAATCATCAAGCATAAACAATTAAATTCAGCGGTGAGTGTGTGTGTACAAATGCGAGCAGCAAGAGGCCTATGAAGCAATGAATCCAGTCCGAGCAGCAAGAGACATATGAAGCATAATGTGGAGCACCTTTTGATCTGAGTGCAATCTGAGAGAATTCAGAAACATAATATCATGTCTATCCTAAATGAAAAACAAATATATGTTGCATTGCTTAGAAATAAAATCAAGACCATATATAATCATATAACTAAACTGAATGTTCCAACCCATAGAAAACTGAGACCTTCCTGTTTTTACTGATAGAAGGAAGATGCCCAATTATATATGCTCGCAAGTTGTAAAGGCATAATAAAATCCCGTACAAAAATGCCAATATATCTAGTCAATAAGGCGGAACAATTGGAATATTTGGTAAATAGTCTCTTCAACAACATGCAAGAAAATACAATAGTTTCCTACCAAGTAAAAGTGATTCGGTAATCTAAGTTACAACAGCTTGAGGAAAATCCATATCCCATTCCATGATACTATTCAATAACATGAAAAAAGAATTGATAACCTTACCCCTGGACTCATTCTGATTAGTTCACCTGGTACCTAGAGCGATGGTACTAACTTAATCATTCAACAACAGTGCCAATGCAAATAGAGATATCTCTACATAGACCAAAAAACTACTCAGAAGCTCCTTTCAGTGCTTACATACTCCCCACGCTGAAAGGATAGTATGTCTACAGATGATCACCCATCGATTCAATCCTTAGACTTTGGACTTCTCAACATTTAGCAGGTTAACAGTTAACATAACCCTCCTTTGTTGCGGGTAGTGTGGAAAAGATGACGGAGGATACTGCTGGATGAAATCGTGGTATGCAAAATGGTTCGTATATATTCGGATCGACAAATCATAACCTTTTGTTTCTATATTTTCTTTCTTGTACCCTAGGTCGTCTAAGACAACTGAAGTCTTTCTACATAGAATATGTTTGAGAGAAAAAAAATTACCTCTTAGAATCTCACGAGCAGCATCACTTTTTCAGGAATTAGTAGCTTCGTCAACCTTAAAAACAGAGGTAAACAGTTCAAAACAAATTACCGGCTTATCAAATACAAAAATATTTCAGCAAACTTAAGTGCGTGAGTTGTATCTAGAGGAACCAATAGGAATAATCCAAGGGGAGAAATTTGTATAGTATGTAATATGCACAGAAACAAATAGAACGTACATATGCTCATCAAGTCTAAATAATTCAATTCAGGGATAAACTCATGTGTACCATCACGGGTAGCAAGAGATCTACGAAGAAATGAATCCAATCCGAGCAGCAAGTGACCTATGGAGCAAAAAGCCGAGCACCTTTCGATCCCGAGCGCAATCTGAGAAAATCAAAAGCATAAGCTTGAGGATAGAAAAAATTAGGGGCGGCTGAAAATATGAAGTGTGCAGCTACCAGGGCAAGGCCAGTTCCTAGATGAGGATGTAAACAGGCGTGTCTGCTGGATTAGAATGGTAGTACAGAGTGGTTTTATACACACTTTTTCCAAAATTGCAGGGTAGTGGAGGCTGAGATAATTAGGGGCAATGAATGGTGTTCGGCTTGAGGCCGATTCATGTGCATTCGTGGCCAGAAGAGTGTCCGTCGTGGACATGGAAGGGATAGTGGTGGCAATAAAAGCGGTGACGGGAAGATGAACGAATGTGACGGAGTTAATGCACATCTATGGAGCGGCGAAAGGCCAAGCGGCGATGGTTGGCATGGTGGCCGGCGGGCGTGCCGGCGGCTGGCCAAGGAGGGCGTCAGTTGTGGCAGTGGAATCCATAGTGGCGGCGGCTGGAATGCACATCTGTCGAGAGGCAGCTTGCCGGTGGATCGTCGGCCGTTGCTGCAGGAATGGTTAGCGGTGATGGCCGGCCGGGGAGAGCAGGGGAAGCACGGGTGATGGCGGGTGCTAGAAGGGCATCAAGGTGGGCAGCGGCGGGCTGGGAGGCCGTTGGATTGGACGGGGAGTGACGTCCATGGCGTCGGAATGGCTTGGGGCGGGGTCTGGCTGGTGGAGTGGGCGGCGGCTGTCTTCTGGAGGATGGGAAGACGATAGGGAAAGCCACGGTAGCTGGACACGCAATGGGGAAGGGGCACACGGGCTACTTCGCTACTGATTGTTTTTGATTTTTTTTGAGTGGTATACTGATTGTTTTTGATGGGCTTACAACGTCCAGATTACACTAACGATGTACTGCCCACGTACGACATGTAAAGCCCAACCAAAATGAATCGAGTCAGAGAGGGGATATGCGGTAGGAGGCACGCAGCGAGCGGGACGGCGTGAACTGAACGAATCGGTATTTCTCACTTGGCGGTGGCAACACTTGTAATTTTGTCTAACTTTTAATCAGACGGTTGTAGGCCACTGAGCCATACTTGATCAACGGCTATAACAATTCAGATGACGTGGCTTTACGAGGAGGCAGGAAAATCAGCTAGTGGGTGCCCCTGTTTAGATATAAAAGATTAGTAGTACTACAAACAATAGAAAATTTGATGATTCGTAGGAGTAGACATAAATATGATGTCAATTTGAGGGGGATAAAAAATGACCTGGATGATTCGTAGGGAATGGTCTCCCCTCGCAGCTCCAACAAGCTGCATGTACAAAGTACAAACACATGTTAAAGCAAACATAAATGTGATCCAGCCAACTACGTAACATCATCACTGATTCCTTAATGCTAGTGAAAAACAGACCTATCTGTTCGGTTTTCGGTGTTAGGATCGGTTTTTTGTGCTTGCCCCCCCCCCCCCATGAAAAGAAGGGATCGAACTTCGTTCGTTCCAAAACTATTCGATTTTCAGTGTTGGCATCAAGCTCAGTATCAGAGGACGGCCCCACCATTGGCTCGTCATCTAGCTGCAGCACGGCGCGGGAGGCCCGAGGTCCCTCCGCTGGGGTGGATTCGCGCTTCGCCGAGGACAGGTCGTCACCCATTAAGCTTCCGAGATTCGCAGCACTAGACTACTACTATTAACTTAGCAAATTTGCAGCAGAGGTGGGATCTCGTTAAGATAAGACGAGAAGAACCGAACCTGAGGGGCAGCAGCAGCGGCAGAGAGGACGACGAGCAGCGCCAGCGGGAGTAGGCCCCCCATCTCCTTCCTCGACCGGCGACAGGGGGAAGCAAGCAGGAGGAGTTGGCGAGTAGCTGCAACTGGCGGCCTTGCCTCTCCTCCTCCCCCACGCCGCCCTTTAAACACGGGTGTAGCAACAGTGGGGAGCTGTAAGCATCAAGCAGGAGGCAAGCTGCAAAATTGGTTTCCGGGGGTGGTGATGCGAGGGAAAATATCTGGTGCACCCGGAGCCTGTGGTGCTACCGGTGCACCGAACTCACATTGTGTTTTTATAATGTTCAAAAAATCTGAAAATAATTTAGCACACTCACGCAACATCAATGTAGATTGTCACAAAATTTCAAGTCAAAATTCGAAACATAACTCGAGAAATAAAAATGACAAATTCAATACTGAATAGTACATAACATAACTTGGGCTTTAGATTTAGCCCATTATCACACCGATGTCTAATTTATCATTTTTGTATCTCAAAAAATATTTCAAAATTTTATACAAAATTTTGTGACATCATACATTGATGTTGGGTTAACATGCTAGAATTTTTTCATATTTTTTAACTATTCTATGGCATCCGGTGCACCGGTAGCATCACAAGTGCGGGGGCACCGGATACATTCCCGGTGATGCGGGTGCAGGTGCCGCGATACGCCTGTCTGCCCTTTTCTGCCTTGAGCCACGTCTGACGGCGCGCGTGCTGCCACGCCAGAGCCAACAACCGTTTTAAAACGTACTAGCGCCGAAGTAGCGCGGCTGTGATCAATTCGTATGTATTTTTCCGAAATAAGCAAAAAAAAACAACAACATGTATTATATGAAAAAATAAAATGAAAATGAGAACACGAATTCTATCTGTATCCCATAATTTGTGTAGACATGTAACAAACATTAAATGAATTAACAAATTAAGCAAACCGGCTGGCCTATTACTATTTTTTCGTAAGTACATATTTTCTCCTTTCGTAAGTAACAAAAATGTGATGGGCGCGGTAGCAATATGTATTTGGATTCATTCTCATATGGTCTCAATGAGACCGAATGGGATTGTTAGTATAGACCCTATAATAAGGAAACATATTTATTGTCCAGTTTGTGCATCTTTTTCACCTGTATTTCATATCCAATTTCTAGACACCACTTTTCATTCTTTCTGAAACATGGATTTATTTAGTAAAATTCAAATTTAATTTTTGTTAGTAATTTAAACCCCAAATCTGTCGTGGTGTAAAAATGGATAGTAACTGGCAGAGTGTTGTTGTGGTGTTAAAATAGATAGTAATTGGCTGAGAACTTATTTAAACATAGTATCTATGAATGACTAATCTGACAATAGAACGTTCAACCCAATGCGCTTTTCAAACTGTGATATAGGATAAGTGGTATATCCATACTTGGGAAAATTTTGGCGACTAAGGAATAACTGCTTCTACAATAGTTTTTTGAGCAAACACTACCCTCTACGGATGATCCACTATCTTGTATTTTTCTCTTTCTTTTTGAATCGGTCAAAGAAATAGAATAGGGAATGAAGTGAAGAGGTTGGTCGAGTGACAGTTTTTATTTTCATGTTGCCTCTTCTTGTTGGTTGCTTATAGGCCGCCGTGATGGAGCCCGTCATAGAGGTGGCTTCAGTGACCGCATTGTGGGTAAAGCCTTGGTCTGGTTGGCCATAAGGAAGGAGAAGGCGAGCTAGACGACGACAACATCATCGATTATTCTCCCCGCGTAGGTGAACGCACCGAGGAAGGAGTCTCAGTTTTCAGTTTTTTTGGTATTTCTTCTGGATTACCGTTAACGTGAATGCATAATGCTGATTTACTGTTTTTATTGTTCCGGTTTATTGGGGTGTATTGTTCTGGGTTACAGTTCAGGTACTATTTCGGTCTATGGTTCGGGTGGGTTAATGTTTTTGGTTTATTCAAGTATTATTCTGTTTCACTGGTCTTATTGTTCCGGGTCGAGGGAGGAGGAGTCTCGTTTTTTTGGCATTTTTTTATTTCTTCTGGATTATTGTTCACGTGAATGCATAGTGCTGATTTGCTGTTTTTATTGTTCCAGTTTATCCGAGTTTATCGTTCTGAATTACAGTTCGGGTATTGTTACAGTTTCACTGGTTAACGTTTTCGGTTTATTCAGGATTTTTTCCATTTCACTGGTTTACTCTTCGGAGTTTTTCGGGTTTGCTGTTTCGGTTTATTTGGGCTATTGTTTCGGTTAGCAGTTTTGAGTTTATTAGTACATTGTTCCGGGGGAGGGGATAGCATGGCGGCGACCGCCCTTTGCCAAGGAACGTTGCAGACGATGCGGATACGACGCTATCGGCGGCGCGGGAAAAGGGAGGGATGGATGGAAAGCGTGGAGAGCCTCCACCAACCAGGCGGGCCGAGGGCTGCGCAACTAAGCGTTGCCCCATGGGGAACCGCCCGACGCACCGGATGTCAGCCGGATGGCCTCCACCGCGTGGCGGCAACAACCACCTCAACTCAAGATGGTGAGGTGGGGTGGAGGGGTGGGAGGAGATTTGCTCTGGCGGCAGATGCCGTTTTGTTCGGATAATTGTTGGTGCATTGTTCATTGATGTCGTGGTGTAAAAATGGACACTAATCGGCAAGAACTTATTTTCCCCACGGATTACTGTTCATGCAAATATACTGTCTGGTTTTTTTTTGCCTCGGCAGCACCATCATCGGAAAGGAGCGGGAGACGATCGAGGCGGCTCGTACGCGGGGGAGAGAAATGATGTGCAGAAAAATCCAAATTCTTAACCTTCTATATAAGGACGCGATGGTGGAGGAGGGGGAGAGAAATGATGGGTAAAAAATCCTAATTTTTTTTTGAACCACGGTGTATTTTTTCTCTGAAACACTGTTCACATAGAGCTAATGTTGACTGACATGTACGCCACTGTTCACGTCTAGGGCACTATGCATTTTTACTGTTCACTGATGCCATATAAAATGAACAGTAGAAGTGAAGAAAAAAGTAAAAAAAAAAGAAAAATCGGATGCTTCCCACTTTAGTATTGTTACTTATAATATCGGCTTGATTCGCCCATGCGTTGCCGCTGCTGAAATGTTTCTTCTCGCGGGAGTCTTTTTGGAAATTTAGTAGTACTACTAGTATATACTTCATTATTAGCGGGAGTACTCCATTATTGAATATACGGAGTACTACTAGCTGCAACTGTGCAGAATTTTTTTTTGTCAGAGCATGGAACACGAGTAGACAGAACGGCAGATTGGCACATGCACATCTTTTGGATGGACGCTGCTTCGGTGCCTCAAGGCACCTGCCTGGCCCACCTATCATAGACCCAAAGGCAGGTGCCTTTACGGCACCGAAGCTCAGTCCCTTTTGGATAGGCATTATAAAAACGGACACGAGTGCCCATCGTAGATCTCAAGTTCTGCCCATTCTTTTATTCCTTTAAAGCAGGTACAATAAGATGACATAAGCATGGTTATAAAGATTAAAATATTATATCATTACTTAGTTGGAAGAGAGAGAAGAGGAAAGAGGAGAGAAGCGGGCTCTTGATTAGTGCTACCTCCGTCCTGGTTTAATGGTCCTGTTTGTATTTTGTGCTAAAATTTGACCATAGATTTAATTGACAAAATGTTAATACATGTCATAAAAAATTATATCATTGGATTCGTATTACAACATAGTTTCCAATGATACTATTTTTTGTGACATGCATTAACATTTTGTTAATTAAATCCATGGTCAAAACTTGGCACAAAATACTAAGGGGACCAATAAAACAGGACGGAGGTAGTAGCCAGCTGCAGCACGAGCCCCAAGACAGTTTGTGAGGTTGTAAGGCTATCCATAGTGGGGAGTATCATATATTAGTATCATGCATATGATACTAGTCTATGATACTATCTTTATAGTGCATAGTATCATAGATTAGTATCATATATCATCTTATTTATTGCCATGCATGACACATAGTAGCATAATATTTATTATGATACGGTATCTATCTATGTTACTCTAACCCTCTCTTTCTTCTTTAATTGTCTGCCACATAAGCATGTTTGCTAGTCCCAAGTGCATGATACCGGTTATGTTACCCCCACTATGGCCAGCCTAAGGTGGGCCAATGGTTAATAAAGTTGGACACATTTAAAACGTACTATTGTACATGCCGGCTATTAGGTTGGCTCTAGATGACATGACAACTCCTTATAGCCGATTGTTGGCCCTATTATTAACCATGCTCTTACATAGGCCCATCAAACCCAATAAGGCCGAAGAAAAGGGTGAGTGCTCGCACAATTCACATGTCCCTTTTTATGTAATCGTGGTGGAAAAAATTAACAGCGAAAAAAGGGGCGTCGATCTCGTCTCCGCCGCCATGAGACTCGCCTCCGCCGCCGGCCTCCGACGGCTCCCCTCCGCCAACGACCGTGGTGAGGGGGTCGTCGGATCCACACGTGTGGATCGTTTTTAGACTCTCATAGTTTAGGTTTTTAGGTTGTTCATCGTGTTTGCTTCGGCGGCGGCGATGGCGGCGCTGAATAAAGTTTCTTCAGACCCTACTCTGACAAGGCGATCGGTCCTATGGTTGGGGATGGATTTGTAAACCAGTCTGTTCAAGTAAGGATGGCACGGGGGCGGCGACATCCTCGTGGTGGACCTGTGTCCTCGGGCTCCGACGTTGCGACGGCCTTTGCTCCAGCGCCGGCTTGGGAGGTAGTCAAGGAGCGGATGCAGCTTGTGGTCTACATCGGCGGCATCCGGAAGATGGTGGATCGTGTGTTGGGTTTGTGGTTTGTGGATGACAGGTATGGTTCCTCCTCCGGCGTCTTAGTCATGTGGGGGTGCCAAATCTAGAGTTCGATGGCGTATCCGGGATGTTGCCCCGGTCTGATTCGTTCAACGGTAATGGTTTCGCCTTTGGCGAGCCACCTTGGAGGTCCGCAAAGCTGCATATCAGCGATGGAGCCGCGTTGAGCTCTGGTGAGGAGGTGATCCGTTATTTTTTCTTTGATGGCTGTTGTGGTGGTGCGAGAGTCAGGTGACGGGCGTTGGTGTCAAGCTCAGAGGATTCTTCGGTCTTGTTTGTAATTTTACTTCTTGACTGGTGTTCCTTTGTGCAAAGGCTAGTGTTCTGCTGTCTTTTCAGTTTTACCATGTCGGTATGTATGTGGCTTGTACTATGATCCTTATGATATATAAATAAGACATGTATTACCATGCAAAAAAATGAAAGAAGGGGCATCCCGCAGATAACACCTCCCCTAGGGTACCTTCCTTTCGAAGCAAGGCATGTTCACGTCACGCTAATTGGGGGAGGAAGCAGCGCGACCTCTTTTCCTTCTCCTCTCTCCCACCCACACAACTTGTCTCTTGTTCGTTCCACGGCCGACTGCCGACTAGGGTTGCCGACCTTGCTGCCAACCCATTGGTCGGTGGGGCGGAGGAGGTCCAAGCGGACGACGCTGAAAAGATGAAGGGCTGTTTGGTGAGGGCAACGAAGGAGGGAACAACGACATAATGCAAGGCAACTCTGCCCTCCCCCTCCCCCCGCGCGTCCTCGTCGGCCACAGATCCGGCAACAGGGAGAGTCGGCATTCTTTGATCCAAACAAGCTCCTCCTTTTTCAGATCAAGAACGAGCACCACCTCGCACAGGTCGGCACCGGCCCCGCCGGCCTGCAGCTCATCCTGCCCGATCAACCATTATTATTATTTTGTTTCCCCCGTTGATCCGGCAGAGCCACCCCTTCTTCTTCCTTGTCTTGAACCTTCCTCTATAGTGAAGTTGCAGCAATGGAGGTGTGGCCGCACGTGGTGGAGCAGATGGGACTTGATGATGATATATGACGGCAGCTAGGGTAGCAGGTGAATATGTAGGAGGCCTCCTCAGGTCTCCTCCGTTGATGTGGCTCCTCCTCCTTTCATCCAAGGGCTTTAGGACGCGTTTGGTTGCTCGCATTAGGCCCAGCCAGGCCCACGCGGGTAGTTTTTGGCCTGTTTGGTTGCCTGGCCCGCATCAAAAACTTGGCCCGCATGAACCTTAAAGTAGTGCTCAGCCAGGCCCGCTAGGAACGGCCGAATCGGCAGTTTCCAGCGAGCCAGGCTCGAGCGATGCAGGGGAGGGGAACGCCACGCTGCGCAGCTGCGGGCAAGGAGATGGCGGGAGCGATGGCACGTCTCTGAAAAAGCGGCGGGACGAATTCGAGTCACCACCCGCTGATTCGGTCACCCTATATAGCCAAGGTGACCGCCGCGGCAAAACTCCCGCCACCATTTCCCCTCGCTCGAGCTTTCCCTCCGGTGCGGATCCACTTCGACGACGAGGTAAGCGGCGCAACTACTCCGGCGACCGGGTGACTGCGGCGGCGGATCCACTTCTCCTCTTCTCCGACGTGCCAGGCACCTCCTCCGCAGCTCCTCCGATGGCGTCTGTAAGATCAATCACCCCCTCCTCTCTACTAGTTCTAGCTAGATCTGTGGATGTGGTAGGGTTAGATCTTCCGATCTATTTGACTGTGATGTTGTAGTAGCTAATTGTGATGGATTCGAAGCATGCTAGGGGTTGTTTCCATGTCGGCAAGCATTGATAGCATGGATGGATTGGTAGTGTGCTTAGATGTGTGGTATGCTAGTGTGCAAGTGATGAACAAGATCATCCATGTGTCCATGATGTGTGGTATGCTAGTGTGCATTGATAGCATGGATGGATTGGTAGTATGCTTAGATTTGGTAGTTCTCTCTTCAACTATGTGTGCATGTCTTACTGCTAGTTCGATCTGTCGATGTGTAGTGTGTTCTGGTGTTGATGACGCTTACGTTTGTAGGACATGACCACGCCTCGTGTTGTCCGAGAGACAGTTCCTGCCTTCCTACGTCGAGGACTCCCAGCCTCTCATCGAGATGCCTCCTGATTCAGAGGTTTTTGAGGTGCCGCCTACGGTTCCTCCATTTGTGCTGGCTTAGCCCAATGTTGTAGCTCATGCTGCTGCTCAGAAGGCAGCTGCAAAGGAGAAGAAGGATGGCAGGGGGAACTCCATGAAATGGCAGTCGTTCCTCTCCACTTTCATGCTTAACAAGACGTGTCAGATCATAGCTAGTGGGGTGAGGATTGACAAGGGCTTCAAGGAGGTGCACTTGAACGCTGTTGCAAAGCAAGTGTTCGAGTTCTGTGGACAGGAGGTGACCTCGACCCAGGTCTACAACCACCTGAGGAAGTGGAGAGCGAGGTGGATCACTGCGTCCAAGCTCAGAGACCTCAGCGGTGCTTCATGGGATGAGGAGACCTGCTCGATCCTTTTGGAGGCAGAGCACTACCAAGGCCACATCGCGGTTAGCTCACAAACCATGCCACTCTAACTAACTAGCTCTTTGAGCCTAGGAACCATTGCCATACTTGTTGGAAATATGCCCTAGAGGCAATAATAACTAGCTCATGATAAATGTTTATTATTCATGCTAGAATTGTATTGACCGGAAACTTAAATACATGTGTGAATACATAAACTACACCGTGTCCCTAATAAGCCTCTACTAGACTAGCTCGTTGATCAAAGATGGTTATGGTTTCTTGACCATAGATACGAGTTGTCATTTGATAACGGGATCACATCATTAGGAGAATGATGTGATGTACAAGACCCAACCGTAAGCTTAGCATCAGATCGTTCAGATATTTGCTACAGCTTTCTTCATGTCAAGTATCTGTTCCTTAGACCATGAGATCGTGCAACTCCCTGACACCGGAGGAATACTTAGTGTGTATCCAAACGTCACTTCGTAACTGGGTGATCATAAATGTGTTCTACAGGTATCTCCGAAGGTGTTTGTTGGGTTGGCACGGATCGAGACTGGGATTTGTCACTCCGTATGACAGAGAGATATCTCTGGGCCCTCTCGGTAATACAACATCGTAAAGAGCTTGCAAGCAATGTGGCTAATGAGTTAGCCACGGGATCTTGTATTACGGAACAAGTAAAGAGACTTGCCGGTAACGAGATTGAACTAGGTATGGAGATACCGACGATCGAATCTCGGGCAAGTAACATATCGCCGGACAAAGGGAATTGCATATACAGGATTAACTGAATCCTTGACATTATGGTTCAACCGATAAAGATCTTCGTAGAATATGTAGGAACCAATATGGGCATCCAGGTCCCGCTATTGGTTATTGACCGGAGAGGTGTCTCGGTCATGTCTACATGATTCTCGAACCCGTAGGGTCGCACGCTTAACGTTCGTTGACGCTAGAGTAATATTGCGATATGTATGTTGGTGACCGAATGTTGTTCGGAGTCCCGGATGAGATCCCGGATGTCACGAGGAGCTCCGGAATGGTCTGGAGGTAAAGATTTATATATGGGAAGTCCTATTTTGGTCGCCGAAAAAGTTTCGGGATTTTTCAGTATTGTACCGGGAGTGCCGAAAGGGGTCCGGGGGTCCACCGGGGGGGTCCACCAGCCCCGGGGACCCACGTGCACTGTAGGAGGGGCGCCCTGGCCTAGTTGGGCCAGGCGCACCAGCCCCCCACAGGCCCATGCGCCTAGGGTGGGGAAACCCTAAGTGGGGAGGGCGCCCCACTTGCGTTGGGGGGCAAGTCTCCCCCTAGGCCGCCACCCCCTCCCTTGGAGGAGGGGCTAGGGCCGGTGCCCCTCCCCCTTGCCCCTATATATAGTGGGGGTGGGAGGGCAGCCGCACCTCTCTCCTGGCGCATCCCCTCCCCCTCTCTACCACCTCCTCGTCTCGGTACGGCTTGGCGAAGCCCTGCCAGAGTAACTACACCACCATCTCCACCACGCCGTCGTGCTGGTTGAGATCCCATCTACTTCTCCCCCTTCGCTTGCTGGATCAAGGAGGAGGAGACGTCACTGAGCCGCACGTGTGCTAAACTCGGAGGTGCCGTCCGTTCGGCACTAGATCGGATTGGATCGTGAAGAGTACGACTACATCAACCGCGTTTTATACGCTTCCGCTTTCGGTCTACAACGGTTTGTAGACACACTCCCCTCTCGTTGCTATGCATCTCCTAGATTAGATCTTGGGTGTTCGTAGGAATTTTTTTGATTTTCATGCTTCGTTCCCCATCAATACTAACTAACCACTCTGCCCTGTTTCTTTGTTAGGCTCACCCTAAGGACGCAGAGTTCCTTAACACCCCTATCCAGAACTACCACCAGATGCAGCAGATCTTCTCCTTCGGGATGGCAACCGGCAAGCGTGCCATGGGCTCTGGTTAGCCGCTGGGCTCGCCGATGCCCGAGTATCCAGACACCCAGGAGTCAGACATCGTCAACATTGATGCTCTTAACAAGGATGATGAGAATGTTCCTGTGCTTGATAGGAAGAGGAAGCGGCCAGGCTTCGTGGAGGAGCTGAGCGCCTTCAGCAGCATGACTTAGGCAGTGAAGGAGGTGGGCAGCGCCATCAGGGAGAGCAAGACCGTCGACGTCCACCCTGACCACTACAGCGCCGTCATGGAGCAAGGTGGCTTCAGCCCAGAGGCTCTCATGGTGGCTCTCAGCCACTTGCTGGACAACAAAGCCCAGGGTGTTGGGTTTGTTGCCGTGGGAGACGCCCACAGGGTGCTTTGGCTGAGGACCTGGCTGGGCAAGCACTACTACTAGTGCTTCTTCTGGTGGTGGCGACGGCGTGCATGATCCTCGACGGTGATGGCGACAAGGACGACGATGACAATGACGACGTATATTTTGTGTAGCTAGGGCTTGAAAACAATCTTATGGTCTGTATATTTTGGTGAGGTGGCATTTACTAACCCCTCACGGTGATCACGAACTTGCGGTGGTAGGATTACACCCTATTTTGGATGTGGTGGTAGGATGACTCCATAGTAGTGGTAGGTTGAACTTGCTATGCGGTATGATCATGCATGCTTACTATTTGCTCTTTTGCTCCATTGCTTGTGTGCTTCATTGCTTGCTCCTGGAGTGCTCCATTGCTTGCTGTTTGTGTGTTCCATTGCTTGGTGCTTCATCTTACTGCTCTTGTGCACTGCTAGGATAAGTGGTATGCGGTGTTCATCGGGAGGGCTCCTGGAGTTTACAGTTCATGGGAAGCTTGCAATGAACAAGTTTCAGGGTACAAGCACAGCAGCCACAGAGGGTTTAAGATCAGGCAGGCGACAGAAGAAGCTTACTCCAAGTTTGTGCGAAAGCAGGCATGCAGTAGTGTTGAAGTTGGGAAGGTGGATCGTCAGTTTGGGCTGAAGAACTTCATCATCTTCGTCCTGTTCATCGCCATTGCAGTGCTGTGGCGTTGGTGTGCTCGGTGTGATGCTATGTAAGGTGTAGTAGTAGTGGGTAAGCTCACCAAGTAGGGTGCAAGGTGAGCACAGCTCTATGCTCGTATGCAACCAAACAACGTGCACTAGTATGAACACAGCCTATGCGAGCAACCAAACACAGTGTATAGAGGCGTCGCTACGATGCAGGGAGAGGATATGCAGGCAACAAATCAACATGCAGATGTTGGTTTTTTGCCTGCATATGCTCAACCAGGCCCTAGTGGGACAAGTATGCAAAGTTCCTACCAAACGCGTCCTTAGCCTTTAGGGGAGCCAAATCATCTACCAAAACATCCATTGTTCACCAAGGATCGCGTAGGAACAAATCGGGATGAAGTCGGAGCAAAATCGAAAAAGTTATGACCGATTTACGAAATTGTCTGGGGCTAGTACGACCGTCGTGCGGTCGTACCGTGCGCCGTCTTCAAACTCTGGACCTTCGGGAGCATTAGTATTTTGGCCGTCATTTCTTCGTATAAACTCCTTTGCTGTTTTTGGGCTCGTTGGAATAGCATGAACGACGCCGATCCACCGGTGGCATTGCATCTTCAGTTTGAGCACTTTTAAATATGTCATATTTAACACTCCCAAAATGCGTAAGTCAGGTGCCTGAAACTTTTCCGGTTTGGCCCTAACTTGATCCTTTTTATGTGTCAAGTCCATGAACATGCCAATACACCTACAAAGACAACAAAACAAAACAAAACAAATAAAAACAAAAAGTTGTGCAACGAACTTGATAAACGAGTAAGGATCGGAAACTATGCACTGTGGACATGAAAATGTGTTAGATGGATATGGTTTTTGTGCTAGTACGTGGGGTTTTCCTATCCCGATAGTTTACTTTCGGAAATTCTGACCGGTGACACTTTTTTTTCTCTAGGCAACTAATACAGTTTTTTAATTTTTGAGAATGGCAAAAAAAAAAAAAAAAATTGAGGGAAAAATGGCAACTGATACATTTTTTTTTGATACAGTTAACTGATCAGATAGAGAAATGGGCGGTAGTGGACATGGTGGGCCGAAACTTCCGAGACCTGGTGCGCACGTAAACGGCTTTCGGTCATTTTCCCATTGAAAATACTGGAAAATTTCCTAAATCTAATAGTAGTACTGTTATTCGCAAACCAAATAAAATTACTGTACTAGATAGAGCTTGGTAAGCCACATGAACTTCCACACTTTTTTTATGCTGTCAAAAATTTATTATGCTGTAAAAAAAACTCCCACACTTTTTTCATAGACAAATGCCGTCAAAAAGTAACTGCACGGTAATCGATCGATGTGCTACGTACGCCATGGATAGTTTGTGTGAGCGAAATCTCAGGCGTGCAGCAGGTTTGGGTTTGGGTAGGTTTGCTGCAAATTTCTCATGACTCGTACCCCATTTACCCGTGCATTTATGTCCTGATTACAACTGAACTACTCCTAACAAACTCCGTGCCCCCCATGAGATACTGCGCGCCTTCTCGTCCTCATCCAAGACACCGCCGTCCTCCGATCCCATGGTGATCGGGCCAAAGAAGGCGAGGAGTTGGACGCAATTGCCATGCCCACACCGGCTGCTCTGCGTGCCGGAGCACTGCGCATCGGCCCGGTTCGTGGCAGTCGCCGCCGTCTGCCTCCTCGTCGTGGTCGGCACGTATTACGTGCTGTGGTCGCCGGCCGACGCCGACGGCCAGACGGAGCAGAGGTTCTTCGACATGTGGCGTCGTCGATCGGCGGCAAGTAGAATCCTCTGGCTTCAACTACTTATATATATGCCAATTGATTGATTAGTGGAGTCTGCAACTTCAGACGCAGCATAGCCTGAAACCCTAACTTGTTTGGGGATTGTTAAACCCAGGTGCGCGCCTACGGCGATGATCTGGAGGCGGCGCTGCGCGGCGCGGCGGACGCGAACAAGACGCTGATCCTGAGCGTGCTGAACAAGGCGTACGCCCAGGACGACGGCCTGCTCGACCTTTTCGTGCGGAGCCTGAGGGAAGGGGAGGGAACCCCGCAGCTCGTCAGCCACGTCCTCCTTGTGGCAATGGACCGGCCGGCATACCGCCGGTGCATGAACCTCGGCGGCGTCCGCTGTTACCGGCTCCCGGCATCGATGAACGGCACCCAAGACTTCTCGTCGGAGCAACTCTACATGTCCGACGGGTTTATACGCATGATGTGGCGGCGCATTCTCCTCCTCGGCGACGTTCTCAAGCACGGTTACAGCTTCATATTCACGGTAATTTCGTCGACCTCTGCCTCTGAAAAGGTCACGTAAACTTTGTGCCGTATATAGCACATGCATCAACTATGTCAGATGAGAAGTGTTTATTTATGTGATACTTAATTTGCAAGGATTTGGATGTGATGTGGCTGAGGAACCCCTTCCCGAGTCTCAACCGCACCGGGGAGGAAGACCTCCTGATCAGCTCCGATAAGTTCAATGGACGGCCGCAGGATTACCTCAGCAACGAGCTCAACACCGGCTTCTTCTTCGTGGTCGCGAACAACCGGACGGCGGCGCTGTTCGATGAGTGGCACGCGGCCCGTGGCGAGTCGGCAGGCATGAAGGAGCAGGACGTGCTGAACCGGATGAAGCGGCGCCACGCGTTCCGCCGGCTCGGCGTGAGGGCGCGCGTCCTGGACACGGCGCGCTTCAGCGGGTTCTGCCAGGACAGCCGAGACGCCCGGCAGGTGGCCACCGTGCACGCCAACTGCTGTCGGACGATGCGGGCCAAGATCGCTGACCTGAAGGCCGTCCTCAGGGCCGCTAGGCGACTCAACGGGACGGCGGAGCTGAGGTGGCCGCGGCACTCGGAGTGCGCTAAATCGTGGAGATGAGACGACTGGTTGAGAGAAGTAGAAGTGCGTACATATAATTTCCTAATTCTACTAGATCAATGTGTGCGGCAGGAGGATGATCAACCATCGCTGTTACGATACTTTCGAGACAGTGATGCATATTGCAACCCTCAACTCTCAGGCTAGTTTAATCTACAACTGAGAACTGCGAAGTATGAAACCGGTTAAGACGCAACCTTGAACTATCAATACCGGCTAAATTGCCCCGAGACGATTGGACGATGGTTTTGTGTGACGTGGCATCCAACTCAGCAATGTGGTACTATATATATAGAGTTAAAATTCCCTTCGTCTCCTCGGCCAGCCACCCGATCCCCTTTCTCTAGACCCACCATGTGCCAATTGTTCATGTAGGTTTTCGTGGTGGACAGCTCCCAATGGAGCGCCGTGCTCAGGTGCTGCGCCGCACTTGGGTGTGGGTGCGCCTGTGGACCTCCTCAGAACGCTCCCGCTCGTGCTCTACGTCTCCTTCTCCATTCCCTCGCGTCGCCTCCCGCTCCTCCCCCGCCGTGATGACGCTTTTCAAGTACCTGCGGGAGTACGGTGAGCACAACCCCCCCCCCCCCATGAGGGACAAACAGTGCAGAGGGGAGCAGTTGGATGACGATGATGTTTGTGTGCAAGCGGCAAGGAGAAGATGTCGCGCGTCCATCAGGTTGGGGGTCCAGCAGGACGGGAGTGCGAGGTGGCATAGTTGGCTCACGGCGCCGCTGGAGGAGACTGAGGCGGGAAAGGATGGAGGCCAACTTGCCTCCCAATGGCATGGGATTGGGCCGTAGCTAGAGAGCACGGCGGATGAGCTGCAATGGCGGTCGGTTCACTTTGTGTCTAACACAACGGGGAACCAGTAGGGAGATTGTTGAAGGAATAAGCAGGCGGTAGGAGGCCCTTGGGTGCACGCATGCATCAGCGGTAGAGGGAGGCATCTGGGTGCATGCAGGCATCGGCGGCAACGCAAAGCTGACACGGGCTCCATCATGGGATAGATACTAGCCGTCGATGGCACGAGTTGGGGTCCCCGGTGAGGCCCCGTCCTACTCCTCCGCCTCCTCATAGTGACCTCCTCTTCGCCTAGTGCACGACGACTCTAGAGCGGTGAAGATGGCTACCAGAAGCGGCAAGGGGTCGGGCAAGGCGGTGCGAGGTCAAGCTCTGTCTCGTGGGTGATGCGTCGCTCCGTCGTCGCCCGCATGTGCCTCTTCTTCCTAGTAGAGCTCCCGAGCTGCTTGTTGTGTCCCTCCATGAACAAGACTTAGTCAGGCGGGACGCTGGGCGCATCAGCGAGCGGTCGAGAGTTCAAGGGTCGATTGTATGTGGCTATGTGCCTCAGAAATTTTCATCGAAGAGCTTTTCTAGATCCTTCCAATTTTAGATGGAGCCCGCCGGGAGGCTCATGTGTCTTGTGTCCATGTAGTGATACGTCTCCAACGTATCTACTTTTTCAAACATTTTTGCTCTTGTTTTGAACTTTAATTTGTATGATTTGAATGAAACTAATCTGGACTGACGCTGTTTTCAGCAGAACTATCATGGTGTTATTTTTATGCAGAAATAAAAGTTTTCGGAATTAGATGAAACTTTGCAGAGATTTTTTATTGAATAAATAAAAAAATACTGAAACGAAAATCTACTGGAGAGGGGCCACCTGCTGCCCACAAGGCAACAGGGTGCCTTGTGGGGCCCACAGGCGGCCGCCTGACCTAATTCCAAGCCTATATATTCCGTCTTTTCGAAAAAAACAAGAGAAGAATTTTCATCGCGTTTTACGAGACGGAACCGCCGCCACCTCCTGTTCTTCATCGGGAGGGCTGATCTAGAGTCCGTTCGGGGCTTTGGAAAGGGAGATTCGTCGCCGTCGTCATCATCAACCCTTCTTCATCAACAATCCATTATGCTCACCACCGGAAGTGAGTAATTCCTTCGTAGGCTTGCTGGACGGTGATGGAGATGGATGAGATTTGTCATGTAATCGAGTCAATATGTTAGGGCTTGATCCCTAGTATGCACTATGTTCTGAGATTGATGTTGCTATGACTTTGCTATGCTTAATGCTTGTCACTAGGGCCTGAGTGCCATGATTTCAGAAATGAACCTATTATGTTTTCATGAATATATATAAGTTCTTGATCCTATCTGCTAGTTGTATGCACTTGTTATTGTTCTGAACTATAGACTCCAAGGTTACAATAATTGGGATACTCTCCGGGAAAGACTGTAATTCGAGGAGTTCATGTGTTCACCATATGTTAATGCTTTGTTCCGGTTCTCTATTAAAAGGAGGCCTTAATTACTCTTAGATTTCCTTATGGACCCCGCTGCCACGGGAGGGTTGGACAAAAGATGTCATACAAGTTCTTATTATAAGCACGTATGACTATATACGGAATGCATGCCTACATTGAATTGATGAATTGGAACTATTGTGTATCGCTCTAGATTGTGACTGTTGCATGATGAATGTCATCCATAACAAATATCCATCGCTGATCCAATGCCTACGCTTTGCTCATATTGTCTTTGCTAAGTTACTATTGTTGCTGTTGCTGTTACAATCACTATAAAATTGCTACTGTTACTGTTACCGCTACTATCAAACTATCATACTACTGTGCTACTAAACACTTTGCTGCAGAGAAATAACTCTCCAGGTGTGATTGAATTGATAACTCAAGTGCTAAGGCTCATAAATATTCTTTGGCTCCCCTTGTGTCGAATCAATAAGTTTGGGTGAAATACTACACTTGAAGACTGTTGCGATCCCCTATACTTGTGGGTTATCATCGTCATCCCTGGCAATGATGCAGGCAGTGTGGTAGTATGCGAGCGACGTGTCTTTCTAGGTCTCTCTACTGTACTTTCGATTCCGCAGATCTGGAAGTGCGCTGGGAACTTGGCGCGCGAATGTCCGGCCCGAAAGCCTTCGACCCCGAGTAGGTGGAGCGAGAGCCTTGTGATCTGGCTTGTTGATCACCGCTCTCCGGCCCCGGGACCTCCGATCATGGGTCCCCGCCCTTCGGTTCGTGAAGATGGGTTCTTTCCCCATGGTCTTGGTGCTTCTACGAGGTGGTGAGGTCCCGTGTGCTTCAATCCTTTCAACCGCAAGCTTCCTTGATCTCTCCCTGCGCGAAGCTGGAAGGCTGGAGGCTTGGGAGTCTCTCAGGGGTCATAGTCTTTGAACTGGCCGCTGCAGATCTGGTGTGAGCCTCCGAGATCGCCACCTGCTGGACTGCAGTTTTGTCTAGTTGGTCTCGAATCTGATAGATCATGTGTCCAGGTTCTCCTTCAGGGATCTCAATCGTGTTCACCGCTAGCTTGGCCGCAATAAGGTTTTGGGAGGGTAAAGGGAAGATTCAGACCCCTTCCTTATTAGCACGTCATGGAATGGTCGCGGCCTTGTACGCATCCGCCCTTAGGGTGCTCACTGAGTCGGGTGGAGAGTTCAATCTTTTGGTGTGTGAGGTCCTCTCGCTCACCGAGGAGGCGCTGACGTGTCGCTTCAAGTTGTTGATATTTTGAGCCCTGCTCGGAGATGGGGTCATGAGGATGTCAAGGTTCGGCGGCACACGTACTGGTCCCCGCTGTCGTCATGAAGATTTCACGTAATCAAGGACGGTGACGGTGTCCTGGACTAGGGGGTACTCACCACGTCGTCTCCCGACCAGTGGGTCGGGCCGAGGATCCCCATGGCGGTTCACTATTGGGCCACTTCGGGCAGCCCATGATATATACGAGGAAGGTTCCACAAGACTTGGTGATCAAGACAAGGACTCCTCTCCACCGACATAGCCGACTAGGACTCTTGTTATCCTAGGCCTCCGGTACATTATATAAGCCGAGGCTAGGCTAGTCGATAAAGAACTATGATATTCATCATAACCCCTAGGGTTTAGACCACAACTTACGATCTCGAGGTAGATCAAGCTTGTACTCGATACATCTCCATCAATATAAACAAGAGCAGGACGTAGGGTTTTACCTCCATCAAGAGGGCCCGAACCTGGGTAAACATCGTCTCCATTGTCCCTGTTACCATCGATCCGAGATCCACAGCTCGGGACCCCCTATCCCAAGATCTGCCGGTTTTTACACCGACACTAGTGCTTTCATTGAGAGTTCCGCTGTGTGATCGCCGCGGTTCGATGGGAATTCAGATCGGCTCCGGCGCCATCTACGCGTCAGGGCCGAACCTCATCGTCGACGTCGGCATCTTTGTTACCGGCTCGGATAGAAACCTCGGCTGGACCGAGGACAACACTGCATGTCGGATCATCAATATCGGACGGAAGTCTTCATCATCATCAACTTCGATCTCATCCAGGATCATGGAAAAATCGTCCATAGAGCTCGGGGGCTCAACGTCAACATTGCCCTCGCGCGATTGTGCAGTTTTTCTGGACAGCGGATTTGTGTTCGCCGTCCCCGCCTCCTCGAGCGTCACTTTGACGATTTCTTCGGTGGAATTGTGCGGAATTAAGTCTAGAACAACCCTGAAAAATTTCGTCGCTTTCCGATGGAGGAATCTCCGGCGATCTACGATATACCGGAGCCCTGTCAAATCTGGACGTGAATCTGGACGAGTTTAGGGCGAGGAGTCCAGCGTCCAGCTCGGACATCCTTTGAAAGATCCAACCGTTGATCGGCTGCGGAATTCCTATATCTACCATCCCTCAAAATTTCAGCTCGATCCGACCGTCCAAACTCCGGGAATAGTCCGATGAGTGCATCACTTTTCAGATCTGTTTTCTGGCGGAAACGAATCCGACCCATGTTCGTCTTTTTCATGAACGGGATATCGGACATCCTTTTTGAAGGAAACTCTCTCTAGGGTATTGTGTTTTGTTTCCAAACACATGCTCACAAATTTTGCTCCTTTTCGGAGGTGATCTTCACTGTCACGCCGGTGTCAAACCAGCCCGACAACGTTGCTCCACGGCTGCCGACTTGCGTTAGACAGGTCGTCGCTTCGTCGAGCCGAGGTCAACCTCATCAGGATCATCACCCCGGCGAGCCGATCAAGAGTTCGGCATCACGGCTAAATCATCACCAACATCGTCGCCCCACGGATTGCACGGGTCGGGCGCGCCGGCATCTTCGCGCGGTCACTTCATCGAGCTGGCATTGACCGCGTCAGATGTTACGATCTGCGTCGGCATGGCCGCGCCGTTGCTTCTTCAAGCCGATACCCATCACGCCGACCTGCTTCGACACCTCGGCTGGCATGGGGGCTGCAACGTCGCGTTACCGACCTGCTCCGTCAACTCGGCTGGACCGGGGGCTTCACCATCTCTGCATCAACCTATTCCGACGACTTCGGCGTCACCAGCCGACCAGCTTCGTCATCTCGGCTGGATCGGGGACTTCGGCGTCGCCAGCCGACCAGCTTCGTCAGCTCGGCCGGACCGGGGGCTTCGCCTCAACATATCGGCAGTGTTGTACTACCACTTCATCAAGCCGAGCTTTTCGCTCGGACACCTCGGCCGGACCGGGGACTTCACCATCGCTTCATCGACCTACTCCGGCGTCACCCTGCCGACCTACTCTGTCTCCTCGGCTGGACCCGGGGCTTCGCCTCGGCACATCGGCAGTTTTGTGCTGCCACTTCATTAGCCGAGCTCTTCGCTCGGCCACTCCAGGACCGGCTTGGGGGCCGGGATCTCGATCCGTCGCAAGCCCGGACTACGTCATCAACATCGAGCACATTAACCAGCTAAGTCGCTTTCATGCTTAAATTTTCTAAATTCTTAATTTTTTTTGTTCGGTTCGACCAAGCTTTATATTTATGTTAAATAAAATCTGTTTGTTACAAACGAGGTTCGTTTAAAACCACTTCCTTTACCCATGTTAACTGGGGGCTCTTAAATTTATATGAGTCGTTTTATAATAAGTGTTTTCTTCTAAGTCGTTGCAAAGTCTTTTTCTACCACTCATTTCTCGACTCGAGTGTGTGGTCAATAGCCGGATAGCCTGGTTTCTCTCTAAAGCCGCTCGAGTTTGGTTCGCTAAACTGGCCTGAGAAGCACTCCGCCTTCGGGATTAGGAGGTTGAAGCCGAAGGCTGACCCGCTTGAAGTCTTGAGATCGGATGTGTCATGTTAAAGCACGACGGAAGGACAAAATTAATTTTAAGACCATTTTTTGGATTGGCACCAAAAAACTTGATTTAGTTTGGACGTCAAGTTTTTACATAAGTTTTTTGGCTTTTCGAGCTTATGGCACTTTTAATGTTTTTCTTTCACGAGGCGGGACATCTTCATGACCGAGGTGTCCTGCGTAATAATTCAGCTCGGGAGATCTTTTCCGACCCGCAGCTCGGCATCTTCCCTGCCGACCTACACCTCGGCGTTGGCGAAATGCACATGACATCTGGACTAGTTCCCGAGGAGATTTGATCCTCAGGTTGGTCGACTTCACCCAACCTGAGTCTCAGGGGCTACTGTGTGTCTCCAGCATAACTCTCGTAGTACGACGCCGGACGCCTTTAACGCGTCGGCACTATTAACGGGGGGCTGCGACTAGATCCGAACCCACCAAAAGCCAAGGTACTCCGAGGAGTCCTCGGCAAAACGTTCTCGGATATTGCTTTATGTGCATCAGTTTCGAATTGTGTCTTCGGTCAATAGTTGGGTTGCCCGGCTCCTGTGCTTACTCCTTACGTTCCCGATTGTTCGGCTAAGGGTAAAGGGAGAACCACTGTGATTGTATTTCCGGTTTAACTGGTCAAGTGCCTCAGTGGAGAAAGCCGAAAACTGACTGTCACAGTAAGCGTAAACTGGTCAGCGATCCGATGACTGTGTTAAACTACAGATCGATAGAGATTACCTCGTGTTAAGCAGTGGGCCTTTCATAAAATTGGCCGAAGTGTTACTGGCTTGACCTCGGCTGACGCCGAACACTAACCGGGGGCTAGTAACTGGCCTCCCAACTTTAAGCTCCTATGACTAAGTGAAAGTTATAAAGCCTGCATATCTGATTGCCTTGTTTCCGCTAACACAAACCGCCTCCGGGCACCGAGACGTCGGCTAAGGGTTGTCTTGTTATTGCGGAAACACCCTGCGTAGTATCTACAAAGGGGTGGAAGCCGAAGATGGGCCACTTTCAGATTATAAACAGTCGCAACGGAGTCAAAATAACATATAGTATAAAGCTGCAAATACAGCTTAAAGGCTGACAATCACAACATGTGCCGAGGGCTACTTGAGGCACCTCGGCGCGGTTACATTAGGACTCCTGGAGAGCCCAACATATCATTAGTGTTTGTATTCAATGTACAAAAGCTGCCTTCCGTAATTATCATTATAAAGCCATAAATATGCATCAATTTGACTTAAGATTTTGGCCAAGCTGGGTTGCCTTGCTCCTGTGCTTACCCCCTACGTTCCCGATTGTTCGGCTAGGGGGTAAAGGGAGCACCTCTGTGATTGTTACTACCGGGTCATCCGAGTTAGTACCTCAGACTGGGTGAAGCCGAAAGCTAGGCATCTTAAGAATACAATTGGTCGGCAACGACGGAAGTGAAAATTTAGGTTCATTAAAGACCACAGAGTTCGGGAAGTTTCCCCAAACTAAATCCTCAATATTTTTCTCCCACATTGATCGGAGTTGAGGTTTTCACGATCATGGTCAACATGATAGCCTTAGAAAAGGAACTTATAAAGGAACTATTTTTCTTGGAAGATGTTTCTTACGCTTAAACGTAATATAACATAAGCTCTGTTCCACTTTGTTTGTAGAACCAAATAGCCGGATTGCCTTGTTATCCGAAGAGTCTGGTTCGCCTCGGTGGACCAGGAGTAGGAAACACTCCTCGGCCAATGGTCGAGGAGGGAGAAGCCGAAGGCTGGTTAACAAAGTTTGTAGAACAGAGACATTTATAATGATGTAAAGTACTTGGATACATAGAATCATTACACATAAATTGTGATTAAAGTCAATTTACTCTGGATATCGATCCTTAAGTCGGCCACCCGTGCCCAAATTAAGTCTCGGGGGCTACTGGGCTTCACGCTTCTCAATTAAAAGCCATTGAAGGGGTACATCGATCCCCTGATCTGGTGTTGCCACCCGACCAGTGGCTCGGGGGCTACTGCATTGCTGATTCAATGCAGGAAAATTCAAAGTGCAAAACAGTTTCCGAGGAGATTACGATTCTCGGGTTGGTCGGCCGCACCCAACCTGAGTCTCGAGGACTATGCACACCGTGTTTCTGTTCCTAAGTATGCTGCCGAGCTAGGAGTTGATCCTCGGGCCGATTTCGCGAATCGACCTGAGTCTCAGGGGCTACTGGGTCATCGGTTTTATGATTTCCTTCAGGTGCATCTCGGATTTTTGGCCGACACACACCTTGAGGGCTACTGGCTATACATCTCGACAGAGAATAAATTGCGCCAATTGGAAATAAATTCCACAAAAAATCAGCTCAGGGCCGAGGTGGCGCACCACCTCGAAAGTAGTCCGGCGTAAATCTCGAATGCAAGTGGCTGGCTCCATAGAGGGCATTTTTTGCATTAAGCTCGGCTGAATTCCTTCAACTTTTTCAAGACCGAGGTAATCTATGACACCTCGGATGCCGATCGGCGTTAGAGCTCGGCTACAAAAAGACACCTCGGATGCAGTCCGGCGTTCGAGCTTGGTTGCAAGAGGACACCGCTGCACGGGGAAAAACTTTGAACCCGAGGTGCGGCGTAAAAATAACAAGGCATTGATAAAGGACGAAAACTTAAAGGGCTCCTCGGATGCCCGACGTATGAACTCTTCGGATTCAGCTCGGCGATCCTCAAGATCGAAGATGGGAAGATTTGTTAAACCAGCTTTCAAGACTGATGGCCGAAGACGAAGAACAGCTCGGAAGAACCAAGGAGCGTCCCCAACTTGAAGACTGGTTCAGGGGGCTAGTGACGGTGTCCTGGACTAGGGGGTATTCACCACGTCGTCTCCCGACCAGTGGGTCGGGCCGAGGACCCCCATGGCGGTTCACTATTGGGCCACTTCAGGCAGCCCATGACATATACGAGGAAGGTTCCACAAGACTTGGTGATCAAGACAAGGACTCCTCTCCACCGAAATAGCCGACTAGGACTCTTGTTATCCTAGGCCTCCGGTACATTATATAAGCCGAGGCTAGGCTAGTCGATAGAGAACTATGATATTCATCATCACCCCTAGGGTTTAGACCACAACTTACGATCTCGAGGTAGATCAAGCTTGTACTCGATACATCTCCATCAATATAAACAAGAGCAGGACGTAGGGTTTTACCTCCATCAAGAGGGCCCGAACCTGGGTAAACATCGTCTCCATTGTCCCTGTTACCATCGATCCGAGATCCACAGCTCGGGACCCCCTACCCCGAGATCTGCCGGTTTTTACACCGACAGACGGGTATAAGATATTTGATCATCCCCAAGAAGCGGGCCGCCATATACCTTCCCATCATCGGGGCGAGAACCACCCTGGCTTCTTGCGGCGGCTCCCCGTGCAGCATGCCCAAATTATCGACGATGAAATTGAGGCTTCTGAACTAGAAGGATTGCCCCTCATGGAATGGTGTGGCGAGACATATTGCCTAAGCTTCCTTGGAGGTGAAGTTGAGGGGTCCAAGGATGATGCCTTGATTGGCCGCGAAGTTCATGAACTTGGTCAGGAAAGCCATTCCGACCAGATTGGTTCGATCCATGTGCAGCGCCCCTACCTGGCACGCCAACTGGTGAAATTTGGCCCCGGGAGTGCCGTCGGCGAAAGGTTATTTGTTTGGCAAGGGCAAGCGCACTGAGGATCGAAATGGTAAGGTAGAGAGATGGCAAGTTTACCCAGGCTCGGGCCCTCCATGGGAGAGGTAACACCCTACTCCTACCATGTTATATCTTGTATTTTAGTGGTTGCCGGAGGTCTGGAAGATCATCGACGAGATCTGTCTGGATATTACAACCCACCTTCATTCGTGGCCAAGGAAGGAGTTCTTGGAAAACTAGTCGATTCTAGCCTCCCCTCTCTTCTCCCTCCAGGCCTTGTATGTTCGGCTGGGTGAGGGTTACTAGACTGTCCCTGAGACCTCCTAAGGATAGGATCCCTGGAAGTTGAGGCATCCAAATAATGCGGTTGCGCATCCTTCAAGGGTAGTGGCCTTGGTCTTTGGATCCCACATCAGTAGGAAATGCTCAGAGGTACCGTATCGTAATTTGCAAGGTACCTAACAACAGTACGGTAGTCGCACACATATTCTATGGGAGTGGAATGTAACCTCAGGTTGTCAGATGAACACGGGACACACATTTTACCTAGGGCCGGGCCCCCTTGATGTGGGTAATATCCCTAGTTCTACTTATATAAGATCATCCCAGGATAGAGTACAATAGAGGATTACAATGGGCGTCTTGACGAGTTGAGTGTCAACTCGGTGAGTTCTATATGGCGATCTTCACAAGATATCTATATCTGTTTGGCTAAGTAGGTAATCTTGATCATTGGAAGATGTTGAATGTGTCCTTCCTCTTGACACCGGATTCCCTAATATAAGGACATTGGCCGCTGGCCTCATCCTTCCATCTCGATCTTCTTGCGCCATACGGCATGGACTCCTCCAAGTTTGGTAGATGAAAACTCCCTTTGTGGAAACCAGGGCGGGGATGTCTAGGGAAGTCGGGCGGCCAGGCCTAGGCCCTTGGAACACACACACACACACACACACACACACACGCATAGGAAAATACAACCAAATTATGGTACACGCGGCATGGGAATACGGTGAATCCACTCCCCTCAACATGCCCCATATAAGTATTTGTGATGGAGTGGCCAAGATTTTTTTTTCTGACAAAGGGTGGATTTTATTGACTCAAAATGAAGCATCAAGCGGATACAAACACAATGAGCACACACCCGGCCTCTGCATAGTTAGGATACACACAGCCAACACAAACGCACACACACAAATAAACACGCCGACAAATAGCAAAGTCATAGAAGACCAAAGCTATGCCTAAGCAAGGGAAAAAATCATAGCGATCAAAACATCAATCAACAAACTACAACAAGGACCATATCCGCACCACCATCATTTGACACCACAATGACAACGAGGTTCTTCAACAGCAACGCCTTCATGAAGGGAATGACGCTCAAGCGCCGTCATCACTGGATCGAACCACCAAAGGTCAGATTCTACGTTTTCACCATGAAGAGAAGTCTGGGCATATCCGAGCAATGCCTTCAACAAGGTAACGATGCAAAGACATCGCCATTGCTAGGTATAACCAATTTGGGTCAGACCTAGGTTTTTCACCCCGGAGCTGAAGACTGGGTACTCGAGAAGCACCACCAAATCCAAGTCAATCATGTGTTGCCGCCGCCACTTTTCCACGACCCCAGCAGCTACATGCGTTGAGCAATTCCACCGCCACCGCTGCACAATCATATCCTCTGCGTCAAGCCGCCGTGTGTAGAATGCATGTCATCGTCGCTCACATGCATAGTCTTTACGTGAACATCGGCACACAATAAAAAACCATGCCAGCATGAGCGGGCCTGTGCTGACTTGTGATGAGAAGATCTGCATATCCGTCAGTGCATAGGGGCAACATGAATGGTCAGCATATTCTTGGTGTGAGAGTGGGTCAACTCACGCAGCCAAAGCTCCAAATAAGAAGCACTATGGCAGCCACGAGACCTCCTCGTCTGAGAAGCCGATGATGGATCTGGTTCACTGTCGTGATTTGGCCAGATCTAGCACCGACTGCTCCAAAGCTCCACAGATCACCGCATCGGCCAAGTCCGGCGGCCACTGATATGTCTCCAATGTATCTATAATTTTTGATTGTTCCATGCTATTATAGTATCAATCTTAGATGTTTTACATGCAATTATATATCATTTTTTGGGGCTAACCTATTAACCTAGTGCCCAGTGCCAGTTGCTGTTTTTTTTGCCTGTTTTTGCCTTTTCAGAAAATCATTATCAAACGGAGTCCAAACAAAGAAAAAACTTTGGATTAATTTTCTCTGGACCAAAAGGGACCCTAGAAGCTTCGGGAGATGACCAGAAGAGTCACGAGGGAGCGACAAGCCCGGAGGGCGCGCCCAGGGGGTAGGCGCGCCCCCAGGCTTGTGGGCCCCTCGTGGAACCTCTTGACCTAATTCCAGTGCTATAAATTCCCAAATATTCCCAATATACCAAAAATACAGAAGAGAAAGCCTTTCCCCTACCGCAAGCCTCTGTTCTTCCGTGATCCCATCTGGAGGCCTTTTCCGGTACTCTGCCAAAGGGGTAATCGATCATGGAGGGCTTCTTCATCAACCTTGCTGCCCTTCCGATGATGTGTGAGTAGTTTACCACAGACCTATGGGTCCATACCTAGTAGCTAGATGGCTTCTTCTCTCTCTTTGATCTTCAATAGCATGTTCTCCTTGATGTTCTTGGAGTTCTATTCGATGTAATCTTCTTTTGCGATGTGTTTGTTGGGATCCGATGAATTGTGGGTTTATGATCAGATTATTCATGAGAAATATTTGAGTCTTCTCTGAACTCTTTTATGCATGATTGTTATAGCTTTGTATTTCTCTCCGATCTATCCGTTTGGTTTGGCCAACTAGATTGATTTATCTTGCAATGGGAGAGGTGCTTTGTGATGGGTTCAATCTTGCGGTGTACTATATCCTAGTGACAGAAAGGGACAAGACACGTATTTGTATTGTTGCCATTAAGGATAAAAAGATGGGGTTTAATCATATTGCTTGAGTTTACTTTGTCTACATCATGTGATCTTGCTTAAGGCGTTACTCTGTTTTATACTTAATACCCTAGATGCATGCTGGATAGCGGTCGATGGGTGGAGTAATATTAGTAGATGTAGGCAGGAGTCGGTCTACTTGTCTCGGACATGATGCCTATATACATGATCATTGCCTTGAATATCGTCATAACTATGCGCTTTTCTATCAATTGCCCAATAGTAATTTGTTTACTCGCCGTATGTTATGTGTTCGAGAGAGAAGCCTCTAGTGAATACTATGGCCCCAGGGTCTACTTTTATCATATATTAAAATCCAAAAATACCTTGCTGCAATTTATTTACTTTTTATTTTCTTTTGCAATTTACTTTTCTATCTATCACTATCAAAATTAATCCTTGCAAGTGACCGCTAAGGGGATTGACAACCCTCTTATTTGCGTTGGGTGCAAGTGTTTGCTTTTGTGTGTGTAGGTTCTGCTAATGAGGTTCTATGTGGTTCTCCTACTGGATTGATAACCTTGGTTCTTAATTGAGGGAAATAATTATCTCTACTATACTGCATCATCCTCTCCTCTTCGGGGAAATCCCAACGCAGTTCACAAGTAGCAGGAAGAATTTCTGGCGCCGTTCCCGGGGAGACATCACCCAAACCTATCAAGTACCTTCGCACAAACTATCATCTACTTGCTCTTATTTTCATTTGCCTTTTATTTGCATTTGCTTCTCGTGTTCATCTCCCCCACTTCTAAAACAATTTTACAAAAACACAAAATAATTTTTGTTTGCTTGTTTGCTTGTTGCTTGCTTTGCCATTATGGCTAGTTCTTCAATTGTTACATGTACCCCTGAAAATGAATTTCTTAATTTTAAACAAAGGGGAGGAGAAAGTTTAAAAGATGCTTGGTATAGGATTTGCGATGCTCAAAATAGGTCTACTCGTAAGCAATCCACCACTTTTCTTCTTCGCAATTTTTATGTGGGTATTACTACTTGGTATAGATTTGTGATAGATACTATTACTGGAGGGAATTTCTTGAGTAGTCACCCTATGGATCCTTTCAATGCTATGGGAAATTTAGTAGGATCACCACCTATCATTATTAATGAAACAACATTGAGTTTGGAACATGTTATGCAAAGGTAAGAGGTTATTGAGAATAAAATGTCTAGTATTGAACATCTTGAGAATCTAGACAAAAAGGTCCATAATCATATTACTCAATTTGGTTCTAAGGTAGGAATTACACTAAAAACCCTAAAAGAAAAAGAACCAATGATTAATGAAAGGATAGAACAAGGTCCCGCTAGAATCGATAAGTTGGAAGAATTATTAATAACTTGGGTTCCGCTTTTTCCATTGTTAAAATTATTGATAGAACTCCTGCCAACAAAAGTTGCAAGTTTATGTATGTTACTAAGACTGAGGGTGCCACTTCTAGCAAGGAAAATGAGGATCTTAAAATGATTAGCGTGCACCCCAATTTCATTGATATAATAAAGGAACTTATTTATGAAAGAAAAATTCTTAACTTTGTGCCTACGAGCATGATGATAAGAAACCCCCTATGTTAAATCTCCTAGAAAGAGTTGGTGTGTAATTGAGGATTTGGAAACCATGGATGACAATACTGGAAACTATGCATTATGCCTAGCTAGGGGCATAAAACAATAGCGCTTGTTGGGAGGCAACCCAATATTTATTGTATGCAAAAATTTATTTTCTTGTGTCACACAATTGTAGCCTCTGTTATGATTGTGTTTTTATCTTTTAATTAGTGTTTGTGCCAAGTAATGCCTTTGGGATGATTTGGATGATAGTATAATTGATGCTGTTTGGAAAACAGAAAGTTTTGTGTCCAGTATTTGATTTTTATTTCTGTACTGGAGCATCAGAAAAATCTGAAATTTTTACACAGTATTGGTACATGAATTGTTTACGTTGTCCTATTTTTTCAGAATTTTTGGAGATACATAAGTATGGATTTTGAATAGATCTTTACAGACTGTTTTGTTTTAGACAGATTCTGTTTTTGTTGCATAGTTTGCTTATTTTGATGAATCTATGGATCGTATTGGGGGGTATGAGCCATGGGGAAGTTGGAGTACAGTAGCATTATGCCAATATTAAATATGAATCAATTTACAATAGTGCCTAAAGTTTAAGATTTATTTGTTATACTAACGGATCTCGCGAGGTTTCTGTTGAGTTTTGTGTGCTGAAGTTTTCAAGTTTTGGGTGAGACTACGATGGATAAATGAATAAGGAGCAGCAAGAGCCTAAGCTTCAGGATGCCCAAGGCACCCCAAGATAATATTCAAGGAAGACTCAAGTGTCTAAGCTTGGGGATGCCCCAGATGGCATCCTCTCTTTCGTCTACAATCTATCGGTATATCACTTGGAGCTATATTTTTATTCATCACATGATATGTGTTTACTTGGAGCATCTTGTGCTATAGTTTGCTTGCTTTTGTTTGCTTGTGAATACATAATTGGTTTGATACCAACATTTGGCATTGCCAATACTTGGCAAGCCAACAATTGGCAATATCAAAAGTTGCCAAAAATTGGCAACTTCTTGTGAGGTTGGCAAGTAAACATGGTAACCAACCAATCACTAGCCAATATTTGGCATTTGCCAAATGTTGGCAGGCCAATTTTTTGCATCAAACCAATTATGCTCTTAGTTTTCCACAATAATATTTGCTGAACACACCTTTTTGAGAGGGACACACATTATTCGTGATTTGTTAGAAAACTCTATGTGCTTCACTTATATCTTTTGAGCTAGTTAGTTGCTCTAGTGCTTCACTTATATCTTTTAGAGCACGACGGTGGTTATATTTTAAAGAAATAGTTGCACTCTCATGCTTCACTTATATCTTTTTGAGAGTCTAATAAATAGCAATGGTAATATGCACGGGTTATGAATTTGATCCTAATATGATAGGTATTCAAGAGGGATATAGTAAAAACTTTCATGTAGATCACTGAATATGATAAGTTTGATTCCTTGCAATAGTTTTGCGATATTAAGATGGTAATATATGGGAGGTGCTAGTAGATAATTGTGGTTTAGTAAGAATATTGGTGTTATGGTTTGTGATTCCTGAAGCATGCACGTATGGTCTGTTGTTATGCTAAGAAGTTGGAGCATGATTTATTCTTGATTGTCTTCCTTTGCGTGGCGGTCGGGGGAGCACGATGTTAACTCCTACCAACCTCCCCCTAGGGGCATGCATAGTAATACTTTGCTTCGAGGGCTAATAAACTTTTGCAATAAGTATGTGAGTTCTTTATGACTAATGTGAGTCCATGGATTATACGCACTCTCACCTTTCCTTAATTTGCTAGCCTCTTCGGTACCGTGCATTGCCCTTTCTCACATCGAGAGTCGGTGCAAACTTCGCCGATGCATCCAAACCCCGTGATATGATACGCTCTATCACACATAAGCCTCCTTATATCTTCCTCAAAACAGCCACCATACCTACCTATTATGGCATTTCCATAGCCATTCCGAGATATATTTGATGGGGAACGAAGCATGAAAATCAAAAATTTCCTACGAAACACCCAAGATCTAATCTAGGAGATGCATAGCAACGAGAGGGGAGTGTGTCTACGTACCCCTGTAGACCGAAAGCATTAATGTTGTAACGCGGTTGATGTAGTCGTACTCTTCACGATCCAATCGCGATCCAATCCGATCTAGTGCCGAACGGACGGCACCTCCGAGATTCGCACATGTTCAGTTCGATGGCGTCCTCTCCTTCTTGATCCAGCAAGCGAGGGGGCGGAGGTAGATGAGATCGGAACCAGCACGGCGGTATGGTGGTGGTGGTAGCAGCAGAACTCCGGTAGGGTTTCGCCAAGCACTGACGGAATGTGGAGGAGTATACGGGAGAGAGGGAGGCGCCAGGAGGAAGGGTGCAGTTGCCCTCCCTCTCCCCCACTATATATAGGGGCAAGGGGGAGGGGGCGCCGGCCCTAGCCCCTCTTCCAAGGGAGGGGGCGGCCCTAGGGGGTGGCTTGCCCCGCAAGCCAAGGGGGATGTCGGGCCCATGGAACCTAGGGTATCCAGGCCCGTCTGCCTTTGGCCCAGGGCGCAACGCCTGGCGTGGGCCCAGCAGGCCGTCATCACCAAGCGTCTCACCAAGACCCCTCATGAGGCCTTGGCCTCCTGAGGACCCCTCCTCAGGGAGCGGCGGACAAGACTCAGCATCTTCACCAGGAGCCTCGCGAGGCCCCCTCGCGAGGCCTCCTCCCGAAGGCGCTCAAGACGAAGGCTATTCTGCTCGCCTGCGCGGTCTCGTGCCCATCACGTGGGTGACGCGCGCGGCGACGAGCAGCGACAGAGGCCGCGCCAGCAGGCGCGGATGAAGATGGTTTCCCCTTTTGTGTTAAGGTAGCAAGGCCAGCCGTCCACTTCCCAAAGCAACCCCAAAGGTTGCCCGATCGGCGAAAGAAGACCAAGACGGCGGGCGCGTAGGGCGAAGGTCATCACCGAGCCCACCGGCGCGTCATGGATCATGCTTTTGCAGGCGACCGCTTTTAGCTAGGATAGCCTGAGCGCCTGTCCCCTTCAAAACCCGCCAAGTGTGGCAACCCTTCCCACCTAAGTTTTGGGGGTAAGAGGACCAAGGCAGGTATAATGGGACAGTGCTGCCACCATGGAGAAGGATGGATCCCACTGTCTTCAACCTTGTACGCGAGAACACCTTCTTGCTGTCCACAATCAAAACCAAGCAGGAGTAGGGTTTTACACCGCAAGGTGGCCCGAACCTGGGTAAACCGCTGAGTCCACGGTCCGCTCCTCGCTAGCGCGCTCCCGCCGTAGCTTCGCTGTGGTAGGGGACGAAGAGGTAGGAACAAGCTCACCCCAGTGTTCGAACCTTTGGGTCCCCGGAGCCCCACTTCCGGCATTTGGCGCGCCAGGTAGGGGTGCACTACTGTTCTTCCGCTCCGCCCTCCGTTCCGCCAGCCTCATGGCCGACGCACGTCGCGAGCGCGCCGAGCGCAGGGCTGGTCGCGTGGCTCAGGCGGAGCCGGTGGCCCGCGGCAACTACCGTCGCCCTGTCGAGGCTGCTGCCGCCACCGACCCCGCTGCCCGTGAGCAGCAGGACTCCTCCCTGCACCCCTCCGTGCAGGCGAACGGCCACACCGCCACGGCTTCTTCCTCCCTTGCCCCCGTGGGCCACCGAATCCTCAGGCCGCGCTACTCATGGCGCGCGAGCTGCTCCACTACCGTCCAGCTGACGTCGGCTACGACGCCTGGCTTGACCGCATCACCGAGCTCGTCAACGCCGCCGGGGACGCTCCAGCGCCTTCCCACTCGCTCCACCCTCCACCATCTCGTGCTGGGGACCTGGCGCACGGCGCTCTCCCGCCGCCTCCTCTGCGCGATGAACTCGGTGGGCCCCAGCGCAACGCATGGGCACGCGAGCCGTCCCGTGGCACGTCCCCGCCAACCCGTGACGAGGCCAGCTGCCAGATCATCCGATGCGTGTAACACCCCAAAAATTTAACCATATTTTTATTAAATAAAATGTGGCCAGAAATAAAATTTTGATTTATATTGGGTCTTTTATTATTTTCAGAGTCTTTTCTGTTTTCTGTTTTCCAAAATTCTTCCCTCCATATAGAAATTTGGTAAAATATTTTGGGATTTGGTAGTTGTCTTAAATCAATTCAATTATATTTTTAATAACAATAAGAAATATTTTCATAATAAAATTTACTCTGAAATAATTCTTTTAATAGCATTTTCAGACTTTAAAATGCTTCTGTTGCACTACAACTATTTTAAATAATTCTCTAAAAATTCCACAAAAATTATGAGAGGTCATGTGATGCCTATAGATCACTTTTATGCAAAAACCCAACTTGGTCTTTTGAAAATTTTGAGCAAAACATCCTCTTTTCTTTTCTGGTCCAGATCCAGCTTTGAACTACAACCTCAATTTTTCTTGTTCCAAAAATTCTGCAATTATTCCCACCTCTAGTCCTTCCTAAGAAACCCTTAAGTCCAGGAGATCAACTCCATTTGCATCTTGGAAGACCTCCAAATAAACCCCTCAAAATCTGGTCCAGAACTGAAATTCTTCCAAACTTGCATTAGCAAGTTTTTCTTTTTGCCAGACTAACTCCACCACAATATCTATCACCCAGTGAGGCACCATCCTGCCAATTTTCATACTCATCAGAAGTACCTAGATCACCTTAGCATTCTGTCAAACACCTTTTGGGCATAACAAAAATTTGGTCTCTTTCTAAACTACATTTGGCATTTGCTTCTCCTGCCAAACCACCATGTCCAGTAGCTCCATTACAGAGTGACTCATCATCATGCCAAATTCCAAATTCAAATAAGTTCATTTGGCCACTGTGGCAATTCATCGAACGCCTGGTGTGCATGCACAGAGCACGAGCAGAGTGCTCATTTGGCAGGCGTCGGCACCGCCACGCGTGGCCTCCCTGCTGCCTCCCCCGCATGTTTTTCTCCTCCTCTAGCTTCACGAGCAAGCCTAGCGCCTCGCCGACACTCTCCCTCGTCTCCTAGCGCCGCCCACGCCGTCCTGCACCATTCCGAGCCGCCGCCGTCGTCCTTCACTCGGACACGGCACCGCCCAAAGACCCGCGGCTCGTCCCGAGCCAACCAACCCTTCTCTGGCATACATGTGGACGGCCGCTGCCCTTACCTATCCCCACCAACCTCGCAACGGCCTCGCCGACCACGGTACGCCATTAATGGCCACCACCGCCTCCGATCCGATCAACTCGAGCGGAACCGACCTCTTTCCCCTATAAATACCCAACCCCGAGCTCCCTCCTCTCGGGCCTCATCCTCATATCTCCCCGCAAGCCACCCTGAGCAGCCAGGCAACCGGAAACGGTCGCCTTCTTCCTCTCCGGTAGCTACGGCCACCGTCACATCTTCGTCGATTCCGACGCCACCCGAGACTCCCCCTCTCCACTCTCTGCACCAGAAGCTCCCACGCGGTCCCGCTAACCTGTTCCTCCACCCAATTTTGCTCGGGAGCCACCGTGGGCGAAGACCCCAATTCGCCGTCGCCGGAGTTCCGCGGGAGAGCTCGCCGCCGATGACTAGGTGGCCCCCGGAGACCATGCCGTACCTCTACAGGATCGCCAGGCCCTACCGGACACGCAGATGTCCTCGGCTCCCCGAACGGCACCGCCGTTCGCCGGCGAGCTTCGCCGGAACGCCGCCTCTGTTCGGCCAGAAGAGAGAGCGCGCGCGGGCGGACCGGTCAAACATGACAGGTGGGCCCCGTGGGACCCACTGTCAGTGACCCAGTGCCGCCGTTTTAGTGGAGACGGGTTTTCTCCAAAGTCGTGTTTGCACGGCGAAGGCGTATTCCAGCAATACGCCATCGACATCGACTGACCTCTTCGCACGGCCGAACGGCTGGGCCGGCCCAGTAGCGCCAGTCGACTATACCGCGCTCAGGGCGCACCTCTGCCTCTTTTCTCCTTTTTCTTTTCCAGTGGATTTCAAATAATTCCACTATAATATTTTCAAAGCCACATTGGATGATTCTAATTTATAAATACTTCTAAAATCAATCTCTATTAAACTAGCTAGGGTGAACATTTTTGATAAATTTAACTCTGCTGGATTTATTAAATAAGTCCATCCCAGTATTTATTTCAGCTTAGAAACTCTCTAGGAAATTCATATGAACTCCAAATAATTTGATTCTTTTTCTGTAATTCGTCATTTTTCATCTAGTTTATTTTAGGATTTATTGTAAAATTTTCCAGACAACTTTTTAGTACTGTTTTTTGCTTTATGTGGTAAGCAATATTTTTGAAAATAGGAAATGGAGGGAAGATAAAATGTTCAAACTTTTGGAGTGCACCCAATATTTCTGCATGCTCAAGGCAAGCATCTTGAACACTTGATATGGTGATTGCATGGTTAAGTGTTTGCAAGAATAATTGAATCATGCATATGTTGAATTCAAATAAAATTTGCATGCATATAGTGTTGGCATGTTTCCTCGTACCGTGCAACGTGTGCTTGTCATGACTAACTTGCAGGAGCAGGTATAAGTGAAAATACCGTTACCAGTAGAAGGGTGATCACGTTGGATCGTGATCATGCCTGGTTGGTTATGCATGTTGAGACATGCAAGGGCTGTGGCCCTGTTTTTGGTGATACTGTTGAAAGAACACTTTATTGTGCTAACCACTGCAGGAAAACATAAGCCTCCTGAGTCGACCATAGATTGAGTCTTGTTCCGGTAACCCCCAAACTTGATCCGTGCTACCACATGTCCCTGCCGCAGGTAGGGTATGGTCCAGTAATTTGTTAACCCCTTTCCCGCACACACCGTATAGAGAGGGCATAGTGAAAGATACCATTGGCCCATGGTAGGCAGGTCACTTGGTCCGGGGGCATGGGTGTCTCCGGTTGTAGCCGGAGAGGGGTCGCACCCCTGTTTGCGCGCCGATATAAATATTGTGATCCCATGCTATTGGAGGCCGTTGAATGAGGCCTTCCCACTTAGAGTTTTACTTTATCATTGCCTTGGGTGATTCCTGGCTTTGGTAAGTTAAAGCTGGTATGTGCTGGTTAGGTGTGTTTTCAACCCAAAGACCGTAATGGGAATTAGTCAGCGTCTCGGTGCTGACTAAAGAAATCCTTTACTTGTGGGTAAAGAGTACACCCTCTGCGGAGTTATATCTATTTGAATAGCCGTGTCCGCGGTTAAGGACTACAGTCTGGGTTGGTCAAGTGTCGGTCTTAGTGTCGGTCTCCGGAGGAAATAATTAAATTGAGCATGAATTATTTTGCAGATTGGCTATTACCACTACTGATATTATCATGAATATTATTGATGATTTGAATATTATTGTGGACTAACCCTTTCTCTTATTTTCATTTTTTTGAGTGTCTCATGGGCTGGCTAGACTACCCGGGCACTCATTTATTTTCAAGACCTCTCGTGGCGTCGCTTGAGTTTTCGGGCGGTCTATCTCGCCCGATTCTCTTTTAGACACCCGTTTGGCATTTCTTTTCAAGTCCTCTCGTGGCGTCGCTTGAGTTTTCGGGCGGTCTGTCTCACCCGATTCTCTTTTAGACACCCGTTCGACATTTCTTTTCAAGACCTCTCATGGCGTCGCTTGAGATCTCGGGCGGTCTGTCTCGCCCGATTCTATTTTAGACACCCGATCGGCATTTCTTTTGGATTCTCGGGCGGTTCAGTCTCGCCCGATTGTCCACTTTTAATTTTCTTGGTTTGTCACTAACATTTTAATTTCTGCACATGTTAATATTCATCATGCCATGCTTTAATTTCGTTCAGCATATGCATATAAATTAAACCATCGTGATCATATGCATTCGGTATATCTTTTGTTCATTATGTTTGCAAGTACATTCAAACGTACTCACTGGCTTGTCCCTGGCTATTTTAGTGGCCAGGTCAGGATTTCAACGAAGAGTACTACAACGACGTCCATGTGAAGCCTAGGATAGCAGCCACGCGGGATAGGAATTATCCGGGTCAGCTGTTCCTGTGGGAATGGAGCCCCATCGACGTTGGAGAACCCCGAGTCGCTTCCTTCAACCTCACTAGAAATCATTGTTGTATCATTAGACCTTTATGGTCTTGTATCCAATTCTTGTAATTGCTTGGTAATCTGTAACAAGGACGTGTCCACCAGTAACAGTAATCCTAGGCTGGTGACGACACGAGGGGTTAATTTCTGGGATATCATGTCCCGGAAATCCGGCCTCGACAACGCGCGCCCCCCGACGCGCGAGTGCTCCTCGAGCGGCAGCGCCAGCGCCAGGACCAGGCCGTCCAGGAGGTCATGGCGGCAGGGTACTAGAACCGCGCCGCCCTCGCCGGCGGCGTCCCCTCGTGCGGTGTGGGCTGCCGCGCCTTCACCCGCGAGCTGCGTCGGGTGGTGTGGCCCGCGAAGTTCAAGCCTAAGCTGCCTCCACGCTACGACGGCACCCCCAACCCTGCGGAGTTCCTTCAGCTCTATGCGCTGAGCGTCGAGGCGGCGAACGGCGACGACAAGGTCATGGCGAACTGGTTCCCCATGGCCCTCATGGATGGCCCACGCTCCTGGCTCATGAACCTCCCCGAGGCGTCCATCTCATCGTGGGCCGAGCTCTGCAGCCAGTTCGTCGCCAACTTCAAGGCCACGCAAGATTGCTCCCTCACCATCAACGACCTGCGGCGCATGAAGCAGCGCCCAGACGAGACCCTCCGCAAGTACATCCAGCGCTTCAGCCAAGTACGCAACAAGATACCGCGCGCCTCCGACATGGCCGTCATCTCTGCATTCTCCACCGGTGTCACGGACATCAAGATGCGCGAGAAGCTCGCCATCAACGACGAGCTGGACTCGGTGCTCGAACTGCTTGACCTCGCCGATAAGTGCGCCAAGGCTGAAGAAGGCTGCCTCTTCGTCCACAACGACCCTGACGCGGCGCTTGAGGCCGCCAAGACCAAGAACAAGGACGTCAAGCATAAGGGTCCTGCCGTGCTTGCGGCGGAGCCCGAGCAGAAGCGCGGCCGTGACCATGACGAGCCCAGGAAGGACGGCCGGCCACTCTGCGCCTACCACAACGTGCGCTCCCACAGCACCGAAGACTGCCAGGAGCTCAAGCTTCTCCGCGATGAGCGCCAGGGGTGCCGAGACTACCGCAATGGCCGCGGTGCCAGTCGCGGAGGTGGCCGCGGCGGTAACCGCTGGGACGGCCGCAATAGCAACGGCAGCTTCCGCCAGGGCTGGCGCGACCAGCCTCGCGAGGCGAACCCTCAGGCCAATGCTGCTCTCCCACCGCTGCCGCCGCCACCCTGGAGGAACGACATTAACCAGCCTGATGAGGGTGCTGGGGCCTACCAGGAGCCTCGCGCGGTCGCCTGCATCCTTGGTGGGGCTCATGCCCCCGAGTCCAACCGCCACTTCAAGCTACTCTCTCGCGAAGTGAATGCCGCCTTCCCGAGGCCTGAGGCCGCGCGGCCCCTCAAGTGGTCGCAGTACGCCATCACCTTCGACTCCACGGACCACCTCAAGTCCACGGCCTCCGCAGGCGCACTCCCCATGTTGTGTACTCCCACCATCAGCAATGTCGCGGTCACCAAGACCCTCATCGACGGAGGCGCCGGCCTCAACATGATCTCCATCGAAACCTTCGAGACTCTCCAGGTGCCCTATGACCAGCTGATGCCAACCAAGCCCTTCTCCGGAGTGACCGATGGCTCCACTATCCTTTTGGGACAAGTGCGCCTTCCCGTCACCTTCGGCACCCGCAAGAACTACCATACCGAGCTCATCGACTTCGGTGTGGCGCACATCGGCCTGCCTTACAACGCCATCTTGGGCTACCCAGATCTCGCCAAGTTCATGGCGGCGACCCATCACGCCTACAACGTCCTCAAGATGCCTGGCTGCAGCGGCATCATCACTGTTGCCTTCGACGAGAAGGACGCGGTCTGCACTCTCGAGCGCGCCTACAAGGCTGCCGTAGTCGCGCATCCGGCTGACGAGAACGCGGCCGAGCCTCCTGAGGCCGCGCCCGCGAAGAAGAAGCAGTTGTTCTCTCAGGACCGCGCCGAGACGAAGAAGGTGTCGGTGGACGGTAGCGGCTCCGGCCCCGCCTTCACCATCGGCGCTGGCCTTCCTCTTGCATAGGAAAGCGCGCTCGTCACCTTCCTTCAGGCAAACTCGGATGTTTTTGCCTGAAAAGCATCTGATTTATCCTGTGTGCCGAGGGAGGTGATCGAGCGCCACTTAGCGGTGTGCCCCAATGCACGCCCCGTCAAGCAAAAAGCACGGTGCCAGGCGCCAGAAAAGCAAGATTTCATCATCAAGGAAGTTTAGAAGCTCCAGGAAGCTGGGGTCATCCGCGAGGTGCGCCATCCCGAATGGCTCGCCAACCCAGTTGTCATCCCAAAGAAAGGAGGCAAGGAGCGCATGTGTGTCGACTTCACCAGCCTCAACAAGTTCTGCCCTCATGACCCCTTCCTGCTGCCGCAAGTCGGCCAAGGCGCCGGTCCCGCTGCCGGCGGCGCGCGCATGCCTTTCGGCCTGATGAACACCAGCGCCTCCTTCCAGAGGTTGGCACCCCCGTGCCAGGGCCTCGCGAGCCCCCTGCTCCTCGCGAGCCCCCAGGGCTTTGCGAGCCCCCTGGCCCCGGAGGAGTGGGCTCCCTTGGTGCGCCTCGCCAGGCGATCTGACGGCTCCCTAGCACGGTCCTGCCAGGCACGTCTGAGGCATCACCTCGCGCGTCCCACACCCCTTCTCGCCGCACCTTCTGCATCTTCGCTCCCAGAACCCTTCCGCCAAGGTGATTTTGTTTAGCACGACTGAGGGCGCCCCACGGGCTGCACCAACCTCAAGCTGACCGTGCCGGACACGGTAGCCTCGCCCCTCTCCTTTTTTGGTTGTGTACTGGATTTTGCTGATTATGCTCTAATGAGTTCATGTTGCCTACCTAATCGCGTGTTGAGTACGATGCCGCCCCGAGAGCGCCACGCGCTCGCGACCCCTCCCCTGACCGATCCCGTGAGCGGGGGCTAGGCACGGTGCCTGTGCTCGGGTCCGTCCCTGCAGTGCCGCAAAATCCAAGTACTGAGCTCTGGCTCGCGATCCTGCTCCCGTTCACGTCACCTCACCAAGGTCCTTGGTGCCTTATCTCCTCACGCAACGGCCATGGGCAAGCTACCGAGCGCGCGTCGCTCCCCCCATTGTGGAATTTGCCGTCATGCAGTGTCTCAGGAGGCAAGCCGCTTGGGGACCTCACGGGCGACCTCTCGCGAGCCGGCCTGCGGTGGTCGCCTTGTCAGAGGGCCTCGCGAGACGGAGACTTCGAAGGCCACGCCTCGTGAGCCGCATGTACTCCTCAAGAGCTGTGGCTCGCCCTTCATCGCTCTTCGCCAAAAGCTAAGTCTAACTACCTCACGAGATGCCCTCGCCGTCACTCAAGCTCTCTCCCTTCGCGATCATGCTGAGCTCTAGCGTTTTTTCTTCCGCGTGAGCCGCTTGCACGCCAAAGGGGGGCTCCCTGAGCATCGCGCCTCAGGAGCCATCACTAGCTCTCGGGCCCCTCACCTCCTGGCCTTGTCCCGGCATCGCGACCGGACATACCAGCGGCGGCTGAGGCCCTCTCGGGGGCTGGGTCCTGACGGCGTAGAGCGCTGAGGTGAACACAGAAAAAAAAACCAGCCTCACGAGAGAACATCGGGAGGGAACGCGTACATCCTAGATCGCAAAGCATTAAATTAAAACTTAAGAGATACTGTTTTTCACGCCCCCGCGGGGCTACATCGATTTGGTGCAGGAAAATAAAAAGAAAGAAAGGGCCTAGGCGCAGCGCCACCACCTCCAAGACTCCAACACGGACGCCGCGCGTGCCTAGTCGGAGTCCTCGTCCTCGCTCTTGATGCGGGGGGAGCTGTCGTCGCTTCCGCTTCTGCCGAAGGGGGTGGCACCGCTGCCGCTGTCGTCCTTGCTGGAGGAGCCACTGTAGCTGCCGTCCTCGCTCTTCGCGCAGCACTCCAGATGCTTGCTGGAGAGCCCGAAGATCTTCACGAAGAGCGTGGCGGCCCCGTCGTACTTGAAGTGGAGGACGTGCCCCGCTTCAGGCCGCGGGCGAGGGCGAACGACTTCCACCCCTGCTTCAAGAACATGAAGCCCGAAGGGGTGAACTCCGTCGCCACCCAGGAGGGGCCATTGCAGCAGCTGTTGGCCTGCACCCACAGGCCCAAGGGCGCGCGCTCTGCCATTACCTCCGCGAAGGAGTCCGGGAGCCGGAGCCAGGTGCAGGGGCTGCGATGCATGTTCACTATGAACTCGCGACCCCCTCCGCCGAATGGCTCCCTGCCTAGGGAGGTAGGATGGCCGCCCCGCCACGGCCACCTCGGCCGCGTGCGTCGCGCCCTCCGCGCCCGCGGGCAGCGCCCCTGCCACGGCCACTGGGACCGGCGCCAGTAGCCGCTGGGGAGCGCCCGCGCCCCCGGGGAGGAACCTGGGACGCGGCAGCAGAAGTACGGGCACGCCCTCTTCCCCTCGCCATCTCTGCGGTGGCTCCGGCAAGGACGAGGGAGAAAGGGTTGGAGGAAGGAGGAGATGGGTGGAGGCCTTCAACTCCCCTCTTCCCCTCTTTATGGACAGCGCGGGGCTCTTCTCGTCGTTCCGTCTTCTCCGGCAATGCGCGAAGGAAGGCAATGATGGTCTTGCATCGCCCGCGGCAGGCTTTATGTCAGCGCAGGCGGTTATCGAGGCGTCGTGGGAGAAGTGGGGGCGTCCCCGTCACGTCGTGCACCATGCGTCGCGCCTGGCCCGCAGGCGGTTAGGGCCTGCGCCGTTTCGCCCCCTAGTAGGCGGGAACGTGCGTGCCGCGGGCTCGGGGGCTATTGTCGGGCCCATGGAACCTAGGGTATCCAGGGCCGTCTGCCTTTGGCCCAGGGCGCAACGCCTGGCGTGGGCCCAGCAGGCCGTCACCACCAAGCGTCTCAACAAGACCCCTCATGAGGCCTTGGCGTCCTGAGGACCCCTCCTCAGGGAGCGGCGGACAAGACTCAACATCTTCACCAGCAGCCTCGCGAGGCCCCCTCGCGAGGCGGCCTCCCGAGGCCTCCTCCCGAAGGCGCTCAGGACGAAGGCTGTTCTGCTCGCCTGCGCGGTCTCGTGCCCATCACGTGGGTGACGCATGCGGCGACGAGCGGCGACAGAGGCCGCGCCAGCAGGCGCGGATGAAGATGGTTTCCCCTTTTGTGTTAAGGGAGCAAGGCCAGCCGTCCACTTCCCAAAGCAACCCCAAAGGTTGCCCGATCGGCGAAAGAAGACCAAGACGGCAGGCGCGCAGGGCGAAGGTCATCACCGAGCCCACCGGCGCGTCATGGATCATGCTTTTGCAGGCGACCGCCTTTAGCCAGGATAGCCTGAGCGCCTGTCCCCTTTCAAAACCCGCCAAGTGTGGCAACCCTTCCCACCTAAGTTTTGGGGGGAAGAGGACCAAGGCAGGTATAAAGGGATAGTGCTGCCACCATGGAGGAGGATGGATCCCACTGTCTTCAACCTTGTACGCGAGAACACCTTCTTGCTGTCCACAATCAAAACCAAGCAGGAGTAGGGTTTTACACCGCAAGGTGGCTCGAACCTGGGTAAACCGCTGAGTCCACGGTCCACTCCTCGCTAGCGCGCTCCCACCGTAGCTTCGCCGTAGCTTAGCCGTGGTAGGGGACGAAGAGGTAGGAACAAGCTCACCCCAGTGTTCGAACCTTTGGGTCCCCGGAGCCCCACTTCCGGTAGGGGGCGCCTACCACCCCTAGGGTTTGCCCCTTTAGGTGCATGGGCCAGGTGGGGGCTAGTGCACCTGGCCCAACTAGGCCAGGGCGCCCCCTATAGCCCATGTGGGTCCCCAGGGCTAGTGGACCCCCCGGTGGACCCCAGGAACCCTTCGATGACCCCGGTACACTACCGGCATGCCCCTGAACTTTTCCGGCGTCCAAAACAGGACTTCCCATATATAAATCTTTACCTCTGGACCATTCTGGAGCTCCTCGTGATATCTGGGATCTCATCCAAGACTCCGAACAACCTTTGGATTTTCGACTGTTAATATCTCAATACTACCCTAGCGCTACCAAACGTTAAGCGTGCGACCCTACGGGTTCGGGAACATGTAGACATGACCGACACACTTCTCCGGTCAATAATAAATAGCGGGATCTGGATACCCATATTGGTTCCCACATATCCAACGAAGATCTTTATCGGTTGAACCACGATGTCGAGGATTCAGTTAATCCCGTAAGCTATTCCTTTTGTCCGGCGATATGTTACCTGCCCGAGATTCGATCGTCGGTATCTCCATACCTAGTTCAATCTTGTTACCGGCAAGTCTCTTTACTCGTTCCGTAATACAAGATCCTGTGACTAACTCATTAGCCACATTGCTTGCAAGCTCTTTATGATGTTGTATTACCAAGAGGGCCCAAAGATATCTCTCCGTCATACGGAGTGACAAATCTCAGTCTCGATCCATGAAACCCAATAGACACCTTCGGAGATACCTGTAGAGCACCTTTATGATCACCCAGTTATGAAGTGACATTTGATAGAACACAAGGCATTCCTTCGGTATCCGGGAGTGACATGATCTCATGGTCTAAGGAACATATACTTGACATGAAGAAAGTTTTAGCAAATAACTAAACGATTTGATGCTAAGCTTACGGTTGGGTGTTGTCCATCACATCATTCTCCTAATGATGTGATCCTGTTATCAAATGACAACTCATGTCTATGGTTAGGAAACCTTAACCATCTTTGATCAACGAGCTAATCTAGTAGAGGCTCACTAGGGACACGGTGTTGTTTATGTATCCACTCATGCATTTAAGTTTCCAGTCAATACAATTCTAGCATGAATAATAAACATTTATCATGAACAAGGAAATAATATAATAACCAATTTATTATTGCCTCTAAGGCATATTTCCAATAGTCTCCCACTTGCACTAGAGTCAATAATCTAGTTTACATTGTAATGAATCTAACACCCATGGAGTCCTGGTGCTGATCATGTTTTGCTCGCAGAAGAGGTTTAGTCAACGGGTCTGCCACATTCAGATATGTATGTACTTTGCAAAGTTCTATGTCTCCCTCCTTGATGTAATCACGGATGGAGTTGAAGCGGCGTTTGATGATGCTTGGTCTTCTTGTGAAACCTGGGCTCCTTGGCAATGGCAATAGCTCCAGTGTTGTCACAAAAGATAGTCATTGGATCCGATGCACTAGGTATAACTCCCAGATCAGATATGAACTCCTTCATCCAGACTCCTTCTTGCGCTGCTTCCGAAGCAGCTATATATTCCGGTTCACATGTAGATCCCGCTACGATGCATTGCTTGGAACTGCACCAACTGACCGCTCCACCATTTAAAATAAATACATATCTAGTTTGTGACTTAGAGTCATCCGGATCTGTGTTGAAGCTAGCATCGACGTAACCCTTTACGGCAAGCTCTTCGTCACCTCCATAAATGAGTAACATGTCCTTAGTCCTCTTCAGGTACTTAAGGATATTCTTGACCGCTGTCCAGTGATCTACTCCTGGATCACTTTGGTACCTCCCTACCAGACTTATGGCAAGGCACACATCAGGTCTGGTACACAGCATGGCATACATTATAGAGCCTATGGCTGCGGCATAGGGGATGATTTTCATCCTTTCTCTTTCTTTTGCCGTGGTCGGGCTTTGAGTCTTACTCAACTTCACACCTTGCAACACAGACAAGAACCCTCTCTTTGACTGGTCCATTTTGAACTTCTTCAAAATCTTGTCAAGGTATGTGCTTTGTGAAACTCCTATTAGGCGTCTTGATCTATCTCTATAGATTTTAATGCCTAATATGTAAGCAGCTTCACCTAGGTCTTTCATTGAAAAACTCTTGTTCAAATAACCTTTTATGCTTTCCAGTAATTCTATATCATTTCCAATCAACAATATATCATCCACATATAATATAAGAAATGCTACAGAGCTCCCACTCACTTTCTTGTAAATACAAGGTTCTCCGTAAGTTTGTATAATACCAAAAGCTTTGATCACCTCATCAAAGCGTATATTCCAACTCCGAGATGCTTGCACCAGTCCATAGATGGATCGCTGGAGCTTGCATACCTTGTTAGCATCCTTAGGATCGACAAAACCTTCCGGTTGCATCATATACAACTCTTCCTTAAGGAACGCTGTTTTGACGTCCATTTGCCAGATTTCATAATCATAAAATGCGGAAATTGCTAACATAATTCTAACAGACTTAAGCATCACTACGGGTGAGAAGGTCTCATCGTAGTCAACCCCTTGAACTTGTCAGAAACCCTTTGCGACAAGTCAAGCTTTATAGACGGTGACATTACCATCAGCGTCTGTCTTCTTCTTAAAGATCCATTTGTTTTCAATGGCCTGCCGGTCATCGGGCAAGTCCACCAAAGTCCATACTTTGTTTTCATACATCGATCCTATCTCGGATTTCATGGCCTCAAGCCATTTGTCAGAATCCGGGCTCATCATTGCTTCTTCATAGTTCGTAGGTTCGCCATTATCTAACAACATGACTTCCAGGACGGGATTACGGTACCACTCTGGTGCGGAACGTACCCTGGTCGACCTACGAAGCTCAGTAGTAACTTGATCCGAAGTTTCATGATCATCATCATTAGCTTCCTCTCCGGATGGTGTAAGCATCACGGGAACTTCTTTCTTTGATGTGCTACTTTCCAATTCGGGAGAAGGTACAATTACCTCATCAAGTTCTACTTTCCTCCCACTCACTTCTTTCGAGAGAAACTCCTTCTCTCGAAAGGACCCATTCTTAGCAACAAAGATTTCCCCTCGGATCTGTGATAGAAGGTATACCCAATGGTCTCTTTAGGGTATCCTATGAAGATGCACTTCTCCGCTTTGGGTTTGAGCTTATCAGGCAGAAGCCTCTTGACATAAGCGTCGCATCCCCAAACTTTAAGAAACGACGGCTTAGGTTTCTTGCCAAACCATAATTCATAGGGTGTCGTCTCAACGGATTTAGACAATGCCCTGTTTAAAGTGAATGCGGCTGTCTCTAATGCATAACCCCAAAATGATAGTGGCAAATCGGTAAGAGACATCATAGAACGCACCATATCCAATAGAGTACGATTACGACGTTCGGACACACCATTACGCTGTGGTGTTCCAGGTGGCGTGAGCTGTGAAACAATTCCTCATTGTCTTAAATGCATACCAAACTCATAACTCAAATATTCACCTCCACGACCAGATCATAGAAATTTAATTTTCTTGTTACGATGATTTTCTACTTCACTCTGAAACTCCTTGAACTTTTCAAATAATTCAGACTTGTGTTTCATTAAGTAAATATACCCATATCTACTCAAATCATCTGTGAAGGTAAGAAAATAACGATATCCACCGCGTGCTTCAACACTCATCGGACAGCATACATCGGTATGTATTATTTCCAACAAGTCACTTGCCCGCTCCATTGTTCCGAAAAACAGGGTTTTAGTCATCTTGCCTATGAGGCATGGTTCACACGTCTCAAATGATTCATAATCAAGAGATTCCAAAAGTCCATCAGCATGGAGTTTCTTCATGTGCTTTACACCAATATGACCTAAGCGGTAGTGCCACAAGTATGTGGTACTATCATCATTAACTTTGCATCTTTTGGCATCGATATTATGAACATGTGTATTACTACGATCGAGATTCAACAAGAATAAACCATTCACCAAGGGTGCATGACCATAAAAGATATTATTCATATAAATATAACAACCATTATTCTCTGACTTAAATGAATAACCGTCTCGCAATAAACAAGCTCCAGATATAATGTTCATGCTTAACACAGGCACCAAATAACAATTATTCAGGTTCAAAATCCCGAAGGTAAACGTAGAGGGAGCGTGCCGACGGCGATCACATCAACCTTGGAGCCATTTCCAATGCGCATCGTCACCTCGTCCTTAGCTAGTCTTCGTTTATTCTGCAGCTCCTATTTTGAGTTACAAATATTAGCAACCGAACCAGTATCAAATACCCTGGCGCTACTACGAGCACTAGTAAGGTACACATCAATAACATGTATATCAAATATATCTTTGTTGACATTGCCAGCCTTCTTATCTGCCAAGTACTTGGGGCAGTTTCGATTCCAGTGACCATTCCCCATGCAATAGAAGGACTCAGTCTCAGGTTTGGGTCCAGCCTTGGGTTTCTTCACGGGAGCGGCAACTGGCTTGCCATTCTTTTTGAAGTTCCCTTTATTTCCCTTGCCTTTCTTCTTGAAACTGGTGTCTTGTTGACCATGATGTTCTTTCTTGATTTCTACCTCCGCGGCCTTAAGCATCGCGAAGAGCTCAGGGATCATTTTTTCCATCCCTTGCATGTTATAGTTCATCACAAAGCTCTTGTAGCTTGGTGGCAATGACTGGAGAACTCTGTCAATCGCTACTTCATCCGGAATATTAACTCCCAACTAATTCAAGCGGTTGAAGTACCCAGACATCTTGAGTACGTGCTCACTAATGGAGCCATTCTCCTCCATCTTGCAGCTAAAGAACTTGCCGGAGGTTTCATACCTCTTGATACGTCTCCAACGTATCTATATTTTTTTATTGTTCCATGCTATTATAGTATCAATCTTGGATGTTTTATATGCAATTATATGCCATTATATATCATTTTTTGGGACTAACCTATTAACTCAGTGCCTAGTGCTAGTTGCTGTTTTTTGCTTGTTTTTGTCTTTTCAGAAAATCAATATCAAAAAGAGTCCAAATGAGAAAAAAAACTTTGGATTAATTTTTTCTGGACCAGAAGAGACCCACGAAGTTTCGGGAGAAGACCAGAGGAGCCATGAGGGAGCCACAAGCTCGGGGGGCGCGCCCTGGGGGGTAGGGCGCACCCCCAGGCTTGTGGGCCCCTCGTAGCCCCTCCTGACCTAATTCCAGCGCTATAAATTCCCAAATATTCCCAATATACCAGAGAGACAGAAGAGAAAATCTTTCCGCCGCTGCAAGCCTCTGTTCTTCCATGATCCCATCAGGAGGCCTTTTCTGATACTCTGCCGGAGGGGGAATCGATCACGGAGGGCTTCTTTCGTCAACCTTGCTGCCCTTCCGATGATGTGTGAGTAGTTTACCACAGACCTACGGGTCCATAGCTAGTAGCTAGATGGCTTCTTCTCTCTCTTTGATCTTCAATACCATGTTCTCCTCGATGTTCTTGGAGTTCTATCCGATGTAATCTTCTTTTGCGGTGTGTTTGTTGGGATCCGATGAATTGTGAGTTTATTATCAGATTATGCATGAGAAATATTTGAGGCTTCTCTGAACACTTTTATGCATGATTATTATAGCTTTGTATTTCTCTTCGATCTATCGATTCGGTTTGGCCAACTAGATTGGTTTATCTTGCAATGGGAGAGGTGCTTCGTGATGGGTTTAATCTTGCGGTGCTCAATCCTAGTGACAGAAAGGGACATGACACGCATTTGTATTGTTGCCATTAAGGATAAAAAGATGGGGTTTAATCATATTGCTTGAGTTTACTTTGTCTACATCATGTCATCTTGCTTAAGGCGTTACTCTGTTTCATACTTAATACCCTAGATGCATGCTGGATAGCGGTCGATGGGTGGAGTAATAGTAGTAGATATAGGCAGGAGTCGGTCTACTTGTCTCGGATGTGATGCCTATATACATGATCATTGCCATGAATCCATCATAATTATTTGCTTTTTTATCAATTGCCCAACAGTAATTTGTTTACCCACTGTATGCTATGTGTTCGAGAGAGAAGCCTCTAGTGAAATCTATGGCCCCCGGGCCTACTTTTATCATATATTAAAACCAAAAATACCTTGCTGCAATTTATTTAATTTTATTTTATTTAGTATATTAGTTTATCTATCTATCACTATCAAAATTAATCCTTCCAAATAACCGCTAAGAGGATTGAGAACCATCTTATTTGCGTTGGGTGCAAGTGTTTGCTTGTGTCTGTGCAGGTGCTGCTAAAGGGATTTTGTGTTGTTCTCCTACTGTATTGATAACCTTGGTTCTTAACTGAGGAAAATACTTATCTCTACTATACTGCATCATCCTCTCCTCTTCGGGGAAATACCAACGCAGTCTACGAGTAGCAGGAAGAATTTCTGGCGCCGTTGCCAGGGAGACATCACCAAAATTTATCAAGTACCTTCGCACAAACTATCATCCACTTGCATTTATTTTATTTGCCTTTTTATTTGCATTTTCCTCTCATTTTCATCTCCCCCACTTCTAATTTTTTTTTACAAAAATACAAAAATATTTTTATTTGCTTGTTTGCTAGTTTGCTTGCTCTACCGCTATGGCTAGTTCTTCACTTGTTACTATTAACCCTGAAAATGAAGTGCTTAATTTTAGACAAAGGGGAGGAGAGAATTTAAAAGATGCTTGGTATAGGATTTGCGATGCTCAAAATAGATCAACTCGTAAGCAATCCACTACTGTTCTTCTTCGCAATTTTTATGTGGGAATCACTACTTGGTATAGATGTGTACTTGACACTATTACCGGAGGGAATTTCTTGATGTGTCCCTCTATGGATGCTTTCAATGCTATGGGGAATTTAGTGGGATCACCACCTATCATTATTAATGAAACAACATTGACTTTGGAACATGTTATGCAAAGGTTAGAAGCTATTGAAAATAAAATGCGTACTATTGAACATCTTGCAAATTTAGACAAAAAGGTCCATAATCACATTACGCAATTTGGTTCTAAGGTTGGGATTACATTGAAAACCTTAAAGTAAAAAAGAACCAACAATTAACGAAAGGATAGAAAAAAGTCCCGCTAGAATTGATAAGTTAGAGGAGATTATCAAGAACTTGGGTTCCGCTTTTTCCTCCGCTAAAACCATTGATAGGAATCCTCCCAATAAAAATTGCAGGTTTATGTATGCTCCTAAGAATAAGGGTGCTACTTCTAGCAAAGGTAATGAAGATCTTAAAATAATTAGAGTGCACCCCAATTTCATTGATATAATGAAGGAACCAATCTATAAAAGCAAAATTCTTCATTTTGTGCCTAGGAGCGTGATGATAAAAAATTCCTATGCTAATTCTCCTAGAAAGAGTCGGTGTGTAATTGAGGATTTGGAAACCAAGGATGACAACACTTGAAACTATGCATTATGCCTAGCTAGGGGCATAAAACAATAGCGCTTGTTGGGAGGCAACCCAATGAATAAAATAATTTTTTGTTTTACCTTGTGTTTTTGTGTGTTTGCACAATTATAGCCTCTGTTATGATTGTGTTTTTATCTTTTAATTAGTGTTTGTGCCAAGTAATGCCTTTGGGGTGATTTGGAAGATAGTATAATTGATGCTGTTTGAAAACAGAAACTTTTGCGTCCAGTGCTGGAACTTTGATTTTTCGCTGGAGCATCAGAACCTTCTGAATTTTTTACACAATATTGATATATGAATTTTCCACGTTGTACCAATTTTTCAGAAGTTTTGGAGTTACAAAAGTATGACGTTAATTCAGATCTTTACAGACTATTCTGTTTTAGACAGATTCTGTTTTTGTTGCATAGTTTGCTTATTTTGTGAATCTATGGATCGTATCGGGGGGTATGAGTCATGGAAAAGTTGGAGTACAGTAGCATTATGCCAATATTAAATATGAATCAATTTACAATAGTACCTAAAGTTTAAGATTTATTTGTTATACTAACGGATCTCACGAGGTTTTTGTTGAGTTTTGTGTGCTGAAGTTTTCAAGTTTTGGGTGAGGCTACAATGGATAAAGGAATAAGGACCGGCAAGAGCCTAAACTTTGGGATGCCCAAGGCACCCCAAGGTAATATTCAAGGAAGACTCAAGCGTCTAAGCTTGGGTATGTCCCGGAAGGCATCCCCTCTTTCGTCTACAATCTACCGGTAACTCACTTGGAGCTATATTTTTATTCATCACATGAAATGTGTTTTACTTGGAGCATCTTGTGATATAGTTTGTTTGCTTTTTAGTTTGTCACAATCATCTTTTCTGAACACACCTTTTTGAGAGGGACACACATTATTCATGATTTGTTAGAATACTCTATGTACTTCACTTATATCTTTTGAGTTAGGCAGTTGCTCTGGTGTTTAACTTATATCTTTTAGAGCACGGCGGTGGTTATATTTTAAAGAAATAGTTGCACTCTCATGCTTCACTTATATCTTTTTGAGAGTCTAATGAATAGCAATGGTAATATGCACGGGTTATGAATCTGGTCTTAATATGATAGGTATTCAAGAGGGATATAATAAAAACTTTCATGTAGATCACTGAATATGATAAGTTTGATTCCTTGCAATAGTTTTGCGATATTAAGATGGTAATATGTGGGAGGTGCTAGTAGATAATTGTGGTTTAGTAAGAATATTGGTGTTAAGGTTTGTGATTCCCGAAACATGCACGTATGATCTGTCGTTATGCTAAGAAGTTGGAGCATGATTTATTCTTGATTGTCTACCTTATGAGTGGAAGTCGGGGATGAGCGGTGGTCTTTTCCTACCAATCTATCCCCCTAGGGGCATGCGTAGTAGTACTTTGCTTTGAGGGCTAATAAACTTTTGAAATAAGTATGTGAGTTCATTATGACAAATGTGAGTCCATGGATTATACGCACTCTCACCTTTCCGCAATTTGCTAGCCTCTTCGGTACCGTGCATTGCCCTTTCTCACATCGAGAGTTGGTGCAAACTTCGCCGGTATATCCAAACCCCGTGGTATGATACGCTCTATCACACATAAGCCTCCTTATATCTTCCTCAAAACAGCCACCATGCCTACCTATCATGACATTTCCATAGCCATTCTGAGATATATTGCCATGCAACTTCCACCGTTCCGTTTTTATGACACACATCGTCATTGTCATATTGCTTTGCATGATCATATAGCTGACATAGTATTTGTGGCTCAGCCACTGTTCATCATTTTTTATACATGTTACGCTAGTATCATTGCACATCCTGGTACACCGCCAGAGGCATTCATATAGAGTCATATTTTTGTTCTAGTTTTTAGTTGTAAGTAAATAGAAGTATGATGATCGTCATTATTAGAGCAATGTCCCAGTGAGGAAATAATTAAAAAAAAGAAACAAAAGAGGCCAAAAAGAGCCCACAAAAAAAGGAAAAAATATAAAATTAGAGAAAAAGAGAGACGGGGCAGTGTTACTATCCTTTTCCATACTTGTGCTTCAAAGTAGCACCATGTTTTTCATATAGAGAGTCTCCTATTTTGTCACTTTCATATACTAGTGGGAATTTTTCATTATAGAACTTGGCTTGTATATTCTGATGATGGGCTTCCTCAAATGCCCGAGGTCTTCATGAGCAAGCAAGTTGGATGCACACCCATTTAGTTTTCATGTTGAGATTTCATACACTTATAGCTCTTAGTGCATCCGTTGCATGGCAATCCCTACTCCTCGCATTGACATCAATTGGTGGGCATCTCCATAGCCCGTTGATTAGCCTTGTCGATGTGAGACTATCTTCTTATTTTTGACTTCCCCTTATTAATCTCTACCACCACACTCTATTCCACCCATAGTGCTATATCCATGGCTTGCGCTCATGTATTGCGTGGGGGTTGAAAAAGCTGAAGCGCGTTAAAAAGTATGAACCAATTGCTCGGCCTGTCATCGGTGGAGTGCATAATAAATATTTTGTGTTAAGAAGATGGAGCATGACAGGATTATATGATTTTGTAGGGATAACTTTCTTTAGCATTTTTATTTTGAAAGACATGATTGTTTATTAGTATGCCTGAGTATTGATGTCTTTATGTCAAACTATAGACTATTGCTTTGAATTATTCGGATCTTATTATTCATACCGTAAGAGAGATTACATGATGAAACATGTTAGGTAGGATTCCACATCAAAAATTCTCTTTTTATCATTAACCTACTCGAGGACGAGCAGGAGTTAAGCTTGGGGATGCTTGATACGTCTCTTGCATGTTATAGTTCATCACAAAGCTCTTGTAGCTTGGTGGCAATGACTGGAGAACTCTGTCAATCGCTACTTCATCCGGAATATTAACTCCCAACTAATTCAAGCGGTTGAAGTACCCAGATATCTTGAGTACGTGCTCACTAATGGAGCCATTCTCCTCCATCTTGCAGCTAAAGAACTTGCCGGAGGTTTCATACCTCTTGATACGTCTCCAACGTATCTATATTTTTTTATTGTTCCATGCTATTATAGTATCAATCTTGGATGTTTTATATGCAATTATATGCCATTATATATCATTTTTGGGGACTAACCTATTAACTCAGTGCCCAGTGCCAGTTGCTGTTTTTTGCTTGTTTTTGTCTTTTCAGAAAATCATTATCAAAAAGAGTCCAAATGATAAAAAAACTTTGGATTAATTTTTTCTGGACCAGAAGAGACCCATGAAGCTTCGGGAGAAGACCAAAGGATCCACGAGGGAGCCACAAGCTCGGGAGGCGCCCCCTGGGGGGTAAGGCTCGCCCTCCAGGCTTGTGGGCCCCTCGTAGCCCCTCCTAACCTAATTCCAGCGCTATAAATTCCCAAATATTCCCAATATACCAGAGAGACGGAAGAGAAAACCTTTCCGACGCCGTAGGCCTCTATTCTTCCGTGATCCCATCTGGAGGACTTTTTCGGTACTCTGCCGGAGGGGGAATCGGTCACGGAGGGCTTCATCATCAACCTTGCTGCCCTTCCAATGATGTGTGAGTAGTTTACCACAGACCTACGGGTCCATAGCTAGTAGCTAGATGGCTTCTTCTCTCTCTTTGATCTTCAATACCATGTTCTCCTCGATGTTCTTGGAGTTCTATCCTATGTAATCTTCTTTTGCGGTGTGTTTGTTGGGATCCGATGAATTGTGAGTTTATGATCAGATTATTCATGAGAAATATTTGAGTCTTCTCTAAAATCTTTTATGCATGATTGTCATAGCTTTGTATTTCTCTTCAATCTATTGACTCGGTTTGGCCAACTAGATTGGTTTATCTTGCAATGGGAGAGGTGCTTTGTGATGGGTTCAATCTTGCGGTGCTCAATCCCAGTGACAAAAATGGACATGACACGTATTTGTATTGTTTCCATTAAGGATAAAATGATGGGGTTTAATCATATTGCTTGAGTTTACTTTGTCTACATCATGTCATCTTGCTTAAGGCGTTACTCTGTTTCATACTTAATACCATAGATGCATGCTGGATAGCGGTCGATGAGTGGAGTAATAGTAGTAGATGCAGGCAGGAGCCGTTCTACTTGTCTCGGACATGAGGCCTCTATATACATGATCATTGCCATGAATCCGTCATAATTATTTGCTTTTCTATCAATTGCCCAACACTAATTTGTTTACCCACCGTATGCTATGTGTTCGAGAGAGAAGCCTCTAGTGAAAACTATGGCCCCCGGGTTTACTTTTATCATATATTAAAACCAAAAATACCTTTCTGCAATTTATTTACTTTACTTTTATTTATTATTTTAGTTTATCTATCTATCACTATCAGAATTAATCCTTACAAATAACCGCTAAGAGGATTGACAACCCTCTTATTTGCGTGGGGTGCAAGTGTTTGCTTTTGTGTGTGCAGGTGCTGCTAAAGGGATTTTGCGTGGTTTTCCTACTGGATTGATAACCTTGGTTCTTAACTGTGGGAAATACTTATCTCTATTATACTACATCATCCTCTCCTCTTCGGGGAAATACCAACGCAGTCTACAAGTAGCACCTCTTGACCCGGGCGTGAGCCTGAAATACCAATTTTAGCTCTTGGAACATCTCATATGCTCTATGGTGCTCAAAACATCTTTGGAGCCACGGTGTGACGCCCCCGACTCGACCGTGCACTAATCATACACACAAATGCGCACGATCAAGCGCAGGGACTCACGGGAAGATATCACAACACAACTCTAGACACAAAATAAAATAATACAAGGTTTATATTACAAGCCAAGGGCCTCGAGGGCTCGAATACATAAGCTCGAGTACACAAGAGTCAGCGAAAGCATCAGTATCTAAGTACAGACATAATTAGACAAGTTTGCCTTAAGAAGGCTGAGCAAAACAACGACAACTAGATCAAAAAGGCGCAGGCCTCCTGCCTGGGAGCCTTCTATCTACTCCTGGTTGTCGGTCTCCATGTAGTAGTAGGCTCCGCTAGGGTAGTAGTAGTCGTCGGCGGGATCAGCTGACTCCAGGGCTCCGTTATCTAATCGCAGCAATCGGGTATGGGGAAAAAGAGGTAGCAAAGCAACCGTGAGTACTCATCCAAAGTACTCGCAAGACTTACATCAAAACTATGCTAATCATGCTTCGGTATCAAATGAAGGGGCTGTATCTATGGACTGGACTGCAGAATTGCCAGAATAGAGAGAATGCCTAGCCTATCGAAGACTAGCATCTTGCAGCGTCTTGCAGCATTAGAAGAGTGCAGATTAGTAGCATAACATAAAGTAATAAGTAATAGTAGCAATGCCCAGAGATCCTTCCTCGACTCCCTACGAGAAAGCGATCCCGGAGCTAACATATTAATTAAGTAACACAGGTATCCAGTTCTAGTTGTAGTAGATCGGGATACAACTCCGAGCGTCCGTTACCGTGGACACGGCTATTCGAATAGACAACTTCCCTGCAGGGGTGCACCAACTTACCCAACACGCTCGATTAACTCTGGTTGGACACACTTTTCCTGGTCATGCCCCGCCTCGGCTGATCGACACGCCGTAGTCCTACCTAGGCTCTGCAGAGAGGTCCTCGCCGGTCTACATCCTAAGCGCTCAGGGGTCTTGGGCCCATCGCCCTTTGCACTCCGGGTCGTTGTGAGGACGGTGGATACCAGCGCCACCTCTCTCCTGGATGGCATGATCCGACCGTGCCACAATGCTGAACTGGACGTCTGACAGAGCTTTCGGGAGAATCGTATGACGCCGAGTGTTATCCCGTGTGGTGGTTAGTGCGAAAAGGCCAGAGGCCTACTCAGATCTCATATCCAAACCGTTAGTGTATTGGGAGCTCGCGGAGACGATCAGTGATCCACGATTAGTGGTCTCGTCGCCCTGTCTCGCGGTCTTACGGCAAGGGTCAGGCCCATCCCTCTCATGGGGCGGTCTGCCTGCCCGGCCGTGCCGTGCAATTATCTCGCGGGTACCCTCACGGTCAACCCGACTTCACATCTCTCGCGGGTACCCGTCGGGGTCGACCCGACTTCAACAAGGGCCGGAGGTAAAAGCAGGGTAACCGTGTGTCCAAAACATCAAGGGGGAATCCGAGGAATCACCCTCGATGGATTCCCACTCGATGTATCCATCAAGGTGAACTTGGAGGAATCACCCTCGATGGGTTCACACTTGAGGGGCTGCACGACAGAGGCATCATCGGAGGTGGGGAAAGAGGAATCACCCTCGGTAACCCACAACCGACTAGCTACGCTACCGAGATATCATCAGGAGTGAGGTAGGAGGTATCACCCTCGGCACTCGATAGTAGCTCTACAGAGTCATACAACTAAGGGGGTGTGCGGTGATGTGTCGGTCTCTGCACATCGATCCCGTTGATTGAAACATCCGGAAGCAAGGCATGGCAAGATGGACAAGGGTGCGGGGCCACTGATGGATCACTAATCAACCTATACTAAGCATATAGGATAGCAGGTAAGGTATCAACAACAAGTTATGAAATCAGGCTATGCATCAGAATAGGAGCTAACGAACAACAGTAGCAAAATCTAATGCAAGTACGGGAGAGAAAGAATGGGCAATATATGAATGACCAAGGGGGTTTTGCTTGCCTGGAAGCTCTGCTGAAAGGGGCTGGACGTTAGGGGCGTAGTCGTACTCGGGAGCAGCGTCCGTCTCAGAGTCTACCGAAGAGAAGAGGGGGAAGAAACAATAAATATAAAGCAAACAAATGCATCACAAGGCATGACATGGCAGTATGTTGTGTTAGGGGTGGCCTAACGCAGTGCTACACGTTACAGACGGTGCGGGAAAATATCTGGGAATATTTTCCCGGCTTTAAGCAATTATCGGACAGACAATCCAGAGGGGAAGGTTCCATGCTTGCAGTGTTGGAGGTATGTGACAGGTATGTGGATGGCATATTCAGATTCGTCTTATTTTTCTGATCATTTTTCGAATATAAATTATTTTCATCCGAGTTACGGTTTATTTTATATGATTTTTCAAAGTTTTAATCATTTTCTGGAATTACTGGATTTACTTTAATTTCGAAAATCATTTACCAAAAAAGGCTGGGTGCACCCGGTGCAGTGCACCCAACAGTGCACAGAGGGGCTGACAAGGGGGCCCCAGTTGACTGGGTCAACTGCCCAGTCAGCAGAGGCTGACTGGTGGGCCCCGGGGCTGAGTCAGCAGGTCATCGCTGACCAGCTAACTAGTCAACTGGGTCAGCGGGACCCACTGGTGAGTGACCCAGGGGGGCCCACGCCCTGCCACGTCAGCGGCGGCGCCGGAGTAGCTCCGGCGAGCCAGGAACGCGGCGGCGGGCTCGGATCTTCGCCGGAAATCGGTTGTGAGCAACCGATCGACGCGCGGGCGGCAGCCACTGGGGTGGTCGGGGACGACCACAGCAACAACGGCATGCGGCGGCTGGAGCACGACCTCAATGGTTTTGACGCTACGCACACGCACCTAACGAACTAAGCGCGCGAGCAGCACCAACATAGCACCACTAGCACGACGGCATGCTCGGACGAGCCCGAGGGGCACTAGGGGGACGGCAGGGAGCTCAACCGTGGCGGCGGAGCTCCGGCAATGGCAGCGGCAAAGCGGGGCTCAGGCGCGAGGGAGAAAGAGAGGGGTTCGACGACGGAGCTCACCTAGTGGGCGCACAAGGGCCCGATGGTAGTTTAGGAGCACAGATGGTGGTGGATTTGAAGGAGAAGCGGCGGCGACCGAGGCGATTAAGAGCTCGATCCGGACGCATTGACGTGGCTCCTCTCGAACGGCTCCTCGTTAGCCGAAGTAGGCGAAGCAAACGGCCCTCCTGGACACGGCGCTAGTCGACGGAGAGTAAGGTGGGCGCATGGACAGCGGCAGCCATGGCGACGACAGCTCGAGCGCGCTCTGGATCGAAGAGAGGGGCGAGGAGAAGGGGGCAAATGAGCTAGGGTTCATCGCAGGGGGCAAGGACGAGGTCTTGTAGCCACCTAGGGATACAGGGGGGCGCCGGTGTCGTGCATCCAGCGGCAGCATCGGGCGCGCGCGCTCTGGCACGGCGACACGCCAGGAGAGAGGCGGGAGGAGGGAGAAGACAGGGGGAGTTGGGCTGGGCGTGGCACTGTGGACTAGAGCCCACATGTACAGTAAGCCTCGGCCTTTTTCCCCTTTCTTTTTCTATTTATTTAAAACAGGCACTGTTTGCATTTTAATAAGCCACCAAATGACTTTGCAAAATTGTGGAGCTTGGCCAATAAACTGTAATGCAATATTTAGCACTGTAACAAAAAGTTTGGAGGCAAGATGAATCCATTTGAATTTTTCACAAATGAAATGGCATTTTAAAATGCTGAAATAGCACTGATTTAATTGCTATAGTCCATTTAAGCAAATAGGTGATGTTGTTTTCCTTAACAAATAATTGTTATGGAATATTTGCTAAAACATGAACTATTTTTCAGACATATTTGTGAAACTTTAAATTTCACTTGCAATTTGAATTTGATTTCAGTGGTGGAATTTGAAATGAGATATGAATCCAATATGATGAAGCACTGCAAAGCAAATTGACTTAGCATAAACATGAGGATCACTGTAGCTCATTACACAGGGGTGTTACAATTCTCCTCCTCTAAAAGCAATTCTCACCCCGAGAATTCGGGAGGTAGAAGCGAAAAGATCGGGGTATTCTTCGCGAAGGCGATCCTCACGTTCCCAAGTGGCTTCAGCTTCAGTGCGATTCGACCACTGTACTTTAAGGAACTTGGTTGTCTTCTGACGGGTCCGACGTTCAGCTTGATCAAGAATGCGGATCAGATGCTCTTTATAAGATAGATCATGTTGCAATTCAAGCATTTCATGATCCACGGCACGGTGCGGGTCCTTGAAGCAACGGCGAAGTTGTGACACATGGAAGACGTCGTGGATGTGAGAGAACTGCGGTGGCATCTTGTAAGGACGCTTCGCAATAGGAGTAGTGCCTGGTCTCAAGTCGATGATGAACTTGACAGCTCTAACAGGGGGTACTCCTGGAAGTTCTTCTGGGAAAACATCGACGAGTATCTTCAGAATCTTCTGATGAATCAAGCGATCATCTAGAATGAAAGGCTCTCCAGGAGGAAGTAGTTACGAGAACCTATGGTTAGAGTTAGTAAAATCTTTAACCCGAAAAGAAGAGAAGTCAGAATCCCAGAGTAAAGGAGAGGAATAAAAATCCTAACCCATCCGTTGGCGATATGGGCCCGTAAGCCACACATCCATGTTAGTAAAATCGTTTTTCAAAGACTAGACTCAACTTCGGCCAAGGAGTTGGAAAGGGGCTTCCTACAGACAGTCGGCTCTGATACCAACTTGTGACGCCCCCGACTCGACCGTGCACTAATCATACACGCAAATGCGCACGATCAAGCCCAGGGACTCACGGGAAGATATCACAACACAACTCTAGACACAAAATAAAATAATACAAGCTTTATATTACAAGCCAGGGGGCTCGAGGGCTCGAATACATAAGCTTGAGTACACAAGAGTCAGCAAAAGCATCAGTATCTGAGTACACACATAATTAGACAAGTTTGCCTTAAGAAGGCTGAGCAAAACAACGACAACCAGATCGAAAAGGCGCAGGCCTCCTGCCTGGGAGCCTCCTATCTACTCCTGGTCGTCGGTCTCCACGTAGTAGTAGGCTGCGTCGGGGTAGTGGTAGTCGTCGGCGGGATCAGCTGACTCCGGGGCTCCGTCATCTGATCGTAGCAATCGGGTATGGGGAAAAAGAGGTAGCAAAGCAACCGTGAGTACTCATCCAAAGTACTCGCAAGACTTACATCAGAACTATGCTAATCATGCTTCGGTATCAAATGAAGGGGCTGTATCTGTGGACTGGACTGCAGAATTGCCAGAATAGAGAGAAGGCCTAGCCTATCGAAGACTAGCATCTTGCAGCGTCTTGCAGCATTAGAAGAGTGCAGATTAGTAGCATAACATAAAGTAAAAAGTAATAGTAGCAATGCCCAGAGATCCTTCCTCGACTCCCTACGAGAAAGCGATCCCGGAGCTAACATATTAATTAAGTAACACAGGTATCCAAATCTAGTTGTAGTAGATCGGGATACAACTCCGAGCGTCCGTTACCGTGGACACGGCTATTCGAATAGACAACTTCCCTGTAGGGTTGCACCAACTTACCCAACACGCTCGATTAACTCTGGTCGGGCACACTTTTCCTGGTCATGCCCGGCCTCGGTTGATCGACACGCCGCAGTCCTACCTAGGCTCCGCAGAGAGGTCCCCGCCGGTCTACATCCTAAGCGCTCAGGGGTCTTGGGCCCATCGCCCTTTGCACTCCGGGTCATTGTGAGGACGGTGGATACCAGCGCCACCTCTCTCTTGGATGGCACAATCCGACCGTGCCACAATGCTGAACTGGACATCTGACAGAGCTTTCGGGAGAATCGTACGACGCCGAGTGTTATCCCGCGTGGTGGTTAGTGCTAAAAGGCCAGAGGCCTACTCAGATCCCATATCCAAACCGTTAGTGTATTGGGAGCTCGCGGAGACGATCAGTGATCCACGATCAGTGGTCCTGTCTTCCCGTCTCGCGGACTTACAGCAAGGGTCAGGCCCATCCCTCTCCTGGGGCGGTTTGCCTGCCCGGCCGTGCTGCGTAATTATCTCGCGGGTACCCTCTTGGTCAACCCGACTTCACATCTCTCGCGGGTACCCCTCGGGGTCGACCCGACTTCAACAAGGGCCTGAGGTAAAAGCAGGGTAACCGTGTTTCCAAAACATCAAGGGGGAATCCGAGGAATCACCCTCGATGGATTCCCACTCGATGTATCCATCAAGGTGAACTTGAAGGAAACACCCTCGATGGGTTCACACTTGAGGGGCTGCACGACAGAGGCATCATCGGAGGTGGTGAAAGAGGAATCACCCTTGGTAACCCACAACCGACTAGCTATGCTACAGAGATATCATCGGGAGCGAGGTAGGAGGTATCACCCTCGGCACTCGATAGTAGCTCTGCAGAGTCGTACAACTAAGGGGGTGTGCGGTGATGTGTCGGTCTCTGCACATCGATCCCGTTGATTGAAACATCCGGAAGCAAGGCATGGCAACACGGACAAGGGTGCAGGGCCACAGATGTATCACTAATCAACCTATACTAAGCATATAGGATAGTAGGTAAGGTATCAACAACAAGTTACAAAATCAGGCTATGCATCAGAATAGGAGCTAACGAACAACAGTAGCAAAATCTAATGCAAGCACGAGAGAGAAAGAATGGGCGATATAGGAATGATCAAGAGGGTTTTGCTTGCCTGGAAGCTCTGCTGAAAGGGGCTGGACGTCAGGGGCGTAGTCGTACTCGGGAGCAGCGTCCGTCTCAGAGTCTACCGGAGAGAAGAGGGGGAAGAAACAATAAATATAAAGCAAACAAATGCATCACAAGGCATGACATTGCAGTGCGCTGTGCTAGGGGTGGCCTAACGTAGTGCTACACATTACAGACGGTGCGGGAAAATATCTGGGAATATTTTCCCGGCTTTAAGCAATAATCGGACAAACGATCCAGAGGGGAAGGTTCCATGTTTGTAGTGTTGGAGGCATATGACAGGTATGTGGATGGCATATTCGGATTCATCTTATTTTTCTGATCATTTTTCATATATAAATTATTTTCATCCGAGTTACGGTTTATTTCATATGATTTTTCAACATTTAATCATTTTCTGGAATTACTGGATTTACTTTAATTTCGAAAATCATTTAACAGAACAAGCTGGGTGCACCCGGTGCAGTGCACCCAACAGTGCACAGAGGGGCTGACAAGGGGGCCCCAGTTGACTGGGTCAACTGCCCAGTCAGCAGAGACTGACTGGTGGGCCCCGGGGCTGAGTCAGCAGGTCATCGCTGAACAGTTGACCAATCAACTGGGTCAGCGGGACCCACTGGTCAGTGACCCAGGGGGGCCCCCGCCCTGCCACATCAGCAGCGGCGCCGGAGTAGCTCTGGCGAGCCAGGAACGCGGCGGCGGGCTCGGATCTTCGCCGGAAATCGGTTGTGAGCAACAGATCGACGCGCGGGCGGTTGCGTTCGAACGCGGAGAGCGCGGCGCGTCGAATGGCGCAAGCGGCAGCCACTGGGGTGGTCGGGGACGATGATGCCTACTACACAACTTATTCTTGTAGACTCGTGTTGGGCCTCCAAGCGCAGAGTTTTGTAGGACAGTAGCATTTTTTCCTCAAGTGGATGACCTAAGGTTTATCAATCCGTGGGAGGCGTAGGTTGAAGATGGTATCTCTCAAACAACCTTGCCACCAAATACAAGAAATCTCTTGTGTCCCCAACACACCCAATACAATGGTAAATTGTATAGGTGCACTAGTTCGGCGAAGAGATGGTGATAAAAGTGTAGTATGGATAGTAGATATAGGTTTTTGTAATCTGAAAATATAAAAACAGCAAGGTAGCAAGTAACAAAAGTGAGCACAAACGGCATTGCAATGCTTGAAAACAAGGCCTAGGGTTCATACTTTCACTAGTGCAATCTCTCAACAATGCTAATATAATTGGATCATATAAGCATCCCTCAACGTGCGATAAAGAATCACTCCCAAGTTCCTATTAGCGGAGAACATAAGAGAGAAATTGTTTGTAGGGTACGAAACCACCTCAAAGTTATCCTTTCCGATCGATCTATTGGGCTATTCCTATAAGTGTCACAAACAGCCCTAGAGTTCATACTAAAATAACACCATATGATACACATCAACCAACTCTAATGTCACCTAGATACTCCAATGTCACCACAAGTATCCGTGAGTTGATTATACGATATGCATCAAACAACTTCATAATCATAATATTCAATCCACACAAAGAACTCCAAGGAGCACCCCAAAGTTTCTATCGGAGAAAAGATAATGAAAACGTGCATCAACCTATATGCATAGATTACCCAATTGTCACCGCGGGAATCTGCGAGTTGTGTGCCAAAACATATATCAAGTGTTCTCAAATCTGAAATATTCAATCCGACAATAACGAAACCGCGAAGGGAAAAGATTTGATTCATCACAACAAGGATAGAGAGGGAAGAAACACCATATGATCCAACTATATTAACAAAGCTCGCGATACATCAAGATCGTGCCAAATCAAGAACACGAGAGAGAGAGAGAGAGATCAAACACATAGCTACTGGTACAAACCCTCAGCCCCGAGGGTGAACTACTCCCTCCTCGTCATGGAGACCGCCGGGATGATGAAGATGGCCTCCGGTGATGATTCCCCCCTCCGGCAGGGTGCCGGAAAAGGGATGTAGATTAGATAGTGGAGGTACAGAGGCTTGCGGCGGCGTAAAAACTCATCTAGGGTTATTTCTGGGGGTTTCTCTATTTATAGGATTTTTCAGCGTTGGAATCAGGTCAGACGGACCCACGTGGGCCCCACGAGGTACCAGGGCGCGCCACCCCTCGTGGGCACTGGGTGGCCCCCCTCCAGTGGGTCTTGGTTCCAGTATTTTTTATTTATTCCATGAAAAATCTCCAAAAAGTTTCATCCAATTCCAAGAACTTTTATTTCTGCACAAAAAACAACACCATGGCAATTCTGCTAAAAACAGCGTCAGTCCGGGTTAGTTCTAATCAAATCATACCAAAACCATATAGAATTGTTATAAACATGGCATGAATACTTCATAAATTATAGATACGTTGGAGACGTATCAGCATCCCCAAGCTTAATTCCTGCTCGTCCTCGAGTAGCTAAATGATAAAAGAAATAATTTATGAAGTGTGAATGCTAGCATAGTGCATAAGTTTGATCAATGATAATTTCAATCACTTTTCCTAGCATCATAACAACAACTTTTTCTCATAAAACTCATCATGATAAAGTAGCAATCAATTCACATGTTGTGGTTCAAACAATGCAATCTCTTGAAACTTAACAACTTATGTTCTTAGTCACCAAACAATTGTAATTCAACTTAATTTCAACAAAGTCTAAGTAAGAGCTCCACATACTCAATTATCATATAGTCTTCTATGATTGCTAGTACTCAAAGCATATTTTTAGAACAAATGGCATCCATCGAACACAGAGAAAGATAGGGGCTTAATGTTTCGCCTCCCAACTTATTTATCATAGAGATAATTGTCAACAATAATAATTCATGATCAATTATATTTGGCTGGCCATATGTGCCTGGATCTTTCCCCACCACATGATGCTTGCCAACTAGAGAATTATTGAGGTTGAATTGCGAATGAATATTTATTGACTCTTGCATAAAAGTAAATGCATAAAAGTAAAAGATAGGCCCTTCGCAGAGGGAAGCAGAGGTTGTCATGCGCTTTTTATTTTTGGATGTATAATCTCTTAATGCAAAGGAACGTCACGTTATATTGCCCCTTGTGATAGCAACCTTTATTATGCAGTCCATCGCTTTTATTTCTTTACCATCATAAGTTCGTACAACGCTTATTTTCCCTTGCAATAAAAGATCATACATATTTAGGAGCAATTTTTATTGCTTTTTGCACCGATGACAACTTACTTGAAGGATCTTATTCAATCCATAGGTAGGTATGGTGGACACTCATGGCAAGAAACTGGGTTTAAGGGTTTTTGGATGCACAAGTAGTATCTCTACTTAGTATGAATTTTTGACTAGCAAAAGATCCTAAGCAAGCACCACATGTTGGAGGATCCATAACAATATAACTTCTATGCAAATATACCCAAACATAACTCATTACGTTGTCTTCCTTGTCCAACTTCAACTAATTTGCTCAAGTTTGAAAATAATTAATGGGTATTCACAATCATAAAAGATGTTCAAGATAATATATTTATATGTGAAAGTTCTCTTCCTTATACTAATCATTCATGAATTGCTTGTATGACCAATATTGTGATTGTCAAGCTTCAATAGATTTCACTTTCTAAACCCAATGTGAAACTACTACAAGGCATGATACAAGCATATGAAGCACATATAATTTCAACTTTATGATATTCAATTCTTTCACATTTTACTCATAGGATATAAGTGAAGCACAAGAGTAAATGACAAACTACTCCAAAAAGATATAAGTGAAGATCAAATGAGTAGTTAAGTAATTAAGTAGCTATGTGAGGACTCTCTCTCATTTAAAAATTTCAGATCTTAAGTATTTTATTCAAACAGCAAAGAAAACAAAATAAAATGACTTTCCAAGGATAGCACATATCATGTGAAGAAGCAAAAACTTAGGCTCAACCAAAACTGACCGATTGTTGAAGAAGAAAGGTGGGATGCCTACCGGGGCATCCCCAAGCTTAGATGCTTGAGACTTCTTGAAATATTAACTTGGGATGACTTGGGCATCCCCAAGCTTGAGCTCTTGTGTCTCGTTAATTCCTCTCATATCACGGTTTCTCCTAAATCTTAAAAACTTCACCCACACAAAACTCAACAAGAACTCGTGAGATAAGTTAGTACAAATCAACTCAAAACCTTAACATTATCTACTGTAGCAAATCACAAAAATTATAATTAAACATTGCATACTAAATGCCTCTTCATATTTAATACTCCTATCCTCAAATAGAAACATTAAACACGCAAACATATGCAAACAATGCAACTATAACAGCAATCTGCCAAAACAGAATAGTCTGTGAAGGGTGAATAAGAATTCATACTTCCCTAACTCCAAAAAATTTGAAAAATTACCAGGTGATATAGAACTCATGCATGCTTACTGTGTAAAAATTTTAGATTTTTATCATGTTCTGACTATTCAGGAATATTCTGGACATAACAGAAAACTTTCTGTTTTCAAGCAGCAACACATGAACTTGCAAACTGAGCATGGTAAAGGCTATAATTGGCATTTTATTGAACTAAAAGATACAAAACATGATTATATATAACATAAAGCAAATCTCAACAAAATAAAATTACGCTCCAAGCAAAACTCATATTATGTGACGAATAAAAATATAGCTCCGAGTGAGGTTACCGATAGTGTTGAAGACGAAAGAGGGGATGCCTTCCGGGGCATCCCCAAGCTTAGACGCTTGAGTATTCCTTGAATTTTACCTTGGGGTGCCTTGGGAATCTCCAAGATTAGGTTCTTGCCGCTCCTTATTCTCCTCATATCGATATCTCACCCAAAACTTGAAAACTTCAATCACACAAAACTTAACGGAACTTCATGAGATAGGTTAGTATGATAAAAATAAATCATCCACTTAGGTACTGTCAAGACAAGATTCATAATTTTTCTCACATAATTTCTACTGTATTATATCATTTCCACAATTTATATTACTCAATATAAGCTATGGAAACACTAAAACAAGCAAACTACGCATCGAAAACAGAATCTGTCAAAAACAGAACAGCGTGTAGTAAGTGATTTAAAAACCATACTTATGTATCTCCAAAAATTCTGAAAAATTAGGAAAACTTAAGAAATTTGTCACCCAATACTGTGTAAAAATTTCAGAATTTCTCACCCTCCAGTAAAGAATAGAAATTCCATCACTGGACACAAAAGTTTGTGTTTTTGCACAGAATCAAATCAACAAGCATACACACTATCCCAAAGGCTTTACTTGGCACATTATTGAAAGAAAACATATAAAACATGATTAATACAGTAGCTTAATCATGTGGGCACACAAAAGCAGTAGGTATAAGTATTGGGTTGTCTCCCAACAAGCGCTTTTCTTTAATGCCTTTTTAGCTAGGCATGATGATTTTAATGATGTTCACATAAAAGTGAAGAATTGAAACATAATGGGAGCATCATGAAGCATATGAAAAGCACATTTAAGCCTAACCCACTTCCTATGCATAGGGATTTTGTGAGAAAATATTTTATAGGAGCAAGAATCAACTAGCATAGGAAGGCAAAATAATTATAACTTCAAAACTTTCAACACATAGAGAGGAAACTTGATATTATTGCCACACCTACAAGCATATGATCCTCTCTCATAATAATTTTCAGTAGCATCATGAAGAAATTCAACAATATATCCATCACACAAAGCATTTTTGTCATGATACATAAGCATAGAAGTTTTATTACTCTCCACACAAGCAATTTTCTTCTCATTCATAATAGTGGGAGTATCGTATGAAACTCGAATACTATAAATTGTTTCCACATTAAAAGAGTGATGTTCAGTAAAAGGACTATAACAAGTATTATAATAATAATCATCCCTATTTTTCATAACATAAGTATCATCACAATAATCATCATAGATAGGAGGCATGAAATCATCATAACAAATTTGATCATTCAAAGTAGGGGGACTAAAAAGATCGTCTTCATTAAGCATAGCGTCCCCAAGCTTGGGACAAACATTATTTGTAGCAAATAAATTCTCAAACATATCATTTTCATCAAACATAGCATCCCCAAGCTTGTGGCTTGGCATATCATAAGCATAATCACTCTCATCATTAATAGTATGAATAGCACCAATAGTATAACAATTATTATCATCACAATTTTCTAAGTTGGTGCCAAAAAGATTTTCAAGATTATAAGAAGTATCATTATTTTCCCAATCATAATCATCATAATGAGTAATAGGCATAACAAAATCATCCTCAATAGTTCCTTCGGACATTGTGCCATAAGACAAAGAAGCAATATCATCATCAAGTATATCATCTTCCACAATTATTTTTGATTCACTCTCATGAGGCACAACAATAATAGGAGCAACATTATTTGAGAGGGATACCTTTTTACCTCTAATCTTTCTTCTTTTCTTCTTCTTCACCACATCATGTGTGGGTTTAATCAATTTTTCCGAGCTTCTTATTGATGAGATTGGTTGAATAGGAAGCTCCTCCTCGTCACCTATTTCATCATGAGAGACAATAGGAGGGAAAGTGGAAATCTTTACCCTTTCATTAGTGTTCCTTTTATATTCTATTGGTTTTCCCATCTTTCTGTAGTTGGCAATATAAGCATTCTCATTGCAATTTACCACACAAAACATATAAATTTCCTCTAGATTAGTTTCAATGTTGTCTGTGAGAATGAATACTTCAAACCAACTATTTTTATGTGTCAATTCCTCACACCCCAAAAATAGATAAAGCTCATTATATAGTTCAAGGGCGGTCAAGTCATTACAATATTTAGCCATGATTCGATCATGAAAAAGTATGCATTGAAAATTAAGGTGACCAACTTTATTGCAAAGTTCACAAGTAATGGGATGAAGAGAGCATAATTTTGTAGCAAATTCATCTATCACTTTGAGAAAAAAATTGGTTCTATCATGTTTATGCTTCTTACAAAATCTATCATCCCTATAAGGCATGTCTTCACAAACTTTATGCACTCCACAAAAATTGACATGCTTATAAGAAACATTTTTGTCATGACTAGTACAATCATCATTAGTATTTTGGATATTCATAGAATTCATACTAACAACATTGCAATCATGCTCATCATTCAAAGATTTTATGCCAAACATTTTATTGAATTCTTCTTCTATCAATTGAGCACAATTTTCCGCTCCATCATTTTCAAGAAAGACATGATAAAGACGAATAATATGAGGCAACCTCAATTCCATTTTTTTGTAGTTTTCTTTTTATAAAACCAAACTAGTGATAAAACAAGAAACTAAAAGATTCGATTGCAAGATCTAAAGATATACCTTCAAGCACTCACCTCCCCGGCAACGGCGCCAGAAAAGAGCTTGATGTCTACTACACAACTTATTCTTGTAGACTCGTGTTGGGCCTCCAAGCGCAGAGTTTTGTAGGACAGCAGCAATTTTCCCTCAAGTGGATGACCTAAGGTTTATCAATCCGTGGGAGGCGTAGGTTGAAGATGGTATCTCTCAAACAACCCTGCAACCAAATACAAGAAATCTCTCGTGTCCCCAACACACCCAATACAACGGTAAATTGTATAGGTGCACTAGTTCGGCGAAGAGATGGTGATAGTAGATATAGGTTTTTGTAATCTAAAAATATAAAAACAGCAAGGTAGCAAGTAACAAAAGTGAGCACAAACGGTTGCAATGCTTGAAAACAAGGCCTAGGGTTCATACTTTCACTAGTGCAATCTCTCAACAATGCTAATATAATTGGATCATATAACCATCCCTCAACGTGCGATAAAGAATCACTCCCAAGTTTCTATTAGCGGAGAACATAAGAGAGAAATTGTTTGTAGGGTACGAAACCACCTCAAAGTTATCCTTTCCGATCGATCTATTGGGCTATTCCTATAAGTGTAACAAACAGCCCTAGATTTCGTACTAAAATAACACCATATGATACACATCAACCAACTCTAATGTCACCTAGATACTCCAATGTCACCACAAGTATCCGTGAGTTGATTATACGATATGCATCAAACAACTTCATAATCATAATATTCAATCCACACAAAGAACTCCAAGGACCACCCCAAAGTTTCTATCGGAGAAAAGATAATGAAAACGTGCATCAACCCATATGCATAGATTACCCAATTGTCACCGCGGGAATCCGCGAGTTAAGTGCCAAAACATATATCAAGTGTTCTCAAATCTGAAATATTCAATCCGACAATAATGAAACCGTAAAGGTAAAAGATTCGATTCATCACAACAAGGATAGAGAGGGAAGAAACACCATATGATCCAACTATATTAACAAAGCTCGCGATACATCAAGATCGTGCCAAATCAAGAACACGAGAGAGAGAAAGATCAAACACATAGCTACTGGTACAAACCCTCAGCCCCGAGGGTGAACTACTCCCTCCTCGTCATGGAGACCGCTGGGATGATGAAGATGGCCTCCGGTGATGATTCCCCCCTCCCGCAGGGTGCCGAAAAAGGGTTGTAGATTAGATCGTGGAGGTACAAAGGCTTGCAGCGGCGTAAAAACTCATCTAGGGTTATATCTGGTGGTTTCTCTATTTATAGGATTTTTCAGCGTTGGAATCAGGTCAGACGGAGCCACATGGGCACGCCTGGGGGGGTGGCGCGCCCTGGTGCCTCGTGGGCACTGGGTGGCCCCCCTCCAGTGGGTCTTGGTTCCAGTATTTTTTATTTATTCCATAAAAAATCTCCAAAAAGTTTCATCCAATTCCAAGAACTTTTATTTCTGCACAAAAAACAACACCATGCCAATTTGCTGAAAACTGCGTCAGTCCAGGTTAGTTCTAATCAAATCGTACCAAAACCATATAGAATTGTTATAAACATGGCATGAATACTTAATAAATTATAGATACGTTGGAGACGTATCAAACGACCACAGCAACGACGGCAGGCGGCGGCCGGAGCACGGCCTCGACGGTTTCGACGCTACGGACACGCACCCGACGAACTAAGCACGCGAGCAGCACCTATGCAGCACCACTAGCACGACGGCGTGCTCGGACGAGCCCGAGGGGCACTAGGGGGACGGCAGGGAGCTCAACCGCGGTGGCGCATCTCCGGCAATGGCAGCGCCAAAGCGGTGCTCAGGCGCGAGGGAGAAAGAGAGGGGTTCGGCGATGGAGCTCACCTAGTGGGCGCACGAGGGCCCGATGGTAGTTTAGGAGCACAGATGGTGGTGGATTTGAAGGAGAAGCGGTGGCGACCGAGGCGAAGAAGAGCTCGATCCGGATGCGTTAACGTGGCTCCGCTCGAACGGCTCCTCGTTAGCCGAAGTAGGCGAAGCAGACAGCCCTCCTGGACACGGCGCTAGTCGACGGAGAGTAAGGTGGGCGCATGGATGGCGGCGGCCATGGCGACGACAGCTCGGACGCGCTCTGGATCGAAGAGAGGGGCGAGGAGAAGGGGGCAAATGAGCTAGGGTTCATCGCAAGGGGCGAGGACGAGGTCTTTTAGCCACCCAGGGCTACAGGGGGTGCCGGTGTCGTGCATCCAGCGGCATCATCGGGCGCGCGCGCTCTGGCGCGGCGACACGCCAGGAGAGAGGCGGGAGGAGGGAGAAGACAGGGGGAGTTGGGCTGGGCCTGGCACTGTGGGACTAGAGCCCACATGTACAGTAAGCCTCGGCCTTTTTCCCCTTTCTTTTTTTGTTTATTTAAAACGGGCACTGTTTGCATTTTAATAAGCCACCAAATGACTTTGCAAAATTGTGGAGCTTGGCCAATAAAATGTAATGCAATATTTAGCAATGTCACACAAAGTTTGGAGGCAAGATGAATCAATTTGAATTTTTCACAAATGAAATGGCATTTTAAAATGCTAAAATATCACTGATTTAATTGCTATAGTCCATTTAAGCAAATAGGTGATGTTGTTTTCCTTAACAAATAATTGTTATGGAATATTTGCTAAATCATGAACTATTTTTCAGACATATTTGTGAAACTTTAAATTTCACTTGCAATTTGAATTTGATTTCAGTGGTGGAATTTGAAATGAGATATGAATCCAATATGATCAAGCACTGCAAAGCAAATTGACTTAGCATAAACATGAGGATCACTGTAGCTCATTACACAGGGGTGTTACACACGGTTCTAAGCCGTAAAGCATGGCGCATTGAACTATCGAGTAGTCATCATAACGTGCCTGCCAGACGTTCATAACATCTGCAGGCAAATCTTGAGGGGGTGCATCACCAAGCGATGCATCAAGGACATATACTTTCTATGCAGCAGTGAGGATAATCCTCAAATTACGGACCCAGTCTGCATAGTTGCTTCCATCATCTTCCAACTTAGCTTTCTCTAGGAACGCATTAAAATTCAGGGGAGCTACAGCGTGAGCCATTGATCTACAACATTAATTTGCAAAGACAATTAGACTAAGTTCATGATAATTGGTTCTTCTAATTAAATTACTAAAGAACTCCCACATAAATCAACATCCCTCAAGTTGTCTAAGTGTTACATGATCCAAATCAACTAACCCATGTCCGATCATCCTGTGAGATGGGGCAGTCATCAATGGTGAACATTTCCATGTTGATCATATCTACTATATGACTCATGTTCGACCTTTCGGTCCTCCGTGTTCCGAGGTCATGTCTGTACATGCTAGGCTCGTCAAGTTTAACCCAAGTATTCTACATGTGTAAAACTGGCTTACACCCGTTGTATGTGAACGTAGAGTCTATCACACTCGATCATCACGAGGTGCTTCGAAACGACGAACTTTCGCAACGGTGCATACTTAGGGAGAACACATTTTATCTTGAAATTAAGTGAAGGGATCTGTTGGAAATATGCCCTAGAGGCAATTAATAAAGTGTTTATTATCATATTTCTCCGTTCATGATAATGGTTTATTATTCATGCTAGAATTGTATTGACCGGAAACTTAATACATGTGTGAATAGATAAACGAATAATGTGTCCCTAGTATGCCTCTACTAGACTAGCTCGTTGATCAAAGATGGTTATAGTTTCCTAACCATAGACATGAGTTGTCATTTGATAATGGGATCACATCATTAGGAGAATGATGTGATGGACATGACCCAACCGTTAGCATAGCAAATGATCGTTCAGTTTATTGCTATTGTTTTCACTATGTCAAATACACGTTTCTCTGACCATGAGATCATGCAACTCCCGGATACCGTAGGAATACTTTGGGTGTATCAAACATCACAACGTTACTGGGTGATTATAAAGGTGCACTACAGGTATCTCCGAAAGTGTTTGTTGAGTTGGCATAGATCGAGATTGGGATTTGTCACTCCGACTATCGGAGAGGTATCTCTGGGCCCTCTCGGTAATACAGCATCACAGAAGCCTTGCAAGCACCGTGACTAAAGAGTTAGTTGCAAGATGATGTATTACGGAATGAGTAAAGAGACTTGCCGGTAACGAGATTGAACTAGGTATTGGATACCGACGATCGAATCTCGGGCAAGTAACATACCGCCAGACAAAGGGAACAACGTATGTTGACATATGAGGTTCACCGATAAAGATCTTCGTGGAATATGTAGGAACCAATATGAGCATCTAGGTTCCGCTGTTGGTTATTGACCGGAGAGTCGTCTCGATCATGTCTACATCATTCCCGAGCCCGTAGGGTCCGCACACTTAAGGTTCGATGACGATTTAGTATTATATGAGTTATGATTGGTGGCCGAAGTTTGTTCGGAGTCACGGATGAGATCACGAACATGACGAGGAGTCTCGAAATGGTCGAGAGGTAAAGATTCATATATTGGAAGGCTATATTCGGACGTCGGAAAGGTTCCGAGTGATTCGGGTATTTTTCGGAGTACCGGGGAGTTACGGGAATTCACCGGGAGAAGTAATGGGCCTACATGGGCCATACGGGAACGAAGAGGCAGCCCACTCGGGGTGGCTGCGCCTCCCTCCCATGGGAAGTCCGAATTGGACTAGGGGAGGGGGCGCAACCCCCTTTCCTTCTCCTCTTCTCTCTCCCTTCCTTCTTCCCCCTCTTGAGAAGGAATCCTACTAGGACTAGGAGTCCTAGTAGGACTCCTCTCCCCATGGCGCGCCCCACCTAGGGCCGGCGGCCTCCTCCTCTCCTCCTTTATATACAGGGGCAGGGGGCACCCCAAAGGCACAACAATTGTCCCATAGCCGTGTGCGGTGCCCCGATCTCTGTTTTCCACCTCGGTCATATTTTCAGAGAGCTTAGGCGAAGCCCTGCCGGAATCACTTCACCGTCACCGTCACCACACCGTCGTGCTGACGGAACTCATCTACTACCTCGACGTCTTGCTGTATCGAGAAGGCGAGGAACGTCACCGAGCTGCACGTGTGTAGAACTCGGAGGTGCCGTACGTTCGGTACTCGATCGGTGGAGCTCGAAGGATTGTTCGACTACATCAACCGCGTTGTGAGACGCTTCCGCTAACGGTCTACGAGGGTATGTAGACACACTCTCACCTCTCGTAGCGATGCATCTCCATGGATAGATCTTGCGTGAGCGTAGGAATTTTTTTGAAATTCATGCTCCGTTCCCCAACAGTGGCATCCGAGCCAGGTCTATGCGTAGATGTGATTTGCACGAGTAGAACACAAGTGAGTTGTGGGCGTGGGTGTATACATATTGCTTGCCGTTACTAGTTGATACTTGATTCGGCGGTATTGTGAGATGAAGCGGCCCGGACCGACATTACGCGTACGCTTACGCGAGACAGGTTTCACCGCTAAGTGCACTCGTTGCATAAAGATGACTGGCGGGTGTCTGTCTCTCTCACTTTAGTTGAATCGGTTTCAATGAAGAGGGTTCTTTTAGAAGATCAAAAAGCAATCACTACACCACGTTGTGGTTTTGCGTAGGTAAGAACGGTTCTTGCAAACCCGTTGCAGCCACGTAAAACTTGCAACAACAAAGTAGAGGACGTCTAACTTGTTTTTGCAGGGTATGCTGGTGATGTGATATGGTCAAGACATGATGTGATATAAGTTGTTGTATGAGATGATCATGTTTTGTAAGTTATCAGGCAACCGGCAGGAGCCTTATGGTTGTCTCTTTATTGTATGCAATGCCAACGCTATGTAATTGCTTTTCTTTACCGCTATGAGTTAGCAGTAGTAGTAGTAGCAATAGCCGGCGAGACGACCACGACGCTGCGATGGAGATCAAGGTGTCACGACGCTACGATGGAGATCATGGTGTCAATCCGGTGACAATGGAGATCATGACGGTGCTTGGCTGATGGAGATCAAAAGAACAAGACGATGATGGCCATATCATGTCACATATATTGAATTACATGTGATGTTAATCCTTTTATGCATCTTATTTTGCTTAGGACGACGGTAGCATTATAAGATGATCCCTTCACTAAATTTCAAGATAAGTGTTCTCCCCTAGTATGCACTGTTGCGAAGGTTCGACGCTTCTAAGCACCACGTGATGATCGGGTGTGATGGATTCTTTCGTTCGCATACAACGGGTGTAAGCCAGTTTTACACACGCAGAATACTTGGGTTAAACTTGACGAGCCTAGCATATACAGATATGGCCTCGGAACACAAGAGACCGAAAGGTCAAACATGAGTCATATAGTAGATATGATCAACATGAAAGATGTTCACCATTGATAACTAATCCACCTCACGTGATGATCGGACGTGGCTTAGTTGATGTGGATCATGTTACACTTAGACAACTTGAGGGATGTTAATCTAAGTGGGAGTTCTTAAATAATTTGATTAATTGAACTTCAATTATCATGAACATAGTCTAAATAATCTTTGCAATTGTATGTTGTAGATCAATGGCCCGCGCTGTAGTTCCACTGAATTTTAATGCGTTCCTAGAGAAAGCTAAGTTGAAAGATGATGGAAGCAACTATGCGGACTGGGTCCGTAATCTGAGGATCATCCTCATTGCTGCACAGAAGGCTTATGTCCTTGATGCACCGCTAGGTGTCGCACCCCCTCCCTCGTCTGTCGACGTTATGAACGCCTGGCAGACACGTGTTGATGACTACTCGATAGTTCAGTGTGCCATGCTTTACGGCTTAGAACCGGGGCTCCAAAGACGTTTTGAGCATCACGGAGCATATGAGATGTTCCAAGAGCTGAAACTTGTATTTCAAACTCATGCCCGGGTCAAGAGATATGATGTCTCCGACAAGTTCTTTAGCTGTAAGATGGAGGAGAATAGCTCTGTCAGTGAGCATATACTCAAGATGTCTGGGTTGCATAACCACTTGACTCAGTTGGGAGTTAATCTTCCAGATGATTCGGTTATTGACAGAATTCTCCAATCACTGCCACCAAGCTATAAGGGCTTTGTGATGAACTATAATATGCAAGGAATGGAAAAGTCTATTTCCGAGCTCTTCGCTATGCTCAAAGCTGCGGAGGTAGAAGTCAAGAAGGAGCATCAAGTGTTGATGGTAAAGAAGAGCACTAGTTTCAAGAAGGGCAAGGGAAAGAAGGGGAACTTCAAGAAGAACGGCAAATCAGTTGCTGCTCCCACGAAGAAACCCAAGTCTGTACCCAAACCCGAGACTGAGTGTTTCTACTGCAAGGGGACTGGTCACTGGAAGCGGAACTGCCCCAAGTACCTGGCAGATAAGAAGGCTGGCAACATCAACAAAGGTATATTTGATATACATGTTATTGATGTGTACCTTACCAATACTCGTAGTAGCACCTGGGTATTTGATACTGGTTCGGTTGCTCATATTTGTAACTCGAAACAGGAGCTACGGAATAAACGAAGATTGGCTAAGGACGAGGTGACGATGCACGTCGGGAACGGTTCAAGAGTTGAAGTTATCGCCATCGGCACTCTACCTCTACATCTACCCTCGGGATTAGTGATGAACCTAAATAATTGTTATTTGGTGCCTGCGTTGAGCATGAACATTATATCTGGATCTTGTTTATTGCGAGACGGTTATTCATTTAAATCAGAGAATAAAAGTTGTTCTATTTTGATGAATAATATCTTTTATGGTCATGCACCGCTTGTGAATGGTTTATTCTTGTTGAATCTCGATCGTGGTGATACACACATCCATAATATTGATGCCAAAAGACGCAAAATTGATAATGATAGTACCACATATTTGTGGCACTGCCGCTTAGGTCATATTGGTGTAAAACGCATGAAGAAACTCCATACAGATGGACTTTTGGAATCACTTGATTATGAATCATTTGAGACGTGCGAACCATGCCTCATGGGCAAGATGACTAAGACTCCGTTCTCCGGAACAATGGAGCGAGCAACAGACTTGTTGGAAATAATACATACCGATGTATGCGGTCCGATCAGTGTTGAGGCGCGCGGTGGATATCGTTATGTTCTCACGTTCACAGATGATTTGAGTAGATATGGCTATGTCTACTTGATGAAGCATAAATCTGAAACATTTGAAAAGTTCAAATAATTTCAGAGTGAAGTAGAGAACCATAGTAACAAGAAAATAAAGTTCTTACGATCTGATCGTGGAGGAGAATATTTGAGTTTCGAGTTTGGCAATCACTTAAAACAATGTGGAATTGTTTCACAGCTCACGCCACCTGGAACACCACAGCGTAATGGTGTGTCTGAACGTCGTAATCGTACTCTATTAGATATGGTGCGTTCTATGATGTCTCTTACCGATTTGCCACTATCATTTTGGGGTTATGCATTAGAGACAGCTGCATTCACTTTAAACAGGGCACCGTCTAAATCCGTTGAGACGACACCGTATGAACTGTGGTTTGATAAGAAACCTAAGCTGTCGTTTCTGAAAGTTTGGGGATGCAATGCTTATGTCAAAAGGCTTCAGCCAGATAAGCTCGAACCCAAAGCGGATAAGTGCGTCTTCATAGGATACCCAAAGGAGACCGTTGGGTACACCTTCTACCACAGATCCGAAGGCAAAGTATTCGTTGCTAAGAATGGATCCTTTCTAGAGAAGGAGTTTCTCTCGAAAGAAGTGAGTGGGAGGAAAGTAGAACTTGATGAGGTAATTGTACCTCCTCTGGATAGTAGTACGCCATAGAAAGAAATTTCTGTGACATCGACACGGACCAGAGAAGAAGTTGATGATGATGATCATGAAACTTCGGATCAAGTTGTTACTGAACTTCAAAGGTCAACCAGGACACGTTCCGCACCAGAGTGGTACGGAAATCCAGTCTTGGAGGTCATGTTGCTAGACAACGATGAACCTTCGAACTATGAAGAAGCGATGGCAAGCCCGGATTCCGACAAATGGCTTGAGGCCATGAAATCCGAGATTGGATCCATGTATGAGAACAAAGTATGGACTTTGGTAGACTTGCCCGATGAACGGCGAGCTATTGAAAATAAATGGATCTTTAAGAAGAAGACGGACGCTGATGGTAATGTCACCGTCAATAAAGCACGACTTGTTGCTAAAGGTTATCGACAAGTTCAAGGAGTTGACTACGATGAGACTTTCTCACCTGTAGCGATGCTAAAGTCTGTCAGAATTATGTTAGCAATTGCCGCGTTTTATGATTATGAAATCTGGCAAATGGACGTCAAAACGGCATTCCTTAATGGATTCCTTAAGGAAGAATTGTATATGATGCAACCGGAAGGTTTTGTCGATCCTAAAGGTGCTAACAAAGTATGCAAGGTCCAGCGATCCATCTATGGACTGGTGCAAGCATCTCGGAGCTGGAATACTCGCTTTGATGAAGTGATCAAAGCGTTTGGGTTTATACATACTTATGGAGAAGCTTGTATTTACAACAAAGTGAGTGGGGGCTCTATAACATTTCTAATAAGTATATGTGATTGGAAATGATGTAGAATTCCTGGAAAGCATAAAGAATTAATTGAAAGGAGTTTTTCAATAAAAACCTGTTTTTGAGTTATCCACGGTTTGGGCATAGAGATCTATAGAGATAGATCAAGACACCTGATAAAAGATTTTCACACACCTTGATGAGATTTTGAAGAAGTTCAAAATGGATCAAGTCAAAAGAAATAAGTTCTTGGCTGGTGTGAAGTGGAGTAAGACTTGAAGATCTACGTAAAGGTTGTTTACATGTTAGGCATCAAAATCTATAGAGATAGATTGAGACGCCTCATATGACTTTCACAAAACATATACCTTGACAAGATTTTGAAGAAGTTCAAAATGGATCAGTCAAAGAAGGAGTTCTTGACTGTGGTGAAAGGTGTGAAGTTGAGTAAGACTCAAATCTCGACCACGGCAAAATAAATAGAATGGATGAAGGTTATCCCTTATGCCTCGGTCGTAGGTTCTATAAAGTATGCCAAGCTGTGTGCCTTGCCATGTGTCTGGCAAAAGAGGTACCAAAGTGATCCAGGAGTAGATCACTGGACAGCGGTCAAATTATCCTTAAGATGACTAAGGAAGAATTTCTCAGGAATAGAGATGATAAAGAGTTCATCGTAAGGGGTTACGTCGATGCAAGCTTTAAACACTGATCCGAAAGACTATGAGTCTCAGACCGGATCAGTATAGTGGGGAAATCTTTTGGAGTAGCTCCAAACAGAGTGTGGTAGCAGCATCTACATATAACATAGAGATTTGCCAAGAACACACGGATCTGATTATTGCAGACCCGTTGACTAAAACCTCTCTCACAAGAAAAGCATGATCTGCTATAGAACTGATTAAGTGTTAATTACATGGAGATGTAAACTAGATTATTGACTCTAGTGCAAGTGGGAGATTGTTGGAAATATGCCCTAGAGGCAATTAATAAAGTGTTTATTACCATATTTCTCCGTTCATGATAATGGTTTATTATTCATGCTAGAATTGTATTGACCGGAAACTTAATACATGTGTGAATAGATAAACGAATAATGTGTCCCTAGTATGCCTCTACTAGACTAGCTCGTTGATCAAAGATGGTTATAGTTTCCTAACCATAGACATGAGTTGTCATTTGATAACGGGATCACATCATTAGGAGAATGATGTGATGGACATGACCCAACCGTTAGCATAGCAAATGATCGTTCAGTTTATTGCTATTGTTTTCACTATGTCAAATACACGTTCCTCTGACCATGAGATCATGCAACTCCCGGATACCGTAGAAATACTTTGGGTGTATCAAACGTCACAACATTATTGGGTGATTATAAAGGTGCACTACAGGTATCTCCGAAAGTGTTTGTTGAGTTGGCATGGATCAAGATTGGGATTTGTCACTCCGACTATCGGAGAGGTATCTCTGGGCCCTCTCGGTAATACAGCATCACAGAAGCCTTGCAAGCACCGTGACTAAAGAGTTAGTTCCAAGATGATGTACTACGGAACGAGTAAAGAGACTTGCCGGTAACGAGATTGAACTAGGTATTGGATACCGACGATCGAATCTCGGGCAAGTAACATACCGCCAGACAAAGGGAACAACGTATGTTGACATATGAGGTTCACCGATAAAGATCTTCGTGGAATATGTAGGAACCAATATGAGCATCCAGGTTCCGCTGTTGGTTATTGACCGGAGAGTCGTCTCGATCATGTCTACATCATTCCCGAACCCGTAGGGTCCGCACACTTAAGGTTCGATGACGATTTAGTATTATATGAGTTATGTGATTGGTAGCCGAAGTTTGTTCGGAGTCCCAGATGAGATCGCGGACACGACGAGGAGTCTCGAAATGGTCGAGAGGTAAAGATTCATATATTGGAAGGCTATATTCGAACGTCGGAAAGGTTCCGAGTGATTCGGGTATTTTTTGGAGTACCGGGGAGTTACGGGAATTCACCGGGAGAAGTAATGGGCCTACATGGGCCATACGGGAAAGAAGAGGCAGCCCACTAGGGGTGGCTGCGCCTCCCTCCCATGGGAAGTCCGAATTGGACTAGGGGAGGGGGCGCAACCCCCTTTCCTTCTCCTCTTCTCTCTCCCTTCCTTCTTCCCCCTCTTGAGAAGGAATCCTACTAGGACTAGGAGTCCTAGTAGGACTCCTCTCCCCATGGCGCGCCCCACCTATGGCCGGCGGCCTCCTCCTCTCCTCCTTTATATACAGGGGCAGGGGGCACCCCAAAGGCACAACAATTGTCCCATAGCCGTGTGCGGTGCCCCGATCTCTGTTTTCCACCTCGGTCATATTTTCGGAGAGCTTAGGCGAAGCCCTGCCGGAATCACTTCACCGTCACCGTCACCACGCCGTCGTGCTGACGGAACTCATCTACTACCTCGAAGTCTTGCTGGATCAAGAAGGCGAGGAACGTCACCGAGCTGCACGTGTGTAGAACTCGGAGGTGCCGTACATTCGGTACTCGATCGGTGGAGCTCGAAGGATTGTTCGACTACATCAACCGCGTTGTGAGATGCTTCCGCTAATGGTCTACAAGGGTACGTAGACACACTCTCCTCTCTCGTAGTGATGCATCTCCATGGATAGATCTTGCGTGAGCGTAGGAATTTTTTTGAAATTCATGCTCCGTTCCCCAACAGGATCATCTTATAATGCTACCATCGTCCTAAGCAAAATAAGATGCATAAAAAGATAAACATCACATGCAATCAATATCTGACATGATATGGCCATCATCATCTTGTGCTTTTGATCTCCATCTTCAAAGCACCGGCATGATTTCCATTGTCACTGGCATGACAGCATGATCTGCATCATCGTGCCGTCATGTAGTTGTCTCTGCCAACTATTGCTTCTACGACTATTGCTAACGCATAGCGATAAAGTAAAGCAATTACATGGCGTTTAATGATTGACACGCAGGTCATACAATAAATTAAAGACAACCCTATGGCTCCTGCCGGTTGCCGTACTCATTGACATGTAAGTCGTGAACCTATTACAAAACATGATCATCTCATACATCAACATATATCACATCACGTTTTGGCCATACCACATCACAACATGCCCTGCAAAAACAAGTTAGACATCCTCTACTTTGTTGTTGCAAATTTTATGTGGCTGCTATGGGCAACTAGAAAGAACCGTTCTTACCTACGCAAAGCCACAACGGTGATATACAAGTTGCCTTGTAACCTTCTACAAGGACCACCCTTGTCAAATCAGATTCAACTAAAGTGGGAGAGACAGACACCCGCAAAGCCACTTTTATGCAATACAAGTTGCATGTCAGTCAGTGGAACCGGTCTCTTGTGCGAGGACAAGTAAGGTTGGTCCGAGCCACTTCATCCCACAATACCGTTGATACGTCTCCAACGTATCTATAATTTTTGATTGTTCCATGCTGTTATATTATCAATCTTGGATGTTTTTATATACATTTACAGCAATTATATATATATCATTTTTGGAGACTAACCTATTAACTTAGTGCCCAGTGCCAGTTACTGTTTTCTGCCTTGTTTTTGTTTTAAAGAAAATCAATACCAAACGAAGTCCAAATGCCATGAAACTTTTTGGAGATTTTTTTCTGGACAAGATAAACACTAGAAGCTTTGGGAGGAGGCCAGAAGCCCCAAGGGGTGCCCACGAGGCACTAGGGCGCACCTGGGGGGGGGGGGCAGGCGCGCCCTGGTACCTCATGCGGCCCAAAGAGCTCCATTTGACCTAATTCCTCCACTATAAATTCCCAAAAAATCATAAACCCTCAGGGGAGTCCACAAAATACTTTTTCCACTGCCGCAAGTTTCTGTTCCAGAGAGCTCCCATCTGGAGGCCTTCTCCGGTACTCCGCCGGAGGGGGAATCGATCACGGAGGGGCTCTACATCAACCTTGCTGCCCTTCCAATGATGCATGAGTAGTTTACCATAGACCTTTGGGTTCATAGTTAGTAGCTAGATGGCTTCTTCTCTCTTTTTGATCTTCAATACAATGTTCTCCTCGATGTTCTTGGAGTTCTATCCGATGTAATCACTTTTTGCGGTGTGTTTGTTGGGATCCAATGAATTGTGAGTTTATGATCAGATTATCTGTGAATATATTTGAGTCTTCTCTGATCTCTTTTATGCATGATTATTATAGCTTCGTATTTCTTCTCCGATCTATTGATTTGGTTTGGCCAACTAGATTGATTTATCTTGCCATGGGAAGAGGTGCTTTGTAATGGGTTCGATCTTGCGGTGTTCAATCCCAGTGACACAAAGGGACGTGACATGTATGTATCATTGCTATTAAGGGTAAAAAGATGGGGTTTATTCATGCGTGAGTTTATCTTGTCTACATCATGTCATCGTTCTTAAGGCGTTACTCCGTTCTTTATGGACTTAATACACGAGATGCATGCTGGATAGCGGTCGATGTGTGGAGTAATAGTAGTAGATGCAGGCGGGAGTCGGTCTACTTGTCTCGGACGTGATGCCTATATACATGATCACTGCCTTGGATATCGTCATGATTATTTGCTTTTTTATCAATTGCCCAACAGTAATTTGTCTACCCACCGTATGCTATTTTCTTGAGAGAAGCCTCTAGTGAAAACTATGGCCCCCAGGTATATCTAAATCATATTACTAAAACCCTAAAAATATTGCTGCACTTTTATTTTATTTATTTTATTTTGTATTTTTGTTTCTATCTATCTATCTATCACATACAATTTTATCTTGCAATTAACCGTCGAGGGATTGACAACCCCTCGTTTGCGTTGGGTGCAAGGATTTGTTGTTTGTGTGCAGGTACTGCTAACGAGGTGTTGCATGGTTCTCCTATTGGATTGATAACCTTGGTTTCATAACTGACAGAAATACTTACCTCTTCTGTGCTGCATCATCCCTTCCTCTTCGGGGATAATACCAATGCAAGCTACAAGTAGCAGGAAGAATTTCTGGCGCCGTTGCCGGGGAGACATCATCAACATCTATCAAGTACCTTTGCATAAACTCTCATCTCCTTGCATTTACTTTATTTGCCTCTCGTTTTCATCTCCCCCACTTCTAAAACGTTTTTTTACAAAAATAGAAAAATATTTTCCGTGTGCCTTTTTTCTCGTTTGCTTGTTTGCTATTTCGCTTGCTTGAAGGTTGTTATCATGAGTGATTTTGGCATGGCGGAAACCGATGATGGTAAAACTCCTAAAAAGGGAAGTTCTACCAATCTTGATGCTAAAACTTTTGTGTTGGGACATGGTAATGTTATAGGAAAAAGTGTCATCCAAGAATTCTTTAATTGCATTGGGACTTTGGCTTTTGATGATGCACCTATACTTAAAGAAACTAAGAATTATGCCGATGCTATTTCTGCACTTGTTCTTAAACTTGAAAGAAGATTTATTCGCACCCATCCTACTTTGCAAAGATTGTTTTATGAATTACCGGTTATAAAAGACCCTAGAGCTAAGGAAATAGCTACCCTCGTTCTCATGAATGAATTTGATCATATAGTGCGAGAAGCTAGGGAGATCTTTGATTTCTATGGTATGAACCGTGAAAAACCGGTAATAGATGAGATCCTTTACAATAATGATTACTTGTTGAGGTATTTGTTCCACAATGACCACATCTTTGATGAGAATATTAAAAAGGAAGTTCCTCCTTTGAATATAATCCAACAAGTTTTCAATAGCATCAATAGACAATACTCTTGGATTGTAGCCGGTAATCAAGAGGGATTTAAAGATGGACAATTTGCTAAAGATAAAATTTCTATGGATGATATATTTCATATTACCTTTGAAAAACCCCTTGATAAAAGTGCATCTTTGGGTAAGAAGAAGAAAGATGACAATACTTGAAATTATGCATTATGCCTAGCTAGGGGCATAAAACAATAGCGCTTGTTGGGAGGCAACCCAATGAATAAAATATTTTTTTTCTGTTATTGTGTGTTTTCACAATTATGCTACTGGTATGAATGTTTTTTTGTGTTTTTAATTAGTGTTTGTGCCAAGTAAAGCCTTTAGGATGATTTGGAAGATAGTATAATTGATGCTGTTTGGAAAATAGAAAGTTTTGTGTCCAGTGCCCGAATTGTTTTTCTGTACTGGAACAAATACCTATTAACTTAGTGCCCAGTGCCAGTTGCTGTTTCTGCCCTGTTTTTGTTTTACAGAAAATCAATACCAAACGAAGTCCAAATGCCACGAAACTTGTTGGAGATTTTTTTCTGGACAAGTTAAACACTAGAAGCATCGGGAGGAGGCCAGAAGCCCCAGGGGGTGCCCACGAGGCACCAGGGCGCGCCTTGGGGGCAGGCGCGCCCTGGTACCTCGTGGGGCCCACAGAGCTCCGTTTGACCTAATTCCTCCACTATAAATTCCCAAAAAATCAGAAACCCTCAGGGGAGTCCACAAAATACTTTTTCCGTCGCTGCAAGTTTCTGTTCCAAAGAGATCCCAGCTGGAGGCCTTATCCGATACTCCGCCGGAGGGGGAATCGATCACAGAGGGGCTCTACATCAACCTTGCTACCCTTCCGATGATGGGTGAGTAGTTTACCACAGACCTTCGGGTCCATAGTTATTAGCTAGATGGTTTCTTCTCTCTTTTTGATCTTCAATACAATGTTCTCCTCGATGTTCTTGGAGTTCTATCCGATGTAATCACTTTTTGTGGTGTGTTTGTTGGGATCTGATGAATTGTGAGTTTATGATCAAATTATCCATGAATATATTTGAGTCTTCTCTGATCTCTTTTATGCATGATTATTATAGCTTCGTATTTCTTCTCCGATCTATTGATTTGGTTTGGCCAACTAGATTGATTTATCTTGCCATGGGAAGAGGTTCTTTGTAATGGGTTCGATCTTGCGGTGTTCAATCCCAGTGAAAGAAAGGGACATGACACGTATGTATCATTGCTATTAAGGGTAAAAAGATGGGGTTTATTCATGCGTGAGTTTATCTTGTCTACATCATGCCATCGTTCTTAAGGCGTTACTCCGTTATTTATGGACTTAATACACTAGATGCATGCTGGATAGCGGTCGATGTGTGGAGTAATAGTAGTAGATGCAGGCAGGAGTCGGTCCACTTGTCTTGGATGTGATGCCTATATACATGATCATTGCCTTGGATATCGTCATGATTATTTGCTTTTCTATCAATTGCCCAACAGTAATTTGTCTACCCACCGTATGCTATTTTCTTGAGAGAAGCCTCTAGTGAAAACTATGGCCCCCGGGTATATCTAAATCATATTACTAAAACCCTAAAAATATTGCTGCACTTTTCTTTTATTTATTTTATTTTGTATTTTTGTTTCAGTCTATCTATCTATCACATACAATTTAATCTTGCAATTAACCGCGAGGGATTGACAACCCCTCGTTTGCGTTGGGTGCAAGGATTTGTTGTTTGTGTGCAGGTACTGCTAAGGAGGTGTTGCGTGGTTCTCCTATTGGATTGATAACCTTGGTTTGATAACTGAGGGAAATACTTACCTCTGCTATGATGCATCATCCCTTCCTCTTCGGGGATAATACCAACGCAAGCTACAAGTAGCAACCGCCGAATCCAAATAAAACAAAGGAAGTAAGCAATTTGAACATCAACGCCCACTACTTCTTTGTATTCTACTCGTGCAAATACATCTACGCATAGACCTAGCTCATCATGCCACTGATGGGGAACGAAGCATGAAAATCAAAAAAAATTCTATGAAACACCCAAGATCTAATCTAGGAGAGGCATAGCAACGAGAGGGGAGTGTGTCTATCTACCCTTGTAGACCGAAAGCATTAGCGTCGTAACGCGGTTGATGTAGTCGTACTCTTCACGATCCAATTGATATCCAATCCGATATAGTGCCGAACGGACGGCACCTCCGAGATTAGCACACGTTCAGCTCGATGGCGTCCTCTCCTTCTTGATCCAGCAAGCGAGGGGGAGGAGGTAGATGAGATCGAAACCAGCACGGCGATATGGTGGTGGTGGCAGCAGCGGAACTCCGGCAGGGCTTCGCCAAGCGCTGACAGAATGTGGATGAGGAGTACATGGGAGAGAGGGAGGCGCCAGGAGGAAGGGTTCAGCTGCCCTCCCTCTCCCCCACTATATATAGGGGCAAGGGGGACGGGGCGCAGGCCCTAGCCCCTCCTCCAAGGGAGGAGGCGGCGGCCCTAGGGGGTGGCTTGCCCCCCAAGCCAAGGGGGGCGCCTCCCACCCCTAGGGTTTGCCTCTTTAGGTGCATGGGCCAGGTGGGGGGCTGGTGCGCTTGGCCCAACTAGGCTAGGGCGCCCCCCCCTACAGCCCACGTGCGTCCCCGGGGCTGGTGGACCCCCCAGTGGACCCTCGGAACCCTTCGGTGACCCCAGTACACTACCGGCATGCCCCTGAACTTTTTCGGCGACCAAAACAGGACTTCCCATATATAAATCTTTACCTCCGAACCATTCCGGAGCTCCTCGTGATATCCGGGATCTCATCCGGGACTCTTAAAGACCTTCGGAATTTCCACTGTTAATATCTCAATACTACCCTAGCGCTACCGAACGTTAAGCGTGCGACCCTACGGGTTCAGGAACATGTAGACATGACCGAGACACTTCTTCGGTCAATAATCAATAGTGGGATCTGGATACCCATATTGATTCCCACATGTCCAACGAAGATCATTATCAGTTGAACCACGATGTCGAGGATTCAGTTAATTCCATATGCAATTCCCTTTGTCCGGCGATATGTTACCTGCCCGAGATTCGATCGTCGGTATCTTCATACCTAGTTGATTGCCTTCTGACGGGTACGACGTTCAGCTTGATCAAGAATGCGGATTGGATACTCTTCATAAGAAAGATCCTCTTGCAGTTCAAGCACTTCATGATCCACTGCTCGGATAGGATCCTTCAAGCAGCGACGAAGTTGCGACACATGGAAGACATCATGAACTTGAGAAAAGTTCGGCGGCAATTCCAATTGATATGCCACTTCTCCACGTCTGGCGAGGATACGGAACGGGCCAATGTAGCGAGGAGCTAACTTGCCCTTGATCCCAAATCGATGAGTGCCCTTCATCGGAGTGACGCGGAGGTAAGCTTGTTCGCCAGGTTGATAGACCATTACCTGATGTTTTCGGTCATAGTTGCTCTTCTGTCGAGACTGAGCAGCTTTCAAATGTTCGCGGACAATGCGGACTTGTTCTTCGGCTTGTTGGATAATATCCGGACCAACGAGTGACCGTTCCCCAGTTTCTGACCAATTTAGAGGGGTTCGGCACTTACGTCCATAGAGAACTTCAAATGGTGCCATCTTCAGACTAGCATGATAGCTATTGTTGTAAGAGAATTCGGCATACGGGAGAGGTTCCTCCCATTTCTTACCGAATGAGATGACACAAGCTCGAAGCATATCTTCAAGCACTTGATTAACTCGTTCAACTTGTCCCTGGGACTGGGGGTGAAAAGCGGTGCTGAAGGACAGATGAGTCCCCATAGCTTCTTGGAAACTGTTCCAAAATCTTGAGGTAAAGAGGCTGCCACGGTCTGAGCTGATCTCCAACGGAATACCGTGGAGTGACACGATTCTGGAAACATACAAGTCTGCTAACTGACTAGCAGTGATTGTCTCCTTGACTGGCAGAAAGTGAGCAACCTTTGAGAATCGGTCAATGATGACAAATATAGCATCATGACCCTTCTGCGATCTGGGAAAACCAGTAATGAAATCCATTTCGACTTTGTCCCATTTCCATTCAGGAATAGCAAGGAGTTGCAGAGTTCCAGCAGGCCTTTGATGTTCTGCCTTGATGCGACGGCAAACGTCACACTCGGCAACATAGCGAGCAATGTCTCACTTCATATCAGGCCACCAATATCTCTGTCGAATGTCTTGGTACATCTTGGTACTACCAGGGTGAATTGAAAGAGGTGTATCATGAGCTTCTTTCATGACGCGCGGGGTCAGATCCAGGTTGTCCTTTCTAGGAACCACTAAGCGATTTTTGAAGTACAAGGTGCCATCATCATCAATAGTGAAGAATGAGGACTTTCCCTTTTTGAGATCGCGCTTAATCTTCTCGACCTCAGAGCTAGCTTTCTGTATATGTTTGATGAGGTCCTCGAGATCTGGTTCAACAACCAGGGTATTGAGATGACCCTGTGGGACAATGTGAAGGTTCAACTTGCGAAGTTCTTCATAGAGAAGAGGTTGTGCTTGCTGAACCATGAGGTTGTTGCAATAAGACTTGCGACTCAAAGCATCGGCCATTACATTAGCCTTGCCAGGGGTATAAGAAATATCCATGCTGTAGTCAGCTATTGTCTCGAGCCACCTTTGTTGACGGACGTTCAAATCTGGTTGAGTATATAGATACTTCAGACTTTGGTGGTCCGTGTATATTTCGCAATGATTACCGAGGAGGTAATGTTGCCACAGCTTCAGAGCATAGATAACTGCTGCTAACTCGAGATCATGTGTTGGATACTTATCTTCGTGAGGACGCAACTGATGAGAGCCATAAGCAATCACTTTGCGCTCTTGCATTAGGACACAGCCTAATCCTTGACGGGATGTGTCGCAATATATCACAAAGTCCTTGCGGGAATCTGGGGGAGCTAGCACTGGGGCAGATGTCAACTTATCTTTAAGTGTCTAAAAACTTTCTTGGCACTTTTCCATGCACTCAAACTTCTTGCCTTTATGAAGCAAATCAGTTAGTGGCATAGCAATCTTGGAGAAGTTCTCGACGAAATGGCGGCAATAGCTAGCAAGACCGAGAAAACTTCTGACTTGCTTAACAGTCTGCGGAGGAGTCCAGTCAAGAATAGCCTGAACTCGTTCTGGGTTAACAGCAATGCCATCTTTGGAAATCACATGACCAAGATAGGTCACCTCAGATAACCAGAATTCACACTTGGAAAATTTGGCATACAGTTGATGTTCTCGAAGTTTCTCCAATACAAGCCAAAGATGTTCGGCGTGCTCTTCTTCATTCTTGGAAAATATAAGGATATCATCCAAATAAACCATGATGAATTTGTCGAGGTAGTCCATGAAGATATAGTTCATCAATCGAGAGAAGGTTGCTAGAGCATTAGTTAATCCGAAGGACATGACGGTGTACTCGTATGATCCATAGCGAGTAACGAAAGCGGTCTTCGGAATATCCTCCTTACGAACTCGGATCTGATGATAACCCAACCTTAAGTCGAGTTTAGAGAACACAGAGGATCCAGCAAGTTGATCATAAAGATCGTTGATCCGGGGAAGTGGATATTTTTTCTGGATTGTTTCTTGGTTAATAGGCCGATAGTCCTGGACCAATCGGTTAGTTCCATCCTTCTTCTTAACAAAGAGAGAAGGTGCTCCCCAAGCAGAAGAACTGGGGCGGATGAAACCGTTTTTAAGTGACTTGTCGATTTCCTCCTTAAGTTCAAGGATTTCATGCGGCGGCATCTTGTATGGGCGCTTAGCAATAGGGGTAGTGTCTGGTTTCAAGTCGATGACGAATTCAACGGCTCTAACAGGGGGATATTCCTGGAAGTTCTTCTGGAAAGACGTCCGGAAATTCGCGAACGACTGGAACGTTTTCAATTCCCTCAAGAGGTGAAGCGTTCAAAGCATTCAGAGCATATATCTGAGCTTCGGCATTCCGGGTAATTCGTGCGGTGTAGTTCACTATCTCGTCGGAGGGGTGAAGGAGTTGGACGACTTTGGTGGCACAATTGATCGAAGCAATGTGAGCTTTCAACCAATCCATTCCCAGAATGAGGTCTATGGTGGAAGACTTTAGAACGATGGGGGAGACAAGGAATTCTAATCCTTCAATCTCGACGATGACGTTAGGTGCGATCATGTCAGCATGACAATGGGCCCCGGGAGTTTTAACGACTAATGGTGTATGCATCTTTTCATATCGTATGCCATGCATGAATGCAAATGCTCCAGAGACCAATGAATGTGATGCTCCTGAATCAAATAAAACAGAAGCGGGTACTAAGTTAACGAGGAGGGTACCCATCACAGTTTCAGGTTGATCCTGAACTTCTTCAATATCGACGTGGTAAGCCTGACCACGACCATAAGCAGCAGACCCAGTATTATAGTTGTGGGTCTGGTTGTTGCCACGGCCATTGCCACGGCCAGTAGAAGGAAGTGCCAACTGAGTCTGATTCTGGCGGCAGTCGTTGGCAAGGTGACCTGGGCGGTGACACTTGAAACACAGACCATCTTCAGGACGAAGAGGAGCAACACGTGGTGGAGCAGCTTGAGCTCTCAGCTGCCTCGGTGGTGGAGGAGGCAGACGAGGTGCCACATAGGAAGGCCTCAGTGCAGGGGCAGTTGGACGATACATGCTGTTTGGAATCCAAATTTTACACCTTTGTCCTGAGCTCGAAGATGAGCCAACGTCACGATTGCGCTTCTGTGACTCCTTGTGCTCCATTTGAGCGGTCTCAACCTGGATAGCCTTGTTCACCAGGGTGGCGGAGTCGGCGAAGTCATGAACAGCAAGTGCAAGCTTGAGGTCTGGGTGGAGTCTGTCATGGAATTTCTCCTGTCTGCGAACATCTGCGGCAATGTCTTCTTCAGCACAGAGGGACAGGTTAAGGAATTCACGCTGATAAGCTTCGACAGTCTTACTGCCCTGGGTGAGGTTGCGAAACTCTCATTTCTTCCGGTCCATGATTCCCTGAGGAATGTAACGGGCACGGAAAGCAGTCTGGAACTCGATCCAGGTAATGACTGTCCCAGCAGGTAGTGAACTCCTATGGGTGTGCCACCATTGAGCAGCGGCACCCTTCAAAAAGTAGGACGCGAAGGTGACAAAGTTGGCGGGGGCGACATTGGCAGACTCCATCTCGTATGTGATGTCGCGAAGCCAGTCATCAGCATCCAGTGGCTGTTCAGAGTTGCGGAAAACAGTAGGGATGAGACGCACAAACTCCTGCTGAGTTATTGCAGCGGGTTGCTGATTCTGAGCATTCTGGTTCTGGTGTGGGAACTGAGCCATAATTCCAACCATGAACTGGTGGTTCAGCTCGAATTGCTGCATCATAGCTGCCATATAGTCTGGCGGTGGTGGATCGTCGGCACCACGGCCACGACCATGACCTGCGGGTCTAACCATCCTGCTAAAGATTTAACAGGGGGTAGTTTAGTAAAAACAACTGCAAGTGTCTTAGAGACAAACATGATGTAACACGGCAATGAATAAGTAGTGCAATAGATACATAACAGTAGTCAATTAAGACATACAGATCCATACACAGAGTCGGTTACACGCGGACATCACAAGTTCGGAAATTAAACAGCTAGACATACTAGGCGGCGCGCAGGCATGCGGTAAGGAATACAACAATGAGACATAGCAAAGGCTACATCAACATCGGGGAAAACCTCTGAAACCAGTTAACTGCAGGTGCGGACGATGAGTGTCCATGGCAGGAAGGTCCTGCGCTCCGTGAGCACTCTGATGCAGAACCCGATCTCGAACTGGAAGAAGAGGTCCACGTACGGGTGTGTGACCTCCAACAGCAGGCCAATCAATACATGTAGGCATCTGAGTCCTGCGCGGGTAAAGGATGTACTCGGGATGTATCCCTGCACGAACAGCTGGCAGCAACTGTGTCATAGCATCATAGAGACGGGCTCGAGTGGCAAACAACTCGACGGCAAGAGCCCGGGCAGTGTGATCCAGAGCCTGAGTGCACTGAATCAAAACCTGCGGGTCATATCGACGTCGCTCGTAAGGGGCACAGACAGCTGTGTAGTATCCGGTATCATCTCCAGTAGGTGCATACGGAATGTATCGGAACTCGGAGTCATCCAAGCGACTATGCTCGCCACGAAGATGTGCGACAGCAGAATGGGCAGCGTCATGGACTGCCATATCAATCGTCACGCCGATACCGTGAAAAGTGTGCAACTCAGTGACGGAGTTGTTCTGCTGATCAAAGATACGAACATCGGCATGATACTGCTCCTGGTTGAACTCGCGGAAATCCTCGTAAACCATGTACTCAGGATACCAGCGGTAGCCCAATCTGGTCAGGAGGGCGATCAGGATAGCTGGAAAACCAGTCGCATCACGAGCCCAAGTCCGAAGTACAAGCTGCGTCGCAGGGCGCAGCGGAAACAAGCGGTCCATCTAAAACAGAGGAAATTCAAGATTGTCAATTGACAGTGAGTGATTTCTTGCATCGTGCATTCAAAGAAGTAATTTGCAGATAATCAAAGCTCCGGGTGGACGTGATCACGAGAACCTAAAGTCAGAGTTTGTAAAATTTTAACCCGAATAGAAGAGAGAGTAGAATCCCAGAGTAAAGGTGCGGAATAAAAGATCCTAGTACCACCCATTGGCGACGTGGGCCCATAACCCACAGGTCCCAAGATCGAAACCTGGCTCTGATACCAACTTGTGATGCCCCTGCTCGACCGTGCACTAATCATACACGCAAACGTGCATGCTCGAGATCAGAGACTCACGGGAAGATATCACAACACAACTCTAAACTCAAATTTAAACATAAATCATCATATTACAAACCAGGGGTCACGAGGACCCGAATACATAAGTCATGCAAACCAAATAATATCTGGGTACAGACATAGTTAGTCAAGTTTGCCTTAAGAAGGCTAGCACAAACAACGACACTGATCGAAAAGGCGAAGGCCTCCTGCCTAGCGCCTCCGAACTACTCCTGGTCGGCTGGCTCAACCCAGTAGTACGTGCCTCTGGGACTCTCCTGGTAGTAAGCTCCTGTGGTGGCGTCTGGCTCCGGGACTCCATCGTCTGATTGCAGCAATCGGGTATGGGGAAAAAGAAGTAGCAAAGCAACCGTGAGTACTCATCCAAAGTACTCGCAAGACTGACATCAGAACTATACTAATTATGCATCGGTATCAAAGGAATGGGGCTATATCTTTGGACTGAACTGCAGAATGCCAGAATAGAGGGGGAGAAGCCTAACCTATTGAAGACTAGCATCTTGAAGCAATCTTGCAGCATCAGAAGAGAGTAGAACACAATAACATATAATAGTGGTTATATAGTAGCAGCGCCCTGAGATCCTTTCTCGACTCCCTACGAGAAAGCGATTCCGAGAGCAGTAATAACAGTTTAATTACATCTAGCCGGACACACTTGCTGGGTAATTCCCGGCCTCGGGTAATCGACACGACGCACTCCTACCTAGGCTCAGCAGAGAGGTCAACACGCCGGTCTAAATCCTAAGTGCGAAGGGGTCTTGGGCCCATCGCCCTCTGCACTCCTACACGTTGCGAGACTGGCCGGGGCCCAGGCACGACACTGTATACACAGGTGACGTAACCAGCTCACCCCGGCATTCAGCCCGCATCTCTGAGCTGTGACGTCTGAAGAGCTTTCGGCTGATACATACGACGTAGAGGGTCCCATAACCATTATCCCACGTGGTGGTAGTGCGTATAAGGCCAGCGGCCTACTCAGATCAAATACTCAAATCCGTTAGGCGTATTTAGCAGCTCGCAGAGACGAACAGGATTCCTGTCGCTCCGACTTGGTAACACACGGCTCGTGGGTGCTCTTGGAGCCGACTCATCTTTATCAAATGACAGAAGTAAAGTCAAAGTACCCGTGTGTCCAAAGTATCAAGAAGGAATCCGAGGAATCACCCTTGATGGATTCCCACTCGAAGTATCGGTTAAGGTAAATCCGGAGGAATCACCCACGATGGATTCACACAAGAGGAGTTGCACGACGGAAGCTTTATCGGAGGTGATGAAAGAGGAATCACCCTCGGTAACCCACAACCGGATAGCTATTCTACAGAGGCATCATCGGAAGTGAGATAAGAGGTATCACCCTCGGCACTCGGTGGTAGCTCTGTAGAGTCGAACAACTTAGGGGGAATGTGCGGTGATGTGTTGGTCTCTGACCGTGGATCATACTGATCGAGTCACTGGTGGAAAAGCGTGGCAACAAGGACAAGGGTGTGGGGCCATTGATGTATCACTAACCAGCCTTTACTAAGCATATAGGATAACAGGTAAGGTATCAACAACAAGTTACAAAACCAGGCTATGCATCAGAATAGGAGCTATCGGAACAGTAGCAGGGGCAATTCTAATGCAAGAATAAGAGGGAAAGAATAGGCGATATCTGGATGATCAAGGGGTTTTGCTTGCCTGGAAGCTCTGCTGAGAGGGGCTGATCGTCGGAAGGCTGCTCGTCTGGAGCGTAGTCGTACTCAGCTGCGTCGGCAGTGGTCTCGGCGTCTATCGGGAGAGAAGGAGGGGGAAGAAACAATAAATTCACGGCAACAATGCAACAGCGATGCATGACATGCCTAAATGATATGCAGGGGTGATATATTGCCTATCTAATTGTTTTAGATAATTTAGGAATTTATCTGGATTTATTTTATCAAGGTTATGCACTATTCATTTATCGAATACAGGCAAAAAGTTCCATGTTCATCTAGATAGGAGTGATGGTCAAGCATTTTGACCACATATTCGGATTCTTCATATTTTTCTGATCGTTTTTCATATATAAATTATTTTCATCCGAGTTACGGTTTAATTTATAAGATTTTTCAAAGTTTTAACGATTTTCTCGAATTTCTGAAATTATTTAATTTGAATTATCCGAAACAGTGTCTGGTGACGTCAGCATGACGTCAGGGTGACGTCAGCGGTCAAACCGGCTGACCAGAGTCAAACCTGACCAGTGGGTCCCACTGGTCAGTGACTCAGCTAATTAAACGAGGATTAACTTTAATTAAAAGGGTTAATTAACTAGTGGGGCCTACTGTCAGTGTCAGTTTAATAATTAGATTAATTTAAAATCCTATTTAGATTAATTAAGCGGGTGGGGCCAGCGTGTCAGTGACTATTAGGTTAATTTAAATTAGTGTTTAATCTAACCCGAGTTAATTAGTGAGCGGGGCCCGCCTGTCAGCCGCACAGAGGTGTGGTTAGGGTCTAAACACGCCTGACACGTCAGCCGGCCGGCGTTTAGCCGCCGGTGACCATTTCCGTGGCGGCGCGGCTCGGGCACTCGCCGGAATTCGTGCTCCGGCCACCATTTCGCGCGCGCGAGGCGGCGTTCGAAAGAGGGGAGCGAGGCGCGTCACGTGGTGCTACCGGTTGGTCTCGGGGAGGACCTAAACGACGACGGCGTCGATCGCGGCGGACGCTGGAGTTCAGCCGCGATCGGTATCGACGAAAGAGGCCACGGGGAGGAGATCTAGCAGCACGGGCAGCCTCAGCGAGGTGCAGTGAGCACGTTCCCGTGCTCGAGCGCGCATGACAGCGGCTACCGCGTCGGTGGCGAGCTACGCGGCGGAGCTGGTTTCGGATGGCGACGACAGAGGCGGCTACGAGCGCGGAGAGAGAAGGGAGAGAGAGGGGAAACGCGCGCAAGCTCACCGGGAGCCTGTAGGTGAACAAAGTGGGCGCGGGGGAGGATCGAGGTAGCCGGATTCGTCATCGGCGTTCGTCGGTGCAGAGGAAGAAGAAGAGGGCGTCGACGGCGATGTGACGGCATAGAGGTCGAGCTCGAGGTCGGGGACGAAGTAGTCGATGACGGCGAACGCGGTGGGCACGTCGGAGAGGCGAACGGGGCTCGGTTGCTGCGCTAGGTCTCGGCCATGGCGACGGCGACGTTCGGCTTGTTGCGGGGAGGGAGAATGCGAGCGAGAGGGGGAGATCTGAGGGGGCTAGGGTTTCGGGGAAGGGGAAGATGACCTGGGGGTGGTCTTATCCGCTCGGGGGAGCCGCGGGATGGCCGACAGTGAGGCCATCGGCGTTCGGGCGCGCCATGGCTTCGGCCTGGCGGGAGGAAGGAGAAGGCCTCGCTGGGCCGGGCCGAATTGCACTGTGCACTCGAGGCCCAGTGCTCCAGTGAGTCCTCCTCTTTTTCCTTTTTCTTTTCTGCTTTCTGTTTTCACTTCTGTTTTGAAAAATGTTTGGCTACAATTTGGCTTTTGTAAAATAGGTGACTTAGCTCAATAATTACAGTGCAATATTAACTACTACCAGAAATTGGTTTGGAGACAATATGATTTCATTTGTAATTTTATTAAACAAAATGGTATTAAATTTTGCTGTTTGGTACTGTTTTGATGATGTTAGAGTCATCTAGGTAATTTAGGTGATGTTGTTTTTCTTAACATAATTAGTTATGGATTATTTGCTATTTAATGAACATTTTAGTTTCCAAATTGGAACAACTTTAATTTTCACTTTAAATTTGAATTTCATTTTGAATTGGAATTTGAAATGAGATATGATGCAAATGATGATCAAGCACTGTTAAACCTGGTGACTTGGCATTATCAAAAGGTGATCACTGTAGCTTAATTACATGGGGTGTTACAGCTTGGCCCAACTAGGCCAGGGCGCCCCCCCCCCCCTACAGCCCACGTGCGTCCCCGGGGCTGGTGAACCCCCCCAGTGGACCCCCAGAACCCTTCGGTGACCCCAGTACACTACCGGCATGCCCCTGAACTTTTTCGGCGACCAAAACAGGACTTCCCATATATAAATCTTTACCTCCGAACCATTCCGGAGCTCCTCGTGATATCCGGGATCTCATCCGGGACTCTGAAAGACCTTCGGAATTTCCACTGTTAATATCTCAATACTACCCTAGCGCTACCGAACGTTAAGCGTGCGACCCTACGGGTTCAGGAACATGTAGACATGACCGAGACACTTCTCCGGCAATAATCAATAGCGGGATCTGGATACCCATATTGATTCCCACATGTCCAACGAAGATCTTTATCGGTTGAACCACGATGTCGAGGATTCAGTTAATCCCATATGCAATTCCCTTTGTCCGGCAATATGTTACCTGCCCGAGATTCGATCGTCGGTATCTCCATACCTAGTTCAATCTCGTTACCAGCAAGTCCCTTTACTCATTCCGTAATACATTATCCCGTGACTAACTCATTAGCCACATTGCTTGCAAGCTCTTTACGATGTTGTATTACCGAGAGGGCCCAGAGATATCTCTCCGTCATACGGAGTGACAAATCCCAGTCTCGATCCATGCAACCCAACGGACACCTTCAAAGATACATGTAGAGCACCTTTATGATCACCCAGTTACGAAGTGACGTTTGATGGCACACAAGGCATTCCTCCGGTATCCGGGAGTGACATGATCTCATGGTCTAAGGAACATATACTTGACATGAAGAAAGCTTTAGCAAATAACTAAACAATCTGATGCTAATCTTATGGTTGGGTCTTGTCCATCACATCATTCTCCTAATGATGTGATCCCGTTATCAAATGACAACTCATGTCTATGGTTAGGAAACCTTAACCATCTTTGATCAACGAGCTAGTCTAGTAGAGGCTCACTAGGGACACGGTGTTGTTTATGTATCCACACATGCATTTAAGTTCCCAGTCAATACAATTCTAGCATGAATGATTAACATTTATCATGAACAACGAAATATGATAATAACCAATTTATTATTGCCTCTAGGGCATATTTCCAACAATATTGCCATGCAACTTCCACCGTTCTTTTTATATGACACACATCATCATTGTCATATTGCTTTGCTTGATCATATAGCTGACATAGTATTTGTGGCTGAGCCACCATTCATCATTTTCATACATGTTACGCCAGTATCATTGCACATCCTGGTACACTACCAGAGGCATTCATATAGAGTCATATTTGTTCTAGTATCGAGTTGTAATTTTTGAGTTGTAAGTAAATAGAAGTGTGATGACCATCATTATTAGAGCATTGTCCCAGTGAGGAGATAAAAAAAAGAGGCCAAAAAGAGCCCAGCGAAAAAAAATGAGAGAAGGGGCAGTGTTACTATCTTTTTCCATGCTTGTGCTTCAAAGTAGCACCATGTTTTTCATATAGAGAGTATCCTATATTGTCACTTTCATATACTAGTGGGAATTTTTCATTATAGAACTTGGCTTGTATATTCCGATGATGGGCTTCCTCAAATGCCCGAGGTCTTCATGAGCAAGCAAGTTGGATGCACACCCACTTAGTTTTTATTTTGAGCTTTCATACACTTATAGCTCTTAGTGCATCCGTTGCATGGCAATCCCTACTCCTCGCATTCACATCAATTGATGGGCATCTCCATAGCCCGTTGAGTAACCTAGTCGATGTGAGACTATCTTCTCTTTTGGACTTCCCCTTATTAATCTCTATCATCATTCTATTCCACCCATAGTGGTATATCCATGGATTGCACTCATGTATTGCGTGGTGGTTGAAAAAGCTGAAGCGCATTAAAAAATATGAACCAATTGCTTGATTGTCTCCGGTGTTGTGCATGATAAATACATTATGTTCAGAAGATGGAGCATGACTGGATTATATGATTTTGTAGGGATAACTTTCTTTAGCATTTTTATTTTGAAAGGCATGATTGTTTGTTAGTATGCCCGAGTATTGATGTCTTTATATCAAATTATAGACTATTGCTTTGAATCATTCGGATCTTAATATTCATACCGTAAAAGAGAATTACATGATGAAACATGTTAGGTAGCATTCCACATCAAAAATTCTGTTTTTATCATTTACCTACTCGAGGACGAGGAGGAATTAAGCTTGGGGATGCTTGATACGTCTCCAACGTATCTATAATTTTTGATTGTTCCATGCTATTATAGTATCAATCTTGGATGTTTTATATGCAATTATATATCATTTTTTGGGACTAACCTATTAACCTAGTGCCCAGTGCCAGTTGCTGTTTTTTTGCTTGTTTTTGCCTTTTCAGAAAATCATTATCAAACGAAGTCCAAGCGAAGAAAAAACTTTGGATTAATTTTTTCTGGACCAGAAGGGACTCTAGAAGCTTCGGGAGAAGACCAAAAGAGTCACGAGGGAGCGACAAGCCCAGAGGGGGCGACCAGGGGGGTAGCGCGCCCCCAGGCTTGTGGGCCCCTCGTGGCGTGCTACTTGTAGTCTGCGTTGGTATTTCCCCGAAGAGGAGAGGATGATGCAGTACAATTGAGATAAGTATTTCCCTCAGTTAAGAATCAAGGTTATCAATCCAGTAGGAGAACCAAGCAAAATTCTGTTAAGCGCACCTGCACACACAAGAGCAAACACTTGCACCCAACGCAAATAAGAGGGTTGTCAATCCTCTTAGCGGTTATTTGCAAGGATTAACTCTTATAGAGGTAAATAGATAAACTAAAATACTAATTAAAATAAAAGTAAATAAATTGCAGCACGGTATTTTTAGATTTTTTTTATATATGATAAAGTAGACCCAGGGCCATAGTTTTCACTAGAGGCTTCTCTCTCGAACACATAGCATACGGTGGGTAGACAAATTACTGTTGGGCAATTCATAGAAAAGCAAATAATTATGACGGATTCATGGCAATGATCATGTATATAGGCATCACGTCCGAGACAAGTAGACCGACTCCTGCCTGCATCTACTACTATTACTCCACCCATCAACCGCTATCCAGCATTCATCTAGGCTATTAAGTATGAAAAAGAGTAACGCCTTAAGCAAGATGACATGATGTAGACAAAGTAAACTCAAGCAATATGATTAAACTCCATCTTTTATCCTTAATGGCAACAATACAAATACGTGTCATGTCCCCTTCTGTCACTGGGATTGAGCACCGCAAGATTGAACCCATCACAAAACACCTCTCCCATTGCAAGACAAATCAATCTAGTAGGCCAAACTAAATCGATAGATCGGAGAGAAATACAGAGCTATAATAATCATGCATAAAAGAGTTCAAAGAAGACTCAAATATTTCTCATGAATAATCTGATCATAAACTCATGATTCATCGAATCCCAACAAACACACCGCAAAAGAAGATTACATCGGATAGAACTCCAAGAACATCGAGGAGAACACGGTATTGAAGATCAAAGAGAGAGAAGAAGCCATCTAGCGACTAGCTATAGACCTGTAGGTCTATGGTAAACTACTCACACATCATCAGAAGGGCAGCAAGGTTGATGAAGAAGCCCTCCGTGATCGATTCCCCCTCCGGCAGAGTACCGGAAAAGGCCTCCAGATGGGATCGCGAAAGAACAGAGGCTTGCGGTGGCGGAAAGGTTTTCTCTTCTGGCTCTCTGTTGGTTTTGGAATATTTGGGAATTTATAGCGCTGGAATTAGGTCAAGAGGTGCCACGAGGGGCCCACAAGCCTGGGGGCGCGCCCTCCAGGCTTGCCGCCTCCTTGTGGCTCTTCTGGTCTTCTCCCAAAGCTTCCTGGGTCTCTTCTGGTCCAGAAAAAATTAATCCGAAGTTTTTTTTCTCGTTTGGACACTTTTCGATAATGATTTTCTGAAAAGGCAAAAACAAGCAAAAAACAACAACTGGCACTGGGCACTGGGTTAATAGGTTAGTCCCAAAAAATGATATATAATGGCATACAATTGCATATAAAACATCCAAGATTGATACTATAATAGCATGGAACAATCAAAAATTATAGATACGTTGGAGACGTATCAAGCATCCCCATGCTTAATTCCTGCTCGTCCTCGAGTAGGTAAATGATAACAACAGAATTTTTGATGTGGAATGCTACCTATCATGTTTCATCATGTAATCTCTCTCTTACGGTATGAATAATAAGATCCGAATGATTCAAAGCAATAGTCTATAATTTGATATAAATACATCAATACTCAGGCATACTAATAAACAGTCATGTCTTTCATAATAAAAATGCTAAAGAACGTTATCCCTACAAAATCATATAACCCTGTCATGCTCCATCTTCTTAACACAAAGTATTTATCATGCACTACCCCGATGACAAGCCGAGCAATTGGTTCATACTTTTTAATGCGCTTCAGCTTTTTCAACTCCCACGCAATACATGAGCGCAAGCCATGGATATAACACTATGGGTGGAATAGAGTGTTGTGGTAGAGATAAATAAGAGAAGTCAAAAATAAGAAGATAGTCTAACATCGACGAGGCTAATCAACGGGCTATGGAGATGCCCATCAATTGATGTTAATGCGAGGAGTAGGGATTGCCATGCAACGGATGCACTAAGAGCTATAAGTGTATGAAAGCTCAACATGAAAACTAAATGGGTGTGCATCCAACTTGCTTGCTCATGAAGACCTCGGGCATTTGAGGAAGCCCGTCATCGGAATATACAAGCCAAGTTCTATAATGAAAAATTCCCACTAGTATATGAAAGTGACAAAATAGGAGACTCTCTATATGAAAAACATGGTGCTACTCTGAAGCACAAGTGTGGAAAAGGATACTAACATTGCCCCTTCTCTCTTTTTCTGTCATTTTTTTTGTCATGGCTCTTTTTGGCCTCTTTTTTTTTGTCCGGAGTCTCATCCCGACTTGTGGGGGAATCATGGTCTCCATCATCCTTTCCTCACTGGGACAATGCTCTAATAATGATGATCATCACACTTTTATTTACTTACAACTCAATATTATAACTCGATACAAGAACAAAAATATGACTCTATATGAATGCATCTGGCAGTGTACCAGGATGTGCAATGATACTAGCGTAACCTGTATAAAAATTATGAACGGTGGCTGAGCCACAATACTATGTCAGCTATATGATCATGCAAAGCAATATGACAATGATGATGTGCGTCATAAAAACGGAGCGGGGGAAGTTGCATGGTAATATATCTCGGAATGGCTATGGAAATGCCATGATAGGTAGGTATGGTGGCTGTTTTGAGGAAGATATAAAGAGGCTTATGTGTGATAGAGCATATCATTTCACGGGGTTTGGATGCACCGACGAAGTTTTCACCAACTCTCGATGTGAGAAAGGGCAATGCATGGTACCAAAGAGGCTAGCAAATTGCGGAAGGGTGAGAGTGCGTATAATCCATGGACTCACATTAGTCATAAAGAACTCACATACTTATTGCGAAAGTTTATTAGCCCTCGAAGCAAAGTACTACTATGCATGCCCCTAGAGGGATAGATTGGTAGGACAAGGTCCATCGCTTGTCCCCGACCGCCACTTATAAGGTAGACAATCAACAATAAATCATGCTCCAACTTCATAGCATAACGACAGATCATACGTGCATGCTTCGGGAATCACAAACCTTAACACCAATATTCTTACTAAACCACAATTATCTACTAATACCTCCCACATATTACCACCTTAATATCGCAAAACTATTGCAAGGAATCAAACTTTTCATATTCAGTGATCTACATGAAAGTTTTTATTATATCCCTCTTGAATACCTATCATATCAGGACCAAATTCACAACCCGTGCATATTACCATTGCTATTCATTAGACTCTCAAAAAGATATAAGTGAAGCATGGGAGTGCAACTATTTCTTTAAAATATAACCACGGCCGTGCTCTAAAAGATATAAGTGAAGCACTAGAGCAACTGCCTAGCTCAAAAGATATAAGTGAAGCACATAGAGTATTCTAACAAATCACGAATAATGTGTGTTCCTCTCAAAAAGGTGTGTTCAGCAAAGATGATTGTGACAAACTAAAAAGCCAACAAAAGGAAACAAACTATATCACAAGACGCTCCAAGTAAAACACATATCATGTGATGAATAAAAATATAGCTCCAAGTGAGTTACCGATATATTGTAGACGAAAGAGGGGATGCCTTCCGGGGCATCCCCAAGCTTAGACGCTTGAGTCTTCCTTGAATATTACCTTGGGGTGCCTTGGGAATCCCCAAGCTTAGGCTCTTGCTGCTCCTTATTCCTTTATCCATCGTAGTCTCACCCAAAACTTGAAAACTTCAGCACACAAAACTCAACAGAAACCCCGTGAGATCCGTTAGTATAACAAATAAATCTTAAACTTTAGGTACTGTTGTAAATTGATTATTATTTAATATTGGCATAATTCTACTGTACTCCAACTTCTCCCTGACTCATACCCCCCGATAGGATCCATAGATTCATCAAAATAAGCAAACTATGCAACAAAAACAGAATCTGTCTAAAACAGAACAGTCTATAAAGATCTGAATTAACGTCATACTTCTGTAAGTCCAAAAATTTTGAAAAATTAGGAAAACGTGGGAAACTCATATATAAATACTGTGTAAAAAATTTAGAAGGCTATGATGCTCCATTAAAAAAAAATCCAGCACTGGACGCAAAAGTTTCTGTTTTCCAACAACATCTATCATACTATCTTTCAAATCATCCCAAAGGCATTACTTGGTACAAAAACTAATTAAAACATAAAAATACAATCATATCACAAGCTATAATTGTGTAAACACTCAAGAACAGAAGGAAAAAGCAAAAATTTATTTTATTCATTGGGTTGCCTCCCAACAAGCGCTATTGTTTTATGCCCCTAGCTAGGCATAATGGATAGTTTCAAGTGTTGTCATCCTTCATGTTAATTCCATAGGTGGCCCTCATAATAGATTCATAAGGTGCTTTGATTCTCTTTCTAGGGAAGTGTTCCATTCCTTTATTTAAAGGAAATTGAAATCTTATATTACCTTCTTTTATATCAATAATAACACCAATTGTTCGTAGAAAAGACCTACCAAGTATTATGGGGCAAGAAGGATTGCATTCAATATCAAGAACAATAAAGTCCGTGGGCACATAATTTCTATTTTCAAGAATAATCACATCATTTATTCTACCCAATGGCTTTTTAATAGTGGAATCCGCAAGATGCAAATTAAGGAAACAACGATCCATGTCGGTGAGACGCAGCACATCACACAAAGACTTTTGTATAGTGGAAACGCTAGCACCAAGATCACAAAGAGCATTACATTCATAATCTTTAATTTTGACTTTAATAGTAGGTTCCCATTCATCTTGTAATTTTCTAGGAATTGAAACTTCTAACTCAAGTTTTTCTTCATGTGCTTTCATCATGGCTTCTACAATATGTTTAGTGAAAGCTTGATTTTGTTCATATGCATTTGGTGAATTAATCATACATTGCAACAAGGAAATACACTCAATCAAAGAACAACTATCATAATTAAAGTCCTTGTAATCCAAAGTAGTGGGTGCATTACTATTTAAAGTTTTGACCTCTCCAAACCCACTTTTTTTCATTTTTATCATTAAGATTATCACCCTCCAAGCAAGTGGGACTCCTTCTATATAAAGTTGACTCTTCTTCAGTCCCTTTTTCATCAAGTTTTATGTTACTAAATAATGATTAAATAGGAGTGACACCAATCATTTTAATATCTTCATCATTACTACGATAGAAACCGGGTGGAATCGCTTTTTCTAGAAATTCTCGCTTAGCTCTCAACCTAGCGGTCCTTTCTTTAATTTTATTAATGGAAACATAGATGGCTTTAATAGACTCATTTATATCATGATTGGGTGGCAAAATTTTAGTTTTGAGATTTTCCACATCATGAGCAATTCTATCCATGTTCCTAGCCAATTCATCAACTCTATTCAATTTTTCCTCTATCATAGCATTGAAATTCTTTTGCGAACTAATAAATTCTTTAATATTACTTTCAACATCAGTAGGTATCCTATTATTGTTATTATAATAATTACCATAAGGATTGCCATAATTATTAGAGGAATTTCCAGGAAATGGTCTAGGATTGAAATTACCCCTATAAGCATTGTTGTTGAAATTATTTCTAGAGACAAAATTCACATCAATAGCATCATTATTTTGCTCAATCAAGGTAGACAATGGCACATCATTAGGATCAATATGAGCATTTTTACTAGCAACCAATTTCAATAAAGCATCCATCTTATCACTCAAAGTATTAATTTCTTTAACATAATTTACCTTCTTACCAGTTGGAGTTCGTTCAGTGTGCCATTGAGAGTAATTTGTCATGATATTATCAAGAAACTTCGTAGCTTCTCCCAATGTAATTTCCATAAAAGTACCACCTGCGGCAGAGTCTAGCAAATTTCTAGAGACAAAGTTTAGTCCCGCATAAAATTTTTGTATGATCATCCATAAATTCAAGCCATGAGTTGGGCAATTTCTTATCATTAATTTCATTCTCTCCCAAGATTGTGCAACATGTTCATGCTCAAGTTGCTTAAAATTCATATTTTGATTTCTTAGAGAAATAATCTTAGCGGGAGGAAAATACTTGGTAATAAAAGCATCCTTACACTTATCCCAAGAATCAATACTATTTCTAGGCAAGGATGAAAACCAAGTTTTAGCACGGTCTCGTAGTGAGAATGGAAATAATTTCAATTTGACAATATCATTATCCACATCTTTTTTATTTTGCATATCACAAAGCTCAATGGAAATATTTATATGGGATGCAGCATCTTCATTAGGACTACCAGAAAATTGTTCTTTCATAACAAGATTAAGCAAAGCAGCATTAATGTCACACGACTCCGCACTAGTGGCGGGAGGAGCAATAGGAGTACTAATAAAATCATTATTATTAGTATTGGAAAAGTCACACAATTTTGTATTTTCTTGAGACATCGCGACAAAGCAAGCAAACTAGCAAACAAGCAAATAAAAATATTTTTGTGTTTTTCTATAAAAAAAAATTAGAAGTGGGGGAGATGAAACCGAGAGGCAATTGTAAATAAAAGGCAAATAAAATAAATGCAAGTGGATGATAGTTTGTGCGAAGGTACTTGGTAATTTTGATGATGTCTCCCTGGCAACGGCGCCAGAAATTCTTCCTGCTACTTGTAGTGTGCGTTGGTATTTCCCCGAAGAGGAGAGGATGATGCAGTACAATAGAGATAAGTATTTCCGTCAGTTAAGAACCAAGGTTATCAATCCAGTAGGAGAACCAAGCAAAATTCCGTTAAGCACACCTGCACACACAAGAGCAAACACTTGCACCCAACGCAAATAAGAGGGTTGTCAATCCTCTAAGCGGTTATTTTCAAGGATTAAATCTTATAGAGGTAAATAGATAAACTAAAATACTAATTAAAATAAAAGTAAGTAAATTGCAGCAAGGTATATTTATGTTTTTTATATATTATAAAGTAGACCCGGGGTCCATAGTTTTCACTAGAGGCTTCTCTCTCGAACACATAGCATACGGTGGGTAGACAAATTACTGTTGGGCAATTCATAAAAAAGCAAATAATTATGACGGATTCATGGCAATGATCATGTATATAGGCATCATGTCCAACACAAGTAGACCGACTCTTGCCTGGATCTACTACTATTACTCCACCCATCGACCGCTATCCAGCATGCATCTAGGGTATTAAGTATGAAATAGAGTAACGCCGTAAGCAAGATGACATGATGTAGACAAAGTAAACTCAAGCAATATGATTAAACCCCATCTTTTTATCCTTAATGGCAACAATACAAATATGTGGCATGTCCCCTTCTGTCACTAGGATTGAGCACCGCAAGATTGAACCCATCACAAAGCACCTCTCCCATTGCAAGACAAATCAATCTAGTAGGCCAAACCAAATCGATACATCGGAGAGAAATACAGAGCTTTAATAATCATGCATACAAGAGTTCAGAGAAGACTCAAATATTTCTCATGAATAATCTGATCTTAAACTCACAATTCATCGGATCCCAACAAACACACTGCAAAAGAAGATTACATCGGATAGAACTCCAAGAACATCGAGGAGAACATGGTATTGAAGATCAAAGAGAGAGAAGAAGCCATCTAGCTACTAGCTATGGACCCGTAGGTCTGTGGTAAACTACTCACACATCATCGGAAGGGCAGCAAGGTTGATGAAGAAGCTCTCCGTGATCGATTCCCCCTCCGGCAGAGTACCGGAAAAGGCCTCCAGATGGGATCGCGGAAGAACAGAGGCTTGCGGTGGCGGAAAGGTTTTCTCTTCTGGCTCTCTGTTGGTTTTGGAATATTTGGGAATTTATAGCGCTGGAATTTGGTCAAGAGGTGCCATGAGGGGCCCACAAGCCTGGGGGGGCGTGCCCTACCCCCCTGGGCGCGCCCTCCAGGCTTGCCGCCTCCTCGTGGCTCTTCTGGTCTTCTACCGAAGCTTCCTGGGTCTCTTCTGGTCCAGAAAAAACTAATCCAAAGTCATTTCTCGTTTGGACACTTTTTGATAATGATTTTCTGAAAAGGCAAAAACAAGCAGAAAACAACAACTGGCACTGGGCACTGGGTTAATAGGTTAGACCCAAAAAATGATATATAATGGCATATAATTGCATATAAAACATCCAAGATTGATACTATAATAGCATGGAACAATCAAAAATTATAGATACGTTGGAGACGTATCATGGCACCTCTTGACCTAATTCCAGCGCTATAAATTCCCAAATATTCCCAATATACCAGAAAGACAGAAGAGAAAACCTTTCCGCCGCCACAAGCCACTATTCTTCCGCGATCCCATCTGGAGGCCTTTTCCGGTACTCTGCCGGAGGGGGAATCGATCACGGAGGGCTTCTTCATCAACCTTGCTACCCTTCCGATGATGTGTGAGTAGTTTACCACAGACCTACGGGTCCATAGCTAGTAGCTAGATGGCTTCTTCTCTCTCTTTGATCTTCAATACCATGTTCTCCTCGATGTTCTTGGAGTTTTATTCGATGTAATCTTCTTTTGCGGTGTGTTTGTTGGGATCCGATGAATTGTGGGTTTATGATCAGATTATTCATGAGAAATATTTGAGTCTTCTCTGAACTCTTTTATGCATGATTGTTATAGCTTTGTATTTCTCTCCGATCTATCCATTTGGTTTGGCCAACTAGATTGATTTATCTTGCAATGGGAGAGGTGCTTTGTGATGGGTTCAATCTTGCGGTGTTCTATATCCCAGGGACAGAAAGGGACAAGACACGCATTTTAATTGTTGCTATTAAGGATAAAAAGATGGGGTTTAATCATATTGCTTGAGTTTACTTTGTCTACATCATGTCATCTTGCTTAAGGTGTTACTCTGTTTTATACTTAATACCCTAGATGCATGCTGGATAGCGGTCGATGGGTGGAGTAATAGTACTAGATGCAGGCAGGAGTCGGTCTACTTGTCTCAGACGTGATGCCTATATACATGATCATTGCCTTGAATATCATTATAACTATGCGTTTTTCTATCAATTGCCCAACAGTAATTTGTTTACCCGCCGTATGCTATGTGTTCGAGAGAGAAGCCTCTAGTGAAAACTATGGCCCCCGGGTCTACTTTTATCATATATTAAAATCCAAAAATACCTTGCTACAATTTATTTACTTTTATTTTCTTTTGCAATTTTATTTTCTATCTATTACTATCAGAATTAATCCTTGCAAGTGACCGCTAAGGGGATTGACAACCCTCTTATTTGCGTTGGGTGCAAGTGTTTGCTTTTGTGTGTGTAGGTGATGCTAACGAGGTTCTGTGTGGTTCTCCTACTGGATTGATAACCTTGGTTCTTAACTAAGGGAAATACTTATCTCTATTGTACTGCATCATCCCCTCCTCTTCGGGGAAATCCCAACGCAGTTCAGAAGTAGCAGCCACTGCCTAGCATCTTGTCTACATGGCCGCCACTACTGCGCATAAAGCCTCGCCACATCAGTCAACGCCGGTGAAGCCAAGGCCGCAGTCCAGTAGCTGCCATGACCCAATGCTATGCGTGATCACCACCCGATGCTATGTCTGATTGCCATCGATGCGCCCCAACGGTGCCGCCGCCCGCCGGCCAGATTGATTCCAAAGGCCCGCCACCACCGTCAGCCACGCGGGATTCTCCCGGCGGTATCCTCAGGCGGTGGCAGGGGAGATGATCGGAGAGGAGAAGCCCACTGAGAGGATGAAGAAATTGCCACCCGTGTCGCCTATCCGGACGACGCGGGGGCAGTTATCTAGTTTTTTGGCTAATGGAGTGAAACTATGAACCCAGGTCCACTCTTCCTCATAAGAACAACAAGTTACTTTCGCGCACTTTACTTTCTGCAGTATTTTCGTCGTGTCAACAACATAGTTGATTGGGATATCTAAATTCCAAACACAATATATGTTTACAAGTTGTTGAAACTAGGAAGGCTAGTAAGATTGACAACCTTACCATAACAGTTGGGGACATAAGTGTGTGTGTTTTTGAGGACGAATGGCAGGTGCTCTGCCTTTGCATTATAGATAGAGAATGTACAAGGGAAATGCCATTAGGCAAAATACAAAAAAATAAGCCTGACCATCAGTCTGGTTAAGGAGACGGTCTACGGAATGATAACCTTAAGTGGTTGAGGTCAGAGATAATCAAGGAGGCAACATCATCAGTGGTTGAAGAAACATGCTTGAAGATAAGATGGTTTCGCTCATTCCAAATGTTCGAGGTTAGGTACATGGCTTGCTGGGCGTCTTCCCTGGGGCCAGAGATGTGGCGATTCCACCAATACTGAACAGTTTGGACCTGGATGTTGTTGTAGCTGTCAGCCGCGTCTTGATTGGGGTGCAATCTGCAGTGTTGTATGAATTGCACTTCGGCAGTAAACGGGCAGTGGCAGAACAGGTGAGCCGCGGTTTCAAGGGTCTGGTCACATAGAGAGCATGTGTCTTCATGGTCGCAGCCTCTTGCTTGCAATCTGTCAGCAGTGGGAAGCCTGTTTTGTGCCATCAGCCAAGTGAAAAATCTCACTTTCCCTTCAGCCTTGATGTGCCAGATTTTTTCTAGGGAGGGCCAGTCAATGGAGCCAAGAAACTGCAAACTGTAGGCTGAGGAAGCAGAGTATTGATTGGTCGGGGACGCCTTCCAACATATTGTGTCAGGTTGCTCGGTGAGGTTTACTTGTTGAATCGACTGCCAGAGAGAAAAGAAGCTGTGCAGGTCCTGTGTTGTAGATAACCTATGAAGCCCTCGCATCCAATTACCATTGGACAATGCAGTGGCAACCGAAGCATTTTTCCTCTGAGCCAACTTACACAGATTGGGTGCAATGTTCTTCGGGGAGGTACCATTTAACCAGCATGAGGTCCAAAAAATTGTTGTTCGTCCATTGCCAACAGTGATTGAGGTTGCAGCATTGAACAGAGCAATATCAGTAGTTGAGCAGGGCAATTTGAACCCGTTCCATGGCCGCGATGGAGAGGTCCGCGAGTTCCAGAGCTAGCGAAGCTGAAGTGAGCAGTTGAAGTATTCGAGGTTCTTGATGCCCAATCCATCATATCGTTTCGGGGTGCTCACTTGTTTCCAGTTCACAACACAATGGATCCCAGCTGCAACCTCTTCACCACGCCACAGGAACCCTCTTCGGACCTTGTCAATGCGTTTAATCATCCACTTTGAGGGGGCAAACATTGTGAGGTAGTAAGTGGTAATGGAGGTTAGCACGGCATTGATCAAAGTGAGACGCCCAGCCTTGGTCAAAAGTTTCCCCTTCCATCCGGCCAATTTGGCCGCAATTTTGTCTATGAGCAGTTGGAGATCAACATGCCAGAGCCTTCCCAACGAGAGAGGTAAGCCCAGGTATTTGTAGGGGAACGAGCTGATCTTTCCCTCAAAAGCGGAGAGGATCTCATCGACTAGTTGCTCATCACATCCAATGGGGAAGGCCGAAGACTTGCTGAAATTTGTGCATAGACCGGAGACTCTTCCAAACGCCGAGAGGACGGCGTGTGTGGCATCTAGCTCCCTCTTGATTGGGTTGAGGAATAATGCAGCGTCGTCCGCATACAGGCTGACTCTAACAGCAGCAAGCACATGGTTTATAGGGCTCAAAATACCATTGTTAGTTGCCTTTTGCATAATTCTCTACAGGGGGTCAATGGCCAAGACAAAAAGCAACGGGGACAGGAGGTTACTGATAACCCACAAGTATAGGGGATCAGTTGTAGCCTTTCTCAATAAATAAGAGTGTCGAACCCAACGAGGAGCTAAAGGTAGAATTAATATCCACTCAAGTTCTATCGACCACCGATACAACTCTACGCACACCAACATTTGCTTTACCTAGAAACAAGTAATAAAACTAGAAGTACTTTGTAGGTGTAATGCTAGAACTACTTTGCAATAATAAAACTAGGAGTACTTTGTGAGAATAAAACTACAAGTAAATTGCAAGATAATAAAAGTTAATTGTTTAGTAGAAAGCTTTTGTAACACAAGAGAAAGATTTGTCCCTCGGCAATCGATAACTAGACCGGTAATCATTATTGCAATTTTATATGAGGGAGAGGCATGAGCTAACTTACTTTCCATACTTGGATCATATGCACTTATGATTGGAACTCTAGCAAGCATCCACAACTACCAAAGATCATTAAGGTAAAACCCAACCATAGCATTAAGTAACAAGTCCTCTTTACTCCCATACGCAACAACCCCCTTACTCGGGTGTAAGCTTCTGTCACTCTAGCCGCCCACTATAAGAGAATTATGAACATATTGCAAACCCTACAGCGGGAATCCCACACGCTTGCGCGACACAGAGGGCACCATAGGACAGCACCAAAATAAAACATACAACTCAAACCAATCACGATCATCAATCAACCCATAGGACAAAACGAATCTACTCAAACATCATAGGATTGCCACATATAATTGGATAATAATATATAGCGTTAAGCACCATGTTTAAGTAGAGATTACAGCAGGGAGAAGAGGTCTTACACCGCTGCATAGAGGGGGAGGGAGTTGGTGTTGACGGCGGCGAAGTTGTTGGTGTAGATCGCCGTCACGATGATTGCCCCGGTGGCGTTCCGGCGCCACCGGGAGAGAGAGGGAGAGAGCCCCCCTCCTTATTCTTATTCCTTGGCCTCCCTCCTAGATGGGAGTAGAGTTTCCCCTCTGGTCCATGGCCGCCATGGCTCCCAAAAGGGATGAGCCCCTCCAAGATTGGATCTCTCTCTCTCTCTCTCTGTTATCATCTGTTTCGCGTTCCTGTTTTCTGGCCCTTCACCATTTCTTAAATTCCCGGAGATCCGTAACTCCAATTGGGCTGAAATTTTGAGGGGTTTTTTACCCGGATATTAGCTTCCTTGTGGCAGAAGGACACCCTCAACCGACCTACAGGGGAGCCACAAGCCCCCTAGGCGCGCCGTGTCCTCGGGCATCGTCTTGCGTTGATTCTTTTTCCCAAAAATCACATATATTCCAAAATAAATCTCCATAAATTTTTATTGCGTTTGGACTTCATTTGATATGGATTTTCTGCGAAACAAAAAACATGCAACAAACAGGAACTGGCACTGGGCACTGGATCAATATGTTTGTCCAAGAAATCATATAAAATGTTGCCAAAAGTATGTGGAAATTGTAGGATATTGGCATGAAACAATCAAAAATTATAGATATGACAGAGACGTATCAACATCCCCAAGCTTAATTCCCGCTCGTCCACGAGTAGGTAAATGATAAAAAGATAATTTTTGATGAGGAATGCTACCTAGCATAATCTTGATCATGTAATCTAATCATGGCATAAATATTAAGATATGAGTGATTCAAAGCAATAGTCTACAATTTGATATAAAGACATCAATACTCAGGCATACCAACAAACAATCATGCCATTCAGAATAAAAATGCCAAAGAACACTATCCCTACAAAATCATATAGCCTTGTCATGCTCCATCTTCTGAACACAAAATATAAATCATCTACAACTCCAATGTCAGCCGAGCAATTGGTTCATACTTTTTAACGCGCTTCAGCTTTTTCAACCCCCATGCAATACATGAGCGTGAGCCATGGACATAGCACTATAGGTGGAATAGAATGCGGTGGTAGGGAACAATAAGGAGAAGTCAAAAAGGGATCAAGTCTCACATCAACTAGGCGGATCAATGGGCTATGGAGATGCCCATCAATCGATATCAATGTGAGGAGTAGGGATTGCCATGCAACGGATGCACTAACAGCTATAAGTGTATGAAAGCTCAAACTGAAAACTAAGTGGGTGTGCATCCAACTTGCTTGCTCATGAAGACCTCGGGCATTTCAGGAAGCCCATCATCGGAATATACAAGCCAAGTTCTATAATGAAAAATTCCCACTAGTATATGAAAGTGACAACATAGGAGACTCTCTATTTGAAAAACATGGTGCTACTGTGAAGCACAAGTGTGGTAAAGGATATTAGCATTGCCCCTTCTCTCTTTTTCTCTCATTTCATTTTTTTTCTCTTTTTCTCTTTTTTTCTTTTTTCTTTTTTTATTTCACTTTTTTTGGGGCTCTTTTTGGCCTCTTTTTATTTAAGAACAGTCTCATGGACCTCATCCCCACTTTTTTGAGGACTCATTAGTCTCCACCATTCTTTCCTCACTAGGACAATGCTCTAATAATGATGATCATCACACTTTTATTTACTTACAACTCGATAAAAACTATACAAGATGACTCTATATGAATGCCTCTGGCAGTGTACCGGGATGTGCAATGATCTAGCGTAGCAAAGATATCAAAAAACGGACAAGCCATGAAAATATCATGCTAGCTATCTTACAATCATGCAAAGCAATCTGACAATGAATGCTCAAGTCATGTATATGATGATGATGGAAGTTGCATGGCAATATATCTCGGAATGGCTATGGAAATGCCATGATAGGTAGGTATGGTGGCTGTTTTGAGGAAGATATAAGGAGGCTTATGTGTGATGGAGCGTATCATATCACAGGGTTTGGATGCACGGCGAAGTTTGCACTAACTCTCGAGGTTAGAAAGGGCAATGCACGGTACCGAAGAGGCTAGCAAATTGCGGAAGGGTGAGAGTGCGTATAATGCATGGACTCACATTAGTCATAAAGAACTCACATACTTATTGGGAAAGTCTATTAGCCCTCGAAGCAAAGTACTACTACGCATGCCCCTAGGGGGGAGGTTGGTAGGAGTTAACCATCGCACGCCCCCGACCTCCACGCAAAGGAAGACACTCAATAATAAATCATGCTCCAACTTCTTAGCATAACTAAAGACTATACGTGCATGCTTCGGGAATCACAAACCTTAACACCAATATTCTTACTAAACCAAAACTATTCACTAGTACCTCCCACATATCACCATCTCAATATCGCAAAACTATTGCAAGGAATCAAACATATCATATTCAGTGATCTACAAGTTTTATGTAGGATTTTATGACTAACCATGTGAATGACCATTTCCTGTTGACTCTCTAAATAGATATAAGTGAAGCATGAGAGTTTAATTCTTTCTACAAAAGAACACACTCTAATAAATATAAGTGAAGCAAAAGAGCATTCTACAAATAACGGTTTTCTATATGTAGAGAAACAGGCATCCAAACTTCAAATGATATAAGTGAAGCACATGAAGCATTCTATAAAGCCATACTCAAAAGATATAAGTGCAGTGCATAGAGCATTCTATAAATCAACCAAGGACTATCTCATACCAGCATGGTGCATTATTAAAATAAAAATAAAAAGCACACAACGCTCCAAGAATTTACGCATATCATGTGAACAAAACAAAAACCAAAACATACCGATAATTGTTGAAGAAAGATGGGATGCCTTCCGGGGCATCCCCAAGCTTAGATGCTTGAGTCTCCTTGAATATTTACTTGGGGTGCCTTGGGCATCCCCAAGCTTGAATTCTTGCCTCTCCTTATTCTCCTCATATCGATACCTCCTCGATCTTCGAACACTTCATCCACACAAAACTTAACCGAACTTTTCATTAGAGGGGTTAGTACATATAACATGAAATCCCATCATGTCATGCTGTAACATTATTGTATAATTATAATAAAACATTACCCACTGTATGCTATCACAATTCTATGGCTCCTAAGTCAATGGGGCTCAACAAGATTTCAAACATACGCAAATAAAGAAACTATAACAGCAATCTGTGAAAACTGGACAGTCTGTAAAGATGCAAATGAAACATATACTTATGTAACTCCAAAAATTCTGAAAAATTAGGAAAAAATAAAAAACAATCATATAAGTACTGTGTCAAAATTTCAGAATTTTTCCATGTTCCAGTAAAATAACAAAATTCAAGCACTACAGCAAAACTTTCTGTTTTTGCACAGCACACACCATACAAGCAATTTAAACATCCTAAAGGTAAATCTTGACACATTATTTTTATAATACAATGGATTTGTACAAGAGGATAATTATTTTTGTTGAAAAGTTTCTGTAATAAAGGTTCACAAAGTTTCCATGGGCATGAACAAAGTTCAAGGCTAGCCCCCACTTCCACATTGCTCATCTGTCTCACTTTCACTTTTCTTTTTCAAAAAGTTTTAGGTTCCCCTCTATATTTTTTTGATTTTAAACTTTTTAAAAGCACACAACAGAATAAAATGACTCTCTAAAACTTCCGGGTTGTCTCCCAGGCAGCGCTTTCTTTAAAGCCATTAAGCTAGGCATAAAGTGCTGAAGTAATCGATCCACCCGGATCCCAAGGTATATCAAAGCCAATTTTAATTAACAATGATTTGCAATTTAGTAGTGAGCACAAAGCAACATATATCATGCAATGACGAAGTCTAACTCTCTTCCTATGCATCGGCATGTCATAAAAGAACAATTCATGCACACATAATAAAGGCCGAAACATAGCATAAACAGTTTCTTGCAATTTTATCGTACTAGAAACATAGACAGGTGGAGGTGTAGTTCCTCTCTCATAATAGTTGAAATTAGGAGCAGCAAGCACATGCATATTATATCCATCAAAATCATCATGTGCAACGGTAAAATGCAACCCATCAATATAATCCTTAATAAGCACAAACTTCTCCGATATAGTGTAGTTTGGAGAATTCAAAAAGATAATAGGACTATCATGTGTAGGTGCAATAGTAACAATTTTATGTTTAACATAAGGAACTATAGCAAGTTCATCTCCATAATCATCATTCATATTGGCATCATGGCCACAAGCATAGCAAGCATCAATTTCATAAAAAAGGGATATTTCAAACGAATCCAAGGGATCATAGCAATCATCATAGCATTCATCCTTCGGTAAGCATGAAGGGAAATTAAACAATGTATGAGTTGAAGAGTTACTCTCATTAGAAGGTGGGCACGGGTAGCTAATCCGCTCTTCCTCCCTTTGTTCTTCACTCTCCTCATCATCTTTTTCATCTAATGAGCTCACAGTTTCAGCAATTTCTTCTTCCATAGGTTCCTGCAAAATATTAGTCTCTTCTTGGGCAACGGAGACTTTCTCAATAAATTCATCAATATAGGCATTGTATTCATAATTCTCGTAGCAATAATTTACTATAGCATATTTTTTAGATCTGTAAACAACATCATCATAGTTTTCATACTTTTCAAACAAAGATTCAATTTCATAAGCACCCTTAAAAGCAACAAATTTTTCTATTTGTTCCACATTATAGTAATCATATACACCATTAGCATAAGAAGCCAAGGTTTCATTATCATTAAATTTACATGAAAAGGGAAGATGTGGAGCCTTCATTTTAGAGCAACAAGTATAATCATATCTTAAGCATAAATTCCGAGCATACCAATGCAAATAATCAATTTGATCCCATAAGAGTTTCCCTTTTTGAGACAAGTGATAATCCCTAAAGTATTCCCGTTGATCCAAAGTATATCCCATTATCAAGTTGAATGGAGATTTATCAGGATTATCAAAGTAGTAATTAATGTTTTCCACATAACCAGCATCGAGGGTTTTAGGAGGTTCCCCATCTCCATGAGTAGCAAGTACAACTAATTTTTTTGGTGTTTCGTGTTCCATATCCATAACTAAACATATAAAACAACTTAGAACAGAAAATAAGAAATACTTAGGGATAAAGCAAACAAGCACACACGAGAATATCAACCCCACGCTATTGCTCCCCGGCAACGGCGTCAGAAAAAGGTCTTGATAACCCACAAGTATAGGGGATCAGTTGTAGCCTTTCTCAATAAATAAGAGTGTAGAACCCAACGAGGAGCTAAAGGTAGAATTAATATTCCCTTCAAGTTCTATCGACCACCGATACAACTCTACGCACACCAACGTTTGCTTTACCTAGAAACAAGTAATAAAACTAGAAGTACTTTGTAGGTGTAATGCTAGAACTACTTTGCAAGAATAAAACTAGGAGTACTTTGCGAGAATAAAACTATGAGTAAATTGCAAGATAATAAAAGTTAATTGTTTAGTAGAAAGCTTTTGTAACACAAGAGAAAGATTTATCCCTAGGCAATTGATAACTAGAACGGTAATCATTATTGCAATTTTATGTGAGGGAGAGGCATGAGCTAATATACTTTCCGTACTTGGATCATATGCACTTATGATGGGAACTATAGCAAGCATCCGCAACTACCAAAGATCATTAAGGTAAAACCCAACCATAGCATTAAGTAACAAGTCCTCTTTACTCCCATACGCAACAACCCCCTTACTCGGGTGTAAGCTTCTGTCACTCTAGCCGCCCACTATAAGAGAATTATGAACGTATTGCAAACCCTACAACGGGAATCCCACACGCTTGCACGACATGGAGGGCACCATAGGACAGCACCAAAATAAAACATACAACTCAAACCAATCACGATCATCAATCAACCCATAGGACAAAACGAATCTACTCAAACATCATAGGATTGCCACATATCATTGCATAATAATATATAGCGTTAAGCACCATGTTTAAGTAGAGTTTACAGCGGGGAGAAGAGGTGGTACACCGCTGCATAGAAGGGGAGAGAGTTGGTGTTGACGGCGGCGAAGTTGTTAGTGTAGATCGCCGTCACGATGATTGCCCCGGCGGCATTCCGGCGCCACCGGGAGAGAGGGGGAGAGAGCCCCCCTCCTTCTTCTTCTTCTTCCTTGGCCTCCCCCCTAGATAGGAGGAGAGTTTCCCCTCTAGCCCATGGCCGCCATGGCTCCCGGAGGGGAGGAGCCCCTCGAGATTGGATCTCTCTCTCTCTGTTCTCTTCTGTTTCTCGTTCCTGTTTTCTGGCCCTTCACCGTTTCTTAAATTCCCGGAGATCCGTAACTCCGATTGGGCTGAAATTTTGAGGGCATTTTTATCCGGATATTAGATTCCTTGCGGCAGAAGGACACCCTCAACCGACCTACAGGGGAGCCACAAGCCCCCTAGGTGCGCCCAGGGGGCCCGCACCCTCCAGGCTTGCCGTGTCCTCGGGCATCGTCTCGTGTTGATTCTTTTTCCCAAAAATCACATATATTCCAAAATAAATCTCCGTAAATTTTTATTGCGTTTGGACTTCGTTTGATATGGATTTTCTGCGAAACAAAAAACATGCAACAAACAGGAACTGGCACTGGGCACTGGATCAATATGTTAGTCCAAGAAATCATATAAAATGTTGCCAAAAGTATGTGGAAATTGTAGGATATTGGCATGAAACAATCAAAAATTATAGATACGATGAAGACGTATCAGTTACCCTACCGGAGGCCACATTTGTGAAGAAAAGGCTTTCCCGGAGAGCCATTCAGCAGGATTCTGGAGGAGGAGGTCGCTAGAGCAATGGCAATTAGGTCCCTAAACCGCTGACTGAACCCCACATGTTTGAGAACATCCAAAAGGTAGTCCCAGTTGACTGAGTCGAAAGCCTTGGTGCTACTTGTAAACTGCGTTGGGATTTTCTCGAAGAGGAGGGGTGATGCAGCACAGTAGAGATAAGTATTTCCCTCAGTGAGAACCAAGGTATCAATCCAGTAGGAGAACCATGCAGAACCTCGTGAATAGCACCTACACACACAAAAGCAAATACTTGCACCCAACGCGGGCAAGAGGGTTGTTAATCAACTTGAACTCGTTATTTGCAAGGATTAATTCTGATAGTGATAGATAAATAAAATAAAATGCAACATAAAATAAAGTAAATAAAATTGCAGCAAGGTATTTTTAGGGTTTTTTATACGATTTAAGTAGACCTGGGGGCCATAGTTTTCACTAGAGGCTTCTCTCTCGAATACATAGCATACGGTGGGTAAACGAATTACAATTGGGCAATTGATAGAAAAGCGCATAGTTGTGACGATATTCAAGGCAATGATCATGTATATAGGCATCACGTCTGAGACAAGTAGACTGACTCCTGCCTGCATCTACCACTATTACTCCACCCATCGACCGCTATCATGCATGCATCTAGAGTATTAAGTTAAAAACGGAGTAACGCCTTAAGCAAGATGACATGATGTAGACAAAGTAAACTCAAGCAATATGAACAAACCCCATCGTTTTGTCCTTAATGGCAACAATACAAATACGTATCTTGTCCCCTACTTTGTCAATGGGATATAGAACACCTCAAGATTGAACCCATCACAAAGCACATCTCCCATTGCAAGTTAAATCAATCTAGTTGGCCAAACCAAACGGATAGATCGGAGAGAAATACAAAGCTATAACAATCATGCATAAATAAGTTCAGAAAAGACTCAAATATTTCTCATGAATAATCTGATCATAAAACCACAATTCATCGGATCCCAACAAACACACCGCAAAAGAAGATTACATCGAATAGAACTCCAAGAACATCGAGGAGAACATTGTATTGAAGATCAAAGAGAGAGAAGAAGCCATCTAGCTACTAACTATGGACCCGTAGGTCCGTGGTAAACTACTCACACATCATCGAAGGGGCAGCATTTGGACTTCATTTGGTACTGATTTCCTGAAAAACCAAAAACAAGCAGAAAACAGCAACTGGCACTGGGCACTAGGTTAATAGGTTAGTCCCAAAAAATGATATAAAATAGCATATTATTGCATATAAAACATCCAAGATTGATACTATAATAGCATGGAACAATCAAAAAAATTAGATACGTTGGAGACGTATCTGCATCCCCAAGCTTAATTCATGCTCGTCCTCGAGTAGGTAAATTATAAAAACAGAATTTTTGATGTGGAATGCTACCTAACATGTTTATCATGTAATCTCTTTTACGGTATGAATATTAAGAAATGAGTGATTCAAAGCAATAGTCTATAATTTGATATAAAGACATCAATACTCAGGCATACCAACAAACAATCATGCCTTTCAAAATAAAAATGCTAAAGAACACTATCCCTACAAAATCATATAGTCCGTCATGCTTAGTCTTCCTAACACAAAGTATTATTCATGCACTACCTCGATGACAAGCTGAGCAATTGGTTCATACTTTTTAACGCGCTTCAGCTTTTTCAACCCTCACGCAATACATGAGTACGAGCCATGGACATAGCACTATGGGTGGAATAGAATATGATGATAGAGATTAATAAGGAGAAGTCAAAAAGGAAGATAGTCTCACATCGACGCGGCTAATCAACGGGCTATGGAGATGCCCGTCAATTGATATCAATGCGAGGAGTAGGGATTGCCATGCAACGGATGCACTAAGAGCTATAAGTGTATGAAAGGTCAAACTGAAACTAAGTAGGTGTGCATCCTTGCTCATGAAGACCTCGGGCATTTGAGGAAGCCCATCATCGGAATAAACAAGCCAAGTTCTATAATGAAAAATTCCCACTAGTATATGAAAAACATGGTGCTACTTTGAAGCACAAGTGTGGAAAAGGATAGTAACATTGCCCCTTCTCTCTTTTTCTCTCATTTTTTTGCTGGGCTCTTTTTGGCCTCTCTTTTATTATTATTTTTATTTATTTTCGTCCGCAGCCTCATCCCGGCTTGTGGGGGAATCACAGTCTTCATCATCCTTTCCTCACTGGGACAATGCTTTAATAATGATGATCATCACACTTTTATTTACTTACAACTCAATATTACAACTCGATACTAGAACAATATGACTCTATATGAATGTCTCTGGCAATGTACCAGGATCTACAATGATCTAGCGTAACATGTATAAAAAATGATGAACGGTGGCTGAGCCACAAATACTATGTCAGCTATATGATCATGCAAAGCAATATGACAATGATGATGTGTGTCATATAAAAATAACGATGGAAGTTGCACGGCAATATATCTCGGAATGCTATGGAAATGCCATAATAGGTAGGTATGGTGGCTGTTTTGAGGAAGATATAAAGAGGCTTATGTGTGATAGGGCGTATCATATCATGGGGTTTGGATGCACCGGCGAAGTTTGCACCGACTCTCGATGTGAGAAAGGGCAATGCACGATACCGAAGAGGCTAGCAAATTGCGGAAAGGTGAGGGTGCGTATAATCCATGGACTCACATTAGTCATAAAGAACTCACATACTTATTGCAAAAGTCTATTAGCCCTCGAAGCAAAGTACTACTACGCATGCCCCTAGGGGGATAGATTGGTAGGAAAAGACCATCGCTCGTCCCCGAGCGCCACTCATAAGGTAGACAATCAATAATAAATCATGCTCCAACTTCATCACACAACTAAGGACTATACGTGCATGCTTCGGGAATCACAAATCTTAACACCAATATTCTTACTAAACCACAATCATTCACTAGTACATCCACATATTACATCTTAGTATCGCAAAACTATTGCAAGGAATCAAACTTATCATATTCAGTGATCTACATGAAAGTTTTTATTATATCCCTCTTGAATACCTATCCTTTATGGACCAATCTTATAACTCGTGTAATTTGTCATTACTATTTATTAGACTCTCAAAAAGATATAAGTGAAGCATGAGAGTGCAACTATTTCTTTAAAATATAACCACCACCGTGCTCTAAAAGATATAAGTGAAGCACTGGAGCAACTGCCTAGCTCAAAAGATATAAGTGAAGCACATAGAGTATTCTAACAAATCACGATAAATGTGTGTTCCTCTCAAAAAGCTGTGTTCAGAAGATGATTGTGGCAAACTAAAAATCAAAGAAAGAAAATAAAACTATGGCACAAGACGCTCCAAGTAAAACACATATCACGTGATGAATAAAAATATAGCTCCAAGTGACATACCGATAGATTGTAGACGAAAGAGGGGATGCCATCCGGGGCATCCCCAAGCTTAGACGCTTGGGTCTTACTTGAATATTACCTTGGGGTGCCTTGGGCATCCCCAAGCTTAGGATCTTGCCACTCCTTATTCCTTCATCCATCGTGGTCTCACCCAAAACTTGAAAACTCCAGCACACAAAACTCAACAGAAACCTCGTGAGATCCATTAGTATAATAAACAAATCTTAAACTTTAGGTACTATTATAAATTGATTCATTTTTAATATTGGCATAATGCTACTGTACTCCAACTTCTCCATGACTTATACCCCCCGATACAATCCATAGATTCATCAAAATAAGCAAATTATGCAACAAAATCAGAATCTGTCTAAAACGAAACAGTATGTAAAGATCTGAATAAAACTCATACTTCTGTAAATCCAAAAATACTGAAAAATTAGGAAAACGTAAAAAAATTAATATAACAATACTGTGTAAAAAATTCAGAATTCTATCATGCTCCAGTAAAATCAGAAAAATTCTGCACTGGACTCAAAAGTTTCTGTTTTCGAACAGCATCAATTATACTATCATCCAAATCATCCCAAAGGCATTACTTGCACAAACACTAATTAATAGATAAAAACACAATCATAATAGTAGCTATAATTGTGTAAACACACAAAACAGAAAATAAAGCAAAAATTTAAGATACATATTGGGTTGTGATACGTCTCCAACGTATCTATAATTTATGAAGTATTCATGCCTTGTTTACAACAATTTTATATGGTTTTGGTATGATTTGATTAGAACTAACCCGGACTGACGCTGTTTTCAGCAGAACTACCGTGGTGTTGTTTTTTGTGCAGAAATAAAAGTTTCGGAATGGGCTGAAAATTTATGGTGATTTTTTGTGGACCAAAAGAGACCCCCGAAGCTTCGAGGAAGGACTAGAAGCCTCACGAGGAAGCGACAAGCCTGGGGGGCGCGCCCTCCCCCCTAGGCCACACGGAGCAAGCTTCTCGCTCCCTCGTGGGCCCCATTGACGTGAAACCAATGCCAAAAATTCCTATAAATACCAAAAACCCCAGAAAGAAACCTAGAACTTCCACGCCGCCGCTGCAAGCCTCTATACCGAGGCGATCTCATCCGAAGCCCAGTTCCGACACTCTGCCGGAGGGGGAAATCATAACCAGAGGCCATCTTCATCATCCCGGCGGTCTCCATGACGAGGAGGGAGTAGTTCACCCTCGGGGCTGAGGGTATGTACCAGTAGCTATGTGTTTGATCTCTGTCTCTCGTGTTCTTGATTTGGCATGATCTTGATGTAACGCGAGCTTTGTTAATATAGTTGGATCATATGGTGTTTCTTCCCTCTCTATCTTCTTGTGATGAATTGAGCCTTTCCCTTTGAGGTTTCGTTATTGTCGGATTGAATACTTTGGATTTGAGAACACTTGATGTATGTCTTGCATGTGGATACCCATGGTGACAATGGGGGTATTCTATTGAGTCACTTGATGTATGTTTTGGTAATTAACTTGCGGATTCCCGTGACCTTGGGGAATCTAGGCATATGGGTTGGTACACGTTTTCATCTCCTTTTCTCCGATAGAAACTTTGGGGTACACTTTGAAGTTCTTTGTGTGGATTGAATATTATGAATCTGAAGTTGTTTGATGCATATCGAATAATCAACTCACGGATACTTGTGGTGACATTGGAGTATCTAGGTGACATTAGAGTTGGTGGATGCGTATCATATGGTGTTATTTTAGTACGAACTCTAGGGCTGTTTGTGACACTTATAGGGACGGCTCAATAGATTGATTGGAAAGGATAACTTTGAGGTGGTTTCGTACCCTACAACAATTTCTTTCTTATGTTCTCCGCTAATAGGAACTTTGGAGTGATTCTTTGTCGCACGTTGAGGGATTGTTATATGATTCAACTATGTTAGCATTGTTGAGAGATTGCACTAGTGAAAGTATGAACCCTAGGCCTTGTTTTCAAGCATTGCAATACCGTTTGTGCTCACTTTTGTTACTTGCTACCTTGCTGTTTTTTATTGTTTGGATTACAAAAACCTATATCTACTATCCATACTACACTTGTATCACAATCTCTTCGCCGAACTAGTGCACCTATACAATTTACCATTGTATTGGGTGTGTTGGGGACACAAGAGATTTCTTGTATTTGATTGCAGGGTTGTTTGAGAGAGACCATCTTCATCCTACGCCTCCCACGGATTGATAAACCTTAGGTCATCCACTTGAGGAAAATTTGCTACTGTCCTACAAAACTCTGCACTTGGAGGCCCAACAACGTCTACAAGAATAAAAGTTGCGTAGTAGACATCAAGCACTTTTCTGGCGTTGTTGCCGGGGAGGTGAGTGCTTGAAGGTATATCTTTAGATCTTGCAATCAAATCTTTTAGTTTCGTGTTTTATCACTAGTTTGGTTTATAAAAGAAAACTACAAAAAAATGGAATTGAGGTTGCCTCAAATGCTTTATCTTTATAATGCCTTTCTTGAAAATAAGGATTCTGATAATTGTGCTCAATTGTTAGAGGAAGAATTCAATAAAATGTTTGGCATAAAATCCTTGAATGATGAGCATGATTGCAATGTTGTTAGTATGCTTTCTATGCATATCCATGATGCTAATGATATGCAAAGCCACAAGCTTGGGGATGCTATGTTTGATGAAGATGCTATTTTTAGTCCCCCCAAGTTTTGATGAGCAAATTTATTATGATGATTGCATGCCGCCTATTTATGATGATTACAATGATGAAAGTGGGTTTGGAAGAGTGTCAACTTTATGCAATAATGATCCCACTATTTCGGAGGGTGTTGAATCTTATGGCAATAGTTATGAAAGTGGATTTGGAGAGGTCATGACTTTATTTAATGATGATTCCACTATTTTGGAAGAGGTTTCAATTGATTATGACAACAAAGTTGCTATCTATGATGATTATTGTGATGACATGTATGTTATAAAGAATAATGATAGCCATGAAACTTGTCATCATGATTTTAATGCTCAAATTGGTTATGCAAATCAAATATCATATGATAGTTATTTCATTCAATTTGCTCCCACTACTATTGATGAGAAGAAATTTGCTTATGTGGAGAGTAGTAAAAATTCTATGCTTGTAGGTCATGAAAAGAATGATTTATGTGACAGTTATATTGTTGAATTCATTCATGATGCTACTGAAAATTATTATGAGAGAGGAAGATATGCTTATATATATTTCAATAATATCAAGTTTCCTCTCTATGTGATGAAGGTTTTGATGTATTGCTTGTTTTGCCTTCCTATGCTAGTTGATTCTTGCTCCCATAAATTATTTGCTCACAAAATCCCTATGCATAGGAAGTGGTTTAGGCTTAAATTAGCTTGTCATATGATTCATGATGCTCTCTTTATGTTTCAATTCTTTATTCTTATGCGAGCATCATTAAAATCATCATGCCTAGCTAAAAAGGCATTAAAGAAATGCGCTTGTTGGGAGACAACCCAATATTTATATCTACTGTTTTTGTGTGTGCATGTGATTAAGCTACTGTAGTAATCATTTTTATATGTTTTCTTTCAATAATGTGCCAAGTAAAGCCTTTGGGATAGTGTGGATGCTTGCTGATTTGATTCTGTGCAAAAATAGAAAGTTTTGCGTTGAGTGCTGGAATTTCTATTCTGTACTGGAGTGCGATACAATTCTGAAATTTTTACACAATATTGGTTTACAAATTTTTTACGTTTTCCTAATTTTTCAGAATTTTTGGAGATACAGAAGTATGCTTTTTAATTTGCTCACTACATGCTGTTTTGTTTTTGACAGATTCTGTTTTCAATGCATAGTTTGCTAGTTTTAGTGTTTCCATAGCTTATATTGAGTAATATAAATTGTGTAAATGATAGAATATAGTAGGAATTATGTGAGAACAATTATGAATCTTGTCTTGACAGTACCTAAGTGGATGATTTATTTTTATACTAACCTATCTCACAAGTTCCGTTATGTTTTGTGTGATTGAAGTTTTCAAGTTTTGGGTGAGATATCGATATGAGGAGAATAAGGAGTGGCAAGACCCTAAGCTTGGGGATGCCCAAATCACCCCCAAGGTAATATTCAAGGAAGAATCAAGCGTCTAAGCTTGGGGATGTCCCGGAAGGCATCCCATCTTTCGTCTTCAACATTATGAGTAACCTCACTCGGAGCTATATTTTTATTCATCACATAATATGTGTTTTGCTTGGAGCATCATTTTATTTTAGTTTGCTTCACTTGCTGTTATCAATAATCATGTTTTGTATCTTTTAGTTCAATAAAATGCCAATTATAGCCTTTACCATGCTAAGTTTGCAAGTTTATGTGTTGCTGTTTGAAAACAGAAAGTTTTCTGTTATGTCCAGAATATTCCTGAATAGTTAGAACATGATAAAAATCTGAAATTTTTACACAGTAAGTATGAATGAGTTATTTGTCACTTGGTAATTTTTCAGAATTTTTGGAATTAGGGAAGTATGAATTCTTATTCACCCTTTGCAGACTGTTCTGTTTTGGCAGATTGCTGTTATAGTTGTATTGTTTGCATATGTTTGCCTATTTAATGTTTGTATTTGTGGATAGGAGTATTAAATATGCAGAGGCATTTAGTATGCAATGTTCAATTATAATTTTAGTGAATTTCTATAGTAGAGAATGTTAAGGTTTTGAGTTGATTTATACTAACTTATCTCACGAGTTCTTGTTGAGTTTTGTGTGGATGAAGTTTTAAGATTTAGGAGAAGCCATGATATGAGAGGAATTAAGGAGACAAAAGAGCTCAAACTTGGGGATTCCCAAGGCACCCCAAGATAACATTCCAAGAAGTCTCAAGCAACTAAGCTTGGGGATGCCCCGGTAGGCATCCCACCTTTCTTCATCAACACCTATCGGTTAGCCTAAGTTTTTACTTGTTCACACGATATGTGCTATTCTTGGAGTGTCCTTTTATTTTCATTTTGTTTGCTGTTTGAATAAAATTATCAAGATCTGAAATCTTTATTTGGAGAGAGTCTTCACATAGCTACTTATTTGTTTAATTACTCATTGATCTTCACTTAAATCTTTTGGAGTAGTTTGTCATTTACTCTCGTGCTTCACTTATATCCTAAGAGTAAATTGTTGAATGAATTGAATATCATAAATTTGAAATTATATGTGTTTCATATGCTTGTCGCATGGGGAGTAGTGACTTCACATAAAATAAGTATAAGTGGGAAAATTTATTGAAAGTTAGCAAACACAACATTGGTCACTTGAACAATTCATGAAAGAATATTGAAGGAAGAGAGATTTCACATATAAATATACTATCTTGGACATCTTCTATGATTGTGAGCCCCCATTAATTATTTTCAAACTTGATCAAGTAGTTGATGTTGGACAAGGAAGACAATGTAATGGGTTATGTTTGTTTATATTCACATAGTTGTTATATTGTCATGGATCCTCTAACATGTGGTGCTTGCTCATAATCTTTTGCTAGCCAAAATTTCGTACTAAGTAGAAATACTACTTGTGCATCCAAAAACCCTTAAATTCAGTTTCTTGCCATGAGAGTCCACTATATCTACCTATGGATTGAATAAGTTCCTTCAAGTAAGTTGTCATCGGTCCAAAAGCAATAAAAATTGCTTCTAAATATGTATGATATTTTATTGTAAGGGAAAATAAGCTTTGTACGAACTTGTTGTGACACCCCGGTAATTAAGCTACAGTGATCTCTGAATAATGATGCCATGTCACCTCCTTTTTGCTAAGCTTAATTGTCACTTAGTGAAAACCAATTCAAATTCAAATTCAAATGCAAGTCAAATATTTAAAATTTTCAAAAAGTAAAATAAAAATGTAGGTTGGGTTGCAAATATTTACTAACTAATTGTCATGTAAGAACCAACATTTTTTTTAAAATGTTTAAATGCCCCTAAGCTATTTAAAACTAATCCGGCAGCATTTTATTGAACCAATTTAATTTAAACAAATATTCAAACTCTTCAAAATAAATTGAAAACTTGTTGTGCTAACTCAACTCACTGCCTAGTATTTATGTGCTAATTATTATGTTCAACTAAATTCATTAGGAGCTAAAATAAAATGAAAACAATAAAGAAACAGAAAAGAATAAAGAAAAGAGAAAAAGAAAAGGAGAAAAGATAGAAAACCCTGTGCAATTGAGCCCACTACCTACAGTGTCGGCCCAGCCCACACCCCCACTTGTCTCCCACCTCGTGCTACACGGAGGCAGGGGAGCCGTGGCGGCCATCCATGGCGCCCCGGCCACGTGCCGGCCATCCCCGGCCCCCTGGAGGTTAAGAGCATCCCCGCGACCCCCTGATGAACCCTAGCACGATTCCTCCCCTCCCCTCGCGGCACTGCCCACTTCCCCCACGCACGCCCGCAGCACCCTCGCCATGGCCGCCGTTGTCCTCGCGCCCACCAAGCTCCCCGGCCCCTGCGAGCATGTCCGCTGGCTCCGCTGTGCTCCTCCACGTCGTCTTCGTCTCCGAGCTCCCGCCAGGACGCCACCAAGCCCCGGGATCGAGCGCATCTTCTTCGTTCGGCCGTCGTCGCCATTACCATCGATCCGCATGACCTCGACCTCCCTCGGCTTCACCGAGCCCGCCACGAGCTCTGCAGTGAGCCCCTCCGTCGATCCCCCACCTTTCCCCCTCAATTCCGTCGCCGTAACCGCCGCCCGTGTTCTGCCAAGGCCGCGTCCGAGCGCAAGCCCGTAGCCTCTGCCCCCCCCCCCCTCTGCCCCCCTCCCGTGCGCCCCTGCTGCGCTCCGCGCGCCCCTGGCCGCGCCCAAGCGCAAGCCCGCAGCCGCCTGTTCCCACGCCCTGGTCGTGCGCCCCGCCTGCACTGGCCCCGCTCGCCCCTGCTGCTATGCGCCGCCGCCGCTGCCTCCCCGTGCCGCTGCTGGCCCTGGCCGCCGACGCCCCGCCGTGCCGAGCCGAGGCCACCGCCGGCTGTGCCCCTGGCCAGTGGGGCCGACCTAGTTAATTAGGGGGCTAATCCCCTTGTTAACTTTTATTTTTATTAGTTTATTTTAGTTGTTAGCTAGTGACTCTATGACAGAGGGGCCCCACTGATAGTTAAACAAAATTAACTAAACTAATAAAGCCAGAGACAATAACAGCCGGGACCCGCCTGCATTATCCCCCCTTTTGACCGGTAAATGTTGACTGGGTCAACCCAGCCACTGGACCCCACCTGTCATTCACCTTGCCAAATTTCTGGGTACACTTCTGTGTACCCGTAACATTTACCAATTTATTTTCGAATTAATAAATAAATCTAGAATATCGTTAAACTTTGAAAAATCATATAAAATAATCCGTAACTCGGATGAAAATAATTTATATATAAAAAATGATCAGAAAAATAAGACGAATCCGAATACACCGTCCACATACCTGCCACATGCCCCCAACACAGCAAACATGGAACCTTCCCCTCCGGATCAATACCGAAGAAATTGCCCAGAGCCGGGAAAATGTTCCCGGATATTTTTCCCGGTCCATTTAAAATACCTAGCACTACATTAGGGCTCCTCTAGCTTAGCGTACTGCCGTGCCATGCATCGTGTTGCATTAGTGTGCTTTATATTTACTGTTTCCTCCCCTCTTCTTCTCCGGTAGACTCCGAGACAGTCGCTGCCTCCGAGTACAACTACGTCGACGATGACCCCTCCTTCTCGGCAGAGCTTCCAGGCAAGCAAAACCCCCTTTTATCATCCAGATATCGCCCATTCCTTCTCTCTTATTCTTGTAATAGATTTTGCTACTGTTGTATTCCGATAGTTCCTATTCTGATGCATAGCCTGTTTTTGATAACCTGGTGTTGATACTATACCTGTTATCCTAAATGCTTAGTATAGGAATGTCAGTGTCCCATCAGTGACCCTACACCCTTGTTCGTGTTGCCATGCTTATTATCTGGGTTGTCCGAGATGATCGATCATTGTACCGAGGCTAGAACACCCCTAAAGGCCCTTACAATTGTATGACTCTACCGAGCCGTATCAAGTGTGATCTACCGAGGGTGATTCCTTGTATTTCACTCTCGATGACGACTCTGTAGTGTAGCACATCTAGTGTGATCTACTGAGGGTGATTCCTCGTATTTCACTCTAGGTGATGACTCTGTCGTGCAGTATATCAAGGTAAATCTACCGAGGGTGATTCCTTGTATTTCACTCTCGATGACGACTCTGTAGTGTAGCACATCTAGTGTGATCTACTGAGGGTGATTCCTCGTATTTCACTGTAGGTGATGACTCTGCCATGCAGTATATCAAGGTAAACCTATCGAGGGTGATTCCTCAGATTTCACCTTGATGGTATGGACCTGAACCCCGACTGTTACAATGCTAAAGGCGGGTCGGCCCCAAGGGTACCCGCGAGAGATAATGTGGCAGAACGACAGGGCAGGTGGAGACCACCCAGGTGAGAGGTGGGCCTGGTCCCTGGTCGTGGTCCGCGAGTTACCTAGTCGGAGCGACGGCCCTGGTCGTCTTCGCGAGATGCTAATAATACACTAACGGATTTGGGTATTTGATCTGAGTTGGCCGCTGGCCTATACGCACTAACCGCCACGCGGTATAATGGTATATGGGACCCTCGGCGTCATACGTTTCTCCCGAAAGCTCTACAGATGTCACAGTTGAGCGGCACGTGCCCGGGTGGTCCGCGTAAGCACCTGCTTTGTATAAAGAGGTAGCCAGGACTGGTCCCGGTCGTCCACGCAACCTGCAAGAGTGCTTAGGGCGATTGGCCCATGACCCTTCGCACTTAGGATTTAGACCGGCGTGTTAACCTCTCTGGAGAGCCTAGGTAGGTCTACGGCGTGTTGATCATCCGACGCCGGGCATTACCCAGAAAAGTGTGTCCGGCCAGAGGTAATCGAGCGTGTTGGGTAATGTGGTGCACCCCTGCAGGGAAGTAATCTATTCGAATAGCCGTGTCCACGGTAACAGGACGCTTGGAGTTGTATCCTGATCTACTGCAACTAGAACTAGATACTATATTGAAACTTAAATGATGTTCTGCTCCGGGATCGTTTTCTCGCAGGGTAGTTGAGGAAGGTGTTGGGGGAACGTAGCATGGGAAACAAAAAATTTCCTACGCACGCACAAGATCTATCCATGGTGATGAGCATCTACGAGAGGGAGAGTGAATCTACATACCCTTGTAGATCGCTAAGCGGAAGCGTTAAGAAACGCGGTTGATGTAGTCGAACATCTCCGCGATCCAAATCGCAAGTCGTCCCTCGATCCGATCACGAACTAGTGCCGAACGGACGGCACCTCCGCGTTCAACACACGTACGGCTTGATGACGCCTTCACCTCCTCGATCCAGCGAGCGATGATGAAGTAGTAGATGAGTTCCGGCAGCACGACGGCGTGGTGATGGTGGTGAGGAACAATCTCTGCAGGGCTTCGCCAAGCACTACGGAGATTATGACGGGAGGAACTAGAGGGTTAGGGTTGCCGGCACACGGCTTGGGAAATCTTGATGTGTCCCGTGTGTTAACCCTGCCCCTCTATTTATATGTTGAGCCCTAGGGTCTAAACTTGGAGAGAAAGCCTCCATAAGGTCGGTTTTGCCCGCACAAGGTCGGTTTGGCCCGCACGGAAAGAGTCTAACTCGGATTCCAGCAGTATCGCGTACAAGCGGTAGTACCGCTTCACACAAGCGGTAGTACCGCTTACGCGGTAGTACTGCCTTACCAGCGGTAGTACCGCTTAAGGCAGCAGCAAAACTTCCTTTTGCACTTTCCAATACCTCGTGGGTTTTACCCCTTTGGCTCATATAAAGTGTTGCTGCACCCGAACACTTCGGTAAACATCCGGAACCCCTTCCGGTGAATTCCGGAACCCTTCCGGAGATCAAAACACTATTATCACATATATCAATCTTTACCTCCGGACTCTTCCGGAGATCCTCGTCATGTCCGGGATCTTATCCGGGACTCCGAACAACCTTCGGTCACCAACAAAATAACTCAACTATACTAATCGTCACCAAACGTTAAGTGTGTAGACCCTGCGGGTTCGAGAACTATGTAGACATGACCGAGACACCTCTACGATCAATAACCAATAGCGGGACCTGGATGCCCATATTGGCTCCTACATATTCTACGAAGATCTTTATCGTTCGAACCTCTATGTCAAGGATTCAGTTAATCCCGTATGTTGTTCCCTTTGTTCTTCGGTATGTTACTTGCCCGAGATTCGATCGTCGGTATCTCTATACCTAGTTCAATCTCATTACCGGCAAGTCTCTTTACTCGTTCCGCAATACAAGATCTTGTGGCTAACACTTTAGTCACATTGCTTGCAAGGCTCATTGTGATGTTGTATTACCGAGTGGGCCCTGAGATACCTCTCCGTCACACGGAGTAAGAAATCCCAGTCTTGATCCATGCCAACCCAACAGACATCCTCGGAGATACCTGTAGAGCATCTTTATAGTCACCTAGTTACGTTGCGACGTTTGATACACACAAGGTACTCCTCCGATGTCAGGGAGTTGCATGATCTCCTGGTCATAGGAACAGATACTTGACATGCAGAAAACAATAGCAATAAACTGACACGATCATATGCTACGTTTATAGTTTGGGTCTTGTCCATCACATCATTCTCTTAATGATGTGATCCCGTTATCAAATGACATCTTATGTCCATGGCTAGGAAACCTTCACCATCTTTTGATCAACGAGCTAGTTAACTAGAGGCTTACTAGGGACACAGTGTTGTCTATGTACCCACACATGTATTTGAGTTTCCAATCAATACAATTATAGCATGGATAATAAACGATTATCATGAACAAGGAAATATAATAATAACTAATTTATTATTGCCTCTAGGGCATATTTCCAACAGAAGGATCTCAGAGCATTGTTGATATATGCATGTTACTATATATTATTATATGCTCCTCTCTTCTACTGCTGCAAGATGATGGCTGCAAGAAGATGTAGTCTTCGATAGGTTGAGCTTCTCCTCCTTATTCTGGCATTTCTGCAGTTTAGTCCACAGATATACCCCATTCCTTTTATACCGATGCATATGTAGTATAGATCTGATGTAAGTCTTGTGAGTACTTCGGATGAGTACTCACGGTTGCTTTGCTACCTCTTTTCTTCTTCCCGGATATTGCGATCAGATGATGGAGCCCAGGAGTCAGAGGATCCCGAGCTTGGCTACTACGTGAAGTTCGACTTCGAGGAGTTGTTCAGAGGTCCCAGGCAGGAGGCCTGCGCCTTTGCTACTTGTGAGCTGCGTTGGTAATTCCCTGAAGAGGAAGGGAGATGCAGTACAGTAGAGATAAGTATTTCCCTCAGTTATGAAACCAAGGTTATCAATCCAGCAGGAGAATCATGCAACACCTCGTTAGCAGCACCTGCACACAAAACAACAAATCCTTGCACCCAACGCAAACAAGGGGTTGTCAATCCCTCGGTGGTTAATTGCAAGAATAAATTGTATGTGATAGATAGATAGATTGAACTAAAATATAAAATAAAATAAATAAAGTAAAAGTGCAGCAAGGTATTTTTAGGGTTTTTAATATATGATTTAAATAGACCCGGGGGCCATAGTTTTCACTAGAGGCTTCTCTCAAGAAAATAGCATACGGTGGGTAAACAAATTACTGTTGGTCAATTGATAGAAAAGCAAATAATCATGACGATATCCAAGGCAATGATCATGTATATAGGCATCACGTCCGAGACAAGTAGACCGACTCCTGCCTGCATCTACTACTATTACTCCACACACCAACCGCTATCCAGCATGCATCTAGTGAATTAAGTCCATAAAGAACGGAGTAACGCCTTAAGCAAGATGACATGATGTAGACAAAGTAAACTCACGCATTAATAAACCCCATCTTTTTACCCTTAATAGCAACGATACATACATGTCATGTCCCTTTCTGTCACTGGGATTGAGCACCGCAAGATCGAACCCATTACAAAGCACCTCTCCCATTGCAAGATAAATCAATCTAGTTGGCCAAACCAAATCAATAGATCGGAGAGAAATACAAATCTATAATAATCATGCATAAAAGAGTTCAGAGAAAACTCAAATAATATTCATGGATAATCTGATCATAAACTCACAATTCATCGGATCCCAACAAACACACCGCAAAAAGTGATTACATCGGATAGAACTCCAAGAACATCGAGGAGAACATTGTATTGAAGATCAAAAAGAGAGAAGAAGCCATCTAGCTACTAACTATGGACCTGAAGGTCTATGGTAAACTACTCACGCATCATCGGAAGGGCGGCAAGGATGATGGAGAGCCCCTCCGTGATCGATCCCCCCTCCAGCGGAGTACCGGAAAAGGCCTACAGATGGGATCTCTCGAGAACAGAAACTTGCAGCGGCGGAAAAAGTATTTCGTGGACTCCTCTATTGGTTTCCTGATTTTAGAGAATTTATAGTGGTGGAATTAGGTCAAACGGAGCTGTGTGGGCCCCACAAGCCACCAGGGCGCCCCTCCTGGGGAGCGCCCTGGTGCCTCGTGGGCCACTGCTTCATCTGCTGGCCCTCTCCCGAAGCTTCCAGTACTTGTTATGTCTAGAAAGAAATCTCCAAAAAGTTTCATGGCATTTGGACTTCGTTTGGTACTGATATTTTGGAAAACCAAAAACAGGCAAAAAACAGCAACTGGCACTGGGCACTAAGTTAATAGGTTAGTCCCAAAAAATGATATATAATTGCTGTAAATGTATATAGAAACGTCCAAGATTGGTAATATAATAGCATGGAACAATCAAAAATTATAGATACGTTGGAGACGTATCAGCATCCCCAAGCTTAATTTCCTGCTATTCCTCGAGTAGGTAAATGATAAAAATAGAATTTTTGATGTGGAATGCTACCTATCATATTCATCATATATTCTTTTATTTTATAGCATGGACATTTAGACTTGAATGATTCAAAGCAATAGTCTATAATTTGACATGAAGATATAAATACTCAAGCATGCTAACAAGCAACCATGTCTTTCAAAATATCAACGCTAAAGAAAGTTATCCCAAGACCATTATGCTCAAACATTGATCCATTCATGAAACACACTCAATATTAGCTACACTCAATGCACAAGTATGACAATAGTGCTCTCTAGTTGGTGCTTTATAAGAAAAGATGGAGACTCAAAATAAAAATAAAAATTACATAAAAGTAAATAGATAGGCCCTTTGCAGAGGGAAGCAGAGATTTGCAAATTTGCCAGAGCTCAAAGATTAAATTAGAGAGATAAAATTATTTTGAGAGGCATGCTTTTCCTGTCAACGAAAACGACCAAGAATTCCCAATATCTTCCATGCTAGACATATCATAGGCGGTTCCCAAACAGAAAGTAACGTTTATTTCCTTTCCACCATTTTTTCACAATCCATGGCTAGCCGTATCCACGGGTGCCCTCCATACCAACACTTTCCAAGGAATTTTGTTGTTATTAATTTTTTATTCATTGTGGGACTGGGCATCCCTATTACCAGCCACTCTCTCGTGCAATGACAAGTGAATAAACACTCATCGTGAGAATAACACACCTAGCATGGAAAATAATGGCCACCCCCTGCCGCTTCATGACTGGTACGGGCACACAAAACGGAAAATTATTTTGAAAATGTTAGAGTTGGCACATGCAAATTTACTTGGAACGGCATTGAAATACCGCATATAGGTAGATATGGTGGACTCATTTGGCACAACTTGGGTTTAAGGATTTTGGATGCACAAGAAGTATTCCCGCTTAGTACAAATGAAGGCTAGCAAATAGATTGAGAAGCAACCAACCAAAAAGTGAAAACGGTCATAAACATGCATTGAACATAACTAACACCGAATAATGCACCATAGTAGGATATAATTTCATTGCATAACTATTGACTTTATGTGCATGCATAGGGAATCACAAACCTTAACACTAATATTCTTACTAAATCACAATTACTCACTAACATGACTCACATATCATCATCTCCATAGCGCAAAACTATTGCAAGGAATCACACTTATCATATCCAATGATCTATATGATTTTTTTATTATATCCCTCTTGAATATTCATCACTTTGGGACCAAATTCATATCTTGTGCAAATTACCATTACTATTATCAACTCTCAAAAAGATATAAGTGAAGCATGAGAGTGCAAATATTTATTCAAAATTTTAATATTATCAACTCTCAAAATAATATAAGTGAAGCATGAGAGTTTAAATATTTCTTCAAAATATAGCCACCGCCGTGCTCAAAAAGATTTAAGTGAAGCACTAGAGCAACTACCTAGCTCAAAAAATTTAAGTGAAGCGCATAGAGTATTCTAACAAATCATGATGAACGTGTGGCTCTCTCAAATAGGTGTGTCCAGCAAAGATGATTGTGAAAAACTAAAAAGCAAACAAAGAAAAGACTCATATAATACACGACGCTCCAAGCAAAACACATATCATGTGACGAATAAAAATATAGCTCCAAGTAAAATTACCGATGGTTGGTAGAAGAAAGAGGGGATGCCTTCGGGGGCATCCCCAAGCTTAGACGCTTGAGTCTTCCTTGAATATTACCTTGGGGTGCCTCGGGTATCCCCAAGCTTAGGCTTTTGCCACTCCTTATTCCTTCATCCATCGTGATCTCACCCAAAACTTGAAAACTTCAATCACACAAAACTCAACAAAACCTTCGTGAGATCCGTTAGTATAACAAAACAAATCACTACTTTAGGTACTGTTGCAAACCCACATATTTTATTTTTGCATTATACCTACTGTATTCTAACTTCTCCATGGCTTATACCCCCCGATACAATCCATAGTTTCATCAAAACAAGCAAGCAGTGCATCAAAAACAGAATCTGTCAAAAACAGAACAGTCTGTAGAGATCTATTTAAAAGCTATACTTCTGTAACTCCAAAAATTCTGAAAAATTAGGACAACGTGGAAAATTCATATACCAATAATGTGTAAAAATTTCAGATTTTTTTGACGCACCAGTACAGAACCAAAATTCCAGCACTGGACGCAAAACTTTCTGTTTTCCAAACAGCATCAATTATACTATCTTCCAAATTATCCCAAAGGCTTTACTTGGCACAAACACTAATTAAAAGCACAAAAACACAATCTTAACAGTAGCATAAATGTGAAAACACAGAATAACAGAAACAAAAAGTAAAAATTTATTTTGTTCATTGGGTTGCCTCCCAACAAGCGCTATTGTTTTATGCCCCTAGCTAGGCATAATGCATAGTTTCAAGTATTGTCATCTTTCATCTTCTTACCCAAAGATGTACTTTCATCAAAGGGTTTTTCAAAGGTAATATGAAACACATCATCCATAGAAATTTTAGCATTAGCAAGTTGTCCATCTGTAAATCCTTCTTGATTACCGGCTACAATCCAAGAGTATTGTCTATTAACACTATTGAAAACTTGTTGGATTATATTCAAAGGAGGAACTTCTTTTTTAATATTCTTATCAAAGATGTGGTCATTGCGGAACAAATGTCTCAACAAGTAATCATTATTATAAAGGATCTCATCTATTACCGGTTTTTCACAGTTCATACCATAAAAATCAAAGATCTCCCTAGCTTCTCGCACTATGTGATCAAATTCATTCATGAGAACAAGAGTGGCTATTTTCTTAGCTCTAGGATCTTTTATAACCGGTAGCTCATAAAACAATCTTCGCAAAGTGGTATGGGTGCGAATATATCTTTTTTCAAGTTTAAGAATAAGTGCGGAAATAGCGTCGGCATAATTCTTAGTTTCTTTAAGTATAGGAGCATCATCAAAAGCCAAGGTCCCAATTCAATTAAAGAATTCTTGGATAACACTTTTTCCTATAACATTACCATGTCCCAACACAAGTTTTAGCATCAAGATTGGTAGAACTTCCCATTTTAGGAGTTTTACCATCATCAGTTTCCGCCATGCCAAAATCACTCATGATAACAATCTTCAAGCAAGCGAACAAGCAAACAAGAAAAAAGCAAACAGAAATTATTTTTGAATTTTTGTAAAAACTTTTTAGAAGTGGGGGAGATGAAAACGAGAGGCAAAGGCAAATAAAATAAATGCAAGGAGATGAAAGTTTATGCGTAAGTACTTGATAGATGTTGATGATGTCTCCCCGGCAACGGCGCCAGAAATTCTTCCTGCTACTTGTGAGCTGCGTTGGTAATTCCCTGAAGAGGAAGGGAGATGCAGTGCAATAGAGATAAGTATTTCCCTCAGTTATGAAACCAATGTTATCAATCCAGTAGGAGAATCATGCAACACCTCGTTAGCAGCACCTGCACACAAAACAACAAATCCTTGCACCCAACGCAAACAAGGGGTTGTCAATCCCTCGGCGGTTAATTGCAAGATTAAATTGTATGTGATAGATAGATAGATTGAACTAAAATATAAAATAAAATAAATAAAGTAAAAGTGCAGCAAGGTATTTTTAGGGTTTTTAATATATGATTTAGATAGACCCGGGGGCCATAGTTTTCACTAGAGGCTTCTCTCAAGAAAATAGCATACGGTGGGTAAACAAATTACTGTTGGGCAATTGATAGAAAAGCAAATAATCATGACGATATCCAAGGCAATGATCATGTATATAGGCATCACGTCTGAGACAAGTAGACCGACTCCTGCCTGCATCTACTACTATTACTCCACACATCGACCACTATCCAGCATGCATCTAGTGAATTAAGTCCATAAAGAATGGAGTAACGCCTTAAGCAAGATGACATGATGTAGACAAAGTAAACTCATGCATGAATAAACCCCATCTTTTTACCCTTAATAGCAATGATACATACGTGTCATGTCCCTTTCTGTCACTGGGATTGAGCACCGCAAGATCGAACCCATTACAAAGCACCTCTCCCATTGCAAGATAAATCAATCTAGTCGGCCAAACCAAATCAATAGATCGGAGAGAAATATGAAGCTATAATAATCATGCATAAAAGAGTTCAGAGAAAACTCAAATAATATTCATGGATAATCTGATCATAAACTCACAATTCATCGGATCCCAACAAACACACCGCAAAAAGTGATTACATCGGAGAGAACTCCAAGAACATCGAGGAGAACATTGTATTGAAGATCAAAAAGAGAGAAGAATCCATGTAGCTAGTAACTATGGCCCCGATGGTCTGTGGTAAACTACTCACGCATCATCGGAAGGGCAGCAAGGTTGATGGAGAGCCCCTCCGTGATCGATTCCCCCTTCGGCGGAGCACCGTAAAAGGCCTCCAGAGGGGATCTCTCGAGAACAGAAACTTGCGGCGGCGGAAAAATAATTTCGTGCACTCCTCTGTTGGTTTCCTGATTTTAGAGAATTTATAGTGGTGGAGTTAGGTCAAACGGAGTTGTGTGGGCCCCACAAGCCACCAGGGCGCGCCCCCCCTGGGGCGCGCCCTGGTGCCTCGTGGGCCACTATTTCATCTTCTGGCCCTCTCCCGAAGCTTCCAGTACTTGTTATGTCCAGAAAAAAATCTCCAAAAAACTTCGTGGCATTTGGACTTCGTTTGGTACTGATATTCTGGAAAACCAAAAACAGGCAAAAAAACAGCAACTGGCACTGGGCACTAAGTTAATAGGTTAGTCCCAAAAAATGATATATAATTGCGGTAAATGTATATAAAAACATCCAAGATTGATAATATAATAGCATGGAACAATCAAAAATTATAGATACGTTGGAGACGTATCAGCCTTTTCGATCTAGATGTCGTTGTTTTGCTCAGCCTTCTTAAGGCAAACTTGCTTAGTTATGTCTGTACTCAGATACTGATCCTTCCGCTGACTCTTGTGTAACTCGAGCTTATGTATTTGAGCCCTCGAGGCCCCGGCTTGTAATATAAAGCTTGTATTATTTTATTTTGTGTCTAGAGTTGTGTTGTGATATCTTCCCGTGAGTCCCTGGGCTTGATCGTGCGCATTTGCGTGCATGATTAGTGCACGATTGAGTTGGGGCGTCACACTTGTGATGGTGAAGAAATAAAAGCGACGGACTGGATAATAAAGGTTGCTATCACAAGGGGTAGTATAAAGTGACGTTCCTTTGCAATAAGAGCTTGCACATCCAAAAATAAGAAGCGCATGACAACCTCTTCTTCCCTCTGTGAAGGGCCTATCTTTTACTTTATGTATTAACTTTTATGCAAGAGTCAATAGTGTTCTTCTCTATTCCATTTTTATTTTCTCTCTTGGCAAGCATCATGTGGTGGGGAAATATCCAGGCACATATATCCAATTGAATATAGGTGATCATGAGTTATTATTGTTGACATTATCCATGAGATAAATAAGTTGGGAGGCAAAACATTAAGCCCCTATCTTCCTATGTGTTTGACTGAAACGGTTTGTTCTAAAAATATGCTTTGAGTGTCAGCAATCATGGAAGACTAAATGATAGTTGAGTACGTGGAATTTGCTAAATCAAAGCTCTTACATAGACCCTTCCTGAAAATAAGATGAATTGCAATTGTTTGATGACTGAGAACATAGTTTGTTAGTTTTCAAGAAAGTTTATGATCTATACTTCAACATGTGAATATCTTGCTACTTGATCATGAGAAGTTTTATGAGATGAGCTACTGTCTATGATATATAATGATGTTAGAAAAAGTGTTTGGAATTATCATTGATCAAACTTATGAACTATGCTAGCATTCACACTTCATAAATTATTTCTTTTATCATTTACCTACTCGAGGACGAACAGGAATTAAGCTTGGGGATGCTGATACGTCTCCAACGCATCTATAATTTATGAAGTATTCATACCATGTTTACAACAATTTTATATGGTTTTGGTATGATTTGATTAGAACTAACCTGGACTGACGCTGTTTTCAGCAGAACTACCGTGGTGTTGTTTTTTCTGCAGAAAAAAAAGTTCTCGGAATGGGCTGAAAATTTACGGTGATTTTTTGTGGACCAAAAGTGACCCCCGAAGCTTCGAGGAAGGACCAGAAGCCTCATGAGGAAGCAACAAGCCTGGGGGGCGCGCCCTCCCCCCAGGGCACGCAGAGCAAGCTTGTCGCTCCCTCGTGGGCCCCCTTGATGTGAAACCAACGCCAAAAATTCCTATAAATACCAAAAATCCCAGAAAGAAACCTAGAACTTCCACGCCGCCGCCGCAAGCCTCTGTACCAAAGTCATCCTATCCGGAGCCTTGTTTCAGCACTCTGCCGGAGGGCGAAATCATCACCAGAGGCCATCTTCATCATCTCGGTGGTCTCCATGATGATGAGGGAGTAGTTCACCCTCGGGGCTGAGGGTATGTACCAGTAGCTAGGTGTTTGATCTCTCTCTCTCCCGTGTTCTTGATTTGGCACGATCTTGATGTACCGCGAGCTTTGTTAATATAGTTGCATCATATGGTGTTTCTTCCCTCTCTATCTTCTTGTGATGAATTGAGTCTTTCCCTTTGAGATTTCGTTATTGTCGGATTGAATACTTTGGATTTGAGAACACTTGATGTATGTCTTGCATGTGGATACCCGTGGTGACAATGGGGTATTCTATTGAGTCACTTGATGTATGTTTTGGTAATCAACTTGCGGATTCCCGTGACCTTGGGGAATCTAGGCATATGGGTTGGTGCACGTTTTCATCTCCTTTTCTCCGACAGAAACTTTGGGGTACTCTTTGAAGTTCTTTGTGTCGATTGAATATTATGAATCTAAAGTTGTTTGATGCATATCGAATAATCAACTCACGAATACTTGTGGTGACATTGGAGTATCTAGGTGACATTAGAGTTGGTTGATGCGTATCATATGGTGTTATTTTAGTACGAACTCTAGGGCTATTTGTGACACTTATAGGGACGGCTCAATAGATTGATCGAAAAGGATAACTTTGAGGTGGTTTCGTACCCTACAACAATTTCTTTCTTATGTTCTCCGCTAATAGGAACTTTGGAGTGATTCTTTTTCACACGTTGAGGGATTGTTATATGATTCAACTATGTTAGCATTGTTGAGAGATTGCACTAGTGAAAGTATGAACCCTAGTCCTTGTTTTCAAGCATTGCAATACCGTTTGTGCTCACTTTTGTTACTTGCTACCTTGCTGTTTTTTATTGTTCGGATTACAAAAACCTATATCTACTATCCATACTACACTTGTATCACAATCTCTTCGCCGAACTAGTGCACCTATACAATTTACCATTGTATTGGGTGTGTTGGGGACACAAGAGATTTCTTGTATTTGATTGCAGGGTTGTTTGAGAGAGACCATCTTCATCCTATGCCTCCCACGGATTGATAAACCTTAGGTCATCCACTTGAGGAAAATTTGCTACTGTCCTACAAAACTCTGCACTTGGAGGCCCAACAACGTCTACAAGAATAAAAGTTGTGTAGTAGACATCAAGCTCTTTTCTGGCGCCGTTGCCGGGGAGGTGAGTGCTTGAAGGTATATCTTTAGATCTTGCAATCGAATCTTTTAGTTTCTTGTTTTATCACTAGTTTGGTTTATAAAACAAAACTACAAAAAAATGGAATTGAGGTTGCCTCAAATGCTTTATCTTTATAATGTCTTTCTTGAAAATAAGGATTCCGATAATTGTGCTCAATTGTTAGAGGAAGAATTCAATAAAATGTTTGGCATAAAATCCTTGAATGATGAGCATGATTGCAATGTTGTTAGTATGCTTTCTATGAATATCCATGATGCTAATGATATGCAAAGCCACAAGCTTGGGGATGCTATGTTTGATGAAGATGCTATTTTTAGTCCCACAAGCTTGGGCACATCACTATTTAAAGTTTTGACCTCGCCAAACCCACTTTTAGCATTTTTATCATCAAGATCATCACCCTCCGAACAATGGGACGCCTTCTAACTAAAGTTGACTCATCTTTAGTCCATTTTTCATCATGTTTTATATTACTAAATAAAGATTCAATAGGTGAGTCACCAACCATTTTAATATCTTCATCATTACTACGATAGAAACCGGGTGGAATAGCTTTTTCTAAGAATTCTCGCTTAGCTCTCAACCTAGCGGTTCTCTCCTTACTTTCATTAATGGACACATAGATAGCTTTAATAGACTGATTAATATCATGCTTAGGTGGCAAAGTTTTAATTTTAAGATTTTCTACATCATGAGCAATTCTATCCATGTTCCTAGCCATATCGTCAACTTTATTCAATTTTTCTTCTATCATAGCATTGAAAATCTTTTGAGAATTAATAAATTCTCTAATATCATTCTCAAGATCAGAGGGTATCCTATTATTATTATTATATGAATTACCATAATTATTAGAGGAATTTCTGGGAAACGGTCTAGGATTAAAATTCCCTCTATAAGCATTGTTGTTGAAATTATTTCTAGAGACAGAATTCACATCAATAGCATCATTATTTTGCTCAATCAAAGTAGATAATGGCACATCATTAGGATCAACATGAGCATTTTTACTAGCAAGCATTTTCATAATAGCATCCATTTTATCATCCAAAGTAGAGATTTCTTCGACAGAATTTACCTTCTTACCAGTTGGAGTTCTTTCAGTGTGCCATTGAGAGTAATTTTTCATAATATTATCAAAGAGTTTTGTAGCTTCTCCCAATGTAATTTCCATAAAAGTACCACCTGCAGCAGAGTCTAGAATATTTCATCCATAAGCTTAAACCATGAGTGACAATTTCTAATCATTCATTTCATCCTCTCCCATGCTTGTGCAACATGTTCTTGCTCAAGTTGCTTAAAATTAATTATTTGATTTCTTAAAGAAATAATTTTAGCGGGAGGAAAATACCTGGCAATAAAAGCATCCTTACACTTATCCCAAGAATCAATACTATTATGAGGCAAGGATGAAAACCAAGTTTTAGCATGATCTCGTAGTGAGAACGGAAATAATTTCAGCTTGACAATATCATTATCCACATCTTTTTTCTTTTGCATATCACAAAGTTCAACGAAAGTATTAAGATGGGATGCAGCATCCTCATTAGGAGTTCCAGAAAATTGTTCTTTCATAACAAGATTTAGCAAAGTAGCATTAATATCATAAGACTCCGCACTAGCAGCGGGAGGAGCAATTGGAGTACTAATAAAATCATTATTCTTAGTATTTGAGAAAATCACACAACTTGGTGTTTTCTTGAGACATAGCGACAAAGCAAGCAAACTAGCAAATAAACTATTTTTGTGTTTTTGTAATTTTTATGAGAAGTGGGGGAGATGAAAACGAGAGGCAAATGCAAATAAAAAGGCAAATAAAAGTAGAGCAAGTAGATGATAGTTTGTGCGAAGGTACTTGATAGGCTTTGGTGATGTCTCCCCGGTAACAGCGCCAGAAATACTTGCTGCTACTTGTAAACTGCGTTGGGATTTCCCCGAAGAGGAGGGGTGATGCAGCACAGTAGAGATAAGTATTTCCCTCAGTGAGAACCAAGGTATCAATCCAGTAGGAGAACCACGCAGAACCTCATGAACAGCACCTACACACTCAAAAGCAAATACTTGCACCCAACGCGGGCAAGAGGGCTGTCAATCCCCTTGAACTCGTTATTTGCAAGGATTAATTCTGATAGTGATAGATAAAATAATAAAGTAAATAAAATTGCAGCAAGGTATTTTTAGGGTTTTTATATGATTTAAGTAGACCCGGGGGGCATAGTTTTCACTAGAGGCTTCTCTCTCGAACACATAGCATACGGTGGGTAAACGAATTACTGTTGGGCAATTGATAGAAAAGCATAGTTATGACGATATTCAAGGCAATGATCATGTATATAGGCATTATGTCCGAGACAAGTAGACCGACTCCTGCATGCATCTACTACTATTACTCCACCCATCGACCGCTATCCAGCATGCATCTAGAGTATTAAGTGAAAAACGGAGTAACGCCTTAAGCAAGATGACATGATGTAGACAAAGTAAACTCAAGCAATATGAATAAACCCCATCGTTTTATCCTTAATGGCAACAATACAAATAAATGTCTTGTCCCCTACTTTGTCACTGGGATATAGAACACCGCAAGATTGAACCCATCACAAAGCACATCTCCCATTGCAAGATTAATCAATCTAGTTGGCCAAACCAAACAGATAGATCGGGAAGAAATACAAAGCTATAACAATCATGCATAAATAAGTTCAGAAAAGTCTCAAATATTTCTCATGAATAATCTGATCATAAACCCATGCTACTTGTAGACTGCGTTGGTATTTCCCCGAAGAGGAGAGGATGATGCAGTATAGTAGAGATAAGTATTTCCCTCAGTTAAGAACCAAAGTTATCAATCCAGTAGGAGAACCACGCAAAATCCTTTAGCAGAACCTGCACACACAAACGCAAACACTTGCACCCAACGCAAATAAGAGGGTTGTCAATCCTCTTAGCGGTTATTTGCAAGGATTAATTCTGATAGTGATAGATAGAAATATAAATTGCAAAATAAAATAAAAGTAAATAAATTGCAGCAAAGTATTTTTGGGTTTTAATATATGATAAAGATAGACCAGGGGGGCATAATTTTCACTAGAGGCTTCTCTCTCGAACACATAGCATACGGTGGGTAAACAAATTACTGTTGGGCAATTGATAGAAAAGCAAATAATTATGACGGATTCATGCCAATAATCATGTATATAGGCATCACGTCCGAGACAAGTAGACCAACTCGTGCCTGCATCTACTACTATTACTCCACCCATCAACCGCTATCCAGCATGCATCTAGGGTATTAAGTATAAAACAGAGTAACGCTTTAAGCAAGATGACATGATGTAGACAAAGTAAACTCAAGCAATATGATTAAACCTCATCTTTTTATCCTTAATGGCAACAATACAAATACATGTCATGTCCCTTTCTGTCACTGGGATTGAGCACCGCAAGATTGAACCCATCACAAAGCACCTCTCCCATTGCAAGATAAACCAATCTAGTTGGCCAAACCAAATCGATAGATCGGAGAGAAATACAAAGCTATAACAATCATGCATAAAAGAGTTTAGAGAAGACTCAAATATTTCTCATGAATAATCTGATCATAAACTCACAATTCATCGGATCCCAACAAACACACCGCAAAAGAAGATTACATCAGATAGAACTCCAAGAACATCGAGGAGAACATGGTATTGAAGATCAAAGAGAGAGAAGAAGCCATCTAGCTACTAGCTATTGACCCGTAGGTCTGTGGTAAACTACTCACACATCATCGAAAGGGCAGCAAGGTTGATGTAGAAGCCCTCCGTGATCGATTCCCCCTCCGGCAGAGTACCGGAAAAGGCCTCCAGATGGGATCACGGAAGAACAGAGGCTTGCGGCGGCATAAAAGTTATTCGGGGTGGCTCTCTGTTGGTTTCCGGATATTTTAGAATATATAGAAGTGGAATTAGGTCAAAAGGAGCCACGAGGGGCCCACAAGGCATCAGGGCGCGCCCCCAGGCCTCGTGAAGCTTCTGGCCTCCTCTCCAAGTCTCCAGGGTCTCTTTTGTCTAGAAAAAAATCTCCAAAAAGTTTCATGGCATTTGGACTTCGTTTGGTACTGATTTCCTGAAAAACAAAAACAAGCAAAAAACAGCAACTGGCACTGGGCACTAGGTTAATAGGTTAGTCCCAAAAAATGATATATAAATGCATATAATTGCATATAAAAACATCCAGGATTGATACTATAATAGCATAGAACAATCAAAAATTATAGATACGTTGGAGACGTATCAAGCATCCCCAAGCTTAATTCCTGCTCGTCCTCGAGTAGGTAAATGATAAAAACAGAATTTTTGATGTGGAATGCTACCTAACATGTTTCATCATGTAATCTCTCTTACGGTATGAATAATAAGATCCAAATGATTCAAAGCAATAGTCTATAATTTCATATAAAGACATCAATACTCAGGCATACTAATAAACAATCATGCCTTTCAAAATAAAAATGCTAAAGAAAGTTATCCCTACAAAATCATATAATCTTGTCATGCTCCATCTTCTTAACACAAAGTATTTATCATGCACTACCCCGATGACAAGCCGATCAATTGGTTCATACTTTTTAACGTGCTTCAGCTTTTTTAACCCCCACACAATACATGAGCACAAGCCATGGATATAGCACTATGGGTGGAATAGAGTGTGGTGGTAAAGATTAATAAGGGGAAGTCAAAAATAAGAAGATAGTCTCACATCAATGCGGCTAATCAACGGGCTATGGAGATGCCCATCAATTGATGTCAATGCGAGGAGTAGGGATTGCCATGCAATGAACGCACTAAGAGCTATAAGTGTATGAAAGCTCAACATGAAAACTAAATGGGTGTGCATCCAACTTGCTTGCTCATGAAGACCTCGGGCATTTGAGGAATCCCATCATTGGAATATACAAGCCAAGTTCTATAATGAAAAATTCCCACTAGTATATGAAAGTGACAAAATAGGAGACTCTCTATATGAAAAACATGGTGCTACATTGAAGCACAAGTATGGAAAAGGATAGTAACACTACCCCTTCTCTCTTTTTCTCTCATTTTTTTTGTGGGCTCTTTTTGGTCTCTTTTTTTCTTTTTTTATTTCCTCATTCGGACAATGCTCTAATAATGATGATCATCATACTTCTATTTACTTACAACTCAAAAGAAAATTACAACTCGAAACTAGAACAAAATATGACTCTATATGAATGCCTCTGGCGGTGTACCAGGTTGTGCAATGATACTAGCGTAACATGTATAAAAAATGATGAATGGTGGCTGAGCCACAAATACTATGTCAGCTATATGATCATGCAAAGCAATATGACAATGACGATGCGTGTCATAAAAACGGAACGGTGGAAGTTGCATGGCAATATATCTCGGAATGGCTATGGAAATGCCATGAAAGGTAGGTATGGTGGCTATTTTGACGAAGATATAAGGAGGCTTATGTGTGATAGAGAGTATCATATCACGGGATTTGGATGCACCGGCGAAGTTTGCACAAACTCTCGATGTGAGAAAGGGCAATGCACGGTACCGAAGAGGCTAGCAAATTGCGGAAAGGTGAGAGTGCGTATAATCCATGGACTCACATTAGTCATAAAGAACTCACAAACTTATTGCGAAAGTTTATTAGCCCTCGAAGCAAAGTACTACTACGCATGCCCCTAGGGGGATAGATTGGTAGGAAAAGACCATCGCTCGTCCCCGACCGCCACTCATAAGGTAGACAATCAAGAATAAATCATGCTCCAACTTCTTATCATAACGACAGATCATACGTGCATGCTTCGGGAATCACAAACCTTAACACCAATATTCTTACTAAACCACAATTATCTACTAGCACCTCCCACATATTACCATCTTAATATCGCAAAACTATTACAAGGAATCAAACTTATCATATTCAGTGATCTACATGAAAGTTTTTATTATATCCCTCTTGAATACCTATCATATTAGGACCGAATTCATAACCCGTGCATATTACCATTGATATTCATTAGACTCTCAAAAAGATATAAGTGAATCATGAGAGTGCAACTATTTCTTTAAAGTATAACCACCGACGTGCTCTAAAAGATATAAGTGAAGCACTAGAGCAACTGCCTAGCTCAAAAAGATATAAGTGAAGCACATAGAGTATTCTAACAAATCACGATTAATGTGTGTCCCTCTCAAAAAGGTGTGTTCAGCAAAGATAATTGTGACAAACTAAAAAGCAAACAAACTATAGCACAAGACGCTCCAAGTAAAACACATATCATGTGATGAATAAAAATATAGCTCCAAGTGAGTTACCGATAGATTGTAGACGAAAGAGGGGATGCCATCCGGGGAATCCCCAAGCTTAGACACTTGAGTCTTCCTTAAATATTACCTTGGGTGCCTTGGGCATCCCCAAGCTTAGGCTCTTGCCGCTCCTTATTCCTTTATCCATCGTAGTCTCGCCCAAAACTTGAAAACTTCAGCACGCAAAACTCAACAGAAACCTCGTGAGATCCGTTAGTATAACAAATAAATCTTAAACTTTAGGTACTGTTGTAAATTGATTCATATTTAATATTGGCATAATGCTACTGTACTCCAACTTCTCCATGACTCATACCCCCCGATACGATCCATAGATTCATCAAAATAAGCAAACTATGCAACAAAAACAGAATCTGTCTAAAACAGAACAGTCTGTAAAGATATGAATTAACGTCATATTTCTGTAACTCCAAAATTCTGACAAATTAGGATAACGTGGGAAATTCATATATAAATATTGTGTATAAAATTCAGAATGTTCTGACGCTCCAGCAAAAAATCAAAATTCTAGCACTGGACACAAAAGTTTCTGTTTTCAAACAGCATCAATTATACTATCTCCCAAATCGTCCCAAAGGCATTACTTGGCACAAACACTAATTAAAAGATAAAAACACAATCATAACAGAGGCTATAAATATGTAAACACACAAGAACAGAAAGTAAAACGAAAATTTATTTTATTTATTGGGTTGCCTCCCAACAAGCTCTTTCTTTATAGCCACTAAGATAGGCTTCGAGATTTTAATGATGCTCACATAAAAGACAAGAATTGAAGCACAAAGACAGCATCATAAAACATGTGACAAACACATTTAAGTCTAACATACTTCCTATGCATAGGCATTTTATAAGCAAACAAAATATCAAGAGAATAAATATTTAGCATATGCAAGAAAGAAGAATAAAACATTGACAATCTCAACATAACGAGAGGTAATTTAGTAACATGAAGATTTCTATAACCATATTTTCCTCTCTCATAATAATTACATGTAGGATCATAATCAAATTCAACAATATAACCATCACATAACATATTCTCCACATGATCCACATGCATAAAAGTTTTAGAATCTTCCAAGATAGTGGGATTAACATCAACTAAAGTCATGACCTCTCCAAACCCACTTTTATCAAAAATTGCATAAGATTGAACACTCTCCAAATATGTGGGATTCTTTTTACCTAAAGTTGACACTCTTCCAAACCCACTTTCAATATTGTTGCAAACATAATTATCAATATCATATTCATCACGAGGCTTAAATAAATTTTCAAGATCATAAGAAGCATCACCCCGATCATGATCACTACAATGAGTAGTGGATATCACAAAATCATCATCCCCAAGCTTGTAGTTGTGCATGTTATTAGCACAATTGACATTAATAGAATTTATAATAACATCATTGCAATCATGCTTTTCATTCAAGGAGCTATCATGAATCACTTTATAAATTTCTTTCAACACATCATCACAATTTTCAGATTCATGATTTTCAAACAAAACTTCATAGAGATAATCAAGTGCACTCAACTCACTAGAAATTTGTTCATCATAATTGGATCTTTTTAAAAGATTAGCTAGTGGATGAGGATCCATATCAATAATTTTTTTAGCAAGCGAAGATGCAAGCAAACAAAAGGCACATGGCAACACAAGCAAGCCAACGAGCAAATAAAAATATTTTTGTGTTTTTGTAAAACTGTTTTAGAAGTGAGGGAGATGAAAATGAGAGGCAAATGAAAATAAAAGGCAAATAAAATAAATGCAAGTGGATGATAGTTTATGTGAAGGTACTTGATAATTTTGGTGATGTCTCCCCGGCAGCGGCGCCACAAATTCTTCCTGCAACTTGTAAACTGCGTTGGTATTTCCCCGAAGAGGAGAGCATGATGCAGTATAGTAGAGATAAGTATTTCCCTCAGTTAAGAACCAAGGTTATCAATCCAGTAGGAGAACCACGCAAAATCCTTTAGCAGCACCTGCACACACAAAAGCAAACACTTGCACCCAACGCAAATAAGAGGGTTGTCAATCCTCTTAGCGGTTATTTGCAAGGATTAATTCTGATAGTGATAGATAGAAATATAAATTGCAAAATAAAATAAAAGTAAATAAATTGTAGCAAAGTATTTTGGGGTTTTAATATATGATAAAGATAGACCCGGGGGCCATAGTTTTCACTAGAGGCTTCTCTCTCGAACACATAGCATACGATGGGTAAACAAATTACTGTTGGGCAATTGATAGAAAAGCAAATAATTATGACGGATTCATGGCAATGATCATGTATATAGGCATCACGTCCGAGACAAGTAGACAGACTCCTGCCTGCATCTACTACTATTACTCCACCCATCGACCGCTATCCAGCATGCATCTAGGGTATTAAGTATAAAACAGAGTAACGCTTTAAGCAAGATGACATGATGTAGACAAAGTAAACTCAAGCAATATGATTAAAACCCATCTTTTTATCCTTAATGGCAACAATACAAATATGTGTCATGTCCCTTCCTGTCACTGGGATTGAGCACCGCAAGATTGAACCCATCACAAAGCACCTCTCCCATTGCAAGATAAACCAATCTAGTTGGCCAAACCAAATCGATAGATCGGAGAGAAATACAAAGCTATAAAATCATGCATAAAAGAGTTCAGAGAAGACTCAAATATTTCTCATGAATAATCTGATCATAAACTCACAATTCATCGGATCCCAACTAACACACCGCAAAAGAAGATTACATCGGATAGAACTCCAAGAACATCGAGGAGAACATGGTATTGAAGATCAAAGAGAGAGAAGAAGCCATGTAGGTACTAGCTATGGACCCGTAGGTCTGTGGTAAACTACTCACACATCATCGGAAGAGCAGCAAAGTTGATGTAGAAGCCCTCCGTGATCGATTCCCCCTCCGGCAGAGTACCGGAAAAGGCCTCCAGATGGGATCGTGGAAGAACAGAGGCTTGCGGCAGCATAAAAGTTATTCGGGGTGGCTCTCTGCTGGTTTCCGAATATTTGAGAATTTATAGAAGTGGAATTAGGTCAAAAGGAGCCACGAGGGGCCCACAAGGCATCAGGGCGCCCCCCTGGGGTCGCGCCCTATTGCCTTGTGGAAGCCTCGTGAAGCTTCAGGCCTCCTCTCCAAGTCTTCAGGGTCCTTTTTGTCTAGAAAAAATCTCCAAAAAGTTTCGTGGCATTTGGACTTCGTTTGGTACTGATTTCCTGAAAAACCAAAAACAAGCAGAAAACAACAACTGGCACTGGGCACTAGGTTAATAGGTTAGTCCCAAAAAATGATATATAAATGCATATAATTGCATATAAAAACATCCAGGATTGATACTATAATAGCATGGAACAATTAAAAATTATAGATACATTGGAGACGTATCAACCCACAATTCATCGGATCCCAACAAACACACCGGAAAAGAAGATTACATCAAATAGAACTCCAAGAACATCAAGGAGAACATTGTATTGAAGATCAAAGAGAGAGAAGAAGCCATCTAGCTACTAACTATGGACCCGTAGGTCCGTGGTAAACTACTCACACATCATCGGAGAGGCAGCAAGGTTGATGTAGAAGCCCTCCGTGATCGATTCCCCCTCCGGCAGATCGCCGAAAAAGGCCTCTAGATGGGATCGCGGAAGAACAGAAGCTTGCGGCGGTGGAAAAGTTATTTCGTGGGGCTCATGTTGGTTTCCCAATATTTGAGAATTTATAGAGGTGGAATTAGGTCAAAAGGAGCCACGAGGGGCCCACATGGCATCAGGGCGCGCCCCCCTGGGGCCGTGCCCTGTTGCCTTGTGGCCTCCTCGTGAGGCTTCTGGCCTCCTCCCGAAGCTTCCAGGGTCTCTTTTGTCCAGAAAAAAATTGTCAAAAAGTTTCGTGGCATTTGGACTTCATTTGGTACTGATTTCCTGAAAAACCAAAAACAAGCAGAAAACAGCAACTGGCACTCGGCACTAGGTTAATAGGTTAGTCCCAAAAAAGATATAAAATAGCATATTATTGCATATAAAACATCCAAGATTGATACTATAATAGCATGGAACAATCAAAAATTATAGATACGTTGGAGACGTATCACTTGGCAATATCAAGCTTGAGAAAGATGGCTTGTTTTTTGTCTCTGTGCAAGCTCTGAATGGTGTTTTGCACATATAGGAAGTTGTCTTGGATACATCTACCCTTCAAAAAAGCGCTTTGACTAACGGAAATGATATTCTATAATTCTGGAGCAACCCTATTTGCAAGCAGTTTACCCAAGACCTTAGCAGCACTATGAATCAGACTTATGGGGCGGTAGTCTTCTGGCCTTAGAGCATTGGATTTCTTTGGGATCAGCACAATGAAAGCCGTGTTGAGCAGATTCCAAGAGTGCCCATTCAGGGCCAACAGCTGATTGATGGCATTGAGGAGGTCAACTTTCACCGTATGCCAACATTTCTTGAAGAATAAACCGATGTATCCGTCGGGATCAGGGGCCTTTTCGGTGTCCATTTCTTTGATGGCAGTATGCAGTTCTTCAAGCTCAAAGGGGTGGTCAAGGTGACTAAGGTCAGAGGATGGGATGTTGAGGTAGTCCCAGTTGAGAGACTCGCCGGACTGTTGTCTTACACCCAGCAAGGAATTAAAGTGATCCAATAGAACGCTTGCTTTGTCATTGTAAGCAGAGACCACCCTGTTGTTTTTATGGAGAAAAGGGATGTGATTTTTTCGTCTTCTACCATTTGCTCGAAGATGGAACAATGTGGTATTTGCATCACCAGCTTTGATCCAGACAAGACGTGATCTTTGCCGCCATTTGATCCTCTCAATAGCAGCAATTGCCAGCAGTCTTGCCTTGAGCAGGATTCTGAGGTTGTGCTCCTGATACGTGAGTGGTCTATTCTCTTGTGCCACATCCAATTGAAAAATTACTTCCTTGGCCATATCAGCTTGGAATCTTCTATCTCTCACAATTTCCTTGCTCCATACCTTCGGTGCCTTTGCTGCTCTGGTCAGCTTGATGTGGAGGCGACGTATATTGTCAGAACAATTGAAATCCTTGCGCCATGCCTTTGAAACGGTATCAGCAAAACCAGGGGCAGAAGGCCACCAAGCCTCAAAGCGAAAACCAGAGAATTTGCAGTTAGAGAACTTCTTGAGGATCCGGGGGCAGTGGTCAGAGATGCTTGTTGATCCCCCGAGCAACTGCAGGTCAGGGAATTTAGTTTCCCATTCTTCCGAGAAAAGCACTTTGTCAGTTTTTGTGAGGCTGGTGTTGATTCGCTCATTTGACCAAGTAAACCGACGACCAAGTAGTGGAAGCTCTTTGAGGCCAAGATCATCAATAGCTGACCGAAAGGCACGCAACATTCTAAGGTTTACATTGTGGTTGCTCTTCTCTGAGGCCCTACTAATCAAGTTGAAGTCCCCGAGAATGACCCATTCAGGGGGGCAGAGAAGCTTTAGATTGCGCATCTCCACGATGAACAACATTTTTGCAGTGTCATCTTGAGGGCCGTAAACCCCAGTCATCATCCAACTTGAGTTGTCGTTTAAATCTGTGATCAACACTGAAAGCGAATAGCTGCTGGCGAGGTTGGGTTGGGGCATCACTGAATATTGATCTGCACTGGCAGCAATCAGAATCCCGCCCCTCGAGCCAACAGCAGGCAGAAAAGCAAAATTGTCCGAGAACTTGCTACCAAGAGTTTCAGCGACAATCGAGCTGGTGATCTCTTCCAGCTTCGTTTCTTGTAAGCAGACAAGGTTGCATCTGTGATCAGCAACTAGATTAGCGGCAACTTTCCTTCTGGCCGGGTTCTTCAGACCGCGGACATTCCAGCTCATTGAGGTGTAATCCATAATAAACTGAATTGGTAACTGCAATACATTTCCAAAGCAGATACAAAGGGCACAGATAGGTGACTGAACATAGTTGACAACCACAAGACAATCAAACCCAGGGAAGCGGCTAGCATATTCCCCAAACTCAGCAACAACAACAGTAACACACCCGAGCGCAAGCAACATGGATACATCCGAGAACAAGCAGGCGTACAGAGGGCTGACTAACATTGGGAAACTAGGAGAAGCAGCAAACAGGGGTGCAGAGCTCTGCTACTGCACTGGGGCCTCTAGAGCTGCAGGCTGGGCCGCCCTTGTAGTGATGCATCTTCCAGTCTTGCTCGAGGAGGAGGCGAGTGCAGTGATCGCCGTGATGAACTCATCCGAAAGGGGGCGCCTGTAGAGATATTTGTATCTCTGAAGTTCCTTCTCCGTCGGTGTGGCCTCGAGGTGGGGGAGGCCAGCTTTCTTGAGTAGGACAGACTGAACCTTGTCCATGATAGGCATGCCGTAGTTGGGTTGGGATGCCAGCCTCCCACTGCGGCGTGCTTCAGGTGGGGGAAGCGCGCTGGTCGGAGGGATGGTGGGGGCTGGTGGCGGTGGAGGGGTCGGGAGGAGGGGCTGGGGGTTCTGCTTCCTGAAGGAATTGATGAAGTGTTGTAGCTGCATCTCTTCGGGGCTTGCTAGGCTGGTATCCAGCCCAAAGGAAATCAGATCTGCCAAGTGTGTGTTTAATCTGTGTGTAGGATTGTGTTGGGGAACGTTGCATGGAAAACAAAAAAATTTCTACGCACACGCAAGATCTATCCATGGAGATGCATAGCTACGAGAGGGGGAGTGTGTCTACGTACCCTCGTAGACCGTAAGCGGAAGCGTTAGAACAACGCGGTTGATGTCGTCGAACAACTTCACGATCCAACCGACCGAGTACCGAACGTACGGCACCTCCGCGTTCAACACACGTTCAGCTCGGTGACGTCCTCGACTTCTTGATCCAGCAAGACGGCGAGGTAGTGGATGAGTTCCGGCATCACGACGACGTGGTGACGGTGATGGTGATGCTATCTCCGCAGGGCTTCGCCCAAGCACTGCGAAAATATGACCGAGGGACGGAACTGTGGAGGGGGGCGCCGCACACGGCTAAGACAATGTTGTGTCCTTTGGGGCGCCCCCTCTCCTCTATTTATATATGTGTAGGGGCTTGGAGTAGAAGGAATAGTGCCACGTGAACAGTAACCATGAATAGTACACACGTGGACTTGGACTCCAAAGTCCAATCCTATTCCTACTAGGACTCTCCTTTTTTTCCTTCCCTAACTGCGTGGGCTTTTGAGGACTTGGTGCGCCTGGCCCAATAAGGCCAGGGCACCTCCCCTTAGCCCATGCCAGCCCTTTGGGACGTGGTGTACCCACTTGTGGACTTCCGGACCCATCCGGAATCCTCCGGAACCTTCTGGAAGCTTCCCGGTACAATACCAAAAAAACTGCACCTTTTTCCGGAACCCAAAATATGACTTCCCATATATAAATCTTTACCTCTCGACCATTCCGAGACTCCTCGTGATGTCCGGGATCTCATCCGGGACTCCGAACAATATTCGGTTACCAATTCACATAACTCATATAACACTATATCGTCAACGAACGTTAAGCGTGCGGACCCTACGGGTTCGGGAATGAAGTAGACATGACTGAGACGCCTCTCCGGTCAATAACCAATAGCGGAACCTGGATGCTCATATTGGTTCCTACATATTCCACGAAGATTTTATCGGTCGAACCGCAATGACAACATACGTAATTCCTTTTGTCCGTCGGTATGTTACTTGCCCGAGATTCGATCGTCGGTATCTCCATACCTAGTTCAATCTCGTTACCGGCAAGTCTCTTTACTCATTCCGTAATACATCATCCCGTAACTAACTCCTTAGTCACTTTGCTTGCAAGCTTCTTATGATGTGCATTACCGAGAGGGCCCAGAGATACCTCTCCGAAACACGGAGTGACAAATCCCAGTCTCGATCCATGCCAACTCAACGGACACCTTCGGAGATACCTGTAGAGCATCTTTATGATCACCCAGTTACGTTGTGATGTTTGATAGCACACAAGGTATTCCTCCGATATCCGGGAGTTGCATGATCTCATGGTCTGAGGAACATGTATTTGACATTCAAGAAAGCAGTAGCAATAAACAGAACGATCATATGCTAAGCTAACGGATGGGTCTTGTCCATCACATCATTCTCCTAATGATGTGATCCCGTTATCAAATGACAACTCATGTCTATGGTTAGGAAACCTTAACCATCTTTGATCAACGAGCTAGTCTAGTAGAGGCTCACTAGGGACACGGTATTTGTTTATGTATTCACACATGTATTTAAGTTTTCGGTCAATACAATTCTAGCATGAATAATAAACCTTTATCATGAACAAGGAAATATAAAATAATAACAACTTTATTATTGCCTCTAGGGCATATTTCCATCAGATTGTTGATTGATGCAAGGGGTGTTGCCTCTTTGAATTGATACCTTGGTACTCAAATTGAGTGGAAAGTTTGGGGAGAGGATTTTTTGCACGCAGGGTTGGGGCGCTCACAGCCCCTTTTTTGTCTTCCAATTTTCAATCCTTCATATATTTTGAACCAAAAGTTCAAATTAAGTTTCATTTGCATATCTGTGTTTCTGGTGATGTGGGATTTCAAATTAGATCCATTTTTTAATACATTTTGATGAGTTTCTAAAACTTCATTAAGTTTCAACTTCTCAAACTTGGTACGAGCGACCGACAAAATTGTACGTTTCAAAACCTGTAACCGACAAATTGTAAGTTTCTTCAACTAAGTTTTAAAACTTGTTGTGCTCTCGTGTGGGATCCAACAACTTTGTGAATCGCAAGCCAATCGGGCGGCCAGCATGGCTGGGCAGGTGGGTGCTCCCGCACCTGTGGGCCCGTGCGAGTTTTTGGGAAAGGCTGTCGGGTCCCAATAATTGCTGCTAAACGCAAATCCTTGGAGCATCAATGACTTACATATCCTCCCCCAACGGGTCGTGTGCATTGATCTTGGGTGGATGGAAGAGGAAGGGTTACCCCTCGCCTTGTATAATTGCACATTGATCCCAGGTGTGTCCATCATGGGTGGGTGTACGTGGTGGGCACTGCCATCGCTGAGGTCGTTAGTCCTCGCATTGTGGCATCCCATGTTGGCATCTTCATTACTTCCAGATCTCAAACATGTGCTAGGCTATGTTGTCCACTCGTATGTCATCCGTGTCGCTAGTGTTATAAAGGCCATCATGTTCATAAAGTTCGACATGGAGGCCGTGTGACGGGGTGTGGAGGAGTGCCGCCTATTGAGACACAAGAGGGGTGTTTCCGAAGGGGGTTGAGAAGGTGAGGGATGCTTATAGGAGGGGATCAAGTTATGGATCGAGCTCGACGAGGTGCGCCATCAAGAGGGATAAGGGTTGGGTGGGGAGAGAGGAGAGCTCCTAGTAAGCGCCTTATGCGCTGAGTAGTGAACTGGCACTCATAGACCCACTCCGTTGCTCTCTCGGGTCGTCTCCCTCCCTCATTCTTCAACCAATTGACTCCCTCCCTCATTCTTCAACCAGTTGACGTTTGACCGTTGACCGTCGGCAATTAACTTTTAGAAAAAACAAGAATCTTAATTTTTTTGTTAATTTGAGAGACATCGTAAATTTTGAAACAAAAATGTCAAAAAATGGAAAAGGTCATAAAATTTTAATAAATATTTTGTTGAAAAGAGTTCATAAATTAAACTTTTTGCATGAATTTGAAAAAAATGGAAAACAGTTCACGAATTCGTAAAACAAAATATATAAATTTGAAAATGTTCATGGATTTGAAAAAAAGTTTGTGAATTAAAAAAATGTTCATGGATTTGGAAAAAAATTGCGGATTTAAAAAAATTCATGAATTTGAAAAAATTTCATGGATTCAAAAAAAATCACAGATTTCAAAATGTTCACAATTGTAAAAAACATTCATGGATTTAAAAAAATGATCATGAATTTGAAAATTGTTTGGGAATTTAAAAAAAGTTCATAAATTTCAAAAAAAATGAAATTTATAAGAAGTCCATTGATTGAATATGAAAAATAAGAAAAATAAAGGAAGGAAGAAGGAAAAGGAAAAAAGAAAAAAAAGGGAAAACAAGAAACCTACCTAAACCGAACAAAAATCAGTGAAAAAAGAAACCACATAAAACTATGTCCCAAAAACCGATGGGAGTCGAGAGATATTGGGCTACAATCCACTTAGATCTAGTGTACATGGGGTTGCGCCTTGTTTGGTACCGAAGGAGATAGATCATACGAGGAGGGAGTTCGGTGATGTTATTTTTCGTTTTGAAGCTAGAGAGTCTAATAGTGAAGCTCATAGTTTAGCTAAGGCGGCATCAACTCTTGATGTTGGTCGTCATGTGTGGCTAGGGAGAGTCCCGGAGATTATTTGTATCCCAAACATTTTGAGTTTTGAATAAATCCTTGGTTACACCTCAAAAAACAAATGTTATCGTTTTGGCTCTATTTCGCAAAAAAAAACATTCATTACTACTTCTTCCTTTTCAAAGTAAGTGTGTTTGATTTTGTACAACTTTGTATTAAAGTTGAAATAAACTAAAGACACTTATTTTGAGACGAAGGAAGTATGAAATACGTCTGGGTGTGATCCCGGCCTTTGTCGGCGGGAGGGTTTCGTTTTTTGATGTTTTTTTTTAGTTTTGTTAGGTTTGTGTCCTGTTCAGAGAGATGAGGCGGCGGCAGCTCTCTGAAGATTGAATAAGATTCTTCCCACCTAGCCCCCGTTCCGGCAGCGCTTCTAGCATCGTTGAAGGGCGTGCGGAGGTTTGTCTCTGGCGGATTTCACGGGATTCGGTTGGCGTTTGTTTTCGGTGGATTTACATGGATCCGGTTTACGTTCGTCAGTGTTCATGTGTCTACAGGTTGGATCCTTCCGATCTACGCTTCTCTTCATCGGCGACGGTTGCTGCTCTGGTGCGCTGGTCTTGTAGGGCCTTAGCACGACAACTATCCGACTGTCTACTACAAGAAGGTTTGCCCGACTCCGATGGAGAGGTGTGATGACGGCGACACGCCTTCGACTCGCTCCAGTGCTTGTAATCGCTTTATGTGCGGATGTAACTTTTATTTCTAGTGTTCTTTGTACAACTTGACAACTTGACAGATGATGAAGTTTTTCCAAAATATGGTTTTTTTTGCTGGAAATAGAACGCGATCTGAATCCCTTTTGCTTAAAAGGGAAGGCGTCTCAGCTTCTCTTGCCTAAACGGGAAAGCAATCTGAGCCGAGCCAAAAGTGTAGACGTTGACCGTGGAAGCGTACAGATTCAGCCGTCCAGGCATTAGTGATTAATGCAGACGAGTCACATGCGGAGGGGGTTTCTCTTATAAGGGCATCTCCAAGCGCATACGTCCGGACCACGGAAAACATCCAATACGGATCTGTATCGGTCCACAACGCGGTCCGGACGTACTTTCCCCGCAAACCAGAGACAAACGTGGGGTTTTGCGGGCATCCGAACAGTAACCACGCCCGTTTCTGACCACACTGTCCCACCCAAACCCCCTCCTCCCTCGCCCGCGCGCGTTCCCGCACGGCGCCAGCTACCCGCATTCGTGTCGCTGTAGAGCGCGCCGCTGCACATTGAAGACGGCTCAGAGCGGACACAACCTCTCACTACCTCCGCCATTGAAGCGGCGCGCCGGCCGAGTGCGCCGCCTGCTGCACGCTCGGCTGAACACGCCTCCTCGCCGCATTCAAACTCCTCCATTAAACCCGTGTTGAGGCCAAGAAACCTACTCCGGTCGTCCGTTCACGTGTGGGCCGGCATTAAACACAATGTCAGGCAAGCTCCTCCCGTCCGCCCTCTATTTAAAGGAGGCCAGATGCCGGGCAAGAATTGCACCACCAAGTCCGCCGCTCCCCATCTCCTCCTTCCACCATTTTCTCCACCCTTTCGATGGCATCTGACAAGTAGGAAGAGCAGTTCTCGGGCATAAAAGCTGGCTGGGTGGCCCGCCGAGCCCACCGGGTACGAGCGAGGCAGATCACTGCTCCACCTCCCTCTCCTAGTCCGACGGAGGAAGCTGCCGCCCCAAGCCGGCACGTGGTTCAGCATCTCGCCGCTCCAAGACAGCTCACGAAGGAGTGGCGAGTTGCTCCAGGCCGGCACGGGGGAGCACGGCGGCACGGGCATCGTCGCTGTCATGGACGACGCCGCGTCGTACCACGCCTCCCATGCCTGGGACCGCGCCATCTGCCGTCAACGCGCGCGTAACCACGCCCTGCCGGCAGAGAAAGAAACCGGCAGCGCGGAGATCGACGAGTCGGTGGCCAGCGCGTCCGCATTCGCCGCCGACATCGAGGGAAAGTAGAACACGGGAAGCCGCCGCCGCTTGGGTCCCAGGAAGACCACTCAGCGCGTCGCTGGCTTGTACAACCGGTGACCTGTCCGGTTCTTTATCTTAGACCATCATCGGCCCCCGCCTGGGCTCCACAGAAGCGGAGGAGCCCCCCTTCCACTCCGGCTGAAGCATCCTCTTTGCCACTCTGATGAGCAGCGCAGCCGGATATAGGGAAGATACGGGAGAAGAATATACCTCCGGGGCTCCCGGCAGTCCGTTGAGCGGGCTGCCGGACATGGGTAAGACAAAGGGATCCGCCGCGGCCGGTCATAGACTAGTGTAGTGTATCTGCGTCGTGGGAGTGGAGCTCCGCGCGACCATACGTGCACATAGTTTTACCTTTTTAGTTAAAATATGTTCAAAATGTAAACGTTTTCGTCCGGTTTGTATTTATATGAAATCCGGTTGTGTTTGCATGAATTTCATCTGGTTTGTTAAAAAAAAAGTGTTTGAAATAAATGTGTGCAGCGTTGGATGGCGGTATCCCGCATCTGTGTCCGCGGACTGGTCCTCCTGTCCGCGAACAAATGCGGAAGGAAATTTGCGGGTCGCCGTTGGAGATGCCCTAAGTAACTAACGAAATGCACGTGTATTTTCTTCTTCTTTTGCGGATAATGCAATTCATGTAATGGGATATGGTGGCTCAGTGAATGGCATCGCCAAAATCAAATAGATCCACCGTTCCACCTGACTACCAGTGTGTGTCTTAGGGCATCTCCAACTGGACCTTGGAACGCCCGCAAACGTCCGGACAGGCTGTCCGGCGCACTTTGTCATCCAACATGGCATCTGTCGATTCGCGGATGCGTCTGCTTGTTTGAAATCCCATAAACCGGACATAAACTAGTGGAGCTTTGCGGGCATCCAGATTGCCGACATGTACGCGTCTGACACCCCGATCCCACTCAAAAACATCTCCCGCGCGACCGCACCTCCGCTCCCTGCAACTCATTCATTAAAGCCCAGAGTGTACGCGACCGGTCATTGGAGCCGGCATTGAAGCGGCGCGCCGAAGCGCCGCCCGCATCTCATCCCGGTCTTCACGTCTGTTCAATGCCGGAGAGACGTGACCGCACGGGACGGGACGGCTATCTACCACATTAAAACCGGCTACCCGTCCGTCCACCCGCCGGCATTAAACAAGCACGGCGGCTGAGAAATCCACTCCGATGCCTGTAATGAAACAACCAGCTACGCCGGCGCCCGCTATTTATACGTGGCCACACCCGGCACGATCCGCAGTGCACCACCTCCGCCATAACAGCGAGCTCTTGAGCGATGCGGGAGAGCCTCGTGTCCCATGTGGGTCGTGTCCCATATCATACTCTTCCCCTCGCGGCGACCCGCAGCTTCACTTCCCGGAGCTCACGGCCGTTGAGCTTGCCGGACATGGGAAAACAGGGCGTGGAACACGAACGGGTCTACGGCCAGCGAAGATTTAGACTAGGTTAAAAAAATGTTATTTTCGTTTTTGTTTAGTTGAAATATGTCGAATATGCAATGAATTTGATCCGATTTAAATGAAAATTGTCCGCTTTACATAAAATTTATCCGGTTTGTCCAAATTCTATTTAAAATATGTCGCGGACGTTTAATGTATCTATTTTAGGGTCCGCGTTGGAGATGCACCTACATCATACAGTCTCCTGAACGGTCAGTCCACTGGACGGCCACGGGTAAGAGCTTCGGTTAGATCATCGGGGGAAAACGGCAACCTCTCTCGACGCCTGACCAGTGCACATGTAATCCCTGCCCAAAGAAGTACAGATCCACCGCACACGCTACACCAGTTTGAGTTCGTCCGACGCAAGAGTCAACGAAGTGCAAAAAGTGGAGTCGCACATAACTATTTCAAGCAATCTCTTGATCTCTTGGAAATCTAACAAAAGCCTTCTTCCAAAAGTTCATACAAACATAACCTCCTCCTAATTAATGGTTATATTCAAAATTCAAAGGTACTACCTCTCTAACTAAATATAGGGCGTGAAGGTCAAATGTGAATTATCTCGGTCTGTTCTTTTTTTTTGACAAAGTGCCGATATTATTGGCTCAAAAAGAAGCATAAAAAGGATACAAGACCCAACGAGCACACACCTGGCATCTGCATAACTAAGATGCACACAGCCAACACCAACGCACTCACACAAAAACACGCCGGCAAATAGCAAAGCCATAGAACATTCAAAGCGATCAAATCCGTAATCGACAAACTACAACAATGATCATATCCGCACCAACCATCTCATGACACCACACAGACAATGAGGTTTAACCTACCAAGTGCAACATGGGTGATGTAGCAGCTGGTGTGTCACATTCAACATGGGTCATGTTGCAAACCTACCGAGCGCAACATGGGTCACGTTGCAAACCCGCCAAGTGTTTGCAACGCGAATGCAACTTGAGTCATCTTTTAAACCTACTGAGCTCAACATGGACTATATATGTTGTAAACAGACTGAGTGGTACCGCCATGTTGTGAAACCAAGCAACGTTGCAAGGATGGTCAATGTTAGTGCAAGCTAGACCCTCGGCATTGCAAGACGTTGCAAGGCCGACCAATTTTTCTTTCTGCTGCTACAAAAGTTAGGCCGCCATGTTGCAACACCATGTGATGCTGCAAGGCCAGCCGACGCTACTGCCAGTTGGACACACAATGTTGCAATGCCAACTAGTTTTTCTTTTGCAGCAACAAAAGCCGGACATGCGTGTTGCAACACAATGTGATGCTGCAAGACCGGCACTGCTGCAAGCCAGATGCTCATTGTAAACCGGACACGCAATGCTGCGAAGTCAGACAACTTTCTTTTTTGTTGCAAAAGATTGATCTTCATGCTACAAAACCACACGGCACTGCAAGACCAACTAGCGACGTTGCAAAGCCAGACGCTTGACATTGAAAGGGGACATGCAATGTTGCAAGGACGTCCATCATTCTTTTTGTTGATGCAAAATCCAGACCGGGTTGAGGGAACATGCTGCTGTTACAAAGGTCGATTGGCATGCTGCAAGCGCGGGACACGCGCTGCAATGCCGACGACGTTGCTACTGCAAGCGGATATCCCACTTGCTGCTGCAAGCCAGGCCACGATGCCGCAAAGCTCATGCTATGCGTCAGTCGACTGATGTTTGGCAAAGATCGGACGGGTCACGAGATGTTGGGTCAGTGTGATCGAGCAGCTCAGCGCCGCGTCGTGAGGCCTAGCGACACACCTACCAGCTGCCACAACATTGGTCATGTTGCAATCTAGCAGCAACACCGGTCATGTTGCAATTCGCTGCACATCGGTCATGTTGCAATGTCGGATCAAACGCCCAACTCCTTAGCCGTGAGGACGTCGTGGGCGACGACCGCAACTTCGATGGTGCTATGATGGCCTCCAGCTTGCAACAACAACGCCTCGTGTGATGGGAAGGGTTGCAACATCTTTCTTCTTCCCTGTCGGCTCGCCTTCTCTTGTCTCATACTCCCCCCGTCCCATAATATAAGACGTTTTTACAAGCTGGAGTATCTGAGATGGGACGATGAAACGAATGGACGAGAGGCTTCTCGACAAGGGAAGGATAAGACACTATGTGAACTGGGGTGTAACCCGTACGACCCGTTGCCGACGCGGGAGGCGACTGAAGCTACGTAACGTGAGCTGTGTTGGCATGTGGCCTCGGGTGGTTGCAGCATGGCCATGTGTGAGAGCCTCCAGTACATTTACATGTAGGTTTGTTATACGATGGCTTGCCTTTCTTTCGAATGGAATGCATGGCTTGCTACGCTAAGAAAAAGGAACGCATGGCTTGCTACGCTAAAAAAACGGAACACATGGCTTGCTACGACTAGTACTAGTAGCTGACTCCGTCCGCCTCACGTCTTCAGCGCTTAACTCGGACAGATCTGAGCGGCCCGATTCCCGTGAATCGTACGGCGGATGGGGTGGCTTATTTTCGGCAGTTATCAACCGACTTATTGGTAGCAACCGCCTATTGTCAAACTACCCGTTGTTCGTACTGTAGCACACTCCTTAAATTAATATATACTATATCAAAAATAAAATATTTTTAGTGTTGCTGCCATGTGGACCTCATGGGAAATTCGAAACAACTTGTGCTTGTAGGTGGAGGTGCTCCCTCCGTTTGTTTTTTGCTCCGCATATAAGATTTACCTTAAGTCAAAGTTCGTAAACTTTAACCAAGTTTATATTAAAATATATCAACATCTATAATACAATAGATATGCATCTAATAATGTTGATTTCATATAGTAAACCTTGATATTTTTACTATAATCTTGGTCAAACTTTATGAAGTTTGACTTAAAAACAATACTTTGAAGTAGAAAAGAAAGGAGAGAGTACTGGAGAAGCTTCATGGAGGTCTGGAGCCACCTGGACAGGGAGCTTCATCGATGGAGTTTGTTATGCAGACCACCAGACTCCGCGTTGATTTTTTCGATATAGGCCTGGTTTTATTGGCACATAATATCATATCAAAAGAATACAAGTACCATGAGCACATACATAGCCTTCATATGATTAGGATGCACATAACCAACATCAACGCACACAAACAAAATGAAAAAACACGAATAGACATCTTACTTAACCTTGATGAATATATTGGTTTGTGATATGGTGTTTGTATCATATACATGGTTTTTACAAACCTCACCTAAGATAAATAGGTCATCACACACACACGTTTAAGAAATGGCTTCATGTGAAATAAACTAATTGCAGTGTTCTTAGGGGAAACAGTCATAACGGACCAAGATGAAGCAAAAACTAACCCGCACGACCCCCGCGTCTCCCTCCCTGGCGACTCGGGGGCGAAACCCTCACACGCCAGTCATTCCTCCACTCCCTTCCCTTGCCGTCTCGCCGCTGCCAGAGGCGCCGGCCAGCGAAGCTCGGCAGGCTCCGGTGATGACGATGGCGGGGCATTTCGATCGGCTGGCGCTAGGAGGCGGACGACGTGACTCTAGAGCGTGTCCGACATGGCGCTCGGGTTCCTGGCTTGCTGGGAAGATGCAGAGGCAGGGCTGAGTGTAGCTCACCCGGCAGGCACGGCGATCGAGCTGGGTGAAGGCGGCGGCCTCGGGCGGATGCTCTAGCGGGTCCTCCGCCCAGATCTGGTGCTCCCTTGGCCGGCGACCCAACGGTGGTTTTGATCGCGGCAGTGGAGCACGTTGCATAGGCCTGGTTGACTGGTCTGATCTGGTACTCTATCTACTGGAGGCCCGCCGGCCGAGGTTCGACTGCGGCTAGTAGCTTTGGCCAGATCCAGAAAAACCGGATCGACAACTGCTCACACCCTTCCACACCAAGCCGTCCACTGACCGTCGGCGGGATCCCTGTGTGCAGCGTCCCTGGTGGCAGTGACGGATACCACCATCGGTCCATCCTCACCACCAATGGCCGGGTGCTGCACAACGACAGCTACTTTGGTTGTTGGCGATCATGGCGTCGCATGGGCCGTGTGTCGGGCTCTCTGGGAGGTGGACCGCGGTGGCGGGGTGGTTGACTTCCGCGCAGGCGGCGTTTGGATGACGACGCTACGGTTCACGGCTTGGTGGTGTTGATTCAGATCTGGTCGACCGAGTGATTATTAGACTATGTTGCAGCGACCTCCTACGGCTCCACGACGGCGGTGGTCACCAAAGGATCTTCGGGAGTGTTCATCTCTCAAGATCCAGTGGTTGACTTCGGCGGTGAGATACAAATTATGGAAGACGACTTGACGTAGAGGGATGGATGTGCAGCGGCGATAGTCGCATCGCATGTGCTGCTGGGATCGCGGAAGTGGTGGCGACAACACTTGAGTGACTTCGATGGTGGTGCTACTCGAGTACCCAGTCACGAGCTACGGGTTGAAAGCCTAGGTCTGACCCGAGCTGGTTATACCTTGCAATGGCGATAGTTTATGTCGTTACCTTGTTGAAGGCATTGCTCGGATATGCTCGGATTGATTCTTCAGGGTGAAAACCTAGATTCTGGCCTTGGTGGTTGGATCCGGTGACAGCGACACTTGAGTGTCGCTTCCTTCTTGAAGGCGTTGCTATTGAAAACAAGACCCATGTGCGCTCGCATTGCAAACACTTAATTTGTTTACAACATAGTCCATGTTGCACTTGGTAGGTTTACAAGATGGCGCTCGCAATGCAAACGCTCGGCGGGTTTCCAACATGACCCATGTTATGCTCGGTGGGTTTGAAACATGACCCATGTTGTGTAATGTTTCCGACACTATTTCGTCGTCCTCACCCACTGGGATCTACGTTGCCGCATCGATGCGGATCCAGCCGCCGCCGCTCTCTCTCTCTACCTGGTTGGTCCGCAACACAGTGTATGTTGCACTTGGTTGTCTTGCAAAACTGCCAGGGCTCATGTTGCAAAAGCACGCGTGTGTGGTGGGGAGTTGTTGTGTGCCACACGAGTAGAGGCTGATCGGATGGTCGTCGCACGTCAACTTTTAGTCGGTTGATGAGGAGAAGCCTTTTCCCCCAAAAAAATACGGAAATGATAAATCCCGAACGTTCGGATTTTAAGCATGGCAATCCGAACGTTTTTCATGGCAACTTTAGTTCACGCGAGGTTGGCAAACATGGCAATTTTTTGAAAAAAAATGAATTAGGACAAAGTTGCCATGTTTTAACAACTAAAGTTGCCATCTCGCCTCAATTAAAGTTGCCAGGAAAAAACGTTCGGAATGACATCCTTAAAATCCGAACGTTCGGGATTTATCGGGGTCCAAAAAATATGTCCGCTCGATCATGTATAGGTGAACATCACCCCTCAAAAAAATGTATGGGTGAGCATCTTGATTTCCATCATTTTCTATCCCAAATCATTACTACAGTTTACTTGAAAGACCGCTGCCAAAACCTGATTTACACAGCAAATATGCAGCCTGGTCTGAGGTATATACACATAAGAAGGCACGTTGCTTCCCACGTGGGTGGAGCCCACAAGTTCACTACGTTTTTTTTTTTTTTTTTTGAACTGCACAAGTTCACTACGTTGGTGGAGCACAAGCGCGTCAGCCAAATTGGACCGCTTGATCATGCGTGATCCGACGGCGCGCCACGCGACTTACGAGCCAGGAAAATCAGCCGGTTGAATTCAATGCTTTTCCTTGACGATATCATGCTAATGTCATGCAACAATCACATCCCTGCACGCCCATATCCACCGGCCAAATCCAACGACATACAGTAGGTCGCGCTAGAGGAAATAGCGAGAACGTTCATTCTCTAGGCTTTGCGTAATTTAAATATACTACACAATCTATACACACATGGTACAACGGGTAGTGGTATGATTCTCAGAGACCACCTTGATGCCATAATGTTCTCTTCCTGCGGTAAATTTTTGCACTGCCATGATGCATTGGAGGCTGGATTATTGGCACGAAGTGAAGGGCTTTCACTTGTTTTGCAATGGAGTCAACTGATATCGTCATTGAGACGGATTGTTTAGAAGCGGTGAACCTTTTGAAAAAGGAAGGAGTGAACAGACCTCTGTATGGATTTATTGTTCATGAGATCAAATGACTCCACGGTAAACACCACCATCCGTAAGAATAGATCGCCAGCCGCCGCCTCCCCCAAAAAGCTAGGGTTCCCCTGCCTCCCGCCGGCGCCGCCGCCGGTCCGCCTCGTCCCCGGTGGCCTTAGGGCCATGGGGGCGGAGTGGATCCCGGCCCTTGCCGGTGGGAGGGCTTCGTTTTTGGATCTTTCTTCGAGTTTTGTTAGGGTTTGTGTCCTGCTCAGGAAGGCGAGACGGCGGCGGCTCCCTGAAGATGGAATAAAGGTCTCCCCGCCTAGCCTCCGTTCCAGTGGTGCGTCTAGTATCGTCGGTGGGCGTGTGGAGGTGTGTCTCCGGCGGATCTGTCTTTGGTGGATTTGCTCGGATTTGGTCGTCGTTCGTCTATGTTTGTCTGTCTTCAGGTTGGATCCTTCTGATCTATGCTACTCTTCATCGGCGGCGGTTACTGTTCTGGTGTGTTGATCCTATGGGGCTTTAGCACGACGACTTCCTGACTGTCTACTACAACAACTTTTGCCCGGCTCCGGCGAGGGAGGGGTGATGACAGCGGCGCGCCTTCGGCTCGCTTCAGTGCTTGTAGTCGTCGCTAGGTGGTCTACGGATCTGAATGTAATTTTTATTATTTCTAGTGTTCGTTGTACTACCATGATTAAAGAAGAATAGATCGAAAGTTTTTTCCGCAAAAAAAAAAAGAGAGATCAAATTACTCATGGAATTCCCCCTAAAAAAAATCATGGAACAATGAAATTCTTGTATTACTCATGTTTGACGTAATCATAATCTTGTAGGCCACTTAATGGCAAACTATGGCAGAGCTAGTGACCGAACTGCTGTATGGCTTGGCTTAAGGGCTGAGGTTATTGTCGAACAATGTAATTCTGAGTGTAGTTATGTTACTTGAGTAAGATACAAGTAATTTCCCCCCAAAAAAATCTATACACACATAACGTGCAACACAAATTACTAGTTCTCTTTAAAATCACAGTAGAAGTAACGAACTGCGTGCCCATTAGATACTGCGCACCTTCTCGTCCTCATCCGAGACACTACCATCATCCCATCCCATGGTGATCGGGCAAAAAAATGCGGAGGGTTCGATCCAACGGTCATGCCTACCCCGCCTGCTCTGCGCGCGGGAGCAGTACTCCGCATTGCTCCTTTTCGTAGCCGTCGCCGCCGTCTGCCTCCTCGTCGTGGTTGGCACATACGTGGGGATATCGTCTCCGGCCGACGTCGACGGCAAGATGGAGCAGAGGTTCTTCAACATATTTCCTCACCGAGCAGCGGCAAGTAGAACCCTTTTGGCTATATTAATCTATCTTTTACAATTGATATCTGCATGCACTCTGCAACGTCGACGACGAAGAAAGCCTGAAACCCTGACTTCTTGAGATTGAACAAGCAGGCCGGCGCCTCTCACGATGAACTGGAGGCGGCGCTGCGCGGCGCGGCCGATGCGAACAGGACGCTGATCGTGAGCGTGCTGAACAAGGCGTACGCCGAGGAGGGCGGCCTGCTGGACCTTTTCATCGAGAGCCTGAAGCAAGGGGAGGGCACCGGGGCTCTCATCGGCCACGTCCTCCTCGTCGCCATGGACGAACCGGCCTTCCGCAGGTGCAGTGGCCTCGGCGGCGTCCGGTGCTACCTCCTCCCCCCGGCGGCCGCGACCAACAGCACAAACCTCTCCTCGGAGCAGCTCTACATGTCCGGCGGCTTCATACGCATGATGTGGCGGCGCATTCGCCTCCTCGGCGACATCCTCAAGCACGGCTACAGCTTCATATTCACCGTATGTTCTATTGTTCTTCAACGAGCTCACGGTCACAAACTCTTATAAGACTAGTAGCATGTATGGACTGTTTCACACATAGTTTTATGTGATAACTTGCAAGGATATGGATGTGATGTGGCTGAGGAACCCCTTCCCGAGCCTGAACCGCACCGAGGAGGAAGACCTCCTGATCAGCACCGACGGGTTCAAGGGGCGGCCGGAGGACTACCTCGGCCACGAGCTCAACACCGGGTTATTCTTCGTGGCCGCGAGCAACAGGACGGCGGCGATGTTCGACGAGTGGCACGCGGCACGGGACGTGTCCGAGGGCATGAAGGAGCAGGACGTGCTAAACCAGATGAAGCAACAAGGCGCGTTCCGCCGGCTCGGCATGAGGGTGCGCGTCCTGGACACGGCGCGCTTCAGCGGCTTCTGCCAGGACAGCCGGGACGCCCGGCAAGTGGCCACCGTGCACGCCAACTGCTGCCGGACCATGCGTGCCAAGGTCGCCGACCTCAAGGCCGTTCTTGGTGCCGCCAAGCAGCTCAACGGGACGACGGGGCGGCTGAAGTGGCCTCGTCATTCAGCCTGCTTGAGATCGTGGAGGAAGTGAGACTAGGAAGCGCTCGTTGGAGGCTTCACCCTGTCTCCCTTCTCTCGTTTCCATTGTTTTACTTACCATTCGTCACTTTACTGCTGGTAAAACACCCAAAACATCTTACTGAGTACCAAGTTGGAGGAACATACTCCCTTCACCGGGTTTATTGTTCGCAAAGACCAAAACAGCATGACCAAGAAAAAGTACTTGATTAAGGCCTCTCCAATAGGTCGTATCTAAATCTTGTTGGTAAAATGTTCATGTCATCAACCAACAAGTTCAATGGGTTGTATCACTCTAAGTCATCCAATAGGTGGTGAGACAATACATGTGATTGCTCTCTACTTTGTCATGGAGCTTGTGCAAGGGTTGTTGGTTAAATCTACATACAATTTTACCCTCTTCCCTCATTTATTACACGCCACATCATCACTATGTCCTAGGTGGCAAGTTTACCAACACCCATCTTACAACTTTTGGAGATGCCCTACTCGAGGTGGCGGCGCTCCGGTGCTCCGGCGTGGCGTCTTCTTCGGATGGTGCCAGACAGCCTCCCCACCTCCGCGGGCTGGTGGCGAGTTTGGGTCAGGCCTGTTGCCAACGACGGGTAATGGTGGCGTGCGGGTCTTCAGCGATCGGTTGTGGTGGATCTAGGATTGGGTCGTGGCAGGGGTTGAGGGCTAGATCGGATCTGGCCCATGGATGCCTGCTACTCCAGCGGCCCGTCATCCAGGGTTGCCTAGGCGATGATGTTGGCTGGCCCCAATGATCTGCACCACCAACCGAGGTGCGGGGCTGGATCCAGCTGGGGTCTGGCGGACGTGTATGGGTCCCTCGACACGTGGATCGGCACTGGTGTTGGCCGGTCCTGGCCGTGGTTGTGCTATGGCACGATGGTCCCACCCATCCGCTTTTTGTGTCAAAGCTTGTGTTTTGGCGGCCTATTGTCTTGGTGGCGGTGGTGTGTCGGTCTTGGAAGCCGGAGTGGCGGCCCTGGATGGTGAGGCTGCATAGATTGGCTCTCTGCCGAGCGGTGTTGCATCAGGTGTTGATAGTGTGCTTCAGTCATATGGGTGGCCAGACGTGCTAAGACGGGTAGTCCTGGCGAAGCTGTCACAGTTGGTGGCAACCAAGCCCTGGTCATAATTTGGAGTTCCCATTTCATTGGGTGGGGTCCCCGTCGTGGTGGGTTCATTAGGCCTCTGGGCAATCAGAGGTCGTCCTGATTTACAAGGCCTGTTGTGCACATGTCGTTTGCTTCTGCCTCGTTTCTTTCCCTAGCGGTTAATGCGGAAATTTAATTCTTTGATCTTATCAGCCTTGGCGAACCTCGCGTTCTTCATGTGCCCACAAGTCACGTTCTCCATGTACCCACAAGTTCTCAGTTTGCGGATACCTTCACAAAAGGGTTGCCTTCCACAGTTTTTCAGGATTTCCGGACCACATTAAACATCGTATCAACCGTAGTTCCGATTGCGGATGCACATGTATGTTATTTTCTGTTTTTTTGCGAGAAAACCTCCAATCTATTCATCAACTATCAAGGTAGTACAAAGAACACCAGAAATAAAAATTACATTCAGGTTCGTAGACCAACTAGCGATGACTACAATTACTGGAACGAGCCAAAGGTGCATCGCCGTCATCGCCCATCCATCATCGAAGCCGGGCAAACCTTGTTGTAGTACACAGTCGGGAAGTCGTGCTAAAGCCCCATAGGATCAGTGCACCAGAACAGCAACCACCGCTGATGAAGAGAAGCGTAGATCGGAAGGATCCAACCTGCAGATACATAGACGTGGACGAACGGAGACCGGATCCAAGCGGATCCACCGAAGACAAATGCCGACCGAATCTCACGAGATCCGTCGGAGACACACCTCCACACGCCCTCTGACGAGGCTAAACGCACTACCGGGATGGGGGCTAGGCCGGAAGAACATTATTTCATCTTTAGGGAGCTGTCGCCGCCTTGCCTTCCTAAGCAGGACACAAACTCTAAACTGACACAAAAGGACGCCTAGACTGATTTTGTAGCTTCGCATGGCTCCTGTGTGTGCCCATTCTTGTGCATCCATCAACATTATGTTTGCCTCCTCGTGTATATGTAACAACCCAGTAAAGTTCAATACAGTTGTGCATTAAAGAGAGCCTTGTAGTGGTCAGGAATGCGATTGTGCAGCTTGACCATTCGGGTTCAATTTTCAGAACTGCGCGATGCATAAGGGTTTTTTCATATTTATTTTCATGACGATCAGGTTTGATGCGTGGTTTTTTTTTTTTTTTGAGCAATGGTTTGATGCGTGGTGGGATCATCCATCAAGATAAAAAATCATGATACCCATACTAAAAAATCTTCAAGGACCAGGCTTTTATTTGCAGAGAAAACTTTCGATCTGTTCATCAAGTGTCAAGGCAGTGCAGTACAAAGAACAATAAAAGTAACAAAGATTACATCTAGGTCCGAAGACCACCTAGCAACAATCAGTCTTTGATGCGTGATGAAACCACATATCAAGACAAAAATCTTAATACTCATACAAAAAAAGTTGTGTACATCCTTGTTGATGTAGAGGCCGAAAAAAGTGAAATTCGCTCACAAAATTAGGGTTGTCTGCATTGATCGATGTAGAGAGCAGGGTCAGGGGAAAGAAAATCTGTAATTCAACTTCCAAATTCGCCGCACCTGAACCACACAGATGTTTATCCAATCATATTAATAAATGCTAAAAGAAGCATGTTCCCTAGTTTACTCAAAGCGCCCAAACTTTCCACTGTTAAACTTTGACCACAATCTTCTTATAGGATACGTACTTTCTTATAGAGTACTGCACTCATACAGAACCATATAATCCACGTGTTGGATTAACTGTCGATCAAAGCGTGGATCCTGGAAAGCTTGCGTGCCCTACCCCTACATAGATCAATAGAGGGAGTAAATTCCGAGGGAATTTTCAGTGGCTGCTTGAATTAATTTCATGCTCTATAAATTTGTGTTTGTTTCAGCGGCTTTTGTAACGCCCACGTGAAGTAAGGCTAGGTGACGTAGTAATATACTAGAAGTGCAGTGTGCGCTTTGCTGCGCCGCTTGTGTTCTTGGGGTTGTACATGTTTTATTTTTGCGTGGTAATTTTTTTTAGGTTGCGAAAATTATTTACGTCCTAGCTGGTTTGACGTGTGGGGAAACAATGGAGTGTTTTTTTTTTACCAGAGAGGCTATACCTACGGACAGACATTACGAAATCATGGTTACGGATGGATGTGTCAGTTTATGGTTGGAGATTAGGGGAAGAGTGGCCCAACAATGAGAATCAGGGAAGTGATTGGTGGAAGAGTGTTTGGTATGACCAATCCGTAGGGAATCGCCCGTGAGTGTATCATTTTTCTTTTCTTTTTATTGTGGTGTTTGGGTGGGTCTTTTTGACCATGTGACTGAAGGGCGTCCTTTATACAAATACATGAGGAAGTTACCTATGTTATTGGCCGCATGTGTTATGTTGGTGCTAAACGTGTCATAGGCGACACTTCCTTTTTGTCAACGAAGGCCCACACCGCCCAAGCACTTACCAAGGGACCCATTCATCAAGAGATCCCACCATGAAGCTCAGGTCAACGGCCCAATTAATCATGTATCCAATCCAAATTGAAGACCTCAGTTGAATGAGAGGGCTCTAAAATTAGGGAGCTTAATGAAGTTAGAGATTTCATTGCCACAGCCAATGATTGACCGAGTCAAAATCAAGATATTAAAATTGTATACCTCAATGGAATGGGAGAGCTTCAAAAATAAGGAGCATAGTGTATTAAAAAAATGAGAGAGCTCCTTATAAAATTGTTGACCCGGTCAAAATTGGATGACCCAATTCTAAATTGGAGGTCTCAATTGATTGTGAGGCCTTAGAAACTAGGGAGCATAGTGTTATAGAGAAAAAGAATTATATGGGAGAGCTTGAGAAAGTGTTGACCCGGTCAAAATCGGTTTAAAATTAAGGAGCATAGTGTATTAAAAAACTAAATGAGAGAGCTCCTTATAAAATTATTGACCCGGTCAAAATTGAATGACACAATTTTAAATTGGAGACCTCAATTGATTGTGAGGCCTTAGAAACAAGGGAGCATAGTGTTATAGAGGGGGGAAATGAATGAGAGAGCTTGAGAAAGTGTTGACCCGGTTAAAATCGATTGACTCAATTCTAAATTTAATACCTCAATTAATTGTGAGGCCTTAAAAATTAGGAAGCATAGTGTATAACTAGAAGGGTTGGGCGCGCTTTGTTGCGCCGTTGGTATTGTTGGATTTTCATAAAAAATTTACCCACTCTGTTTTAAAATATAAGGTGTATTAGTTTTTTTGAAAAATCAAACATCTTTAAGTTTAATCAATTTTGTATATAAATATATCAATATTCATAATATCAAATTGGTATAATCAGATTCATCTTGAAATAAATTTTCATATTTTGTTTATTTAGTATTGTGGATGTCAATATTTGGCTCTAAACTTGGTCAATATTAAAGATTTTTTTTACTTTTTTAAAAAATAATACACCTTATATTTTGAAACCGAGGAAGTATTTGGTTTGGCGAGTAGGGGATGTGATGGAGTGTTTTTTTTTATAATGCGGTATTTTGGTGGGGCTTTCGTGGTATTTTTATAATGTCTTTTATCTATTAATCAACCCATACTTATGTGGGGATTCTCAAAAAAAAAAACCATACTTATGTGGGGACATTTTCTGTGTCGGTGGCTACATGGACTGTATCGGTGTTACAGTGTCACATGTTAGTGCTTCTTTTTTCTAGGTGATGAGAGGGTTGCGCGGGATTGATATGTTTTTATATGCCAGTTGCTGTCGATTGATTGAAAAATCGTTGAGCCGATCAAAATCGTGAACCAAATCTAAAATTGAATACCTCAATTGAATGAAACCTCAAAAATTAAGGAGCATATTGAATTAAAAGCATTGAATGAGAGAGCTCCTTGAGAAATTGTTGACCAGGTCAAAATCGGGTGAGTCAATTCGAAATTGAAGACCTCAATTGAATGCAATGCCTCTAAAATTAGGGAGCATAGTGTATAGTAATATATATTAGAATTGAATAAAAGAGCTTTAAGAAATTGTTGACCCGGTCAAAATCGGGTGACCCAATTTTAATTGGAGACCTCAATTGAATGTGGACTCTTTAAAACTAGGGAGCTTAGTGCTAGAAGATGAGTGGAACATGCCAAACATAGAAAATAGATACAGAGAAAAGTGAAATTCTATTACAACACAGGATTGGATCATACAGGGAATCATGCACCTGCAAATAAATTCAGTGGTTAATATCATACACTTCACATACTACACAGGAAACCCTGCACTTCTTGCACTTGCTAATCATGCATTCAAGCTCTATCCAACAATAAACTCAGTGGCTAATATCCACGTAGTGGAGCGAGGATTTTTAGCTCTCGGGCTCCATGGAGTCCGAAATTTTCAAAAATTGAAAAATCAACTTTTCAAGTTTCAAGAAAAATCTGAAAATAAATACACAAGTACTTATAGATGTATACTAGATGTGTATAAAATTTCATTACGAAATATGTTTTGATGTGAGAGCCAACCTATGGTTGGATGATTAGGAGGGCAGTGTATCTCCAGCCAACCAAGGATTAAACTTCAAGTTTGACGTGTTTGTGTCCTATAAAGGCGAAATATTCGTTTGATGGGAGACAGTGGGTGTGCGCGTTCATAAGGATGAGTATATGTATGTGTTAGTGAGCGTTTGTATTGTGTTTCTAAAAAAAAAACGTTTTGATGTGAGTTGTACAAAAAAAACTGAATAGTACATGTGCTAGAAAAGTAGAAATACATGATTTTGCTAGTTTTGTGTAGCTAGCATATGTATTTCGCCATGAAACTTTACAGGCAAGTAGTATAGATCCATAGGTATATACATAATTTTTTTAGAGCTTTTTTGAAACCTAAACATTTGATATTTGAATTCTTGAAATTTCAAGCTCCATGGAGCTCAAGCTCCATGGAGCTCGAGCTCCATTAGCAATTTCCTAATCAACCTATGAAAACATAGCGTGATATTTCTTGTTTTATTCCTTTTGCACATACAAATTTACAGGGTGCTCGCGTGCTCGTGAGTAGAGCACGCGCATGGCTCATCGTACATTAAGCTATATAAAAGTTTCGGTATAACAACGCTGACATGAACACAGGATAAGTGACGGGGTAATCTATGTACTCTGCAAAAAAGAAAAAAACCATGTACTCTGTAAGTAACATACCAAACACAGAAAGTGAATACGGAGAAAAGTTAAATTCTATTACAACAGATGACACATGAACATATCAGAATGGGAATTGGACTTGCGCCCTAATATACACAGGAAACCCTGCATTTCTTGCACTTGCTATATACAGGGAGTCCTTCATTTGACCTCTATCCAACAACAAACCCAGTGGTTGATATCTATGTAACCAGCCTATGAAAACAATTTTTCAAGGGGCAAAGGGTTATAGCAGCTGATACAAGTGTACAACTGTTCATGGTACAAGTGATTACAACATATATATGTATCCCAGCACAGATATCCTCGTAAAAGTATGTGCCTAAAGCATTACATTTTTAGCTACTGTACAACGATAGATAGCGCAATGGTTCTACTAACCTTTGCCAGACCATCAGCTATTATTATCCCCTGACCAATTTTGCTTAAAATCTATGCAACCTGCAAAACTTCTTGACGCTTGATCTCAAACACCTTGTGTAGCGTATCCTCGACGACCTGCAAAAGAAGAAATCATCATGGTTATGCGGTTTTCAGTTTATCTGATGCGCACCAATATGTTGTACACCAGTGTAGGCTATGTACAAAAGAAGCACCTCAACCGGGTGAATTACATTACCTTGTCCGGAGTTGAGGCACCGGAAGTAACTCCAATTGTGATAGGCCCTTCTGGTAGCCAGTTTTCTGCCTCAATAAGCTCACCGTGCTGTCAAACAGTTCAAATTTCAGTTTAAAAGGTCATATTCTTCCAACTATAAATACACCTCTTTTTCTCAGATTCCCAGTTTGTTTATTGTTAAACATCTTCTCTCAGTAAGATTCACTACCAGTTTCCAAAATTAATAGTTTATTCTCAATAAGAGATGAATATTAATCAGGGTATTAGAAAGTACATTTAGCTTGTAGCTAATCCTGTTTCCTGGTCCAATCCTTTGTTCACTGTCAATCCAGTAGGACGGAATTCCACTGAGTTCTCCAATTTCTTGCAAATGAGAGGTATTACTGGAGTTCCACCCTCCAATAACCAGAATAAGGTCAACCTTTTCCTTCACTAGGTGATACATCGCATCTTGTCTTTCCTGAGATATGAAGTTGAAGGGTGTCATCAGTATATATGTTCACGTGAAGATACGACTCCATGCCCTTACTCCTAAGTAAACGTTTTTAAGACACTAAAAACAAAGTAAAATACCACTATGTTTCCCTTTACTACCACTATGTACAGTGAAAAATGCAACTATCCAACCAGCCTAAAAGATATATGTTTTAGTTTCACCCAAAAGATAAAAATGACAAAAGACAATATTGCCCCTCTGCTCTCACTGAATTTATATCACGTGGAGCATTGACAGAGTAGTTCGTGGTACAGGTCAATGATAACATGTGGTCATGTTGTGCACAATCTCCATAAAACGGAAGGATATGCTTAAAAGAAAATGTACCTGTGTGGCATCACAAATAGTGTTGAAGGCAACAAAGTGTTCATTGGCATTCTCGACTCCATACTTACGCATCATAGTCTTCTCAACAAGTTTTCCTGTTAATTATAAAGCATTTTGGTTAAAACTGGAACTAGTGGCAAATCTGTACTGTACAAAATCACACAGCCATAATGAACAACAACTCTTAGTAAAACGCACCAATTTCTTCAGTTTCTCCTTTAAGCATTGTTGTTTGATTTGCAATGCCCACCTTTTCCAAGTCAACATCAGGATCGAATCCTGGAGAAACAGCCTTTTTGAATTTCTGCGATTGTGGACCAAACAGTTCCATTAGGCATCATCGTTTCTTTCCAGCATGGCAGTAAAGGGCAAATTGAGAAGAATCTATACCTCAAGGAACTCCTCTCTAGTTGAGCTAGACCCATCAAGTTGGCCACCTAGTATATAATCACATACATATGTTGCCTGTTTCAATTGATAATACTTTGTTATCTCAAGCCACGGAGTGGATTTAGCGTCAAGTGTTAAACAACAGCAAGATATAAATGCTTCAAATGTACCTCGACCATATTCTTCACAATAATGTACTTCCCTGCAAAAGAAGCAGTGGCAACAGTCTCTTCATGGGCATATTTTCCGTGAATAATAGAAGTATAGTCGCCCTTCTTATGCTTCTCAACCATGTTCCATACCTATATTATAATTACACAGTTGGTTAGCCTGATAAATGTTCTGACACTTGAGAACAGAACAACATCATATGAAAGAGCAAGGGGGGTATTAAAATGTGAAATGCACCTTTGAAACCCAAGGGCATGTCGTATCAACAATTTGCACGTTCTTCTGATTTAGTGTGTACATCTCATCCACAGCAGCTCCAAATGCAGGCAAGACAACGACATCACCTTGTTCAATAACATCAAAATCCTTAATACCAGCATTAACAGGAATATCTTTGACACCCATGTCCTCCAATTTCTGCATGAACAATAAGAGGAAGAATCAGGAATTTAACTGTGTCAAATGGAAAGCCATTAGACAGACATGGCACGAAGTGAACACTGTCAGGCAGGAAGTTATTTTTTCTTTTCTCTTGCTCTATTGACACTAACATGAATACCAAAAAACAAGTTAACTGTTCAAGTTACTACATCACAAAGGAACCTAGTGGCAATTGTTCAGTATGAACACTTTTATCATTAACATGTGTCCTAATGATTACATAGCGGGTGATTAATCCCCCCATACACAGTAAGATCAGATTCTTCCGAAAAGTCATTTATGAATAGAAATACTTATCCCCACGAGCCGCGCATGGCGATTATCAAACAACACGAAATCGGTTGGGTGAACAGTAGTATACCTTGTTCACCGTGGGGTTGTGGATGATCTCGTTGGTGATCCAGATGCGCTCCTCGGGGAACTGCTTGCGCGCCTCGTAGGCGATCTGCACGGCGCGCTCGACGCCCCAGCAGAAGCCGTAGGCCTCCGCCAGCTTCACGGTCACCGGCCCCCAGGTGTACTCGTTCCCGTTGTCCTTGAGCGTCTTTATCACATCGCCTGCAGGGAATCCCCATCAATTAGGAACGTTTCAGAATGAATCAGACCGCAAATAGCTACTGCTCTAGAGACTAGAGCTTACTGGTGTACTCCTGGCTCATGAGCTCGAGGGTCTCCTTCTTGTGGCCGAAGCCCTTGCGATTGTAGTTGTCGCTGCGGGTGAGGTTGTGGCGGAAGGCCTTCTTGTCGAAGTCCGGGTCGAGGGAGGCCGACGCGGACGCCGCCGGGGGAGAGGCGTCGCAGCGGACGGAGGAGGGCGCGCGCCGGCCGCCGCGGCGCGGGGAGGAGCAGGAGGACGAGGCAGCCGGGGAGAGGAGGGCGGAGCGGAGCTGCGTGGTGATGGTCGCCATCGCGTGTGGTGGAGGGAGTGGGCGTGTGGAGCTGAGCTGCGGGGCGGACGACGCCAAGTGCCGCGGCAGCGAACGGAATGGGGATAGGGGCGCTGGGTTTGGAATGGGGATCCACTTCTCTTGTGATCTTCTTATCCCCGGACCTCATGTTTTGTCCTGTGGCAAATTTTGGAAAAACACCCTTTACTTTGTGAGTGGCATAAATGAAAACATTTATGCTTGGCTTTTACCTTGGGAGAGAAAACAGGACTAAGGTGTTCAAGAAAGAAAATGACATAGGAGTAGGATTTTTTTTTTCGAACCGGAGGCAAAAACTTCGTCTCATCAAATAAGGAGGTTCTATATAATTACAAGGCGACTGACTCCCAAAAGGCACACTCTTGCGGCATGATCAAACTCAAATTTCTTGCACCCGCTATAACCCACAGACTGGGCCTCGTCTTTAATGTTACACCTGGTAACACCTGACATGGAAGAAGTTTTCCTAAACACTCGTGTTACGCTCAATTCCAAACCTCCCACGACGCAAGCATTGGAAGCGATGCAATCCCCTCCCTCTAGTTGTTGGTGCCATTGGTAATTGATATTGGTCATGGCATGCAACCAATCCCTAACAGAAGTGAAGTTACCCCCATTGGACTACTCATTTCAGAACACAATAGTTTTGCAACCAAGCTCTTTGGATACTTTTATCGAGACACATGATTTTCAATAACATTTCCCTATGATGCTCTTTGAATTATTAAGGAGGTATGCATAAATTTTTCCCATTTGATTCAAACCCTACTAAAGTCCTCATAAAAAATTGTGCCAACCACCTTGAGAGGATTTGTCGATCAATTTTCTAGCAAGAAAGCTAACCTAAGTCAACATCTCTCAGTGAAGAGTCCACATTCTCATAGATGCCCTTGTCAGTTGGGTACTTTGCCCTTCATTGTCTAGGTTTGCCTCTGAGCACCACAAAAGCAAAAGAATGAAATTTTCGTGCCTCAAATTTCAAGAGTGCAAAAGAGGCACCTTGACTGCTCTCATTGCCTGAACCATAGTGGTAAGGTTTAGGTGGTCGATTCGGTCATATCATCCTTGCCCACTTAATCATTTCTAGCAATGTTCGTTCAGTGGAAGATGATGTTCCCATCGACTATGAGGCGCATGTGGTGACTATTGGTCAATTTCAAGATTTGTCGATTCATTCTCTTGAAGGTGTTCATAGGGGTAGACTTATGTTCTTATGTTCATAGGGGTGAGTGTACATGCGTGTATGTGAGCATCTTTATTTGTACTATGTTCTCACAAAATAAAGTTCGCAAATGGGTTATCGAAGAAATTGACGAACATAAATCAACGTCTTTGGAGAGACAAAATCCTTGCAAGTAAAATATAATAATCGATAGCTGCATGGGAGTTGGTTTCTAAGCCAAATGATCATACATGTCTTGGGGTTATGTCTTGGGGTTATTAGTCTCTGTATGCAAAATGACTACTTGCTATTGAACTTGTGGAATGATCGGGTTTTCAAAGGGATTCAGCCAAATATATACACATGTAGGAAGAAATTCAAGGAAGAAGTATCTCTTAGGGGTACAAGGCAAAGATGAAAGCTTACTCTAGCCTTCAGTCTTGAGTTGAAACCTTTGTATAACGTTTACATTACAGAGGGCCTCTAGCACTGTATCAGATTAATTTTCATTTCCTTTTGTGCAAACTATTGTTTGAAAATATAAATACATGTAATAGGGAAACCTACTTTTTTTGAAACAATGAGCCATCTTGTGGATTTCCATTACAGAAACCGCCAACAATACTATTGCAAAAGTAGAGAAACAAAACAAAGTTGAGAATAAAGAAAGTATATTAGCGAACACCCTTGCAATTTAGCACGCAGGCTACACAACCATTAAAGTAGCGCATCTATCAGTGCAAAAGCAAAACCTGCCCAGACACAAATCATCTAAGACCATCATCCTAGCGTAAATCTAGGAAACTAACAACAGACTATTTTAACATAGATAAAATATGCAAGAATGACAAAAAATTAAGGCTTGATCCTCAGCACGAGCATACCCTCCAGACCACACTTATCTTTTCCTTCAAGCTTCAAGATGTCTGTTTAGTGGATTCCAACCATGGCTCATGGTATATGCTTCTTCCAGGATCATCTTGGTCTTCAAAAAAGCCTCCTGAGTTCTTCCTCGTATTTGTTCTTTCTGCAAAGTACTCTAACTTATCGTGTAATAACACATGCCAAAAAACACAGCAACATGATATTTAGGATATTTCTTGTCAAACAAGCATTGGTTGTGATTTTCCAAAACGTCCAACGTATAGTAACATCCCCCCATCAGCGGTAAAGATCTCAATTATTTAGGGGATGTATGAGCTTATTTCCCAACTAGATCCTCAACATCCTCAAGAGGCCTGACCAAGTTGAAAGCGCAAATCGCCATCTGCCAAACAAACTCGGCAAGACTACATTTGAAGAACAAATGTCCAATGCTTTATTTATTACACCCACAAAAGTGAGACTGGTCATTTCATGTCGACCCTCTTTTGAGCAAGTTGTCTTTGGTCAGAATGTTGTCTTTTAGCATCAACCATAAGAAAAAAATTATTTTGTTTGACATCTTCTGTCTCCAAATGAACCTATATCCCGCCAAAACAGAAGCTTTCATCTGTAGATATAAGTCTCCGAGAGCAAAAAAAAATTCTATTAAGGATCCACTTCACTCTAGCGTTGACATCATTTACTTACAATGCACTCGGCATTTCTCTAATTGTCATCCATTATTGCCCAGTCTCACCATGCAAAGTTCTTCTAAATGCAAACTTTTACCAACCTCTGTTCTTAACCATTTGCACAGTCACAAACTTAGTGAAGCTAATGTTGTACAACCTAGGAAATTGATTAACAAAATATTTATATCCAAGCCAAATATCTTCCCAAAACAGAGTTTTTGCACCATCCCTCAAAATTCTCCTAGCATTTTTTTTTTGGAATGTATGATGAACATTCATCAAGCCCTGCCAGAAATGAGAGTCACCAAAACCACTCCTAGTCCAGACAAAAGTGACTTTGCTTAAATATTTCCTCTCGAGCATACTTTGCCAAGTACCATCTGAATTGTCAAACTTTCACATCCATTTTATCAGAAGGCATTGATTCATAATTTCCAGGTCTAGTATCCCTAAACTACCACAATCCTTGGGCATACAGACTATTGGAGAATTTACCAAATGACATTTATTCTTACCTTTGAAGTCATGCCATAACATCTTGCTCCGCTTGAATTCATGTTTTTCAGCACCCCCGTTTGGTGCTTCCAGAAAGGAGAACGTGTATAGAGGTATACTGTAGAGGGATGTATTCATATGAGTCCCCTATCACCAAGTGACAATAAATTTCCTTTCCAGCCTCCCATCTTCTTCTCAATCTACTCTTCAGCAGGATTCCACTAAGCATATACTAAGCTGCTTAGCATCAACTAGCAAACCTAGATAATTCAAGGGCAGCTTTCCCACATTATAGGTAAAGATCTCTCTATATTCTTCATCTCTTCAGAAGCACTACCCAAACAAACAAAAAATTCACTCTTGTAGAAGTTGATTTTTAAACCAGAAATTTGCTCAAACACACACAATATGAACTTGAGGTTTCTGGCATCCTCCACTCCATAACCTAGGAGGAAAATTGGTGTCATCAACATATTGAAGCAATGCTAACCCACCATCAACCACATCAGGCACCAACCCAGTAATCAAATTATGACTCTTAGCCTTCTTGATAAGCAAAGCCAACCCATTAGGAATTATACTGAACAAGAGATGGGATGAGGGGTCTCCCTGCCTAACTCCCTTGAAGGTGAGAAAGTATGGCCCAATTCTATCATTAACTTTGATTGCAATTCTACCTCCTCTCACAAAATTCGTCAACCACGCATTCCATTTATCTTCAAATCCTTTAGCTTGCATCATTTGGTAGTGAAAGGGTCATTTAACCTTGTCATATAACTTTTCAAAATCATTTTTAGCAAGATCCCAACATTCTTGGTTGCCTGATTTGCATGAATAATTTCATGTAACAGTCAAACCCCTTCCTTAACAAATGATGTCTGAGTTTGAGACACATAATTACCATTTATCATGCCTAAATTGATTGCTCAAATCTTTGTCAGTATTTTATAACTTTGAATTTCTAAATTGTTTCAACATCAAGTACTTTGGAGTATAGGGGCGTACTGTTTTGTTTCATGAAAAAAAATGGACATTAAGGGCATCTCCAATGCAGGCCCTCAAACCGTATGCAACCGTCCGGATTGCACGGTCCGGACGTGTTTTGCCATCCAACGTGGTCCTGTATCGGTCCGCTCGGCGTTTCGGACATCATTTTTCCCGCAAACCGAAAGCAAACCGGGGGGGCTTTGCGGGCGTCTAGACCGCTGGCACGCAAGCGTCCGACAACCCTGGCCCACCCAAACCTCTCCCTCGCCCGTGCCCTTCCCACCCGAAGCAGTCAGCGCCGCTCCAGAGCGTCAGTGCCGCATTCATGCCGGCCTAGAGCAGACGCGACCTCTCACGTCGCCCTGGCATTGAAGCAACGCGCCAGCCGAGAGCGCCACCTACGTCGCTTTGTGGTGCACGCGACTGGTCCGCGTTCAAACAACAGTCCATCCGTCTGCCTCCCTACATTAAACATGTGTGGTTACTGAGGAACCTGCTCCGGTGCCACTCATCCGCCCATCTGCCGCCCACCATTAACCACCTCACTGCCTGCCCTGCCATCTGCACGCTATATAAACTCCAGGCCCGACAACAGCCACATCCAACCTCTTCCGATCCCTATCCCCTCTCGGCACCACACCCTTCATGGCCTACTCGATCTCCAAAGCCCTCTGGGACAACCTCTCGTCCAAGAAGAAGATGGAGATTGCCGCCATTGCAGCCGACTAGCAGGCCTGCAGACGAACGAGCTCATTAGAGGCCAGTGCTGCAGACGCCATCATAGAAGAAGCGGACGACGACGAGCCGGCGCCACCGTCCTCGCCGACCAATGCGGCATCATCATGGGCGAAGCTCATGCTCACTACACCGAGAGGGTGTTGGAAGACTGGTGGGACGCATTTCGGTAGGCGTAGGCTGACCAGGCCTACAACCTCCGCCTCCTCAACTAGCGTCGGCGCGCGAAGGAGCAACTCGCCGCTGGCAAGGGCATTGCGCCGGACGTGGACGTGGGCGAGCGGGGGGAGTTGCTCCAATCCTTCCGCATCGCCCGTGAAATCCACCGTGATCGTTGTCGGTACCGCGTCCGTCGGGTGGAGTTAGAAGTCACATTCAAGGAGATCGACGAGGCGGCGGATGAAGTGTACGGCAAGGACGAGGACGATGTCGCCAGCTCCTCCGCGCCCCGCCGGCAGCGAGGAGGAGTAGAGCATGGGAGACCGTCGGCACTCGGGTCCGAATAATGCCACCATTCCTAATCTCCCGTTGAAGCCGGGCTTGGCGGGCTCATCATCATCGGCCGATTAGCCGCAAGCAGGCTGCGGAGTGCTACTTGTGAGCTGCGTTGGTAATTCCCTGAAGAGGAAGGGAGATGCAGTACAGTAGAGATAAGTATTTCCCTCAGTTATGAAACCAAGGTTATCAATCCAGTAGAAGAATCACACAACACCTCGTTAGCAGCACCTGCACACAAAACAACAAATCCTTGCACCCAACGTAAACAAGGGGTTGTCAATCCCTCGACGGTTAATTGCAAGATTAAATTGTATCTGATAGATAGATAGATAGAACTAAAATATAAAATAAAATAAATAAAGAAAAAGTGCAGCAAGGTTTTTTTAGGGTTTTTAATATATGATTTAGATAGACCCGGGGGCTATAGTTTTCACTAGAGCCTTCTCTCAAGAAAATAGCATACGGTGGGTAAACAAATTACTGTTGGGTAATTGATAGAAAAACAAATAATCATGATGATATCCAAGGCAATGATCATGTATATAGGCATCACGTCTGAGACAAGTAGACCGACTCCTGCCTGCATCTACTACTATTACTCCACACATCGACCGCTATCCAGCATGCATCTAGTGTATTAAATCCATAAAGAACGGAGTAACGCCTTAAGCAAGATGACATGATGTAGACAAAGTAAACTCACGCATGAATAAACCCTATCTTTTTACCCTTAATAGCAATGATACATACGTGTCATGTCCCTTTCTATCACTGGGATTGAGCACCGCAAGATCGAACCCATTACAAAGCACCTCTTCCCATGGCAAGATAAATCAATCTAGTTGGTCAAACCAAATCAATAGATCGGAGAAGAAATACGAAGCTATAATAATCATGCATAAAAGAGTTCAGAGAAAACTCAAATAATATTCATGGATAATCTGATCATAAACTCACAATTCATCGGATCCCAACAAACACACCGCAAAAAGTGATTACATCGGATAGAACTCCAAGAACATCGAGGAGAACATTGTATTGAAGATCAAAAAGAGAGAAGAAACCATCTAGCTACTAACTATGGACCCAAAGGTCTGTGGTAAACTACTCACGCATCATCGGAAGGGCAGCAATGTTGATGTAGAGCCCCTCCGTGATCGATTCCCCCTCCGACGGAGCACCGGAAAAGGCCTCCAGATGGGATCTCTCGAGAACAGAAACTTGCGGCGACGGAAAAAGTATTTCGTGGACTCCTTTGTTGGTTTCCCGATTTTTGGGAATTTATAGTGGTGGAATTAGGTCAAAAGGGGCAGAGGTGGGCCCACGAGGCACCAGGGCGCGCCTGCCCCCCCCCCCCCCCAGGCGCGCCCTCGTGGCTCGTGGCCACCTCCTGGGTCTTCTGGCCTTCTCCCGAAGCTTCTAGTGTTTGTTATGTCCAGAAAAAAAATCTTCAAAAAGTTTCGTGGCATTTGGACTTCGTTTGGTACTGATATTCTGTAAAACCAAAAACAGGCAAAAAACAGCAACTGGCACTGGGCACTAAGTTAGTAGGTTAGTCCCAAAAAATGATATATAATTGCTGTAAATGTATATAAAAACATCCAAGATTGATAATATAATAGCATGGAACAATCAAAAATTATAGATACGTTGGAGACGTATCAGCATCCCCAAGCTTAATTCCTGCTCGTCCTCGAGTAGGTAAATGATAAAAACAGAATTTTTGATGTGGAATGCTACCTATCATATTCATCACATATTCTTTTATTTGTAGCATGGACATTTGGACTTGAATGATTCAAAGAAATAGTCTATAATTTGACATGAAGATATAAATACTCAAGCATACTAACAAGCAATCATGTCTTTCAAAATATCAACGCTAAAGAAAGTTATCCCTAGCCCATTATGCTCAATCATTGATCCATTCATGAAACACACTCAATATTAGCTATACACAATGCACAAGTATGACAACAGTGCTCTCTAGTTGGTGCTTTATAAGAGAAGATGGAGACTCAAATAAAAATAAAAGTTGCATAAAAGTAAATAGATAGGCCCTTCGCAGAGGGAATCAGAGATTTGCTAATGTGCCAGAGCTCAAAGCTTAAATTAGAGAGATAAAATTATTTTGAGAGGCATGCTTTTCCTGTAAACGAAAACGACCGAGAATTCCCAATATTTTCCATGCTAGACACATCATAGGCGGTTCCCAAACAGAAAGTAAAGTTTATTTCCTTTCCACCATTCTTTCACAATCCATGGCTAGCCGTATCCACGGGTGCCCTCCATACCAACACTTTCCAAGGAATTTTGTTGTTATTAATTTTTGATTCATTATGGGACTGGGCATCCCTATTACCAGCCACTCTCTCGTGCAATGACAAGTGAATAAACACTCATCGTGAGAATAACACACCTAGCATGGAAAATAATGGCCACCCCCTGCCGCTTCATGAGCGGTACGGGCACACAAAACGGAAAATTATTTTGAAAATTAGAGTTGGCACACGCAAATTTACTTGGAACGGCATTGAAATACCGCATATAGGTAGATATAGTGGACTCATTTGGCACAACTTGGGTTTAAGGATTTTGGATGCACAAGCAGTATTTCCGCTTAATACGAATGAAGACTAACAAATAGATTGAGAAACAACCAACCAAAAAGCAAAAACGGTCATAAATATGCATTGAACATAACTAACACCGAATAATGCACCATAAGTAGGATATAATTTTGTTGCATAACTATTGACTTAACGTGCATGCATAGGGAATCACAAACCTTAACACTAATATTCTTACTAAATCACAATTACTCACTAACATGACTCACATATCATCATCTCCATATCGCAAAACTATTGCAAGGAATCACACTTATCATATCCAATGATCTATATGAAAGTTTTTATTATATCTCTCTTGAATATTCATCACTTTGGGACCAAATTCATATCTTGTGCAAATTACCATTACTATTATCAACTCTCAAAAAAATATAAGTAAAGCATGAGAGTGCACATATTTCTTCAAAATTTATCAACTCTCAAAAAGATATAAGTGAAGCATGAGAGTGCACATATTTCTTCAAAATATAGCCACCGCCGTGCTCAAAAAGATTTAAGTGAAGCACTAGAGCAACTGCCTAGCTCAAAAAATTTAAGTGAAGCACATAGAGTATTCTAACAAATCATGATGAACGTGTGGCTCTCTCAAATAGGTGTGTCCGGCAAAGATGATTGTGACAAACTAAAAAGCAAACAAAGCAAAGACTCATATAATACACGACGCTCCAAGCAAAACACATATCATGTGACGAATAAAAATATAGCTCCAAGTAAAATTACCGATGGTTGGTAGAAGAAAGAGGGGATGCCTTCGGGGGCATCCCCAAGCTTAGACGCTTGAGTCTTCCTTGAATATTACCTTGGGGTGCCTCGGGCATCCCCAAGCTTAGGCTCTTGCCACTCCTTATTCCTTCATCCATCGTGCTCTCACCCAAAAATTGAAAACTTCAATCACACAAAACTCAACAAAACCTTCGTGAGATCTGTTAGTATAACAAAACAAATCACTACTTTACGTACTGTTGCAAACCCATTCATATTATATTTTTGCATTATACCTACTGTATTCTAACTTCTCCATGGCTTATACCCCCCGATACAATCCATAGTTTCATCAAAACAAGCAAGTAGTGCATCAAAAACAGAATCTGTCAAAAACAGAACAGTCTGTAGAGATCTATTTAAAAGCTATACTTATATAACTCCAAAAATTCTGAAAAATTAGGACAACGTGGGAATTTCATATACCAATATTTTGTAAAAATTTCAGATTTGTCTGACGCTTCAGTAAAGAACCAAAATTCCAGCACTGGACGTAAAACTTTTTGTTTTCCAAACAGAATCAATTATACTATCTTCCAAATCATCCTAAAGGCTTTACTTGGCACAAACACTAATTAAAAATACAAAAACACAATCATAACAGTAGCATAAATGTGAATACACACAATAACAGAAACAAAAAGCAAAAATTTATTTTATTCATTGGGTTGCCTCCCAACAAGCGCTATTGTTTTATGCCCCTAGCTAGGCATAATGCATAGTTTCACGTATTATCATCTTTAGTTTCCAACTCCTCAATCACACACCCATTTTTTCTAATAGATTTAACGTAGGTATTTCTCATCATCACATTTCTAGGCACAAAATCAAGAATTTTACTTTTGTGAATAGGTTCCTTAATTATATCAATGAAATTGGGGTGCACGCTAATCATTTTAAGATCCTCATTTTCCTTACTAGAAGTAGCACCATTGGTTTTAGGGACATATATGAACTTGCAATTTTTATTGGGAGGAGTTCTATCAATATTCTTAACGGAGGAAAAAGCCGACCCCAAATTATTAATAATTTCTTCTATCTTAATGATTCTAGTGGGGCTTTGTTCTATTCTTTCATTAACTACCGGTTCCTTCTCTTTTAAGGTTTTCAATGCGATTCCTACCTTAGAACCAAATTGAGTGATATGATTATGAAATTTTTTATCTAAATTCTCAAGATGTTCAATAGTAGACATTTTACTTTCAATAGCCTCTAACCTTTGCATAACATGTTCCAAAGTCAAGGTTGTTTCATTAACAGTGATGGGTGGTGATCCCACTAAATTTCCCATAGCATTGAAAGCATCCATAGAGGGACACATCAAGAAATTCCCTCCGGTAATAGTATCAAGTACGAATCTATACCAAGTAGTAATACCCACATAAAAATTGCGAAGAAGGATTGTGGTGGATTGCTTACGAGTTGATCTATTATGAGCATCACAAATCCTATACCAAGCATCTTTTAAATTCTCTCCTCCCCTTTGTTTAAAATTTAGTACTTCATTTTCAGGGGTAATAGTAATGAGCGAAGAACTAGCCATAACGATAAAACGAGCAAGCAAGAAAAAAGGCAAACAAAAAATATATTTTTATTTTTGTAAAAACTTTTTAGAAGTGGGGGAGATGAAAACGAGATGCAAAGGCAAATAAAATAAATGCAAGGAGATGAAATTTTTATGCGTAGGTACTTGATAGATGTTGATGATGTCTCCCCGGCAACGGCGCCAGAAATTCTTCCTGCTACTTGTGAGCTGCGTTGGTAATTCCGTGAAGAGGAAGGGAGATGCAGTACAGTAGAGATAAGTATTTTCCTCAGTTATGAAACCAAGGTTATCAATCCAGTAGGAGAATCACACAACACCTCGTTAGCAGCACCTGCACACAAAACAATAAATCCTTGCACCCAACGCAAACAAGGGGTTGTCAATTCCGCGGCGGTTAATTGCAAGATTAAATTGTATGTGATAGATAGATAGATTGAACTAAAATATAAAATAAAATAAATAAAGAAAAAGTGCAGAAAGGTTTTTTAGGGTTTTTAATATATGATTTAGATAGACCCGGGGGCCATAGTTTTCACTAGAGCCTTCTCTCAAAAAAATAGCATACGGTGGGTAAACAAATTACTGTTGGGCAATTGATAGAAAAACAAATCATCATGACGATATCCAAGGCAATGATCATGTATATAGGCATCACGTCCGAGACAAGTATACCGACTCCTGCCTGCATCTACTACTATTACTCCACACATCGACCGCTATCCAGCATGCATCTAGTGTATTAAGTCCATAAAGGACGGAGTAACGCCTTAAGCAAGATGACATGATGTAGACAAAGTAAACTCACGCATGAATAAACCCCATCTTTTTACCCTTAATAGAAATTTTACATACGTGTCATGTTCCTCTCTGTCACTGGGATTGAGCACCGCAAGATCGAACCCATTACAAAGCACTTCTTCCCATGGCAAGATAAATCAATCTAGTTGGCCAAACCAAATCAATAGATCGGAGAAGAAATACGAAGCTATAATAATCATGCATAAAAGAGTTCAGAGAAAACTCAAATAATATTCATGGATAATTTGATCATAAACTCACAATTCATCGGATCCCAACAAACACACCGCAAAAAGTGATTACATTGGATAGAACTCCAAGAACATCGAGGAGAACATTTATTGAAGATCAAAAAGAAAGAAGAAGCCATCTAGCTACTAACTATGGACCCAAAGGTCTGTGGTAAACTACTCACGCATCATCGGAAGGGCAGCAAGGTTGATGTAGAGCCCCTCCGTGATCGATTCCCCCTCCGGCGGAGCACCGGAAAAGGCCTCCAGATGGGATCTCTCGAGAACAGAAATTTGCGGCGGCGGAAAAAGTATTTCGTGGACTCCTCTGTTGGTTTTCCGATTTTTAGGAATTTATAGTGGTGGAATTAGGTCAAAAGGGGCAGAGGTGGGCCCACGAGGCACCAGGCGCGCCCTGGTGGCTCGTGGCCACCTCCTGGGTCTTCTGGCCTTCTCCCAAAGCTTCTAGTGTTTGTTATGTTTAGAAAAAAAAATCTCCAAAGAGTTTCGTGACATTTGGACTTCGTTTGGTACTGATATTCTGGAAAACCAAAAACAGGCAAAAAACAGCAACTGGCACTGGGCACTAAGTTAATAGATTAGTCCCAAAAAATGATATATAATTGCTGTAAATGTATATAAAAACATTCAAAATTGATAATATAATAGCATGAAATAATAAAAAATTATAGATACGTTGGAAACGTATCACGGAGGCGGAGCTTCATTTTTCGGGGCTCATGGCCAGCTGGGCATGGGGAACGGCCGCCGGCGTCATTTAGATTAGGTTTAGAGTACGGTTTAGTTGAAATATCTCTAAATGTAATGAATTGCTCCGGTTTAGATGAAAAGCATCCAATTTTATGTAAAAATTATCCAAGTATGAATGAATATCGTCCGACTTGTTTAAATATGCATCAAATTTGTTCACTTTTTGTTAAATTCTGTTGAAATGAAACCAGACATTTACGTCTATGGTAGGATGGCCGGCTCCTGTACCTGTGTACGTGGACTGATCTACGGACGGGTGCGGTGTCCTGTTTGGGGGGTTAGCATTGGAGATGCCCTAAGCAACTCACAAGCCAGAGTTGGAGCTAGATGTCAAACTCACAAACAGGAGGGCTTGGCTGCAAGAAACCAAAACACCAAACTCATAACCAACCTCGAAAGCGAGGCATATTCCATCAGTAGCAAGTCTCGGCTCCGGTAGCTCCTGTTCTGTCCTCTTGCGCGTCTGCGTCCATTCTGATTGCCCAACTTCCCGGCCGGGACGCAGCGGTCTTCGCCATCCACAAGGAAGTTAAAAACCTTAACAAGCACCACGCTCTCCCGACCGCCAAAATTCTGAGGACTCAAGCGCCCGTTCCTGAACATTTTTCACAGCTCCCTTTTTCCGCTCGCAGCTGCTGTTTTAACACCTCTGAATTTTTGTGGGCGGTGAAAGAGAGGTGGCGCCGCGGCCAGGCAAGCGATGACACGTTCACGGCGGCACTCGGCCGTCCGGCCCGCACTGTTGCCGAAAGCGCTAGTCGGAGAGAATCGTAAACAGGAAAAGATGCGTGGTGGTTGATTTCTCTCGTTTCTGGTCGTCGTTGGTTGCTGTCCTGCCGTGCCAACATGCTGTTTTCCACGCTCCAGCACAGATACGTACGGTGCGTGTTTTCCGTCGTGACCGGATTGGTTTGGGCGAAGGGATGCAAGCGGACGGCATCCGCATGTCCGCGATCGTTGGCGAAGCAAAAATTACACTAATGTTCATAACAATGTTAGTTTAATTTTTCTGTACTTTGGGCGCGGATCTGCTGGTGATTTCAGCAGTATCTTTGGGTTCCTGACTTCCTAGGGCGTATGCGTACTGGTGGTGCTTACGGTCAACCCATGCGTACGACTGTGTGCGTGAAAATGGTACTATGCATGTGCTTGCAAAGCATCCGCGCGTTGAAATCGAGCAACACGCGGGACGGGCTGCACTTGAGGAAAGGAAAAGCACGTGGAACGGACTACAAGGACATGTGCATAGAATAGGGGGGAAATAGAGTAGTGACAATCGTACACGAGACTTTGCTACTAGTATGCCAAAATTCAGTGCTTCGCCGGACCTCATCTTCATCGACCGATCTGATGTACTATCACCGATTGATTTTGATTCAGGGGATTGATCATATCCAGGCTTCGCGCGTGGTAAGAGCATCCCTAGTCCTTTTTCCTAATGACATTTTACATCATTAAAGTTTTTGGTTTTGAGAAGTTAACCAAAAACGAGCTCAGCAGCAGCAGCCGCCTATAATCTCTGCCTCTTCTCCTAAGAAAAGTTTAGGGTTTCTTTGCCTTCCGCCGGCGTCGCTGCCGGTCCGTCTCGTCTCCCGTGGCCTTAGGACCATGGCGGCGAGGTGGATCCCGGCCCTTGCCAGTGGGAGGGCTCTATTTTCAGATGTTTCTTCGAGTTTTGTTAGGGTTTGTGTCCTACTAAGGAAGACAAGACGGCGGCGGCTCCCTGAAAATGGAATAATGTTCTCCCCGCCTAGCCCCCGTCCCGGTGGTGTGTCTAGCATCGTCGGTGGGTGTGTGGAGGTGTGTCTCCGGTGGATCTGTCCTTCGTGGATTTGCTCGGATCTGGTCGTAATTCGTCTACGTTCATGTGTCTTCGGGTTGGATCCTTCCGATCTACGCTACTCTTCATCGGCTGTCTACTACAACAAGTTTTGCCCGATTCCGGCGAGGGAGGGGCAATGACGGCGGCGCGCCTTCGGCTCGCTTCAGCGCTCGTAGTCGTCGCTAGGTGGTCTACGGATCTGGATGTAATTTTTATTATTTTTGTTGTTCATTGTACTACCATGATTGAAAATGAATAGATTTGATGTTTTCTCGCAAAAAAAACTCTTTCCTCAAATGCTTTAGCGAGTGCTCCTCTTTGGCGCCAGAAACGCTCCCTAGCGCTCACGGCTGGTTTTGCGTGTGCCTGGCCCAAAAACCCCCAATCGCAAGGGGTTGCACCTCTCTCGGTTTCGCTCGGTAGATAGTCGACCGGTAAGCCATTGACCTGACAAACGTTGACCATGGACCATTTTGAGTTTTAAAAATACGGATTTGAAAAAAAGTTCATAGATTCTAAAAAAATCATGAAATGAAAAAAATTGACAATTTGAAAACAAATCATGAAATTTGAAAAATGTTCATAGTTTTTGAAAAAGTTCACGAATTTGAAAAAAGTTCATATAAAAAACAAATCACTAAAATGAAAAAAAAATCAAAAATTTTAAAAAAAAAGTTCATGAAATTTGAATAAAAGTTAATGAAATTTGAAAAAAAATCATAGATTTTGGAAAAAAACACGAATTCGAAAAAAGGTTAATAGATTTCCAAAAAAAATGAAAATGAAAAAAGTTCACACATTTGAAAAGAAATAGGAAAAAAAAAAAAGAAACAGAAAAAACCATACGAAAACCGATGGTCCAGAAAAAAATGGTTGAAAGCTTCTCAAAACCGGCCTGGAAGCTTCCCAAAACCAGCGCCCGAACACCCAAAACTACCTTTAAATGGGCCTGCCCATAGAGCAATGATCGAAGCGAGGGGTGTGCGTCAGTTTGCAGTAACATCTGTATTCGGCGCTTGAAGCGCTGAATAGTGTTTGGCTGCTTTAGCTCCCCAAAATTTGAGAGGTTATCCCTCAAACTGGGCCAATTCTGCGTAATTTTGAGCTGCTCGCCTCCTCAAAACACCCGACGTACGGGAAGCAGGCCAATCCTATTTGCCGCCCGCGGGCGGCAAACAGTCAAGGCTTCGCTGAAGCGAGTCACCCCTTGGGCCGGCCCACGTACGGATTTCGTTCGCTGCTGCTTCCAGTTTTTCACTGTTTTGTCCGGTTTTCAGTTTTTTTATTCTGGTATTTTTATTTTTCTGTTTTGGTTCCTTTTTTTCTTTCATTTTTTATTTTATGTTTCATTTTTTATTTTCTGTTTCTGTTTTTCTTGTCTTTATTTCATATTATATAAAAAGTTCACAGTGTATTACAAAAATCGTCATCGTATTAAAAAAATGTTCATCGTATATTCTGAAATAGTTCATCTTGCATTATAAAAATGTTTATCGTGTATTAAGAAAATGTTCATCATATATTATGAAATTGCTCAACGTATATTAAAATATGTTCATTGTGTATTTCAAATTTTTTCATCATATATTAAGAATTGTTCAACGTATACTACAAAATATTGATTTGTGTATTTGAAATTTATTCAGTGTTTTTTACAAAAAAAGGTTCATTGTATTTTAAAATTTGTTCAATGTATATTTTAAAAATGTTGATTTTTTGAAAAAAAAGGGATTTAATGTTGTATTGCCTACTTTAAGCTTGGCGCTGCATTTATACCGTTGTAGGTCTCTAACTCTGCTGGCTAGCCTCGCTAGAATCCAGCGTGAGGTAGGGAGTTCAATCCAACGTGTGCCCTTCTTTTTTATGAATTTTCGCTCGACGCATGATAATTGGGCCGGCCCGTTTGCGCGTCGCTTCAGCGAGGCCACGACGATCGGACGCACACGGGCGGCATATAGGAGCTCTCCGGGAAGCAGGTCATCCTTCCGCCCGCGTTGTTGTACCCTTCCAATGGGTGCGGCTATGCGTCGCATGCTTTTCTTTACAAAGGCTATGCGCCGCTTGCTGCGAGGCGCACGCCTGCCTCGCGTACAGCGCGTTGGTGGTGGGCCGGCCTTGTAAGACGTGGCTCGTCATGCTGACGTCACTTTTTAAATGCATATATTTCAAAAAACTTAAATTTACTTAAGAAATTTAAAACCATGAATTTGTAAAAATGTTAACATAGTATAAAAAAAATTGTACCGCGGCTTTAAAAAATTTGTTGATAACTTTTAAAAAAATGTTCGTGACAATGAAAATATGTTCTTGCGTTTCAATAAATGTAGGCGAAGTTTGTAAAAAGTTTATATACAATGTAAAAAACGTTTGCGTAATGTAAAAAAAAACTGTTGCGTACCATTAAAAAAAGTGTAAGTGACATTTATGGAAAGATTCCTGCATTTGAAAAAACTTTTGTGACATTTTCAAAAATGTTATATAGAATGTAAAAAATGGTGGTGTAGGTTAAAAAATGTTTATTTCCATGAAAGTTTCAAAAATGTTTATACTTTGTAAAAATATATTTTACGTAGTTTAAAAATGATGTTTATTGCAATTAAAAAAATCTGCAACGTGTATTTCGAAAATGTTACCATGTATTTGAAAAACTGTTCAAAACATGTATTTAAAAAAAATGTACATCATGTATTTAAAAAATGTCTAACGTGTATCAGAAAAATGTTTCACGTGTGCTCTACAAAATATACATTGTGTACCGAGAAAAAAGTAGACATGTGTTGAAAAAAAACTGATAAAAATCAACAAAGAAACAAAAAGAAAAAAAATACCAAAGAAAACCACCCGTACAAGGAGCGAGGTATTGTAAGGCCTTGTACAATGCTAGGTGCTTAGGGAGGTGCTTAGAAAAATAAACCGGGTTTTTCTGAAGCACCAGTGACTATTTCTACAGGAGAGACGCCTAATTAAGCGTCTACCCTGTACAAATAAGCACCGGTGCTTAAGGAAAGCCTGGTTTATTTCTTTAAGCACCTTTCCTAAGCACCTACCATTGTACAAGGCCTAATGTAGCAGGTGGATCCGTCATTTCAGCTACTACACTAGTGTATTCCATGCCCCCCTCCTCATGGAAAGTAGTTACTACTTGAGCTACTGACTTCTTCCTCTTTTCATATCTTTACCTTTGATAATGAGTTTTATTTCTTTAATAGGTACAATAACACTATTCTTAGGAGCAACTTTAGCTCTTGCTTAGTAAAGAAGCAGAAACAAACAAAGAAAATCAAAGTATAACAAATAAAGAAAGAAAAACAAAAAACAATGAGAAAACAAAGAAAACCTAAGTAAAATAAAGAAAAACAACCCGAAAAAAACCAGTTAGAAAACTAATAAAACCGAAGTAAAAATTAAAGAAAACAAAAAAGAAAAACGGAGCAGAGCGAACCTACAGCGTGCAACGAACAAACCACACTGATGGGTTGGCCTGCTAGTCATCGGCCGTAGGCGATTCCTATTAGGAATCGGTGCATGCGACATACCCAGCTGTTGTGAGAATGCAAGCCTAAGTCCCCTTCCGATCCTCACCACTCCTCCCTGGGCTTGTACCCCGTCGAGAACGACACTAATGTCGTTGCCTGCTTAACAAAAGCTTCAACAAGGCACGAAGGTCATGCGACATGTTGGGCCATTTTAGAAGAGTGGCACCACAACCATGACCATCCCCTGACCCATCTTTCACGACCGACTGTTGTCTGATGATGCCGACTGATAATCCCCAAGTGCAGGGAGTATTTAGCACTTTCTAAAGTGGAGGTGGTGAGTATGGAGTGTTGAACCCAAAAGGAGCTAAAGGTAGGATTTACATTCACGCTGGTTCTATTTGTCACTGATACAACCCTACGTACTTGTTTTGCCTAAACCTTCTAGTAAAACTAGTTTGCAAGTTTTAGACAAAGCGAGAAAGCGGGTGTGAAATGGTGGTGGTAGGTGTTGCGAAATTGTCCCTATGCAATTTGGCTATGATACTAGATTGATAATCATCATTGCAGTTTGATATGTGAGAGAGGCATATGCAAACATGTAACAAAATCAAATGATAACATGTACTTATGATTGAAACCCCTAATGAGCATCCGCAAATACTAAATATTTATTAAGGTAAAACTCAACCATCGCATTAAGATTAATGGGTCCTATTTATCACATATGCATAACTTCTACACTCGGTCTCGATAATATCTTTCACTCTGATCATCCTATGCATAGTTATCTCAACATACTACTAACCCTAAAGTGTGATCCACATACGCTGCGCGCTCATATGATGGGCACCAAGGGACAACAACATATCAACATACAACTCAAATCAATCATAATAGATCGCCAATCACCATTGGACAAAAGGAATTACTCAAACATAACGATAATGCAAGAAATCATTGAATAATAATTTACAACATCAAACACCATGTTTAAGTAGGGAGCTAGAGAGGTTTATGGGAGAGTAGACCACTGTAGAGAGGTCGGATATGGCGATGGATACGGTGGTGAAGTTGATGGAGGTGATGGAGACGATCCGGTTATGATGGTTCCCTCGACGACACTCCAGCGCCGCCATAAGAGGGGGGAGAGCATCTCCTCTTTCTTCTTCTTCCTTGGCCTCTCCCAGATGGGGATAGGTTTCCCTCTCTGGTTGGTCTTCATGGCCCCTGGAGTGCGAGAGCCCCCTCCGATATTGGATCTCTCTATTTTCTGACTTTTACTTTGTGTTGTTTTCTGAGTCGCTTCATTGTCTAGATTGTCGGAGATCCATAACCTGGTAAAATCTGAAATTTTAAAGGTGGTTCAAAAATTCTGGAGCAAGCACGCAACCGAAGAAGATCCCCAACAAAGCTACACAGCCACCACACGGGTAGGCCACATAGCCAGGGGTGTGACCGCATGGGATGGCCGCGTGGGAATCATGTGCCCCCTCTGGCCCATCTTCTTGTTGGTGGCTTCTTTTGGTTCAAAAATAATTTTCTTGATTTTTTTCGGGCTCCAAATATATCCTTTTCTGAAAAGTTCAAAAACACTAGAAAACGACAACTGACCATTGGGACAAGATTAATATGTTAGTCTAGTAAAAATGATATAAGATTATACCAAAAGCATGTATAATTGATATAAATATAACATGAACATAACCGAAATCATAGATGTGCCGGAGACGTATCATCGACCAACGGGAAGAGGCACAACCGCCCAATGAAGAAGGCAATTGAGGAAACAATGGAGAATAAGAAGGATGCATTTCTGCGCCCCCTCTAATGCCATCTCATCCACTCTAGCCACCCCAACGCTAGCTCCTCCACCTTAGTTCACCCCTACGCGTCCTTCATCATCCGCTGCGACCATCGATACCGGCGAGACTGATCATCTCCGTTGATGTCGATGAGGGAATTGAAAGTGTCTTGTCTCCACCCCTATTTCTTGGTCGGACAGGCAAAAGTTAGTGATGGAGAGGAAGACAAATGGTGGAGTTGGAGCCTACAAAGAAGATCTCATTGCAATGATCGAACCGAAGAGAATGTTGGCGATCGAACACAAGGAAGAGTAGATGACAAGGTAGATGAAGCTCAAAATGATGGAGTGGGTAGTTGGAGACAAAATGTTACAGCCGAAGAGAGGAATGCAAGTGGAGAAGCAAATGATCAAAAGGAAGGTCGATGTGCATCAAATCATGTTCATGGATGCGAGTATTACTCCTTTAAAGGATGCTAGAGTACCCGCCTCCTGGGTATATCCACGCGCTCAACCATCGTCGGAGTTGTCCGTTCATTCGCGGCGTGCACCGTTTCCTGTCTGGCGCCCTTTGCGCTCTCTGACTGCGTAAATCCATGATACATCCCAAACGTATCTATAATTTTTTATTGTTTCATGCTATGGTAATATCACTTTTGTATACTTTTATATCATTTTATATTATTTTTCTAGACTAACCTATTAATCTAGTGCACAGTGTGAGTTGTTGTTTTCTGCATGTTTTTGATTTTATAGAGAATGAATATCTACGAAGGTCAAAAAACTCAGATGATTTAATACGATTTTTTAGGGGCACGAAGGTTCCAGGAAGCATCGGATGGAAGCGAGAGGAGCCAGGGGGCCTACACAGCCATGTGGCGCAGCCAGGCCCTAGGGTGCGTCCCTAGGCTGTGTGGGCCCTACACTTACCGCCTTCCGTCCATTCCACCGCCATAAATTCCTATAAATACCGAAACCCATCGAGATATTTTTATCCGAAATTTTCTGCCGCCACAAGTTTCTGTTCTGAGGAGATACAATCTGGAGGCCTATTCCGATACTCTGTCGGAGGGGGAATCCATTGCCATAGGCTTCTTCATCAACCTCTGAAAGTGCATTGTTTCCCAATGGTATTTTGATGTTGATGACAATGGGGTTAGTGAGGACTAATGTCGGTTATCAAGTTTATCTCAGTACATTGGTTGCTCGGTGTTCATTGGAGGAGATGGATTGCACCCAAATTCAAAAAGGAAAAAGACGTTGGTTTTCTAAGACCCAAAGGTTTTTCGACTTTATTTGAGTCGTAGGAAAGCCACACTATTAAGAGGGGTATCTCCTTGGAGATATGACGGAACTCATCTTGGTTCATTCCTATACACATCACATGCCACCAAGGTAGCCATTTCAAATATGTTCTTTACCCACCATACACTCTTCCTAGAAGCCAAAGTTTTATTCCATGCCATTTTCATCCTTCTTTGTGCTTCCCTACACCTTCCGGAGTCTCCTCCGGATACTCCGGAGTGTTCGGAATACGGCACCTACTCTGGAGTAGGCTCCGGAGTTGTTTAGAGGCTCTCTGTCTTACTCCGGAGGTAATGCCGGAATTCTGACTCTCCGGAGGGCATGCCGGAACTCCAGAGTCACAAAAAAAAATTTAACATCCACAAAAAAATATTGACATCAACTCTATGTTAAAATATATTAATATCTACAAAAAAATTAGTTTCATTATATTTGTCATAAAAATATATTTTCATGCAATTTATATTTAATCTTCTAGATATTAGCATATTTTTATATACTTGATCAAACTTAATTATTTTGAACTTAGGGTAAAAGTAGAACATAAGTAGTTAGGAACGGAGGGAGAATTTTTTTCAATAGATTTAGTGGGTTTTAGTGTAGTATAGTAGCATTCAAGGTAGGTTAATATATAGATATGTGGGAACTGAGTGTAACTCAGTTGGCTAGGTTCCTTGTGGTGCAATCAGTCCACATGGGGTTAAGGGCATCTCCAATGCAGGCCCCTAAAACGGACATGGCATCCATCTGTGGACGCGCCTGCGGGTAGTGATACGGGACCCGGCCACCAACTATGTCACCCAAACGTACACATACATTTCAAATGTAATTTGAACAAACCGGATGATTTTCATGCAAATCGGATGATTTGCATTTAAACCGGACCGCATTCATTACATCTTTAACATATTTCATTAAACAAAAGCATCTGAAAGTTAACCTAGTCTAGATCTTCACCCGTGCCCGTGCTACAAGTCATTGTTGTTCCCATGTCCAGCATCTTCGCTGGTCGTGAGCCCCGGGAAGTGAAGTTGTGGGTCACCGGCAAGGAACAGTAAGACATGGGACACAGACGCCTTCGTCTCCCATGTCCTAATCCTCCTCGTTGGAGTCCACGGCCTGGGCGTCACTAATGAAGGTGAGTTCCACGATGGACGTGGACGGGCCAACCTCGTGGTGTAGCGGCTTAGCACGAACCACATCGGCAGCGCGAATGACGTGCGGCTGCAGGCGTTCCGTCCGCGATCGCTAGCACCGCCTCAGTGTCCGACTGCACCGCTAGCGCTACACACAGCCTCGTAGAGCGCCTGCTGCTCAGCGACAAAATTTGAATTATTTGTGGCCATGGCCTTCTCGCTCGCGAACTCGCCGTAGATTTTCCCCTCCGCCAACCGGTGATGCGCGAGGAGGGCAAGATTTTAGCATTGCTCCTCCTGCGCCTGCCGGAACACAGACACCGGTGGCGTTGGTTGCTCCTCCTCGATGACGGCGTTGAAGTCACCTCCATGGTGAAGCCAACATGGACAGGCGCGGGCAGGGACACCGGCAGCGCAGGTTGCTCCTCCTCGATGACTGCATCCTCGGGCCGTCGTCGCTCACCTCCAGCGAGCTCGCCGGCAAGCCAAACTATATCCGTCGCGCACGACGGGCCTACCAGCCAAGCACAAGGCCGACCAAATCGTCCTTCTGCTCCGTCGAGAGGCTCTCCCACATCGCATGCTCTAGAGCCGCGGTCATGACGGAGGCGGTGCATTGAGGAGGAGAGGAAGTAGACGTGGTGTTGTGCGGATCGTGCCAGGCTTGCACACGTATAAATAGTAGGCGTCGGCCAGGCCAAGTGGTGGTTGTGTCAATGCGGGTGTCAGAGTTGGTTTCTCTGCCGCCGTGCCTGTTTAATGCCAGTGAGCAGACGGACGGGCAGCCGATTCGAATGCGGTAGATAGTCGTCTCGTCCTGTCCAGTCACTTCTCTCCGACATTGAACAGGAGCGAAGACCAGGAAGCAGAGTGGGCAGCGTTCTCAGTTGGCGTGCAGCTTCAATGCCAACTCTAATGACCGGTCGTGTCCGCTCTGGACCAGCATGAATGCGACGCGGGGAGTGAAGGTCTGTTCGCGCAGGAGAGGGCGTGGGTGCGGGAGAGGTTTTTGGGTTGGACCGGGGGTGTCAGACGCGTACGTGGTGGCGGTTCGGACACCTGCAAAGCTCCCCGGTTTGTGTATGTTTGCGGGATTTTGGACAACCAGACGCGTCCGCGGACAGATGGGGTACTGTGTTGGATGACAAAGTGCGCCCAGACAGCTCAGTCATGACGCATGCGGATATATTGAGGGTCCAAGTTGAAGATGCCCTAAGTCCGGTGTAGTGGGAAGTTGTGTTGCGGAGAGAAGGGTGTGCGGCAGAGTGTTTTGCAGAAGTTTTCTGAATTTTGCACATGGGGACCAAAGGTTTGTGTTGTTGATGTGTTGCACTTGTTATTTATGCTGCAGGAATTGTAGTTGATGTGCTATGATTTTTGTTTGATTCTATGTGATACACCTTTAGGATATGATACACATTTCTGCTAGAATAACTGGAGCTATGAGCTGCAGGAATTATTTTGGAGCTGAATTTTTGCACTGAATCCCTTGAAAATTATACAGTCATGCATGTGTTGTAGAATTTGTAATTTCTGTAGCTCATAGCTTCTATAGCTCATAGTACATTTTTTAGCTCATAGTTGCTTTGTATTCAGTTTATTCTACTGAATTTTTATGAGCTAAATGGATTCTTGTACTTCATTTTATGGTAGCTTATGCTTCTGAAAGCTTATGCTTCTGAAATTAGGTGGATTTTTGCTCGAACTAGCTTCATGTTTTCTGAATTTTTGGTATTTCCTGTAGCTTATAAGGACAGGGCAATTAGGTTATGTTTTCTCTGAGAGGAATGAAGCCGGTACTTGGTTTTTCTGGAGCTCATGGTTATATTTTCTGATTTTTTGTACTTGTGTTTCCTGTAGCTTCATAGCTTCAAAGCTTGACTTACTTTTGTTTTTGTTTCACGGCATGGCCATCTACCAAACCCGATGGTCAGCAAAGCGGCTGCGCGACATAGCCAATTCCATCCAAGGGAAGAAACGAGATGTACTAAGCAAGTCTAGCTTTGGGGATTTGTTGCACATATCTCCTTTGCTTCCTCCTCCAGAAGGGCTTCTCGATTTCATAGTTATGAGGATTGACCCTAAGAAGCGTCTGCTCAAGTATGTTTCTTTTGAGTATCTTCTATTAACCATGTCTTTCTGTTTCAGTCTGTTGCATAGCACTTTTTTCCTCGCAACATCTACTGATTTCTATTTTTTACGTTCTACATGATAAATGATCGCAAGGAAATACACTTCACAAAAGACATGGTTAAGAAGATTTACAATGTCCCTTCTGGTAGCAGGCCGGTAGAATTCGGCAAGAGGGGCAAAGCAGATTTCCGGGATGTGTATTTGGATGGTGATAGGGCTCCGATAGCCACCACAGTAGCTGTTCTATCAAAAGCGGATGATGACGATGAGGAGACCATTGATAGGTCATTGGTTTTACTCTGCCTATCATCGGTCCTAGCTCCTGGGACAGGAAACATGGTGCCTCTAGAATATCTCCACACCTTACGAGACATGAGTGATGTCCATGAGTTCGAGTGGGACGAGCATATTCTGTCTGATGTGATGAAGGGAGTTAAAAAGTACCAGGATAAGAGGAATGATGGTAAAGGGAAATTCCTGATTGGCGGCTGTCTACCAATGCTTCCAGTACAACCCTTCATTCCCATAACAATCCCCTCTTCTTTTCCGAGACAACAAACTCCAGCAGGCGCTCATGTTTCTTTTCTTTTTGTTTTGTGTCTTTCATTTTGCAGGTAATTTACATGGACCACCTCGACATCCCAAGAGGATGCATAGTTGATCATACCATTGACTACTCGCTGCCACAAGCTTGTTTTATTCATGAAATGGACTTCACTGCTGTTGTTGCAGTCGACACCCTAGACGATGGCTTTGGGAAGCGCCCTGTAAGTATCCTTTTTTTTCATTTTCGACACACTACCTTTTGTTCTTTTGCATTTCTGAATTCTTGTTACATTTTTCATTTTTTTTGCTGTGTTTTGTTTTTTGAAATGCAGTTCAGCTCCAGTACACCGTATGCAACATCCAAGTTTATGTCATATGTAGATCAGCTTGCGCAAAGATCAATCGAAGATAATGTCACAGAGCAGCCAACGAAAATAAACGACCAAGGTGGAGCTGTTGCGGCCGCAACACACATCCTGGATGTGCCGGAGAACTCCCACACACAAGCCAAACTACAAGGGGGAGCCGATGTGGGTTCTCGAGAACCATCTAAGGGTGGTATGGAGGGTACTGATGGCAGAGCAGAGACTGTGCACGAGCCACCTCTGGATAACATGGAGGGTGGTGATGATGTGTGCGGCTCTTTGGAGGAGTGGCTCCACGCATTGCCTACATTTGAGGAGTTAGAGGTGAGAGCCATATAACATTTCTTTTTGCAACTCTCTTCTTTTCGTATCGTATCTTGCTCGACAACCATGTCAAAACTACTTACCTAACAACTAATGTTCCTTTTCCCGCTCTCTCTTTTTTGCAGCTGCCCCCACATCTGTGTGTGATATACAATAAGCATAAAGAGCTCCATGCTACAGAACTTAATGCCGCGTTGAGCTCATTTGGGAGGGTGTTACAGGGCATGTACTGCAAGCGCATGGGCCTAATGTTGTCTGAGGCATTCAAAGCTGGATCCAGGAGGGATGAGGCCAAAGATGAAGGTGCAGATGTTACTTTCAGTGTACCAGGAGCTCCTGCTGCAGGCATGGCTAATGCAACTGCCACTGAATCATCTCCGCACCAGCATAAGCAACCGGATGGTGTGCATGGGACTACAACAACTGCTGAAGCCACTGCCAGTGAGTTGTCTCCGCAGCAGCCAAAGCAACCGGATGGCGCAAATAGTGGGGATCTAGTAGTGGAAGTTGGTCACACAAATGTTGTGTAACACCCCGATTTTTGGCCCTTTCTTTTTCTTTTGGATTTCTTCGAATTTTTATTTGGATTTCTTTTTCCGTGGCTATGTGGTCTTGAAACCTGGGAAGATCTTCTCTCCTGCCACTTCCAAGTGGCTTGTCACTCCCAAATCTTTCTCAAGGCCATGTCATTTCCATCTTAGCCCAACCCCAAAATTCTTTTCTTGGGAATATTCCTTTTTCTATTAAAGGAATAACCCTGTTTGCCCTAGGTTGTGAACCAACCTATATTTCTGTCATTCCAAAAATTCCCACAAAATTCTCATAAATTCTTTGGATCATATCTTCCACAAATATGTCAAAACCCATCCTTGCCTAGTTCAAAAATAATTCAGGAATATTCATTTCCTATTCTGTCCAGTATGGCACTTTGTGAAGGAAGTGCTATTTATATTTTCTTGATTGACCCCCAAATATTTGGGCACTCTTTCATATCCAAATAATTGTCTCATGCCAAAATTCAGCCTCATTTGGCTAGTAAATCTTCCTCAGCAAATTTCCAAAGTTTCTGACCAGAGAGAAGCTTTGTGAAGGAAGTATTAGCTAGGCTTATCCAAATGAGTTGAAATTTTGGTAGATCATTTATATGGTCAAATCATTACTCTCCACCAAATTTCATATCCATACAACAATCTATGTGAGTACACCTTCAAATCTTGGTTTCTGGTCAAAATTTCAGTTTGTGAAGCAACTACATTTTATATTGTTTCATAAAATCCGAAATTAATCCAGGACCCAAATATCCCTTTAAAATTTGAGCATGCCAAAATTCACATCATTTTGTCAATCCATTTTCTTCACAAAATTCCCCCAAGTTTCTGTCCAGTGGGTAGCATTGTGAAGGAAGTACCATTTTTATTAATCCAAATGGTATGAAATTTTTAGAGTGCCTTCATATACTCAAATAATCATCCTCCATCGAATTACAGCTCAATACAAGCATCCATGTGAGTGCTACTTCATGATCTAGTTTATGGACCAGTTTTTGTAGTTGTAAAGCAACTATGATAAATCCTGGTCCAAATCTTCTCAAAATCCACAGGATCATAGTCCTTCCTACCCTAAACCTCTGTGACATCCTGTTTATCACTTATCCCATTTATTTTGACCACAACTTCATGATCTAGTTTGCTACAGCAAACTTCTGTTGATGCTATCCATTAGCACAAAGTAGCTTTCTTTGTTCTATCACTTCAGAGAGGCCCCATGTTGAAGGGACTACACGTTGGACACCTTTTGCCAGGCATACGTGCCCTCCTCTCGCCATCGCATGCGGTGACCACGCCATTGGCATGCGTTTGGCGCGCTCTGTGCGTCGGCTAGCTTCGGGCACCTCTCTCCCTGCCGTTTCCGCGCGTCCCAGCATGTCCCAGAGCACCGCCGTAGCCACGCGCTCGCTCCCCAGCCCTGGCCCCCTCCTCCTTCGCCCTCCTCGCGCCACGATAGCCATGGCCGCATGCGCACAGTGGCCGAGTGGCCGACCGAACTTCGCCCCGCCCGCGTCTGCCCTCCTCTAGCGCTCCACTACCCCTCTCTCGTCGCCATCAGCCTCTCCGCGCGTGCGCACACGTACGCGGTCGCGTCAGAGCGGCGCACACCGTCCGCGGCGGCATCCGGGCACGGCATCTTCGCCGCGGCTATATAAGCCCTCCCCGGTGCTTCCTCTCCTCACCAACCTCTTCCTCACTCCCTTAGCATCCTTCCCCACCGCTCATTAGAGCTCGAGCCGCCCTCCTCGGCCGCCATAGCCGCCATGGCCGCCGTTCGGCTATGCTCAAATTGGAGCAATGCCGGCCTCCTCCCTCCACCTAGCCACTCCAGCTCGACCCCCCGTAGCCTTCCGAAGCCTCCCCGATCTTCCCCTCGCTCGCCGGACCACCGAAGTGCCCGTGCCCATCGTGGCCGAGCCGCCGTCCGCCGCGCCAAAACTCCGGCCGTTTCCGAGCTCCCCGGCGACCGCACCACCCTGGGATGGGTCCGCCTCGTCGCCCTGAGCAGACCGGTGGTCGGAGCGCCGCGTTTGGTGGCCCACAGCGCCTGCGGCCGGCGCCGGAGCCCGCCCCTGTCTCGGCCACGGGCGAGCGAGAGGAAGGCGACGGCGACCTTGCCAGCTGGCCAAGCGGGCCCCGCCCGTAAGTGACCCAACTGCCCGGGGCCGCCACTTAAGTGGAGGCGCAATCCCAGCGTTTACGCTTTCGATTTGGTGAAAGTGTACTTTGGTGCGGCTTCTGTTCAGAATGCGCTTTCACTTTGTTGAAAGCGTATTTCCCGGAAGTACGCCTTATGTTTCAGCCCAGCCGCCGAAATCCTTATATTGCGGACATTCGTCCGTTAGCGGCAGAAAAGAACAGATCTTTATTCGATTTCTGCCTAACGAACGAACGGCCGTATCTCCACGACCGTAACTCCGAATCAGGTGATTCCAAAGCCCACGATCTCAGTTCGTCGAGCCCGTTCTGTTGGTATCATTTTCACCATGTGGTAACATTCTAAAAATGACCATTTTGCCCCTGCCCTTATTCAGCCCCCTTCGAGAGGGAACCGCTTCCGGCAAATTTTTCCGCGAGTGTCTCGCACTTCTCCCCGGTGAATCCTTCATCCCCAGGCAAGCCACAACAGCCACTTGCATGATGGCATTGCAATAGCCATGGTTTCCACTTGAATATTTAAATAATTGTGTGCTCATTTAATGATTTGGTTAATGTTTCGAATATGCTCGTGAATCCATGTCCATGCTTATGCTATGTTCTTGTGCATCTATGATTCTTCTCCATTATGAGTGTTGTTGTTATTATCTTGCTTTATTCCTGTAATCATTTCCGATGCTAGTGATAATGTTATGCTCACATGAGTAGTTACGATTTGATATGAAAATACTTGTGATAGTCATGATCATCGTTATGCCATGCTCATTTGCATCCCATCAGATAAATGATTTATCATTGTTGATGTTAAATGGTTATGTTGCCCATCCATGGTTACACTGATATCATGCTCATATGCATTGTTATTTCATCATATATTTTTTATGACTCAGCTCATCACCATTCAAGTTGAACCTTACATTAATCGAACTTGAACAAATCTGTTGGCTGAGTCATGGTGCCACCGAATCGAGCTAGCCAGTGCAGCCACACTTGCCTTATGGGGGCCCCTGATTCGGTCTATTGTCATGCCTCTCGCCGGTGCCTCCAACTAGGGAAGGTTATGTGCGTGCGCTACCCTGGTCAGGTAGGCGGCCATAAGCCTTGTGTGCCCGAGTTGTATGGTATACCGAGGTCCCCATTTGGGACGATGTTTTTGTTTGGCCACGACGGCGGCAGCCACAAAGGTGGCGGATGTCACGAGTTGACATCGGGGACACCCAGGACATAGCCCAAAGGGGAGTTTGTCGGAGTGGCCGGGAGAGTGTCATGCAATAGATTGGTTTTGTCGGAATGTCGTTGGTCCACCCGAATGGGAGCACGAGGCTATGAGTTCCGTGGTGTTGGTACAGTGTACTAACCTCTGCAGAGTGTATAATCTATCGATAGCCGTGTCCTCGGTCATGGACACAGTTCGTAGTAGGTCACACTATGGGTCAACAGTAATAATAATCTGAATAATAACAACCCTGGTTCGATGAAGAAAGAAGTTGGTTGATCTTTATGTGGTCACGAGATGATCACGATGGTATTCTTAATGATGGATGATCATGAGGTGATCGTGTGATGATCACGACGGTAAGAAAGATTGATACCTATGGTGGTTACGAGATAACCGCCGAGCAGAGTAAGTTGGTCCATGAGACCTTAAACGTCGACCCCCTTGCATGCTAGTGCTAGTATCATCTTGTTCATATCATGAATTATATGTACATGCCATGTTCATGCTGTTCTAGTAGTATCATGTTCATCAATGGTAATTAACCTGTAAATGTCATGCTGTTGTTTGTCTTGATTGCTTTGGTTGCTGTGAGCTTGCGAGTACATTCAAAGTACTTACCTGGTGTGTCATGCCAGATTGCAGGTCATGCCGTGATTGATTACTTATCGAGGATCCCGAGGTTGCGCTCTAGGATGCGTCCCAGCCAGAGTCCCTACGGAGTGGAGTCCTTCACCGTTGTCGCTGTTCCGCTGCTAGAAGTTATTCTGCTTCGACATGTTCCGCTGCTAGCATAGAACTACCATAGCAGGCGAAGTGTCGCCGTGCCCCTGTAACCTTTGTAACAATCGGACCCTTGTACCCCGATTATTTGTAATAAAGAGCTGATTTGTTCTATGCCAAGCAGTGTCGTATTCCAGAAGACTTGATCTCTGGGTTGGAATACGGGGTGTTCCGGTCTCTCTGAGCCGGGGTGCCACATGCTGCACCCAAGAAGAGCAACCACAGCAATGGCAATGATCATGGCAACGTCAATGATCACAGGAAAGCCAAGGGAGATGATTCTCCTACCACTTCAGCTGGTCCAGTTTACGATGTGACTCCCCTTGCAACATATCCCCTAATATCGACAGGCCCCACATGTTTTTATAAGTCATTCCTGCAACTTTTTGTTAGGCAACATATCCTCCTATCTTTGAAACTTTGTACATCCATGCTCCAAACTATTACTCACAAGTTCTTTATTGCTTTCTTTTACTGTTTGGCAGAAGCAGGTGTTGATGAGACAAGAGAGGAGGAGGTGGTTGAAGTCAGCAGCGGGCTAAGCCATGATGAGAAGAAGCCTACACTTAAGAGAGCTGCAACGACCGCACAAAGCGCACCCAAGTTGAAGAAGATCAAAATTGATGCAACAGACGATGCCATATACCAGAGGTACTGCTGTACCAATTATCGGATAAAGGACCCACCCGCAGGCAAGCCTCTGTAAGTGTTTTTGCACTTTCATGTGTGTTAAGAGAAGAATTCCATCCTTTTTTTTGACACCTCCTAACCGAGTTACTATTTTTTTTGTAACAAACATCCCTGCGTTCATCAGGATAGGTGGTTTTGAGATTTCCTTCAAACATTTTAGCAGCGGGCTCAAAAAGCGTGCACATTTGAACAACGAGGTGATGTCACTTTACATCAAAAGTTTCAACATTGAGCACATGTACAGCTCAACCAAGCCTAGGAAGTTTGCATTCTCACCACATGTGGCTGTGAGTCAACTAAACATCTTTTTTGTTTTTTTGTCACTCGAGTTTTCGCCCGCAACATAGTAGTTTTTACATGACAGCCACTAGCTTTTCACCCTTTTGTTCCCATTTTTTTCTACAGACCAAGCTTTGTGTGGACCCAAGTTCATTCAAGACAAGTTCTTGCATCAGAGATTTGACCAGGGCCATTGAGAAGAACGACATCGTGAAATTTGATCAAGTAAGGCTTTTGTTCAACTATCGTATATAGTGCAAAGTTTTCCTTTCAGCGCAACAATGCTTCAGTTTTTGAATTGTCTCATTTTAAATTCTTGTAGCTGTTTTTCACCATTGTCCAGAATGACCATTGGGCAGTTGTTGTTGTAAATTTCATGCAAAAACAGTTCAATGTCTTCGACTCCAGGAGCGAAGACCCTGACTATGTCAGTACCCTTGAGAAGCCTTGTTGCAATCTGGTATGGGGTCCAACACATCTAATTTTCTGAATTTCCCCCCTGTTTTTCAAAGCAATGTTGCGGTACCAATCAATTCGACATTGCAGATAACAAACTTCAAAACTCTGGTCAGAAAAAGAAACCCATGGAAGCATGATCTTGACACATTTGAGCAGTTCAGTCCACCAGGCTACCCGCGGCAGTCAACAACGTAGTATTTTCCATTCTTTTTTTCATTTGTGCCATTTCGCAACTTTACATCTTGTTTAGGAAGCAATTTCATCTGATTTTTCTACTCTCATTTTTCCTCTCTATCTTTTCTGTGGCAGATTTGATTGTGGCATCTTTTCTATTCTATACTTGGAGAATTTAACTGCCAGGGGCATGAAGCCATTCAATACAGTATGGCTCGAACTCATTTTCTTCTTCTTTCTTTTTCTTTTGCAACCTATGCAACACTAGTAGTAAAGAAACATTCTGCAACACTAGTATCATTTTGTGAAAATTAATTTTTTTACCCACCATTTCTTCCCCTGCGAGTAGTGTCTCATGATGTGTTTTTCCTCTTGCTGTGTATGCTCAGGACACAAACTCATTGCTCAACGCGCGGAAGTACATTGCGGTGAAGCTTTTCAAGCACCCTCAAAACACCCTCAGCTCAGAGGATGAGTTCCAAGCCCTGCTGAAAAACTCATAGATTGATGTCAACTGTAAGAAGACCTCTCTAGTAGTTTGGGCCTGTTTTTTCCCCAGTGCATGTGTGTGCGACATGTTTGTAACCGAGCTCTCTAGCAGTCTATGAAACTAAAGCTTTGGAAGAAGAATGTGTCATGCTAGGGCATGCCCCCTTTTTTCATCTATTTTGTATGTTGTAGCATCCTTTTCACTAATGATATGGTGTTGCACACCTATATACAATGTAGACATGATAATCCAATGGCAATTACCTTCCTGAAGTGTGTTTTCCATAGTATGTTTGTTGCACACTGGTTTATCATTTGTTGTATGGGAGCCTTTTGTTGCATGAGAAATCTTTTAATGGTGAAATCTAATATAAACATCGTCTCACTGTAACATGATTTTTTGCTCTATATTTTACCCTAGCAAAATCATCAATTGAAGGCATTTTCCCATCATAACATCTTGTCCCTGTAGCATGAATACATTAATACATGTTCCTGTAACATAACCAAAATGAAAGTACCCTTCCTGCAAAATCATGTTTTCCTATAACATGAATACATTATCTATTTTCATGGACGCAACCCTGGAGCAATCTCACCACACAAGCTCATTTTTCCGCAATATGTTTGTTTTGGGCAGTACTAGAAATATGGGATATATATGCACAAACAGTGAGGTTGTATGTCTCAAACCCAGGCAACTACATGGAGGAAACATAACACATGTTGCAAATTGAAACTACAACTTGTACAACATCAAGTTTGCAGAAAAAGAAGTTATAAATGTAGCTCAAACACAGGGAGCAAGTACATTTTGCTTAGGAGATGAAAAGAAAAATGAAAAGCTGGCTGATTGGGGATTTTTTCCCAAATGAAAAACAACTTGCTTAGGAGGAAGAACTTTCCCCCTGTTTCTCTCATCCTTTTTTTCTAGAGCTTCAGTTGTGTTGCTTGCGCAATTTTTGGATCACTTGCCATCACAGCTCTCAAGTACTGACAAGATGGGACTGCATGTCCAACCTCAGAACATAACTGGCATTTAGGGAGTGCTGCTGCCACCTCCATTGCAACTTTTAGGGGCCCACATGTCTGAATATTGTGTCATTCTTCATGGCAGTGCTTACAGCGAACAGTCCTTTTTTCAGCTCTTGGCTTTCCTGTTGCTGTTGGCTTCTTCTCTTGTTGTTTCGCCTTCTTCTTTTGTTCATCATCTCGCTGCTCTACTAGCGTCTTCTTTCTCTTCTCTCTTTCAGTTGGTCGGCCTTTCTTAGGGACACGAGCTGGGTTTTGTAGCATCTCCGAGCTTTGAGTTTGTGGTAGGTCATCATTCACTATTACCGATGCGGTAGCGGGTGGGGTTGGGGGTTCACTTTACTGCGTTGCTTGTTGTTCTAGCAACGCTCCTCTCTTCGCTGCTACTATGGCAGGCTCAATAACTGTTATTGCTTCATCTAATATTTTGTAGGCATCATCATTGCAACATGCATTAGAGGCGAGCCATGTCAACCTTCGGCACAAGGAGTTGTATTTCAGCGTGTTCGTCGAGGGGTGCCCGAAGTCCAGCAATCGGACAGTCCTGCCCATGCTTGTTGTGGCTGCTTCAGACCACCTCTCCAACAAGTATTGCTATGGAATTACTTGGACATTGAGATGCACCATTGCCCTTATTATGTGTGCACAAATCAGGCCATTCATCTCAAAGTAGTGGCAACTACATTCAAACACCCCTTCATCCCTCATGACATGCACAGAATAGAGCTTTGGGTTCTCATAGAAGCTTGATTCTAGCTCAAATAGGAGGCCTTGGCCTTGGTACTCAGTGTCTTGGTTGATAATGAAGCCGGTAGACGTAGTCACCTGTTTCTGGAACTTGCCAAAGAAGCTGCGGGTGTAGTAAGCAGCAGCTTGGTGCTCAATGTTGTACCTACAACATCACAAGAAATAGGTCACAAACCACATCACACAGAGACTCAGCCCAGCAACAACATTTTTTTTGTTTCTTTGGTAAAGCTCAAAAGTGCGTGTACCGAGAGTATAGTGGCGGAGCTGTTGTTTCACCAGTGAATCCAGCATTGTCCTCACAATCAAGCATAGTTTCTTGGCACATTTCATATTGCTGCACAAACCTTCAAATGGAATCAGCCGGACGAACCATTGTCTTGAAATATGAGTTGAGCCCCTCAGACCTGCCCGTTGTGCTCGTGAACGGGAAGAATTTGTTCTTGAAGTATGCTGGAGCCCATATGTGCCTTGTTCGCCACATGTTCTTCAGATGTTTGTTCTCAGCCACTTCAAAACAATGCTACATGTGCTGCCATGTTTCCTCAAATTCCTCGACAGTTTCTGATTGATTGATACAAGTGTAAAACGCATCTGCAAATGCCTCATCTCTGCTCAACAGCCTTCCCAACTTAGAACGCGCATTGCTAAACACATGAAACTTGCAATACCTATGGCAGGTGTTTGGGAACACCTGCTCAATAGCTGTTGCCATTGCTTGGTCCTGGTCGGTCATGATGTTGGTAGGATGCTCGTTATCCATCGCAACCATCCACTGCTCAAACACCCACTTAAATGTTTCAATTTTTTCATCCGGCAACAAGGCACACCCGAGTGCAATGGTCTGGAGGTGGTTGTTGACCCCAACTATAGGAGCAAATGGCATGTTGTATCTGTTGGTGCAGAAGGTTGTATCAAAGAATACACAATCTTTATATTTTGGGTACAATGCCCTTGTTCTCCCATCAACCCAAAACAAGGCAGTCACGTAGTTTGTTGCAGGATCTTTTTGCTTCACATAGAAAAACTCTGGATTCTCAGCCTTCCTCCTCTCAAAGTACTTGACTGTCATATCTATGTCTCGGAATGTTATCCCATTCCGGAGCTTTGCACGTTCATTCGAAACATCTCTCTTCACATACGGGAGTATCCTGGTGTCACCTCCATGGATCCTACCAAGGACGCCCATGCAATCTGAATTTGATAGATTCACATCATGCAACGTCCACAAGAGTTGGTAATCCTCAGCAGGTATATTGCGGTGCGAGCGGTAGTACCTAACACGCTCCGGCTGTTCCATCAATGGATGTGTATGCTCCGCAACAAAAAAGTCATTGTCCATCCCTCCGGCCTTAGCCCAACAATCATATGTGCCTTGCAATCATGATGGAGCATCCTATTTTTTTGATGTTTTCTTGTTACATCCATTCCTTCACTAGGTTGCCTACTAGAGTTGCTGTTTTCTGTTGCAATGCTCTCTGAGGTGCTACTCGTTTCCGCTTTATCGGGCTTTCTAGCGTGCACACACTCAAAGACCCTCTTGATCAGTATTGCATCCTCTTTCTTCTGTCCTCTCTTCTGGTTGTATTTTGAAGAACATATATGTGTCCCGAACCCCAACTTGAAGGCATAGCCGTTGTAGAATTTCTGAGCATCCTCAAGTGTGTCAAACACCATGCCAACATAGGGCAGCAGTGGCTGAGATGAAACATCTCCATCATCTGAATCATCTTGCATTGCATCATCAGCATGCAACAATCCCTCTGAATCTTCACCATCACCAACAGAAAAATTGCCTTGGGCATAGCTCTCTCCCCCTTCAGTTCCAGCTTCCTGCAATAGAGTTTTTGTGCAACAGTCATTTTATCTCTCCATGGAATTAACATTTTTTTATCTTGTTTCAAAAAATCAGATACACAAGATATCAAATCAACAAAAACTCTACATTCTATCTTGTCATTTTTTCAGGAATTAACTGCAACAAGCAGCATGGCCTACATTTGAGAGGAATTCAGAAACACTAGATTACTCAGTGTGGTTTTGCCACAACAGCATACACAATCAAATCACACCAGAGGCATTTTCCACATCAGGGATTTTTTCTTTTTTTCCTCAATTATGTTGATCAACAACAAGTATCAAAACATGGGAGAATGCAACTAAAAATTAGAGGAGGCTCATGTTTCAGAGATACAACAAGCAGAACAGTGGGATGTGCTGATTCATGTTTCAGAGATAGCTCTATTTTTTACACAGAGTTTCATGTTTCAGAGTCAAATAGAGCTCATGTTTCAGAAACAGGATCTTACCCAGGCTTCCTAATGCGATCTTGTCGAAGGACCTTCAGGAAACACCACCGGGGGGTTTGTGAACCAAGAAGAAACTCCAGTTCGCGGTGGAAGCCCCCCGGTGGCGCTCGGAGCTGAGAACGATGGCCGCGACTGTTCTCGAAGCAGGGCCCCTCAGTGAGCTCGATTTGCGTCTGATCCAACCATCTGACACGCGATATGGTGCGCCATGGTGTTGCAGGCGGTCCCCCACACCGGCAGTAGGTGATTTTGGGGCGGGTCGGGGCGCTGCCGCGCTGGGCGCAACTCTGTCGGGGCCGGGGCCGGGTGTCTTGTTTCTGCAACAGCGCGTATGTTGCGGGAATTAATGAGGGGGGCATGCGGCGCGCGGGCACTAGATCGGATGGCTAACAGCGCGGGGATCCAACAGCCATCGAAGCGGCAGATAAGTTGAATACATCGGCCGGTGGACGCGTAGCAGCGCCCTATACACAAGCATGACAATTTATCTCTTTTCGCATGACAAATTTGATCGTCAGATTTTTAGCGTTAAAAATCTGACGTCAGAATTTTAACATTGTTGATCAATAAAAGGCTTCTACTCCTAGAATGGAATAGATTGAATCTCTCATGTTATTGGGTAAATAACTAAACTGTTTTCTAAGGAAAACAACAGAATATATTTTAGAGCATCAACAACCGAAATGGTCAAATCTGCCCCCTATATGTCCGCGGACACGCCGGCCGCCCACCCCTGATTTGTCATGTCTGCAGCCGCACCCCCCTCATATCCAGACCCCCCCAACATAGATAGATAACATAGGATAGCATAGCATGGAACATAGCAAGTTCATTTCAACCGGACATACACAAAAGATAGATAGTTCGATCAATGTACTACGACAAATATGACTAAAAGCGTACAATAGTTCATGGAGTTCACTGCTCCCTCGATTAGCCCTTCCCCTTGGCGTCTCTGGTGTGGCGGTAGTAGGTGTCGAAGTCCATGGTGTACGCGTCGGCGGCCGAAGGGGCATTATCGTCACTGGAGGGCGAGGACGAGGGGAGCCCGACCAGACGTCGGGTCACGCGGGCCTGCTCCTTGGCGAGCCACTCCACTTTTGGCGTGTTGGCCGCCTTCTCCTTGTCAAGGCGCTCGGACTACTCGAGGCCGAGCCGCAATGCCTTGGCAATTTTGCAGCGGCGGCAGCGGGCGACCTTCTCGGCCGTGGTCAACGACCAACGGATGACATCGCGGAGGAGATCCTCCTCTGAGTCTGAGGGAAGGGCAACCCACGTGGATCTGCATGACATGCAAACAGACCGACTAAATCTGGCCCAGGCCACCTGCCTCGCACAACGAGGTGCCCTCACCTCCAACTCAGGGAGTCACCACCGTCAACTCGGTGCCGGCACGAGTGCCCAACATCGTCTGGGAGGAGTAGGGGATGGATGTGATGGGCACCACTACTCGCCCCGCCACCTCACCGAGGAGGGCACGGACCACGATGCACCAGCGCTATCGGATGTGTAGCTTGAGCTACCTCGTCGGGCCACCTAGGAGGGCAAGGAGCTCGAGCTGAATCCCCTGTCCATCCGCGACCGGCAGAGGGCAACACGGATGATGAGCTCCTCGTCTGACTCCACCACTAGGGCATCCCAATCAACGGGGTCGGCCTCAGACGAAGAGCTGCTAATAGCCTACAAGTGTACAAGGTTTAGTTGTAACTTTTTTTAAGTAAGAGTATGGATCCCACAGGGAGCACAGGAGATGGACTTTATCTCTTGTAGAGATTTATGAAGAGTGCATGCAAGTTAGTTGTGGTCTAAAGCAAAGCGGATGCTGTTTTGAAGTTGTAAGGATGAAAAGGTGACTACAAATAAGAGTACGCAGGAAAAGTAAATGAGTAACAGAGAGTAAGAAAATGATGAAATCAACAACCGGGATAAGGCATTTTGAGGGAGTCTGGATTGCCCACTTGTATGTATCTAACGTAACGTATGCATAGTTTTAGGTTCAGATAATCAAGCCTCTCTTTGTTGTTTATAGTGGGCGGAGCCTGGTACATCATATGAGCTACATGCGTAGTCTCCGTATCACATACGTCACTACCATTTCTCACCACATTGAGGTTATGACAATGATAATTAAGAGTCTCCCGGTGGATGCAGCCAATGGTCGGTTCTCCGTTACTCCCCTAATTGCAAAGGGAAAGATGAGAAGATATTACTGTCATCTCTTTAACTCCACATCTCTACCTTTACAACGACAATAATAAACTCCATGACCATAAGGCAAAAATACTGAGTGGGGCCCCTTACACAACATTCTTGAAGGCTATGAACTCAACATGCAAATGGGGATTTCATATCCTATTGGTGTTCAACACATAAACATACTAGGGTTCCTCCATATCCCTAAGAACTAGGGAACTACTCACACATAAAGACGAACATCAACATGAATGATAGATCAAAGTAATACTCACGAGGATCCACTATGGTTCAGTATTATAAAGAGATAGAGATGGGGATGGTGATAACAATGGTTGGTGCCGGAGTCTCCTGAAATGAGGTGATGGCGTGATGGAGCCTTCTTGTTGATCCCCCTCTTGATCCCTTCCGGAGGCTAGGGTTCTTCGATCTGATGGAGTTTGGCTTCTCTGTAGCTCGTTTTTCTGATATGAAGGCGCATGGTTAAAATAGTTGACCAGGTGGTGGCGGCGGCAGCTGGTACGAGTGCGCGTGCTTGTACCAAATGCCGTCTTCCCCCCTAGAATCTTAGTTTCCTCGTTCAAAAAGGAATTGATAGTTCAACTTTATTGTTCAACCTCAGGCGAGCTAATCTTGGCTTGCTAGAATAAATACTGGAAAGTAAGATACAAGGCATTGTTGGATCTTCCCCAAGCTTAGAATTAAGCCGACAAGGTTCCTAATACCTAGTTCTGATTGGGCCTGGTCGATCTCCCTTCCTCCTTAGCTTCCTTGGGTTCCTCCTTCTTCAAGCTGCATGCGGAGCCGATGCACTTGAAACAAGATACCATCACAGAGATTTCTCTCTATTTCTAAGTAGCTAACTTCGCAGGGAGGCTGGTCTCTGCAAAGCTTGGTGGTAAAATAAAAGAGGGTATCTATCTTATTATAGAGAGTATCAATCTTTGCTTCAAGATATTTTCTCATCATCCAATTAGAATCAATCCCTTGACCAATTGTATCTACACATGCCTTGGAGACTTTCTGAAGCTCGTTGCTCTTTTCCTTAATCTCATCAGGAGTTGGCACTTCCCAATCGGTATCGCGTGGTGCCATCCCTAGAGGATATCTTGGAAGAGATCCTTGGATATTATACCTACATAAGGACTTGGAGGGTAGTTATACTTCTTCTTCGACCCCCTTCTTCTTCCTTGGGCTCCGCCTCCTCTTGCATCTATTCTTTTACGCCCATCTTCCTGAGGTCCTAACAGCTCCTTGGAGTCATCTCCTCCTAGTCCGGGAGGGGGTGATCCTACTCGAAGAAGGGCTCAAAGTAGACCCCTTTCCGTTGATGGAGGCGATGAGTGTGCCGTTGGAATACATGGCGAGTGACCTCTTGCTGATCCTATAGATTAGAGTCTTCTGGAGAGGTGGCATAGAGCGGCGAGAAGGGATTAGATTGATAATGAGCCAAAGGTGTGACCCCCCGACCTTTATAAAGGGTTAGAAACCCTAGGATTCTCGAGATAGGCCTTGCAAAGGAAGTTAGAAGAAAATCAAAACAAATCAGAAGCAATTGGGCAGCTCGAAGAAAATCAGAGAAGAAGATGGGCTTTGGTAGGAGCATGTTTGCACGTACCAGGCCTCGTAGCACTATCTGTGAGCCGGGTTTTTTTCCAACACAACAGCCGCTAACACAAAACTGGTGGAAGTAACAAAGAAGAAGACAACCTCTAGTATGACCATTGGTGCTCGTACCAGGAGTCGTACTGATACCTCTGGCGAAGACTTCCAAGTCCATGGGAGTTGACGGGGTTCGGTATGAGTGATCATGATTGTACTGCTGCTCGTACTGCCTGGTGCCGAATTCCACCAAGTTGCCAAAGAAGAAGACGACGTCTGGTACGAGCACATGCTTGTACCTCTGCTCATATGAAAGCGCAGGTTAACTCCCAGAGGAGGGTGAATGGGAGATTTTTAGAATTTTGTCAAACTCCGAAGATTTTGACGAAAATCAGAGTGACAAAATAGAAACATGAGTGAAACTAGATCGACACAGATGAAGATAGCATGCAAAAGAAATACATACAAGTGAAGAACAAGTAATCATACAAACAAACATGCATGAGGAAGATGAACTGAAGGAATGAAATACAACATGATGAAAGTCTTCAGTTCAAGTTCTTCAGAAAAGTAGAGCACAAGTTCTTCAGCAGCGGAAATGCGTAAAGGTAAAGGGGTGAGGAATTTGAAACCAGTTTGGCTCGGTGAAGACACATCGATTTGGTAGACCAATTCCAGTTGCTGTATCAACTGTACGTCTGATTGAGGCGGCTGAGTCTTACCTCGGAGGACACTTAGTCCTCACCGTATTCCTCTTGAGCTAAGGTCACTTAGACCTCGCCCAATCACTCATGGTAAGTCTTCAAGGTAGACTTCCAAAACCTTCACAGACTTGTTCACCGGCACGCCACAATTACTCTTGGGTGCTCAGAACATGACGCCTAACCGTCTGGAAGAATGAAAGTCTTCAAAGGTAATAAGCGTCGGATCACACAGATCAACTTCTTCAGTGATGCTCAGTCACTTTGGCTCTGGTTGGGTTTTTCCTCACTTGGGTTCTCACAAAGTCGTCAGAAGAAGGGTTGCTCTCAAATGACAAGTGTCAAGTTCTCTCTAGAGCAGCCAACCAACTAGTGGTTGTGGGGGGCGGCTATTTATAGCCAGGTGTCGGTGTGAAAACCGGCAGACCTTGGGGTAGGGGGTCCCGAGCTATGGATCTCGGACAGATGGTAACAGGAACAGGGAGACGATGTTTACCCAGGTTCAGGCCCTCTTGATGGAGGTAAAATCCTACGTCCTGCTCTTGTTTATATTGATGGAGATGTATCAAGTACAGAGTTGATCTACCTCGAGATCGTAAGATATGATCTAGTCCTAAGGCTAGGTGAATGAGATTGTGTTTTTCTCTAAGGGCTAAACCCTTTGGCTTATATACATGCCAGGTAGGGTATCTAGGGTTACAAGGTTGGCAGCTTGGCCTGGAGGCAGCAGGAGGAGTCTTGGAGTACACGCCAAGTCTTCGGTAGATGTAGTCTTGATCTCTTCCCCCGCGTGTGTCTTCTGGAGCCCATCTTGACAAGAATGATGGTCCACTGGCCCAGCCCGAGGAGTACGGGCCGACTAGGTTAGTACCCCCTAGTCCAGGACACCGTCAGTAGCCCCCGAACTGGTCTTCTATGCCGAGGACGATCTCTTGAACGGAGGTAACTTCGGATCCGAAGTCCTTGGCTTGACAGACGAGTTCCCCTTCGTAATTCCGGATCTCTTAGCCGCTCTTCCAAGAAGTGGTGTCATGTAAACGAGGTTCAGCCGAGTTCTCTTCCCATCCGGGGTCGTGAGTTTACTTAACCTTGAAGGCTAGCCACCTAGGTGTGAACAGTACCCCATAGCCTGACAACTTTATCGAAGCGGCGCTACCCACGATGGGTCAGGCAGTTACTGCCTATCTCAAATCGTGGTTCGATGCTGCCCTTTTACTGGCACGTCCCATCGAGGTGGGGATCATGCCCGTATTCTCAGGGATATCATCAAGATTTTGTTTCCCCCCATGCGTATAATGGCATCTTTGGTGGGGGAGAGTAGCATTTTTATCGGCGCGGCAAGGGGGACTCTTGGCCTTTCAACAGCCTATAAGAGTAAAAAGCTAACAGAGCCAGTAGTTACGCTCCCATTCCCCCTGCCTTCTGCCTCCTCGAGCTCCAGCGCCCAGATCCAATCTCGCCTCTTCCCACCTCTGCGCATCCGAGCTTTCCCACCCAGCCATGGCCGACACCCTCAAAGGGCACTGGGGGGGCTCCATCGTGACGGAGGGCAACATCCTGGAGATGCGCAATGCGGGGTATATCCCCGCCAACGTCGCCGCCCGTGCTCCAGACGCCGACCAGCAGGTGCCCGCTCCCAACCCAAGGGAGCGGGTAGTCTTCATCCCTCACCTCATCGGAGGCTTAGGGTTCCCGCTGCACCCATTCATGCGTAGGGTGATGTTCTACTACGGGCTCGACTTCCATCACATGGCCCCGAACTCCATTCTCCACCTCGCCTCCTTCATCACGGTGTGTGAGGCCTTCCTCTGCATCGAGCCGCACTTCGGCCTATGGCTGAAGATCTTCGGTGTTAAGCCAAAGTCCAGCGGCTCCAATCTGGCGGAGTGTGGAGGCGCCATGGTCAGCAAGAACCATGGCGCCGACTGGTTCAAGGGCACCTTCATCGAGACCGTCAAGGAATGGCAGCGCGAGTGGTTCTATATCACTGAGCCGCTTGCCGCTGGCCAGACCAAGGTCCCAGCCTTTTTGGCTAGGCCTCCAAGGAAGCTCAAGTCCTGGAAGGAGAAGGGCGTCATTTGGGGAACCCAGATGAGGTGGAGACACTGATCAAGAAGATCCAGTGGTGGTCCATCAAGAAGAACCTCCAACTGCTCGACGTGGTCAACGTCATGCTCCATCGCCGCATCCTCCCGCTCCAACTCCAGGCCACCCCGATGTGGGAGCATAAATCCGGGGATGCAGGGCCCGTCCTCAACTTCTTCCGCTCCTCCCTGGCCGGGATGTGGACGCGGCTCTTCAAGCTGCCCAAGGACAAGATCCCTGAGGAAGGGAAGGACCTCGGCTTCGAGGTCAGCTACACCACCACACCGGTAAGTGTTCAATATACACGTTCATATTCTTCTTCTGCTAAGTGGGGCAGATTTTGATGAATCGACCCATTCTGTGTTTGCAGAACTGGGTGACCAAGGTGCAGCAGATGCTGTGCCCGGCACCACTTCCAGAGGGGGAGAGGTCCCCTCTGCTTACTGATACGTCTCCAACATATCTATAATTTTTGATTGTTCCATGCTGTTATATTATCAATCTTGGATGTTTTTATATACATTTACAGCAATTATATATCATTTTTTGGGACTAACCTATTAACTTAGTGCCTAGTGCCAGTTGTTGTTTTCTGTCTGTTTTTGGTTTTACAGAAAATCAATACCAAACGAAGTCCAAATGCCACGAAACTTTTTGGAGATTTTTTTTCTGGACATAACAAACACTAGAAGCTTCGAGAGGAGGCCAGAAGACCCAGGAGATGGCCACGAGCCACCAGGGCGCGCCTGGGGAGGGGGGGCAGGCGCGCCCTGGTGCCTCGTGGGCCCACCTCTGACCCTTTTGACCTAGTTCCACCACTATAAATTCCCAAAAATCGGGAAACCAATAGAGAGTCCATGAAATACATTTTCCGCCGCCGCAAGTTTCTGTTCTCAAGAGATCCCATCTGGAGGCCTTTTCTGGCACTCCGCCGGAGGGGGAATCGATCACGGAGAGGCTCTACATCAACCTTGCTGCCCTTCCGATGATGCGTGAGTAGTTTACCACAGACCTTCGGGTCCATAGTTAGTAGCTAGATGGCTTCTTATCTCTTTTTGATCTTCAATACAATGTTCTCCTCGATGTTCTTGGAGTTCTATCCGATGTAATCACTTTTTGCGGTGTGTTTGTTGGGATCTGATGAATTGTGAGTTTATGATCAGATTATCCATGAATATTATTTGAGTCTTCTCTGATCTCTTTTATGCATGATTATTATAGCTTCGTATTTCTTCTCTGATCTATTGATTTGGTTTGGCCAACTAGATTGATTTATCTTGCCATGGGAAGAGGTGCTTTGTAATGGGTTCGATCTTGCGGTGCTCAATCCCAGTGACAGAAAGGGACATGACACGTATGTATCATTGCTATTAAGGGTAAAAAGATGGGGTTTATTCATGCATGAGTTTACTTTGTCTACATCATGTCATCTTGCTTAAGGCGTTACTTCGTTCTTTATGGACTTAATACACTAGATGCATGCTGGATAGCGGTCGATGTGTGGAGTAATAGTAGTAGATGCAGGCAGGAGTCGGTCTACTTGTCTCGGACGTGATGCCTATATACATGATCATTGCCTTGGATATCGTCATGATTATTTGCTTTTCTATCAATTGCCCAACAGTAATTTGTCTACCCACCGTATGCTATTTTCTTGAGAGAAGCCTCTAGTGAAAACTATGGCCCCCGGGTCTATCTAAATCATATATTAAAAACCCTAAAAATACTTGCTGCACTTTTTCTTTATTTATTTTATTTTTTATTTTTGTTTCAATCTATCTATCTATCACATACAATTTAATCTTGCAATTACCGCCGAGGGATTGACAACCCCTTGTTTGCGTTGGGTGCAAGGATTTGTTGTTTGTGTGCAGGTACTGCTAACAAAGTGTTGCATGATCCTCCTACTGGATTGATAACCTTGGTTTCATAACTGAGGGAAATACTTACCTCTACTGTGCTGCATCATCCCTTCCTCTTCGGGGAAAATACCTTATCTGGGCGGATCTTTTCATCGGGTTTATGAGCCCAGGCCGCTTCCTGCCGCACGTCTGCGTCTCCGTGCTATTGACCAGCTCGTCCTTGTTGATAGCGGGGGTTGATATTGGTAGCGTGCAGCTTCGGCCAAGTGTGTGCTTGATGCGTTCGTTGGTCGATCCCTTCGAAGAGGTCTGCAGCTGTTAGTTGTGTGGTTAAAGCCACATGGGCATGCTAGTGTTGGCTAGCTCTTTGACAGAACCCTGCCGACATGTGAGCCCGAAGTTTCGTCGTTGCTCGGTCTAGCCGATCCGACGTTTCCATTGTCCTGACTCCTCGGTGACCCAGGGAATTTTTAGTGCGAAGTTGTGTACCCTGGGGACGTAGTGCCCCTTCCAAGGGAAGAGCGCGAGGAGCCTGTACCCCTATTTAGGGTGGGGAGGTGCCTGTCCGAGGTCAACTGGCGCAGTCCGCGTACGCTTCGAAGAGCTGGGGGTGTGTTTACCGCCACAGGCGGCCTCCTCGGATGCCTGCACCTCGGCTGCGAAAGCCGCGGTCTGCTCCTCCGTCCGGAGAGAGCGTTCGGTGTTACCATTTACTGTAATAATACCGTTGGGTCCTGACATTTTGAGCTTAAGATAAGCGTAATGTGGGACTGCATTAAAGCGAGCGAATGTGGTGCGTCCTAGGAGCGCATGGTATCCGTTGCGAAAAGGTACGATGTCGAAGATTAACTCCTCGCTCCTGAAGTTCTCGGGTGATCCGAATACTACCTCCAGGGACACGGTTCTGGTGCAGCGAGCCTCGACCCCTGGTATTACACCTTTAAAGGTGGTGCTGCTAGGCTTAATCCGAGATGAGTCAATCCCCATCTTCCTTACCGTGTCCTCGTAGATCAAGTTGAGGCTGCTCCCCCCGTCCGTAAGGACGCGCGTCAGGTGAAAACCGTCGATGATCGGGTCCAGGACGAGTGCGGCCGATCCGCCATGCCTGATGCTTGTCGGATGGTCGTGTTTGTCGAATGTGATCGGGTAAGCCGACCACGGATTGTACTTCGGGGCCACAGGCTCTTACGCGTAGATGTTCCAAAGTACGCGTTTCCTCTCCCTTTTAGGGATGTGGGTAACATAAATCATGCTTACCTCTGTTACCTCATTAGGAAACTTCTTCTGGCCTCCATTGTTTGTCCGCCGAGGTTCATCCTCGTCTTCGCTGCGATTTTGGGTTTTATTTTGACCCTCTGCCACTATCTTGCCTGCCTGCTTAAAGACCCAGCAATTCCTGTTGGTGTGGGTTGCTGGTTTGTCTTGAGTGTCATGAATTTGGCACGGTCGATCCAGGGTCTTGTCGAGCCGGCTCGGTCCATCCTTGTTCCCTTTAAAGGGCTTTCTTTTCTGTCCGGATCGAGGTCCGGTGAAGCCTGCATTAGCTGCTGTGTCTTCTGTGTCGCTTCTGCCGTTTCTGTGCCTGCAGTTATTTTTGTTGCGCTTAGGCTTACCGTTGGTGTCGCGAGTCTCCGAGGTCCCCGCCTCACCATCGTGAGTGCTGCGGGCCAGCCAACTGTCCTCTCCCGCGCAAAAACGGGTCATGAGCGAGGTGAGGGCTGCCATGGTCCTCGGTTTATCCTGGCCGAGCTGGCGGGCGAGCCACTCATCTCGGATGTTGTTTTTGAATGCGGCGATGGCCTCGGCGTCTGAGCAGTCTATGATCTGGTTCTTTTTAGTAAGGAACCGATTCCAGAATTTCCGAGCTGATTTGCCGGGCTGCTGAGTGACACGACTGAGGTCATCGGCGTCCGAAGGTCGGATGTAGGTTCCTTGGAAATTTGCCCTAAAGGTGTCTTCGAGAGCCTCCCATCTTCCAATGGAGTGGGGCGGCAGGCTATTCAGCCAGTGCCTCGCCGTCCCCTTTAGCTTGAGCGGCAAGTACTTGATGGCGTGGAGGTCATCTCCATTGGCCATGTGTATATGGAGAAGAAAGTCTTCAATCCATACAGTTGGGTCCGTGGTGCCATCGTAAGATTCTATGTTGATGGGTTTAAACCCATCGGGGAACTGGTGTTCCATTACCCTATCTGCAAAACAGATCGGGTGGGCTGGTCCTCAGAACCGAGCGGTGTCATATCGGGCGTCGGGAGAGAACCGAGTATGAGTTTGATCTCGGGCGCGGCCGTTCCTGTCCACCCAGGCATCGTAGCCATCATGCCCGGCCGGAGCACGTCCTCTTGATTCATAAATGGACTGGGGTGACGCCCGGTTTGCCTCTATCTGACGTCGAACGTCTTGAGGGTAGATGATCCACAGGGTGCTTGCCATGACGGCGTGGGGCTGGTTGGGTGTGGAAATCCTCCCGCGCGGGCCTGTCCCACCCTCGAGGGGGGCGGTCAGGTGCCTCGGCGGTTAGTTCATCATCGAATTCAGGCAGTAAACGCCTGCGTGGATAAGATTTAGGCGCACTGTGACGCCGTTCTTCAAGGTCTTGCTCGGCCGAAAGTATTTCGACCCACTTGTCGTTTAGCGCATCCTCGTTGGCCTGCAGCTGCTGCTGCTTGCGCTTCATGCTTCGGGCGGTGGCAACTAGGCACCGCCGAAAGTGTTCTTGGTCAGCAGGGTCTTCGGGGACTATGAAGTCCTCGGTGCCGAGGCTTACGTCCTCCTCGGATTCTGGCATGTAATTGTCATCGGCCCCTTCAAAAAGGTCGTCGGGATCTGAGTCCCTGGGGATGCCTTCGGGGTCGACATGGCATTTCGGGGAGGCTTGAAGGTCCTTCCCTGGGTCTTCCGTGTCGTTGGCCGCCGTGTCGGCGGTAGGGTTGTTCCCGCTGGGCTCCCCATTGGCACCCCTTCTGTGTCTTCGCCTACGCCTTGGAGGAGAGTTGGGAGTGTTCACCATGTACACATCGTACGTGGATGTTGCTTTTCACCTGCCGGTGTTAGTAGGCGGCAAGGTGTTTTCCATGGGGCTGCCGACATCTTCATCCATGTCGGTTGTCTCGTCGTAGTCCAGCATATCGGTTAAATCATCGATAGTGGCGACCAGATGGGTGGTGGGTGGGATGTAAATCATTGGTCAAAAAAAAGTGGGATGTAAATTTCCGATCGTCGGCTTTAAGTCCGATCTTATCATAAACCGAGGTCGACATTGACAAGCTCTGGATCCGATCAAGCATCTCATTGAGGTGAGATAACTCCTCAGGGTTCATGGTCTGGCCATAAGCCGGGTCGACTCGTAGTGGCACGCATGATGTGTTTTCGGCCATACGAGGAGGCGAGGTGGATTCCTGATCCGCCGCCGAGATTAGTTCTAAGCCCGATGATGTGCCCAAGGCCGAACTCTGATTTATGTCGGAGCCGGGTACCGTGACAGGGTTGCCCGAGGCGGTGGAGGGAAATTCCTCCATAGCCTCTGGCGATGCCGGGCAGCATGATGCATGGTCTTCAAAGGAGATCCGTTCCGAGGTCGAACCTCTGGTGTTTGCCAGACCCAAAATCCGGCCGGGCGTCCAGCCTGATAGGACAAGCTCGTCGCGGGAATCCACGGTGTACTCCAAACCTCCCAAGGTAACGATTTGTTCGGGAGCGTAGTTCTCGACGGTGGCCAGGTGACCTGCCGAGTCGGCGCAGAAGATCATGCTGCCAAACACAAAAATCTGGCCGGGGACATAGACGTCCTCACAGCCGATGCCGCAGTTGATCTACAGATGAGCCATCGATCCTTTGCGATCACACAGCGGAACTCTCAATGAAAGCACCAGTGTCGGTGTGAAAACCGGCAGACCTCGGGGTAGGGGGTCCCGAGCTGTGGATCTCAGATAGATGGTAACAGGAACATGGAGACGATGTTTACCCAGGTTCGGGCCCTCTTGATGGAGGTAAAACCCTACGTCCTGCTCTTGTTTATATTGATGGAGATATATCAAGTACAGAGTTGATCTACCTCGAGATCGTAAGATATGATCTAGTCCTAAGGCTAGGTGAATGAGATTGTGTTTTTCTCTAAGGGCTAAACCCTTTGGCTTATATACATGCCAGGTAGGGTATCTAGGGTTACAAGGTTGGCAGCTTGGCCTGGAGGCGGCAGGAGGAGTCTTGGAGTACACGCAAGTCTTCGGTAGATGTAGTCTTGATCTCTTCCCCCGCGTGTATCTTCCGGAGCCCATCTTGACAAGAATGAGGGTCCACTAGCCCAGCCCGAGGAGTACGGGCCGACTAGGTTAGTACCCCCTAGTCCAGGACACCGTCACCAGGGGCAACCCGACATGAATTGTCATAAATGCCCTTCTCAGACATGACCGTTGTCAGGATAAGAATCCACTCGACAACTGGCACGCGGCCCAGCAACGATCGGAAATTAAGCTCTCAATTTCGTCGGGGCACTCTATTTCCTCACGATAGGCAGATCACACTGGCGAAATCCTAACTCCTCAGCCTGACCAAATTCGTCAGAGACCAGATGAACTTCGTCACTATCACTGTCAAATTCGTCAGCTGTTCCGGAGATTTCCAAAGGCTTCACTCGAAGCGGCTGTAGTATGTATAGGTTTGAGCATCGCTTTGAATTATGAAATATGTTTCACCTAGACCCCCTTTAACAGTACGGTTTTTCCTATGACTCAAATAAGAAGAAAAATAAACTATGAAAACAAAGTCTTCAAGCTTCAAAGTCTTCACATCAATTTCTTCAAAGGCCGCACCAAATTCTTCACTTGAAGAAATACATTTTTAGGGGTCGACTTCTATGGTTAAACCAAGTCTTCAGGGACTATTTTCTCCTGTGTACACTGACAAACACATTAGTCCCTTAACCTATTTGTCTTCAATACTCCAAAACCACTAAGGGGGCACTTGATGCACTTACAATCCCCCCCTTTTTGGTGATTGATGACAAATCAGTTAAGTTTTCAACGGGAATAAAAATAGTGGAAGTGTAAGTATAGAATGTGAAGACATTGGTTACAAGATATTGAGGAACTCCCCCTGAAGATGTGCATATGAAGAATTTTCTTTGGATTGCAAATGCACATGGCAGGTTGAAATTGTGGAGATCTCCCCCTATATCTTGGAATCCAATCATGCATGATCATAAGATATTGAAGAATTTGAATGCATGATGAAAATTGGTGTCTGACGAATTATAACATGCATGCACACACACACACACACACACACACACACACACACACACACACACACACACACACACACACACACACACACACATATATATATATATATATATATATATATTTGAGGATCAGAGCATAATCACGCATGCAAATAAAACGTCACAGAAGAATGTCAGACCACCAACAGTTAAGTTACAACTCATCAAAGGAGCGAATCAAATGAAGAACCAAGAGTTGCAACTTAGCAAAAGAAACAACCTGATATAAGACCCGCTTGAAGACTAACTCAAATTTCTCCCCCTTTGTCATCAGATGACCAAAAGGAGACGAAACTGAGAACTAACGCCCCTGACGAATATCATGAAGCAGTCGTGGGAGTGCCAACGTCGTTGTTGGGGTCGTGAGCTGAAGAAGGGTCTGCTGTAGTGTCTTCAACATCTTCATTTTTATTAGTAGCTCTTGAAGAAGACACAGAGCTTGGGACCATCGGAGGAACTTGAACCTTCTTGAACTTCTTCTTGGGCGGATTGGCCCAGTCGAAGTTCATTTGGAACTCCATTTCTTCAAGTTCGTCAGGGGTCTTCAGATGTGAAAGAATGGCCCAACTCCTGTCAAAGATCTCATGCAAATAATAATGATTTTTCTAGACTGAATTTTGCGTCACAGTCATATTGCCTAGAATTGCGTGGAGTTGACGTTTAACCCAGTTGTGATTCTTGTCAACTTTCTGATGAAGACTTATGAGGAGCTCACGATCAGTCATCACTTGAGGAGCGTCACCTTGAGGGGTTTGCTGAGTGGCATTTGCGTCAGTGTCATGGCTTGATGAATCATAGCCTGTGGATTGTGAGACAGGCTGGCGAAATTGGCCATCAAGGGGATGAACACCTTCATCAATAACAGCTTTGCCTTTGCCAGGAACAGAAGCAATTGTGCTTTGAAGAATTTCCACATCTGGCAGAAAGCTGAGATGATTCTGACTATCAGCTTTGTAGTTGATTGAAGATCTTGTTCGGATGAATCTCATGAGCCAAGGTGCATAAGGCTTCAAATCAAATGGAGATTATGCGATAGTGGCCAAAGTCCTCATGAAGAAATCATGTATGTTGATAGGAATACCATGGATGATATTGAATAGCAAGTTCTTCAGGATCCCCACAACTTCTTCAGTCTCAGAATTGTGGCCTTTGATAGGACTGGGGGTTTTGGCCAAAATTCGATAAACTGTCCTTGGCACAAATAGTAGATCCTTCACTAAGAAGGTGGTTCTTTGAGCTTCTCCTTCAGCCAACGGCTTCATCAGCACTTGCATCAGATGATTGGGCAGCTCAGGTTCTTCATAAATCTTTCTGGCTTCAGTGGAGGGCAAATCAACAGGAAGAGTTCGAAGCAATTCATCAGCAGGAGCCTTATAATGCGTGTTCTCACTCATCCAGTCGAGAGCCTATGAGTGAATATCGTCAACATCACTAGATAGATGCAAGGTGGCATAAAATTGAAGAATGAGCTCTTCATTCCAATCACAAACATCAGTGACGAAACTGAGTAGCCCGACATCGTGAAGAACAGCCAGAACAGACCGAAAGCACGGTAGGGATTCCATATCCACATGAGGAATATGGCGATGCGGGAATACTTTGTTCTTGTCAAATAGCAGTGATGAATAATAGTTCTTTTGAGTATTTTTCCAAAATCTCTGACGCTTGATTTTTGCAGAGTCATAAGGTGACTCGCCTATGAAGAAGTTCTTTTCTTCAAAGAAGGCATCATTGTCAAATTTTGGATCATTGGGATCCGTGATGGCCAAAGATTTTGCAACTTCCTCAGCTGTTGCAAACGGAACTGTGTCAGAATCTGCTGAGGGAGCTGGTTCTTCTTGTGGAGGTGGAGGAGGTGCAACATCTTCATCATTCATTTGTTGCACAATTTCTCCAGCTGATGCAGCTAGAATTTCCTCATTGATGGTTTGAAGGGATGGTTGATGACCTTCAGAACCAGTGTGTATTTCCTCAGTGACTGCTAGAGATTGAGGTACTTGTGTGAGAGGCGTGGTGAGGGGTGAGTTCGGATGAGTGACATCCCAGAAATCATCATGTATAACAAGAGTTGAGGAACCCACATCCACGTCCTCATCAATTTCTTCATCGCTTCCAGTTGAAGCGGCAATTTCCTCGGTCACTTGGACTGGCTGTGGTTTGCGCGATGATACCATTGGAAGTGAAGAATGTTCTTCAACTTCAATTTCCTCATCCACCTGCTTTATGGAAGCTGCAGAGTGGGAATTCTCTTCTTCATCTTCAGGTGGGATGACATAGTCCACACCGAAGGGAATAATCTGAAGCTCTTGGGTGGATCTGGTTGGAGGTGCTGAAGAAATTGGTATGGCATCGATAGGTTCAGTTGAAGACATTGGAGCCATCTTCAATTTCTTCACTGTTTCTGCGGCAGAGGGTGCTGAAGCTTTTCTCTTGACAGCAGTCGAGGTCTTCTTCGCTTCTGATGCAGAAGGAAGTGTGATAAGCTTCAAAGTTGAAGACTATTCTGGTACTGCCGCTGAGGAGCTGGGTGGAATAATTTCTTCAGACGCAACTGTTGCAGTTGCTCTGGTATTCTCTTCTTCATCTCCAGGTGTAACAGATACAGTTGCCCTGGCAGGTTCTTGCGGGGGAGCTGAAGAACTTGTTGGAGGTGCTTGGCTAAACTTCGCAGCCTCCCTTCGATTATGGTCATCAACAACTTTGTTTGAAGCGTTGATGAATCTGTCCTTCACTCCACAACAGTGCTCAGACTGGCGTTCATATTCATCAGACAGGCGCTGAATCTCAGATTGCATTGCAACAAGTTGCTGAGGGGATATTGTGAGCATTTTATCCTTGAGCTCTTTCTGCTTCTTCTTTATCTCTTTCCTAACAAGTTTTGCCTTCTCTATTTTGTGGTTCTCGTTGAGGACAAAGGCAGAAAGAACTTGACTTGGTCCAGGCGGCAAATCCAAGTCGTCAAGTGGTGTATCAGGTTTCTGACACCAAATATCAATGAAGTCAAGAATCTTTTTCGGACTCAGAAATGTTGGGACAGAGGTGTTCTTTGCACGAGCGGCCTCCTCCATTCTTCTCTGAACAAATTCAGCTAACTCATCTTCGTCATCCATCCCATGTTCATCACCTTGAGGCACTACGGCCTTGCTCTTGGGGCTGGGCCTTGTTCCTCGGCCTGTAGTAACCTTCTTCTTCAGCATTGGCGTGTTTGAGGATATACGCCCTAATGCTGAGGCACTTGATGTAGCAATGGTAGCTGTTTGAAAACCTTCAGTGCGCTGACATGAAACAAGCACAACTGGCGTTGAAGCTCTTATAGCAGCACTTGAAGAACTTATGGATGGTAGAGGTTGTAGGATCGAAGTATGTCTACCAGAGGGGGGGTGAATGGGAGTTTTAAATTTTTATCGGAAATATCAAAACTCTCGGAACCCAGCAGCGGAGCGAATGAAAATACAGTAAACAGTGAGCGAATACAAACTACCGAATGGAAACTAACAACATGCATCGAGGTAAATCACATGATTGAAATATGGCATGTCACAGTTCGAATGTAAAAGGGTAGCAGAAGTGACCAGTGATGCTCGATGGCGACAAGGTGTTTGGTAGACCAGTTCGCCCTTCTGCACAAGGACTACGTCTGGTTGGAGGGGTTGTGATTTAACACAGAAGATAAACTCTCTTTGCCCTTTTCTCCTCGACAATTGGTTCGTCAACCAATGCCGATTACTCGTGGTAGATGCTTGAAGGCGATCTCTGAACCTTTACAGACTTATTCTTCGAGAACCACAATTACTCTTGGTCTCTGAAGAAATTGACACCTAACCGTCTAGAGAGTTTGCAGCTCTTAGGAGCAATAGGCGGAGCATACTGGACTTAGATTCTAGTGATGTTGAACCACTATCTAATTTTTCGGCTCTAGGGTTTTCTCTCGGTGGATTTTAAACTCAAATTTCTCGGAGAGGGGTTGCTCAACAATCTTCTCAGAATCAAATGGAGCAGCCACCGGACAACGCCGGCGCGGGGTGGCTATTTATAGCCGCAGCCTTCCCTGATGGGAAATGACCATTTTGGACACGCGGTCCAGCCAATGGCCAACCGACACGTTCACAACGGTCGGATTTGGGAGCAACGGTAACATTACTTGAGGAACAAGTAATACTAACTCCTCGATCAGAGACAAATTTCTCGCAGCGAAGAAGATCACAGTCTCTTGCTGGCAAGTATTTGCTCGGAACACAAAGAGATTTCTCTCACAGCTTTCATAGGATTTGGGTTTAGCATCAGAGAATCAAAGCTTCGAACGCTACACCCCTCTTAATAGTACGGTGGTCCTATGACTCAATAAAGAGAAGAGAAACAACGAAAAGAATGCTATGTCTTCTCTTCGTCTTCAATCTCCTCGGCTGCAGTCACTTCCTTCGGACAAGCACCGAATCAAATGCTTCACGTCAGCAATTTTTGAGGGGTCACTCTTGTCGTCATTACCTTCGGTGATAACATTCACTGCTACGCAGGGGATATTCTTCGGAGTTGTGAATCCAAACTCCTCTTAACTCCAGGGACCTGTTACTCTGTGTGCACTAGCAAACACATCAGTCCCTCACTGTTTGTCAACAATCTCCAAAACATAAGGAGGCAAAAATATTGCACCAACAATCTCCCCCTTTTTGGACGATTGATGACAAAACAGATAATCATCGAAGTGAAGATAGATAATTGTAAAATGAATCAAACAAGAGTGAGTAAGAGTTACTCGCTCGAATATGAAATGAACTCCCCCTAAATGTATGCTGGGACAAAAGATATGAGATAGATTCTCTCTGCAATAATTGATGTATATGGAGGAAAATTCAATTATTCGAGACATTTGATTCGCACTGAAGAGATATAATCCATCGAGATCTTAGTGCAATCAAAGATAACTTCTGATAATAATTCCACCTGCAAGACAAGTACTTCAAGAGAAATGGTGCAGCAGCAGGGGTTATTAACATTACAGCACAGAAGTTAATCGACTTTTACAACATAGTACGGATAGGATATAGCCCAAAAGTTGCAAACTCGAACGAAACCAAACTCAAATGAAACACCAAAAGCAAATCTATCGAGACTCGATGTAATTCTCCCCCTTTTTGTCAACAAGTGTCAAAAAGGTGACGAATAACATGAGTGAAGAAACGCAAATCTTGGATCAATCGGTGGCATCTCCAGATGAGCTGTTCGAGGTGATTTCCTCTTCGGAAGTGACCGGAATGGCTTCGTCTTCAGCAGCAACAGAGTTTCCTTCAAGAATAAGAGCTTGGGGCTGAGCAGACGAAGGAATAGCTGGAGGGACCACATGAGGAGCACGAGACTGCACATTGCCTTCGGTAGGTTTCTCTGTTGGTGAAGTGGCTTCAGATTCATCAAGCAATTTACGCAGCTTTAGATGAAGAAGATCAGTTGTAGGCTCACGAGCAGGCAGAGAAGGAGTCCTATCTTGAAAATCTTCGATAGTGAAGCCTTTGTCAATATAGTCATATAGAGCTCTTGGAGATTGACATTCAGGAGTTGTTTCTCGGTAAAGAACTTGCGAAGCAATTTTCAGAGTCTCTTCTTATTTTCATCAGCGATCAGATGCATTATCCGCGTGCGATTGTTAAGTTCATTCAGCTCGGAGGCGAGATGTTCTTTCTCGCGTCGATCCTCAACGATATGCTGCAGCAGCAGTTGTTGTGTACGCAAACTGACTTCGAGTTGCGATGGAGGTTGAGGCGTAATCTTTCGGTCGCGCTGAGGCAGATGAGGCCCATCAAATTTCTTGTGATAATTGCGGGAGCTAGAAGCAGGCGACTTGCCTGAAGAAATATCTTCCATAACTTGCAGAGTATCGCAAACTGGAGGAATGAAGCTTTTGTGGCTTTCCTTCGCAAGATACACTGTGCGCATGGCATGATCAACAACTTTCTGTATCCATGGCGCAAACACTTTGATGCAAAAGGGGTATTGAGCAGAATCCTTCAGAATGCGTAGGAACATGTCTTCCACATCAAAAATGTATCGCTCAGAGATTGCATATATAGCATTGCGAAGGACATATGATATTGACTTGTCTGGATTCATGCCAGCCAATGGGCAAATGGTGTATGAGAGCATATGGAATAGCGTCTGATTGTCGAATGATAAATGCTCAGGACGAGGAGGACCAGTGTAGTCACGAATCTTTTCGGGATCCATTGTGCATCGAAAAAGTTCATCTGATATGACATCAATGTTGTGAACTTGAATGTTAGTGTTACCGTGCTCAAATCGAGGGAAATGAAAATGCGAGACAAAATCTGTCGAAGCGCACTTGATGAGTTTTCCTTCGGTCATCCATTCCATGATCCATTTTGAGCTATCTGTTTCATCACCAGAGATGTACAATGTTGCATAGAATTGAAGAATAATTTCTCTGTTCCACGGGTGCTCGAACTCAAAGACCTTTGTGAGGCAGAAATCATCCAGATCCTGAAGTAATTGATTAAAACAGCCAATAGTTCACATAGCAGGAACGTCCAGAAATTCATGAGGAAAAATCTTCTTGCTCTCATAAAGGACCCGAGAGTAATAAATGGCTTGTTCCTTGGTCCAGAAATGAGGCGATTCAGAGGTGCGCGGGCCATCATACGGACTGGCCTGAAAGAATTTAGGATGCGCATTCCGATTAAAAAGCGGTCCTTTTGCGCCTGCGCCTGTCGAGAACAATGGCAATTCTTCACGGGGATATGGATATTTGATTTCTTCTTCAGGAGAAAGATACTCATCACCATATACAACTGAGTCAGACCGGCGGGCAGAAACAGATTTGTGCTCGGAGGGACCAACATCTGGCATCCGTGCGACTGTATCGATGGATAACTTGAGTGGAGAGGGAGCATGAGGCACAACAGTTGGTGCAGCAGGGGCGCTTGGCACTGGAGCAGGTTCATCAACTTTGGGCACTGAGGCCGAAACATCCATTGGAGGAGGCTGAGACTGTTCCACAGGGACTTGATTTTGCTCGTCGACAGCTGGAACTGGGGCTTGCGGCGCTACATGAGCTGGAGCGGCTTGGGGTTCGGAGTGAGGGATTTCACCTTCCTCAGAAACAACGTGTTGCGAGGGAATTTCAGCCCGAGAAGGGGAGGCCACAGGCACTGATTCAGTTGGCCTTGGCAAGGGAGGAGCATCCGAGTCCTTAACAGGTGGTGGCGAAGGAATAGCAGGCTCAGGAGATTTTTCTTTCTGAGACTGAGCATCTTGACGGACAGGCGATGGTTCCTTCGGAGCAGGAAGCACATTTTTCTTCGCCATTTTCTTTCTGTGCTTGATCTTCTGCTTACCAACATGATCAATGTGACCCTTTATCAGATCATTGTAGCCAGTAACTTTGGCTTGATGTTCATCACAAATTTTCCGAACAATTTCATCGAGATCGGTGTGAAAGCGCAACCTTCGGTTACGTAGAAGACTCATGGCTCGGTTGATATCCTTGTAGGAATCTTCGAGTGTGTTGATGATAAACTTTGATGAGGCAGTTTTCATTCGCTCATTAAGATCCATTAGTTCGGCAGAGAGAGAATTAATCTCAACTGCATCATCTCTCAGTTCTTGCACTACAGAAGTTGCTTGAGTAATAACTTCGGTAGGGATAGGCAAAGATGCCACTTCTCCATCGAAAGGGTTCTCCACAAACTTATCGAGCTGCTCCATGATGAATATGTGATCATAATAGTGAGGTGCATCTGACTTGACAGAGGGAGCAGTCGGAACAGGAACAGGAACTTGCTCGGAAGGCGGCTTAGAAGCCAATGGTTGAGTCAGCATAGGAGCAAATCTAGCAACCTTTTCCTTCGGAGCAGAGGTTTGAGGAGCATCTTGCTCGGTAGGCGCCTTGATTTTCTTCATTTCAGGTTTGGGAATGTTTTCACTAGGCTTCGCAGCATTCACTGGAGCATCAACTACCAAATCCTTCAAGTTAATTGCATCTGGATGAGGAGTTGTGTTCACGTGCTGTTTCATGGTGACAGTGGTAGCTGGCGTTTTTCTGGCAGGCATCTTCTTCGATGGGGCCAGATTGACCCGAAGATCAGGCAACACGGTTGAAGTGGTAATGTTCACATCCTCGCTGAGAGTAGCAGCAACCTCTTCTTTGGTGAGCGGAGGATCATCTTCATCAGCCGAGGAATCATCCATATTTGCTTCATCTGCTGGTACAACCTTTTTCTTCTTCGGTGCACGCTTTCTCTTCGAAGCAGCAGCACTAGGATCATGCTTATGTTTGGTGCGTCCTTCAGACATCCCTTCGGCCTTTTTCTTTTCCACATCATCTTTGAGAAGACGAAGGTTTTCTGCTTCACGAGCCTTTTTCTTTTCAGCCCTCTCAGCTCTTTTGACGGCATTGCACTGACGCTTAGCGAGCTCATCGGGATATGAGGCAGGAGTGCGAAGGGAAGACTCATGAGCATTTGCAGGAGGAGGTGGTCTCTCTTGAGGTCCATTAGACTTGATTAGAGAAAGTTCTCGGCAGTCACCCCACGGTGGATGGAATGCAAAGTTTTGAGCAAAACGAGGAGCAACGAACTCATAGTTGAACCATTTGCGCACCCAGTGGCGTCGAATCCATTGCTGTCGTGTATCTCGATCGTGTTTTGATTCGCCTGGAACTGTGTTGTATCGATCATGAGAGATATACTCTGCTGTGTTTGTGAGAGCCTATGTGCCACCCCTCTTCTTCTTCGGAGCAGTTTCTACTTGCTCGTCGTCATTTTGTTCGGCCCTTTTTCTCTTACTGATTGACGGGCCTACCGTTGGGCCCTTGGCATTTGGAGCTTTCGATTCATCAGCAGTGCCCAATACAATATCATCTCCGTCAGGCAGGCTACGCTGAGCTGAGTCCGCAACTGACTGCATTTTCCTGTGAACAGAGATAGATGCGAGGGAAAATGGGGACAGGGTTACGAATGCACACAGCGAAGTAAAAGAAAATCGTTTTTGATGAAGTAGATGCAAACTTTGAGAAATGTTTCGGGCGAAGGAAATGTGTAGAACGAACTAGTAGGTTCAAAGAAAATACTAGTAAGCGTGCTAAGCATTCCGTTCGGACGAGACAGAACACAAACCCTAGATCTGAAGTTTTTTCGGATGCGAGGGACAACTACAAACCACATCCACAGAAGTTACCTAGCAGTAAGGATCTGAGAAATTGTAGTAAAAACAAGGCTATTTCTATCGTGGACGAACTTGAACTGGATGAACGGAAGAACAAGTTCGCACTGCACATACCCTAACTTGGTGATGTGCAGCAACTACGGCGGCGCGGAGACGAAGATGATCCGCGGCGGCGAGGAAGGACTCCGGCGACCTCTTTCCGGCAGTGAAGCAGCGAAGGTGGTCGGCGTCGTCGAGCTCGAGGAGGAGCAGTGTGGTAGGGCTTCGGAGAGTGGCAATGGTGGAGACGCGAAGTAAAATGAGGAAGGGGGCGGCGCAGTATATATATGCTAGGGGAAAATGACCGCACCCTGAATCTGATCGGACGGACGGAGTCAAGGGACGCTTTCTCTTCAACGGATAGGATAAGCTGGCAGTTGATGATGAGCACGTGGCAACCGTCATCAAAGAACGTGGTCCAGATCTGGGCGGGAAACCCCAAATTTTGGACGGCTTTCGCCAAAACAGATTAAGTTCGGACCGAAACTTTAACGTGGTCAAGGACACCAGATAAAGTTTCATTCACAGATGAAATTTGTGCATTCATAATAGAGCAGCATAGACTGGAAGAGATAGAATAGAGGGAAAACAGGGTCCTAGGCATTTCACTCAGACGAAGAAACACAAATACCCGAAAAACAAGCTATGAGTGAAATACATTCGGACAAACACGAAAAGGTTTCAAATGCAATTCAGCGAAGAGAAATTGTGGTGGCGTTACCCACCGTATAAGAACTGTATGACCCCGAGCGTCGCACAATTATCGTGGAACCCGGTTAGTCTAGTTCTTCGTTAATATATTCACTCTCAGAAAGAAAATTTCACTTTGTCGAAATTTTCAAACTCTTCGAGTGTTATGCACCCATTCCTTCAAAGATGTGGAAGTGTTGGTACGGGTGCCGAGTCCAGCTTACTGCACGTTTGCGGAATCTAGGATATTTAGCTCACATCGTAACGCACATAATCTTTTCTCGTCGAGAGGCTTGGTGAAGATATCGGCGAGATTATCTTCGGTGTTGACGTGACTGATAACAATATCCTCTCGAGCAACATGATCGCGTAGGAAATGATGTCTGATCTCAATATGCTTGGTGCGAGAGTGCTACACAGGATTGTGTGCAATTTTGATCACGCTCTCATTGTCGCACAATAGAGGGATCTTCTTTGACCTTGATGCCATAATCCTTCAGAGTCTGCTTCATCCATAGCAACTGTGTACAACATGCACCAGTAGCAATATATTCGGCCTCAGCCGTAGAGAGTGAGACACAATTCTGCTTCCTTGACGACCAACAAACCAAAGATCTACCGAGGAAATGGCATGTCCCCGAAGTAGATTTCCTGTCAACCCGGTCACCTGCATAATCTGAGTCTGAATATCCAACGAGGTCAAACTGTGCTCCCTTAGGATACCATAAACCTAAGGTGGGGGTGTGAGCCAAATATCTCAGAATACGCTTGACCGCTTGGTGATGCGATTCTTTCGGTGCAGCTTGAAAACGAGCACACATACAAACACTTAACATAATATCAGGTCTGGATGCACATAAGTAAAGCAAAGAACCAATCATCGAACGATAAGCTTTCTGATCGTAATCTTTACCGTACACATCTGCGTCCAGCTGGCCATTTGTGGGCATGGGGGTTTTGTAACCCTTCTGTTTGCAATCTTGCATTTTGAACTTCTTAAGACAATCTCTCAGATATTTCTCCTGAGATATGAAAATTCCATTATCCTGTTGACGAATTTGTAGTCCGAGAAAGAACTTAAGTTCACCCATCATAGACATTTGATACTTCTCGGACATCATTCGCCCGAATTCCATGCTGCAAGCATTGTTAGTACAACCGAAAATAATATCATCCACATAAATTTGACACACGAATAGATCGCCATCGATAGCACGAGTGAAAAGAGTGAAGTGGATCCTGGGTTGAATCCTTTGTCGAGCAAAAACCTCTTTAGAGTGTCATACCAAGCTCGAGGGGCTTGCTTCAACCCATACATCGCCTTTTTCAACCTGAAAACTTTGTTAGGAAACTGAGGATTTTCAAAGCCAGGTGGCTGCCTAACATATACTTCCTCATCAATTTCACCATTGAGGAAAGCACTTTTCACATCCATTTGGTAAAGCAGAATATCATTGTAATTTGCATAAGCGAGAAGAATACGAATTGCCTCAAGGCGAGCAACAGGAGCATATGTTTACCGAAATCAATACCTTCTACCTGTGTATACCCTTGAGCGACAAGACGTGCTTTGTTTCTCACAACAATGCCATTTTCATCTTGCTTATTCCGGAAAATCCATTTTGTGCCGATGATATTGTGCTTCTTAGGATTTGGTTTGTCAACCAATTCCCACACATCATTTAATTCGAATTGCACCAACTCTTCTTGCATGGCATTCATCCAATCGGGATCATTCATGGCTTCCTCATACTTTGTAGGTTCTGTCAATGAGATGAAAGAGAAACTGCCACGGTAGTTAGCCAAACGAGTGCGAGAGCAAGTTGTGGGTCGGTAACCTGGATTTTCGAGATCTTCGAGGATTAATGCAGGGTCAACTCGATTTGCCACTCGTGGGTGAGGATTTCCATCGAGATGATCATTTTCATTTTCCTCATTATCATTATCAGGATTGGCATTAGTATTGCCATTTTCATCATGATTGCCATTTTGATTGGCACTAGCATTCACATTTGGGTTGCCATTTGTGTTCGGAGTGGCATTTGCTTCGGCAGTAGCTTGGCGTGTTCGTCGAGCTATGGGAGCATCATCATCGGAAGAATCAGGTACATTTCCTTTGACTGGCCTGACATCCCCAATAGCCATTTGCCGAATAGCATCCAAAATTGGAGGTTCATCTATCACATTAGGAAGGTGCTCCTTTTGTGAGCCGTTAGATTCATCAAACCGCATCCATAACTTTCCCGTGGTGAGAGTTATATACCCGATAAGTATGCGAGTTCGAGCCATAACCAAGAAGAAAACCTTCATGTGCCTTGGGTGCAAACTTGGAATTATGATTCATGTCACAAATATAGCAAGGTGCACCAAAAACACGTAAATAAGAAACATTCGGTTTCTTGCCAGTGATAAGTTCATATGAAGTTTTCTTAAGGAATTTGTGAAGATAAACATGATTCACAACATGGCAAGCAGTATTAATAGCATCAGCCCAGAAACGAATAGGAGTTTTATACTCACTGAGCATTGTTCTTGCCATTTCAATAAGAGTTCTATTCTTTCGCTCAACAACTCCATTCTGTTGGGGAGTGTATGCGGCAGAGAATTCATGAGTGATACCATTTTCATCGAGAAAGTCTTCGATATGAGTATTTTTGAACTCAGTACCATTGTCGCTTCTGACATGCTTAATTCGCACTTCATATTCATTTTCGGCCTTCTTGGCGAATCTTTTGAAGATGTCTTGGGTGCAAGTTTTGTCTTCGAGAAAGAATACCCAAGTGTATCGAGAAAAATCATCAACAATAACCAGACCATAATGACTGCCTCCGAAACTTGCATAGTTTTGAGGCCCGAATAAGTCCATATGAAGAATTTCCAGTGGTCTTGTTGTGGTCATGACAGTTTTTGATGAATGATGCTTCTTGGCCAATTTACCAGCCTCACAAGCAGCACAGAGACGATCCTTGTCGAATTTCACATCAGGAATACCACGGAGATGATTTTTTTTCACGAGAGTCTGCAAGTTTCTCATACCTGCATGACCAAGTCTTTGGTGCCACAGCCATCCTTCGGTTTCTTTTGCAAGCAAACAAGTTCGGACTGAGGGACCCTTAGAGAAATCCACAATATATAAATCACCTTTTCTATTTCCTTCGAACACGAAGGAATTGTCAGTAGCCATGAAGACAATGCATTTGGATTTAGAAAATAGAACTAGCATGCCTAGATCACAAAGCTTGCCTACAGACATAAGATTGAATCCAAGAGACTGAAAAGTAAAACATCATCAATGTTCTTGTCCTTGGATATAGCAATTTTACCTAACCCAAGTACCTTCCCTTTGTTGTTGTCGCCGAAAGTAATGTACTTCTCAGATGAAGCAGTTAAGTTGGGGTCGACAAACAACGACTTGTCTCCGGTCATATGACTAGTGCATCCACTATCCATTATCCATTCGGTACACCCGGAGACATAGTCCTGCAGAGAAATCAGGCTTTCTTAACCACCCACACCATTGTAGGTGGCTTCGAAACATATGAGCGAGCAGGATATGATTTCTTTCGATAGTCACGTGAATTGTAACTTGAATGAGTACGAGAATAATCGAAAGAGTATGCATTGAAATTCCTTCCAGACAAATGAGTATAGCGGTTGGGAGATACAAGCATGTACTCATTCTGTCGAATCTTTTCCAGAATATATCGAGCATTTTCTTCTTGCATGGTTAGTAGTCTAGTAACAGGTAATGCTTCGATAGTTTTCTTAGGCACCCAGATAGCTTCCTTTGGAGGGCCATTCCCGCTGTTCGGTCCAACATAGCGAGCAACAACCTCACCACGTTGGTTTTTGAACAACTTATAGTTGTCTAGAGAATCATCATATGAGTATTCGGGGATCGGCGAGTCATATCCCGAAAGTAAAGCTGGATCGAGTGTTTTGCTCTTAGCAGGCACCCACACAGTGCGAGGATATTGATCTGGTTCCCAGTAGGAGCCATTCTCATTTAGTTTCCTTTCGAAACCGATACCTTCCTTCCTGGGGTTTTTGTGAAGAATGGATTTCTTCAGAACATCACACAGGGTTTGATGCCCTTTGAGAGACTTGAACATTCCTGTCTGAAGAAGATCCTTCAACCTAGCATTTTCATCAGAAACAGAACCATTTTCCTCGACCGAGGGGTTAGCATTCACAGATGATTCAGCATTTGATTCAGCATTACTGCGTTCGAGATATTATAAGCAAGGAGGTATAAACACTTCAGGTTTCTCTTTGAGTTGTTGGGTGAGAAGAGAATTTTCCCTGATCAAGTCATCATGAGCCTCTCTCAGCGACTCGAGTTCCTGTTTCCGTTTCAGGTAATCATAAGTCAATCTTTCATGGTCAGCTGAGAGAAAATAATGACGATCTGATAGTTCTTTCATTCGAGACTCGAGAGCAGAATGCTCTTCAGTCAATGACTGATTTTTCTCCATCTCCTCAACCAACAACCCTTCAGACTTCCTGAGGGTTTTCTCAATTTTCTCGAGATAGTTTTGTTGAATATGGGCAATTTTATCAGTTTAGCATGGTCATCCTCATCAGAAGAATATTGATCACTGGAGTGAACCTTGTGATGTTGGGAGGATACCTTTTCTTTCGAGGCTTTGGCCATGAAGCAGTACTCAGGAGACTCGTTGTCGCTCGAATGATTCTCGAAGAAGTTCGATGCTGGAGCGGAGCCACATGCTATGCCCGCCATGCTGGAATCGGAGTCCTCCTCTGATTCAGCAATCTCTTCGGCGTCAAAGGATGCTTCTTCTTCGGAATCCATTTCCTTGCCGATGTACGCCTTGGCCTTGCGTGAAGTGTTCTTGCGGTTGGACGAGTACTTGGAGGGATTCTTCGAGGAAGATCTTGACGAGGACTTGGAGGAATCCTTCTTCTTGAAGAACTTCTTCGTTTTCTTCTCATCATCGGAGTCGTAGCTTTTGCTCTTTCTTTTGCCATGGTTTCCTGAATCATATCTTCCACTTGCACGGATTTCAGCTTCCCAGAGAGGGCAGTCCGAAATGAAATGACCTGGCTTTTTGCACTTGAAGCGGGTGTAATCTCCTGATGGCTTTGATGAAGATTTGGAGCCGCCAGAGTTTTCTGGATCCTTTCTTCTGAAACTGATTTTTCCTATGAAGGCGTTGGAATCTTTTCGTGATCAATGCGAGATCCTGACTAATCCTTTCGGTGTCATCTGAATCTTCATCGGCATTTCCTTCCGAGGAAGAATCAGGCACAGCCTTGAGAGCATGACTTTTTTGGTGACTTGAGCCATACAGATCTCTCTTTTCTTCTTCTTGTTCTTCGTGGGTGTTCAGCCTTTCCATGATATCAGCAGAGTCGAGGACTTTGAAATCAGCTCGTTCCCGAATCATTAGAACAAGAGTGTCGAACGAACTGTTAAGGGATCTGAGCAACTTCTTCACAACTTCATGATCAGTGATGTCTTTAGCGCCGAGACCTTGTAGCTCGTTTGCAATGTCACTCAGACGATCGAAAGTTTGCTGACAGCTTTCATTTCCAATTCGCTTGAACCTATTGAACTTGGCCCGAAGTGTATCAATGCGAGCATCTTTCTGAGTTGAAACACCCTCGTTTATCTTTTTGAGAATGTCCCACAATTCCTTTGCAGTTTCACACTGACGGTAGCGAAGAAATTGAGCATGAGAGAGATGGCCACCAATTTCATCTTTAGCTTGAGCATCCATCTGAATGAGTTTCTTCTCGTGGTCAGTGGGGACCTGGGGCACTTCAACTGTGAATCCATTCTGCACCACATTCCACATATCATCATCAATAGCTCGGAGACGGATCTTCATCTTCTCCTTTTAGAAGGGTTAGCCCGTCCCATCGAAGATGGGAATCTTGAGGTGCGACTTGTAGCTCACTGAAGACATACTTAAACTCCAAGGTGGTTAGAACAAAATGAGCAGAGTCAAGGAGTACCTTGCTCTGATACCAATTGTAGGATCGAAGTATGTCTACCAGAGGGGGGGGTGAATGGGAGTTTTAAATTTTTCTCGGAAATATCAAAACTCTCGGAACCCAGCAGCGGAGCGAATGAAAATACAGTAAACAGTGAGCGAATACAAACTACCAAATGGAAACTAACAACATGCATCGAGGTAAATCCTATGATTGAAATATGGCATGTCACAGTTCGAATGTAAAAGGGTAGCAGAAGTGACCAGTGATGCTCGATGGCGACAAGGTGTTTGGTAGACCAGTTCGCCCTTCTGCACAAGGACTACGTCTGGTTGGAGGGGTTGTGATTTAACACAGAAGATAAACTCTCTTCGCCCTTTTCTCCTCGACAATTGGTTCGTCAACCAATGCCGATTACTCGTGGTAGATGCTTGAAGGCGATCTCCGAACCTTTACAGACTTCTTCTTTGAGAACCACAATTACTCTTGGTCTCTGAAGAAATTGACACCTAACCGTCTAGAGAGTTTGCAGCTCTCAAGAGCAATAGGCGGAGCGTACTGGACTTAGATTCTAGTAATGCTGAACCACTATCTAATTTTTCGGCTCTAGGGTTTTCTCTCGGTGGATTTTAAACTCAAATCTCTCGGAGAGGGGTTGCTCAACAATCTTCTCAGAATCAAACGGAGCAGCCACCGGACAACGCCGGCGCGGGGTGGCTATTTATAGCCGCAGCCTTCCCTGATGGGAAATGACCATTTTGGACACGCGGTCCAGCCAATGGCCAACCGACACATTCACAACGGTCGGATTTGGGAGCAACGGTAACATTACTTGAGGAACAAGTAATGCTAACTCCTCGGTCAGAGACAAATCTCTCGGAGCGAAGAAGATCACAGTCTCTTGCTGGCAAGTATTTGCTCGGAACACAAAGAGATTTCTCTCATAGCTTTCATAGGATTTGGGTTTAGCATCAGAGAATCAAAGCTTCGAACGCTACACCCCTCTTAATAGTACGGTGGTCCTATGACTCAATAAAGAGAAGAGAAACAACGAAAAGAATGCTACGTCTTCTCTTCGTCTTCAATCTCCTCGGCTGCAGTCACTTCCTTCGGACAGGCACCGAATCAAATGCTTCACATCAGCAATTTTTGAGGGGTCACTCTTGTCGTCATAACCTTCGGTGATAACATTCACTGCTACGCAGGGGATATTCTTCGGAGTTGTGAATCCAAACTCCTCTTAACTCCAGGGACCTGTTACTTTGTGTGCACTAGCAAACACATCAGTCCCTCACTGTTTGTCAACAATCTCCAAAACATAAGGAGGCAAAAATATTGCACCAACAGAGGTGCAGATGAAGTTTGAGCAGCTTGTGCCTTAGGCGCTGAAGCCTTTAATGATGACGGCTTGGGCTCTGAGGACATTGCAGAAGATTTTGGAGCTGAAGATTTTGGCCATGAGGGCGCATCTGTTGAGGGTTTTGGCTTTTGAGCCGGCTTCTTCTTCATAGACTTTTTGGGTGTGCTGGCACTTGAGCCTGCACTAGCGTCTTGTGAAGCCTTTGAGGCTCTGTTGAATTCTTCAACAGCTCTCTGAGCCTTTTTCCTCAGTTTAGCTTGATATTTTTCCCATTCGTCAGGAAAATCCTCACCTCTTCTGATGCTTGTGGGATCAGCAATCTGTCTGGGAACTAGCGGGGGCCTCTTGCATGGAGGTTTGACAGCAAAGTCTTTCATATATTTTGGCATGACGTATCTGTAGCTTCTCCATTCATAGGCCCATCGCCTCTTAATTTTCGGCATGCGAGTTTTGAGCTATTTATCAGTTTCCTTTCCATGAACATTTTCATCAGGTGTGCAGTACCCAGCATAGATGTCATCTGGGATCTCAAAAGCTGTATGTTCTTCTTTCCTCTTGCCTCCCTTCTGAGGCCTTTTACCATCTACCATTTTCTTCAACTGAGGGTTTTGAACTTTTGATGTTTCTGAAGAAGTCTGTAGATTTTCCTCAAGCAATGCTGCAAATGAATTAAGTTGATGAGAACCAAGAGATCCCGTCTGCAGACATGGGTACCTGTGAACAGAATATAGTTGTGAGGAAATTGGGAAGAGTCACATGCGTTCTCAGAGATTTTCAAAATAAACCCAGTTGAGGAAATTGACCCTTATCGTCTTGAAGAAATTCACTAAGTGTTCTTGACTTAGATTTCAGAGTTGTACGGATTGAGGCAATTGTACAACTGAGGAATCTAATCGTGAAGTGTAACTTAGATGAAATAACCAAGACTGGCCAAAAGGAAGTGCTGAAGATTTGGAAAGAAGTGGTAAAAATAGCACTTGAAGAATTTGAGACAGTAAAAAGATCAAACTTGGGCAGTAAAAATATATTTTAATTACCCCAAGGATGAACTCGATAAACTGGACAATGAGTTGGAGGAAATCGTTAGCTCGGATCTTTCGTGCCCTAACTTGGCGACGAAAGACAGCTACGGAGGCGGCGGAGGTGAAGAAATCCGTGGCCAGCGCGAGTACGACGGCGAAGAAGTCGAGGCAGTGAAACTCTTCCTCTCCGGCGATGATGAATTCCAGCGGCGGCGCTAGGGTTTTGAGAGCGACAGGGGCGCGAGAGTGAATGAACTAGGTTTGACGTGGTCAAGCCATTATATAGGCGCGGTGAAAACTGAGTGGTCCAATTTTTTTGGGCGGATAAGCCCCTGGCTCTTCTCATTTCTGTGACACGCGTCACACATGCATTTTGAGTGCGCTTATCCATGCATCGGGTGTGCGGGATTAAGTTACTGTGGCAACCGCCAAAAATTTGAATAGAAGATTTTAAAATGTGTTCGCAATTTCTTCAGCTGTCAAGGACACAGTGAAGACTTTGAACGGTGTCAATTAGAACGCATATGAAGAGATTGTGAACAGAGTGGGTTGAGTTTAGCATAGAGGGGAGCGGGTCCGATCATATTCACATAGACGGAAACATAACTTGAAGAAATAGCAATATGTGAATGCTGTAGAGGACATGAAAAAATTAGACATATATAAATAGGAAGTATTAACTCAAGCAATGAAGAACAAAAAACAAATGACGAATTTGAAAAGTTTTGACGAAATTGCAAATGACGAAGAAAAACTCAAATTGAAGCAAGTCAAAAGTGGGTGGTGGCGTTACCCACCATATAAGAACTATGATGATTTCAGACACCGCGTACAATTATCTTAGGGTTCTGAGAATCAAGTTCTTCGTTAATTTCTTCACACTTAGAGGGTTAGTCTTCATTGATTGAAGAAAAACGTTACTTCGTGTGGTGTGCATCAAAGTCATCAAGAATGCATAAGCGTTAGGATGTGTGTCCTTTTCAAAGGACATTCAAAGATTCTAGGATGTTTAGCTCACACCGTAACATGCAAAACCTTCTCTCATCCAAGGGCTTAGTGAAGATATCTGCAAGCTGGTCTTCAGTCTTCACGTGGTTGATGACGATGTCTCCCTTCAGCACATGATCACGAAGAAAATGGTGACAAATCTGGATGTGCTTCGTCCTAGAGTGTTGCACTGGGTTGTGAGCGATCTTGATGGCACTCTCATTGTCGCAGTAGAGTGGCACTTTCTTCACGTTGATGCCATAGTCCTTGAGGGTTGCCTTCATCCATAGAAGCTATGAGCAACTGGCACCAGCGACAATGTATTCAGCCTCGGCTGTGGAAAGTGAGACGTTGTTCTGCTTCTTTGAGGACCAACAAACAAGAGATCGTCCGAGGAAATGACATGTGCCTGACGTTGACTTGCGATCCACATGATCTCCAGCATAATCAGAATCAGAAAATCCAGCAAGATCAAATGATGAGCCCTTGGGATACCATAATCCAAGCGTTGGTGTGTGAGCTAAATATCAAAGAATTCATTTCACAGCCTGATGGTGTGACTCCTTCGGTGACGCTTGAAAGTGGGCACACATGCAAACGCTAAGCATAATATCTGGCCTAGATGCACATAGGTAAAGCAGCGAACCAATGATGGAGCGATATACCTTCTGATCGAAATCTTTACCATTTTCGTCAGTGCAGAGTTGACCATTTGTTGGCATTGGTATCTTGAGGCCTTTGCAATCTTGGATGCCGAATTTCTTCAGGCAATCCTTGAGATATTTCTCCTGAGATATGAAGATGCCATTTCGTTGTTGACGAATTTGAAGTCCGAGGAAGAATTTTAACTCCCCCATCATAGACATCTGATATTCTTCTTGCATCATATATGCAAATTCGTCACTGTATTTCTTGTTAGTGCAACCAAAGATAATATCATCAACATATATTTGGCATATGAACAGTTCACCATCATAAGATTTAGTGAAAAGAGTAGGGTCAAGTGAATCGGGTTTGAAACCCTTTTTCTTCAGGAACTCCTTCAGTGTATCATACCAAGCCCTCGGGGCTTGCTTGAGGCCATAGAGAGCCTTGTTGAGTCTGAAGACTTTGTCTGGATGCTTTGGGTCCTCAAAACCTGGTGGTTGAGCAACATATACTTCTTCCTCAAGCTTACCATTGAGGAATGCACTTTTCACATCCATTTGATATAAGAGGATATCATGATGGTTAGCATATGCAAGCAGTATACGAATGGCTTCAAGCCTAGCAACAGGTGCAAATGTTTCATCGAAATCAATACCCTCAACCCGTGTGTAGCCTTGCACTACAAGACGGGCCTTATTCCTCACCACTTGGCCATTTTCGTCTTGTTTGTTGCAGTAGATCCATTTGGTGCCGATGACATTGTGCTTACGTGGATCGGGACGCTTGACGAGCTCCCACACGTGGTTGAGCTAAAATTGATGCAATTCCTCTTGCATCGCTTGAATCCATTCTGGTTCAAGAAATGCTTCATCAACTTTGGTGGGCTCTGAAATAGAGACAAACGCGTAATGCCCACAAAAGTTAGCTAAATGTGAAGCTCTTGAGCGAGTGAGGGGACCAGGTGCATTGATGTTGTCAAGGATCTTCTCAATCTGCACTTCATTCGCCACTCGTGGATGTGCTGGACGAGGGCCTTGGTGTTGTTGTTGCCATGCAGAATCCTCAGCATCATTTTCCTCGGGATTAGTAGTTTCTTCATGGCGAGGGATCAGTACTTCTTCATCAGCTATTTCTTCACTGGGCACAATTTGACCAGTGCCCATAAGCTTGATCGATTCCTCAGGAGCCATTTCATCTAGCACAGGAGGCATGTGCTCTCTTTGCGAGCCGTTAGTTTCATCGAACCGCACATCTACAGTTTCAACAACCTTGTTGTGGTAGGTGTTGAAGACTCTGTAGGTGTGCGAGTCCTTTCCGTAACCAAGCATAAAACCCTCATGTGCTTTCGGTGCAAATTTAGAATTGTGATGAGAATCTCTAATCCAGCATTTAGCACCGAAGACTTTGAAACAACTCACATTGGGTTTCTTGTCAGGGAGGAGCTCATATGAGGTCTTCTTGAGGAATTTGTGAAGATATACCCGGTTGATGATGTGACATGCAGTGTCAATTGCTTCAGGCCAGAAATGACGAGGTGTCTTGTATTCATCAAGCATAATACGCGCCATCTCGATGAGTGTCCGATTCTTTCGCTCCATGACTCCATTCTGCTGAGGCATGTAGGGAGCAGAGAGCTCATGAGTGATACCAAGTTCATCAAGATAATCATCGAGGCCTGTGTTCTTGAACTCAGTGCCGTTGTCGCTCCTGATGTGCTTGATCTTGAGACCATAATTCATCATGGCCCGATTGGAGAATCGTCTGAAGACATCCCGAACTTCAGTCTTGTAGGAAATGATGTGCACCCAGGTGTAACGAGAGTAGTCATCAACTATGACGAATCCGTAGAGAGATGCTGCATTGGTTAGTGTGGCATAATGTGTGGGACCAAACAAATCCATATGAAGTAATTCAAAGAGACGAGTAGTGGTCATGATTGTCTTAGCAGTATGCTTGGATCTGGTCATTTTTCCAGACTCACAGGCACCACATAGATGATCTTTGACGAATTTGATGCCTTCGACGCCAATGATGTGCTTCTTCTTGACGAGTGTGCTCAAATTCCTCATGCCAGCGTGTCCAAGACGTCGACGCCATAGCCAGCACTCTGAAGCTTTTGCCAGTAGACACGTGGCAGGCTGAGGACCTAGAGAGAAATCTACAATATACAAATCACCTTTCCTAAAGCCTTCGAAGACTTTGGATTTGTCAGATTCCAACAGCACAATGCATCTATATTTGCCAAAGATGACAATCATTTCAAGATCACAAAGCATTGAGACAGACATGAGATTGTATCCAAGGGACTTGACAAGCATCACCTTTTCCATGTATCGATCCTTCGAGATAGCAACCTTACCTAGACCCAATACCTTGCTTTTTCCTTTGTCGGCGTATGTGATATGCTTCAGATGAGACAGAGTAAGGGGAGCATCAGTGAGGAGATTCCTATCTCCAGTCATGTGATTCATGTAGCCACTATCCAAGACCCATTCAGTGGCTGAGGGTGTGTCATCCTGTAGAAGCATTAGTCTAACTTACAAATTCATATACTTCAAAGTGAAGAATATGATGATGATCAATTTCGTCAGACAATTTCATCAAGGAATAGTATTTAGCAGCATAAGGGATGTGTGAAATGAGTTATTCATTTCATCATGATTAGCCTGCATCCCAATAGGCACTTTGTCAGGTCTTCAGCAAATTCATCAGACATTTTAGTTGTCTGAAGACCTGACCCTGCAGAAGAGATTAGTTCTTCTTCTTAACCACCCACATCTGTATGGGTGGCTGAGAAGCAATGTAGCGAAGTGCATTAATGGAGAACTTAGGCATTGAAGAATATGCATTTCTCTTGACAGGAGGGTTATAGTAATTGAATGAATAAGCAGAGAAATTCTTCGACGATTTGTGAACATAGTGGTTCGAAGAGTAATGCTCATATTCATTGAATCGTTGTTTGTTTCCCTGCGAAACAGAGGCATTATCACGACCATAAGTGGGTCTGCGTCCATTTGACGACTTTGATCCATGTGGAGAATTTGCCCTGGAAAGTTTCTTCTTCATCGATGGTGTCATGATGACATTCACCTGAAGATTTTCCAGAAGACTTTTGGGAACCCAGATTTTCTTCACAGGTGGACCATTCCTGCAGTTAGTACCAACAAATCTGGCAAAGACTTCACCATTCTGATTCTTGAACAGTTTATAGTTGGATTCAAATGACTCATCTGAAGAATATGAAGTATCACAAGTATAGCCAGATAAAGTGGATGGATCTATTGGAGGTCCCTTTGCAGCAACCCATGTGGTTTTGGGATACTGCTCAGGCTTCCAATACGAACCATCAGCATTGAGCTTTCTCTCAAAAGCAATACCCTCTTTCATAGGGTTCCTGTGAAGAATTTGCTTTTTGAGCACGTCACACAGGGTTTGATGCCCTTTGAGGCTTTTGTACATGCCAGTGACATACAATTCTTTCAGCCCTGCATTTTCATCAGTATCACTGGTGGCTTCCTCAGATGAGGGGTTAGTAGCCACCGAAGCAGTTGATGCAATTGAAAGTACTGAAACATTTGAACATTCAGCTGAAGAATTTGCATTATCATGTTCAAGGCATTTTAGACATGGTGCAACAAATTCTTCCTGAGCGGTACTGATCTGTTGAGTGAGGAGTGAATCGTTTTCCTTTTGAAGATCATCATGAGACGCTCTCAGCTTCTCGAGATCTTGCTTCCTTTGAAGAAATTCATAGGACAGCTTCTCATGTTCGGCTGAGAAGGACACATGACGACTTTCAAGTTCGTCATATTGAGACTTAAGCCTTCTGAGATCCTCAGACAAAGCTTGACTATGATCCATTTCCTCGTCCAACAGGTCATCGCTTTTGTCTAGCAGTTTTTGAATCTTTTCCATGGTATGTTGTTGCTCAGTTGCAATCTTAGCAAGTTTTTTATAGCTTGGTTTAGATTCACACTTAGAGTCGTCATCACTGGAAGTTTCAAAGTAAGCTTCTCGTGAGGTTACCTTTGCACCTCTTGCCATGAAGCAATAGGTAGGAGTGTAGTCATCAACACAGTCATCATTGTTGGTGGAGATACCATTATCCTTAGGGTTGAAGATGGACTTGCTGACGTACTCAGTAGCAAGGGCAAGGCTTAATTCCTGCTCGTCCTTGAGTAGGTAAATGATAAAAAGATAATTTTTGATGTGGAATGCTACCTAGCATAATCTTGATCATGTAATCTAATCATGGCATGAATATTAAGACACGAGTGATTCAAAGCAATAGTCTATAATTTGATATAAAGACATCAATACTCAGGCATACCAACAAACAATCATGCCTTTCAAAATAAAAATGCTAAAGAACACTATCCCTACAAAATCATATAGCCTTGTCATGCTCCATCTTCTTAACACAAAATATAAATCATGTACAACCCCGATGTCAGCCGAGCAATTGGTTCATACTTTTTAACGCGCTTCAGCTTTTTCAACCACCACGCAATACATGAGCGCAAGCCATGGATATAGCACTATGGGTGGAATAGAATGTGATGGTAGGGATCAATAAGGAGAAGTCAAAAAGGGAGAAAGTCTCGCATCAACTAGGCGGATCAACGGGCTATGGAGATGCCCATCAATCGATATCAATGCGAGGAGTAGGGATTGCCATGCAACAGATGCACTAAGAGCTATAAGTGTATGAAAGTTCAAACTGAAAACTAAGTGGGTGTGCATCCAACTTGCTTGCTCATGAAGACCTCGGGCATTTGAGGAAGCCCATCATCAGAATATACAAGCCAAGTTCTATAATTAAAAATTCCCACTAGTATATGAAAGTGACAACTCAGGAGACTCTCTATATGAAAAACATGGTGCTACTCTGAAGCACAAGTGTGGAAAAGGATAGTAACATTGCCCCTTCTCTCTTTTTCTCTCATTTTTTGGTTTTTTTTTATGGGCTCTTTTTGGTCTCTTTTTTTAGAACAGTCTCATGGACCTCATCCCTACCTTTTCGAGGACTCATTAGTCTCCACCATTCTTTCCTCACTGGGACAATGCTCTAATAATGATGATCATCACACTTTTATTTACTTACAACTCGATATTACAACTCGATAAAAACTATACAAGATGACTCTATATGAATGCCTCTGGCAGTGTACCAGGATGTGCAATGATCTAGCGTAGCAAAGATATCCAAAAACGGACAAGCCATGAAAATATCATGCTAGCTATCTTACGATCATGCAAAGCAATATGACAATGAATGCTCAAGTCATGTATATGATGATGATGGAAGTTGCATGGCAATATATCTCGGAATGGCTATGGAAATGCCATAATAGGTAGGTATGGTGGCTGTTTTGAGGAAGATATAAGGAGGCTTATGTGTGATAGAGCATACCATATCACGGGGTTTGGATGCACCTGTGAAGTTTGCACCGACTCTTGAGGTGAGAAAGGGCAATGCACGGTACCGAAGAGGCTAGCAAGTTGCGGAAGGGTGAGAGTGCATATAATCCATGGACTCACATTAGTCATAAAGAACTCACATACTTATTGCGAAAGTCTATTAGCCCTCGAAGCAAAGTACTACTACGCATGCCCTTAGGGGGGAGGTTGGTAGGAGTTAACCATCGCGCGCCCCCGACCTCCACACAAAGGAAGACACTCAATAATAAATCATGCTCCAACTTCTTAGCATAACTAAAGACTATACGTGCATGCTTTGGGAATCACAAACCTTAACACCAATATTCTTACTAAACCACAATAATTCACTAGTACCTCCCACGTATTACCATCTCAATATCGCAAAACTATTGCAAGGAATCAAACATATCATATTCAGTGATCTACAAGTTTTATGTAGGATTTTATGACTAACCATGTGAATGACCAATTCCTGTCGACTCTCTAAATAGATATAAGTGAAGCATGAGAGTTTAATTATTTCTACAAAAGACTTGCCCACGCTCTAATAAATATAAGTGAAGCAAAATAGCATTCTACAAATAACTGTTTTCTATATGTAGAGAAACAGGCATCCAAACTTCAAATGATATAAGTGAAGCACATGAAGCATTCTATAAAGCCATACTCAAAAGATATAAGTGAAGTGCAAAGAGCATTCTATAAATAAACCAAGGACTATCTCATACCAGCATGGTGCATTATTAAAAAAAATAAAAAGCACACGACGCTCCAAGAATTTACGCATATCAGGTGAACAAAACAAAAACCGAGACATACCGATAATTGTCGAAGAAAGATGGGATGCCTTCCGGGGCATCCCCAAGCTTAGACGCTTGAGTCTCCTTGAATATTTACTTGGGGTGCCTTGGGCATCCCCAAGATTGAGCTATTGCCTCTCCTTATTCTCCTCATATCGACACCTCCTCGATCTTCGAACACTTCATCCACACAAAACTTAACCGAACTTTTTATTAGAGGGGTTAGTACATATAACATCAAATCCCATCATGTCCTGCTGTAACATTATTGTATAATTATAATCAAACATTACCCACTGTATGCTATCACAATTCTATGGCTCCCAAGTCAATGGGGCTCAACAAGATTTCAAACATACGCAAACAAAGAAAATATAACAGCAATCTGTGAAAACAGGACAGTCTATGAAGATGCAAATGAAACATATACTTCTGTAACTCCAAAAATTCTGAAAAAATTAGGAAAAAATAAACAATTTGCATAGAAGTACTGTGTAAAAATTTCAGAATTTTTGCATGTTCCAGTAAAATACCAAAATTCAAACACTATAGCAAAAGTTTATGTTTTTGCACAGCACACACCAAACAAGCAATTTAAACATCCTAAAGGTAACTCTTGGCACATTATTTTTATAATACAATGGATTTGTACAAGTGGATAATTATTTTTGCGAGAAACTTCCATGAAAAATTCTACATTGTTTCCATGAGCATGAACACAAGTGTTCAAGGTCGACCCTCACTTCTCCAATGCATAACCTTCCAATCGCTTCTCTTTTTGAAAAAAAAATTAGGTTCCCCTCTATATATTTTTGTTTTCAAACCTTTTTTAAAAGCACACAACATTAATAAAAATGACTCTCTAAAACTTTCGGGTTGTCTCCCAGGCAGCGCTTTCTTTAAAGCCATTAAGCTAGGCATAAAGTGCTCAAGTAATCGATCCACCCGGATCCCAAGGTATATCAAAGCCAATTTTAATTAACAATGATTTATAATTTAGTACTGAGCAAAAAGAAACATATATCATGCAATGATGAAGTCTAACTCTCTTCCTATGCATCGGCATGTCATAAAAGAACAATTCATGCACACATAATAAAGGCCGATACATAGCATAAACAGTTTCTTGCAATTTTATCGTATTAGAAACATAGAGAGGTGGAGATGTAGTTCCTCTCTCATAATAATTGCAAGTAGGAGCAGCAAGCACATGCATATGATATTCATCAAAATCATCATGCGTAGTAGTAAAACGCAACCCATCAATGTAATCCTTAATAAGCGCAAACTTCTCCGATATAGTGTAGTTGGGAGAATTCAAAAAGATAATAGGACTATCATGTGTAGGTGCAATAGCAACAATTTCATGTTTAACATAAGGAACTATAACAAGTTCATCTCCATAAGCATCATTCAAATTGGCATCATGGCCACAAGCATAGCAAGCATCAATTTCATCAAAAAGGGATATTTCAAACGAATCCAAGGGATCATAGCAATCATCAAAGCATTCATCCTTCGGTAAGCACGAAGGGAAATTAAACAATGTATGAGTTGAAGAGTTACTCTCATTAGAAGGTGGGCACGGGTAGCTAATCCGCTCTTCCTCCCTTTGTTCTTCACTCTCCTCGTCATCTTTTTCATCTAATGAGCTCACAGTTTCAACAATTTCTTCTTCCATAGGTTCCTGCAAAATATTAGTCTCTTCTTGGGCAGCGGAGACTTTCTCAATAAATTCATCAATATAGGCATTATATTCATAATTCTCATAGCAATATTTTAGTATAGCATAATTTTCTGATCTGTAAACAGCATCATCATAGTTTTCATACTTTTCAAACAAAGATTCAATTTCATAAGCACCCTTAAAAGCAACAAATTCTTCTATTTGTTCCACATCATATTAATCATATACACCATTAGCATAAGAAGCCAAGGTTTCATTATCATTAAATTTACATGAAAAGGGAAGGTGTGGAGCCTTCATCTTAGAGCAACAAGTATAATCATATCTTAAGCATAAATTCCGAGCATACCAATGCAAATAATCAATTTGATCCCATAAGAGTTTCCCTTTTTGAGACAAGCGATAATCCCTAAAGTATTCCCATTGATCCAAAGTATATCCCATTATCAAGTTGAATGGAGATTTATCAGGATTATCAAAGTAGTAATTAATGTTTTCCACATAACCAGCATCGAGGGTTTTAGGAGGTTCCCCATCTCCATGAGTAGCAAGTACAACTAATTTTTTTGGTACTTCGTGTCCCATATCCATAACTAAAGATAGAGAACAATTTAGAACAGAAAATAAAAACTACTTAGTGGAACAGAAAATAAAAACTACTTAGTGATAAAGCAAACAAGCGCACACGAGAATATCAACCCCACGCTATTGCTCCCTGGCAACGGCGCCAGAAAAAGGTCTTGATAACCCACAAGTATAGGGGATCAGTTGTAGCCTTTCTCGATAAATAAGAGTGTCGAACCCAATCGAGGAGCTAAAGGTAGAATCAATATTCCCTTCAAGTTCTATCGACCACCAATACAACTCTACGCACACTTAACGTTTGCTTTACCTAGAACAAGTATGAAACTAGAAGTACTTTGTAGGTGTAATGCAAGAACTACTTTGCAAGAATAAAAGTAGGAGTACTTTGTGAGAATAAAACTACGAGTAATTTGCAAGATAATAAAAGTTAGTTATTTAGTAGAAAGCTTTTTGTAACACAAGAGAACGATTTGTCCCTAGGCAATCGATAACTAGACCGGTAATCATTATTGCAATTTTATATGAGGGAGAGGCATGAGCTAACATACTTTCCGTACTTGGATCATATGCACTTATGATTGGAACTCTAGCAAGCATCCGCAACTACCAAAGATCATTAAGGTAAAACCCAACCATAGCATTAAGTAACAAGTCCTCTTTACTCCCATACGCAACAACCCCCTTACTCGGGTGTAAGCTTCTGTCACTCTAGCCGCCCACTATAAGAGAATTATGAACGTATTGCAAACCCTACAGCGGGAATCCCTCACGCTTGCGCGACACGGAGGGCACCATAGGACAGCACCAAAATAAAACATACAACTCAAACCAATCACGATCATCAATCAACCCATAGGACAAAACGAATCTACTCAAACATTATAGGATTGCCACATATCATTGGATAATAATATATAGCGTTAAGCACCATGTTTAAGTAGAGATTACAGCGGGGCGAAGAGGTGTTACACCGCTGCATAGAGGGGGAGAGAGTTGGTGTTGACGGCGGCGAAGTTGTTGGTGTAGATCGCCATCACGATGATTGCCCCGGCAGCGTTCCGGCGCCACCGGGAGAGAGGGGGAGAGAGCCCCCCCTCCTTCTTCTTCTTCTTCTTCCTTGGCCTCCCCCTAGATGGGAGAAGAGTTTACCCTCTGGTCCATGGCCGCCATGGCTCCCGGAGGGCAGGAGCCCCTTCGAGATTGGATCTCTCTCTCTGTTCTCTTCTGTTTCGCGTTCCTGTTTTCTGGCCAAAAACCGTTTCTTAAATTCCGGGAGATCCGTAACTCCGATTGGGCTGAAATTTTGAGGGGATTTTTATCCGGATATTAGCTTCCTTGCGGCAGAAGCACACCCTCAACCGACCTACAGGGGAGCCACAAGCCCCCTAGGAGCGCCTAGGGGGCCTCGCGCCCTCCAGGCTTGCCGTGTCCTCAGGCATCGTCTCGCGTTGATTCTTTTTCCCAAAAATCACATATATTCCAAAATAAATCTCCGTAAATTTTTATCGCGTTTGGCCTTCATTTGATATGGATTTTGTACGAAACAAAAAACATGCAACAAACAGGAACTGACATTGGGCACTGGATCAATATGTTAGTCCAAGAAAATCATATAAAATGTTACCAAAAGTATATAAAAGTTGTAAAATATTAGCATGAAACAATCAAAAATTATAGATACGACGGAGACATATCAAGGCTCGCCACACCAGTGTCTGACTCCTCAGATTCCCCAGCTTGCTGATCATCAGATTCTTCCTCAGAATCCATTTCCTTCCCAATGAATGCACGAGCTCTGCTAGAACTGGTTTTCTTGTGAGATGAGGACTTTGATGAAGACTTTGAGGACTTCTTATTTTTGCCATCAGATTCATCATCATCCCGGCTCTTCTTCTTCTTCTTCTTCTTTAGCCATAGAGGGCAGCCGGCGATGTAGTGGCCTGGCTTCTTGCATTTGTGACAGGTTCTCTTGTTGTAGTCTCGAGCAGACGCTTCTCCAGTGTTCTTCGAGTCATACTTTGAAGATTTTCCAAAGCGTTTCTTCTTGGAAAACTTCTGGAACTTCTTCACCAGCATAGCCAGTTCTTTGCCAATTTCCTCAGCACCATCAGAACTGCTCTCATATTCCTCTTCTTCTTCAGATGAAGAAATAGCCTTGGCTTTTGCTTTTGCCTTCAGAGCGCGAGGACGTCCATAACTGGGTCCATACATATCTCTCTTCTCTGCTTGCTGAAATTCATGAGTATTGAGCCTTTCAAGAATGTCAGCAGGATCTAGTGACTTGTAGTCAGGGCGCTCTTGAATCATCAGTGCCAAGGTGTCAAAGGAACTATCCAATGACCTCAACAATTTCTTCACCACCTCATGATCGGTGATGTCAGCAGCACCAAGAGCCTGAAGCTCATTGGAGATGTCAGTGAGACGGTCGAAGGTTTGCTGCACATTTTCATTGTCGAGCCTCTTGAATCGATTGAAGAGATTGCGTAGAACATCAACTCGGGAGTCACGTTGAGTGGAAACTCCCTCATTGACTTTGGAGAGCCGGTCCCAGATTAGCTTCGAAGTTTCCAAAGCACTCACTCTACCATACTGGCCTTTGTTCAGATGACCACATACGATATTCTTCGCTTGAGAGTCGAGTTGCTTAAATCCCTTCACGTCGGTGGCGTTGATGCTTGGAGCCATGGTAGGCACTCCATTCTCAACGACGAACCAGAGATCATTGTTGATTGCCTCAAGATGCATTCACATCTTGTTCTTCCAATAGGGATAGTCCGTGCCATCGAAGATGGGGCACGCAGCGGATACCTTGATCATACCTGCGGTTGACATAACTAAAACTCCAGGTGGTTAAACCAAAATCACACAGAACAAGGGAGTACCTTGCTCTGATACCAATTGAAAGCGTAGGTTAACTCCCAGAGGGGGGGTGAATGGGAGATTTTTAGAATTTCGTCAAACTTCGAAGATTTTGACGAAAATCAGAGTGACGAAATAGAAACAGGAGTGAAACTAGATCGACACAGATGAAGATAGCATGCAAAAGAAATACATACAAGTGAAGAACAAGTAATCATACAAATAGACATGCATGAGGAAGATGAACTGAAGGAATGAAATACAACATGATGAAAGTCTTTAGTTCAAGTTCTTCAGAAAAGTAGAGCACACGTTCTTCAGCAGCGGAAATGCGTAAAGGTAAAGGGGTGAGGAATTTGAAACCAGTTTGGCTCGGTGAAGACACAGCGACTTGGTAGACCAGTTCCAGTTGCTGTATCAACTGTACGTCTGGTTGAGGCGGCTGAGTCTTACCTCGGAGGACACTTAGTCCTCATCATATTCCTCTTGAGCTAAAGTCACTTAGACCTCGCCCAATCACTCGTGGTAAGTCTTCAAGGTAGACTTCCAAAACCTTCACAGACTTGTTCGCCGGCATGCCACAATTACTCTTGGGTGCTCAGAACATGACGCCTAACCATCTGGAAGAATGACAGTCTTCAAAGGTAATAAGCGTTGGATCACACAGATCAACTTCTTCAGTGATGCTCAGTCACTTTGGCTCTGGTTGGGTTTTTCCTCACTTGGGTTCTCACAAAGTCGTCAGAGGAAGGGTTGCTCTCAAATGACAAGTGTCAAGTTCTCTCTAGAGCAGCCAACCAACTAGTGGTTGTGGGGGGCGGCTATTTATAGCCAGGGGGCAACCCGACATGAATTGTCATAAATGCCCTTCTCAGACATGACCGTTATCAGGATAAGAATCCACTCGACAGCTGGCATGCGGCCCAGCAACGGTCGGAAATTAAGCTCTCAATTTCGTCGGGGTACTCTATTTCCTCACGATAGGCAGATCGCACTGGCGAAATCCTAACTCCTCAGCCTGACCAAATTCGTCAGAGACCAGATGAACTTCGTCACTGTCACTGTCAAACTCGTCAGCTGTTCCGGAGATTTCCAAAGGCTTCACTCGAAGCGGCTGTAGTATGTATAGGTTTGAGCATCGCTTTGAAGTATGAAATATGTTTCGCCTAGACCCCCTTTAACAGTACGGTTTTTTCTATGACTCAAATAAGAAGAAAAAGAAACCATGAAAACAAAGTCTTCAAGCTTCAAAGTCTTCACATCAATTTCTTCAAAGGCCGCACCAAATTCTTCACTTGAAGAAATACATTTTTAGGGGTCGACTTCCGTGGTTAAACCAAGTCTTCAGGGACTATTTTCTCCTGTGTACACTCACAAACACATTAGTCCCTTAACTTATTTGTCTTCAATACTACAAAACCACTAAGGGGGCACTTGATGCACTTACATCATACAACCTTGAAAAAGCTCTTCTTTGACTTGGAAAAGCGTTAGCAACAATTTTAACTCCTACTTCTATGACTTATATACAAACTTTTTAACATGATTACAAGGTAGGGTATTGGAGCTTACGGATTGTTTCTTGATCGCCTCTTCAGGTGTGATAAAGTTTGTTTCCTCTAGTTCCTCTTCCACGTCGGCAAGACAAGGCTTCATGGATTGTTCGTTCATTGCCCACGGAGTTGTCTCCCCCCTTTTAATCTGATGGCTCCTGAGTTGTATACTTCATCAATTTTCATAGGGGTCATCCTAAGTAGATTTGACCTTACCTGGAAATATCTTCACATGGGAATTGTAAAGGAGGGCCTTATCTCCAGCGCGAAACTCCCGTTTATGGATTTTCCTGTCATGGGAAAGCTTCACTTTTTCTTTAAATAAACGGGCCCTTTCATAAGCTTCATTTCTAAATTCATCTAGTGTATGTATATCTAATAAGAGCCTTTCTCCGGCTTACTTGAGATCAAAATTTTATTTTTTTACAGCCCATAGCTTTATACTCTAGTTCTAGAGGTAGATGACATGCTTACCGTATAACATTTTATATGGTGTCATACCCATTGAAATATTATATGCAGTATGGTAGGCTCAAAGTGCTTCGTTATCTTTGGTGCCCAATCGGTCCTCGATCGTTACATGGTCTTCTCGAGTATTGTTTTAATTTCTCGGTTTGATAGCTCCACTTGGCAACTCGTTTGAGGGTGGCATGGCGATGCCACTCTATGAGTAACTCCATATTTTCGGAGGATCCTTATGAAAATACCAACATTTGTAGTTGAAATATTAGATTGGAAGAATTATGTTTATTTTTGTAGTTGATTTGTTTGATGTGGTGCATTTGAATTGTTTAAAAAAATGAGTTTTAAGAAAAGAACTAACATACTAAATGCTTTGTGCAAACGAGCATACACAGGCTGCAGTTGAGCGACTTCCAATCGCCATGAAATTTTTGATTCCATCAATCCGTCACATCACTAGATCCCGTGACTATGTGCATTTTAAAACCGAACTGAAAAACCATACAGAAAATAAACCGAACTGAGCCAATTTTATGGTTATGATAGTTTCTGGTTTCGTTACTGTATGAATTTTTCCTTGGCGTTTTGAATTTTAGTTTTTTCGTTATATATTGAAAAACCGAACGAATTAACCAATTTAAAAAAAATATCCTATTTCTTGAGCCAACAACCATACAAGTAGTCGATCACGTCAGCAGGTGAGCTTGTCCCACTTGCATTGTTGAACATTCACACGCCGATGCACAATTTTATATAGCCTCACATCTACTCTTCACTGCGAGGTGGTACTAAAGTTGCTACATCATTCATATACACTAACTGGCTGGTGACCGCACTACATAAAGGATTAAAAGGACATGTGACCTGCTAACTCAGGGCCATGGAAACTCTAATGGACAGACCAAAGGCCCAAAAGAGTGTAATATAGTCATTTTTCTTCTACAGAGTCAGATTCCCTGCTAAGCATGTCCATTTTTCTTGTAAAGCGGTCATTTTTCTTAAAAATATGCTAAACACTTCCATATTCAAAGCAAAGTATGCATTGCACATTTGCTTGCATAACCAGCCGTTAAGGCAGGAATCCATGGATGCATATATACTTATATATAATTATATATTGTTTGTTTAAAAAAAACGTGTTTTTAGTCATAAATTTGTGAAATATCATTATGCCATTTTCAAATTCGCGTCAACTTTGGAATTTATGATATATACGGAAATAATTTGGTATATACCGAAATCGAACCATATTTTAGTCTCATATCAAATTCATCGAAGTATGAATACTGTATAAACCAAATACCCATATAAACCAAATAAACTGAATGCACAGAGTTAAGTGCCCGTGGTCTACGGATCTGGATGTAATTTTTATTATTTATGGTGTTCGTTATACTGTCATGATTAAAAATGAATAGATCGGAAGTTTTCTCGCACAAAAAAGTGCCCGCGAGCTGAAGGAAGATTTACGGAGGAGTTCAATATGCTCGAGGAAAAATTGAAGGGTGTTACGCGGGCCTTGTCCTCTCAATGATTAAGCATAGATTCTACATACCATGGCAGGCTAGATTAAGCTTTGAGCCAGTGATTGGCATGGTCCATGGGCCCAGTCGAACGCCCATCAGTTACCGGCGAGATCGCGCGACCAGTGCAGCGCAGCGCGGCATAATATGTTTTTAGTCCACAACAAACTGAAGGCCTGCCGCTATGCCCGCACCACAGCTCACTTCCTCGCCTTATCCATAAGCTCAACCATCGGGGCGCCTATGTCTCGCTTATAGGGAGATGTAGGGCAGCCTCGCCTGAAGGCGAGTGCGAGATGAGCCGGCCTAGGCGCGTGGAAGGTCGATTATACAATGTGTATGAAAAAGGTCGATTATATCTTCAAAAAAAATGTAAATCAAACATTTTTAAAAATGTTAATTAAGTATTTGAAAAATGTTAATAAGGCTTTTCAAGAATGTTAAATGACCATAGAAAAAATGTTTGTCATGTATACAAAAAATATATACAAACCAAATACGAAAAAATGGGTATGAAGAAATGTTGATCATGTATTTAAAAATGTTAGATGTCTATAAAAAAATGTTCCTACCGTATATGAAAAATGTACATTGTGTGTAATTGTTTTATTGCAATTAGAAAGATGTTCGTCATGTATTGAAAAATGGTGGATATGTATTCAAAAGATGTTAATCATGTATTTGAAAAATGTCAAACGAGTATATACAAATGTATTAGATATATAGAAAAATGTACAATGTGTATGGAAAAAATATACATAAAATAATGTATGTTTTTTAAAACAATAATCATGTATTTACAAAATATTAAACATGTATATAAGATATGTTCTGATATAAACGAGAAAAATATTCAATGTTTACTGAAAAAAGTTGTCACGTGTTGAAAAAAATGATGAAAATTGACCACGAAATAAAGAAAAAATCCAATAAAGAAGAAAACAGAAATGGAAACCAATGAAAACAAAAGAATGAAAACAGAGAAAACCAAGATAGAAACAAAGAAAACCAAAAAACAGAACAAAACAAAGAAAACCAAAGAAAATAGGAGAAAAAACAATGAAAACATAGAAAAAAAACAAAAGAAAACTGAAGAAAAATAAAGAAAAGAAAAACCAATAATACCAGAATAAAACAAAGAAAACCGATGAAAAATATAAAGCAAAAATAAAAAAACCATTAAGAAACAAAAGCACCGAAAGAAAAGACGAAAAAGAATAAATCAGAGTAAAAAACGCAGCTACCAGCGAGCGAGCACTAAAAACGGCCAGAACACGAATAAACTTCAGGTGAGACAGAAGTTACTCTCGCATAAGCGAGATATAACTCTCGCGAAGCCATAGGGACCTCCTATTTCCCGACCAGTGCGGTGGAAACCAAAGTAACGCACGAATTTGGCCTGGCCCATGTATGGGGCGTGGCTCCACCTTTTTGAGTTTATTTTCTTTTATTATCTTTTTAGTTTTTCTGTTTCTATAAAGATATTAGGGACTTAAAAGAGGTCTGAAATTCAAAAAATATTCACGTATTTTACAAAAGTACCAAATTTAAGAAAGATCTCAAATCTGAAAACTGTTCGTGAGTTTGAACAATATTCTCGAATTCAAAAAATGTTATTAAATTTGAAAAATGTTCGAGATTTAAAAAAAAATGTTGAATTTCAAAAAATGTTCATGAATTTTAAAAAAAATATAAATTTCAAAACATGTTCATTAATTTTGAGAGAATACTCATGAAGATTTAAAAGCTTTAGAAATTCAAAACATGTTCACGAATTACAAAAAAAAATGATTCGAAATTGAAAAATATTTTTACGAATTTGATTGTTTTGGGGAAATTTGGAAAATGTTATTGAATTCAGAAATGATCATGAGTTTTAAAAAATATTCTTAAATTTAAATAATTTTCAATAATTTTAAAAATATTCGCAAATTATTAAAATGGTCATTAATTTCAAAAAAAATCATGAATTTGAAAGATGTTAATGAATTTTAAAAAATGTTCACAAATTTATATGAAGATTTGGAAGTTTTAGATAATCATCTTGAAATTATAAAAGAAAAGACGAAAATGGAAAATAAATAACTGATAAAGACAGGAGCAAAAAGAAAAAAGAAATAAATACCAGAAGAAAATACAAAGAAACCAGAATGGGCTGGTCCATACAGAAGACAGGCGCGTGTGAGTACACGGTAGGTAGCTATCTAGCAACCTACGCGCGAAATAGGAACTGCTTCAGCAGTCCAGTTACTTCCACAAGGATGGCACAGGAATGCCTTGCTTAGACTAGCAGAGTGGTTTTAGATAGTGGCCCAACTTCCTTTCTAATTTCTGAGTTTCAGAACTCTCTCTATACACGTGCTTGGACCGGGCCTTCCCTCTCAGATCTGTTTAGCACCTTTCTTTTTTACCACTTTTCGCTACACGTAATTTTATTTCCCTAAAAAAACTATTGTGTTCATTTTGAGATTTTTCTCAAAAGACGATATCAACTAAAAAAAATATTGTTCATAAATCTATAAAGGTCAAACAAACGGTGAAAATTAGTTTACATGGCGCTCACTACTGGTTGTATTGTACCACGACACATTTGTCATGTATTCATATATGTTGAGTATATGTGTTATGTGCATATTGTGTATTGGGTCCGCCTCCTAGTTCCTGTATAGTTGAGGTCCGTGGCCCACCTTTGTACATCATATATACGTGCCTATGCACGAAGAGCAATACATCGTGCAATCATAATCTCATACATGGTATCCGAGTTTTAGGTTTTCCTTCTCGCTTCCGCTGCCGCCGCCGCCGCCGCCGCGCGTCTCCTCCACGCCACCGCCGCCGCCGCCCGCGCGCCTCCCCGCGCCGGCCGCCGCCGCCGCCCCCAGCCGCCGCCTCTCGCGCGCCTTCCGCGCCGGCCGTCCCGCCCGCTTTGACTCACGTACGTAGCAAAGGACCAAGCAGCTGGATCGATTCCTTCGAGCTAGCTAGCTTGCACTATCCACGATACGTACGTGTGTACTAGGAGCCACCTGCATCGCCGGCCGCTGCTGCCTACCCGCGTCGTCCGGAGCCGCCATGTCGTCCGTCACCTCCTCCGCGTCCACCAACTCCAACCCGTTCGCCGACGCCAACCCTCCCGACGTCAACGACATCCGCAACCTCAACATCTTCGAGCGGGTGCCGGTTCGTCTCTCGCAGGCGGACTCCTCCTACTACACGTGGAAGACTTATTTTTCCCTCGTGTTCCGGGAGTATCACCTCATCGACCACGTGGACGGCACCGTCGACCAGCCTCGTCCCCGAGTTCCATGACTGGTCCACCATCGACACCACGATCATCCGCTGGTTCTTCCTCACCATCTCGCCGGACCTCTTCCAGACGGTCGTGGCGGACGGTGACGATGCCTGCGCCGTGTGGACCAAGCTGAACGGGCTCTTCACCGATAACCAGCTCCAGCGTCGCGTTTTTTTGCAGCAAGAGTTTTTTGGGTGTCACCAGGACAACACCTCCGTCGACGACTACTGTCGCCGCCTGAAGACTCTCGCTGACGAGCTCCGCGATATTGGCGCGAAGATCGATGATGACCTCCTTCTCAGCACGCTCACCGCCGGGCTCAACGAGGACTTCGGCAACGCCGCGGCGAACCTCAGCCTCATCCCCAACCCGCCCTTCGCCAAGTTCGTTGCGTACCTCCGCTTGGAGGAGCGGCGGATGAAGCAGGTGAAGGCGCGGGCCATCCACACCGCCCTCGCCGCCGGCACCACCCGCGGCGGCTCCTCGTCGCCTCCAGCCGCCCCGGCCGCGCCCCCGCCGCAGCGCCACCCGGCGCCGTTCCCGGTGCCGCCGTCATACCCGGCCACCCAGCAGCCGGGGCTGCTCCCGCTGCCCTATGGGCCGCCCGCCCCTCCCGCCGAACGGCGCCGCGGGGGCCGGCGCGGTGGGGGCCACCGCGGCGGTCAGCAGCAGCAGCCATAGGGCACCGGCCCGCCCCGTCAGCAGCAGCAGCAGCAATTCCAAGTGCCCCCTCCGTGGGCCTCCGGCTACAACCCGTGGACCGGTGTTGTTCATGCCTACACCATGCCGGTCCCATGGGCTCCTGCACCGACCCTTCCCGTGCCGCGCCCGCCGGCGCATCAGGCGTACTACGCGGCTCCGCAGCCGTACGGAGGATACCCACTGCCGCAGCTGAGCGGCGCCTACGGTCTTCCTGCGGCCCCGCCGCCGCCTTCGCCGGCACCTTGGGATCCGGCGCTCCTCGCCGCGCTGCACACCGCGCCTACGCCAAACAACTACACTGGCGGCGGTGACTGGTACATGGACACCGGTGCTACGGCTCACATGTTTGCTCATCCTGGTAACCTTGCCTCTTTCACTCCTGTCTCCACCGACCGCCGTATCATTGTCGGCGACGGTTCCACCCTTCCCATCACACACGTCGGGCACGCTTCTTTTCCTTCTAATTCTACACCTTTATCTTTGTCTAACATACTTGTGTCTCCTGATCTTATTAAGAACCTTGTTTCTGTTAAATGTTTCACTCGTGAAAATCCTGTTACTGTTGAATTTGACGGCATTGGTTTTTGTGTCAAGGACGCTCGAACCAGGATGGTGCTCCACCGATGTGACAGCCCCGACGAGCTCTATCCGGTGCATCCGTCTTCTTCCACCACCACCGCACCGGTCACTCTCTCCGTTGGCGTCGATCTCTGGCATGCTCGCTTGGGTCATCCCAACCCCGTCACACTTCGTCATATTCTTAGGAGTTTCAATTTCAGTTGTAATAAGATTGAGGATCACACTTGTCATGCCTGTCGAGTCGGCAAACATGTTCGCCTGCCGTTTAATAATTCCACCACCATTGCTTCTTTTCCTTTCCAGTTGATTCATAGCGATGTGTGGACCTCTCCAGTTCCTAGTAATTCGGGCTATTTATATTATTTGGTCATTCTTGATGATTATTCTCATTACGTGTGGACTTTTCCTTTGCGCAGAAAGTCGGATGCACTCTCCACCTTGACGGCTTTTTACTCCTATGTCCGCACGCAGTTTGGGCGTCCCATCCTTGCTTTTCAGACGGACAATGGAAAAGAGTTCGACAACCTCGCTTTCCGTACCTTTTTGTCGCATCATGGCACAGTTTTCCGCCTCACATGCCCGTACACTTCACAGCAGAACGGTCGAGCCGAACGCGTCCTTCGCACTTTGAACGACTGCGTTCGCACGCTCCTGTTTCATGCTCACGTGCCGCCTCGCTTCTGGCCGGACGCGCTTGCTACTGCATCCCTTCTCCTTAACCTTCGACCCTGCCGACCACGGTGGAATTTTGCACCTCATCACCTCCTGTTCGGTACGCCACCTTCTTATGATGGTTTGCGTATATTCGGGTGCCTTTGCTATCCTAGCACTGCCGACTCCGCTCCTCACAAGCTCGCACCTCGCTCTGTCGCTTGCATCTTCATCGGCTACCCCTCTAACTCCAAGGGATATCGGTGCTACGATCCCGTCTCCTACCGTGTGTTCACTTCCCGGCACGTTTACTTTGATGAGCATGTGTTTCCGTTTCACCAGGTACCCCCGGCCGTTCCTCCCGCCACCGGTGACGCGGGCTCCTCGACGCCTCTCCCAGGGCGCTCGCGCGCCTCTCTTGGCCCGCCCCCTGGCTTTGAGGCGCGCCCCCCGGATGCGGCGCCTCCTACAGCCGCGGCGCTGGCGCCCCAGCGCCCCCGACGCTGGCCCCCGCGGCCCCCTTGGCGCCCGCGGCCATCGCGCCCCCCCCCCCCCCCGGCGGCCTCGGCGCCCCCGGCCTCCTCGGCGCCCCCGGCCTCCTCGGCGCCCCCGGCGGCGCCCCCGGCTTCCCCGGCGCCCGCGGCCCCCCCCGGCGCCTGTGGCCGGTCCGGTCACCCGTGCCCGTACGGCCGTGTTTTGCCCGAGCTCGCGCTACGCCTCGGATGACTACGTCCATGCGGCGTCCACCTCTGAGCTGTCGCCGTTGCCGTCCTCCGTTCGAGCCGCTCTTCGTGACCCGCTCTGGATGGCTGCGATGCAAGAGGAGTTTGACGCCCTGCTGCGCAACCGGACGTGGCAGCTTGTTCCCCGTCCCCGGCACGCCAACGTGATTACTGGGAAGTGGGTTTTTAAACACAAGCTCCGTCCTGATGGTACCCTTGATCGCTATAAAGCGCGTTGGGTCGTTCGTGGCTTCCGACAGCGTGCTGGCATCGACTTCACCGACACCTTCGCTCCGGTCGTCAAGCCCGGTACGATACGCACGGTTCTCCACCTTGCGGTCTCCCGTGCTTGGCCGGTGCACCAGATGGATGTCTCCAACGCCTTCCTCCATGGTCACCTCGAGGAGCAGGTGTTTTGCCAGCAGCCCACCGGGTTTGTTGACCCGGCGCTTCCCGACCACGTGTGCCTGCTTTCGCGGTCCTTGTACGGACTCAAGCAGGCTCCGCGCGCTTGGTACCAGCGCATCGCGGCGTTTCTCCACCAGCTTGGGTTCCGCTCTACCCGCTCGGACGCCTCGCTCTTCGTCTATCATCAGGGCTCTGACACGGCCTACTTGTTGCTCTATGTCGACGACATCATCCTGACGGCATGTACGGCTGGTCTCCTCAGTCAGCTCACGGCTCGTCTTCGCGCTAAGTTCGCCATCAAGGACTTGGGTCCTTTGCACTACTTCCTCGGTGTCGAGGTGGTGCGCCGTCCGGATGGCTTCTTTCTTCATCAGCGGAAGTATGCTCACGAGCTCCTGGAGCGCGCCGGCATGCTTAACTGCAAGCCCGCCGCTACGCCTGTTGATACTGTGGCGAATTCTATAACAAAAGCTGAGTATATTGACGCTTAAGAAGCGACAAAGAAATTGTTGAATCATATAGTTCATTCATGAACTTAGTATGGTTCCAAGATGGCTTTGGTCTATGGGACACTATTGCAGATAGTTGCTCCATAGCTCAGTCTGAGGAATCAGGTTTCGACCAATGATTCACACATATGCAAAGCCAAGTCCACACAAAATATGAATTTTGTGAAAGCGTGAAAACGCGAGGATATGCAAAGTTACACACGGAGCTGAAGTTGTCAGATCCGTTGGACATCAGGCTATACCACAAGCGAAGCATATTTTACACCAGTATGCCATAGGTGTAAAGTGCATTAGCATTGACTAGATTATTGACTCTAGTTCAAGTGGGAGTCTGTAGGAGGTATGCCCTAGAGGCAATAATAAATGTTATTGATTATCTCCCTGTTCATAATTAGGTTTATGTTCCATGCTATAACTGCTATGGTTCTCGAGTCTGCAATAACCACGAGGCTCGGAGGAAGACTCATATGCACGTGTGGAATAATAAACGGTAAAATGTATTCCTAGTCTGGCCTCTAAGACTGGCTCAAGTATTGCATGATGATCCTGTTTTTCTGATCATGGGCATGGCTATGCCGGCAATTTTGAGGGCACAATGTTAGAAGAACATTTGTGTTGAATCGACCCGAATTGATGTTATGCTATGAGATTCATTCGTCATAAGTTAATGGTTAATAACACAGAGATTGTTAACGTTTGCATAATTCCTTAGACCATGAGAGTATCGAGTTACTTCATGCTTGCTTCATGAACTTTGGGGTTTGTTAAACGTCATCCGTAAATGGGTGGCTATTACGGCGGCTTACGGGTTCATGGAAAAGTATGTCAAGTAACTTGATAGCTCAAGATTGGGATTTGCTCCTCCGACGATGGAGAGATATCTCTGGGCCCTCTCGGTGTTACGGTATCCATCATCGTCTGGCCAGACACTTTGTGATTTGATCACGGGGATGCCGGAACACGAGAACGAGAAAAGAGAACAATACCGGTAACGAGGTAACTGGCATAGTGGACAAGTTGTTGATCCGCGGGGATGCCAACATGTCTCACCTCGGGTATTTGTAACATATCGCGAAGCAACATGAATAGCACACGGCAACTGGAGGTTCACTCGAATATTCATTCGTGTGGGTATAGGGGTCAATATGGGTGTCCACGGCTCCGATGTTGATCATTGATCGGAAGGGGTTCCGGGTCATGTCTATACTTCACCGAACCTATAGGGTCACACGCTTAAGGGTCATCTATCTGCTGAATACTAGACGGGGAGTCTGAGAGAAAATCACCGAAAAAGTTTCGGACGAAACGGAAACGTTCCGGAGAGGATATCGGAATAGTTCCGGTGAAACTGAAAAGTTGTTTCAGGGTATTCCATAAAGTCAAATTGGTTTCGGCACATGCCTGGAAATTATTGGAAGGTACCAGAATTGTTCCGGTAACTTCTGAGATTTTTCAGAGACAAAAACCGGAAATGTTCCGGACTGCCGGAACCGCTTTAGTTGCTTTTCACAGATGAAAATCATTAAACTGAAAAGTTGTTTCGGAGTACACCATAAAGTCAAAATGGTTTCGGCACATGCCTGATAATTCTTGGAGGGTGCCAGAATCGTTCTGGAAACTTTCTGGAATTTTCGGGGATGAAAACCGGAAATGTTCCGGAGCTGCCGGAACCGCTTCAGATGCTTTTCGCAGATGAAAATCACTAAACCGGAATTGTTTCGGATCACGTTGAAAATTATTTTAGTGGGTACTGGAAATGTTCTAAGCCCACAAGAATATTTTCAGTTCGAACGGACGCTGAAATATGTCGTCGTTAATAGTGAAAGTGCTTTTTGGATTACTTTTTGGAAAGCCACCTTTTGGGGCTTTTGCTCCAAAATATCTTGGAGATGACATGGATGGATGTGGCTGAAATTTCAGCCCCTCCACCCCTCCTTCTCCTATAAATAGAGGTGGAGGGGGCAGCCCAAATCTCACTCCTTCTCACATACAAGTGCCATGACATTTCTGGCTTCTCTCTCCCTCCCAGCGAAATAGTTTCGTAGAGCCGACAGGCTGTCTGGGTTCCGGTGGGAACTAGTTCTGGACGGCGAAGCCGTGCCGGATAGATGACACCGTATGTGTGCAACCCCGTAGAGAGGTCGTAGGTTCGATCTTTTTGCCCGAGGGGCTGTTCGAGGGTCCTCCCGAAGGACTATCCGAAAGACTGTCCAGAGGCCTCCCGGAGGGCTGTCCGAGGATCCGTCCGGTGGGACTATCCGAAAGACTGTCCAGAGGCCTCTCGGAGGGCTGTCCGAGGATCCGTCCGGTGGGACTATCCGAGGGACTGTCCCGAGGCCTCTCGAAGGGCTGCCCGGAGATCCGTCCGGTGAGCTGACGAGGGAGTACATCCTCGCGGTTGGGAGGTTGCAAAATCCTAGCTGCGGGGATCTGCACCGCCGATCGTCATCGACTCTACTTCCGCTGCGCTACGAGTCGGTAACGAAAAAGATCAAACCTTGTATGCAGTCTCCATAGTGATCCTGGGCTGGTACGTAGGTCGGAAAATTTTTGTTTTCTGCTGCGTTACCCTACAGTGGCATCAAGAGCCGTGCTATGCGTAGATGCAGGTTACGATCTAGAATACATGGAGATGTATGGGTATTGCATAATATAATTTTGGAGTAGATGAGATCTATTGCTGAAAATTATTTATGCGGGTAGCAGATGAAATCTGTTACCCGATGTTCCTGTTGCTTCCCCTGAATTTGCATAGTCCTGATCTTGACGGCATGGTGGAAGCTCACAAAGTTCTGGCAATCCGCGATCCTTTCATGCTGCTCCTGAGTATGTTGATTGACAGATCAACGAAGTGCTAACAGTTCTTTGGGTTCCACCATAGTTGAGAAAGATGGATGTTTCGCAGACGAAAGGGCAATGCAGATGTGATCTGCACGGGGGTCACGCGTATGACGAAGTTTAGTATGGGGCTCGAGATTTTATTATCTCGTGTTTCATACACCCTGGAAAGTTAATCTAGCAACTAGAATTATCATACTTGATGATGGACGTTGGTAGCTTCGGTTTGTTTCGAAACCTTAGAAGCCACGTAAAATAAATTTTTGCATGAACCGATTAGAGGCGTCTAACTTGGTTTTGCAGGATGGTTTGCATGTGCATGTGATGTGGTATAGCAGTGCTCATTATAATTTGATTATGTATGAGATGACTATATAATGTAAATTGATTAACATGACCTGCGTGTCATGATTCGGCATGATGCGTGGAGCCATATGATTGTCACTTTAATGACCTGCGTGTCAACCTTCAGTAATGCACTTATTTTATTAGCTATAGAGATAGCAATATTATCTGGTGCATCGACAAGGTGGTGGCAATCTTCGCGAAGGTGAACACCGACGCGAATGCCGGAGACGAAGAAATAAAAGACTTCTCCGTCAGAAAGGGCTGTACCATATCATGCTATTATGAATTGCCTGAGATGTTTATCCCTTATGATGCACCCTTCTTGATTGCGCGGTAGTCGCTTTTTATTAGGGTGATCTCTCACAAAAATATCAAGTAGTTAGTGTTCTCCCAAGTGTAGCACCGTCACGGCACCTAACTTTTCGGGGTACGACATGTATACATGGGTACGAACGATTAGAGAAGTGTGAGGCGGGTGAGTTGAGACCTCGCAGCGAGATCACTTGGTTGTCTTGACGTTCTAGCTTGAAAGTCCTGAGCTCGGAACACGCCCATCGAAAGATGAACAAGAGTCACATAGAGATGTGATTGGCAAGTTGGCCTACCGATTGCAATTCTCGTCACTTGAGATGGATACATCCTTGGCGTTGAATTGTAATTTGGATCTTGAATCGCTCACAATCAATTATGAGAGATATTGATTTGAGTGGGAGCACACTGTAGAATTAACTTGTTTTAATTCTCTGTGCAATTAATTATGGACACTGTCTAAATGTGATTTGCATAATAGTTGTAGAAGAATGGCTCGCGCTTCCACCTTCCCTATTAAAATTGAATAGCTGTTAAATATCTGGTTAAAAATTTACGGTTGGTAACGTAATATGAGGATTGTCCTCAAGAGTGTCGAGAAGGACTTTGTCCTATCGCATGTTTTCGGTATTCTCCCGCTAATGTTATGGATCATATGACTCTCGTCCTTCGATCCAAAAGCTAGAATTCCTTTTCAGTCAAAGTACAATATGTTTGCTTCCATGAGACCCGAACTTCGAAAGTTTGGATAGTTATGTGATATTCATGGAATCTGAAAATCATTTTCAGAGACAGACAAAGGCTAAAAGATATGAGATATCCAAAGCAATGTTTGTTTGCAAACTGTTAGTAAAGGAGTTTACTATGCATTTGACTGATAAAAGAGGGATCCAGGAGAACGCCTGTCATATGATGAAAGGTGAATAAAACAACAACTTAAAGAGAAAGGAAGTGTCCGAAGGGTGTTAGTAAGACTTTCACGCCTAGGAAGTCCGGGGCTAACGCCACTCTTAAGTTGGATGCTTCTTCTGAGAGTAGGAGAAATACTAAAAGTTAAACTGTTAGAAGTATAAAGGCAAAAGGAAAGAAGACTGGAATATCCAGCTCATGTATGAATGTCATACAAGTTTTTGATGTATAGAAGGCTGGTCAAAAATATAGTTCTTGGGAATTATGGTTAAACATGTTAATCACTAATTCTTGGGTATTGTGAGTTAATCACAAAGATACCCGCTCGATTGCATTCTGTTGCAACTCGATGTAAGAATTACTATGGTCTGAAAGACTAGCCAGGAATGAGGTTTAGATACACGCAGGGAACATAGTAAATGTTACTATGCCTTCCATCGGTGTATTCCCTATGTATTTAATTTCATAATTCATTTTAGAGTTTCACACTCTAGCCCTTTGCATAAGGTATCTTGCAAGAAGGTTTTCATAAGAGAACTTTTGATGTTCGGTGTTATGAATAACATGAAGGGCCATGCTTCCATCCTAGATGGGATGTATGTTATGAATATTGATGGAAATATGATACATCCATAACACTGACGCTAAATGTCGCAAGACTAAAAGAATACCACACAAGTGTGGCACTGCATTTGGTCACATTGGAGAAACCCGCATGGAAAATTCCATTATGATGGATTTTGAAGTCGTTTGATTTTGAATCATCTGACACTTGCAACTTTCCTCTGAAAAGTGAAGTGACTGAAATACCGTTCACAAGCCATAAGGAACGAGCATAGAACATATTGGTGATCATACATTATGATGTGTGTAGTCCAATAAATGTTATTGCAAGTAGTGGATTTATCTATCTTCAGAAATGACTCAAGTAGATATATGGATATTTACTTGATAAGACGTGAGTCTGGATCTTTTGAAATCATTCGAAAGGTTTTCAAAATGAAGAAGAAAATATTGTAACAAGAAAATTATGTTTCTACAATTCGATTGCAGAAAGGAATATTTGAGTTACAAGTTTAGCGAATGTCTGATGAGTTGTGAAAGGGGTTTCATAACTTGCACCTCCCGGAACACCACTGCAAATGGAAAGTCCGTGAAGATGTAATCGAACCATTTATGACATGGTAAGATCAAAGATGACATAAATAGATTTGCCATTATCCCTTTTAAAGAGTAATGCTTTAGAGACTGCGGCTTTTACACTGAAAAGAGATCCATCAGGTCTGCTGAAATGACGCCATGGTATGGTACGCCCAACCAAGTTATATCTTTTCTTAACATTTGGAATATGGGGCTTGTGTAAAAGGTTACAAACCTATTCCAAATCAGACAAGTGCTATTTTGTAGGTTATCCCAAGTTATTGGGTATTCCCCCACCACTATACCGAGGCAAACGATTTTGCCACAAAACGGTATGCTTTTAAAGAGAATAGTTCTTACAAAAGGTGAGTGGGAGGACAGTGCAACTCGACGAGATAACCAGTATCTTCGTCATCAGGTCAAAGGAAAGGAACCTTGGAAGTGATTCCGGAGTTTCCTACTGCGACTGATACAGAAGTCTCTACAATAAAATGTATGGACTTCGGTCGAACTTGCAGCTGAACCACGTAGGCAAAGCTCGTGCAAACCTATCAGGTGCGCAAACGAGATATTGTTGTTAGACAACAGTATACCTACAATATACAAGGAAGCGTTGATGGGCCCTGACTCCAGAATTGGCTAAATGCCAATACAATCCGAGATAGTTTCCATATAAGTGATTCAAGATTAAAATCTTGATACACCTTTCGGAAGACTTAGAGTCTAACGAATATTTATGGAACTAAAAACAGATACGGATAAAATGTTTTATCCATAAAGCTCGACTTGTTTCCATAACAAGTTCAAGGAGTTGACTACGATGAGATTGTCTCACCGTAGCGATGCTTGAAGTCGGTTCGGGTTGAACTAGCAATTAATACATATTTCAATCATGAGATATGAAACATGGATGACAAAAGGATTTCCATCTGATGGAAATGAAACCTAGGACTTGTATGTGATACAGTCCAAAGTAATTTGTCGATCCAGAGGATGCTAGTAAGTATGCAAACTTCAGAGTTCCAGCGATGAACAGAAGAGAGCAAAGTGGAGTTGGAATCTTCGTTTTTGATGGAATGGTCAAAGGGGTTTGACTTCATCAAATGGGTATCGAAGATGCTTGTGATTCAAGAAAGTAAGTGGGAGCATGATAATATTTCTAAAAACCTTGTGTACTTGACAAATTGTTAAATTGGAAATAAATTTCTTGGCACGAATTAGGACTTCACTTGAAAATAGTTTTTCGATGAAGTGCTTAGGCTAAATAGCCTCAATATTAGGCATGATGATCTATGGAGATAGATTTACCTAATAGGGCTAAGCTATGAATACATATTGACAAGATGCTAAAACTTTTTAGCATTTAAAAACGCCAAGGAGTGATTCTTGCCGAAGTCACATGGAAAGAGTTTTGCAAAACTCGGTGTCTCAAAACACTGATGAGCAAAATACATGATGGAGATTCCACACACTCTTGTGTTTGGATTAATCATGTATTCCATGGTATGTAAATCAACCAGATATGTCCAATACTCCAAAGTTGTTGCGAGTATAGATACCATAGTGATCAAAGTACTGATCATAGGACAACAGTGAAAGATGTCATTGAGTACTAGAGTAGTAGTGATGACATGTTTTCTCGCAAGCAGAGATTATGAAGTGCTCGTTGTAAGTAATTACATCGATACAGTCTTCATCAATGCTCCATGCGATTTTTGATTTAAGTTAAGGGTTTTGTGTAATACACAATATGGTGGCACGGTAGTTGGAAATTGTTCCAAACAAGATACTGTGGCGAATTCTATAACAAAAGCTGAGTATATTGACGCTTAAGAAGCGACAAAGAAATTGTTGAATCATATAGTTCATTCATGAACTTAGTATGGTTCCAAGATGGCTTTGGTCTATGGGACACTATTGCAGATAGTTGCTCCATAGCTCAGTCTGAGGAATCAGGTATCGACCAATGATTCACACATATGCAAAGCCAAGTCCACACAAAATATGAATTTTGTGAAAGCGTGAAAATGCGAGGATATGCAAAGTTACACACGGAGCTGAAGTTGTCAGATCCGTTGGACATCAGGCTATACCACAAGCGAAGCATATTTTACACCAGTATGCCATAGGTGTAAAGTGCATTAGCATTGACTAGATTATTGACTCTAGTTCAAGTGGGAGTCTGTAGGAGGTATGCCCTAGAGGCAATAATAAATGTTATTGATTATCTCCCTGTTCATAATTAGGTTTATGTTCCATGCTATAACTGCTATGGTTCTCGAGTCTGCAATAACCACGAGGCTCGGAGGAAGACTCATATGCACGTGTGGAATAATAAACGGTAAAATGTATTCCTAGTCTGGCCTCTAAGACTGGCTCAAGTATTGCATGATGATCCTGTTTTTCTGATCATGGGCATGGCTATGCCGGCAATTTTGAGGGCACAATGTTAGAAGAACATTTGTGTTGAATCGACCCGAATTGATGTTATGCTATGAGATTCATTCGTCATAAGTTAATGGTTAATAACACAGAGATGGTTAACGTTTGCATAATTCCTTAGACCATGAGAGTATCGAGTTACTTCATGCTTGCTTCATGAACTTTGGGGTTTGTTAAACGTCATCCGTAAATGGGTGGCTATTACGGCGGCTTACGGGTTCATGGAAAAGTATGTCAAGTAACTTGATAGCTCAAGATTGGGATTTGCTCCTCCGACGATGGAGAGATATCTCTGGGCCCTCTCGGTGTTACGGTATCCATCATCGTCTGGCCAGACACTTTGTGATTTGATCACGGGGATGCCGGAACACGAGAACGAGAAAAGAGAACAATACCGGTAACGAGGTAACTGGCATAGTGGACAAGTTGTTGATCCGTGGGGATGCCAACATGTCTCACCTCAGGTATTTGTAACATATCGCGAAGCAACAGGAATAGCACACGGCAACTGGAGGTTCACTCGAATATTCATTCGTGTGGGTATAGGGGTCAATATGGGTGTCCACGGCTCCGATGTTGATCATTGATCGGAAGGGGTTCCGGGTCATGTCTATACTTCACCGAACCTATAGGGTCACACGCTTAAGGGTCATCTATCTGCTGAATACTAGACGGGGAGTCTGAGAGAAAATCACCGAAAAAGTTTCGGACGAAACGGAAACGTTCCGGAGAGGATATCGGAATAGTTCCGGTGAAACTGAAAAGTTGTTTCAGGGTATTCCATAAAGTCAAATTGGTTTCCGCACATGCCTGGAAATTATTGGAAGGTACCAGAATTGTTCCGGTAACTCCTGAGATTTTTCAGAGACAAAAACCGGAAATGTTCCGGACTGCCGGAACCGCTTTAGTTGCTTTTCACAGATGAAAATCACTAAACCGAAAAGTTGTTTCGGAGTACACCATAAAGTCAAAATGGTTTCGGCACATGCCTGATAATTCTTGGAGGGTGCCAGAATCGTTCTGGAAACTTTCTGGAATTTTCGGGGATGAAAACCGGAAATGTTCCGGAGCTGCCGGAACCGCTTCAGATGCTTTTCGCAGATGAAAATCACTAAACCGGAATTGTTTCGGATCGCGTTGAAAATTATTTTAGTGGGTACTGGAAATGTTCTAAGCCCACATGAATATTTTCAGTTCGAACGGACGCTGAAATATGTCGTCGTGAATAGTGAAAGTGCTTTTTGGATTACTTTTTGGAAAGCCACCTTTTTGGGCTTTTGCTCCAAAATATCCTGGAGATGACATGGATGGATGTGGCTGAAATTTCAGCCCCTCCACCCCTCCTTCTCCTATAAATAGAGGTGGAGGGGGCAGCCCAAATCTCACTCCTTCTCACATACAAGTGCCATGACATTTCTGGCTTCTCTCTCCCTCCCAGCGAAATAGTTTCGTAGAGCCGACAGGCTATCTGGGTTCCGGTGGGAACTAGTTCTGGACGGCGAAGCCCTGCCGGATAGATGACACCGTATGTGTGCAACCCCGTAGAGAGGTCGTAGGTTCAATCTTTTTGCCCGAGGGGCTGTTCGAGGGTCCTCCCGAAGGACTATCCGAAAGACTGTCCAGAGGCCTCCCGGAGGGCTGTCCGAGGATCCGTCCGGTGGGACTATCCGAAAGACTGTCCAGAGGCCTCCCGGAGGGCTGTCCGAGGATCCGTCCGGTGGGACTATCCGAGGGACTATCCCGAGGCCTCTCGAAGGGCTGCCCGGAGATCCGTCCGGTGAGCTGACGAGGGAGTACATCCTCGCGGTTGGGAGGTTGTAAAATCCTAGCTGCGGGGATCTGCACCGCCGATCGTCATCGACTCTACTTCCGCTGCGCTACGAGTCGGTAACGAAAAAGATCAAACCTTGTATGCAGTCTCCATAGTGATCCTGGGCTGGTACGTAGGTTGGAAAAATTTTGTTTTCTGCTGCGTTACCCTACACCGTTTTCATTTGCTCCTCTCCTCTCTTCTTCCCCCTCCACGCCGGCCTTCTCGTAGCTTCGCTGTCACCCTTGCTTTGCCGCTATTCCGAGCCTCAGCGCCGCCAACACCAGCACTACAGTCCTCCCATCTGTGCTCGCCGCCGCGGACATCGTCGCCGGCCCGGACACCACCATGGTACGTCTGGCAACTTTCGGGCTGCACCTTGCCCTCTATGTATTCGACACATTGTACGACTAGGTTTACTGTGATTTATTCGCAGGGAACGATGGATTCCGATGCTTCGTCGGACAAGGAGTATGGACCCATGGATCTTGATAAAATGATTGAAAATGAGTTCTTCGATTTGTCGGATTCGAACAAAGAAGTGGAAATGATCATGCTCATGAGCATGCAAGAGGAAATGGACCAGCAGGTGGAGCATATTCTCAACTTGAAGGGTTCAATCAAAGGGAGAAAAGTTATTAATCAGGATAGGGTCTTTGGAGCACGGCTACTCTACAGGGACTACTTTGATCTGGACCCAACTTTTTCTGATGATCCATGATTTCGTCGCCGTTTTTGTATGCGCAAACCATTGTTTTTGCGCGTTGTGGAGGGAGTGGAGGCACACGGTGACTATTTCAAGCGCACTAGGGATTGCTGCGACCAACTTTCTTTCTCCGCTAAGCAGAAATGCACGACTGCTCTGAGGATGCTTGCACTTAGTATTTTCGCTGATGCCGTTTGTGAGATGGTCCGGATGGGGGAGAGAACATGCCTGAAGACCACTGTAAGGTTTGCCCGCGCCGTGGTACTGGTGTTTGGAGCAGAGTATCTGAGAGAACCAAATGTGCAGGACACAGAAAAGATGTTGGCTATTGGAGAGGCAAGAGGTTTTCCAGGTATGCTCGAATCAATTTATTGCATGCATTGGCAATGAAAGAATTGCCCCAAAGGTTTGCGTGGAATGTACCAAGGTCACACCAAAGAGGCCACCATCATACTAGAAGCAGTGGCATCATATGACTTATGGATTTGGCATGCTTTCTTTGGAATGCCTGGTTCTCACAACGACATCAATGTGCTTCAACGATCTCCCGTGTTCAGGAGGCTTTGTGATGGGGAATCGCCGTCGTGCAACTACACTGTCAACGGCCGTGACTACAACATGGGGTACTATCTTGCCGATGACATCTATCCTTAGTGGGCAGCGTTTATGAAGACCGTATTCGATCCATAAGGCAACAAACAAAGCCACTTTGCAACAATACAGGAAGCATCTAGGAAGGATGTGGAGCAGGTGTTGTAGATAAAAGAGTTGACACCAGTGAAGAAAAGTGACAAAAAGAAAGAGGTTGATATAAAAAAGATACAATGGAGGTTTACGATCACACAAGGAAATGGAAGTGGATAGTTCAATGTTTAATAGGATTTAGATGGTCAAACCCAAAACAGCGGTCGTGTTTTTGGCTAAGCCACCAATATGGACAGAATTGGCATGATATGATTGGTGTTGACTAAAGCTAATAAAATTAAAAATAAAAAAACTAATAAAATTAAGTAAACCCCATTCATCCATTATAAGTCAGGCTGCAGGTGGAGGTGGGATTAAGTGGGACTAATTAGCACACCCCACTTAATTTGCTTTAGTGGGCTCCCGTTGGAAAGATAAAATAAAAATCGGGCTAGCCGACTTATCCCATTGGGAGCCCACCTTGCCCCGACAACGGTAACCCTTGTAGGCCGTTGTCCGCAAACGAGTAGAGAGAGGGTGGTGGCACAGCGTGCCCCGTCGCCGCCAGTCCGCCATCGCACCCTAGCTTCTTCCTCCTCACACTGTGCCACCCCCGACGGCCTTCTCATCACCGAGGCCACTCGCATCGCGCCGGTGCGGCAAGATGAGGAGTCGTCGTCGTTCAGGGACATGCCGGGGATCTAGGCGCCGGAGCAGGTTGGGGCGTGGAAGCTCGTGGTGGACGCCTTGCACGCCAAGGGCGTTGTCTTCTTCTGCCAGCTCTGGCACACCGCGGCCGGCGCCGGTGACGCCGTCAGGCAAAGGCATCAGGTGAGCCCCCAGATGAGCTTCGACGGTCGCCGTGAGAAGCAAACTCACATCGCCGAGGAGGGTGGCAGCCGAGTACGTGCCCTGCGTCTTCGACGCGTTCAGACGCGCCGCCAGGAATGCCATCGATGCCGGTGCGTGCGTGGGCGCATCCAGGAACGCTCCCCTGTTTCATTTCTGTAATCATATACCAACCGTGCCGTTCCATGGCAGCACTACTAGGGAAAACCCTAGTAGTAGCGCGGGTTCCCGCGCTACTGCTAGGGCGCTACAGCTAAATATTAGTAGTAGCATGGTCCTGACCCGTGTTACTACTAATGAAGATAGCAGTAGCGTTGGTATAAACAGGCGCTACTGCTAAGTAGTAGTAGCGTTGGTTTCACCCCGCGCTACTACTATTCGTCCGTATTTCATTTATTTTATTTTATACTGTATATATACATTATTATACAAATTTTGATACAGTAGCAATTAAGAGATTGTTATATCATTGTGATCATGATGAGTTATTATATCATTGGGTGGAAGAAACGTGGATTAGATTCGTGTGGATGGATCCAAAGTGACCAAAGGTTGGATTCGTGTGGATGGATCCAAAGTGAAACCTTTGGTCACTTTGGATCCATCCACACGAATCTAATCCATGTTTCTTCCACCCAATGATATAATAACTCATCATGATCATAATAACAACTCATCATCATCATCATCATATTCATATAAGAACTCATGCATCATCATCATCATAATAACAACTCATCTTCATAGTCATATAAGAACTAGCTCATCACTCTACCACAATGTAGCACATAACTCATCATCATCATAATAACAACTCCTAATCATCATCAGAGTCATAACCAACACTGTAGTACATAGCTAATCATTCTACCACAATGTAGCACATAGCTAATTGTTCTTAGCACATGATGAATACTACCTAGGACCTGCTACTCTCTCGAAGGTAAAATAGCATAAAACAGGTAAACCCCTGAATCTCCATTATGGAGAATAGAGATCCACCTGTCTCCCACTTGTGGGTTGCGCTTCATGTTGCCCCCAAGTAGTTCCCTGCGATCATTCAGAACTTTTCTCCAGTCTTTGATTGTGAGGACTTCATCTCTTCGAGAAATCGTGTATGCACTGTGGTGAACCGTAGGCCAACTTGGCCGTAAGCTAATAATGTTCATGTCACCTTTCATATGCATCAGACGAGGCACACAATCCTTCGGGAGTTTCTGTTGAAGAACATCATAATAACATACTTAGCAATGTAGTTTAGCTTAAGAAGAATGTATGCAAAAGATGCGCTAGTGACATAATATAAAAAATCTTACCATGATATCTCGATGGATGTTACCGTAGTTCAATACGTGGACTAGTGTCACGTATTGACCATAATTTGGAGGAATATCATGACTCGTCTTGAAAGTCTCAACATCATTAATCCATGAAACAAAATGATTTATCTCCTCGCAAGTTAGTTTAGAGCCATAACTGTAGTAGGTTTTGTCTACTACGTTCCGTACATTTCTTGAAGAATGGAAATAAGCTGTCAACTATTTTTAAATAAACAATATAAATTGCTTAATAAATATATTTGACAAACTCACATAGAGGTAGAACTAGAAGCGTATCCACATCGACCCAAATGTCGATATTACCTTCAATGTCATCTTCAGGACGAATATCGAAGGTGACATGCATATCCTCCTGAAATGCATATGCCTTGCATAGTGCTCTCCAATTTGAGCAACCAAAATAGGAGTGGTTCACTGCATTGTATATCTTAACGGCAAAAGCGTAACCATGTTGGGTCCTCAGGTGGGTTTTCTTCGTCTCCATACTCTCATGATCTTCGAAACCGATCTTATCCAAGACATAAGGTCTTGCATGGCAGGGTATGCACTAGTCGAATTGTAAAAAACAGAAATTACACGTTGAAGCAAAGAAGCACAAGTCATGCTTAATTACGAAAAAAGACTTGTCGTCGTGACGTACCGTAAAAACATCGAAGGTCTCGTCGAGCTTGATGGTGAAGCGCCTACCGTCTTCCAGGTGAGGCCTATCGCACATACCCCGGTCGTCGGAGCAGTACTCGCATTCAAGGATCCTATCGTCGTCAGACATTTCCTATGTTCATAATTCAAAGATTAAAAATCGATCGACAGCAATTACCAGGAAACTCAACACACAGATCATTATTCAGCACGGGTTGGCTTTCGGTCCGTCGAGTCTTCCTTGCTAAACTCTCATCTCTCGTGGTGTATATGGTGCACTCCCTCTCTGATATTGCGACCGTCGGTGATGGTCGCTCCTCCCTTCGTTCCCGAGCGCATTACACCAAAATGTCTAGCACACGGGAACGGAGGAGAAACGACCCCCACGACAACAGTCGGGATTCTTCCTCTCTGATATTTCGACAGTATATGGTGGACACTCCCCCCTCCTTCTCTCGTGCATTACCAAGGTATATCACGAGAAGAAGGAGAGGAAACGACCCCCACGACAACAGTCGGCATCCTTCCTTCAAGAACAGACTGAAAGTCACTCAAGGAGCATCGACAGACTAAAAGTCAACCCATTACATATATGGAGCAATGACATAAAAAATGGCCTATGTACTGCCGAAATGTTGATTAATTCCCGTTCCGGCAAATCATGGGCACTCGATATTTCCTACTTTCTAGCACAAGTCATGCCAAAATTCATGAATTTTTTTGGCACGACCTTTGCTAAAATAGGACATATCGAGCACCTGAAATTTGCCGGAACGGAAATGAATCAACATTCCGGCAAAACATAGGCCACTCGGAGGTGTTCCCTGCAAAATCATACACATGTCCAAAGAGACAACCAATATATGTCCAATATCCATCTTCTCCACAGCAAGAAATGTCCAAAATCAAACTCATTGTTGATCAAGTACAAGCTCTTCATCTTTAAGTCAGAAACATATATACCTTGGTGGTCTTCTGTAGCTTGTTCTTGAGGCTCTGGTTATCCTTCTTTGTGCACCTCCTCGCTTCTTCACAGTAGTTTCTCTGGTTCAAAACAAAATATGAATTTAAGATATCCAAGTTTCAAGTCATATAATCAAAATTTACAAACTATACAAGTTTTATACTTTTCTACCTAAACAAAATGCCTAAACAATATTGCATTTTCATTTAAAAAAATAAAAGTGTCCAATACACACTACACCACAGCACTACATCCCCGACAGTCAGGTTGGTCGGGAATACATGTTACGCCAACAGACAGTCGGTCGGGAAAAACTATTGCCGACCGACACTATCTGTTGGGGAAAGTCTAGACGGGAAAACCCTTTCCCGACCGACTTATCTTTCCCGACCAACTGCTTGTCGGCTTTAGTGTATCTTTCCCGACCAACATTCTGTTGGGCCTGCCATGGGCCTTTCCCGACCAACAGTCCGTTGGGGTTGCCATGGGCCTTTCCCGACCGACTATCTGACAGGGTAATCTTTCCCGACCAACTATCTGTTGGGGCCGCCATGGGCTTTCCCGACCGACTATCTGACATGGTATTATTTCCCGACCAACATACTGTTGGGTCTGGCATTAGCTTTTCCCAATCACTATCAGATAGGTTTTGTTTTGCCGACCATTAGTCCTCCCATAGTTGGATTTCACGTTACCAACAGAATATCAATCAAGTTACACAATTCATAACAGTAACGTGCATGTCTTCCAACAATATTAAACAAGAACCAAACAATAATAACATACATTCAATAATTTTCATATATAAACAGTTCATCTGTTATGAACTAATGACCATCCAAGTTTCCTATAAACTAATGTAACTAATTAAATAGAGGAAACATTATGGTTCATTGTCTGCGAGCAAAAATTCCTTGCTCAGAGGCACATCATCTGCCTTGGGGCTCCTTGTAGTGGGCAACTACACACCCATCCTCACAACCTTCCAACCAAGATGCGCCAAGATCCTTGCATCGTTCTCGTACTTGACATCAAAACCTTCATTCTTCATCTCATTGGAGAACATCCTCCAGCTTGAACATCTGCAAGTCAAAATCCCTAGTTAATATTCCTCACCACAACTAGAGAACATCATATTTTCTCTAAGCTGCCTTCAATACCATTGCATACTAAAGCAACTGAAGAGAATTCATTATCACTAATGAGAAAAGGGGCACCCTTCTAAAAAAATTAGAAGGGTGTGTACCTTTAGCTCTCCTCTTTTGTGTTTCCTGTAAACCTTCTTTTGCTATATCCTGAGATACAATGTATCATGGTCTATGTGCCCATGGGGGATAACCCTCTTCAGGCCATTGCTACATAAATGAAAGGGGTAAGGAATCAGATGATAATGATCAGGTAGTAGCGAAGGCATTTGCTATGATAAAGGATATTTCAATTAGCATCATGAGGCTTGCATAGTACAGAAACCAAATACCATTGCAAACATCAACACAAAATTTCAGAGATATGGAAGTAATCATGTTCAGTGGTTCGAATTTTTAGTAAAAATGTGAAGAATAGTTCTGAAGTTGTTTCCATGTTCATTTGCATCGATGTACACCCAGAATTCAGCAGACAACATCATAACAATCTTGACAAGCAGCACCCCAGCAAGCTCTAACATAGTTTCACATCATTTCGTTATTTCAGCTAGACGATGCACACCACAAAGCCAGAACCTAGAAGCTACACATGGATTACAAAGTGGTTGTTATTTAGTGCACTGATCATTATAGTGGGGTACAATAAATTAAAAAATTACATAGTTATAGAAGTGTATTAACTAGCCATGCATAATAATTCAAGTCCTTTAATTGGAAGGACTCCGGCGCTCACATGTAAAGAAGCTTTGGAATCCATAAAATGAGCATTCAGCAAGTCCAACACCCACTAGCAACTAATTGCTAATTTGAAATGTGAACATCAGTAAAACCATGATAGCACAACATACTAAGAGCAACTAAGTAAATGATTTCGTCTTTTCATTGGACATGCAAACTGTAAATAAAGACAAGAGTACATGGCAGAATACCATGCCAATAGCTGAGAACAAAATAAAGCCAAGGAAGTTGTACATTGGGTGATGCAACATAGAATCAAATGTGCAACATGGTCATCAACCCGTGCATACGCCCGACTTACCTTTTTGTGTTTGAGATTTTTAGTCGGGAATAACTATGACGACCTTAAATACTTAGACTATTTTGCACAATTGACTCACAAACAGTTTTTGCTTATGCCGCATATGCTATTCTTCTATAAATTTAGGAAAAATGAAAATATTTGTAAACTTTGTGATGCCTCCCCAATTCACCAGATGGAAGAAAGAGGTGGTCAAGAATGCACTTATTTGTGTGCTTAGGATACGACAAACAAAAAGGAGCTGCCAAAAGGAATTCCGAGTATAATTAGATAAGACTTCTATAAGCAACATGTGCTAAAATACTCCTTAACCGTAGTTGTAGAATACTACCAGTAGAATTTAAACAAATTCCTGTTAGATATCCTGACTGAAATCTTACATCATGATGGTTTGCATTAGTGACACTTACAACAAATATCTTACTATATACATACATTGAAAATATAACTACAATTTACACTCATAAGTATCCCATACCGTAGGTTGTTCCATTTAATTATAAAAGAACTCATAATTATAAGTTGTAACTGTGTGATGGCATTTAAGGTGAGCATACAAAATGTCAATATAAATAAAAGTATATGCATTTTGGAAACTGACAATTCAGTTGTGCCGAACAACAAAGTGAGAACAAATCTGTGGAATGGATGGCAATATATTCAAATGAGATTACTCACACTTGTAAATTTAAATCCATAATGGTTATCAAAATGGTCTGTGACTAATAAATCTGTCATATGCTTGTATGATATGCTGCATAATTAATTCTAGAAGACAATACAATTGGCCACAGTCTTTACATGAATGCTCACTAAATCTGAAAAAAGATAACGTTCATACTGGAAGATGAAATAGTTGCATATAAATCTCAATACGGAATCAGGAAAAAAGGCAAGGTAACCCATCAATAATAGTCCATACACCTAAGTGCACCTCCATGTGACTTGTAGATATAAAATATGTAATAAAGAGAAGAGAGCTTGCTAGGAGACTTGCTAAATATGAATATGCTTTACTTTGGATAACTGAATGTGTGTTGGATTCTACAACCAAACTTACTGTCTTTATCTTCTCATGATATATGGCTGGAGGAGAAAGTTTCAATGGAAGTACAATTCAATATGAAAAGACTTTCGTGCATTCTGAAGTATTTCAGTTTAGGAAACTGCAAAAAGAAATATCATTGCAAAAGCTTTTATATTGTCTTTGAGGATACAATAGCCATGCATCTTTGATAGAAGTTCAGAATCAGGTTGTAAGCAGAATACCATGATAGCTGCAAAATTCCTTCATCGTCCCCTTTCTAGCTGCGGACAAAAATATGCTAGAGTGCTGCAAGAGCAGGGGCACTTGAGCTAGCAGTACCAAATTTCTTCCTCACTGCAGACTGGACCATCAGACTTATCAAAATGCATCAATGACCAGAAATAATGGGTTGGCTTACCCAAAAACAAAATTTCCATGAGGCTATATGAAAGAACATGTGCTGCCCCCATGTTTGGTTTTGGTAATTGATGACAATCTCTATGGACTAATGGTTGCCTTGAGTTATATTTGAAGGGTTTGTCCATAGGCTTTGCTTGTAGACCATTTGTTGGTCTCAAGGTGATTTGAAGAAGAATATGTGTTGACCAAGGGGTTATTCATGGAGTTATCCAAAGATTGGTCATGTAAGAGATGAGCCTATTGCAAGCATGTCTTGAAAAAGAAGATTGTGTGGACATTCATGTGTACCTTCAAGACATCATCTTAATGAAGAGAATTGGAAAGATTCAAGGTTGATCAAGACTAAATATGAAGAGTGATTCAAGTTGATCAACACACAAAGCGTAGAAGATGTACCGAGTGGGATCAAGTGATCTCATGGTATGGTAAGCATTGTCCATTACGCTTTGTGTACTAACCCATGGTCTACGTGAGAGTTCTATGTGGGGTTAGGTATGTGTCCATGGGGTTGCGTCAAGAGGAAGATCTCATTCAACCCATGGAGGATGACATCAAGTGGTGATCGTCATCAAGATTGCGGTGTGCAAGTTCAAGTGGAGCATCACGAAGAGATCACATGCTTGAAGCTTGCCGTCCATTGTGCTGACAATGGACTTGTGAAGATGTGCTGAAGAGTGGCTCACCCATAGTGGAGTATGGGGGAGCAATCAACTAGTCTTCATCGAGCCGGCGCAATCTAGAAAGGTGGTCCAACTTGAGGAGGTCAAGATCGTCATCATCTAGCTCAAGTGGACTATGCGCAAGGCAAAGGTTTGCCCTTGATAGGTTTTCTATTTTACCGGTCTCATGGTGGTAGTTGGGAGACCGGGTTATAGGATCGATAGCCGTACTATCAAGGGGGGCTCTCAAGTGAGTAGCTTAATTGTATCGTTCGTAGAGAGCTCAAACCATTGCATCATTGCATCATCTTTCTTGGTTCTTGTTTGGTGTTTCTCTTTGTGAGTTTTTGAGCTTATGGTCATCTTCATGAAAAGCTCGAGTTCATCGAAAACGGAGTTCATATATGCATCTTCTATGATGTTTTCGATGTTGGAGTTTATGCTGGTTCTTCATTCATAGAGGTTTCTCATCTCTATATCTTAGGCATATCTCCCCTGCCACTTCCGCTGTTGGATAGTATTTGTCATCATCTATCCAACAAGCTTGAGTTTGCTCAATTCGGAGCTCATTTGCAGAAGTTATAGCAGTTCTGGCTTTATTGTATCCTCTGTTTTCTGTGGATTTTCAGTGGCTTGCAAGCGGTAGTACCGCTTGTGCCCACGGTAGTACCGCTGGGTACTTCCGTGGCACTGCCGCTTGGGGTTTCCCCGAGCGTGCAACTCTCTGTTGCCGGTCTGTATTTCACGGTAGTAGCGCGGTAGTAGCACGGTAGTACCGCTCTAGCGGTACTACCGCCCGTACTACCGCCGCCACTACCGCTTGCGGGGTTTCCTCCATGCGCGCTTCTGTTTCCTTTTTCCCCTTTGCGGTAGTAGTGCGGCACTAGGACGGTAGTAGTGCTGCCTCTACTACTGCTGCCTCTCCTGGTCTGAAACCCCCTAAGCGGTAGTACCGCCAGGGGCAGCGGTAGTACCGCTCCAGCGGCACTACCATTGTACACTCAGTGTATTTTAGGCTTGTGCGAGGTAGTACCGCCTAAGCGGTAGTACCGCTCCTAGGAGCGGTAGTACCGCTTGGCTGCGGGCGCAGGGCAGATAACGGTTGGATTCGAGGGCTCCTATAAAAGGGGGTCTTCTTCCCCAATGGACCTTATCCTTCTAGCTCGTGTTTGCCCCCCATTGTTGACCTTCCTTGAGCTTGCTATCTCTCAATCCCTCCAATGATTCTTTCTAGTTCTTGAGGGAAAAGAGAGAGGAGATCTAGATCCACATCTCCACCAATCACTTTCTCCTCTATGTGAGGGGAACCCCTTGGATCTAGATCTTGGAGTTCTTCGTGTTCTCTTCTTCGTTCTTCCTCTCATTTTCCTCCCTAGCATTAGTTGCTTTGGTGGGATTTGGGAGAGAAGGACTTGGGCACTCCGTGTGCCCTTGCCATTGCATTTGGTGCATCGGTTTGAGTTCTCCACGGTGATACGTGGAAGTGAAGTTTGAGAAGCTTTTTACTCTTGGGTGCTTGGTACCCTAGAGCTTGTTCCTCTTGGGTGCTTGGGTGCCCTAGACGGTTGGTGGTGCCTCGGAGCTCAATCATTGTGGTGTAAAGCTCCGGGCAAGCGTCGGGGCCTCCAATTAGGTTGTGGAGATCGCCCCGAGCAATTTGACGGGTTCGGTGACCGCCCCCAAGGGTTGCCATTTGTACGGGTTCGGTGACCGCCCTCAAGGGTCCCTTAGTGGAATCACGGCATCTTGCATTGTGCGATGGCGTGAGGAGATTACGGTGGCCCTAGTGGCTTCTTGGGGAGCATTGTGCCTCCACATCGCTCCAAACAGAGATTAGCATCTGCAAGGGTGTGAACTTCGGGATACATCATCGTCTCCGCGTGCCTCGGTTATCTCTTACCCGAGCCCTTTACTTATGCACTTTACTTTGTGATAGCCATATTGTTTCTTGTTATATATCTTGCTATCACTTAGTTGTTTATCTTGGTTAGCATAAGTTGTTGGTGCACATAGGTGAGCCTAGTCGATTTAGGTTTTGTGCTTGACAAATTAAACGCTAGTTTTATTCCGCATTTGTTCAAGCCTAAACCGTAATTATTTTAAAGTGCCTATTCACCCCCCCCTCTAGGCGACATCCACGATCTTTCACTATAGCAACAACAACCTTTCCCACTAGAAAAGGGATTTTGGGAAGGAAACACATAAATAGCATATTGACCAGAACAATTCAATGAGCAAATTAGCAAACAGCTTCAGTGCATAGTAGTATTGCAGTACCAAGAGGTGAGAAAAAATGAATTGTAACATATGATGTAACCACTGAACATAATGGGGATAGAACACAATTAACCTCTTGTTATCTGGCCTCACCTTTGCAACCGATAGAGTTCAATGGAGGAAAATTCTTTTTCTTTTGGGGTACCATTGTACGTCCCTCTCTTTCCCTTCTCTTGTTGATGCGTATAACTCCAAATTCATCGACGATGTGCTATGTTTGTACATCCTGTAGCAATAGGGGGTCAATCCATTAAACCAAATCCACACATAATAAACCCAAAAGGTTAAATAGTTTGTGATTGAAATCATCACGATGCAAATAGAGAGGGGAGGAGGGAGATGATGACCCACAAGTATAGGGGATCAATCGTAGTCCTTTCGATAAGTAAGAGTGTCGAACCCAACAAGGAGCAGAAGCAAATGACAAGCGGTTTTCAGCAAGGTATTTTCTGCAAGCACTGAAATTATTGGTAACGAGTAGTTTGATAGCAAGATAATTTGTAACAAGTGACAAGTAGCAATAGTAACAAAGAGTGCAGCAAGGTGGCCCAATCCTTTTTATAGCAAAGGACAAGCCGGAACGATCTCTTATAGTAAGTAAAGCGTTCTCGAGGACACATGGAAATTTCATCTAGTCACTTTCATCATGTTTGTTTGATTCGCGTTCGCTACTTTGATAATTTGATATGTGGGTGGACCGGTGCTTGGGTGTTGTTCTTACTTGAACAAGCCACCCACTTATGATTACCCCCTCTCGCAAGCATCCGCAACTACGAAACAAGAATTAAGATAACTCTAACCATAGCATTAAATATATGTATCCAAATTAGCCCCTTACGGAATAGCGCATAAACTAGGGTTTAAGCTTCTGTCACTCTAGCAACCCATCATCTAATTACTACTCCACAATGCATTCCCTTAGGCCCAAAGATGGTGAAGTGTCGTGTAGTCAATGTTCACACGACACCACTAAGAGAATCAACAACATACATATCATCAAAATATCGAACGAATACCAAATTCACATGATTACTTATGACAAGACTTCTCCCATGTCCTCAAGAACAAAAGTAACTACTCACAAAACATAATCATGTCCAAGATCAGAGAGGTGTTGAATAGCATAATAGATCTGAACATATAATCTTCCACCAAATAAACCAACTAGCATCAACTACAAGGTGTAATCAACACTACTAGCAACCCACAGGTACCAATCTGAGGTTTTGAGACAAAGATTGAATACAAGAGATGAACTAGGGTTTGAGATGAGATGGTGCTGGTGAAGATGTTAATGAACATTAGTCCTCCCACGATGAGAGGATCGCTGGTGATGTCGATGGCGACGATTTCCCCCTCCCGGAGGGAAGTATCCCCGGCAGAATCTCTCCGCCGGAGAGCAAAAGTGCTCCTGCCCAAGTTCCGCCTCGAGACGGCGGCGCACCGTCCCTAAAGTCTTCTCTATATTTTTCCTATGGCAAATGGGCTTATATACCAGAAAATGGGGGCCAGAGGCTGGCCAGGGGCCCCACGAGGTACCTCTTGCTTCCACTATTTTTTATTTATTCCAAAATAAATCTCCGTAAAATTTCAGCTCATTTGGAGATGTGCAGAATAGGTATCTCTGACATAGCTTTTTTAGGTCCAGAATTCCAGCTGCCGGCAATCTCCCTCCTTGTGTAAATCTTGCATATTAAGAGAGAAAAGGCATTAGAATTGCTCCACAAAGTGTTATGTTGATCAAAAACACTATAAATAACAGTAGCAAAACATGATGCAAAATGGACGTATCAGGAGATCATATGAGGGACAAGAACCTTGAGGAGACGAGATTGGCGCCTAAGCTGATGACGCCGCTCGCCAGGAACCCAACCCTGAAAGGCCGGGAAGGGGTTGGACAACACGAGCAGCAGCGCCTCCGGGAAGTGCTTCGCCACGACCATCATGCTATTCTAGTACAGGGCGGTGCTCCTCTACAGCAGGTTGAGCCCGGTCTTCCCCGAGATCTGCCCAGTGCCCGCCGGGACCACGAGGGTTCGAGTAGGGAGAGCACCTAGTCGGAGGAGAGGATTTGAGCGCGTGGGGGCAGGCGGTGTGGGGCGGCAGGCCAGCAGGGTCGTGCGGGAGCGGCGGATGGTGCGGGGGCACGGTGGAGAGACCGGCGACGGGAGGCCAGGGCGGCGCGCGTGGGGAAGGAGAAGGGGAAATTAGGGATTTGCCTCGGGTGCGTGTGGTGACTTATCTGTAGTGGGGGGAAACTTTCACGGGCCTGGGCCAAATATTGGAGCTAAATTTTCCTTTGCGTGCGCAGGCACATTTGCCACAGACTGTTGGTCGGCGTTATTTACCGACCCACAGATCGATGGGCATAAGAGCTTTCCCGACCGATCGTTTGACAAGGAATATTCTTATATTCCCGACCAACTGTGTGTCATTGTTCACAGGTTTTCCCAACCGACTGTCTGTCACAAGTTTTTACGACCAACAGTCGGTCGGCAATAGCAACTTTTCCCAACACACGTCAGTAGGGAATACAGGGGCATGGTGTAGTGACATTTTTCTACCAACTAAAATTTTAACTCAAGTTGTCCTAAATTTTAACTCTGTCTAAATTTTTACTAATCAAAGTGTCCAATACATTATTGCATTTTCATTTAAAAAATAATAATAACTTTACATTTTCATTTCAAAAAATACTAGCTTCACATTTTTATTTCAAAAAAATACTAACTTCACATTTTCGTAGCTTCACATTTTCACAGCTAATCATCTACTACATCTATTTAGCAATATAACAGGACCATTTAGCAACTTATTTCCATCTAGACCTAGAACTTGAAGAAATGCTAGAACTTAGTATTTTTTGAAATGAGGGAGGGGGGAGGGAGGAGGGGGGCGGCGACTGGAGGAGGGAGGAGGGGCGGTGGAGGCTGGAGGAGGGAGGAGGGGCGGTGGCGGCTGGAGAAGGGAGGAGGGGCGGCGGCTAGTTGGAGGAGGGAGGAGGGGCAGCGACTAGCCGGAGGAGGGAGGAGGGGCGACGGCTTACGGCGGTGCGGTGTGGCGATGATGACGACAGCGCGGGAGGTGAGTGAGGGAGAGAGAGTGGAGAGGGAGAGTGAGCAACGGGCGCCCGAAGAGGATAATGGTAGCGTAGTAGTAGCGTGGGGCCAGGACCGGCGCTACTACTAAGCTCATTACCTACAGCGCGGGTACCAAACAAGCGCTACTGCTATTCTAGGCCAACAAGCTGGCCCCCTGTATAAGCAGTAGTAGCGCGTGGTCCATGCCCATCGCTACTGCTATGAGGTTAGTACCAGCGCGTGCTGGGTAGCCAACGCTGCTACTGTTGCCTCCCCCGGGGGTGCCGAGGGGGATGCTTAGCAGGAGCGTTGGGTGGCCGAGCCAGCGCTGCTACTAAGTCGTATCTGTAGCGCTCGTTCTGACTCATCGCTACTGATATTTAACAGTAGCGAGGTGCTAGAGCCCAGCGCTACTGGTAAGCATCTACCTATAAGGTATTTCCTAGTAGTGCAGGCTTCGATGGCGTCGAGCTCCAAGGAACCAACGGCTACTTCGTCGACGGCGGCGGCGGCCCGGAGAGCCGGAGATGGGTCGCGCTGGAGACGCATGCTGCTCTGAATGTGTTTCAGGATGTTAGAGCATCTACAGTCAGGCGCCCCAAACCCGCCTCATACGCCCGGGCGGCACGCCCGGTCACTGACCGGTCACAAAATTTCGACCCAGACGACCGCCTCAAACGGGCCTCAAACGCCTGGGCTGACCGGCACCCCTCATATCCAGCCCAAATATGGGGCAGATATGGGGGCGCCCGGGCGCATCCGCCGACCCCGCTGCAGGTCCACACGGTCCCACCTGCAGCGACCGAAGCTCCTTCCTATCTCTGTTGTTGCACCCAAATTTAGTCCCACATCGCCGCGCGAGCCGGACGCCGACCGGCTTAAATAGCCACACCGACGGATGGCGGCAAGCTTCTCTGTTGTTGCGTAGGTAATCAATTCTCGCTGTGTGAACGAGACAGCTTGACACTAGATTGCATTTCATCAATTGATGATTGTTTATCGAGTGTCAAGTTCGTCTCGTTCATATACGTTGATACCCATATTCAATGATAGGAGATTTTTATTTTTGCTCATTGAGTTGTATCGAGACATTGTGATTCAAAAAAAGCAATACTGACATGAATGTTTCCCTTGTCAAGCAGTTAGACCCTGACTATGAATCTTCTATGACAAGCATAGAAGATTCATGGTCACATTCTATCTTCATAACAAAGGATGCAATGATGTCAGAAGCTTATCGCTTCTGGACAACAAGGCTTATAATCAAAAGAACTGAAGTAATTGAACCTTCTTTCTGCCAAAAAAGATGAAGGAAAGGTTATAATCAATCCTGATTTTGAACCTAAGAGCATCTCCAATAGAAGATGTATATGCAAAAATAACTACCTATTGCATCTTCGAGGTCCAAAAACACCTCTCCAACAGATGGTGTAGATGCAAAAAAAAATACATCTCCGCCTCCCAGAGATGTAAACTACAACACCTCACGGTGCAAATTTGCATCTCCACCTCTAGGAGATGTAAAAACGCAACCGCCCGCCAACTGCCTGCCCAACTGCCGTTCATTTGTCTTCCGCGCGACCAGCCGCCGCCCGACTCCCGGCCGTCCGCCTCCCGCCCGCCGCTGCCATGACCGACACCGATGACCCCACCGCCTTCTCCGACTCCGCCGCCGGTGCCCTAACCCACCTCGCCGCGGCCGCCAGCTCCGCGCCAACTTTGGCCAATGCGGCCGCCCCCGCCTCAATGCCGCCACCCTGGATTTGCCCCACCCCGGCCGCCAAGCCTCGCGGTGGAGGCGTGAAGCGGCCGGCGGCGCGGGGCCGCAACCCGGCGGGGAACCAACCTCGGCCGGCCAAAATCTCCAAGCCGGACGCGGCTACGGCGGGCGATTTACAGCCGCCGCCGACCTTGGCGTCCTCCTCCGGCCACGGAGCTCCTCATCCACCTCCTCCTCCGCCGCCGTCGGTCATGGAGGAAGATGTATCCACGCCGACCGCGACCGCATACAACGTGTTCGATGATATGTCGCAAAGGTAAAAAAAAATGTTTGTGCATTTCTTTGTTGTTTCAATTGTCGATTCCAATAGAATGTGAAGTTCATTGAGTGACTTCTGTGTGCATTTTCATTTGTTGGACCAACAACTTCGTTTGAGACTGTTCACTTTTGCTTGTAGGATTTATTAAAACTATGGTTGATGATGCACTTTTGTCGCTAGAATTATGAAAATTCATTGTGCAAATGCGGTTGTGCAGTGGCTGAACATCTCTAGTTTGCATCTTCTGTTGGAGTAGCTGTTTTACATCTCCGTTTTGCATTGTATGTTGGAGTTGGTACTTTTTTGAAGATGCAAAAAACATTTTTTAAAGATGTAAATTTTTACATCTCCAAATTTGCATCTTCTATTGGAGATGCTCTAACATAGTTCCACGATCAGTCCACGACCAAGCTCTACACAAGAAAATGATCGCTCGACCGGGGCATCCTTTCTTTGGCTCGACTGCCTTCCTGCCATCCGTCTCTCTCACAATAGCAGATCAACATTTCCTTGCACAGACTCCAACGCCACGGTACCAGGCTACCAGCTACTGCGTGATTGCGTGAAGGCTATGGACAAAAGCGGTAAACGACAGCGCGACTAGCTCCACTGCCGCCTGAATGAGACATCTGCTCCATCCGATCCTCGCATACGGACGACGACCAAGCGATCAGCGCGCGCAACCGCCCGGTCGGTCAGTCGGCGCCCAGGGATAGCTCGACAGCTCGCCCTCCTCGGAAACGGCGCATTCCCTTTGCCCCAGCCAGCTAGCCGGCGGCTCGATCGACGCCGACGCGCGCAGGCACGTCGTACAGCAGCGGCAGAGCGCCTTGGATCCACCGCTCGCTCGCCGCACGCGGCACGGCAGGGCAGCGCAGGGCCGCCTCAATTTCAAAAAAATTCTCCAGCGTCAGTGGCGCTCAGCGGGGGCGGCAGCGCGCCGCAGGCATGCAGAGAGCGCGCTGCAGAGCGCAGCCAGGCGGATCCTTTGGCCGGCCGGATCATCATCGGCCCATCATTCACGCGGCGGCAGGCATGTGGAAAGGCTACTACGTACCTAGACAACGTGAACCCAGGCCCGGCCCCGGCCCCTGCACGGCGCCTGCTGCCGCGTGCTGTGCATCCCCTTTGTTTTTCCAGGGCCAGGGCCAGGCTACGTACGTACGCACCCTACAGAACGTAGCGGCAAACAGATTCCTCTGTGTCGCTGACAGCGCGAAATCCCACGCGCTGCGCTATCCTACCTCGAAAACCGCTCATTCGGAGATGAATGCCCCCGATCCGGTAAATTTCCAGTGAGGAACTGCAGCATCGTATCATTGCCCATTCATTTCATTCATGTCAAAAGAAGAAGAAGAAGAAGGAGCCAGCCAGTGCCGCATCCCGGGTCTGCTCGCCACACCTGAACTTTTGTGATGTGTGTACAGATAGCCCTCCCTCTAGACTCTGTACTTCTTCGTTCAGTCTTCAGCTACACCGTAGATGATCCCTCTGGTCTCTAGACTGTAGTTTTTTTTCGAGTGTAGAGGAATTACTTTTTTTTGTTGTTGAGAATTTAGAGGAATTACTGAATGCTGCAAAGGGAGGTGGATGATGGGCCTGCATCGGATGCCGCCGGAGAGCTGCCAAAGGAGGCCCACACGCGCCCCTTCGTTCCAGGCCCACTGCCCAAGAGGTAGTCCAGAGGAAAAACAAGCGCAACGCAACCACCAGCTGTATTTATTTTGGCACATGCATGCTACGTATATACGCATAATTGCGTACAGATATTATATAGGTGGTATAGAAACGTAAGTATATTGTTGGGTGGTGGTGGCCTGGGTATTTGGCACGTCGGGGCCGGCCGGTTCGGTCCCCCACGGCGTTCGGCTTGGCCGCACAGCTCAAAGCAGTTGTCCATCCCTTTGGGTCGGGGAGGGACCAGATACCCTCAACTCCAAGCTATACACACACACACACCCGGCCTAGCTAAGCTAGCTGCTAGCTGGTCCCGCGGCCCCGAGTCCGACCCGGTGAACCAACCAGAATCGCAACAACAAGTTGGGAGATCTCCTGTGACAAGCCCCTCTGGTCTTCCATCCATCCCACCCAATTCCTCCTTAACCTCCTCTTACTAGTTCGTACTACGCTAATGAGAAGATGGATTTTGATGGGAAACGGACGCACTTAAATACGTTCGGCACGCTCAGCCGGCCGGTACCCTCCCTTTTCTTCATCAATTACTTGCACGAGCATGGTCCATCCACTTAAAATTCTCGCATAATTAACCCATATTGTCGGGGGTTCAAATAAAAAAAAAATCATAGCTGCAGCAACCAAAAAAATACGATTGTATACGCGGATGAGTTGTGTACGTATACAGAAAACATCTAGCTAGCTCCCACATGTGCTAAAGAAAAGGAAAAACAAGATAGTATGTTGGTGCGGTGCGGGGAGTGCATGCATATGAATGGCGGCATATCGGCCCACGTCGACGGGATGCCCAATCGCAGCGAGGCGCTGTCGGCTTTAATAATTTATTATGACCAGTGCCGTTATGGGCCTGCCCGGCTGCGGCTGGCCTACCACGGCGGCAAGTTGTTGCACCGGTGGTGTGTACGTCCGTGATTCCCCTTGTGGCCCTCTCCCTCTCCTTCTCTACACACACATCGCTTTCTTATCTTTAGTATTCTCCTCTGTTTTCCCCTGTGGCACCGCACAGGTGTGAGAGAGAAGAGAGTGACAGCGAGATGTGTATATGCAGCATGTGTGTCTCTATGTGTGTGTGAGGGAGAGGAAACCTAAAAGGAGGTGAAGAGGAAATGGTGGTGTGTGGGCAAGGGAATGTGGGCTGGGGGCCATGGGCCATGCAATGCATGCAAGCAAAAGAGAGCCAGGAGGGGCATGTAGCCCTAGTGTCTTAAAAGGGCTGGGTGGCTACTGAATGAGTGAGTGTACTACTGACTTGACTCTGAGGAAGAAAGTGACTAACTGGAGAAAGATGTTGGGCATACAGCCAGGTGCCATGGCCAATATGATAGATATAATCACCACGCCACACCACAGTGATTCAGGGAGCTGTGGGGGCTCATCTCATCTGGTTGGTCAGATCAGCTCAGATGCGGCAAACTGTGTGGGCCGGCGCCCTCTTGCAAATGCTGGCTAGCTAGCTAGCTATGGTGCCCACACCACACCACACTTGTGGTGCTAGCATCTGACTATCTGGTATACATGTCTCATCTGCCCTACTCCAAGGAGCAAGAATTGACCATTCAGAGCTCTACTTTACATGTTGTAGTTCATGCCTTAGTTTTCGCTTTCCATCGACCCCTCCCACCCCAGATCGGACCCCAGCTTAGCTTCTCACGCGGGATTTATCGTTCGGTTTGTACAATGACAGATTTTTTTTTTGGTAGAGTAGTATTTTTAACACTGCCTGACTGTATTTTTCTTTTTGCGGGGACTGACTGACTGTATTAGGACTGCTATGCATCAGAAAAAACCCGCAATGGATAACAAATATCTAGCTATCGAGCATTGGAGTTATTGCAGGCATCTAAATTCTTCTGCAAACCAAGAATTGCTCCTGGTACAAAACTGATCACTCTTCTTCCAGAGTGTCGATCGAATAATCGCTCGTATTGATTACATTGACAAATTTGTCTGTCCAGATTGTTCAGGTGCACCAGATCGATCAGTCGACCCAACGAAATTATGAAGAAGAAGAAGAAGAGAAACAGTGACGCGCCATGAGCCTGTGGTCTAGAGCCGCACCTGCACCCTGAATATCTAACCTGAAGAAGAAACTGTCAATTTAGCTCCCCATCCCCGGCCCCGGCCCCGGCCGTCACATCCTGTCCCATGTGCCTGAAAATCTTGAGAAGCACGCACATTCGCTCAGGCGCACGGACATATCCAAACACAGTCGCCATCGCTGAATACGTACGTGAATCGACCGATCCAGCTCCGATTAATAAACAACCAAGTATCCATTCGATCATGTGTGGTTGTTCTCAGGCGGAGCGCCATTGCCTATATGGGGCATGCTGCCCATGGCGCTTGGTACGACACGATACGATCCAGCCTTGTTTAATTGGCAAGTGCACCGACGTAGTACGCATGCAGGGACCGGCCTGCCCCTTTCTTTGCAAAGAAGGTTCTCTCCAATCGGAGCCTCCTGCGAGGAGAAGAAATTAGCTCATCATTGGGCGCACTATGCACACCCACGTCGACAGATCATACAAAAATGTGGTGCATATGCAAAGGATTAAAGATAGATAGAGATATCAAAAGAGCCAATTAAAAAACCCGAAGAATCTAGAGAGCGAAAGAAGCAAAAGAAAAAACCATAACGGCTTGCGCTCTCTCGATCAATTTATCTCCCTTTTTTTTCCCTCTTTAATTTGCAGCTGCAGATGGAGGACCGGTACGCATGCAGGAAAAGGATTAAAGGAGGGTGTATGGGTCAGTTATGTCGTGTGTTGTGCCGCGCACTAGCGGAGAAAAGGCGCCTTTGATCCATTCGTGGGGTGCGATTAGATGCGCTGATTAGGACGTAGTGATCGATCGACAAGGGCTAGGAGGCTTAAAAAAATGTAGATACACAAGTACCAGTAGATGTAATTGAGATGATGCCTACTAGCAGATGGTGCTGGATGATCTGGAAGACCGACGTCTACCAAATTTGGCTTCGTTACTTGTCCATGCATATGCTATTTGATCTCCCAATATGCCAGCCTGCATGGCTGCATGTGTGGAGTTGGCAGTGTCATAGTACATTTTTTACTGGTGATAATGGTATTATCATCTCTCTTTTAAACAAATGAAAACTGCCATCCTTCTGGTGCACCTGGTTCCAACCTAGCTTAGAGTAATAGCAGCATTGTGGGAGTATTATGTCATATCAAGGTACCGTTAACAATGGTATCACTTTTCGTCCTTCGTTGACCCTGGTGCGGACAGCTTCATGCTACTTTCCTCGGGAGTAGATTCATCGGAAGAAGAACAATGGCGAAAGGGCTGGCTTGTCCGGGACTACATGTCACTCTCGCGTGACAAGCGTGATTGGAGGCGTGGAAAAATAATGAGCAAAAGATATCACCTGTACGACTTTTCTTTTACTTAGGACTCCAATAACTGGCGATCGTTCCCTAGGGAGCTGCTCTCAAACGAACGTTTTCGTTCATCAGGGGGTGCAACGAACATTTTCTTTCGTCGGAGGAGCAGCTCTCAGCGAACGATTCGGCCACCCCTCGATGGATCGCCAGGAGGTGGCCCTGGGCGAACCCCTATTGGGCCAGTGGCTCAGTTTACTATTTTTTTTAAATGCCATGAAAATAAATATTTTCTTATTAAATAAACAGAGAAAAATATGAAATTATGAGTGCCATGATATGAAAGTGAAAAATGTCATGCTACTTTATAAAACTGCCATGTTAGTATTAAAATTGACAGTAAAAGAAAATGCCACCTCTCAATATTAAAAATGTCGCCCCTCTTAAAATAATAAAAATGTCATCCTCACAATAATAAAAATGTCAATCCTATTATAAAATTAAAAAAATGCCATGCTCTTATAAATAAAACTGCTATCCTCTAATAATAAAAATACCATCCTCTTATAATAAAAATGCCATCCTATTATCTTATAATAAAAATGACATCCTCTTATAATAAAAATGCCATCCTCTAAATAATAAAAATGGCATCCTCACAAAAATAAAAATGCCATCCTATTATAAAAAATACCATGCTCTTACAAAATATGAAAATGCCATCCTCTTATCCTATAAACAAAAAATGCCATCCTCTTACGATAAAAATACCATCCTCTTAAATAATAAAAATGCCATCCTCAAAATAACAAAAATGCCATCCTATTATAAAAATGACTTTCTCTTACAAAATAAAATTGCCGCCATCTAATAATAAAATGCCATCATCTTACAATAAGAAATGATATCTTCTTATAATAAAAATGCCATCCCTCTCATAATAAGAAATGCCATCTTCTTATAAATAAAACTGCACCTCGAGAAAGTAAAATTGAGATTTTTTGAACAAATGAAGAACAAAAAAATTACAAAATGCCAAGTTATATATAAAAATATGTTTTAACACAAATATTCGTGAACAACCTGTCCAGACTAATGGCAAAAAGGCCCGCACTCTCGCGAGAGGTATGGAGTTCGAGACCTCGCCCCGCGCGCGCGTCACACATTTTTTTAAAAAGAAAAGGAAAACGAGCTTTCGCCAGGAATCGACAGACAATGAACGTCTCCAGCCATCCGACGTGGCATCCCCATGTGTCGAGATTCGTGCGATGGTGATAGGGGCGTTCACTGTGATTGGCCTCCCAAGGAACGTCAGCCACATAAGATTTCCATTTTCTTATAGGGAAGTGTTAATTTACCTTTGTTGGAGTGGCATGCTTGCCGCTTCATGCTCCTTTGGTCCAAAGGGATTTCGTGAAATTTTGGAGGATTTAAATCCTTAGGAATATTTTCCCTTCTTAGGATTGGAATTCTTGGGGGAATTCCAAAGGAGTATTTAGGAGGAAAAATCCATCCACTTCCCAGTAGGGCCCCGAATCTCTACGCTTAAGTATGTCAGTTCCTGAATCAATACCTGTCACGCATAGTTCACGGTGAAATACCAAGATACATCACATGTCATAATATTATTGTGGCGTTCATCCACTCACAGGCAAGAGTTGAGTATAGCACTGCAACCTTACTTCACATCTCTCCCCGATACGGTAATTCCCGCAACATGGTACGTTGCAGTCACAAGGGTCAATGCATCGAATGTATTGGCAAGCTTCACCAGAAAAGTATAACAGAAGTTACATGCCTTGGGGTAAGTGGAAATTGGTTTTCATTTGCTGAAAGCAATAATAGGTTTGGTCATGTCTTTATATATAGGTGGTCTACTCTATACATAGGACACACTGGTAAATCCCCAGCTATTCGTAGCTACTGAGACACTCCCGGTAAATCTCCGGTTGTAGTCTTGGACGCAGAGGTACACCCCCTGGTAGTCTTATTCCCATGTTCAACCCGTCAAGTTTTAATTTAATTAAGAAGAGGTGATGAAATCAAGCTGACGGTCCTTGGCCAAGTAGGTCACGGCTAATCATGATCAATTTATACACTCTGCAGAGATTTGTGTACTTTACCCCCAAGACCTAGTCACACCCTTCCAGTACTAAACTTCACTTGTGAAGTAGCTAGGTAGACCAAGACGACACTGTTGGGACGTAGTAGCCCATACCACATGGCAGACCCCTCCAACCTACATGCATCAACTACATTAGCTAGTTTGTCGAGTCAGGTTCCCACAACAATAATTGGGAAACATTGCTCTAAGAACAATTTTCTAATATGTTTACAAAAATCAGCAATAATATAATAACTTGATGTGATATAATAATTACAAACATATTTGGTTGTAACTAATGTGGGCATAACTACAAAAGTATATTCTTGCCACGAATAATGAAGAAATTTTTTGTTTAATTTAGGTAATACCCCCATTTGTATATGTTTCTGGATTTTTTCCATAAGAATCTTAGGCTATGTATACGGTTATTTCACATAAACTTAACATACCTACAAAGTTCATGTGCAAAAGTTCCTAAACTTTTCTTGGTTGCTAGATACCTAACCCGAGTATGTGCGCATGGATTGATGACTAGTAGTTTTAGGACGTATTTGGCATTGCCATGGATTATGATAATCATTGTTTACCCAACCAATACTAGTGTTTGTTTCACCTGTTTTTGGCCACTTCAATGGCCAAAACTATACAACGTATTTCAAAAATATGGACAATTCAACACACACAGACTGGGCCTTAGCTGGCACTAGAAGTTGTCATTTTTCTCAAATATGGGTCTAATGTATCCATTGTTGATATAATACTACCATGCAAGTTTATTTACTCGATATTTTGCTATATGAACCTATAGATCTCGAGAGATAAAAGATCACATTAGTGGATCGGGTCCACTCAGATAAAGACACATATCATGACACAAATTGACACATCAAGAATCTTAGAGAAAAGGTATATTTCCAATACATGCTTGATATGAAAAAGTGGTGTGCGTGTTGGTTCCCGTACATAATAACGAGGCCATCCTATTTTTGTGGCCAGAAATAGTTGTGTTAAAAATGGTGGCTTTATGATCTAAAACAATGGTGACTTTATTTAGTATGGAGATTCTAAAATCATGGTGTGGTGTATTTCCATTACTAGCTAGTAGTGATCATGTACTCCATATGTTTTTCTTACTCCGCATAAAAGATTTCTTTGAAGTCAAACTACACAAAGTTTAACCAAAATTATATTAAAAAATATCAACATCTATAATAATAAAGTTATATGGTATGCATATTAATTCTATGATGCACCTAGTGATATTGATTTTGTATTGTGAATGTTTATATTTTTTTCTATAAAGTTGGTCAAACCTTTTGAAGTTTGACTTTAGACAGACTTTATATGCAGACTAAATGGAAACAGAGAGAATACTTGTGATGCACATTTTGTAGAAATATGTACCACTACATGCAACCGAGAGGAAAATATACATAACACTAATTATGTATTCACGCATACAAATAACATATAAGGTTCTAAAGGAAGTATAAAATATGAAATATCTGGGGTTATAACTTTACACAAAAAAAGTCCATTTTACTACCCTAAATAAAATGGATGGTTCACATAACAGCTGACTACTTTTTTTTTCTGTTCTCTTAACCCCCTGATCTACGCAATACCGTTCAGAAATCGTCTTATCGGGTGGTTTGCTGACGTGGACGAGGTCAAAGCGGTATTTGACCAGTGAGCCCTCTGAGGAAACCTGCCACAAGTTTAGATAATATGATTTTTATCTTGCATATTCTTGTGGTGTTAATTTCGAACATAAGCTAGTCCTGGTTGGTCCATTCTCAGTTTCCCATACTGAAGTATACCATTGTTCTTCCACACAAACACATAGCATTGCTGAAAGCAGAGCACAAGTCTTGCGCATAATGTCATAGCAACCAACTAACCAACCAGAAACGTGTTGTTTCAGCGCTGGCCGCTACTTATGTCTATTGATTAGTATCCTCTGGTGCAAACTAACTTTAGTACCATAGTACCTTGATTACAGGTAGCTCGCATTTGCACCACCCGCCGGAGTACGCATATGCAGCGGTCGATCGGCCGGCCGGCGACGCCAACGGGATCCCTAGTCCCAACTGTACCGTAGGATAGGACGTACTAGACCGAAAGGGACCCTAGTCGTTCTGAACTTCAGAGCGCATGGTAGACGTACGATCAGAATCGGAAGGCGCACGTACACGCACGGCGCGTTACGTCGCCGTGTGCGCCGTACGCGGCACCATCCGTACGAGTTAAATGTGCGTGCGACCCGATCGGTTAGGGTCCTCAACTGTTCGTGCTACCTTAGACTTGGAGCATGGCTTTTAAGGCGTACTTAACTTAGGTGGTACTGGCACCTCAGTCTGTAGGGAGCACGTGCTCAAAGTTTAACCAGCCTCTCCCTTCGCAGATAGAGATAGGTGTAGGTACTTGTCAAGAGGAGTATATATCACTAGTGTCAAATCCATTAATGGATGGGCTGGTCGACGCTTTAGAGAAAGCACACCTACGTTTTGAAGGTTGGTTGGATTAAATTAAAATTTAAAAAAATAGTAGAGTGTTAGTAGTCTACAGCGCATGTGCGATTTTCGATCGAGCTCTCAATTTCTGGTTGGGACCCGTTGTGTGGAGCTGGACGCCGTCTAAAGCCGGGAATATCAGGTGAGTGAGTGGTGGCCAAGCTGACCAACGCCAACGCCAACGCCAACGCCAGGCTTGATTAAGGGGCAGGTTAATTGGTTGCTTGAAAGAACAGGCAGAGCTGAGCCGATGGAAGCCCGTCCGGCCTATACGCGCACGTGACCGGCGCGGCTAGATGATGCCCAAAGGACAGTGGTGGGCAACGCTCTTGGATGCTGTTGGCGCTGTGGTCCTCTTCCTCTCCTCTTCTCTTCATTTCTTTCTCGCCATTTTCTCGGCAAAATTGTTGGGTGAGAGAGAAAAGTACACGTCACAATCTGATTGTTGTTCTGATAAAAAAAAACATATGAACTCCTACCATCTTATAATTCCTAAGAGCATCTCCAACAGCTTTTGTATATTTAAAAACTTGTTATAGCAAGAGGAGAGAGAAGGTTTACAAAGCCAACATGTTTTTTGCTTTGGTAGCCTTTGTATATTGGATTGCTATATTTGCACAAAACACACAATGACATGTGGGGACAGTTTGTCATAGACACATTGCACACTAGCATACGTACATGTATATGTATACTAGCACAACTCGCGTACACGTACACACGCACACACGCGTACACTTACACACACGCAGCACACACGCGTAAGCTGTACACACATGCAGCACACACACGTACACATGCAGCACACACACGTACACGTACACATGCAGCGCGCGCACGTACACGTACACGTACACACGCACACGAACACATGCAGCACGCACGCGTACACGTACACACACAAAAACACATACACGTACACACGCGCACACACAACGCACGCGCAGCACACACACTAGTACATGGACCCACCTGTCATTGAGACAAAGTGAGGCTTTAGGAGGCTTGCTAAAAATTTACAAAGTGGCCTTTGGCTTTGCAAATATGCAAAGTATGGGTGCAAATATAGTAAGCTTTGTAAAAAAAATTGATGGGGAACCACTTATACAAAGGCTGTTGGAGAAGGTTTTTTGGCTAAGATTTGTAAAATAGCAAGTGAGTGCAAATATACAAAGGCTGTTGGAGATGCTCTAAGTACATTTTATATAGTAGTAGTTCCTAGCTAGGCGTCATCTGATGAATGAATGAATGGCTTTGTGTTGGTGAGATCGACCCCTGTTCATTTTTTAATCATCGCACGATGTGAGTTTTTATATTGGAAAACAGAAGGAAACCTCCGATAGACGTGACGGCACCCTCAAATCCAAGTCAACCAGATGGTAAACATCAGCTGAAGCTAGCTAGGCTCCAGATGTGTACCAATCGATCCTGTGTAGAGTAGCGAGCGAGTGGTACTTGGTTCAGAATGTTTGCCCATGCCGGGAGGACATCTCATTCGACGGAGCGACTCCTCCCACTGCCCCCATCAAGCTACATACACTATTGCCTTTTACTAGTAACTTTCAGCTAGGAATAGATCGATCTCTCTCCTCCTTAAATGAATCCTCAAACTGCCATTCATAGATGCCCAGCTGATTGGACCTACCCTGACTGACTGGCTGCCCATTTCACAGACAGAATCTATCCTATCCGTCTGTTTTTCTTCCCTCCATCTGCCGCCACAGCAGGCAGGGTCAACCATAAAAAATATCATACCTCTAGCGATCCAGCTACACTTTAACCTTCAGGGGCATCCGCTTCAGGAGCTTTGATCGGATTCGTGACATCTCAACCTTTACTGTGTTCTTCCTCTTTGGACAAGACATATATCGCACCTCAGTAGTTAGAAGTTGTTGTAGACTTGTAGTCACCATCTCTCACAGGTGACCAGTCCATCATATTGGCATTAGAAAGGTGAGCCGATTTTTAGCGTGGCATGGCAATATATTGTCACCCCTGATCCCAGTTTCAGGCCAATCATTACTGAAATTGCGTGCAATCATGCATGCTTATACTTATATGGAGTATAATAGTATCTCATAAATAAATTCCTATCTGCTGCAAGAAACAGAGCGAGGGTACAAGACTGTATTGCACCATGCATGCTGCTTTCCTGAAGTCAAGCATCCGCGTTTATATTGCAGGATCGTCGACCCATCCGGAGAGAGGAATCAAGAAAAAGCAACGTGAGAAAGAAAAGAAAGTAACAGGAGTGAGGTCCCCGTGTGAAGGCCGAGGAGAAAGAGGAATAAGCAAAAAGCGCTCTCCATTTGAAGAGCTAGGCAAGCGAGATTATGAGCGAGTCTCTCTCTAATCGGACGGAGGCCCACGCTGCCTAAGCCGGTCGTTGGGTTGGGTCGAGCTAGCCTAGCCATGGCCATGGTGATGGTGGCCAGGCCATGGTGGAGCATGCATGCAAGCAAATGGTTGCGCGCGCGAGAGAGCGAGGGCGAGCGGGACATCTTTTCCGCGGGGCCCCACGGGGGAGGGAGATAGCTGCACTGCATGATCATCACTGTGCGAGACTAGGATCGAGTTGGTGCCGGGTCCAAATCACAGCGGCCCAATAATTGATCGGGACGCCACTGGAAGCGAAGCAAGGAAGAAGAAACGGGCGCCCAGCCTCGCCTCGCCCGCTCGCTCACCCGCTCCCAGCGGCCGACAAGGCCCGCCCGTGGCCGCTATCCCGCGGCTGGACCACCACGCGGCAGCCGCACGATCCCCATCCGACGGCCGCGGCGGCCCGATAAAGACACACCAGCAAAGGCACGCGCGAGCAAGCCTCCAACCAGGCCCAGGCTCCCCGGCCGGCCCGGCCTCGGGCTCACGCCGGCCACCTCATCTTCTCTTCTCTTTTAAGCCCCCTAATTAAAATGACTAACCTGCCCCCCGGTTCATCAGCCTCCTCTTGCTCTTGCGATGGAGAAAAGTCAGAGACGGCCGGGACAAATGTGGCCTCCTCCTCCGTTATGTGTCTTGCTCTTCGTCTCTCTCTTTCCCAACTGCCTCTTAATTGTTCCACTGTTAACGCAACAAAAATCAAGCTCTTTCTCACCCCAAAAAAAATCAAGCTCAAGTTTAGCAAGTCCATCGGGTCAACACGGACACGAGCAATAAAAAATAGTACTCCTACCGGTTTAGCTAATTAATTAATTAACCAGTACGGGCTGTTAGGGAGATGGATTAATTAGGCCTGCATGCAATGCACATGAAACACTGTCAACCCCACCGCAAAAAAAAAAAACACTGTCAACTGAAACAACAAATCGAGGGTGTAGCTTGCTCCACGTACGCAGGTCGATCAACTGGAGAAAAAGAAAAGGGAAAAGAAAAAAACAGAGAGTGACAGGAGGGTTGCACCCACCAAAAATTCAGCTGTAGCTAGCTACACTCCTTTTCCTGTCTTTTTAAATTTATCTCCAATCTCCAAAAATAAAGGAGGAACAGAATGTGACGGACATGGGGCGGGCGCCCGTTTAAGGCACATGAAAAAAGTCTCGAAATTTGCCAGGCATGGGTCAATTTGCTCCTGGCCCCGGGCCTTTCAAGTGCTGGTCAATTTCGAAATGAAAAAGAAAAGCTGGAAAGATAGAGAGAGGGACTCCTCCAGCCTCCTCGCTTTCTTTCTTTTCCCATCCAATCCCTGCCCTCTCTGCTTTACGGCCAATTTATTTCTTCTGCCGGATAATGCAAAACACATCTCCACGAACATCTGTCTATCATCTAGATATACTGATGTTATGTAGAGTAGTAAATTAACATGCATGATGATACATGCAACCATAATTCTACTTGCATTCTTCTAGATCACATGTCTGCAGGAGTATACAATTAACTATAAATTGGATGCAGGAGTGGTAAGTAGCTACTAGCAGAGAGTGGAAAAAGGGTCGAGGGGAGAAAGCAAGGGAGGGAGACAAATAAAAACAAGGGTACGACATCAGCAGCACCAGCAAATAATAACTTAAACATAGCACAACAACGACGCTGATTATTAAACGCACAAGGAAAAAGGAATGAAAAGGGGAGGGGGGATACCAAAGGAGGAGGAGGGGGAGGTGAGAGAGAGCGACAACAGCGACGTTTTCCTAAGAGCCAGCGCTCCCCTTAACCTCGGGCTCTGTCCAATTCCGATACATATCATCAGCAGCAGCGGCGGCGGCAGGAGGGATCAGCAGCAGCAGCAGTTTTTTTTTTATATAGTCGAGCTGCACCGGCCGGGCTGTATATTAGCCTCCCCGCCCTCCCCCTTTGCGTCGCTCTTCCCTTTCAGAAGGCGATTGCACAAGGCGACCAAGAACTGCTGCTGCGCCCGACCGGACAAGGGAAAAAAATATAGAGATAGTCACTCACACCAGAGAGAGAGATAAAGAGATTTCGAGAGAGAGGGAGACAAGCGGAGACAGAGATGGAGAGGAGGTCTCTCGGAGGCAAGCCTTTCACTCCCTAGACGAGATAACGATGTGCTCCTCATCTTAGGTAAGTGAAATGGAAAAGCTAGGCTATATTTGCTAGCTAGGTTGCTAGCCAGTGCGTCGATTTATTCGAGCTGTGTTCATGCGTAATTCGATCGATTGCTCAGGAGTTTGGGAAAGAAGAGATTGGGAATTTTTTTTTGTTTGAAGTTCTTTTCTCTGGTTTTGGATTCTTAATTATTATTTTTGTTGGGTTCTTTTTTCCTTTTTCTGATGCCGCTCGCGGTTGTTGCCGATGAACTTGTCTCAGGTCGCTGCGGGAGAAGGGGATTTTTCTTGGCGCCGACGACGATGATGACAGTGGCGCCGCCGGTATGGGGATAGCGGCGCCACCGTGTCAGAATCAGACGACCACGCAGCACGTGAGCACACCCAAGAGCAGTGCGGCGATCTACGACGGCCGGCCGGCCACGGCGAGTTCTATGTCCCACTCCCAGGGATTCCACCAGGGCAGCAGCGGCGTCTACGGCTTCTCCTCGGATGGCTTCGACCGCCCGGGATCCAGCCAGGACCAGCAGCAAGAGCACGAGCAGCAGCACCACGTGGCGCAGCAGAGCCGACGCGACAAGCTGAGGGTCCAGGGCTTCGACCCGGCCGCCGCCGCTGCCCACGGGCTGCTCCCTATCGATGGCGATGAACACGTCGAGCCCGGCGCCATGTACGACCACGCCGCGGCCGCCGGCGCCTCCAACATGCTCGCCGAGATGTTCAACTTCTCCGCCCAGACGCCGTCGGGGCCATCCGCCACCGAGCTGCTGGCCAGCCAGATGAACGCCAACTACCGCTTCGGGTTCCGGCAGCAGGCGCCGGGAGCGGTACCCGGCTTGCCCGGCGACGGCGGTTGGTTCGGCAGCGGCGGGCCTGGCCGCGCTGGCGTGGTCCTCGGCGGGGCAAACTTATTGGGTGAGACGTCCTCGCCGAAGCAACAAGGCGGCATGGCGGGCCTCGCCACCGACCCGGCCGCCGCGATGCAGCTCTTCTTGATGAACCCTCAGCAGCAGCAACAGTCAAGGTCGTCGCCGACGTCGCCTCCGCCGTCGGACGCACAGTCGGCTATTCAGCACCACGAGGCGTTCCAGGCGTACGGCAACGCCGCGAGTTCGTTCGGCGGCGGCGGGGCCGGTGTGGTGGAAGGCCAGGGCCTCTCCCTCTCGCTGTCGCCGTCGTTACAGCAGCTGGAGATGGCGAAGCAGGCCGAGGAGCTAAGGGTGAGAGACGGCGTCCTCTACTTCAACCGACGGCAGCAGCAGCAGCAGCAGCAGGCCGCGTCGGTGCAACAGCTCCCGATGGCATTGCACGGCCAGGTCGGCTCGATGGGACAGCAGCTCCACGTCGGATACGGCCCCGCCGGAGTCGCCGGCGTGCTGCGCAACTCAAAGTACACGCGCGCGGCCCAGGAGCTCCTCGACGAATTCTGCAGCGTGGGCCGCGGGCAGACGATCAAGGGAGGCGGGCGCGGCGCCGGTGGCTCCTCATCGAACCCTAACGCGAACAAGGGCGGACCCTCCAGCTCCGGCGCCGCCCAGTCGCCATCATCGGCGTCCAAGGAGCCCCCGCAGCTGTCCCCCGCCGACCGGTTCGAACAGCAGCGCAAGAAGGCCAAGCTCATCTCCATGCTTGACGAGGCACGTACCCACAAACACACGCACTTCTCCCTGCTTTCCCTCTCTCTTCCTCATGCATGCATGGTGTCCCATCCAAAATAGCTCCGGCCGGCGCGGCGGCATGGCGCCGGCAAAGTTTAGGTAGGTGCAAGTGCAACAGACAGTAGGTAGCTGGCCGGTAGGGCTAGCTAGCCAGTACGGCCGCCCAGCTGCTTCAGAACGAACGAACGAGCGAACGAACTGGCTCCTGTTTTTTTTTTACCACCAGGTCAGTCACTCGGATCAGGACGTGGCATGCACAGCGAGGCGGCCGCCAATGGCAGTGCAGGCTGCGGCAGCCAGAGGTAGCGAGCTTTTTGGTGGATTGTCACGACGCAAACTCCAAGGGAGATATGAATCTCCAATCATAGTAACATCCATCCATCCCACGGCCCCCGATCCGATTTCTTTCTTTTTGTGCGGTTGTTGGTGCCGCAATGCCGTGATAGCAGCTGTTGCCGCGGCATTCATCGCCTCCATTTCTTTATGCTTGCTTGCATGGACTCTCTCTTTCCATATCTTCCCCCAGAAAGGGAAAGAAAGTACGGCCACCCGTTGGTATTATTATATTTCCATCCATCTCCACACACGCATTTGGACTATGATTTGTGTCACGTCACCACGTCAAATTATCCCATATACTACTACTCTAGTCTCTCTAGTAGCTTCCTAGTGTGTGTGAAAGTTCATGATTCTAATCGAGTAGGAGTAGAGTAAATATATGTGGCTAGTATACATGATCGATGTGGCTAGCCAGTTGTATATTAAGGATGAAACAAAATGGCTGGAGATGGATGGATAGCTGCATGGATGCACATTAGCTCAGGTAGATTTGTGTGGGAGCTGTTAGAATTTGGCACAGTGAGCAAGTACGAGAGGTAGCACTCACATGTGTCCCCTGATACTATAAATTACTACTCCTGCTACATAATTGGAAAGAGAGATCGGCGATCAACAGCACGAGCACAGCACAGGAACAAATCGGCACATGCAAGTTAGATGCCTGTGTGCATGGCTTTGCTGTTGCCAAACGGCCGTGGGCCTCAGCTCCGCTTGTTCTTTCCACCCATTTCCCGCTCATAATTGTGCCAGCGACACATGCTACGCCATGCCCATGTCTTAATTGCCCGCACCCAAAGCTTGTTTCTTTCTTTCGTGTGTGTGTAACTTTGAATTTTCTTCTTCAAAATCCACCCACGATCATGCATGCATCTTAATCTCCTAGTCGATCTGCCTGTGATTCTTTCTCCTTTTCTTTTTTACTTTCATCCATACGATATATGATCGGGTAAAACCAATGCCTACTACCACTACTTTCTAATTTAATTTACAGAACCTCAAGATGGATCGATGTGGTTAATTAATTAGCTAGGTCGTTGTGTGTGTTTTGTTCCACAGGTGGATCGGAGGTACAACCACTACTGCGACCAGATGCAGATGGTGGTGAACTTCTTCGACTCGGTGATGGGCTTCGGGGCGGCGACGCCCTACACGGCACTGGCGCAGAAGGCCATGTCGCGGCACTTCCGGTGCCTCAAGGACGCCATCGCCGCGCAGCTGCGGCACACCTGCGAGCTGCTGGGCGAGAAGGACGCCGGCACGAGCTCCGGGCTGACCAAGGGCGAGACGCCGCGGCTCCGCGCCATCGACCAGAGCCTCCGGCAGCAGCGCGCCTTCCACCACATGGGCATGATGGAGCAGGAGGCGTGGCGGCCCCAGCGCGGCCTCCCCGAGCGCTCCGTCAGCATCCTCCGCTCCTGGCTCTTCGAGCACTTCCTACACCCGTACGTACCACCATCCTAATTCTCGCCGGAGTACATTATTAACTCTCCGTACGTGCGTGCTACGTCGGTACATGTCCATGCAGTACGTTGAGGTCAGTCGATCAGGTGGTCATACATGCATGCATGCATGTTACTGTTCTTCTCTAGGATACACTAGCCTGGCATGGACTTTGCAATATGCTCTATGCATGGGATGGGATCGACGGATGCATGCCGTCCGTCCGTCGACATGGTAGGGGTACTACGTACAAGGACTGCACTCATCACGGGCAGCTTCTGCTTTGTTCTTCCTCTCTCTCGTTTGCTGCTAGCTGATGCGCTGCTGCACTGCTTTCGCAAAAGCAGTAATTTTTTTCGAGATCCACGCTAAAACCGGCCGCGGCAGGGACAGGCGCCAGCCATGCCGGGCACTGTGCATATTCCTTCCCTTTTGCCTCTCCCGGATTACTTTCCCATCATTGCAGAAATTTAACTTTCTCCACCCCAGTTTTACTGCACTGCCCGTTTTTAGTGGCTGCAGCAGGGCTGGATACTGGCTGTCAGTGTACGTCCGCACCTCACGTAGTAGCAGCAGCAGGAATTCTGCTCATCTTTTTTCAAAAGCTCTTCACGCGCGCGCAAAAGCTTCGGCTATGGCGCCCCCTGCGCTGCCACCACCCTGCTTCATTCCTTGGAGCCTTTTCTGGCTTCTGCATGCAGTATTACTAGCATGGGCAAGCTTGCTAGCTTTACAAGTTTGTTCTGCGATTGTGCACGATCGTGCACGATGCCATTGCCATGCTCTGCGGGAGATCAAAAGATGATCCATCCATCAGAGGAGATTTATCTAGGAATCCGCTTCTTTTTGGCTCCTGCCGTTTATGCGTGCATGCATGCATGCGTAGGTAGGTAGGTATATGTTGCTCATATGGGCAGTGCACGTATAATTCGTATATGATTGGTGAATAGTGCACTGCTGCGGTGCTGCCCGCAGTGGTGGTGCTGTTCCTGCTGCTGCTTGTGCAGTGAGGCAGCAGGCAGGAAGGAGTGCATGCAGCCTTAATGATCAGTCCGTTTTGTATCTTGCATGGAGTATTGCTATTGCTGATGCGTGGCTTCGTCGTAACGTGCGTAGGTACCCCAGCGACGCCGATAAGCACCTGTTGGCGAGGCAGACGGGGCTGTCCAGGAACCAGGTTTGTACCACTTTCTACAACACTGTGCATGCATGCATATACACCGTGTACATGGAATCTTCAGACTTTTCTTGCATGCGCATGGGATGTTACACTGTTGACCATACCCTGATTGTGCTCTTTGTTCATTTTTTGATTGGTTTCACAATTTTGTCTTTCTTCCGGTATCTAAAAACTCTCGAAACAGGCTTTCATCCCGCTTTATAGATATAAACACCAAGCCCATACAACAAGTTCAAGTGCTAGGAAAAAAAGAGACCAACATGCCCTGAAACAAAGAAGAAGAAAAAGGCCACCAAGTGGCCGGTAGATCGGTGGCTAGTATCTAAAAACTTGATAGCTTCACAGTCAGACGGACTTATGGAATCCAGTTAATGTTTTTAGTGCTTAGCAATCATGCAGGGTAACACATACATAATGTGATGTCGGGAACAAAAAGAGGAGTCATATACTATATTACCCATAAATTGTACAAACTCCTCAAATAGATACTCCAAGAAGAATTCACTGCCTAAATACTCAATCCGAGTTTAGTATGCACAATTTACATATGACGCAGCAAACTTATATCCAAAATTTGACAATGCAGCATCCTGGCATAATCAACTTAAAAATAAAACATGGAGAATACACATGTACTTTATTTGCTAAATAAAGCTAAATAGTGTCGTGTGTGGAGAAATAATTATAATGTTCTACATTATTTAAGCAATGAATGCAATTTGTTTCTAAAAGATAAAACATACACTTCCTTTCTAACAAAAACATATATCTCGTGCATAGTTAGTCTCCCCAAAGGTTGGCCACCCTTGATTGAGCATGTGCAAGCCAATATCGAGCCACTCCCATAGGCTTACTCCGATTGGCAAATGCCTCATTACTTTGTCCGCCCTGTTGGTGCAATCTGAAGACGGCCGAGCACCTCGTGACCTAAGGGCGTAGTGCATGGCTTGTTATCGTCCCATTGGAGACACGAGCTAGGCTTCGCTCCTTCAGCCTTGGATCATAGCCTGATAGGTCGAGCATCTCAGTACACTAGCTCATGACTGCAAAGCGTGTTGTCCATGGCCCTGCTCAAATTATGGACGCTTTGGAAGAGCACAATATTTCAAGTGCAATTCTAGAAGAAAAACCGATGATGAGTGATCAACTTGGGTGTTGGCAGGTGTCTGGCCCCCAATTGTGTGTGAAAAGGCTTAGGGAGGGTTGGGAGTGTTATGGCATGCAATTTTGCTTTTCTCGGGATATTTTTTTCTTGTGTTTGGTTTTGAATGTTACCGTAACTTGAACCTTTTCCCCCTATTAATAAAATTCATAGTGCAAAAGTTTGTTTTTTTAAAATTATCATATTGGGGGTTTAAATTTTGTGATAACTAGATAACACACCGCGCATTGTTGTAGAAATTTATAGAATTGAAATTATCAAAAATAAAATTAGAACATAATAGTATTGCACCACATTCTCGTTGTATAAATGGTAGAAAACCTAGAGGTAAATGGAGGGTGGATGCATGTTATATTGCCTTGTGGCATTCAAGTTTAATTTTTTGTTGCTAAAAAAAGATGTGGAGGGCTTGCATGTGCTTAATGATGTGGAGGGCTTGCAAGTGGTGGAACTGAAAAATGGAAAGTGGGAGGATTGCATGCAGTTGATGATGTGGATGATTTGGATGTGCATTTAAATGGGATCTCTTACTTAGATATAATATAGGATTATGGATATTTATAATAGTATAATTAACATATATATGCGTGACAATAAATTAGAGAACTTAAAAGTCAGTAATACATCGAGAGATAAATATCTAATGTCACTCCTTTAAAAACTAAATTGCACAACAAGATGCTTCCATTTTTTCCATGTGCTCAAAATGGTCCCAGCAAATGCTGGTAAAGTATAATAATTTCTGAAAAATTTAATGACAATACCCATGCATGTTAAATCAAAAGTAAAAAAAACTAGTCGGTTTAAACTGATTTTTTGAGTAAATTTAGTCCATTTTTACATCATTACTACAAGTGAATGGAAATTTCAAGATAAATTGATCAGATTAATTTATATTTAATATATCTCATATGTATGGACCACCGGTATGCAATACTATCTACTTCAATGCATACCATGTTTATTTTTGCGGGTTTATTGCAGTATTCTCAACGGTGTATGCATGTCCACATATATATTAGGCATGTATATGTTCGGAGGGTACTCTCAATATTCTTGCTGTTCCATCGTATATATGCTTACTTTTATCTTTCAGTTTTTGGAGAATCTGCATAGCTTTCAGTTCATCTATCTCTCTCTTTTGTATCTTCCTGGACGTGGTCCCTTCACAGGTGCCCCCTCATGCATGTCCTGATTAACCCATGACCCTCTTGGTACAAAATTTTCGTTTGCTGTTTGCCCAATGCGACAACGCAAACCCTGTCCCTCCTCAGCTCCCTTTGTCGCGCGTTACCCCTTCCGGGGCTCGTGAACAAACTATGTGCATGCAAACCTGTGGTCTATGCTACTCTTAAAAAAAAGAGAGTCTGTGGTCTATGCTTCTCGATCATACATAGGTTTTTAAGAATTCTTCTGGAACCCTCCCAAAGATTCACATAGGAAAACCCTTCATCCAGGTAAAACCTGGGTGTGTTTAGTCAACTGACGGTGACTGTCAAACTTCTCATGCTGAACACATCTGCAATGTGTTCGGGTAGAACTAATTTAGGATCTAATTAACTCCTCCCTAGTTAGCACCGTACTTTTATTTACACTTTCATTAATTATGTCCGGCTCCGGCCAGTAGGTACATCGTTTATTCCAAGCAAGCCATCTAGCTTGTTTATGTATAGCTAGAAATTGACTAGTGAACGTACTTTGATTTGGACGGAGAATCTCTGATTCTAAATTTATCATCGGGTCTAACTTTCTCAGTCAATTAATTGTTGTTTTTCTAAGGCTTTGATTACATCAACATTGTTGAAATCGTATATGCATCCGCAAACACTTAATCAACATATATGCAACTAAACTGTACAGTACATTCTGTGCGACCAACTGCCCAACTGCATGTGGCTTCATCTTGAAGCAACACGTTCAATCTGGTCTCTTTCAGTTTATCAAATTTTTATGGACCATTAGCTAGCTGCCTTTGTTCTCGAAATTCGCTATACAAATAATTGAAGTAGCTAGGAGCCTTGGGGTACTTAACAAGTTAGCTATGTCTTTGTAAGATAGAAAAGCCCTTTTTTACTTAGGTTGCAACTATGAAATAGTAACACAAAGTTAACAAAAAATGATAAATAAACTGCAGGACCAAGGAATAAAATTTCAAGTACCCCAAATAGCAAAAGGAAAATTATTTTTAATACTCACCAGAATTAATTGATACCAAAATGGATCTCTAAGTTTCAATAATATATATGCATGGTTTAAAATGCACTAAGTTATCTATTATCCACACACCTTGTCCCACTGCTACCGAGTTATGTTTGGATTATAATCCGTTCGTCTTGTTTTCCACGGATATTTTTTGGACTTAATATGATTCAAACTAGTGCAAATTTGTATCAATAGAACTAGTTGCTTCAAACCACCAAAAAAATGTTCGGTGTAACATATACATGCACCCTATACAATTACTTAAGCCATTTTATCATCATAATGTGTGACTCTCCAATGAGAAAATTAGCTCATCTTGCTCAATGTATACTACTCCCTCCGTTCCATATTATAAGAGCGTTTTTTACACTAGTGTAGTGTCAAAAACGCTCTTATATTATGGGACGGAGGGAGTACTATGTATCTGGCTTCAAACCAATAATTAAGGACATGATGCAAGATTTCTTATGACTCATCATATATCCTCAAGCCATGTAGAATTCACACCTAAATTAGCATGATCTTGCCCTTTCAAAAGCATTTTAGCGATTAAATAAAAACTAAGACACATGTGAGTGGGGAGACTAATAGTTAAAGTGAAAGTAAAATCACTGAAATGAAAATTTGTCGTCACAATTAGTTTTTCGTTATTTGGATGGGTCATGCAATTTCGTGATCTAGTGCTAAAATTTGTTGTTGTTCTGTTTGTATTATTAAGAATTGTCCATTGAATCTTTAAAAAATAGGTACAAACTTATGTAATTATTCTAAATTGTCTCTAGGTTTTTCTAATAATATGCATGTACTGTTGCGGATTTAGTATTTTAAAAACTATGGGAGGCTAGACATAGAAGGATTTTTCTGAACAATTATCCAGGAATTATAAATGCATACTTGGAGCAAGAAATCTCTTTTAGCATCTTTTTCTATGTAATTTTCAGTGGCATACATGTCAAGAAATAATGTTAGGAGAGCCTGGCAGTATGATAGTGTCAGTTTAGTTGTTTACCATTTTTTTGCGAATAGTTCCGTTTACCATTTAAACAGGGGCAGAGACAGTACATGCATAAACATCTAATGTAAAAAAAAAAAAGACAAATCATGTTGCAAAGGAACTACTCCCTCTGTAAACTAAAGTAAGACGTTTTTATATTAGTGTACAGAGGTACTAGTACTAATTGACTACTACAATGAAATCATTGGATAGAAACGAAACAGGACAAATAAGCACTGGGTAAAAACCGAAAATGACAGGGAACAAAGGTAGCTAGCTAGCTACCCTACACGTCGCTGCACACATGCATGCATGCACGCATGGCGCCATTGCTCTATGGACCCTCCCTATGCCTGCAATAATTCCTTTGGTTAATTTCATTTGGATCAATTCCAGGTCTCGAATTGGTTCATCAACGCCCGCGTCCGGCTGTGGAAGCCCATGATCGAGGAAATGTACCAGCAGGAGACCAAGGAGCTCGAGGGCTCCTCCGCCGGCGGCGGCGGAGCGGGGCCCGAGTCCGGCAACGACCCCTCTGGCGCCGACGACTTGCACTCTCCGACGACCACCGGTGCGCAGCAGCACCCGCAGCCACAAGTAGTAATGCAGCACGGCGGCGGCAGGTACGGCCAACAAGAACACGGGATGCCGGGCGTCCACCCCCATAAGCTCGACCCCGGCGCGGGGCCCTCGGTGGCGGACGCCGCCTTCGTCGGCCTTGACCCGGCGGAGCTCCTTGGCGGCGACGCGCACGTGGGTGCCGCGGACGACCTGTACGGGAGGTTCGAGCCCGGGGTGAGGATGAGGTACGGGCCCGCCACGACCGGCGCGGTCTCCGGCGATGTGTCGCTTACGCTGGGCCTGCAGCATGCCGGCGCCGGCAACCAGGGGCCGGACGGCAGCGGCCGGTTCTCCTTGAGAGACTACAATGGTTGTTGATGCCTACCTACACATATCTTGATTATTCATTCATGGCTCATGCATGCATTGCATTATTTGGAGCACTGAGGAGATTCAAAGAGAGAAGAAAGAAAGCACCGGAGAAGAGAGAGATCTAGAGAGATAAACTTGCATGGTGAGGTGGTGCATGGGATGGGAATATATTAATATGAGACAAATCATCATCTTCATTTTCTTCCTCAGATGATTCTTAATTTAGCTAGATTAATTCCTTTCGTTAGGCATTATTGTTTGGTGGGGGGGGGGGGGGGGGGGGGGGGGGCTAAGGAAAATCTGTATACAGGAAAAGAAAGATAGGAAGTGTATGTTATAGATTTGTTTTAGTCACACTCTTTTTTTGGTTCTCCTGTTCTTCTGTTCCATGTCCTGTTTTTTGTCCGTTTTAGTCTTGGTGTACCCTTTTTTTCTCCTTTCCATCTGTAACTAAACATAAGAGAAACATACATACATACATACATGAATGCATATATTGGTAAAATATTGGGACACATACACATGGCTATATGCATGTGGGCTAGAAGGAGAGATGTATAGTACATGCATACACTTGGGCGGGTACAAGTGTGGTCACTCACTCACGGCTGGCTGGCATATGTACCTGCAACTTGTGCGTGGCTCTTTTGATTTTGCCCCACCTTTTGGGGAATCCAATTGATGCCATGTCGGGGAAAGTTTTCTGCTGAAAATAGCATCTAGTATCAAGAACAACTGCCGCTAGTTTTTACAGGATTGGTACTTTTTTTTTTTTTGAGAATTTACAGGATTGGTACGTAGTACAAGCAATTGCAGTACAGTAGTATTTCTAAGCAGGACTGGGTGGGTTGCATCTGTCGGTCGGGCCTATCTATCAATCATGCATCAGTACGTAAGTACTCCCTCCGTAAACTATTATAAGAATGTTTAGATTACTATTTTAGTGATCTAAACGCTTTCATATTAGTTTACAGAGGGACTAGTATCCAGTTGAAGTGATTAATTAGCAACGTACAGGAACTGAGTTGTTCACTGATGGGCCCAATTATCGTGGCTGATCGATGGAGCAAGCAACCGCTGAAAGGAGATGCTGCCTGCTACATGGGGCTGGCAACCAAAACGAGAACGGCACAGTAGGTAGGTACGCTAGGACCACCAGGACGCCCGCAATCTTTCCCCGTGAGCACGGAGAAAAAAGAGAAGAAATTTCGAAAGGAACGGAGCAGCGGCACCAGCGTACGCTCAGGTGGCCGGAGTCTTTTCCCCGCCGTTGCACGTCCGGATTAAAACACGCGAGCGTACGTACACGCTGTGGGAACCGGGAAGCCGACCGAAGATCGCCGGCCGGCCCGGGCCGCCGTTGGCTCCGGCCGTGCACGGTGCCGGCCGATCGATGGACGCGCGTACGGCGGGGCGTACGTACTACTGCGTGGACGCGACGCCGACATGATTGGGTTTGGGTGCATTAATGCGAGAAATTGTGGTTGATTGATGGCCGCTCGCTCGCTCGCTCGCCACGGACGGGCGACAGCGACGTAGATTTGGTTGCCAGAGGAAGCAGGCGGATCAATCAATCAATGAATGCGTCGGTCGGTCCACCCGTCCAAGAACCGTCGCCCCATCTCCTCCGGTCCGGCTGCGAGGACAGCGGGTCAATGATGGACGGTGTGTGTGGTTAATCCAGCCGCTCGTATGATGGATGGACGGGGAGATCGACATTGGTTGCCGATGGACGGACGGTTGGTGTCCAATTGCAGCAAGAGGAAAACTGTGCTGCTCGTACGTAGTAAGTACGTGTTTTTTCCCCTGCTGTTTCTGAAGCGGTGATGCCTTCTTCTTGGCGACGGATTGCACGTACTACAGCGATGAGCACGCGGCCAATTAATAAGCTCAAAACTGACATAAGGCGATCGAGGTGTCGGGCGCAGGGCGCGCGTCCGTGCATGGTGATGCGCGCCAACTTCTCGTTGCAGCATGCGACAGTGATGAGGTCACTTGGGAAAGCCTGGAACTTAACCTACACTGATAAGTGGCAAGTGTAAGTGCCCTGACAACCTGATACTATCACCGTCAGGTCTAAATACATCCATTTCAGCATCAAATAATTTCGGACGGAGGGAGTACTAGGTAAAAATTAGCTTGTCTGACCGCAACATCATCTAGTCGAACATCGTGCTTGTGGAGCCAGAGCCACCCGATTCACTGTACGCAACTCGCTGCTTCCAGGACATGTCTTCTGCTCTATGCCGACGATGCCCTTAATTTCCTCAGATTTTGCTGTTCCAACAGTATCCCTGCTACGACGGTCAGTCTCACCGCTCACGTGCGGGTCTTGTCCATATCAATATATCATCCTGGTATCATGCATACCTTTGCTGCCCAACAAATGGCGTGATGATTGCAGCCCTATAGCTGAAACCAACAGCTTCGATGGACACTGATCATGGCCTGGACTGGACTGCAGCCCTATTGCAGTCCTTGCTTTTCAGCTTTGCCACCAAACCGTAGGGAGGGGTACATCTACTTCTCCACCAATCAAAGGTCAGTGAATGACCTCTGTGTCGATCTCAAGAGGCGACGGTCCAGCATAGTTTGTTCAATCAATTATGACAAGATGCCAGGCAGTCAGTTGGTTATAGAGTACTACATGAACCACGGTTCAAAATGATTTGGAGGACGCCCACGTACAGATGATTGTACCAACAGTTCACTAACTGCAGCATAGCCGTTGTGCAAAGTGCAATATGGATGGATGATTGTAGTAACATTTCAGGGCAGTACCTGGTCTGTAGCACCAATAAAAAAGGCCTATGGCAGTTTTTCAACATTACAAGATATCAAAGCCAAGCGCTGGGCTCAGTGCTGAAAATAGGAATCATTCAGTATGTAACTATGTACGAACCCTCTTCTCTATGGACTGGATAGAACATCCACACACCAAAGGCTTCAAAGAGAGCTCTAGATATATAGGTCGTCATGAAGAAAATAACTGCCAATTGGTTGCTCCGTTCTTATTCTGCATCTACACAAGCGCCATAATATTTATATCAAAATGGAAACATATTCGTCATGCATGTATTTATGAGCTACAGATCTCTATCACTCAGAAAGGGTAGAACAAGTTGACTAACTTCGACAAAAAGTTATATCATTATCATACAATCCAGTGGTCCATTTCAGTGATCCTAGAGCTGAACATACTTCTCTCAAAATGAAAACATCTTTGTCGTCCATTTCAGTGATCCTTTGGCTTGTCCTTGGGAATCTCTGCATCCAGTTTCTTGGGAGGAGGAACTGCTTCTTTTACAGACCTGCAGCATTGTTTAATTTAATGATCAATTGCAGCAAACAATAAATATAACTATTATTCCTAAACAACCGAAGTACTCCAATGGCCATTAGTTCAGTATAAGATCCTCTCAATAATTAGGTGAAATGATGTGGTAGGAGGAACAAGGATTTTTTTTTCTGCATGCTGCTGCAAAGCAAACTATTCGTCCTGAGAAATGATTTAACGCCAGCTAAGAGTGGCATACAGGTACATCACACATGAACTGCATGATCTCTCTCATTTCGAGCCGCCTCCCGGACACTACTGTCGCCCGATCTGGAGTACTAAATCATAGTATTTCTCCTGGAGACATAGACCCAAGCAGACCAAAGTAGAATGGCCACGGTCGGGGCACAACCACCTCGGGTTGAGTAGAGCAAGGTCTTGCAGAGCAGCAGCTCGATGAGGCCTGACTGAACGGTGAGAGCAGAGGTGCAACTCCACGGCCATGCCTCCAGGGAGGTTAGCGGCGCATCCATGCCGCGGCGGTCGGCTCGGACAAGGGATCTGAGGTTGGATTTCTCCAGGAGTGCACCAGCACCGCAGCAGAGAAGCCAAGGCCGGGACGCGGTTGTCCTCGCTGACACCCCCAGGCACGGGCCGGAGGCGTGCGGCAACAGGCCGAGGCATCCTTACAGTCTGCAAGGACGCACCCAACACCTCCGCACGTCAGCCCGAGGTCGCGGGAAACCTGCAGCGCCGGCGGGCCAAGGGAGGCTGCGCACGGGGGCGGACTGGATCTGAGGCTGGCCGGCGACAGACGACAAGAAGCCAGGTGGAGAGGGTCAAGGCCTCAAGGGAGAGGAAACTGATGGAGGAGAGCCGAGGAAACGAGAGAGAGGCACCGGCTGAGACGCCCCCGCCCCCGCCCCCGCCGTCCACCGTTAATCAGCCTCCTCCAGCGGCGGGGGGATTTGGTGGTGGGGAAGAAGTTTTTGGGTGGCGGCGGCTGTGCCTCCGGAGTCGCTCGAGAGCGACCGTGGCACTACTTTCTTGTTGAAGGCGTCGCCGTGGAGATACTACTCCGAGCAGGCTTCGGTTGCTGGGTCTCTTGGTTGCTTGCGTTGGACGAGGATTCAAACGAAAGCTCAGCCATGACGGAGCTCGTGTGTGTCCATTCCCTTCTTGAAGGCATCGCTGGTGTATCCATGTCCTTATGTTCGATGCGGGTCATCGTGCTCGGCTGGCAATGGCTCTTGGGGTCCGGTGGTGCTGCCTATGGGCATCACCGTGCAGCAATCTCTCTTGCTGCTGCTTTTTGGTCAGGCTGGTTCATGGCAGTTTGTATGGCTGCTTTGTGATCTGGGTTTGTGGATGTCGGCTGCTTTGTGATCTGGGTTTCTGGTCGGTCTGGCTGGTACGTCGAGGCAGCGGCCTCGGATTTTTGGCGCATCGTTTGTGATCTGCGGGCGGTTGTCTCATGTAGCGAAGGCTATAAGGCGTCCGTCCCGTGCGACATTGCGGCTCGCCTGCAAGCGGGGGACGTCGGAGCGGCGCTCCGGATTTGGGGGGGTGTTTGGTGCGGCTGTAGCCTTGTGTCGTTCGGTCGACGGTTGCTTGTGCGGTTTTTGGCCTAGTTTTCCTTATAAACTGGGCTGCTATGTCTGGTTTTTGAACCGATCTCCCTTATAAACTGGATCAAAATTTTCTTTTGAGAGAGATCAATTCAGGTGGGGAGCCCCTCCCCCCCTACAATTAAAAAAAACATGAACTGCATGATAATGTAATACTTAGATGTGCTTTTACAAGTTGATGCAATTATATGAAAAGTAAGTAGAGTTGATCTACGAGTAGCTTAAAATAGAGCAAGAACTAGCCTCCGGGATGGAATGCAATCATGAGTTTTATAGCTAGTAAACAATTGAACTATTTTTTTTCGGTTTTTTCTCATCCAAATAGGTACATGTACATATTACCTTCCCCCCCCCCCCCCCCCCTCTTTAAAATATAAAGTGGCACAGTAGGGCCTTTCCTACTGTTATTCGCTCAAAAAAAAGTAGCTTAAAATAATTCAGTAATTATGGTTAACAAAGAAGTGAGACCAGTCAAACACTTACACAGTGTAATTGCGTAAACATGTTGCCATATGCAGAGTGTAAATGTAGATTTGCTGGTAAAGGCCAAACTAAGACCTAAGAAAATACTATATCAGGACCACAGATTAAAATAGGTTTAAGATAGCCAAAGTGTACAGTACAGTCATACATACTTTTCCTACACATTGTTTTTCTCGGACACGCGGGAGAGCTACATATCTTTTCCTACACTGATTAATTGCTCATTTTTAAGTATGATACAACAACAACAACAACAACAACAACAACAAAGCCTTTAGTCCCAAACAAGTTGGGGTAGGCTAGAGGTGAAACCCATAAGATCTCGCAACCAACTCATGGTTCTGGCACATGGATAGCAAGCTTCCACACACCCCTGTCCATGGCTAGTTCTCTGGTGATACTCCAATCCTTCAGATCCCTCTTTACGGACTCCTCCCATGTCAAGTTCGGTCTACCCCGACCTCTCTTGACATTATCGGCACGCTTTAGCCGTCCGCTATGCACTGGCGCTTCTGGGGGCCTGCGCTGAATATGCCCGAACCATCTCAGACGATGTTGGACAAGCTTCTCTTCAATCGGCGCTACCCCAACTCTATCTCGTATATCATCATTCCGGACTCGGTCCTTCCTTGTGTGGCCACACATCCATCTCAACATGCACATCTCCGCCACACCTAACTGTTGAACATGTTGCCGTTTAGTCGGCAAACACTCAGCGCCATACAACATTGCAGGTCGAACCGCCGTCCTATAGAACTTGCCTTTTAGTGTCCTTCCGAGGCACCACCTACCCATCAAGGCTAACCTCCTCCTCCTCCTCCTCGTGCCTAGTAGTACTGAAACCGCACCTCATGTACTCGGTTTTAGTTCTACCAAGTCTAAAACCTTTGGATTCCAAGGTTTGTCTCCATAGCTCTAACTTCCTATTGACCCCCGTCCGACTATCATCGACTAGCACCACATCATCCGCAAAGAGCATACACCATGGGATATCTCCTTGTATATCCCTTGTGACCTCATCCATCACCAGAGCGAAAAGATAAGGGCTCAAAGCTGACCCCTGGTGCAGTCCTATTTTAATCGGGAACTCATCAGTGTCGCCATCACTTGTCCGAACACTTGTCACAACATTATCGTACATGTCCTTGATGAGGGTAATGTACTTTGCTGGAACTTTGTGTTTCTCCAAGGCCCACCACATGAGATTTCGCGGTATCTTATCGTAGGCCTTCTCTAAGTCAATCAACACCATATGCAGGTCCTTCTTTTGCTCCCTGTATCTCTCCATGAGTTGTCATACCAAGAAAATGGCCTCCATGGTCGACCTCCCAGGCATGAAACCAAACTGATTTTTGGTTACGCTTGTCATACTTCTTAAGCAGTGCTCCATGACTCTCTCCCATAGCTTTATTTTTAAGTATGATAAGTGGAGTTAATTTAAATCCCTAATCATTAAAACTGAAGGGGATAAAATTTCTACTGCTAAACATAGAGCACAAGAAAAAATTTAGGTGATAATACAGAAATTTCTTGAAACACAGTTTCTTTGTAAATTTAACAGATTGAGATTTTCTTTCTGTAGGCACCAGCATGGATTTAGCATGTACTGTTGCAAGAGTAATATGACATTTGATCAAAGACCAGGGACAGCACAAATCCCTCCAAGCCTTATCTAGCTAAGTCCAACCAGACAGAACCACATAAACAAAAGCCAAGCTCAACCCAGCTCAAACTCGGCACAGTACCAGTTGTTTTAGCAATGCAATGTCAGAAACATGTTAATGAGACAGGGAGTAACATGTTAATCAGACAGCTATTGCCAATTAGATGATGTGGCACAATATGTGGGAACACTTCTGAATCTAGAATTCTTTCCACAACCTTATGACCAAATACATCATTGTTGTCATTTCCTAAAGCATTAATTTGATTATTTCCCTTGAGCCATTAATGTATAAACTTTGGATATATCAGGCCAATCAGCAAAATCACTTGAAGGGGCAAAAAGCTTGCAAGAGCACCAACTAACCCAAGTGGGTCGGAGAAGTCTCAGAGTATGCTTCTCTTGATCCTCTTTGCTTTGCTATAAAGTTCAGATTTGGAAACTTAACCCTGAACTTCTAAAAACATGCTTTCGTTTTTCAAAATAGAAGTAAATTTCTTTGGCAGGATCAAGACAAATCAACCTCATCTGTCTTGGTCCCTAGCTCCTCACAATGCCCCTAGCCAACCCAGAATTCAAATCCACCAATCAATCAGCTCTATCACAGCATGGTCGCCTCAAGAATATCAACTAACTAGAATCCCCACTCATAACAGTTGCTGCAAAGAAGATAAGAACGTCTAATCGAACAGCTACTCCAAGATTAGACAGTAGGAAAACAGGATCACCCCAACTTTCTAATTTTTCTCTCCGATTCTAAAACGACTCCCATGCTTAAACCTAGACGGCGAACCCTAGTAAGATAACAGGCCTGCTAAAATTAGCATCCACACCTAACCCCTAAGTTGAACAAGAACAAAAGCAGGCAGGCAAGCAAGGGAGGGGGCGGTTTAGTGGCGATACTTGGATGCGGCGGAGGCGGTGTCCTCCTCGAGCCACTGCCGGATTTGGCGGGCGTTGCGGCGGAAGACGGCGCCGGACTTGCGGACGTCGGTAGTGAAGAGAAGCAGCGCCCCGCCCACCACCGCCGCCGTCACGATGAAGTTGGTAAGCGCCATCTCCGTCTCTCGGTCTCGCCGGTGCGGTGTGTCGTGAGGCGGCCGGACTGGAGCCCTTGCCTGCACTTCGTGCCTTCCTGGATCGTGGGGGAGGCCGAATAATTCAGATTCTGGAACTGGGCTGGGCCCACCTATAGCAACTAAAGGCCTTATGATGGACCATTATCAGCCAGCCCATTATTAATATGCAGCTCCTTAAACGCCAAATTGGGGGAGCTCCTAATGGCTGTTCCTATTTGGCGCTGCAGGCGCCGGTTATAGCTTTTTTTTTTTTTTTTTGAGAAAAGAGCTGCTCTATTCATAACAATAGCTTACATAGACACCTTCAAAAAAGAAAGAAAATACAACAGTGAACACAACCGGGCAACTTCCAGACCATCGCCAGACATCGCACAGAACACCGCCGTCGACCCAAGAGCACACCGAAGCTGAAGACGACGCCAAGCCCACTTGTCGCCCCGAGGATAACAAGACCCCCGCCTTCAAGGTTTTAAAGCCGCATGAACCACCCGACGCCGGGTGGGATCTCATATCGATGAACACATATCGGCAACGACAATAAGGGCCATCCGCAACAGCAGCACACACTGAGAACACGCCGCTATCCGAACGAGACCGGAGAGGAAGAAGAAGACCAGCGTCTTTTGTGAGGGGCTCAAACCTGCAGCTCCACCAAACAACCAACAACGTACAGACCAAACAAACCAACCCAACCCCTGCACCACCACCGGCACAACGACGAGAGGGAAGGGGACAACAAACCCATGGCACGAACGCCGACGCCGCTTCGACGACCAGCCGGGGAAGACACAACAGAGCACCACATATCCTTGCCAGCTCTGGATCCACGCATATCACCGGAGATGGAGAAGACACAGGGACCACCTTATTCATCTCCGCCGCCACCACCGCTGAAGCAGCCGAAGCACCGGACGGAGAGCAGATGAACAAAACCACATCGGACCAACTAGTGCAGTCTGAGAACCCACGAGGAGCAAAAGCTCCCCCCGATCCGTCGCAGCCACGAACGAATGAGGGAGCCCAGCCACCGCCAGAACTCGCGGGATCGAGAGATCCGCGAGGAGCAAAATCTCCCCTCACACCGGCGCTACCACCGATGGATAAGGGAGCCAAAACCACCGGACGATCCATAGATCAGCGCGCGAACCACGCCGTCCTCATGCCAGCACCACCAGCGCCGGCAAGGGGAGGGAAGAACGGCGAACTTATTTTTCCGGAACGGCGACGAACACCCCACCAAATCGACGCCACCGGGACCTAATCCTACCCTATCTACACACCGGGAGCAGAGGAACGGGATCCCGACCTCCTCCCGCCGCCGGAGCGAGCGGAGGAGGCAGGGATCCGCGCCCTCGCCGGCGGGATCTGGGTATCGAGCTGACCGCTCCCTTTTCGCCTCTCTCGGTACAGTAGAGAGGAGGGGAGGGGAAAGTTTTGAGGATCTGATGGAAAGTAGGCGCCGGTTATAGCTCTTTCCGCAAACCGGCGCCTGCAGCGGCGCTAGCTGGGCTCGGCCCACCTACCATTTTTCCCCCTGTTTTGAAACTCAAAAAAGGAGAGCAAGGGAAGGTGTGCGCTACCAGGAATCAAACCGACGATCTCTCCTTTGATAGCTAACTCCACTAACCACTACGCCACCGCCCTCACTCGTGAATACAAACCTCCTTTCCGTCTTTTTATACATACAGGGAATGCCCTCTATGTTTTCTGTGTTTTTTGCCCTTTCTTTTTTTGTTTCCTGTTTTCTTTTTTTTTTCTTAAATGCGTGAAATGTTTACAAATAGACAATATTTTTTTTCTAATTCGTGAACTTTTTCTTCAAATCGATGAACTTTTCTCAATTCGATGAACTTTTTTTCAATTTCAATGAACTTTTTCAAGTTCAATGAACTTTTTTTCTTTGAAAATGAATGAACTTTTTAACATTTTGATGAACTTATTTTAAAAATCAATGAACTTTTTCTAAAATCCGATGAACTTTTTTCAATTCGATGAACTTTTTTTTTCAAATTCAATGAATTTTTTCAATTCGATGAATTTTTTTTTTCAAATCCAATGAACTTTTTTCAATTCGGTGAACTTTTTTTTAATCCGATGAACTTTTTCAAAATTGATGAACTTTTTCAGATTTGTGAATCTTTTTGTTCAAAATCGATGAACTTTTTTTAATAATATATGAACTTTTTTTTCACAAACATATTCAAAATTGTAAAAAACCGGAGGCCGGTCTTTTTCCTGAACCAGCAGCACAACACAGCCCGAAAAAAAACCAGCGACGCGAGTGTGTTTTTCTTCAGCGAGCGAGCGAACCGAAGGGAGCGAGGGAGCGATCTTCTTAATGGGCCGTGGCCCATGGCTGGTCGCTGTAGGCGCCATTTCTCCAACGGGCGCCTACAGCGCCCAATAGGAGCTCCCGCGCCTACTTGCCGTTTCAGGCGCCAGTTCGCCCGCTGGCGCTCACGTGCATTGCCAGTTTTCTCAAAAAATAAAAAACATGCATTGCCAGGTTTTTTTTTTTTGAGAAAACTTGCATTGCCAGATGGGTCGCAGTCAAAGTTCGCTTGTCTTGATTTCTTTCCAGGTTCAGTCGTTCGTTCACCTACTGACCATTGACTATTCAAAAATTTGAAGAAAATTCGAGAATTTGAAAAAAGTACAAGGATTTGAAAAAGAAGTTCATGAATTTGGGAAAAGTTCATGAAAATAAAAAAGTTCACAAATTTGAAAAAGTTCATCAATTTTGGAAAACATTAACCGATTTTGAAAAAAGTTCATAGAATTTGAAAAAAATTCATCGAATTTGGAAAAAAAAACATTGAATTTGAAAAAAAGTTATCTAATTTTTTAAAGTTCATTGATTTTGAAAAAAGTTCATCACTTTGAAAAAAATCATAGAATTTGGAAAAAAGTTAATCAAATTTAAAAAAAGTTCATCAAATTTGAAAAAAAAGATAATGAAATTTGAAAAAAGAGTTATCTAATTTTCAAAAAGTTTATAAATTTTGAAAAAAAAGTTCATGAATGAAAGAGAAAAATGTGCATTTAAGAAAAAAGAAAAAGAACAAGAAAAAAAGAAGAAAAAAATAGAACAAACCGAACTGAAGAACGAACTAAAGGGAAAAAATGAAGTACCTGTGCACAAGCGGGTGAGATGGCCCGGTGGTTGCTGCGCTTCCGTCGAACGATGAGGTTGCGAGTTCGATCCTATTACGCACACATTTTTCGCAGGAGAGGTGTGCACCCATTTGCTAAATATACTATAACGGATGCCTGGAAATGCCCGACAGCTATGTGTCGCCCTTACTGATTTCTAATAGGAATCGTCTACGGGAGACCACTAGCGGACTGGCCCATTTAGTACAGAGGTCGCTGCTCCTTGTAGCGGTCGTTGTAGGTTCGCTCGGTCCGATTTAGTTGTTTCTTTTCTTTTCTTGTTTTCTTTTGTTTTTCATAGTTTTCTTTAGGTTTTTCTATATTTTTCTTCGTTTTCTCGTTGGTTTTCCTCAGTTTTTTTTCCTTCTTCGTTATACTTAGTTTCTTTGCTTCATTCTTGGTTTCCTTTGGGTTTTTCCATTTTTTCTTTGTGATTTTTATTGATTTTCTTTTTTGAACTTATGTCTACTTTTTTCCTGATATATAATGTAAATTTTTAGAGCACACATGAAATTTTCTAATACACGTTGGACATTTGTTAAATACATTATGTACATTTTTAAAAAATACATATCTTTGAACACTTTTTTGAATACATGATAAAAATTTCCAAATACACGATTTACATTTTTTTTAAAGGCAACAAGCATTTTCTTAAACTACACAAATATTTTTTATACATTGTATAAAGACTTCTGAAAGTTTCATGGACTTATTGTTGGAAACATGTAATTATTTCTTTAAAATGTCATGTACACTTTTTAACGGAAATAAATAGTTTTAAAGTACATTAACATTTTTTTTCATGGTATATACCAGTTTTTAAGTGTCAAGAACATTTTCTTGTAATGCAGGAATATTTTCATATATATCGCGTACATTTTTTAATGGTATGAATCAGTTTTCTACACTACGAAAAAATCTTTTATTACGTTGTGCACACATTTTACAAAAAAGTTGCATATTATTTTTTTTAAATGCTGGAAAAAAAATTCATTGTCACGGACATCTTTTTTGAAAGTTATCAACATTTTTCGAAACTGCACTAACAAATTTTTTGTACAACGTTGACATTTTTCCAAATTCGTGGTTTCAATTTTTTTTGTAACATTTGCAATTCAAATATAATAAAAGTAAAAAAAAGGGTAAAAAAGACATTATGTGACATCAGCATAACATGCACGTCGTACTGGCCTGGCCTACCAGGGGAACCCTGTGGCGACGGAGGCTTCTGCCTCGCAGCATGCGGGATATAGCTGAACCTAACTACTCCTCAAAAAAAAAAACCCAACTAGGGGGGCGGGTTGAGCGCCAGGTCCCGTGTATAGGCCGGTCCATGCCCGAAAAGTATTTTGATTTGTTTTTCAAAAAACGAGCTCCATGGAGCTCGGTCTCTGCAACGCCGTTCTCGGTCCATGCCGGGTTTCTTCCCCACCTAATTCCTTTTTTTTGTTTTATCTCAGGTTTTTCTTATTTTATTTTCTATTTATTACTATTATTTTCTCTCATTTTCCTTTTCTTTTTTCATTTTGCCAACAACTTTCAAATTCTGAACATTTTTTAAAACTGTGAATATTTTTTTGAAATCATGATCATTTTCAAATTCACAAACATTTTTTTTGACATGCTGACTAAAATACTCAAATATTTTTTTTAAATCATGAACACTTTTTGATTTCATGGAGACTTTTTTTTTACAAATTCCTGGACATCTTGTGAAATTGTAATTTGTTTTTGAAATTCATGGATATTTTTTGAATCGACGGACATTTTTTGAAATGCATGAACATTTATTAATTCATAAACATTTTTTTAAAAAGCTAACAGTTTCTGAAGTGCTGAACTTGTTTGAAATTTGTGAAAATATTTTTTAAAAAATTAGCCTATTTTGAATTTAATAACTTCTGCAAAATTCATGAACATTTTTTAAACCATAAACATTTAGCTCCAATTTAAAAACATTTTCTGAATATGTGAATTCTTTTTTCAAAATCATGAACAATGTTTTTTCAAGAATCATGAACATTCTTTGAATATCCAAACATTTTTTCAAAACAGTTTTTCGGAAGCCGTGAACATTTTTCAAACTCATGAAAGTTTTTTGAATTCGTGATTATTTAGTGATTTCTTGAAATTCATTTTTTTTAATTTGGAAGTTCTTTGAAATCCTAAATTGCTTTAAAGAAGAAAAAAACAAAAAACAGAGAAAGAAAGGAAAAATACAATGAAAAAACAGGGGGGGTTCCGCCCCGTAGATGGGCCGGCTCAAAAGTGCGCGCGTGGGAGTGGGGGGTCCACAGCGCGGAATAGGTGGTCCGAGAAGCGCCCCACATTTCTGGGAAGGTTTATCCAGTTTTTTTTATTTTTAAAATTTCGTCTTTTTTCACATTGTTAAACATTTTTTGAAACAGCGAATATATTTCCAAACCATGAAATATTTTTCGAATGCATGAACAATTTTAAAACGCGAACATTTTTCATTCTCAGTCAAATTTTGTATTCGGGGACATTTTTGAAGATTTAGAGATTTTTTAAAACCGTGAGCATTTTGTCAAAACCATGATTATTTTTGAAATAGTTTTTATTTTTTGAAAAAATGAAAATGTTTCATTTTTCGTGAATGTCTTCTGAATTTGCAAATATATTTTTAATGTGTGAACCTTTTTCAAATTTGTGTATATTTTTTGAATTTTGTGAATATGTTTCATATGCATGAACGTGTTTTGAAATTTAGAACATTTTTGGAATTCAAAAATTTATGTGAATCCTAAACATATTTTAAAGAAGCAAAAAATAAAAACTGATAAAAACGAAAAGTGCAGGGGCGTCCCACCCCAGGACGACCGAAAGCTAGCAATGTATTCCAAAATTCAAGGAATGGGAAGTCCCCCAACTTGGTTCACTTACTGCAAGAATAAAGATTCTTTTTTTTTAATAACATGAAACAAAAGATGTCGTGAACTATAGCGTGCCAGTAGTGGGCCGGCCGTGTAATCATGTGTTTTGTCACAGTCATCATGCTGACATCTTGTACGTTATTTTCTGCGTTTTTCTTTTATTTTATATTTTGGAAGTAAAAGTAAATACATATAAAACAAAAAAAAAGTTAATATGCATTTAAAAATGTCCAAGTGTTTCAAATAAATGTACATGACAGTTTTAAAAAATGTTGTCAATGAAAAAATTGTACGTGTAATTCAAAAAATATTTCATACAATAAAAAAATGTACTTTACTTTTACACAAATGTTCATGCGTGTCAAAAATATCTTTGGGATATTTTTTAATGTATATAAACAATAAAAAAAGTGTGCATAGTTTAAAAAATATTTCAACGTGTATTTTTTTTTGAACACAGTACAGACGCAAGCGCTCATATACACGCGCATACACTCGCCCCTATGAACGCACACACGCACACCCTACCCCTATGAGCACCTCGTCGTCGACGGGAACGTCTCCTCCCACTGAATGCGCATCGCCGGAAATCCTGGAATAAATCTAGGAATAAATGCAAGCACCAGGATTTGAACCCTGGTGGGCTGGGGATACCACAGTCCCTCTAACCATCCAACCACAGGTTGGTTTGCATTTCAACGTGTATTTGAAAACTATGTTTAAGTGGTATTAAAAAACATGTACTTGAAAATGTTAAACGCATATAAAAATATTTTAAATGTATACAGAAAATGTAAAATGTGCGTGAAAAAAATAGGCATCAAAAGATACATTCAAAACATGTTAATAATGTATTTGAAAAATGTAAGCATGTATTAAATAATTCTTTTGGCATATGGAAAATGTACAATGTGTATGAAAATAAAAGAAAGAAAAAAGTAACAACCGACCATAAAAATGACAGAAAGAAATACTAGCGCTCGTCTACAGTATTGCACCGGCCCAATAGCGGCTTCATTGTAAGCGTTTCCTAATAAGAATCAGTACAAGCGAGACATAGCTCTTGCGCATTACGTTTGCACAGCAGCGAGGTCTCCCTTACAGCGAGACGTCGCTCAAGCTTGCCTCTGGCGCAACACTACTAGGCCGGCTCAGTACTGTAGCTACCATGCGAGATTTTTTCCTATTTGTTTTTGTTCCGTTTTCACTATTTGTATCGTTTTTTCACTAGTTTTCTTTAGGGTTTCCCCCCCCCCCCCCCCCTTTTTTTTTCTCTGGTTTTCTTCGGGTATTTTTATTTTGTTTTTCATTGGTCTCTTTGGGTTTTTTCTTTTCTTTTTCCCATTTTTTCAAATTTTTCATCACATGTCTACATTTTTCATACACATTCAATATTTAGCGTTTATTTCATAAGCATTTTTTATACATGATTAATATTTTTCAAAAATATGATTATCATTTTTTCAAATATATGTTTCGATATCTATTTTTTATAAATTTGTAGATTTTTGGTATACTTCTAAAACATTTCGGTACACGCTTAATATTTTTCGAATACATGACAACATTTATTTAGATGCATGTTTTAACACTTTTTCTGAATACGCAATAAACATTTTTCAAACACAGTTTGAAGCATTTTTTTTAATTGTACAAAAACAATACTAAACTATTTGCACATTTTTTACAGAGTATAAACTGTTTTTTAAAGTCACAAAAAAGATTAAACTCGTGAACTTTTTTTAAATGTATAAGCATACATATTAAATTGGTATGAAACATTTATTTCCAAATACATGAGCATTTTTTACATTGTATAAATAGTTTTAAGAAATGTCATGTACAATTTTTTTGAAACGTGTGATTATTTTAAATGTCGCAAATATTTTTCATAAATTATGCTAACGAACTTTTTTACACTCGGTTAACATTTTTCATATTTGGTAGTGAAAAATTATTAAAAATTAGGTAAATTAACTAATTTATTTTTGGAATACATGTATTTGGATGTCTCAAAATATAAACAAAAGTAAAAATGGAAAATGAAGAAAAAAACCGAATGAAATAGGTGAACTAACGCTATTGTGCTGGTCTAAGGTGAGGCATACCATTACATCTGTGCTCTTATAAGAACCTCAAATAAAATGCTTTCTGTTCCTATTTTTTCTTTAAAAAATGCTCTCGTAATTCTAAAAAAATGATTTTTTTTTTAAATTTTCTTTTCCAGTACATGTGTATTTTAGAAGTTAATGGAGGCGATGAACATGATGTCGGTGATGATGGTTCCGCCGGCGGTGCTCCGACGCCACCGGAAGAGAGGGGGGAGAGGCCCCCTCCTTCTTCCTTTGACTTCTCCCTAGGTGGGAGATATGGTTTCCCCTTCTGGTCTTTGGTGTTCATGCCCTCCCAAAGAGTGAGAGCCCACTCCGGGATTGGATCTCTCCTCAAGCCTTATTTCATCGACCATGGGAGTTTCATTTCGTCACACCGAAAAATCTGAAAAAATAGGCGGTAGAGCAAGCTTGCAGCAAAAGGATGCTACCATGAGGCGTGCCAGCTGCCTATGCGACCCTAGCTCGCGACCAGGCTAGGGGCCGCAAGCTGGCCCTAGAGCACCCTCCAGATGGGCCCAGGCCCCCTGGGTCCTCCTGGTGATGAATCTTGCTGACATATTTTTATTTGATATTTTCGCTTCCCCAAATTATTTTTCTGCAATGTATACAACACTAGAAAACAGGAATTGGCCTTGGCACTGGGTTAATATAGTAGTTCAATTAAAATTATATAAAAAGATGTCAAAACAATATATAAATGTTGTGAATATAGTATGAATACTTCAAAAATTATAAATACGTTGGAGACCCATCAACATCCCCAAGTTCAATCCTTGTAGATGATAACAACAATATTTTTTGATGTGTGAATGTTATAGTAGAGCAAAAAAATTGATCAAACAAAGAATAATAGTGTCGCGCTAGTTAGCTGGTGTGTGTGCACCAGGGAACTCATGGAGCGTTGCAGGCGCAACAGCGAGCGCCGAGGATATTAGTAATTGTGGTAATTAATATGAATTGTATTTAATTATTATGCTATTTGTATCATCACTAGTATATGCATGTAATAAAGTATCTATATGTAATGAACTATATATATTATGAACTATATTATGAATTTCCTATTTGTATCTATTTGTCCTACTCATTGTGTTTTTTGTGAATCAAAGTATTGATATTTGATACCTATATTATTTGCTGATCTCAATCTCACTCGGGTGGTGAACATGAAATGTATGCGACTGGCAGTGAACGCAAACTGTATGCGATTGCAGAGAACAGAGAAACAAATTGGGAATGAAAATATATTCGATTCAATACACGAAACTGTTAAATTGGGAACTGAGGCCATTAATCCATTCGCCCACAAAAGTTCCTTCCATCCAAATTCATTACATAGTAAGACTAATTGAGTAAAAATAAAAATCTGTCGTTGTTGTATACATATATCCACGTCATCAACAGAGGAACTGAGCAGCTACTGGAGTGAGGTCAATGCGGCAAACGCGTCGACGACCACTCGAACAACCCTAAATAATTGTGTGCTGTCATCCCGTGGCGACCACAAGAGATAGGCGCAGAAGTCCGGCGAACTCCTCCACGTGAAGCTCTAATGACACGACCTTGGGTGGCCTCGGCGGCCCGATGGTTGTCGGCTTCACGGCGGGCGGCCGCGGTAGCCTCGAGGCGCGTGGACTCGCCCAGGGACTCGTCGTCTGCGAGAATGACTATGCGCTCCTCCTAGTCTCCGGCGTCCGCTCAGATATAGTCTTCCAGCTCGAACTGCTTGAAGGGCCGGTCCATGACCACCTACAGCTCTCGCTGAAACTACGATTCGGTAGCGGCGGCCTGGTCGACCTCCATGTGGGCAGCCGCGGTGGCGGCCGCCGCGTTTCATTGGTGCCCCGAGCTCGGTAGATGGTCCCTCCCTACTGGCCAGTTGGTGGATCCGTTGCGGCATCGCTGCCCCACCAAATCGTGTGCGGAAGTTCAAATATCACACACGATCATTTCTGGTAATCGCGTGAACTATATCGCACACGACACAAGTGGTGAAAATGTGTGCGTGATACGTCTCCAACGTATCTACTTTTCCAAACACTTTTGCTCTTGTTTTGGCCTCTAATTTGCATGATTTGAGTGAAACTAACTCGGACTGACGCTGTTCTCAGCAAAACTGCCATGGTGTTGTTTTGTGCAGAAATAAAAGTTCTTGGAATTGAACAAGGATTTTTGGAGAATTATTTTGGAATAAATAAAAATACCGAAACAAAGAAGTACCGGAGAGGAGCCTCAGGGGGCCCACAAGGGCAGGGGCGTGGGGCCCCTGGACATCATTTCGACCTAATTCCGACGCTATGAATTCACATCTCCAGAGAGAGAAAATTAGAGAGAAAGTTTCATCGCATTTTACGATACAAAGCCACTGCCACCTCATGTTCTTCATCGGGAGCCATGATCTGGAGACCGTTCGTGGCTCCGGATAGAGGGATTCATCGATGTCATCATCACCAACCCTTCTCTATCAACAATTTCATGATGCTCACAATCATGTGTGAGTAATCCCCTTGTCGGCATGCTGGAGGTAGATGGGTTTGGATGAGATTTCATATGTAATCATGTCAATTTGTTAGGGCTTGATCCCTAGTATCCACTATGTTCTAAGATTGATGTTGCTATGACTTTGCTATGCTTAATGCTTGTCACTAGGGCCCGAGTGCCATGATTTCAGATCTGAACATGTTATGTTTTCATGAATATATTTGTGTTCTTGATCATATCTACAAGTTGTATGCATCTGTTATTGTTCTGAACCTTAGACCCCCCAAGGTGACAACGATTGGGATATCGACGGGGATGACCTTAACTTGAGGAGTTCATGTATTGACTATGTGTTAATGTTTTGTTTCGGTTCTCTATTAAAAGGAGCGCCTTAATTACCCTTAGTTTCCGTTAGTACCCCGCTGCCACGGAAGGGTAGGACAAAAAATGTTATGCAAGGTCTTATCGCAAGCACGTATAACTATATACAGAATACATGCCTACATATGATTGATGAATTGGAGCTAGTATGTATCGTGCTAGGTTGTGACGGTTACATATTGAATCTCATTTGAACATCCCATCGTTACTCCATGTCTACGCTTTTCTGCTATTGCCTTTGCTAAAGTTAGTACGGTTCTGCTTGTTACAAACTTGGTACTATTGGTGCTATTGTTACTATTACTCTGCTTTCACTATTGTCATATTACTACGCTACTAATAAATTGCTGCAAGGAAGAGATTTCTCAGGTGTGATTGAATTGACAACTCAACTGCTAAGTCTTATAAATATTCTTTGGCTCCCCTTGTGTCGAATCAATAAATTTGGGTGAAATACTACCCTCAAAGATTGTGGTGATCCCCTATACTTGTGGGTCATCATTGCAATGCTGCTAATTATGGCACACGATGGTGAAATTTGACCTGTCTGCCCGGAATAGCAGATACGTCTCAAACGTATCTATAATTTTTGAAGTATTCATACTATATTCACATTATTTATATATGATTTTGGCATAATTTTATATCATTTTTATTTGGACAAACATATTAACCCAGTGCCAAATGTCAGTTCATATTTTCTAGTGTTTTTAACTTTTTGGTGAATTTTTTTTGAAATAGGAAAAATCTGAAAAAAAATCACGAATTTTTTCTGCTAAAAGAGTCCACTAGCCAGAAGATGAGCATCAAGGGACTTACCATGTGACCACACAACCCTCTCCATGCCCCCTAGGTTGCGTGGGAGTTGTTTAGGTCGGTTGGGGCTCTCCTTCGGCTGCAAGAAAGATCCCGAAGAATCTGAACAATCCTTAAAATTTTAGCCCAATCAAAGTTACAAATCTCCGACTATTTTAAGAAATGGTGATCTAACTCAGAAAAGTAGCGAAAACAGGAGACAAAAAACAGAGAGATCCAATCTCGGAGAGAGGTCTCTCTCTCCCTCCGGAGGCCAAGGAAGAAGAAGGAGGAGGGGGCCTTTCCCCTCTTCTTCGGTGGAGTCGGAACGCCACTGGGGACATCTCTGCCATCACCATCACCAACAACAACTCTCTCTCTCATGGTGATGTGGGAGTAGTTCATACTCGGGGCTGAGGGTATGTACTAGCAGCTATGTTTTCTATCTTTCTATCTCTCTCTCTCTCTCTCTCTCTCTCTCTCTCTCTCTCTCTCCCCATGATCATGTAGGTTTCCAATCTTGATTGTATCATGGGATTTGTTAATGGAGTTGAATCTTATGATGTATCCACCTCTATTCTCTTTATGGTGAATTGAATCTTGCTCCTCTATGAGTTTCTTTATGTTGGATTGAATCTTTTGGAATCAATGAGATTACATGATGCAAGTCTAGTATAATATGCGGAGACCCTTAGTGACATTGGGGTAATTCTATGCATAATATATTAGAACGATATGGTCATATGGTGTTGTGGTAGTACAATTTCTGGGGCTTCCTATGGCGACATAGGGGTGATTCAATAGATTAAGATTGGAAAGACGACTTTGAGGTGGTTTGCTGTTAGCGCATGATATGTATCCAACGTATCTATAATTTGTGTGTGTTTCATGCTATTATATTATCAATATTGTATGCTTTATAAGAAATTTTATATCATTTTTGGGAACTAACCCATTAACTCAGTGCCCAGTGCCAGTTCATGTTTTTTTGCCTATTTCTTTGTTTTTCAGAAAATCCATACCAAACAAAGTCCAAACACGATGAAACTTTACGGTGATTATTTATGGACCAGAAGAGACCCTAGAAGCTTTGGGGGGAGGCCAGAAGATCTAGAGAGAGCCACAAGCTCACAGGGCGCGCCCCCAGGGGGCGCGCCACCTGAGCTTGTGGCTCCCATGGAGGTCCATCTGACCTACTTCCAGCACTATAAATTTCCATAAATCCAGAAACCCCAGAGCGAGACCCAAAACAATTTTATCATCGCCGCAAGCCTCTGTTCTTCCGCGATCCCATCTGGAGGCCTGTAACACCCCAAAATTTTAATCCATGTTTTTACTAAATGAAATTTTGATAATTTTTTTTTGAATTATATTAGGTCTTTTATTAATTTCAGAGTATTTTCTGTTTTCTGTTTTCCAAAATTCTTCCCTCCATATAGAAACTTTTGAAAATATTGTGGGTTTTGGAAAGTTTTTCTTAATCATTTCTTTTACCTTTTAAAATTCAGTAGGAAATATTTTCATAATAATTTTGCCCCAAAATAATTCTTTTAATTACATTTGCAAACACTGAAGTGCTTCTGTTGAACTAAAACTATTTCAAATAAATTTTTGTTTAATGCCACAAAATTTTGGGAGGGCCTCTTAGTCCTATAATTCACTTTTGTGAAAAAAACCCATCCTGCTCCTTTGACAATTTTGAGCAAAACATCCTCTTTTCATTTTTGTCCCATCCTTAGGTTATAACTACAACCCTAATTTTCCTTACTCAAACAATTCTGAATTTTTTCCATCTCATAGTCCTTCCAGATAAACCCTTAAGTCCAGAAGATCAGCTCCATTTGAATCTCCTAAGTTCACCAAATAATTCCCTGGAGTTTTGGATAAGAACTGAATTTCTCCAAAACTTGCACTAACTAGTTTTCTCTTTTCACAAACCAAATCCACCATCATCTCTACCATCCAATGAGACATCATCCTGCCTATTTTCACAGTCAACAATATTGCCTAGCCATCCCTAGCAATTCATCAAACAGCTGGTGTGCACAGCAGATTCTTGCCAAATCTTGAACTGCATGTGACTCTAGCTTCTCTGGCCAAACCAACCCGTCCATCATCCTTGCCATCCAAAGAAGTGACACCCTGGGCAATTTCAACCCATTTGGATCAACCTAGGACACCCTGGCAATTGGTCAAGCACCTTGCGGGCACTGTCCAGAGCACGAGCAGAGCGCGCGTACTGCAGGCCTTGGCATCGAGCTGCTGCCGCCCTCCTGCTGCTTCCCTCGCTCGCCCTAGCCCTTGTCTGGATTGCCCCGACCACCTAGAAGCCCGCCTACATCATTCCCGGGCCTCTAGCGCCGGCCACCGCCGTCCACGCCGACCAGAACCGCCGCCGTCTCAGGCACGGCACCGCCCAAGCCACCCGAGCCAGCCAGCGCACCCTGTGGTAAATTTGGACGGTCACCGTCCATACCAACTCGCACCGGACACGCACCGACCTCACCGGCCTCGCCCCCACCCCCTGTTGCCATAAATGGCCGCCGTCGTGGTCGGTTGGAGTAGCTTCGGTCGAACCACCTTGTTCAGCCTATAAAAGGCTACCCCGGGCTCTCTCCGCTCCTCACCACACCCCTTCCTCTCTCTACAAGCCTCCCATAGAAGCAGAACGACCGGAGAGGTCATCTTCTCCACCTCCGGCCGAGGCATCCGCCGCCACCATTCGGTCGATTCTGGCGCAACCACAGACCCCTCCTGCCCGTTCTCTCCATCACTAGCCTCCTCTCGATCCCACGAATCCACTCCCCCTCTCAATTTAGCTCGGGAGCCACCGTAGACGAATGCCCCTTTTTGCCCGATGCCGCCGTCCGCCGGAGAGCTCACCGCCGGCTACTCCGTCCACTCCGGCGACCGTGGCGCACCTACAACTGATCGCCTTGGCCTCCTGAGCACGCCCATGTGCTCAGCTCTCCGTGGGTCGCCACCGTTCGCCGGCAATCACCGCCGGCAGAAGCTTCTTCCCCTGTTCCCGCACGAGGACTGGTCAAACCTGACCAGTGGGCCAGACGGGACCCATTATCAGCGACTCCCACGCCACCGCGCGTTGTTTAAGTGAAAGTGCATTCCCCATAGTACGTTTCCCCTTCTGGATAGCGTATTTCAATTCGAACCGTTTTCTTTTTAATTTTAGTTCAAAAACAGAATATTGACCCAACTTTGACTGTCTCTAACTTTTAAACCACAAGTCCAGATGACTTAATTCTTTTTCTGACATTCCTAATTTTTCATCTAGTTTATTTTAGTATTTATTTCAAAATTTTCCAAATGACTTTTTTGTACTGTTTTCAAATTATGTGAGATTTGCGATATTTTGAAAATAGGAAAAATGGAGGGAAGAGTATTTTCAAAACTTTTGGAGTGCACCCAACCCTTCTACATGCTCAAGGCAAGCATCTTGAACACTTGATATGATGAAAGTTTGGTTGATTGCTTGCTAGAATTTTGAAACATGATTATGTTGACTCAAATGAAATTTGCATATAGATGATCATGCATATGTGGTTCCTTGTGAGTATTTGAGTTCACTTAAACATGAAACATTTGTGCCACACATGCCTATGCTTGTTCTGACTAATCTGCATGAGAGAATCTGTCACATATAAAAGTGACCGTGAAATAGATGTCTCGTTGTGATGAGAATGATCAGTGATGGCATGTCGGGACATGCCAGGTGATGACCCTGTTGGGTACTACCAAGGAAATATATTGTGCTAATGACTGCAGGAAAACTTAAACCTCCTGAGTCGACCGTAGATCGAGTCTTGTTCCGGTAACCCCCATACTTGATTCGTGCTACCACTTGTCCCTGCCACAGGTAGGGTATGGTTCAGTAAGTTGTTAACCCCTTTCCTTGCACACACTGTACAGAGAGGCCATGGTGAAAGATACCAGAGGCCTTTGGTAGGCTTGTCACCTGGTCAGGGGGCATGGGTGTGTCTGGCTGGGCCGAGAGAGGGGCACCCCTTGTTATTGCGCGCGTTATAAATTTTTGATCCCATGCTATTTGAGGTGTTGGCCTCCCCCGTCTTAGAGTTTTTCTTGGATGATGCCTTGGGTGATTCCGGGCATCGTGAAAGTTAAGCTGGTGTGTGCTGGTTAGGTGTGTTTTCAACCCAAAGACCGTAATTGGAATTAGTCAACGTCTCGGGGTTGACTAAAGAAATCCTTTACTTGTGGGTAAAGAGTACAACCTCTACAGAGTTCTAAAACCTATTCGAATAGCTGTGTCCGCGGTTAAGGGCTACAGTCTGGGAAGGGTCAAGTGTCGGTCTTAGTGTCGGTCTTTGGAGGAAATAACTAAATCAGAGTTGATCATGAATTATGATGGATGGTTCTCACTAATGATGTTATGGACTAACCCCTGTGCTCTGGTCGATACTTGTATGCTACTTTGCTGCTCCTTAAAAGCCCTTTATGAGGCGTCGCTTCAGACACCCGACTGTGGCATTTATTTTCAAGACCTTTTGAGGCGTCGGTTCAGACACCCGATTGGCATTTCTTTTCAAGACCTTTCGAGGCGTCACTTCAGACAGCCGATTGGCATTTATTTTCAAGACCTTTCGAGGCGTCGCTTCAGACACCCGATTGGCATTTTTTTCAAGTCCTTTCGAGGCGTCGCTTCAGACACCCGATTGGCATTTCTTTTCAAGACTTTTCGGGGCGTCGCTACAGACACCCGACTGGCATTTGTTCACTTTGGATCTTCGGGAGGTCTATCGCCCGAAGCTTCCACTTACTCACTTTCTAAGATTCTTCGGGATGGTTCTACCTCCTGAAACCCGACCTTAAATTTTGGTAACAACATGATTACTTATAATTTGCTAATATCGGATGGCTACCCTTTCTTTTCTGTGCAATATAATACTCTACATGATCACATTCAACTCTTACCATGTCATAAAAAAATTGATGAATATGTTTAAAGTTAACTGCATGCACTCTGCCTGCTTTAATTATATCTTTTGTCCATGATGTTTGCGAGTACATTCAAACGTACTCACTGGCTTGTCCCTGGCTATTGTCTTGGCCATATCGCGATTCGGAGGAGAGTGCTACGAAGACACCCCCGCAGCTTAGGAATCGGAAATAGCAGCCCCACGAGATAGGAGTTATCCAGGTCAGCTGCTTCCTGTGGGAATGGAGCCCCATCGATGTTGGAGATCCACGAGTCACTTCCGTCATCCGCCACTAGAAATCATTGTGGTACTCAATGGACCTTTATGATCTTGTACTCAAATTCTTGTAACTGCTTGGAATTCTGTATCAAGGAAGTGTCCACCAGCGAACAGTAATCTAGGGGCTGGTGATGACACGAGGGTCATTTGCTGGGATTTTATGTCCCAAAAAACCGCCCCTGACAAGTCCTCCGCCGGTACTCTGCCGGAGGGGGAATCGATCACGGAGGCCTGATACGTCTCCAACGTATCTATAATTTTTGATTGTTCCATGCTATTATAGTATCAATCTTGGATGTTTTATATGCAATTATATGCCATTATATATCATTTTTTGGGACTAACCTATTAATCCAGTGCCCAGTGCCAGCTGCTGTTTTTTGCTTGTTTTTGCCTTTTCAGAAAATCATTATCAAAAAGTGTCCAAACAAAAAAAACTTTGGATTAATTTTTTCTGGACCAGAAGAGACCTACGAAGCTTTCGGGAGAAGACCAGAAGAACCACGAGGAGGCGACAAGCCTGGAGGGCGCGCCCAGGGGGTAGGGCGTGCCCCCCAGGCTTGTGGGCCCCTCGTTGCCCCTCCTGACCTAATTCCAGCGCTATGAATTCCAAAATATTCCCAATATACCGGAGAGACGGAAGAGAAAACCTTTCTGCTGCCGCAAGCCTCTGTTCTTCCATGATCCCATCTGGAGGCCTTTTCCGGTACTCTGCCGGAGGGGGAATCGATCATGGAGGGCTTCTTCATCAACCTTGCTGCCCTTCCGATGATGTGTGAGTAGTTTACCACAGACCTACGGGTCCATAGCTAGTAGCTAGATGGCTTCTTCTCTCTCTTTGATCTTCAATACCATGTTCTCCTCGATGTTCTTGGAGTTCTATCCGATGTAATCTTCTTTTGCGGTGTGATTGTTGGGATCTGATGAATTGTGAGTTTATGATCAGATTATTCATGAGAAATATTTGAGTCTTCTCTAAACTCTTTTATGCATGATTATTATAGCTTTGTATTTCTCTCCGATCTATCGATTTGGTTTGGCCTACTAGATTGATTTATCTTGCAGTGGGAGAGGTGCTTTGTGATGGGTTCAATCTTGCGGTGCTCAATCCCAGTGACAGAAAGGGACATGACACGTATTTGTATTGTTGCCATTAAGGATAAAAAGATGGGGTTTAATCATATTTCTTGAGTTTACTTTGTCTACATCATGTCATCTTGCTTAAGGCGTTACTCTGTTTCACACTTAATACCCTAGATGCATGCTGGATAGCGGTCGATGGGTGGAGTAATGGTAGTAGATGCATGCAGGAGTCGGTCTACTTGTCTCGGACGTGATGCCTATATACATGATCATTGCCATGAATCCGTCATAATTATTTTCTTTTCTATCAATTGCCCAACAGTAATTTGTTTACCCACCGTATGCTATGTATTCGAGAGAGAAGCCTCTAGTGAAAACTATGGCCCCCGGGTCTACTTTATCATATATTAAAAACTCAAAAATACCTTGCTGCAACTTATTTACTTTTATTTTATTTAGTATTTTAGTTTATCTATTTATCCCTATCAGATTTAATCCTTGCAAATAACCGCTAGGAGGATTGACAACCCTCTTATTCGCGTTGGGTGCAAGTGTTTGCTCTTGTGTGTGCAGGTGCGCTTAACGGGATTTTGCTTGGTTCTCCTACTGGATTGATAACCTTGGTTCTTAACTAAGGTAAATACTTATCTCTACTATACTACATCATCCTCTCCTCTTCGGGGAAATACCAACGCAGTCTACAAGTAGCAGGAAGAATTTTTGGCGCCGTTGCCGGGGAGACATCATCAAAATTACCAAGTACCTTCGCACAAACTATCATCCACTTGAATTTATTTTATTTGCCTTTTTATTTGCATTTGCCTCTCGTTTTTATCTCCCCCACTTCTAATTTTTTTTTACAAAAACACAAAAGTATTTTATTTGCTTGCTTGCTTTTATTGCCTTCATGTCAAACACACAAGAACAGAAAATAAAACAAAAATTTAAGATACTATGGATCCACTTAAAGTTTTCTACTTGGATCATCTTCGATCCATTTGTGCTCGTGCTGAAACCCCAACTAGTTTAGTTGAGGGAAAATCATTAGATGAGCATGCTCATTTTGTGCGTCACCGTTTGTCTCAAAAAGGGAGACTCTTATGGAATCAAATAAATTGTTTGCTATGTTATGCTTGGAATCTATGTGAAATTTATGATTTTACTTGTTGCTCTAAGGACCCTAAAAAACACCTTCCCTACCTATGTGAGTTTAATAATAATGAAATCTTATCTTCTTATGCCAAGGGTGTTTATAGTTACTATGATATCGAACAAATTGAAGAATTTGTTGCTTTTAAGGGTGCCTATGAAGTTGCTTCTTTGATTGAAAAGTATGATGCTACTCTCTACAAATCTAAATTTTTTGACATACTTAAATATTGTTATGAAAACTATGCTCATAATGCCTATGTTAATGAATTTATTGAGAAAATGTCTGCTACTTTGGAAGAAAATAATGATATGCATGAATCCATAGATAATTATGATTCCGTTGATCCAATTGAAATATCCCCTCTTGATGAATGTGATGCTTGCTATTCTTATGGCCATGATGCCAATATTAATGATGCTTATAGAGATGAACTTGCTATGGTTCCTTATGTTAAAAATGAAATTATTACTATAGCACCCATACTTGATAGCTCCTTGAACGAAAATCATGATTGCAATGATGTTATTATAAATTCTATTAATGTCAATTATGCTAATGACATGCAGAGCTACAATCTTGGGGATGAAAACTTTGTTATGTGCACTACTTATTGCAATGATCATGATTGGGGTGATGATGCTTCTTATGATCTTGAAATTTTATTTAAGCCTCATGATGAATATGTTATTGATAATAAAATTTGCAATGCTATTAAAAGTGGGTTTGGAAGAGCGTCAACTTTAGGTAATAATGATCCCACTACTTTGGAGAGTGTTCAATCTTATGAAATTTTTGATAAAAGTGGGTTTGGAGAGGTCATGACTTTAGTTAATGTTAATCCCACTATCTTGGAAGATTATAAAACTTTTATGCATGTGGATCGTGAAGAGAATATTTCATATGATAGCTATATTGTTGAATTTTACTATGATCCTACATGTAATTATTATGAGAGAGGAAAATATGGTGGTAGAAATTTTCATGTTACTCATTTACCTCTCTTGAAGTTCAAATTGTTAATGCTTCGTTCTTCTTCCTTGCACATGCTAGATACTTTTTGTCTTGATAATTTGTTTGCATATGAAATGCCTATGCATAGGAAGTATGTTAGACTTAAATATGTTTCTTACATGCTATATGATGTTTTCTTTGTGCTTCAATTCTTATCTTTTATGTGAGCATCATTAAAATCTCGAAGCCTATCGTAATGGCTATAAAGAAAGAGCTTGTTGGGAGACAACCCAATACTTTCTGTTCTTGTGTGTTTACACAATTATAGCCTATGTTATGATTGTGTTTTTATCTTTTAATTAGTGTTTGTGCCAAGTAATGTCTTTGGGATGATGTTGATTATAGTATAAGTGATGTTGTTTTGAAAACAGAAAGTTTTGCATAGAGTGCTGGAATTTTGATTCTGTACTAGAGCGTCAGAAAAATCTAAATTTTTTACAAAGTATTGGTATATGAATTTTTTAAGTTTTAATAATTTTTCAGAATTTTGGAGTTACATAAGTATAGCTTCTAAATAGATCTTTACAGACTTTTATGTTTTAGACAGATTCTGTTTTTGTTGCATAGTTTGCTTATTTTGATGAATCTATGGATCGTATCGGGGGTTATGAGTCATGGAGAAGTTAGAGTACAGTAGAATTATGCCAATATTAAATATGAATCAATTTACAACAATACCTAAAGTTTAATATTTGTTTATTATACTAACGGATCTCATGAGGTTTCTGTTGAGTTTTGTGTGCTGAAGTTTTCAAGTTTTGGGTGAGAGTACGATGGATAAAGGAACAAGGAGCGGCAAGAGCCTAAGCTTGGGGATGCCCAAGGCACCCCAAGGTAATATTCAAGGAAGATTCAAGCGTCTAAGCTTGGGGATGCCCCGGAAGGCATCCCCTCTTTCGTCTACAATCTATCGGCAACTCACTTGGAGCTATATTTTTATTCATCACATGATATGTGTTTTACTTGGAGCGTCTTGTGATATAGTTTGTTTGCTTTTTAGTTTGTCACAATCATCTTTGCTAAACACACCTTTTTGAGAGGGACACACATTATTCTTGATTTGTTAGAATACTCTATGTGCTTCACTTATATCTTTTGAGCTAGGAAGTTGCTCTAGTACTTCACTTATATCTTTTAGAGCACGGCGGTGGTTATATTTTAAAGAAATAGATGCACTCTCATGCTTCACATATATCTTTTTGAGAGTCTAATGAATAGTAATGGTAATATGCACGGGTTATGAATTTGGTCCTGATATGATAGGTATCCAAGAGGGATATAATAAAAACTTTCATGTAGATCACTGAATATGATAAGTTTGATTCCTTGCAATAGTTTTGCGATATTAAGATGGTAATATGTGGGAGGTACTAGTAGATAATTGTGGTTTAGTAAGAATATTGGTGTTAAGGTTTGTGATTCCCGAAGCATGCATGTATGATCTGTCGTTATGCTAGGAAGTTGGAGCATGATTTATTCTTGATTGTCTTCCTTTGCGTGGCGGTCGGGGGCGCGCGATGGTAACTCCTACCAACCTCCCCCCTAGGGGCATGCATAGTAGTACTTTGCTTTGAGGGCTAATAAACTTTCATAATAAGTATGTGAGTTCTTTATGACTAATCTGAGTCCATGGATTATACGCACTCTCACCTTTCCATAATTTGCTAGCCTCTTCGGTACCGTGCATTGCCCTTTCTCACATCGAGAGTTGGTGCAAACTTTGCCGGTGCATCCAAACCTCGTGATATATTGCCATGCAACTTCCACCGTTCCGTTTTTATGACACACATCATCATTGTCATATTGCTTTGCATGATCATATAGCTGACATAGTATTCGTGGTTCAGCCACCGTTCATCATTTTTTATACATGTTATGCTAGCAGCATTGCACATCCTGGTACACCGCCAGAGGCATTCATATAGAGTCATATTGTTCTTGTATCGAGTTGTAATTTTGAGTTGTAAGTAAATAAAAGTGTGATGATCATCATTATTAGAGCATTGTCCCAGTGAGGAAAGGATGATGGAGACCATGATTCCCCCACAAATCGGGATGAGACTCTGGACGAAAAATAAATAAATAAAGAGGCCAAAAAGAGCCCACAAAAAAATGAGAGAAAAAGAGAGAAGGGGCAATGTTACTATCCTTTTTCCACACTTGTGCTTCAGAGTAGCACCATGTTTTTCATATAGAGAGTCTCCTATTTTGTCACTTTCATATACTAGTGGGAATTTTTCATTATAAAACTTGGCTTGTATATTCCGATGATGGGCTTCCTCAAATGCCCGAGGTCTTCATGAGCAAGCAAGTTGGATGCACACCCACTTAGTTTTCATGTTGAGCTTTCATACACTTATAGCTCTTAGTGCATCCGTTGCATGGCAATCCCTACTCCTCGCATTGACATCAATTGATGGGCATCTCCATAGCTCGTTGATTAGCCTCGTCTATGTGAGACTATCTTATTATTTTTGACTTCCCCGTATTGATCTCTACCACCACACTCTATTCCACCCATAGTGCTATATCCATGGCTTGCGCTCATGTATTGCGTGGGGGTTGAAAAAGCTGAAGCACGTTAAAAAGTATGAACCAATTGCTTGGCTAAAACCGGGGTTGTTCATGATAAATATTTTGTGTTAAGAAGATGGAGCATGACCGGATTGTATGATTTTGTAGGGATAACGTTCTTTAGCATTTTTATTTTGAAAGACATGATTGTTTATTAGTATGCCTGAGTATTAATGTCTTTATATCAAACTATAGACTATTGCTTTGAATCATTCCGATCTTATTATTCATTCCGTAAGAGAAAGATTACATGATGAAACATGTTAGGTAGCATTCCACATCAAAAATTCTGTTTTTATCATTTACCTACTCGAGGACGAGTAGGAATTAAGCTTGGGGATGCTTGATACGTCTCCAACGTATCTATAATTTTTGATTGTTCCATGCTATTATAGTATCAATCTTGGATGTTTTATATGCAATTATATGCCATTACATATCATTTTTTGGGACTAGTCTATTAACCCAGTGCCCAGTGCGAGTTGTTGTTTTCTGTTTGTTTTTGCCTTTTCAGAAAATCATTATCAAAAAGTGTCCAAACGAAAAAAAAACTTTGGATTAATTTTTTCTGGACCAGAAGAGACCTACGAAGCTTCGGGAGAAGACCAGAAGAGCCACGAGGAGGCGACAAGCCTGGAGGGCACGCCTAGGGGGGGGGGGTAGGGTGCGCCCCCTAGGCTTGTGGGCCTCACGTTGCCCCTCCTGACTTAATTCCAGCGCTATAAATCCCAAAATATTCCCAATATACCGGAGAGACAGAAGACAAAACCTTTCCACTGCCGCAAGCCTCTATTCTTTCGTGATCCCATCTGAAGGCCTTTTCCGGTACTCTACCGGAGGGGGAATCGATCACGGAGGGCTTCTTCATCAACCTTGCTGCCCTTCCGATGATGTGTGAGTAGTTTACCACAGATCTACGGGTCCATAGCTAGTAGCTAGATGGCTTCTTCTCTCTCTTTGATCTTCAATACCATGTTCTCCTCGATGTTCTTGGAGTTCTATCTGATGTAATCTTCTTTTGCGGTGTGTTTGTTGGGATCCGATGAATTGTGAGTTCATGATCAGATTATTCATGAGAAATATTTGAGTCTTCTCTAAACTCTTTTATGTATGATTATTATAGATTTATATTTCTCTCCGATCTATCGATTTGGTTTGGCCTACTAGATTGATTTATCTTGCAATGGGAGAGGTGATTTGTGATGGGTTCAATCTTGCGGTGCTCAATCCCAGTGACAGAAAGGGACATGACACGTATTTGTATTGTTGCCATTAAGGATAAAAATATGGGGTTTAATCATATTGCTTGAGTTTACTTTGTCTACATCATGTCATCTTGCTTAAGGCGTTACTCTGTTTCACACTTAATACCCTAGATGCATGATGGATAGCGGTCGATGGGTGGAGTAATAGTAGTAGATGCAGGCAGGAGTCGGTCTACTTGTCTCGAACGTGATGCCTATATACATGATCATTGCCATGAATCCATCATAATTATTTGCTTTTCTATCAATTGCCCAACAGTAATTTGTTTACCCACCGTATGCTATGTGTTCGAGAGAGAAGCCTCTAGTGAAAACTATGGCCCCCGGGTCTACTTTATCATATATTAAAAACTCAAAAATACCTTGCTGCAATTTATTTACTTTTATTTTATTTAGTATTTTAGTTTATCTATTTATCCCTGTCAGATTTAATCCTTGCAAATAACCGCTAGGAGGATTGACAACCCTCTTATTCGCGTTGGGTGCAAGTGTTTGCTCTTGTGTGTGCAGGTGCGCTTAACGGGATTTTGCTTGGTTCTCCTACTGGATTGATAACCTTGGTTCTTAACTGAGGGAAATACTTATATTTACTATACTGCATCATCCTCTCCTCTTCGGGGAAATACCAACGCAGTCTACAAGTAGCAAGGCCATCTTCATTAAACTTGCTGCCTCCATGATGATGCGTGAGTAGTTCCCACAGGACCTACAGGTCCATAGCAGTAGCCAGATCTCTCTCTCTCTCTCTCTCTCTCTCTCTCTCTCTCTCTCTTTCGTTCTCTCTGTCTTTGATCTTCAATACCATGTTCTCTTCGGAGATCGATCCGATGTAATCTTTTTGCAGTGTGTTTGTTGGGATCCGATGAATTGTGGGTTTACGATTAGATTATTCATTGAAAGTATTTGAGTCTTTTGAGATTTATCTATGTGTGATTTTATAGCCTTGTATTTCTCTCTGATCTATCCATCTTCTTTGGCCAATTAGATTGATTTATCTTCAGTGGGAGAGGTGCTTGGTAGTAGGTTCAATCTTGCGGTGACCTTACTCTCTGACAGGAGGAGTTTCAAGGCACGTATTTGTATTGTTGCTACTAAGGCTAAAACGATGGGTTCAGTCATATTAATTGATTTAATCTTGTCTACATTATGTCATCATGCTCCAAGCATTACTCTGTTTGTTATGAACTTAATACCTTAAGATGCATGCTGGATAGCGGTCGAGGGGGGAGTAATAGTACTAGATTTAGTAAGATTAACAGTCTACTTGTCTCGAACGTAATGTGTGACACCCCAAAATTTTCTCTCTGGATTTTCAAAATCTTTTTATTAAAAAAATACTTTGAATTATTTTGGCCCTATTTCCTTCTTCTCTTTCTTCTGTTCTAAAAATCATTTTTTTATTTTAATTGGGTTTCAAAAATTTAAATGGCTCTGATTTGGATGATTTAATTATTGGGCAATTATTTTTGGAAGATCAAAAATATATTTCTCTTTGGAAAAGTTTTTGGAATAATTAAAAAAAAATTCCATGAAATGGCCTTTTCATTTCTTTCAAGCCCTTCTATATTCTTCCTATAATTTTTCTGCCACTCCTAAATTACCCCTCAAGTCACTCACACCTTTAGGGACAATATCCAACCCCTTTCCACCTTACAAAAATATTTCTGCAATATTTATTAAATTCCAAGATTGGAATTTAATTTATTCATAGTTTCTTTGGTTTACAAAGGAACTATAATTTCTACAAGTCTTCTACCTCCACCAAAATTTCCCCAACAACTAGATAGTACCCAAAACCCATTTCACCAAAAACATTGGGTTCCACAATTCAAAATTTTCAAATTTCATTCGGTTCAATTTTGGACCAGAAACAATATTTCTGATACAAACCTATTTTTAATAGCTCCACAAATTCTGAAACTTTGCCAAGCCCTCTTATTTGCATCAACACCTCACCACAAAAATTCCCTAAAAATCCTAAAATCCCTAGCACCTCCTGGCATTCTGTCATACACCTCATGTGCGTACTGTTCACGGTTGATCAAATTCAGTTAAATGAATTTTCTTCAGACTGCAGAGGAGATCGATGCCGTATGCTTCACTCCACCACCTCTCCTTCTCATCCACTCCTCACCTCATCAATGAACCGCCGTAAACCCGCTGGTCAGTAACTCACCACCGACGAAACAGTAGCTGGCCGGTGCAGCTACCTCCGACCTCATCCGCGGCGGCCGAGCGGATCGGCTCGACCCCGCCCGCCATCTTCACTCCTCCTACTGCTCCCTCCACCTAATCTCCTCCACGCGGCGCCTCCTCCGAGTCATCGCTGCACCGTCCAAACCGCCCAGGACCCCACTGGCAGTCGCCGGAGCCAGCCATCGCCGCCGCACCCGTACGGGAGTCCATCCGCGGGAGAATGGATAGAGCTTGCCTTCGCCCGCACTAATGCTTCTGGAGAGCTTCATTCATCTCCGCGATCATGCGCTGAACCTGCCCGCCGTCCAAAACTAACTTCGGCGGCCGGAATTTACTCCGGCGTCAGCCGCAAGCCACTGGCTTCCCCGATCGCCTATAAATAGCACCTCCCGAGCTCCATTCTCTCCTCGTACCACCTCCACACCATCTCAATCGACTGCCAAGCCTCTCACCTGACCCCGAGAGGGTCTTCTTCCTCCTCTCCGATCACTGAGCCGCCGCCTCCCTCCCCGATCACCATGACGCCGATACTTCACCTCCACTGCTGAAACTTTGCCAGTAACCTCGAATCACTCCCTCTCGTCGATCCCGCGCATCAATTCGGCGCTTCCCCATCTCTCCGGCGAGTTCCGACCACACCCGAAACTCCGTCTGCCGCCGTCAACCTCGCCGCCGTTCAAGTGCTCGCCGGCGACCACCACCACCACCCACCGACGCGGAGTTCCACCCTGAACACATCCCGATCAACGCCGCCTCCCAAAACCCCGGCGATCGTCGCCGGTGATCACCGCCGTCTCTCTGTGCACGCGCGCGAGCGCTTTCGAATTTAAACCTGACGGGTGGACCCCACCCGTCAGCGTTTTCTTTTTTCTGCGTTTAACTGAAGGCGTATTCTGTTCTTTACGCCTTCTACGCCGAAAGGCGTATAACGCCCGAAGCGTTTTCCTTTTCTCTGATTTTAAATCGAAAGCGTACTCTGCGCTTTACGCTTTCCGCTCTGGGAAGCGTATTTAATTCCGAACCGTTTTCTGTTTAGTAGCACAGGGACCTGCAGTTTTGCAGAAAAAACCCTGAGTTTAAAAGTTGAATAACTTTTAAACCACAACTCTGATTGAGTTGAATCTTTTTTTGAAATTCTTATTTTTCTCTCTAGTTTTTTTAGTATTTATTTAAAAATATTTTGAGACAAGTTTTGGTACCATTGCCAAATTTTTAATTGGAGTTTGAATTTGAATTTTTCAGAAAAAGAAGAGGGGAACTTTGCCGGGAATTTTGAGTGTTCTCCTTCTGACTACTTTGGACAAGGCAAGCATTTTGAACTTGGGATATGGTGATTGCATTTGCAATGCATGGTTGCATCGGTAGGATTTGCACCGTATGTGTAGTTTATAGCAAGTGCATGCATGCATGGTCATATTATATCTTGTGCATGACTTGCACTTCACTCAAGCATCTGACATGGGGAAAGGCTGTGAGCACCAGGAGTACAGCTCCTGCCTTGGACGTGCTGGTGAGCACGGTCCTGTTGTGACACGACGGTGTCACCATGGCTTGTGAGACATGCCTGTCATAATAACAACACCTCCTGAGTCGACCTAGATCGAGTCTTGTTCCGTCACACCTAGGTAAACACCGTGCTGCCACGGGTCCTCCCGCGAGGGAAGTATGGTTCAGTAAGTTGCTAACCCCTGTCTGTGTACACACCACATGGAGGGCCATGATGAGGGTTTCCACGGCCATGGACTAAATCCCGTCATCAGGTCAGGGGGCATGGGTGTTTCCGGCTGGGCCGAGAGGGGGGCACCCCTTGTAATCCGCGTGTATGAATAGTGATCCCATGCTAATCGAGATTGTAGTCTCCCCGACTTAGAGTTTTTCTTGAACGGTGCTTTGGGTGATTCCTGGCATCTGAAAAGTTATTCTGGTGTGTGCTGGTCAGGTGTGTTTTCAGCCCAAAGACCGTAGTGGAAATTAGTCAATGCCACGGTGTTGACTAAAGAAATCCCATGCACGTGGGTAAAGAGTACACCCTCTGCAGAGTTATACCTATTCGAATAGCCGTGTCCGCGGTCAAGGACGTTAGCTGGGAAGGGTCAAGTGTCGGTCTGGTGTCGGTCTTCGGAGGAAATAATTAATTTGAGCATCAAATATTTTGCAGTATATTATTATGGCATCACTAACGCTGTCATGGATATTTTGTTATCAAGAATATTATGGTTATGAATATTATTGTCACTATGCATATTATGGACTAACCCGTTTCTCTTATTTTATTTTTCCTGAGTGTCTCAGGGGCTGGCTAGACTACCCCGGGCACCCAGTTTTATTTTCAAGACCTCTCGTGGTGTCGCTTGAGTTCATGGGCGGTCTGTCTCGCCTGATACTCTTTTAGACACCCGTTTGGCATTTCTTTTCAAGACCTCTCGTGGCGTCGCTTGAGTCTCGGATGGTCCTGTCTCGTCCGATTCTCTTTTAGACACCCGTTTGGCATTTCTTTTCAAGACCTACCGTGGCGTCACTTTTAGACACCCGACTGGCATTTCTTTTCAAGACCTCTCGTGGTGTCGCTTGAGTTCTCGGGCGGTCCTGTCACGCCCAGTTCTCTTTTAGACACCCGTTTGGCCTTTCTCTTGGATACTCGGGCGGTCCTTTCTCGCCCGATTGTCCACTTTTAACTTTCTTGGTTTGTCACTAACAATTTAATTTTTCTGCACACGCTAAAATTTATCATGCCATGTTTAAAATTTCAGTCAGCATGAGCATATCATTTAATCCATCATGGGCATATGCATTCGGAATATCTTTCGTTCATAATGTTTGCGAGTACATTCCAACGTACTCACTGGCTTGTCCCTGGCTATTTCATTGGCCAGACCTGGAGGAGGACGAGCTTGTGGAAGGAGATTGCGCTAGCGAGCCCGACGCTTAGAGGTGTCCCAGTCAGTCAACCTGTGATCTTGGAGTCTGCCACATGTATCATCCGCTGTGTCTCCGCTACACCAATAAAATAGCCAAGCCTCACACTGACGCTTGACTTTATTTTATTGTATCAGTATTGTCTACCACCACACCACTGTATCATTCCACCACCGTAGTATATTGGCAAGCTTGTAATAATTATTGAGCACTCTGGCTCAACCCTTGTGTAATATTATTGTACTGGTTATCTATATCAAGGAAGTCTACCAGTTGATCTTGGGGCTGGTATGACTTGAGGCTCTTCTATGATTTATCCCAGAAATGGGCCTGACATAATGCGTATATATTGATCATGCCATGAATATCGTCATAACTATGCGCTTTTCTATCAATTGCCCAACAGTAATTTGTTTACCCACCGATACTATGCTCATGAGAGAGATGCCTCTAGTGAAATCTATGCCCCCCGGGTCCATTCACTTCATATTTAGTAAAATCCTAAAAATATTTGTTACAATTATTAATCTTTTATTTTAATTTATATTTATCTACCTATCACTATCAGATTTAATCCTTGCAATTAACGAGTACAATAGGATTGACAACTCTCTTGCCCGCGTTGGGTGCAAGTATTTGCTTTGTGTGTGTAGGTACTGCTTACCAGTATTGCGTGGTTTGTCTCCTATTGGTTTGATAAACCTTGGTTCTTAATTGAGGCAAATACTTTCTGCTACTATACTACATCACCCTTCCTGATGGTGTCCTGGATTCGGGGGTGCTAACCTAGCCAGCACATCTCTTCGGTTGGGCTTATGGGCCCTCGTATGTGATCAAGATGGGCTCCAGAGGACGCATATAGGAAGTGTGATCAAGACTGCCTCCACCGAAGACTTGACGTATACTCCAAGATCTCCCCTGCCGCCCTGCTCCTAGATACCGACCTTGTAACCCTAGATGCCCTCCCTGCGTGTATATAAGCCATAGGGTTTAGCCCACAGAGGGGACAACAATGCAATATCATTCACCTAGCCCTAGAGTTAGACACACATTATGATCTCGAGGTAGATCAACTCTGTATTTGATACATCTCCATCAATATAAACAAAAGCAGGACGTAGGGTTTTACCTCCATCAAGAGGGCCCAAACCTGGGTAAACATCATCTCCCTTGTCTTTGTTACCACCGATCCGAGATCCACAGCTCGGGACCCCCTACCCCGAGGTCTGCCGGTTTTGACACCGACACTGGTGCTTTCATTGAGAGTTCCGCTGTGCGATTGCCAACATGGTTGATGGGATCGCCGGTTAACGGCCTCAAGCCTATGGAGCACGTCTCCATGTTTGAAGCTTCGGTCACAGAGACGCCTTCACGTAAAGTGGAGGTGAACCATGACCCTTCTTTGGTTCCAACGAGGAATTCCCTCAGGGACGAGGGGCTGAGATACTTCTTGGAGAGCGGGTCAGACAGCGACCTATCGGAGACCGACCTCCAGATCAATTTGGCTAACCCGGTAACCGCGGATCCGGCATCAAGTGAGAATAACGAGGTCTTGAGCCCGTGATCTTTAGAGATCGGAACTCGTCTGCTCACCTTCCATATAGAATATCGCCCCGATAACTCCGTCTCACCTGACATCTGGGATTTGGCCTACGTACGGCAGCTCCCCGATGAACCGATCAGGCGATACTGGGCCAGATTCTTGTCCGTCAAGAACAAGATACTGGATTACCAAGACTCTGACATAATTACCGCTTTTGAGCGCGGATGCAAGGACAAAGGTGTCTCGAACGTCCTCGCTCGTCGTTGCGTTCAAACGCTCCCGGAATTGACCAACCTGGTGGCACGATTTTGCGCCATCGAAGACACTTGGCGGACCGAGGAAAACACGGACTCGATCTGTGAAGACTACCCGGAATGCGACCGATCGGCGTCTCGGCATAAAAATCGCAAATGGAACACCCCGGGTGATCGACCTTGGAAGAAGAAGAAAACCTTCGGTCACCCCGGAACAATCCTGGACGGCCTTCTGGATAAACCATGCCCGATCCACGCCGTGTTGATTAACTCCTGCCCGACTCACAGCCTTCGCGACTGCTGGGTGCTGAGACAGGTGGCTAAAGGGGGACCCACCCTCCTGGCAGGCACCTCTGGCCACCTTGAACAGACCTCGGAAGAAGACGAGGTCCTAATGATTTATGAGACCTTTACGTCTAAAAACCAGCGCAAACGGGCCCTGTGGGAAATTAATTCCGTCCGGCAAGTACCACCTCGGGGCGCGTGGATAGACACGCCGATCACCTTCAACCATGACGATCAGCCAAAGTCGGCCCTAGACAGGTGTCCCGCCGCGCTAGTCCTCAACCCCATCATGGACCGCTGCCGCCTCCATAGGGTCCTTATGGACGGAGGCTGTAGTTTGAATCTAATATACGTAAACACTCTGGACAAGATGCGCATTGATAAATCGTGCATAGAACAGAGTACCACCACCTTCAAAGGAATAGTCCCCAGACGAGAGGCACGCTGCAGCGGAAAGATAACCCTGGACGTAGTCTTTGGAACTCCGGATAATTATCGCTCCGAGGAGATTACATTCCACATCGCACCTTTCAAGAGCGGATACCACGCCCTTCTCGGACGAGATGCCTTTTCAAGATTTCAAGCAGTACCGCACTATGGCTACATGAAGCTCAAGATGCCAGGCCCGAAAGGGGTCATTACCATCTCAAGCGATCCCGACAGGGCACTCAAAGTCGAGAATAAAACGATGTCCCTTGCCCTCGAGACTCTGGCCGAAGCCTTCGCGGCCGAAGAGCTGACCGCGCTATGCGCCGAAGTCGACCGGGACGATGTCGTTCTCGACAAAAGATCAAAGTCTACTTCTTTCAAACCGGCCGACGAAATAGTCAAATTCCAGGTTCACCCAACGGACCCTGCCAAAACGGCGTCCATAGGGGCTAACCTCGACTCCGAGATCGCCGAAGCCCTATGCGCTTTCCTCAAGGAAAACTGGGATATATTCGCCTGGCACCCCTCCGACATGCCAGGGATACCCCGTAGGCTTGCAGAGCATAGCTTGAACATACGAAAAGGCTATAAGCCTGTCAAGCAAACACTTCGGCGTTTCTTCGAGCCCAAGCGTCAAGCAATGGGCGAGGAGCTGGCAAAGCTGTTGGAGGCAGGATTCATCAGAGGTATAAAACACCCTGACTGGCTAGCCAATTTGGTCATGGTACCAAAGAAGGACAGGTCCTGGCGTTTATGTGTCGATTTCAAAGACCTCAACAAAGCTTGCCCCAAAGACCCCTTCCCCTTACCCCGTATTGACCAAATCGTGGATGCCACTGCGGGCCATGACGCGCTGTGCTTCCTGGACGCCTACTCAGGATATCATCAAATAAAGATGAAGGAATCTGACCAGGTAGCAACGACATTCATCACGCCCTACGGGCCGTTTTGCTTCAACATGATGCCTTTCGGACTAAAGAACGCTGGCGCCACGTACCAGCGTATGATTCAAACATGCCTGGAAAATCACATCGGAAAGACCGTCGAGGCCTACGTAGACGATGTAGTTGTCAAAACTAAACACATCGACCAGTTGGTAGACAACCTTCGAGATACATTTGCCAGCCTGCGGGAATATCAAATAAAACTTAATCCGGAGAAATGCGTTTTCGGAGTCCCAGCTAGCAAACTCCTCGGCTTCATCATATCCAGCCGAGGAATTGAAGCCAATCCGGCTAAAATTCGAGCCATGGATCGTTTGGAGATTCCAACAGAGCTCAAGCACATACAAAAACTGGCAGGCTGAGCCTTACCCTTATACAAGCTGTTAAAGCAGACCAAAACATTCAAATGGACCAAGGAGGCCGCGGCGGCCCTGGAAGACATCAAGGCCCTCCTCGCCACCAATCCCATCCTGGCAGCGCCAGGTGTCTGTGAACCAATGATACTGTACATCTCGGCCACAAACCAGGTGGTTAGCGCAGTCCTCGTGGTCGAACGAGACATGGAAGGTCACAAATTCCAGGTCCAGAGGCCCGTATATTACGTATCTGAGGGCTTAACTCCATGCAAGTCACGTTACCCTCACTATCAAAAGATAGCCTACGCGGTCTTCATGGCGTCACGAAAACTTCGGCACTACTTTCAAGAGTGTTCGGTGAACGTGGCATCTGACGTCCCGTTAAGTGACATAATAAATAATAGGGATGCAACAGGGCGCATCGCCAAAATGGGCCATAGAGCTCCTACCTTTTGAAATCATCTACAAACCACGCCGGGCCATTAAATCCCAGGTGTTGGCAGACTTCGTAGCCGAATGGACCGAAGCGGAACTCCCCCGTGAGTACAGTACTTACTCGCATTGGACAATGTATTTTGATGGCTCCAAAATGCTCGCCGGCCTAGGAGCTGGCGTGGTGCTCACGTCACCCATGGGAGATAACATTAGATACGTACTGCAAATCATGTACACGGACTCCAACAATGCGGCTGAATACGAAGCCCTCCTACACGGACTCCGGATAGCAGTCTCCATGGGTATCAAACGCTTGGAGGTCCAAGGTGATTCTAACCTCGCCATCTCACAAATCAACGGCGAGTTCGACGCCAAAGACCCAAAGATGACAGCTTACCGAAATGTCGTCATAAAGATCTCAGCCAGGTTCGAGGAGCTGGAGTTTCACCACATACCCCGAGATAGCAACCAGGCCGCAGATATACTCGCCCGATTGGGCGCAAAACGGGATAAAGTCCCAGAAAACACCTTCCTCGAATGGCTTTTTAGGCCATCCGTAGTCTGGCAAGAGAGCAAAGGAACGTCGGATCTAATCGACGTCGGGCAACAGGCCCCGCCCGAAGACGACGAGGGTATCGTAGGCGGCTCAATGGTCCAGGAGACTGCCTCAGCACATGAAGTCATGGCAGTCATCGCACCATGGACCGAGCCGCTCCTCACGTACCTGCTCCAAAAAGAGCTCCCTGACAACCAAACCGACTCCCGCCGGATTGTAAGGCAATCTAAATCCTACAAGGTTCATGAAGGGGAACTTTATAAAATGAGCACAACGGGCGTCCTCCAGAGATGCATATCCGAGGAAGAAGGAAAACTCCTACTTCGGGAGATACACTCCGGCATGAGCGGACACCACGCCGCTGCTCGGACTTTGTTCAGCAAGGCTTTCCGAGCCGGTTTTTACTGGCCAACTGCAGGTGCCGATGCCTCGACATTAGTACAACGTTGCCCAGGCTGCCAGGTATTCGCCAAGCAGAGCCACAGGCCCCCCACGGCCCTTCGCACCATCCCCATCACTTGGCCTTTCGTGGTCTGGGGGCTCGATATGGTCGGGCCACTCAAGGGTGGATCAAACAAAAATAAATACCTCCTCATCATGGTAGACAAATTTACCAAGTGGATTGAAACAAAGCCAGTTGCTACTTGTGAGCTGCGTTGGTAATTCCCTGAAGAGGAAGGGAGATGCAGTACAGTAGAGATAAGTATTTCCCTCAGTTATGAAACCAAGGTTATCAATCCAGTAGGAGAATCACGCAACACCTCGTTAACAGTACCTGCACACAAAACAACAAATCCTTGCACCCAACGCAAACAAGGGGTTGTCAATCCCTTGACGGTTAATTGCACGATTAAATTGTATGGTGATAGATAGATAGATAGATTGAACTAAAATATAAAATAAAATAAATAAAGTAAAAGTGCCGCAAGGTATTTTAGGATTTTTAATATATGATAGAAGTAGACCCGGGGGCCATAGTTTTCACTAGAGGCTTCTCTCATGAAAATAGCATACGGTGGGTGAACAAATTACTGTTGGGTAATTGATAGAAAAGCAAATAATCATGATGATATCCAAGGCAATCATCATGTATATAGGCATCACGTCTGAGACAAGTAGACCGACTCCTGCCTACATCTACTACTATTACTCCACACATCGACCGCTATCCAGCATGCATCTAGTGTATTAAGTCCATAAAGAACGGAGTAACGCCTTAAGCAAGATGACATGATGTAGACAAAGTAAACTCACGCATGAATAAACCCCATCTTTTTACCCTTAATAGCAAAAATACATACGTGTCATGTCCCTTTCTATCACTGGGATTGAGCACCACAAGATCGAACCCATTACAAAGCACCTCTCCCATTGCAAGATAAATCAATCTAGTTGGCCAAACCAAATCAATAGATCGCAGAGAAATATGAAGCTATAATAATCATGCATAAAAGAGTTCAGAGAAAACTCAAATAATATTCATGGATAATCTGATCATAAACTCACAATTCATCGGATCCCAACAAACACATCGCAAAAAGTGATTACATCGGATAGAAATCCAAGAACATCGAGGAGAACATTGTATTGAAGATCAAAAAGAGAGAACAAGCCATCTAGCTACTAACTATGGACCCGAAGGTCTGTGGTAAACTACTCACGCATCATCGGAAGGGCAGCAAGGTTGATGGAGAGCCCCTTCGTGATCGATTCCCTCTCCGGCGGAGTACCGGAAAAGGCCTCCAGATGGGATATCTCGAGAACAGAAGCTTGCGGCGGCGGAAAAAGTATTTCGTGGACTCCTCTGTTGGTTTCCTGATTTTAGAGAATTTATAGTGGTGGAATTAGGTCAAAAGGGGCAGAGGTGGGCCCACAAGGCACCAGGGTGTGCCTCCCCCCCAGGCGCGCCTTGGTGGCTCATGGCCACCTCCTCTGGCTTCTGGCCTCCCCCCAAAGCTTCTAGTGTCTCTTATGTCTAGAAAAAAATCTCCAAAAAGTTTCGTGGCATTTGGACTTCGTTTGGTACTGATATTCTGGAAAACCAAAAACAGGCAAAAAACAGCAACTGGCACTGGGCACTAAGTTAATAGGTTAGTCCCAAAAAATGATATATAATTGCTGTAAATGTATATAAAAACATCCAAGATTGATACTATAATAGCATGGAACAATCAAAAATGATAGATACGTTGGAGCCGTATCACCGGTCACCTCGGCCGAAGCTGTCCAGGTAATCGGATTTATCTTGGGGGTAGTACATCGTTACGGTGTCCCCCACAGTCTGATTACAGACAACGGAACTAACTTCACGGCCAAAGAGGTTAAGGCATGGTGTAAAAAAATGGGCATTAAGCTCGACTACACGTCCGTCTACCACACACAGTCTAATGGGCAGGTGGAGCGAGCTAATGGGCTAATCCTTAGCGGCATTAAGCCAAGGTTAGTTCGCTCCCTTAAAAAAGCCGACTGTAAATGGGTCGAGGAACTTGATTCCGTATTATGGGGCCTGCGTACAACACCAAACAGGTCCACGGGATACACCCCGTTTTTTATGGTGTACGGCGCCGAGGCGGTCCTCCCCTGCGATATCATACACGACACACCTCGAGTACGCATGTATGAGGAGCTAGAGGCCGAGCTTGATCGGCAAGATGTCCTAGATGCTCTCGAAGAAGAGCGCAACGTCGAACAGGCAAGATCAGCTATTTATCAGCAGCAGGCCCGGCGCTACCCTGGCAGAGAGGTTCGTGCCAAAGAATTCAACGTCGGGGATCTCATAATGAGGCTACACCCCAAAAAACAAAAGCACAAACTCTCCCCTAGATGGGACAGGCATTCATCATTGACCAAGTACTCATCAGAGGAGCCTATCGAATTCGAGATCCAGAGGACGGCCGATTAGAGCCCCACCCCTGGAATGCAGCGCTACTCCGACACTTCTACGCTTGACACCACGCACACGGTCCGTGTAAATAACTTGTACATTTTCTTTAACTTAACCTTTTACTCATTATTTATTTTCCCACCTCGAAACGTTATTCAATGACCCCAAGGACAATATAGCATGTTCTTTTCAAAACAAGAGCTATTCCACCTCTTATGTACTATCATCTTTTGAGCCACCATATGCATCGATTCGCTTTAAGATTTGGCCAAGCTGGGTTGCCCGGCTCCTGTGCTTGCCCCTTACGTTCCCGATATTTCTGCTAGAGGGCAAAGGGAGCACCACTGTGATTGTTACTCCCAGGTCAACCGGTGTAGTACCTCAGACGGACAAAGTCGAAAGCTAGCGTTCTTACAATGCGAATCGGTCGGCCATGACATAGGACTAACGTGGCAGGGGTCTTTTCAAACCCCGACCAGGGGCTTTACCCCCGAGGTCATCCGTCTTCGGACAAACGTGTTCGACACAGTGACCCGAGGAAAGGAACTGTTGGAAAAACTATTTTCCTCGGAAGATGTTTCTTACGTTAAATAGTAATATAACATAACTTTCCGTTACCCTCTTGTCTTTCGAGCCACGTAGCCCGATTGCCTTGTCGCCTGAAGCACCTGGTCCGATAACCTCGGCCAGTAGTATGGGACACTCCTCGGAGTTTATTCTAGGAGGCGGAAGCCGAAAGCTGGCTGACAGAGTTTGGATAAACGGACTGAAAAAACTGACATAAAATACTTCGGTACATAAAGTCATACAAAGTTTTCACGCGCGGTCTAGCCCGTCTATTAGGGTGTCCAATGCGCAATCCTTCTACGAGAATCGCGTCGCAGGCATTACACTATCATATGCCTGGCTAGCAGGGATTTCCTTCCCGTCAGACCCCATGGGTCCCACCTCTGCTAATTCCGTCATCTTCAGACCGGTGTAGTGGGTCTTCACCATGGCCCAGGCCTCCCTCGCACCTTCTCGGCAAGCTGATACTTTCCAAGCCTGGATCCGGCGCCGAGCTCTCTTAAGCTGTTCAGCTAGCATGGCCATGTCCTCGGGGACCGGCACCACCTCAGGCCATAAAGCCTGGTGCACATCCTTCATCGATTTCCGTGCCCTTTCATGCACCTCGGATAGACGAACGACCATGTCTTCGGACATCGGACCCTGAGATTCCGGAGGAAGGCCAGACAAAGAAGCTGCCAAACAAAACAACATTCGCATGACAAATCACCTCGTACAAATTACATGACAAGTATCCCTCGAGATTTATAACTTACCATAAATCATGTCGTCCGTTCGCCGATTTTTTGCTTCCGCAAAAGCGAGACGAGCCTTTAAGCTCTCAATCTCCTGGGCCTGGCAGGCATTCTCAGCCCTAAGCACATTCACGCTGTCCACTCTTTGAGTAACCATGTGTTGGTTTGCCTGACGCTACACTTCTGCATACGCCAGATCCTCGCGGGCCTGCTTCAGGTCTCTTTCAAGATGGCCAAGGGCTTCCGCTGCTACAAGAGATTTTGGCGTCAACTCTACTTTCATTAGCATTAACCAATCCAAGCACAAAGCACTTACCGTGCGCCTCTCTGGTGAATTTCTTCACCTGTTCAACCTCAGACAAGGCCGCGTCCAGCCGCACCTTTGTTTCAGATAACGCCGAGGTCAATTGCTCGTTCTTCAAGCGAGCTTCCTGTTCATGGATGTGGCTGCTGGTTAGTATTTAAGTCTTGATTCGACCCCAGGGGCTCGTACCAAGCCTTAGAGGCTACTACCATACTTGGTAGTCATATTTGTCTTCAAACACATACGCAAAAAAAACCCTTACCCACAGCCCCCGTGACAAGACGTCCAGTGATTCATCAAAGGCACCTCGGGTCACCTCGAGGTATGCATCCACCGCGCTGAGGGCACTAAACTCCCTGTCCGAGAAAGCCGGATTATTCAGAGAAGCTTTTCGCCGACGATAATTCGCGGCGCATTGAATCTCGGACAGAGTAGCCGACGTCGCCGAGTCCTCGGGCTGAGGGGCTCCGGGGTCAACTCCCGGGGGATTTCGAGCATCTGTTTCCTTGGGCGGGGCCATGGCTCCCTCGGCCCCCACATTTGCTGTGGTGGATAAAGGCTGTCTGTAATGATCGGGAAGGTTAAAATCCAAGGTGTCTTTGCAGTAGCATAGATCAAAGTATTACCTGGTGATTGAGGGGGCACTTTCACCTGCCCCCGTGACCTCGGTTTGAGCTTCTTGTACTTCTGGCGGAGACCTTCCCAGTGAAGCCGTTTCTCTGCGTAGGCATTGGGAGCGCCGCCCCTTTGGAGGAGAAGTCAGATGACTGGGGGCTGGAGGACGAGGGGCTCTCTTTCGTTTAGGGGAAGGGAGTGTTACCGATGAGGCTGGCCTCATCCCCGGCACGTCAGGAATGATAGCTACCGTTGAGCCGTCAAGGCTCTCCAGGAAAAATTTCCTCCCTTCATAAATAAGGGCCAGATCTTCATCCTCGTTGTAAAGGGGGTCTTTCGCGCGGCAGTGCAGCTTTGGCTCAGGGGCCGGACTGCTCACGCCCTCAAGCCAATGCCTCCACCTCTATTCAAGGACCGATGTGTAGCGGATTAATGTTAAAGATCCCAAGGTAGACAGGAGAGTTCGGAAGGAAAACTTACTATGTTAGCGGGGTTGTTGTACAACAGCCCGTCTCGGAACTGGCGCTTGGCGAACTCCTCCGCGGACCCTTGGTATATGCTGGCTAGCACGGCTCCGAGGGTCATCTGGTCCATAAAAGCTCCCTTGATGGATCGGGAGGCGTCGTTGGACCCATTATACTCGCACAATAAGTGTTGACGCTGCCGGAGGGGTTGGACTCTTCGGTCTAGGGCCATCGCCATCACATCAATGATAGTGAGGCCAGCGCTTGAAAGTAGCTTCACCTTGGCCGCTAGACTCGCCACGGCTTCGTCTTCCTCTAGCGCCGAGCTCTGCGGCCTCCAACTGTAACATTTCCTCGGTGGGTCTGATGAGAAGGACGGGAGTCCTGGCCGGGCTGGCTCGTACAGTGGGACGTCGTTAATGTAGAACCACTCGGAAGGCCAGAAATCGGCGTCCTCCCGAGGTGTTCCCGCTGGATAACCAGTCTTGTCGATTCGGCAGACTTCGGCTCCTCCAACCTCGAATAGCTTGTCGGCCGAGGAGCGGGGCACGATACAGAAATACTTTTGCCATAATCCGAAGTGCGCCTGACAGCCGAGGTGTGCTACTTGTAGCTTGCGTTGGTATTTCCCCGAAGAGGAAGGGATGATGCAGCATAGTAGAGATAAGTATTTCCCTCAATTATGAAACCAAGGTTATCGAACCAGTAAGAGAATCACACAACACCTAGTAAGCAGTACCTGCACACAAACAACAAATCCTTGCACCCAACGCAAACAAGGGGTTGTCAATCCCTTGGCGGTAAGATTGCAAGATTAAATTGTATTTGATAGATTGATAGATTGCAGCAAAAATACTAAATAAAATAAATAAAAGAAAATGGCAGCAATATTTTTAGGGTTTTAGTAATATGATTTTGATAGACCCGGGGGCCATAGATTTCACTAGAGGCTTCTCTCGAGAAAATAGCATACGGTGGGTAGACAAATTACTGTTAGGGAATTGATAGAAAAGCAAATAATCATGACGATATCCAAGGCAATGATCATGTATATAGGCATCACGTCCAAGATTAGTAGACCGACTCCTGCCTGCATCTACTACTATTACTCCACACATCGATGGGCTATCCAGCATGCATCTAGTGAATTAAGTCCATAAGAACGGAGTAATGCCTTAAGAACGATGACATGATGTAGACAAGACAAACTCACGAATTAATAAACCCAATGAATAGATCCCATCTTTTTACCCTTAGTAGCAACAATACATACGTGTCATGTCCCTTTCTGTCACTGGGATTGAGCACCGCAAGATCGAACCCACTACAAAGCACCTCTTCCCATGGCAAGATAAATCAACTTAGTTGGCCAAACCAAATCAATAGATCAGAGAAGAAATACGAGGCTATAATAATCATGCATAAAAGAGATCAGAGAAGACTCACATAATATTCATGGATAATCTGATCATAAACTCACAATTCATCGGATCCCAACAAACACACCGCAAAGAAAGATTACATCAGATAGATCTCCAAGAACATCAAGGAGAACATTGTATTGAACATCAAAAAGAGAGAAGAAGCCATCTAGCTACTGCCTATGGACCCAAAGGTCTGTGGTAAACTACTCACGCATCATCGGAGAAGCAGCAAGGTTGATGTAGAGCCCCTCCGTGATCGATTCCCCCTCCGGCAGATTACCGAAGAAGGACCCCAGATGGGATCTCTCTGGAACAGAGGCTTGCGGCGGCGTAAAAAGTATTTCGTGGGCTCTCCTGAGGGTTTCTGATTTTTCTGGAATTTATAGTGCTGGAATTAGGTCAAACGGAGCTTGGTGGGGCCCACGAGGCATCAGGGCGCGCCTGCCCCCCCAGGCGCGCCCTGGTGGCTCGTGGGGCCCACCAAGGTCTTCTGGCCTCCCCTCGAAGCTTCTGGTATTCTTCTTGCCCAAGAAAAAATCTCCAAAAAGTTTCACTGTATTTGGACTTCGTTTGATATTGATTTTCTGTGAAACAAAAACAGGGCAGAAAACAGCAACTGGCACTGGGCACTAGGTTAATAGGTTAGTCTCCAAAAATGATATAAAATTGTTGTAAATGATTATAAAAACATCCAAGATTGATATTATAACAGCATGGAACAATCAAAAATTATAGATACGTTGGAGACGTATCAAGGTGTAGCTCTCAGAGCGCGACGAACCCCGCGATGTGTAATATCGAATTCAGGGAAAGATGGTGTAGCTGCAGCCCGTAAAACTTAAAACTCTAGCAAGCCACGGAGGAAAGGGTGGATTGGAAACCCTAGGCCGCGGAGGAGGAAAGGCACGAAGCATACCCACTCGTCTCCTCGTGGCGAAGGGTAATTCTCGACGTGGGCTTGACCATCGATGGACGTTAGTTCGGGATGGGTGGGGGCCAGATCTGCATCCGGCAGGTAACCTTGCGTCGCCAGGCGCTCTAATTGAAGGCGCGCGACGGAGTAGCTCCCCCAGTCCCCTCTATCAGGGCCGTGAGGGCACCTTGACGATCCTTCACCACTCACCATTGTTTGGGCTCTTGAGCTTGGGCTAGGGTGGGGAGGGATTTTTTTGCTGAGGTTGCGGTCGAGATGCGTATTGCCACTAGCTAAGGGTGCGCGTCTATTAAATAAAGACGGAAGAGGCTGACGATTTGACTTTTTTCCATAAAGGGGCCCGATTTCCTAGATGACACGATTCTCAAAGTCTGAAATTGGCCCCCAACGGAATTTTAAAGGTTGGCTGAGGACTTTAAGTCTGGTCGGAGGATAAAGCACGGGAACTTGTCTATCGAGCCAAGACTTCGGAATTGAAGATTGAAAGGCGTTGACTTCGGCATCGAAGACCAGTTCAGGGGCTACTGACGGTGTCCTGGATTAGGGGGTGCTAACCTAGCCAGCCCGTCTCTTCGGTTGGGCTTATGGGCCCTCGTATGTGATCAAGATGGGCTCCAGAGGACGCATACAGGAAGCGTGATCAAGACTGCCTCCACCGAAGACTTGACGTATACTCCAAGATCTCCCCTGCCACCCTGCTCCTAGATACTGACCTTGTAACCCTAGATGCCCTCCCTGGCGTGTATATAAGCCATAGGGTTTAGCCCGTAGAGGGGACAACAACACAATATCATTCACCTAGCCCTAGAGTTAGACACACATTACGATCTCGAGGTAGATCAACTCTGTATTCGATACATCTCCATCAATATAAACAAAAGCAGGACGTAGGGTTTTACCTCCATCAAGAGGGCCCGAACCTGGGTAAACATCGTTCCCCTTGTCTTTGTTACCGCCGATCCGAGATCCACAGCTCGGGACCCCCTACCCCGAGGTCTACCGGTTTTGACACCGACACTTCCTCTTCGGGGAAATCCCAATGCCTATCACAAGTAGCAGAAGAATTTCTGGCGCCGTTGCTGGGGAGACTTCACCCAAATCCTGCAGGTTCCTTCACATATATTAATCATTTACTTCTTCTACTTTCTTTTTGCAATTTGCATTTTATTTGCCTTCTCCTTTTCATTTCCCTCTACTTCTCTAAAAAACTAAAAATATCAAAAATATCTTGTGTTTCTATCTTTGCTCTTGTTTCCATCATGTTGACTCAATAAAATAAAAATAAAGACATATAAATCCTCATCCACTTGCTGATCTTTTCAAACTTGCTGCTTATTGTAAACCAATATCTAATAATGAATAAGTCAAAACATGATGAAACTTTACGGTGATTTTTTATGGACCAGAAGAGACCCTAGAAGCTTCGGGGGGAGGCCAGAAGATCTACGGGAGAGCCCCAAGCCTGTGGGCCCCACGGAGGTCCATCTAACCTACTTCCAGCGCTATAAATTCCCATAAATCCAGAAACCCCCAGAGCGAGACCCAAAACAACTTTATAACTATCGCAAGCCTATGTTTTTCCGTGATCCCATCTGGAGGCCTCCACCGGTACTCTGCCGGAGGGGGAATCGATCACGGAGGCCATCTTCATCAACCTTACTGCCTCCATGATGATGTGTGAGTAGTTCCGACAGGACCTATGGGTCCATAGCAGTAGCTAGATCTCTCTCTCTCTCTCTCTCTCTCTCTCTCTCTCTCTCTCTCTCTTTGATCTTCAATACCATGTTCTCTTCGGAGATCGATTCGATGTAATCTTTTTGCTGTGTGTTTGTTGGGATCCGATGAATTGTGGGTTTATGATCAAACTATTCATTGAAAGTATTTGAATCTTTTCTGAGATTTATCTATGTGTGATTTTATAGCCTTGTATTTCTCTCCGATCTATCTATCTTCTTTGGCCAATTAGATTGATTTATCTTCAGTGAGAGAGGTGCTTGGGAGTAGGTTCAATCTTGCGGTAACCTTACTCTATGACAGGAGGAGTTGCAAGGCACGTATTTGTATTGTTGCTACTAAGGGCAAAAAGATGGGGTTCGATCATATTAATTGATTTAATCTTGTCTACATTATGTCATCATGCTCCAAGCATATTCTGTTTGTTATGAACTTAATACCTTAAGATGCATACTAGATAGTGGTCGAGGGGTGGAGTAATAGTAGTAGATTTAGTAAGATTAACGGTCTACTTGTCTCGAACGTAATGCCTATATATTTATCATGCCATGAATATCCTCATAATTATGCGCTTTTCTATCAATTGCCCAACAATAATTTGTTTACCTACCGATACTATGCTCATGAGAGACATGCCTCTAGTGAAAGCTATGGCCCCCAGGTCCATTCACTTTATATTTAATAAAACCCTAAAAATATTTGCTGCAATTATTTATCTTTTATTTTACTTTATATCTATCTACGTATCACTATCAGATTTAATCCTTGCAATTAATGAGTACAAGGGGATTGACAACCCTCTTGCCCACGTTGGGTGCAAGTATTTGCTTTGTGTGTGTAGGTACTGCTTACCAGTTTTGCGTGGTGTATTTTTTTTGTTTGATAAACCTTGGTTCTTAACTGAGGGAAATAATTTCTGGTACTATACTTCATCACCCTTCCTCTTCGGGGAAATCCCAACGCCTATCACAAGTAGCAGCGCACCTACGCGATCTCATCCTAGTTAGATCCAATACACGAGAAACTTTGGAGTGATTCTTTACCGCACTTTTTGAGGGCATATCATCTTATTTAACTATATTAATGATTAATGACGTTGAGACTTGGGAGTTGGCACTAGTGAAAGTATGAACCCTAGGCTTTGTTTCCAAGCATTGAAACACCCCTTTTATTTGCTTTTGTTACTTGTTAACTCGTTGTCCGTATTTATTCAAATTACAAAAAAGCTACTTATACCATCCATATTACACATTATCACCATCTCTTCGCTGACCTGGCGCACCTATACAATTGAAAATTGTATTGGGTGTATTGGGGACACAAGAGACCACTTATATTTGATTGCAGGGTTGTTTGATAGGGATATCTTTCAACATACACCTTCTGCGGATTGATAAACCTTAGGTCATCCATTGTGAGAAATTTGTTGTTGTCCTACAATCCTCTGCGCTTGGATGACCAATAGAGTCTTCAATAATAGAAGTTTGTAGAAGAGATTAATAGCACACAATACTAGTATTCAAAATGTGTACATTTGGCTTTGAACAATGTTGTGCTATCATCTACACATGGCCACTTCCAGTGAATCTTGTGTGACGGTTTTAGGTATCCCATACGTTATTATCAGCTAAACTATGTGCACAATATCCTACCCAGTTTACCTTTTCAGGTCATGCATGATGGAACATTGATCGCACACATTTGATTTTCCCACACACGGTTCATATAAGCTCTCCGCGTCAAATCATCGGATGCAGCAATGTGGTGCTTTGTCATACATAGGTTGTAGAAAGGGGGTATACGAAGGTGGGCTGGGTCAGGTGCTCGCTATCTACTAGAGCTAGTTGGGCCGGTCTGGGCTAAAAGTGTTTGTGAGAGAGAGGGTTTGAGAGTTTTATTATTTATTTGTTTCTATTTTGGTATTTTAATCAAATCTTGTTGTTTTTCATATATTCGAGGGTCCAAACTTGATCCAAATTGGCAGAAAATTTTATGTGTGGCCTATCTGGTCTAAAACCAAGCCACACAAAAATAATCAAGATTTTTTCGCTTATATATATAATATACATATAAACCCAATTTTATTTAAGTTTAGGGTTTGAACAAAAGTGTGGTGTGAGTGATTCCAAAATTAATGGAAAGATTTTTTTTATCGCTTTCTAATAATATTGGAAGGCTAGATATGTGCTTTCAAGATATTTCACCAAGTGATATGTTGGGTTGGGTCCATATAGATTCAAATGAAGTCCATGCCAAAACTTTAGGGTTGAGAAGGCATTTTGGGTTCACTAAAAATCTGGCAGGGTCTTAGCTCTTTAAAAAGATGAGGGTTGGAATTATCCTGATTTTCAAATTAAAATTAAATAAATATGATGCTTATGATATGATCATGATGCTCAAATCCATTCCTAGTAAAAGTACTAATCTTGGGTTGTTACAATATAACCCTTAAAACCATACACATAGTTATCAGGGATTGTTTTCTCCACCGCCTAGACACGTTGAGGCGATCCAATTTGGAGTCCTTTGTTGGAGCCATCTTCATCAATCTCGCTGCACTGATGATCATGTGAGAGTATTCCTCCTTGGACTATGGGTCCATAACAATAGCTATGTGGCATCCTCTCCCCGTATTTTTCAATACGAAGATCACATGAACTGCCCTACGTGATTGTGATCCAATTGATGTAATTCTTTATGCATCAGTTGGCGTGTTATGAATTGTCACTTTATCATCAGATTATATATGGATTTCTATTTGGTTTCTCTGAGTAATTTGTTGCATGATTATATATGCTCCCCAATCTATTAGCCTTGCACTGGCCATGTTGACTAGTTGACTAATGATAAAAAGATAGTTGACTTATTGACTAGTTGTCTCGCTGATGAACTAGAGGTAAAGAGAATACACTATCAACATTATGCCACCTTGCTTAATGCCATGCTCTTTTTTACTTAATACTTCGAGATTAATGCTTGATAGCATTCTTAGAGTGGAGTATTAACATAGATGTAGTTGGATAACGATCTACTGACATAGGGACGTAATGCCTATATACAGTCATGACACACATAATTTGTTCACCACACCTATGCTACTTTTGGAGAGATGCCACTAGTGATATGGATCCTAGCCCTTTATTCCTCATAAATCCAACCTCGTTTACTTTCTTTTTAGTTCTTTAATATTTTTAATTTCAATAACTTCACGTACAAAAATAAATTCCAAACACTCGATACACTAATCCTTGTAACTAGCAAAGCTAGTCAGATTGACAACATCACTAGAAGTGTCGAGGACCAAGTAAAAGTTTCTTAACTGAGTGTGGGGCTAATCATTGACTCGTTAGAGAACTCTGTGGATTGATACCTGATACGTCTCCAACGTATCTATAATTTTTTATTGTTCCATGCTATTATAGTATCAATGTTGGATGTTTTATATACATTTACAAGCAATTATATATCATTTTTTGGGACTAACCTATTAACTTAGTGCCCAGTGCCAGTTGCTGTTTTTTTGCCTATTTTTGGTTTTTCAGAATATCAGTACCAAACGAAGTCCAAATGCCACGAAACTTTTTGGAGATTTTTTTCTAGACATAAGAGACACAAGAAGCTTCGGGAGAGGGCCAGAAGACAGAGGAGGTGGCCATGAGCCACCAGGGCACGCCCTGGCGCCTCGTGGGCCCACCTCTGCTCTGTTTGACCTAATTCCACCTCTATAAATTCTCTAAAATCGGGAAACCAACAGGGGAGTCCACGAAATACTTTTTCCGCCACCGCAAGTTCCTGTTCTCGAGAGATCCCATTTGGAGGCCTTTTCCGGCACTCTGCCGGAGGGGGATTCGATCACGAAGGGGCTCTCCATCAACCTTGCTGCCCTTCCGATGATGCGTGAGTAGTTTACCACAGACCTTCGGGTCCATAGTTAGTAGCTAGATGGCTTCTTCTCTCTTTTTGATCTTCAATACAATGTTCTCCTCGATGTTCTTGGAGTTCTATCCGATGTAATCACTTTTTGCGGTGTGTTTGTTGGGATCCGATGAATTGTGAGTTTATGATCAGATTATCCATGAATATTATTTGAGTTTTCTCTGAACTCTTTTATGCATGATTGTTGTAGCTTCGTATTTCTCTCCGATCTATTGATTTGATTTGGCCAACTAGATTGATTTCTCTTGCAATGGGAGAGGTGCTTTGTAATGGCTTCGATCTTGCGGTGCTTAATCCCAGTGACAGAAAGGGACATGATGTAGGAGATATGCCCTAGAGGCAATAATAAATGTTATTGATTATCTCCCTGTTCATAATTATGTTTATGTTCCATGCTATAACTGCAATGATTCTCGAGTCTACAAATAAAACGAGGCTCGGAGGAAGACTCATTTGCACGTGTGGGATAATAAACGGTAAAATGTATTCCTAGTCAAGCCTCTATGACTGGCTCAAGTATTGCATGATGATCCTGTTTTCCTGATCATGGGCATGGCTATGCCGGCAATTTTGAGGGCACAATTGTTGGTAGAACACTTGTGTTGAATCGACCCAATATTGATGTTATGCTATGAGATACATTCGTCATAAGTTAATGGTTAATAACACAGGAAGTTAATGTTTGCATAATTCCTTAGACCATGAGAGTATCGAGTTTCTTCATGCTTGCTTCATGAACTTTGGGGTTTGTTAAACGTCATCCGTAAATGGGTGGCTATTACGGCGGCTTACGGGTTCATGGAAAAGTATGTCAAGTAACTTGATAGCTCAAGATTGGGATTTGCTCCTCCGACGATGGAGAGATATCTCTGGGCCCTCTCGGTGTTACGGTATCCATCATCGTCTGGCCAGACACAGGGTGATTTGATCACAGGGATGCCGAAACACGGGAACGAGAAAAGAGAACAATACCGGCAACGAGGTAACTGGCATAGTGGACAAGGTGTTGATCCACGGGGATGCCAACATGTCTCACCTCGGGTATTTGTAACATATCGCGAAGCAACAGGAATAGCACACGGCAACTGGAGGTTCACTCGAATATTCATTTGTGTGGGTATAGGGGTCAATATGGGTGTCCACGGCTCCGATGTTGATCATTGATCGGAAGGGGTTCCGGGTCATGTCTATGCTTCACCGAACCTATAGGGTCACACGCTTAAGGGTCATCTATCTGCTGAATACTAGACAAGGAGTCCGAGAGAAAGTCACTGGAAAAGTTTCGGAGACAACGGAAAAGTTCCGGAGAGAACACCGGAAAAGTTTCGGTAAAACCGAAAAGTTGTTTCGGATAAAACCATTGATTCAAAAAGGTTTCGGCAAGCACCGGGAAAGTTTTGGAGGTTGCCAGATTGGTCTGGTAATTTCTGGAATTTTTCCGGAGAAAAAACCGAAAAAGGTTTTCGGAGCTGTCGGAATTGTTTACCGGGTAAACGAAGATGGTTTTAAATTAAACCACCATACCGGAAATGTTCCGGAGCGCGTCCAGATAATTTTAGAGGGTGCCGGAAATGTTCTGGGACCTTCCGGAATTTTTCAGAAGAAATAGTTTCGGAAAACATCTTGTCCCAGCGAGAGGGGACAAGATCCCACGGATCGTGGGGGCTGTTTTTGGGGCGCCCCCTTTAGGGGACAGCCCCCTTGTGGCTGGACAAAGTGTTGGGGGCCCCCCCCATGGTGGGGGGCAGCCCCCACAAATGGTGGAGAGTGTTGGGAGGAAGGTGGGGCCCCATGGGGGAACACCATGGACAAGGGAACACGTTTTCTCCATGTTTGGTGGGAACATGTTTCCTTGTTTGGTGGGTGCTTGTTTTGTGGGCTGAAATTTCAGCCCCCCCTCACCCCTTCCACCACTATATAAGGAGGTGGAGAGGAGCTCTCCATCCTCACTCCAACTCTCACACACATGGCATGCATGATCTGCCTTTCTTCTCTCCCTCCCACGAAATAGTTTCGTAGAGCCGAAAGGCTGTCTGGGTTCCGGCAGGAACTAGTTCTGGACGGCGAAGCCCTGCCGGATAGATGACACCGTATGTGTGCAACTCTATAGAGAGATCGTAGTTTCAGTCTTAGTTCGGGAGTGCCTCCCGAAGGGCTGTCCGTGTGACCGTCCGAGTTTTGGAGGTCCTCCCGAAGGGCTGTCCGAGTGACAGTCCGAGTTTCGGAGGTCCTCCTGAAGGGCTGTCCGCGACACCGTCCGGGGGACTGTGCGACCGCCTCCCGGAGGGCTGTCCGTGGGGCAGATGAGGGTATACATCCTCGCGGTTGGGAGGTTGTAAAATCCTAGCTGCGGGGATCTGCACCGCCGTTCGTCATCGACTCTACTTCCGCTGCGCTACGAGTCGGTAACGAAATGATCAAACCTTGTATGCAGTCTCCATAGTGGTCCTGGGCTGGTGCGTAGGTCGGAAATTTTTTGTTTTCTGCTGCGTTCCCCTACACATGACACGTATGTATCGTTGCTATTAAGGGTAAAAAGATGGGGTTTATTCATGTGTGAGTTTACTTTGTCTACATCATGTCATCTTGCTTAAGGCGTTACTCCGTTCTTTATGAACTTAATACTCTAGATGCATGCTGGATAGCGGTCAATGTGTGGAGTAATAGTAGTAGATGCAGAATCGTTTCGGTCTACTTGTCTCGGACGTGATGCCTATATACATTATCATTGCCTTGGATATCGTCATGATTATTTGCTTTTCTATCAATTGCCCAACAGTAATTTGTTCACCCACCGTATGCTATTTTCAAGAGAGAAGCCTCTAGTGAAAACTATGGCCCCCGGGTCTACCTTTATCACATATTGAAAATCCTAAAAATACCTTGCTGCAATTTTACTTTATTTATTTTATTTTGTATTTTTTCGATCTATCTATCTATCACCATACAATTTAATCTTGCAATTAACCGCCAAGGGATTGACAACCCCTTGTTCGCGTTGGGTGCGAGGATTTGTTATTTTGTGTGCATGTGCTGCTAACGAGTTGTTGCGTGATTCTCCTACTGGATTGATAACCTTGGTTTCATAACCGAGGGAAATACTTATCTCTACTGTACTACATCATCCCCTCCTCTTCGGGGAAATCCCAACACAACTCACAAGTAGCAATACCTTTGTATGCAACTGAGGAAAACTTGCTTCTTGGTTCACACGCTTGCGCTTGGGGGCCCAATAGGATTTCCATTGGAACTTAAGAATAAGGAACATCTGCAACAAGAGCTCTTCCGACGCTGTTGTTTGGGAGCGTGTCCATCAAGTCATAGGTTTTGCATTTAGTTATTTTTCTTCCTTATGTCATTAGTTTGCTTTTCTGCACTTCAAAAAACGCAAAAACAACAAAACATTGAATTACAACAAGTAGTATTTGTTACCATGTTTGCCCCTAAGATGGGTACGAAAAAAGTTAGAGTTAGAGTTAGAGAAGGTGATCTAATAGGAGGAGAAAATCTGGAGTGTTTTCTATCTCGCATCAACTCATCAAAATATTTCCTTGACAAATCTATATTCGAAAGTTTCCACAACTATAATCAAACTCTCATCATGATAGATGAAGAGCTAGAAAGAAAGTTTGTTAATTTAAATCCCTTTATTCAACAATTTTTCTTGCACTTGAATGATATGGAAAGCGGGAAAACTAGGAGTAGGGCATTTTGGAGACCGAGCTCCTTGGAGGCCTTAATTTTGAAAATTTTCAATTTCAAAAATTTTTAAAAAAATTACAAATCTATACAAGGATGTAATGTGTATGTGTGTAAAATTTCAGGATGAAACACCTTGGATTGCGAGCTGGATAAAAGAACCAAAATCATGGACTTTGATGATGAACAATACATATGCTAAAAAGCCCCGCATTTGTTTTTTGTGTATACCTCTCATTTTAATGTATTTCGACCTTAAAATTGATACACATGTACATTTTGTCTGTAGGTATATGTGTATTTTTTAAGATTTTTTTGAAACTAAAAAGTTTGAAATTTGAAATTTTCAAATTAAGGCCTCCACGGAGCTCGGTCTCCATTCGACATTTTCGGGAAACTATGGACATTTTTCAGGAGCTTTGTCTAGGGAATTTGAAGGGATGACTAAAGAGGGGAAGTATCAGGTGATACCACCTCTTATATGCTCCCATGATACTAATTTTTAAAACTCAAATTTAAATGTTTCAAAAAATTCTGATTTTTTTGGATGTTCACAATACGTATGTCTACAAGCCCTAAAAAATTCAGATCAAAATTCGAAGTACACAAAGAGAAACAAAAAAACAAATTCAGCATAATAGTGTCAATAAAGACAAAAGCATGAATAGTGTCAAAACCTACACTATTCACATCTATTTTTTACTTTTTTGTTTCTCTCTGTATACTTCGAATTTTGATCTGAGTATTTTAGGGCTTGTAGACATACGTGTTGTGAACATCCACAAATATTTTTGGATTTTTTTGAAATATTTAAATTTGAGTTTTTGAAATCGGTATCATGGGAGCATACAAGAGGTGGTATCACCTGATATTTCCCCTAGCTAAAGAGACTAGACAAGTTTTCTCCTATTATAACTTTAATGCTAAACAAGTCTCTTTGTGTCTAACATTAAAGAAAGCATTTGTGGGAGGCAATCCGCATTTATCCTTATATTTTTCTTTCTGTCAATAAAGTTGCTATGTTTTGTAGCAACAAAGTTTTTTTATTCTTTTTCTTTTATAAAGTGTCAACAATTGCCTTTAGCATGTTAAGTTTGCAATTGTATGTGTTGCTGTGTTGAAACTGAAGTTTTCCTGCTACTATCGGATTTTAAAAAATGAACAAAAGGTGATAAAATCACGAAAAAATTAAACAACACACATGTATGAGTTCTCTATTACGTTTTTAAAGATTTTTCTGAGTTAGAGATTTAAAAAAATATTGCGCCATTATGTATTGTCCTGTTTTGACAAATTGCTATTTTACTTATCTTCAGTTGTCTATGTTTGCTTTTTACTGTACCTGTTAGGGTAGAAATTATAAAATTGTGTTAACTTGCAATACCTAATGATGAGTTACGACTTTATAATTTGTTCACAACAAGGCATTGTTAGGTGCAATTTTTATTTGGACTAACATATCTCTCGAAACAGACTTTCGTCCTACTTTATATACAAAGCAATCACTGAACCAAGTACACGGCCGAACGATACAAGATGGTGAGGTAGCCCTCATACAATTCCGATCCCAATATAACCGGATCACGCAGACCTACTATGCTACCGAATGAAAGCATTGGGAGCACCGAGTACAATGCCACACACAACCCTAAACACATAAGCTCCACGACAATGCCCCCAGGAGGGAAAACGACGCAAAGCGTCGCCGCTGTCGAGTCCAGGAGGGACAAGGGTCTTCACCCGGAACTCTAGCATGAAGAGGAGCACCACGACGACGTCTTCAGGAAGATAGCGGCGCCCACAAGCGGCACCGTCGTCGGCGACAAAGCGCAGAGCTTTTGCTTGGTAGCTCCCCCTTGCCACACGAGGTCTTTAGGATAGGCGCAATGAGTTCAGCTTCCCAGGACCGGATCGGGGCGACACCACTGCCAAAGACAGGGAGAATGTCCGAGCCACCCACCGCTACCCTCCTGCCACCCACACGGCCAAGAGGGAGAGCCACCACCATCGACACAGTGCCCGTCGGAAAGCCAACCATGCGGACCGCCATCCGAAGCCGCCGCTCCAGCATCCACGTCTAAGCCACCACCATCCGTCCACATCACAGAGCACCAACCTCGGAAGGAGCAAAGAAAGGGGTCTCCTTTCATTCCTAGCCTAGCATCAGTCACGGAATCTGGGTCGATGCCCCCACAGTAGGGGGCGTCCACGCCTGCGTCCCCAGCCAGCCCCGGTGGACCGGGGGGGACACAACCACGTGACTACCGACGACCGCCGTCGAACCCGCTCGCGCGACGCCTCAACCATGGTCACCGGCACAGATCTGCCCGACAGGATAGCAGAGACCCGACCACTGATGAGTGATATTTTTACACTCATTTCAACCTTGTTTAAACCAAGATATTTCATTAAAAGAGAGATATTCACTCCGATATTGCCGCTTATGACTAATGAATGCATATGATTCCACAAATCCTCTCTTTGGTATTTTTCCACAGGAAATGGGCTAAAAAGGGAAGAAATCACGTGGGAGAAAGGAAAGGAAGGAAAATGGAGAAGAGATAAGTCACCAGGAGGCGCCAGAAGGCAACCAGGGCCAAAGACGGCGTTCCATGCGACCGCACGCGCTCGCATGAGCGGTCGTTTGGTGTGGAAACCGAGGCAGGTCGTCCACCTGAGCAACTTTTATAAAGGGGACCCCATCGAAATGTCAACAGAACGAGCGTGGGGAGAGCGTCGAGCACAGCCAGAACCTCTTCATCATCATCTTCATCCACAAACCCTAGCCGCCGCCATTTTCATCTCCATAGCCATCTCCACCACCATAGTGCTCTGTCATCTAGTTCATACTTGTAATCTTGCATCGCACAAGGCATCCATTGTAAGACATATTGCAATCAATCAATCCCAAGATGTATTCTTCAATATTATCTTCTCGTGATATGATCTCCATGTGTGAGTAGATCGGTAAGGTATGGGGTGAGGCATGAGCCTTGCAACCCCAAGTATTTGGTGAAGGGATCAATGGAAGTCTTTGACATAACGCCTCGTATGTGTGAAATAAAATTATTCCGTGAAGTGTCTCTTGTCTTGTCCGCGATCTTCATCCCTGCAGGTACCCAGGATCATGGAGATTGAGCACCGGTGAGGCTAGGAGCAAGGGGACCGTGAAGTGTTATACCGAACACCTGTGACAGTAAGGTTTAGTAGGGTAACATGGATCATAACCTTGGGGATTCATGAGGTTTTGTCATTAAATGCCCAAAGCTTTTGTCTGATATTATTATCTTAATTATCGGGGCAACCCCGCGAGACGAAGAGGGCCTTTGGTAGGACAACTGATTCTTGATGCAGGACTCGTGCCGGTCAAGATGTTATTTGGACACATCCCCCACTCCGATATGAAGCAAGCACCTCTTGATGGGTGACTTCCCGAGCACAAACTAATATCATTTTTGATCCCAACACCAACACATGGTTGTAAGCATTAAGACCTCATCCCCGTACCTTCTTTTTATTATAAGTGTTTGAATCACAATTTGCTTGCTGATCCGGTCAAAAGCTGGATTTGACACTTTGGCAAAAGCTTGCTAGAGACCATTGCTTCAAGGGAATCTTCCTCTCGTGGGTTCTATACCCAGGGTCACCTCTGGGGAAATAGGTGCGGGATACCTTTCTTGTTCCAATACCGGATCAATAAAAAGGAGATATCAACCACCACCACCGACCACCATGCCCGCGAGGAGAGCACGAGCACCACCCGCATGCACACCCCGGGCCAAGCCCGACCTCTCCTACCCGAAGCACAAGCTTCGATCTGCCCCGGGATCAGATCTAGCCCGCCCGAGCATGAACCCTAGATCTATACCTACCGACGGTACACATCCAGGAGAAGGAAGACGCCACCGCCACCCCGCGCCACCCGGAACCCCACAGCCGTCGCGCCGCCGTAGCCCTCCGAAGCACACACCACGCCCTGCCTACTTGCAGCCTCGCCAAGAACAGGCAGAGCCCACCAACTCTAGGACTATGCCCACAAAAGATGGGGCATAGCCACCAACCGGAGCCACCTCGGCCCGCGCCGCCTGCCGGCCTGCCGGCCGCCGCGACCAGGCACGTGATACGTCTCCAACGTATCTATACTTTTTTATTGTTCCATGCTATTATAGTATCAATCTTTGATGTTTTATATACATTTAATGCTATTTTATATCATTTTTGGGAACTAACCTATTAACCCAAATGGGAGGATAGCCAAATGGGAGGATAGCCTACCTTATGTAGAATTCTCCTACAATAACAGTTATCAGTCAAGTCTCAAAATGTCGCCATTCGAGGCTTTGTACGGACGGAAATACCGCACTCCTTTAAATTGGTCTCAGACAGGAGACAACCGTATCTTCGGCACGGATTTGATGCTCGAGGCTGAGAGACAAGTCAAGGATATCCAGGAGCGTCTTCGAGCAGCCAAGTCCCGTCAAAAGAGCTATTATGACACAAAGCATCGGGAAGTAACTTTTGAACCAGGAGAATATGCCTATCTCCGAGTTACCCCCATGAAAGGAATAAAAAGGTTTCACACCCGAGGAAAGCTTGCACCGAGGTATATCGGACCCTTTCCAGTCATGGCTAGAAGAGGCAGAGTGGCATATCAGCTAGAGTTACCACCAGAGTTGTCAGACGTTCACGATGTCTTTCACATATTACAGCTGAGAAAGTGCATTGCACCTCCGATCAAGCAGGCAGATATGAGTGAGCTAGAATTGACCAAAGATCTGACATACGAGGAAAGACCTGTCAGAATATTGGATGAGATGGAAAGGACTACCAGGAGTAAGACAATTAAGTTTTACAAGGTACTATGGGATCATCATACTGAGGAAGAAGCTACCTGGGAAAGATAGGATTTTCTGAGATCAGCATATCCATACTTGTTCCCTGAGCAACCGAATCTCGAGGACGAGATTCATTCTAAGGGGGGTAGGTTTGTGACACCCTGGTTTTTGGCAACTTTTTCTTTTCGAAATCCTTCTGGCTCTATTTGCAATTTGAATGGATTTTGAATCTTTCCAGTTGACTTTGGACTTATGAATTCCTCTCAGTGATCCAGAGCCCTCACCATCTTGCCAAAACCTTGTCACTCACCATCTGGATCAATTTCCAATTATTCATCTTTCCCAAATATCCATTTTCTTCTTTGGGAAAAATCTGTCATCAATATGGGTTACAAAGCAACCTATAGTTCTGGTGATCAGAAAAATCCCAAATTAATCCCAGACCTTCTTGACATCATCTACTCCCACAATCTCCAAAAACATCTCATGGTCCAGTACAAAATTTTGTCCAGAAAACTCCATTTGCTCTCTGGACAGTACTGGTCATTTGTGAAGGAGCTCTTATTTTCCCTACTCAATTAATTCCCAGAAAATTCCCTGAGATAATAGGGAACCTATCTTTCCACAATATCCAAAAATATCATCTTGTCCAGTACAAATTTTCATCACCAATATTCTGCCAAGTTTCTGTTCAGTTGGAACCTCTGTGAAGGAAGTACCAGCTAGAGGTTTCCAATTGAGCTGAAATTTTTATGGCATCTTCTCCTCACCAAATAACCCTGCCACACCAGATTTCAGCCTCAGGAGATCAACCAGATGAGTGCATCAAGCTCATCTCTGTTTCTGGTTCAGTACATCACTTGTACATGAACTATATCCAAATCGTGATCAAATCTTCTCAAACTTGGTCAGATTGGAGTCCTTCCAACATAGATCACCCCAGACATCTCCTTTGGCTCCATCCCTAGCTCATGTCTCCTCTAGATCTCTCTCAAGTTTCCTGTCAGAAACTGTAGCTAAAGCTACACTTCACAGCAGAGTGAACCTAGCCAAACCAAGCATGCAGAGGCACTAGATGATCAAAGGAGAAGGCCCTAGACACGGTGAGCTGGACTTGGACGGCCTCGAGACATCACCTCCCGTGGTGAGCATGGTACTGGCATGCCAGTACGCGTGCTCTGCACCTCGCCGGCGACGGCCGAGGTCATTCCAGTGTCCTCTCCCTGCCATTTGATGTCCTGAGGTGCCGACATCATCGCTGCCGTCCACGTAACCCTCTCCCGATCCTTCCCCTTGCCAGAATCGAGCTCGCCGGCCGCCACGCGCGCGGGCACTGTGCCGCCCGTGCCGGCACTGTGGCGTGCGGCGCATCGTCTTCCTCCCGCTACCCGCCACTGGCCGCCATAACTCCCCTGCCCTCTCCCGTCTCGTCGCCCGCAAGCAGCCAGCCAGCGAGGCGTCCTGGCGCTGGCGACGTGTCTCGGTTCCCGGCCGTTCCAGAGAGATCGCCGAGCTCCTCCCCCTCCTATAAATAGCCCTCCCCGGCCTCTCCCGAGCTCATCAACCCACTCCTCCTCCTCCCAATTGTCCTCCCCGAGCCCGAGCCACGGCCGAGAGGCCCTCTGGCCTCGAACCTCGCCGGAGAACCGCCGCCACCCGAGCCCTGCCTCTCCACTGATTCACTCCTCCCCGAGCTCCACAGACTCCTCCATCGAGCTCAGCTCATCCTCCTGGTCGCGCCCAAGCTCTTGCCCGGTCGGATTGCTGCCGGAGTCGCCATCTCCGACGACACCCGAGCGCCACCGCCGCCGGAGAAGAAGGGGACGACGCCGTCCGGTCACCGTTCGCCAAACCTCGGGTACGTGCGAGTTCGTCTCGTTGAGCTCTATCCATTCCGCTACTCACCGTACCTCGCCGCCGTCTGTGTCGCCGGCGAGCGTCGTCGGAGCTCCGCTCCCTCTCTGTTCCCTCTTCCCCCCTTTTAAACCTGACGATGGGGCCCGCCCGTCAGTGACTTACCGAAGCGGTAAGTGGAGACGCCTGGGTGGTTTACGCCTTCGACGTGGCCCCCTGAGAGATTTTCTATTTTCTATTTAAATTCCAGATTTTGACCAGAACTTTGACCGTCAATAACTTTTAAACCATAAGTCCAAATCAATTGATTCTTTTTGCATCTGGTTTGTCTTGAGCTCCTCTATTTGCTTGCCAAATTTGGTATTTTTTCCATGTTCACAGAATTTCTGGTGCTCAAAACAGTAGCATGTGACATTTCCAATTGCTTTTTAAAAATATTTTCAGAGGGAAATAACTTTGGATTTGAAGCCCGGGAGTTTGTGGACAACCCAACAGAGCAAGGCAAGCCATGTCATCCATTGCATGAAGCATTTCAATAGTGTTGGTTATTTAGTTGAATTTCATGCATTATTTTAATATGGGATAATTCTTAGTAAATTATTTAAATACATAGCTACTGCCATGATAATTTACTTGCAATCAAATATCCATACTAGTTAAATGCTTGGCTATATTAAACTTAGTCGGTTGATCAAGAGCCACCTACCCGGACTTTTCCGTGCAGCCACATTTGCCGGTATGGGACGGCCTTGACTTGGTCTGGCTTTGTGCTCTTTTATCGGTACCACCAAACTAGGGAGGGTTATGCGTGCGTGCTACCCTGATCAGGTAGACGACCATAATCCTGTGAGCCCAGTTGAGTTATTTTGCCGGCGTTCCCGTTTGGGACAGTTTGTTTGGCCACGACGGTGGCAGGTGTCACGGGGTGACACAGGGGCCACCCAGGACATGACCCTGGGAGGGTATGATTGTCGGTGGTACGGTAGAGGGGTCACAGGTCAGGCAGGTTTCGTTGGAGCACCCCCGGTCCACCCGAATGGGATCACGAGGCCAGGTACTCCATGGTGTGGGTAAAGTGCGCAACCTCTGCAGAGTGTTAAAACCTATTCGAATAGCCGCGTCCACGATATTGGACAATCCGTTTAGGCCTCTCTAGGATGGTCAACCATAAAGATAATAATGCTGGAAGAACTTGTCCTATGTTCGAAAGTGCTCTGTGGCTTGTGAGCATTCCGAGGGTTGTGGGACAACCCAGATGAGAATAAGTTGGTATTGGGTACCAGTAAGTGAACAACTTAATCTGTTAACCTGTTAATTGCCATGCTATTGTTTGCCGCATTGTTTTGGTTGCCATGAGCTTGCAAGTACATTCCAAGTACTCACCTGGCGTATCATGCCAGATGCAGGAGAAGCCGAGGACCGAGGTCCCGAAGGTTCGTGCTACGCTAACTAGGCCGTGTCCACAGCAGTGTCCCTGTGGATGGAGTTTCCCGCGCTATGTTCCGCTACGCCGTAGACTACCCAGTAGTATCAAGGCCCTGCTATGTTCCATAAATAATGTAGATATTGTTCCCAGCACCTGCAGTGCTTCTGGCCTCGCTATCGATGTAAATTATGAGCTTGTACTCGAGATATTTTAATAAAGTTCAGTTCTGTTCTGTTCCAAGTTGTTGTGTGTTTCCAGAGGACATGATCTCTGTGCTGGAAACACTGGTAAACCGGTTCTCTGAGCCGGGGTGCCACATCTGACCTAATTCCACTTCTATAAATTCTCAAATATTGGGAAACTAACAGAGAGCCACCTAAAATAACTTTTCTGCCGCTGCAAGCTTCTGTTCTTCCGTGATCCCATTTGGAGGCCTTTTCTGTCACTCTGTCGGAGGGGGAATCGATCACGGAGGGCTTCCACATCAACCTTGCTGCCCTAACAATGATGTGTGAGTAGTTCACCACAGACCTACAGGTCCATAGCTAGTAGCTAGATGTCTTCTTCTCTCTCTTTGATCTTCAATACAATGTTCTCCTTGATCTTCTTGGAGTTCTATTCGATGTAATCTTCTTTTGCGGTGTGTTTGTTGGGATCCGATAAATTGTGGGTTTATGATCTGAATATTCATGAGAAGTAATTGAGTCTCTTTGAACTTTATTATGCATGATTCTTATAGCTTTGTATTTCTCTCTGATCTATCCGTTCGGTTTGGCCAACTAGATTGATTTATCTTCAGCGGGAGAGGTGCTTTGTAGTGGGTTCAATCTTGCGGTGCTCAATATCCCAGTGACAGAAAGGGACAAGACACGTATTTGTATTGTTGCCATTAAGGATAAACCGATGGGGTTTATTCATATTGATTGGGTTTACTTTGTCTACATCATGTCATCTTGCTTAAGGCGTTACTCTGTTTTTATTAACTTAATACCCTAGATGCATGCTGGATAGCGGTCGATGGGTGGAGTAATAGTAGTAGATGCATGCAAGAGTCGGTCTACTTTTCTCGGACGTGATGCCTATATACATGATCATTGCCTTAGATATCGTCATAACTATGCGCTTTTCTATAAATTGCCCAACAGTAATTTGTTTACCCACCGTATGCTATGTGTTCGAGAGAGAAGCCTCAAGTGAAAACTATGGCCCCCGACTCTACTTTAAATATAAAAAGAAAACTAAAATATACTTGCTGCAATTTATTTACTTTTTTTTTCAATTTATCTATCTACCACTACAAGATTTAATCCTTGCAAGTAACGAGTTCAAGGGGCTTGACAACCCTCTTGCCCGCGTTGGGTGCAAGTATTTGCTTTTGTGTGTGCAGGTGCTGTTCACGAGGCTTTGCGTGATTCTCCTATTGGTTCGATAACCTTGGTTCTCACTAAGAGAAATACTTATCTCTACTGTGCTGCATCTCCTCTCCTCTTCGGGGAAAATCCCAACGCAGCTCACAAGTACCAGGAAGAATTTATGGCGCCGTTGCCAGGGAGACATCATCAAAACCTATCATGTACCTTCACACATACTATCATCTACATGCTCTACTTTTTATTTGCCTTTTTATTAGCCTTTGCCTCTCATTTTCATCTCCCCCACTTCTCATAAAAAACACAAAAATATCTTGCTTTGCTTGTTTGCTTGCTTTGTCGCTATGACTGGTGCTACTATTCCTCCTCTCTCTCCAGATTTCGAAGTTCTTTACTTTAAACAAAAGTAGGGAGAGAATCTAAAAGATGCTTGGTATATAATAATGGAATCTTATCATGTTTGCACTATAAAAGGTGATATAAATTTTTTGCTTTGAAACTTTTATATAGGACTCACTATACCTAATAGACAACTGTTGGATTTTGCCGCTAAAGGGAATTTTATTGAAAGTGATGCTAATGCTGCCTATGAGATAATGAGGGGATAGTGGGAACTCCACCTCCACAAAAAGGGTTCAGTTACACTCAAGGAGGAATCCAAATATTAGAAAAATTATGGGATATGCAGAAAAACTTAGTTGAGTTGCAAAAATCTAATGAACCACTTAAAGCCCTTAGTGGAAATCTTAATCGTATGAATTCCCTTCTTACCGTTTGCAACAAAAGGCTTGATAATCTAGATAATAAAATTGCTTATTTTTCTGAGAATAATGGGAAATGTAAGGAATCCCCGGGATTTGAGAACAACCCATCTAAGCTGGCAAAAACTAAGGATGATAATACTTGAAACAATGCACTATGCCTTGCTAGGGGCATAAAACAATAGCGCTTGTTGGGTGGGAACCCAATATTTATCTTTATTGCAATTTTTATTTTTCTTGTGTCACACAATTATAGCTACTTTTATGATTGTGTTTTTATCTTTTAATTAGTGTTTGTGCCAAGTAATGCCTTTGGGATGATTTGGATGATAGTATAACTGATGCTGTTTGAAAACAGAAAGTTTTGTGCCCCGTAGTTGATTTTTAGATTATTGCTGGAACATATAAAAATCTGAAATTTTTACACAGTATTGGAATACAAATTTTTTAAGTTGTCCAAATTTTTCAGAATTTTTGGAGTTACCTAAGTATGGATAAATATTATGTAATTGCATACTGTTCTGTTTTAGACAGATTCTGTTTTCTATTTCATAGTTCGCTTGTTTTAATGATGCTATGGATTATATCGGGGGGTATAAGTCATGGAGAAGTTAGAGTACAGTAGCATTATGTAATAATTAAATATGAACCAATTTATAACAGTACCTAACGTTTATGATTAATTTATTATACTAACGGATCTCACGAAGGTTCTGTTGAGTTTTGTGTGCTGAAGTTTTCAAGTTTTGGGTGAGATTACGATGGATAAAGGAATAAGGAGCGGCAAGACCCTAAGCTTGGGGATGTCCAAGGCACCTCAAAGTAATATTCATGGAATACCCAAGCGTCTAAGCTTGGGGATGCCCCGGATGGCATCCCCTCTTTCTTCTACAATCTATCGGTAACTTACTTGGAGCTATATTTTTATTCATCACATGATATGAGTTTTACTTGGAGCGTCTTGTGCCATACTAGTTTTTGCTTTGTTTGCTTTTTAGTTTGCCACAATCATCTTTTGCTGGACACACCTTTTGAGAGGGACACACATTATTTCGTGATTTGTTAGAATACTCTATGTGCTTCACTTATATCTTTTGAGCTAGGCAGTTGCTCTAGTGCTTCACTTATATATTTTAGAGCAAGGTGGTGGTTATATTTTAATGAAATAGTTGCACTCTCATGCTTCACTTAAATCTTTTTGAGAGTCTAAAAAATAGTAATGGCAATTTGCACGGGTTATAAGCTTAGTCCATAAAGGATAGGTATTCAAGAGGGACATAACAAAAACTTTCATGTAGATCACTGAATATGATATGTTTGATTCCTTGCAATAGTTTTGCGATATTATGATGGTAATATGTGGATATACTAGTGAATGATTGTGGTTTAGTAAGAATATTGGTGTTAAGGTTTGTGATTCCCGAAGCATGCATGTATAGTCTCTAGTTATGTGATGAAGTTGGAGCATGATTTATTATTGAGTGTCTACCTTATGAATGGCGGTCGAGGACGAGCGATAGTATTTTCCTACCAATCTATCCCCCTAGGGGCATGCGAGTAGTACTTTGCTTCGAGGGATAATAAAATTTTGCAATAAGTATGTGAGTTCTTTATGACTAATGTGAGTCCATGGATTATACGCGCTCTTACCTTTCCGCAATTTGCTAGCCTCTTCGGTACCGTGCATTGCCCTTTCTCACCTCAAGAGTCGGTGCAAACTTCGCCGGTGCATCCAAACCACGTGATATGATACACTCTATCACACATAAGCCTCTTTATATCTTCCTCAAAACAGCCACCATACCTACCTATTATGGCATTTCCATAGCCATTCCGAGATATATTGCCATGCAACTTCCACCATTCCGTTTTATGACACACATGTTCATTGTCATATTGTTTTGCATGATCATATAGATGACATAGTATTTGTGGCTCATCCACCATTCATCATTTTTATACATGTTACGCTAGATCATTGCACATCCTGGTACACTGCCAGAGGCATTCATATAGAGTCATATTTTTCTAGTTATCGAGTTGTAAGTAAATAGAAGTGTGATGATCATTCTTATTAGAGCATTGTCCCAGTGAGGAAAGGATGATGGAGACTATGATTCCCCCACAAGTCGGGATGAGACTCCGGACAAAAAAAGAGAGGCCAAAAAGAGCCCAACAAAAAAAATGAGAGAAAAAGAGAGAAGGGGCATTGTTACTATCCTTTTTCCACACTTGTGGTTAGATAACCCACAAGTATAGGGGATCGCAACAGTTTTCGTGGGTAGTATTTCACCCAGATTTATTTATTTGACACAAGGGGAGCCAAAGAATATTTGCGAGTATTAGCAGTTGAGTTGTCAATTCAACCACACACGGAGACCTAAATATCTGCAACAAAGTGTTTAGTAGCACAGTAGTATGACAATTTTGATAACAGTAGCAATAGTAACAGAGACAGTAATAGTAGCAGTTTTGTAGTGATTGTAACAGCAGCAGCAGCAAAAGTAACTTAGCAAAGATCAATATGAGAAAGGCGTAGGCATTCGATCGGTGATGAATAATTATGTTGAATGACATTCATCATGTAATAGTCACAACCTAGGGCGATACACAATAGCTCCAATTCATCAATGTAATGTAGGCATGTATTCCGCATATAGTCATACGTGCTTATAGTAAGAACTTGCATGACATATTTTGTCCTACCCTCCCATGGCAGCGGGGTCCATAAGGAAAGCTAAGGGATATTAAGGCCTCCTTTTAATAGAGAACCGGAACAAAGCATTAGCACTTAGTGAATACATGAACTCCTCAAACTACGGTAATCACCGGAAAGAATCCCAATTATTGTCACCTTGGGGTATGCGGATCATAACACGTAATAGGTGCATATAACTTGCAATATAGGATCAAGAACACAAATATATTCATGAAAACATAAAGGTTCAGATCTGAAATCATGGCACTCAGGCCCTAGTGACAAGCATTAAGCATAGCAAAGTCATAGCAACATCAGTCTCACAACATAGTGGATACTAGGGATCAAAGACCTAACAAATTGACTCGATTACATGGTAAATCTCATCCAACCCATCACCGTCCAGCAAGCCTACGAAGAAATTACTCACGCACGGCCGTCGAATCCCCCTCTCTGGAGCCCCGAACAGACTCCAGATCAGCCCTCCCGATGAAGAACAGGAGGTGGCGGCGGCTCCGTATCGCAAAACGCGATGATTCTTTCTCTCTGATTTTTTCTCCATGAATAGTTACTTATAGCGTTGGAATTAGGGTAAACGGAGCTGCCAGGGACCCACAAGCCTGGGGGGCACGCCCTGGTGGTGGGCGCGCCCCCTGAGCTTGTGGCTCCTGGGTGGCCCCCCTCCAGTAGATCTTTTTCCCAGTATTTTTTATATATTCTGAAATAATTCTCCGTAAATTTTCAGGTCCATCCGAGAACTTTTATTTCTGCGCAAAAATAACACCATGGCAATTCTGCTGAAAACAGCGTCAGTCCGGGTTAGTTCCATTCAAATCATGCAAATTAGAGTCCAAAACCAGAGCAAAAGTGTTTGGGAAAGTGGATACGTTTGGGACGTATCAACTCCCCCAAGCTTAACTCATTGCTTGTCCTCAAGCAATTCAGTTGACAAACTGAAAGTGACAAAGAAAAACTTTTACAAACTCTTTTGTTCTTTTTTTCTGTATATATACTTAACTAGCATCCAAGTTTTCAGCAAAGATTATGAACTAACTATATGAATGATAACACTTAGGTCTCACATTTACCCATGGCAATAACATAACCAACTAGCGAGCAATAATGAGATATCTCAGATGCCAACACTTTATCAAAACAATCATGATATAATATGATAATATGGTATCTCGCTAGCCCTTTCTGAGACCGCAAAACATAAATGCAGAGCACCTCTGAGATTCAAGCAACGACTAAACATTGTAATTCAGGGTAGAGGATATCCAATCATGGTCACACCCAACATTAACTATACTCAATGCATAAAAATGACAATAGTGCTCTCCAACTGGTGCTTAAATGAGAGGGTGATGACTCAACAATAAAAATAAAATAACATGAAAGTAAATGGATAGGCCCTTCGCAGAGGGAAGCATGGATTTGCAGCGGTGCCAGAGCTCCAAGCTTAAATCAGAGATTAAAATAATTTTGGGAGGTATGCTTTTCCTGTCAACGTTATGACCGAGAGTTTTCAATATCTTCCATGCTAAACACATTATAGGCGGTTCCCAAGCAAAAAGGTAAAGTTTACTCCCCCTCCACCATACCAACACAAGCCATGGTTAGCCGAATCCTCGGGTGCCCTCCATACCAACAACTTTTCAGGGGAGTTTGTTTGCATTATGTATTTTCGATTTGAGCATAGGACTGGGCATCCCAAATACTAGCCTCTCTCATGCAATGACAAGTGAATAAACACTCATCTCGAGAATACCCCGCTTAGCATGGAAGATACTGACCGCCCCCTGTCGCTCCATGAGCGGTACGGGCACACAAAACAGAAGTTCATTTGAATGTTTAGAGGTGGCACATGCAAATTTACTTGGAACGGCAGAGTAATACCGCATATAGGTAGATATAGTGGACTCATCTGGAACAACTTTGGTTTAAGGATTTGGATGCACAAGCAGTATTCCCGCTTAGTACAGGTGAAGGCTAGCAAATAGATTGAGAAGCGACCAGCTAGAGAGCGAAAACGGTCATAGACATGCATTGTGAATAATTAACATTGAATACGAGCATGAGTAGGATATCAACACCCTGATGTGACGCCCCTGCTCGACCGTGCACTAATCATACACGCAAACGTGCACGCTCGAGATCAGAGACTCACGGGAAGATATCACAACACAACTCTAAACTCAAAATTTAAACATAGATCTTCATATTACAAACCAGGGGTCACGAGGACCCGAATACATAAGTCATACAAAAAAATAATATTTGGTTACAGACATAGTTAGTCAAGTTTGCCTTAAGAAGGCTAGCACAAACAGCGACACTGATCGAAAAGGCGAAGGCCTCCTGCCTAGGGCCTCCGAACTACTCCTGGTCGGCGGGCTCAATGTAGTAGTAGGTGCCTCCGGGGATCTCCTGCTCCTAGACTCCGTCGTCTGATCGTAGAAACCGGGTAGGGTAAAAATAAGGGAGCAAAGCAACCGTGAGTACTCTTCCAAAGTACTCACAAGACTGACATAAGAACTATGCTAAGTATGCATCAGTATCAAAGGAATGGGGCTATATCTTTGGACTAAACTGTAGAAATGCCAGAACAGAGGGGGAAAGGCCTAGCCTATCGAAGACTAGCATCTTGAAGCAATCTTGCAGCATCAGAAGAGAGTAGAACAAGATAATATATAATCAATCATATTTTAGTAATGCCCTGGGATCCTTCCTCGACTACCCTGTGAGAAAGTGATCCCGAGAGTAGTAGTAACAGTTTAACATTGTAACAGTTTACATTCATAGTTGTAGCAGATCAGGATACAACTCTGAGCGTCCTGTTACCGTGGACACGGCTATTCGAATAGATCACTTCCCTGCAGGGGTGCACTACTGTTACCCAACACGCTCGATTACATCTGGACGGACACACTTGCTGGGTAATACCCGGCCTTGGGTAATCGACACGCCGTAGACCAACCTAGACTCAGCAGAGAGGTCATCACGCCGGTCAAAATCCTAAGTGCGAAGGGGTCTTGGGCCCATCGCCCTCTGCACTCCTGCACGTTGCGAGACTGGCCGGGGCCCAGGCGCGACACTGTATACACAAGTGACGTAACCAGCCCGCATCTCTGAACTGTGACATCTGAAGAGCTTTCGGGAGAAACGTACGACATAGAGGGTCCCATAACCATTATCCCACGTGGTGGTAGTGCGTATAGGCCAGCGGCCAACTCAGATCAAGTACCCAAATCCGTTAGGCGTGTTTACTAACTCGCGAAGACGAACAGGATCCCTGTCGCTCCGACTTGATAACACACGGACCACGACCAAGGACCAGGCCCACCTCTCTTCTAGGTGGTCTCCGCCTGCCCTGTCGTTCCGCCATAATATCACTCGCGGGTGCTCTTGGAGCCGACCCGTCTTTAATATTATTCTCTCGCGGGCACTCTTGGAGCCGGCCCGACTTTAACAGTTTAAAGTATTGCAATAGGTAAACATTTCCGTGATCATCACCCAGAGTGATCACGGCCTGATAATAAGCATGGCAAACGGACAAGGGTGAAGGGCCAGCTGATGAAACATAGCATACCTAACTAAGCATCATAGGATAGCAGGTAAGGTATCAATAGTAGGCGACGAAAACAGGCTATGCATCAGAATAGGAGCTATCGGAGCAACAACAGAAGCAATTCTAATGCAAGCAATAGAGAGTAGGTGATATCTGGATGATCAAGGGGGTTTTGCTTGCCTGGAACCTCTGCCGCAGGGGTCTGGTCGTCGACGTCGTAGTCGTACTCAGCAGTGTCGTCGGCAGTCTCGGGGTCTATCGGTAGAGAAGGAGGGGGAAGAAACAATAAATACATGTCAAACAATGCAACAGGGATGCATGACATGTTGTGCTAGGGGTGTTCTAATGCAGCACTACGCAAGTTAGTCGGAGCGGGAAAACATCTCGAGGTGTTTTACCAGCTCCGGGCAATTATCGATTAGATGAATCGGAGGGGAAGGTTCCATGTTCATCATGTTAGAGAGGGCTGACAGGTATGTGGGTAGCGTATTCGTATTCTTCATATTTTTCTCATCGTTTTTCATATATAAATTATTTTCATCCCAGTTACAGTTTATTTTATATGATTTTTCAAAGTTTTATTGAATTTCTGGAATTATTTTAATTATTAAATCCGAATTATCCAAAATAGTGGACTGTGACATCAGCATGACGTCAGGGTGATGTCATTGGTCAAACCCAGCTGGCCAGGGTCAAACCTGACCAGTGGGTCCCACTGGTCAGTGACTGATTAAATTTAATAGAGGTTAATTTAGTTAATTAGGTTAATTAACAGGTGGGACCCCACTATCAGTGGCTAATTAGTGATTAAATTAATTAATAGATTATTTATTTATAAAAACGTTTAATTAAATGTGGGGGCCACATGTCATTGACTAGGCTGCCCAGTCAGCCGAGTTGACCAAGTCAACTCGGTCAACTGGGCCCGTGGGGCCCAGCTGTTAGTGGCACAGTGCAGGCCAGGTGGCAGCCACGTCGGCGACGTCGCCGGAGTTGCTCTGGCGACCATTTCGCGTGGCGGCGCGCACTGGACCTCGCCGGAAATCACCGTCCGGCGACCAAAAACGCGGCGGTTGGTCGCGTTCGAACGGGGACTGCAGCGCGCGTCAACCTGTGGCACTGGTTCGAGCGGAGGAGGGCTACATCGACGGCGGCGTCGACCGCGGCTGACGCCGGAATTTTGGCATCATCGCGAACGGCGGCAGAGGCTATGGCAAGCCCAATGGATGGGTTCTACGGGGTCCTAGAGGTGCCTGGAGCACGACTACGAGCTCGGTTGAGCATGTCGTCGTCGGGAGCGACGACAACGAGCACCGCGGTGGAGCAAAGCTCGGGCGGCAATGGCGGTGGCCGCTATGGGCATCTAAAAGCAGCGCTGAGAGAGGGAAAACGTGCGCCTGCTCACATCGTTGACGCGGAGCTGCTTTGGTAGGCGCGGGATGCGGTGACGGCGACAAAATCGGCGGTGAAGTGGCGGCGACCGACGGAGAGGAAGACGACGGATCCGGCGCTGTGGCAGCGCAGAGCTCGATCCCGTGGTCGGAGAGGAAGTAGAGGAGGCAGGCGGAGCTTTTTGGCACGGCGGCGAGGCGAGGCGGTGGCGGTGGCTACGCGGGCGAGCAACGGACGGCGATGGCTGCGTCGGCCATGGCGGGAGAGGTCGAAAGCGAGCGAGGGGAGAGGGGGAAAAGAGCTTGGCCTCGTCCCCAAGGGCCACGGTGTCGTTCTTATCCCCCCAGGGGCTCCTGTAGCGGCGCGGACGGCGAGTGGGTGCAGTGGCGACGGCGAACCGGCTCGGGCGCGGGCGTGCGCAAGCGAGCGGCGGGAGGAGGAAGGAAAGGCCGGCCAGGCTGGGCTGGGCCGCATTGTGTGCCACTTGGGCCCAGTCCAACAGTGCACTGCCACTCTTTTTCTTTTTATTTCTCTGTTTTCTGTTTAGTAATTCTTTTAACACTAATTTACTTTTGTAAAATATGTAGTTAGTCAAATCAAATACTAGGCAATATCTAGTACTGCCACAAAAATTTGGAGGCATAACAATTTCATTTGAGTTTTGTTTAATTGGAAATGGATTAAATGCTACTGTTTTGGTACTCTTTTAATTTGGTTAGGGGCAAATTATGAATTCAAATAATGTTGGCTTTATTTTTATAATTGCTTAGGGAAATTTTGCAATATTATGAACTATTTAGTTCCTGGATTTGAACAACTTTTAAATTCACTTTAAATTTGAATTCCATTTCAAAGTGGAATTTGAAATGAGATATGAGATCAAAGGTGATCAAGCACTGTTAAGCATGATGACTTGGTATTAATCATGGGGGATTACTGTAGCTAATACATGGGGGTGTTACAATTCTCCTCCTCTAAAAGAAATCCTCGTCCCGAGAATTAAGAGGTAGGCTGAAAGAGAGCGGGGTATTCTTCACGAAGACGATCTTCGCGTTCCCAAGTGGCTTCATCTTCAGAATGATTCGACCACTGAACTTTAAGGAACTTGATTGCCTTCTGACGGGTTCGACGTTCAGCTTGATCAGAATGCGGATCGGATACTCTTGATAAGAAAGATCCTCTTGTAGCTCAAGCATTTCATAATCCACTGCTCGGATAGGATCCTTGAAGCAGCGACGGAGTTGCGACACATGGAAGACATCATGAACTTGAGAAAGGTTCGGCGGCAATTCCAATTGCTAGGCCACTTCTCCACGTCTGGCGAGGATACGGAATGAACCAATGTAGCAAGGATCTAACTTTCCCTTGATTCCAAAACGATGAGTGCCCTTCATCAGAGTGACACGAAGGTAAGCTTGTTCGCCAGGTTGATAAACCATTACCTGGTGTTTTCGGTCATAATTGCTCTTCTCATGAGACTGAGCAGTTTTCAAATGTTCACGGACAATGCGGACTTGTTCTTCAGCTCGTTGGATAATGTCCGGACCGAAGAGTGGCCGTTCCCCAGTTTGTGACCAATTCAGAGAGGTTCGGCACTTACGTCCATAGAGAACTTCAAAGGGTGCCATCTTCAAACTAGCCTGATAGCTATTGTTGTATGAGAATTCAGCATATGGGACAGATTCCTCCCATTTCTTACCGAATGAAATGACACAAGCTTGAAGCATATCTTCAAGCACTTGATTGACTCGTTCAACTTGTCCCTGGGACTGGGGGTGAAAAGCGGTGCTGAAGGACAGATGAGTTCCCATAGCTTCTTGGAAACTGTTCCAAAATCTTGAGGTAAAGAGGCTGCCACGGTCTGAGCTGATCTCCAACGGGACACCGTGGAGTGACATGATTCTGGAAACATACAAGTCTGCTAACTGACTAGCAGTGATTGTCTCCTTGACTGGCAGAAAGTGAGCAACCTTGGAGAATCGGTCAATGACGACAAAAATAGCATCATGACCCTTCTGCGATCTGGGAAAACTAGTAATGAAATCCATTTCGACTTTGTCCCATTTCCATTCAGGAATATCAAGTGGTTGCAGAGTTCCAGCTGGCCTTTGATGTTCTGCTTTGATGCGACGGCAAACGTCACACTCAGCAACATAACGAGCAATGTCTCGCTTCATATCAGGCCACCAATATCTCTGTCGAATGTCTTGGTACATCTTGGTACTACCAGGGTGAATTGAAAGAGGTGTATCATGAGCTTCTTTCATGACGCATGGGGTCACATCCAGGTTGTCCTTTCTAGGAACCACTAAGCGATTTTTGAAGAACAAGGTGCCAACATCATCAATAGTGAAGAATGATCGCCTTCCTTCTGTGAGATAGCGCTTAATCTTCTCGACCTCAGAGTCAGCTTTCTGTATATGCTTGATGAGGCCCTCGAGATCTGGTTCAACTACCAGGGTATTGAGATAACCCTGAGGCACAATGTGAAGGTTCAACTTGCAAAGTTCTTCATCGAGAAGGGGTTGTGCTTGCTGAACCATGAGGTTGTTGCAATAAGACTTGCGACTCAAAGCATCGGCCATTACATTAGCCTTGCCAGGGGTATAGGAAATATCCATGTCATAGTCAGCTATTGTCTCGAGCCACTTTTGTTGACGGAGGTTCAAATTTGGTTGGGTATACAGATACTTCAGACTTTGGTGGTCCGTGTATATCTCGCAATGGTTACCGAGAAGGTAATGTCGCCACAGCTTTAGAGCATAGATAACTGCTGCTAACTCGAGATCATGTGTTGGATACATATCTTCGTGAGGACGCAACTGACAAGAGCCATAAGCAATCACCTTGCGCTCCTGCATCAGGACACAGCCTAATCCTTGACGGGATGCGTCGCAATATATCACAAAGTCCTTGCGGGATTCAGGGGGAGCTAGCACTGGGGCAGATGTCAACTTATCTTTAAGTGTCTGAAAACTTTCTTGGCACTTTTCCGTCCACTCAAACTTCTTGCCTTTGTGGAGCAAGTCAGTCAGTGGCTTAGCAATTTTGGAGAAGTTCTCAACGAAATGGCGGCAATAGCTGGTGAGACCGAGAAAACTTCTGACTTGCTTAACAGTCTGCGGAGGAGTCCAGTCAAGAATATCCTGAACTCGTTCTGGGTTAACAGCAATGCCATCTTTGGAAATCACATGACCAAGATAGGTCACCTTGGAAAACCTGGCATAAAGCTGGTGTTCTCGGAGTTTCTCCAATACAAGCCGAAGATGTTCGGCGTGTTCTTCTTCATTCTTGGAATATATAAGGATATCATTCAAATAAACCACGACGAATTTGTCGAGGTAGTCCATGAAGATATAGTTCATCAATTGAGAGAAGGTTGCTGGAGCATTAGTTAATCCGAAGGACATGACGGTGTACTCGTATGATCCATAATGAGTAATGAAGGCGGTCTTCGGAATATCCTCTTTACAGACTCGGATCTGATGGTAACCCAACCTTAAGTCGAGTTTAGAGAACACAGAGGATCCAGCAAGTTGATCATAGAGATTGTTGATCCGGGGAAGTGGATATTTGTTCTGGATTGTTGCTTGTTTAATAGGCCGATAGTCCTGGACCAATCGGTTAGTTCCATCCTTCTTCTTAACAAAGAGAGAAGGTGCTCCCCAAGCAGAGGAACTTGGACAAATGAAGCCTTTACAAAGCGATTTGTCGATCTCCTCCTTAAGTTCAAGGAGTTCATGCGGTGGCATCTTGTAGGGACACTTAGCAATAGGGGTAGTGCCTGGTTTTAAGTCGATGACGAATTCAACAGCTCTAACCGGGGGTATTCCTGGAAGTTCTTCTGGAAAGACATCTGGAAAATTGCGAACGACTGGAACGTTCTCAATTCCCTCAAGAGGTGAAGCATTCAGAGCATATATCTGAGCTTCGGCATTCCGGATAACTCGGGCGGTGTAGTTCACTATCTCGTCGGAGGGGTGAAGGAGTTGGACGACTTTGGTGGCACAATTGATCGAAGCACTGTGAGCTTTCAACCAATCCATTCCTAGAATGAGGTCTATGGTGGAAGACTTCAGAACGATGGGGGAGGCAAGGAATTCTAATCCTTCAATTTCGACGGTGACGTTATGTGCCATCATGTCAGCATGACAATGGGCCCCGGGAGTTTTAACGACTAATGGAGTATGCATCTTTTCATATTGTATGCCATGCATGAATGCAAATGCTCCAGAGATGAATGAATGTGATGCTCCTGAATCAAATAAAACAGAAGCGGATACTGAGTTAACGAGAAGGGTACCCATCACAGTTTCAGGTTGATCCTGAACTTCTTCAATATCAACGTGGTAAGCCTGTCCACGACCATAAGCAGAAGACCCGGTATTATAGTTGCGGGTCTAGTTGTAACCACGGCCATTTCCACGGCCAGTAGGAGGAAGTGCCAACTGATTCTGACTCTGGCGGCAGTCTTTGGCACGGTGACCTGGGCGGCGACACTTGAAACACAGACCATCTTCAGGACGAAGAGCAGTAGCATTTGGTGGAGCAGCTTGAGCTCTCGGCGGCCTCGGTGGTGGAGGAGGCAGACGGGGTGCCGCCTAGGAAGGCCTTAGCGCAGGGGCAGCTGGACGATGCATGCTGTGGGGAATCCAGATTCGACGCCTTTGTGCTGAGCTCGAAGATGAGCCAACGTCACGATAGCGCTTCTGTGACTCCTTGTGCTCCATTTGAGCGGTCTCAACCTGGATAGCCTTGTTCACCAGGGTGGCAAAGTCGGTGAAGTTATGAACAACAAGTGCGAGCTTGAGGTCTGGGTAGAGTCCGTCGCGGAATTTCTCCTGTTTGCGAGCATCAGTGGCAATGTCTTCTTCAGCATAGCAGGATAGGTCAAGGAATTCCTGCTGATAAGCTTCGACTGTCTTATTGCCCTGAGTGAGGTTGCGAAACTCTCTTTTCTTCCGGTCCATGATTCCCTGAGGAATGTAACGGGCACGGAAAGCAGCCTGAAACTCGATCCAGGTAACGACTGTCCCAGCAGGTAGTGTACTCCTGTGGGTGGACCACCATTGAGCTGCGGGGCCCTTCAAGAAGTAGGACGCGAAGGTGACAAGGTTGGCAGGGGCGACATTGGCAGATTCCATCTCGAAGGTGATGTCGCGAAGCCAGTCATCAGCATCCCGTGGCTGTTCTGAATTACGAAAAACAGTAGGGTTGAGACGTACAAAATCCTGTAGAGTTATTGAAGCAGGTTGCTGGTTCTGGTTTGTAAACTGAGCCATGATTCCAACCATAAACTGGCAGTTCATCTCAAATTGCTGCATCATAGCTACCATATAGTCTGGCGGTGGTGGCCGTTCGGGAGCACGGCCACGACCACGACCACCTGGTCTAACCATCCTGCTAAAGATTTAATAGGGGGTAGTTTAGTAAAAGCAACCGCAAGTGTTTAGAGACAAGCATGATGTAACACGACAATGAACAAGTAGTGCAATAGATTCATAACAGTAGTCATTTAGGACATACAGATCCATACACAGAGTCGGTTACACGCGGACAGCATAAGTTCAGAAAATTAAACAGCTAGACATACTAGGCGGCGCGCAGGCACGCGGCGAGGAATACAACAACGGGACATAGCAAAGGCTACATCAACGTCGGAGAAAACCACTGAAACCAGGTAACTGCAGGTGCGGACGATGAGTGCTCACAACAGAAAGGTCCTGCGCTCCGTGACTACTCTGATGCAGAACCCAACCTCGAACTGGGAGAAGAGGTCCACGTGCGGGTGTGTGACCTCCAACAGCAGGCCAATCGATACCTGCAGGCATCTGAGTCCTGCACGGGTAAAGGATGTACTCTGGGTGTATCCCTGTCCGGACAGCTGGTAGCAAATGTGTCATAGCCTCATAGAGACGTGCACGAGTGGCAAACAACTCGACGGCAAGAGCCCGGGTAGTGCGATCCAGAGCCTCAGTGTGCTGTATCAAGACCTGCGGGTCATATCGACGTGTCACGTAAGGAGCGTGGACAACAGTGTAGTATCCAGTCTCATCTCCCGCAGGGGCATACGGGATGTATCTGAACTCTGAGTCATCCAAGCAACTATGCTCGCCATGAAGACGTGCGACAGCAGAATGGGCAGCATCATGGACTGCCATATCAATCGTCACGCCGATACCGTGAAAAGTGTGCAACTCGGTGACAGAGTCATCCCGCTGATCAAAGATACGAACATCGGCATGGTACTGCTCCTGGTTGAACTCGCGGAAATCCTCGTAAACCATGTACTCAGGGTACCAGCGGTAGCCCAATCTAGTCAGGAGGGCGATCAGGATAGCTGGAAAACCAGGCGCATCGCGAGCCCATGTCCGAAGTACAAGCTGCATCGCAGGGCACGGCGGAAACAAGCGATCCATCTGAAACAGAGGAAATTTCAAGATTGTCAAATGACAGTGAGTGAATTCTTGCATCGTGCATTCAAGGAAGTAATTTGCAGATAATCAAAGCTCCGGGTGGACGTGATCACGAGAACCTAGAGTCAGAGTTAGCAAAATTTTAACCCGAATAGAAGAGATATCAGAGTCCCAGAGTAAAGAAGAGGAATAAAAGATCCTAATCCCATCCATTTGCGATGTGGGCCCGTAACCCACACAACAATGTTAGTAAAATAGTTTTTTAAAGACTAGACTCAACTTCGACCAAGGAATCGGAAGGGGGCTTCCTACAGGCAGTCGGCTCTGATACCAACTTGTGACGCCCCTGCTCGACCGTGCACTAATCATACACGCAAACATGCATGCTCGAGATCAGAGACTCACGGGAAGATATCACAACACAACTCTAAACTCAAAATTTAAACATAGATCTTCATATTACAAACCAGGGGTCACGAGGACCCAAATACATAAGTCATACAAACAAATAATATCTGGGTACAGACATAGTTAGTCAAGTTTGCCTTAAGAAGGCTAGCACAAACTGCGACACTGATCGAAAAGGCGAAGGCCTCCTGCCTAGGGCCTCCGAACTACTCCTGGTCGGCGGGCTCAACGTAGTAGTAGGTGCCTCCGAGGATCTCCTGCTCCTGGACTCCGTCGTCTGATCGCAGCAACCAGGTAGGGGAAAAATAAGGGAGCAAAGCAACCGTGAGTACTCATCCAAAGTACTCGCAAGACTAACATCAGAACTATGCTAAGTATGCATCGGTATCAAAGGAATGGGGCTATATTTTTGGACTAAACTGCAGAAATGCCAGAACAGAGGGGGAAAGGTCTAGCCTATCGAAGACTAGCATCTTGAAGCAATCTTGCAGCATCAGAAGAGAGTAGAACAAGATAATATATAATCAATCATATTTTAGTAATGCCCTGGGATCCTTCCTCGACTACCCTGTGAGAAAGTGATCCCGAGAGCAGTAGTAACAGTTTAACATTGTAACAGTTTCCATTCATAGTTGTAGCAGACCAGGATACAACTCTGAGCGTCCTATTACCATGGACACGGCTATTCGAATAGATCACTTCCCTGCAGGGGTGCACTACTGTTACCCAACATGCTCGATTACATCTGGCCGGACACACTTGTTGGGTAATACCCGGCCTCGGGTAATCGACACGCCGTAGACCAACCTAGACTCAGCAGAGAGGTCAGCACGCCGGTCTAAATCCTAAGTGCGAAGGGGTCTTGGGCCCATCGCCCTCTGCACTCCTACACGTTGCAAGACTGGCCGGGGCCCAGGCGCGACACTGTATACACAAGTGACGTAACCAGCCCACCCCAGCAATCAGCCCGCATCTCTGAACTGTGACATCTGAAGAGCTTTCGGGAGAAACGTACGACATAGAGGGTCCCATAACCATTATCCCACGTGGTGGCAGTGCGTATAGGCCAGCAGCCAACTCAGATCAAATACCCAAATCCGTTAGGCGTGTTTAGTAACTCGCGAAGACGAACAGGATCATTGTCGCTCCGACTTGATAACACACGGACCACGACCAAGGACCAGGCCCACCTCTCTCTTAGGTGGTCTCTGCCTGCCCTGTCATTCCGCCATAATATCACTCACGGGTGCTCTTGGAGCCGACCCGTCTTTAATATTATTCTCTCGCGGGCACTCTTGGAGCCGGCCCGACTTTAACAGTTTAAAGTATTGCAATAGGTAAACATTTATGTGATCATCACCCAGAGTGATTATGGACCGATAACAAGCATGGCAAACGGACAAGGGTGAAGGGCCAGCTGATGAAACATAGCATACCTAACTAAGCATCATAGGATAGCAGGTAAGGTATCAATAGTAGGCGACGAAAACAGGCTAGGCATCAGAATAGGAGCTATCGGAGCAACAACAGAAGAAATTCTAATGCAAGCAATAGAGAGAAAGAGTAGGTGATATCTGGATGATCAAGGGGGTTTTGCTTGCCTGGAAGCTCTGCTGCAGGGGTCTGGTCGTCGACGTCGTAGTCGTACTCAGCAGTGTCGTCGGCAGTCTCGGGGTCTATCGGTAGAGAAGGAGGGGGAAGAAACAATAAATACATGGCAAACAATGCAACAGGGATGCATGACATGCCAACATGCTGTGCTAGGGGTGTTCTAATGCAGCACTACGCAAGTTAGTCAGAGCGGGAAAACATCTGGAGGTGTTTTACCAGCTCCGGGCAATTATCGATCAGATGAATCGGAGGGGAAGGTTCCGTGTTCATCATGTTAGAGAGGGCTGATAGGTATGTGGGTAGCGTATTCATATTCGTCATATTTTTCTGATCGTTTTTCATATATAAATTATTTTCATCCGAGTTACGATTTATTTTATATGATTTTTCAAAGTTTTATTGAATTTTTGGAATTATTTTAATTATTAAATCCAAATTATCCAAAACAGTGGACTGTGACGTCAGCATGACGTCAGGGTGACGTCATCGGTCAAACCCAGCTGGCCAGTGTCAAACCTGACCAGTGGGTCCCACTGGTCAGTGACTGATTAAATTTAACAGAGGTTAATTTAGTTAATTAGGTTAATTAACAGGTGGGACCCCACTGTCAGTGGCTAATTAGTGATTAAATTAATTAATAGATTATTTATTTATAAAAACGTTTAATTAAATGTGGGGGCGACATGTCAGTGACTGGGCTGCCCAGTCAGCCGAGTTGACCAAGTCAACTCGGTCAACTGGGCCCGTGGGGCCCAGCGGTCAGTGGCACAGGGCAGGCCAGGTGGCAGCCACGTCGGCGCCGTCGCCGGAGTTGCTCCGGCGACCATTTAGCGCAGCGGCGCGCATTGGACCTCGCCGAAAATCGTCGTCCGGCGACCGAAAACGCGGCGGCTGGTCGTGTTCGAACAGGGACTGCAGCGCGCGTCGACCTGTGGCAATGGTTCGAGCGGAGGAGGGCTACATCGACGGCGACGTCGACCACGGCGGACGCCGGAATTCTGGCGTCATCACGAATGGCGGCAGAGGCTACGGCAAGCCCAACGGATGGGTTCTACGGGGTCCTAGAGGTGCCTGGAGCACGACTACTAGCTCGGTTGAGCATGTCGTCGTCGGGAGCGACGGCGACGAGCACCGCGGCGGAGCAAAGCTCGGGCGGCAATGGTGGTGGCGGCTACGGGCATCTAAAAGCAGCGCTGAGAGAGGGGAAATGTGCGCCTGCTCACATCGTTGACGGGGAGCTGCTCGGGGTGGCACGGGATGCGGTGATGGCGACGAAATCGGCGGTGAAGTGGCGGCGACCGACGGAGAGGAAGACGACAGATCCGGCGCTGTGGCAGCGCAGAGCTCGATCCCGTGGTCTGAGAGGAAGTAGAGGAGGCAGACGGAGCTTTCTAGCACGGTGGCGAGGTGAGGCGGTGGCAATGGCCGCGTCGGCCATGGCGGGAGAGGTCGAAAGCGAGTGAGGGGAGAGGGGGAAAAGATCTTGGCCTCGTCCCTGAGGTCCACGACGTCGTTCTTATCCCCCCAGGGGCTCCTGTAGCGGCGCGGCCGGCGAGTGGGTGCGGTGGCGACGGCGAACCGGCTCGGGCGCGGGCGTGCGCAAGCGAGCGGCGGGAGGAGGAAGGAAAGGCCGGCCAGGCTGGGCTGGGCCGCACTGTGCGCCACTTAGGCCCAGTCCAGCAGTGCACTGCCACTCTTTTTCTTTTTATTTCTCTGTTTTCTGTTTAGTAATTCTTTTAGCACTAATTTACTTTTGTAAAATATGTAGTTAGTCAAATCAAATACTAGGCAATATCTAGTACTGCCACAAAAAGTTTGGAGGCATAACAATTTCATTTGAATTTTTTTAATTGGAAATGGATTAAATGCTACTGTTTTGGTACTCTTTTAATTTGGTTAGGGGCAAATTAAGAATTCAAATAATGTTGGCTTTATTTTTATAATTGCTTAGGGAAATTTTGCAATATTATGAACTATTTAGTTCCTGGATTTGAACAAGTTTTAAATTCACTTTAAATTTGAATTCCATTTCAAAGTGGAATTTGAAATGAGATATGAGATCAAAGGTGATCAAGCACTGTTAAGCATGATGACTTGGTATTAATCATGGGGGATTACTGTAGCTAATACATGGGGGTGTTACACCTGAACATAAATATCATGGAGGCTAGGTTGGTTTTGATTCAACTACATGTGTGAACATGTGCCAAGTCAAGCCACTCGAATTACTCAGAGGAGGATACCATGCTAACATACTACATCACAATCATTTTAATGCATGTTGACACTCAAGATAAATCATTATCCACTCCTAGCTATTTAAGCATGGCATGAGCAACTATAATCTCTAATTGTCATCACAAACATGTTTACTCATAATAATGCTGAATCATGAATACTGGTCTAAACATATTTACAAAGACAAACACAAGAAGAGTTCATACCAGCTTTTCTCCACCGCAATCACTTCATCAAATATCGTCATTATTGCCTTTCACTTGCACAACCGAATGATGTGATAATAATAATAGTGCAAGTGTGCCGTGGACTAAGCTGGAATCTGCAAACATTTATTCAGAGGAGAAGACAATATAATAGTAGCTCTTTGCTAGATCAACAATAAAGCATATGAGAGCCACTCAACATTTTCATCGTGGTCTTTCTCCTTACTACGACTCAACAAAAAGAAAAGAAATTCAAAGAAACACACTGAAATATTTTTGGAGTTTTTAGTTTTTCTGAAGAAAGCAAATTAACGAAGGAAAAACGAAAAACGAGAAAACTATTTACACGACGAGAAATCTTTTGGGGTTTTATTTTACTTCTACGAATTAACTAAGCAAGAAAGAAACTACAACTAATTTTTTGGATTTCCAAAAGTTTTTCAAACACACAAGAAGAAAGCGAAAATAAAACTAACATGGATATACAATGAAAAAGGATGAACACCGACAACTGGAATGAGTGTGTGAACATGAATGTAATGTCGGTGAGAAATACGTACTCCCCCAAGCATAGGCTTTTGGCCTAAGTTGGTCTACGACCATCGGTCGAAATCAGCACCTCCCGGATAGTGCTGAGGCTGCTGAGGGTCCCACTGGTAAACGGCCTCCTGGTACGGCTCTGGCTCAGGTGCTGGCTCTGGTGCTTGGGGCTGGTCCAAGCCCCAATAAGCATAAATATCCTCAGGCATGATGGTGTATCTGCCCCTGTGAATATCAAACAAAGCAGGCGCAGGCAAAGTAATAATCTCACACGTACCCTGACTAAATACCAAGTTATACTAAAATCGTCTAGGGCCCCTGCCAATAAAGTCATGCCCAACCATACTGTCGTAATCAAGATGCATACTGGGTAAAATCCTCTCTTCCCTCTCATCGTGCCAAATAGGAATCTCAAAATGTTTAGCAAGACGGGAAGCATAAATACCACCATAGATAACGCCCTTCGAGCGGTTGGTGTGCAACCGCCGGGCAACCATAGCACCCAAACTAAAAGTCCTATAAGCGTAAAGAGCATGGCACAAAATAGCAAGGTCAGGTGAGCTGAGCGTGCCACTCTCCCAACGACCATTCAAACACCTCCCAGCAAATAGTGAGTAATAGCGCAAAACAGGGAAATGTAAACTAGCAACCCTAGCCTCAGAAACTCCCCTCGACTCCCCCACAGTAACCTTAGAGATGAACTCCGAGACATCCCTGGGGTGTGGCTCTACTGGGCTGCCCTCATTGGGAAGTTTGCATACCTCACAAAAATCCTCAAGTGTCATCTCTTTGGGAATATCATATAAGTTAAATGACACTGTGGGTATATCTCTCCTAGCATGAAAATGAAAGCTTTGCACGAAAGTATTAGTGAGGAGAAGATACTGGTCACACTTATCTTCGAGGAATGGGATAATGCCGGCATTGTTCGCCAAATAATAGAAATCCTTGAAAGTTCCCGCATCCCTCAAGAACGTGTTGCATGGCCATTCACACGGTCGCACCTCGGCCGCACGAGGAAGATGATACTTGGGCTTCGGAGCCTCCTTAGGGTTCCGGTCGAAGAACCTCTCAATCTCCACTTGAGCATTTTCTTTTTCTGAAAATTTCTGAAATTTTTAGTGACTCAAAATAAAAGTGAACGAAACTCAACAAAATTGATAGCAACTACTCCCACAAGTATCTAGAGGCGATTTCATGCATCAAAACTACTTTGGACCATACAAATTCAACATGCAAGCTCATAAACATGGTCACCACAGCAACAAATATTTGCAAAGTATAAAGCACTAGAACAAAAACTAATTGGAGCATTGGAGGAGTCACATACCAAGGAGTAATTCCTCAAAAAAGTTTTGGAAATGGAGTTCCGAGCAAGGAGATCGAAAATCACAGCAAAATGAGCAAGAACACGGGCTTGGGAGCAAGTTTGATTTTTTCTGGAGGAAGAAAAAGGAGATGGGTAGCTGGCATAAGTGAGTGGGTCCCTGTGGGACCCACAAGCCTGCTGGGCGCGCCCAGGGGAGTGGGCGCGCCCTGTGAGCTTGTGGCTCACAGGTGCACCCCCCCTGAGGTGTGTTTCGTGCCAAAAATTCTTAAATATTCTGGAAAAAATCATACTAAATTTTCAAGGCATTCTGAGAACTTTTATTTTAGGGCCATTTTTCATAGCACGGAAAATTCAGAAAATAGGATAATCATGGCATTTTATTTTATTCAACTACAAATAACAAAGAGCAAATGGTGGGTACATAAAGTTGTGCTTACTAAATTCATCGACCACATGCCCCTCAAAAAGAATCCATTAATAAGGTTGATCAAGTCTTATTAACAAACTATTTCCGAGTGACATGAAACCGAAGAATTTTCGTATAGCACAAAGTTACCTCAACGGGGATATGCATCTCCCCAACAATAAGAATCTAATATTTCTTTTTGACAGTAGAAGAGGAAATTTGAAATCTCCAATAGTAATTGTCAAAACTTTTTCAATACAATCGATACCATTCACCGAACTTTGCTTCTTCGGAAAATAAACCGTATGCTTATTACCATTGACATAAAAAGTAACATTGCTTTTGTTGCAATCAATAACAGCCCCTGCAGTATTCAAAAAAGGTCTACCAAGGATAATCGACATGTTGTCGTCCTCGAGCAAATCAAGTATAACAAAGTCTGTCAAGATAGTAACATTTGCAACTATAGCGGGCACGTCCTCGCAAATTCCAATAGGTATAGCAGTTGATTTATCAGCCATTTGCAAAGATATTTCAGTAGGTGTAAGCTTATTCAAAGATAATCTTTTATATAAAGAGAAAGGCATAACACTAACACCGGCTCTCAAATCACATAAAGCAGTTTTAACATAACTTCTTTTAATGGAGCATGGTATAGTAGGTATTCCTGGATCTCCTAACTTCTTAGGCACTCCACCCTTAAAAGAATAATTTGCAAGCATGGTGGAAATTTCAGCTTCAGGTATCTTTCTTTTATTAGTGACAATATCTTTCATGTATTTAGCATAGGGAGACATTTTCAACATATCAATCAAGCGAGTGCGCAAAAAGACAGGTCTAAGCAATTCAACAAAGCGCTCAAAATCTTCCTCATCCTTGTTTTTAGATGGTTTAGTGGGAAAAGGCATAGGTTTCTATACCCATGGTTCTCTTTCTTTCCCATGTTTTCTGGCAACGAAGTCTCTTTTATCATATCTTTTATTCTTAGGAGGTGGGTTATCAAGATCAACAGCATGTTCTATTTCTACATCATTATCTGGTTGAGCATAAACATGAACATCATCATTAGCATTATCATTATCATTATCATTATCACTAGGTGTATGTTCATTACCAGATGGTGTCTCAGCATCAGAAATAGAAACATCGTTTTGGTTCTCAGGAGGTTTTTCTATCTCAGGTTCACTAGAAGTATGCAAAGTCCTATCATTTTTCTTTTTCTTTTTCTTCTTAGATGGACTGGGTGCATCAATATTATTTCTTTGAGAATCTTGTTCAATTCTTTTAGGATGAACTTCAGGATATAGAGGATCCTGATTCATTCTACCCCCTCTAGTAACAACTCTAACAGCATGATCATTCATTTTATTATTCATTTCTTCAAGCAAATCATTTTGTGACTTAGCAATTTGTTCTAACTGAGTCTGGACCATAGAAGCATGTTTACTCAAGCACTTAACATCATTAGCAGTTCTAAACATCAAATCACTCAAGCGTTCAATCATGATGACATTTCGTTTTAGTTGATTGCTAACATACATATTGAAATTCTCCTGCTTAACAATGTAGTTATCAAATTCATCCAAGCATTGACTAGTAGTTTTATTATACGGAATATCACCTTCATCGAATCTAGTGAGAGAATTTACCACCACTACCTGTGTCGGGATGTCGAGCCCATGTATTTCTTCAATAGGTGGTAAATTCTTAACATCTTCAGTTTTAATACCTTTTTCCTTCATAGATTTCTTAGCTTCTTGCATATCTTCTGGACTGAGGAATAGAATACCTCTCTTCTTCGGAGTTGGCATAGGTGGTGGCTCAGGAAGTGTCCAATCATCGACATTTCTCAACATATTATTCAATAGTTCTTCAGCTTGTCCAACAGTTCGTTCCCAGAAAATAGAACCAGCACAACTATCTAGGTAGTCCCTAGAAGCATCGGTTAGTCCATTATAAAAGATATCAAGTATTTCATTTTTCTTAAGAGGATGATCAGGCAAAGCTTTAAGTAATTGGAGAAGCCTCCCCCAAGCTTGAGGGAGATTCTCTTCTTCAATTTGCACAAAGTTAAATATTTCCTGTAAGGCAGCTAGTTTCTTATGAGCAGGAAAAAAATTCTCAGAGAAGTAATATATCATATCCTGGGGACTACGCACACAACCAGGAGCAAGAGTATTAAACCATTTCTTAGCATCACCCTTTAATGAGAAAGGAAACAACTTAAGAATATAGTAATAACGAATCTTTTCCTCATGAGCAAATAGGGTGGCTATATCATTCAATTTAGTAAGGTGTGCCACAACAGTTTCAGTTTCATAACCATGAAAAGGATCAGATTCAACCAAAGTAATTAACTCAGGATCGACAGAGAATTCATAATCCTTATCAGTAACAAATATGGGAGAGGTAGCAAACTTAGGATCATATTTCATTCTCTCCCTCATAGATTTTTCTTTCAACTCAGCAAGCAATTTTCTAACCTCATCTCTATCATTACAAGCAAGAATTGTCCTAGCTGTCTCCCTATCAAAAACATAACCATCAGATGTTTTAGGCATTTCAACTCTAGTAGGAGAGCTAGGCATAATAGGTGAATCATAATTTTCAAGAGTTTCAACATTTTTAGCTCATTTAGCTTTAGCAATTTGTTCTCAAGAAATTCACCAAGTGGCACAGTATTATCAAGCATAGTACTAGCATCATCATAAGTATCATTCATAGCAGAAGTAGTATCATCAATTACTTGTGACATATCAGAATGAATAGAAGGTGGTGGTTTCACAAACCTACTCAAAACAGAAGGTGAATCAAGTGCAGAGTGTGATGGCAGTTCCTTACCTCCTCTAGTCATAGATGGGATGATCTTGGTCTTAGCGTCTTTCAGATTCTTCATAGTGATCAACAGATATAAATCCCAAGTGACAAAACAGATAGAGCTATGCTCCCCAGCAATGGTGCCAGAAAAAGGTCTTGATAACCCACAAGTATAGGGGATCATAACAGTTTTCGCGGGTAGTATTTCACCCAGATTTATTGATTCGACACAAGGGGAGCCAAAGAATATTTGCGAGTATTAGCAGTTGAGTTGTCAATTCAACCACACCTGGAGAACTAAATATCTGCAGTAAAGTGTTTAGTAGCACAGTAGTATGACAATTTTGATAACAGTAGTAACAGTAGCAATAGTAACAGAGACAGAAATAGTAGTAGTTTTGTAGTGATTGTAACAGCAGCAGCAGCACCAAAAGTAACTTAGCAAAGATCAATATGATAAAGGCGTAGGCATTCGATCGGTGATGGATAATTATTTTGGATGACATTCATCATGTAACAGTCACAACCTAGGGCGATACACAATAGCTCCAATTCATCAATGTAATGTAGGCATGTGTTCCGTATATAGTCATACATGCTTATAGTAAGAACTTGCATGACATCTTTTGTCCTACCCTCCCGTGGCAGTGGGGTCCATAAGGAAATCTAAGGGATATTAAGGCCTCCTTTTAATAGAGAACTGGAACAAAGCATTAGCACTTAGTGAATACATGAACTCCTCAAACTACGGTAATCACCGGAAAGAATCCCAATTATTGTCACCTTGGGGTATGCGGATCATAACACGTAATAGGTGCATATAACTTGCAAGATAGGATCAAGAACACAAATATATTCATGAAAACATAAAGGTTCAGATCTGAAATCATGACACTCGGGCCCTAGTGACAAGCATTAAGCATAGCAAAGTCATAGCAACATCAATCTCAGAACATAGTGGATACTAGGGATCAAAGCCCTAACAAATTGACTCGATTACATGGTAAATTTCATCCAACCCATCACCGTCCAGCAAGCCTACGAATAAATTACTCATGCATGGCGGTGAGCATCATGAAATTGGTGATGGGGGATGGTTGATGATGATGACGGCGTCGAATCTCCCTC